>JAFJHL010000087.1:4466280-5666280 GCA_019425775.1 Rafetus swinhoei | reverse complement strand
ACCCTGCCCCTCTGGGCCTCGCCCTGGCGGGATCCAACAGAAAGTGCCATTCAGGGGTGCTCCTGTCGTCATTCAGGGTTAGGTCCCGGCTGGGCTTGGATGGAGGGAGCGGGGTGGGTGGCTCCAACGGGAGGGGTCTCTCTGCCTTCAGAATCACTCCTGACCCAGCTCCTTGGTGCCCGCTAGGCGTCCGGCCACTTCCAGAGCTGTTTGTTTGAGTCTCGTCCTCGGCGCACAGTGCTCTATAAGTGGAATACTGGGTTCTCCTTCACTTCCTGTCCTAAACTTGTCTGCCACATTGCTGGGCAGCCACTAACACGCTGCTGCGTTCCACCCCAGAGCTGGCTGCATTTCAGCCCTGAAGTTGTTCCCTGGGCTGCGCAGGCCACACAGCTTTTTAACAAGCCCCCATGCCAAAGGGTGGCTAGGTTGGGCTTTTTAACCAAATCTTGGGGCTGTACCTCAGTGTCTTTCATTAGTTAGTGTCCTTTTGTAACACCAGGAGATGCAGAGACAAATTCCTTGCTTGGTTGGAACCAGCAGAGGACTTGACCCACTTCTTTTTTTAATTAAACGTGGTGGAATTTAGCTGCTGGAACTCACTGCCACATGATACCAAGCGAGGCTCAGACTTCAGCAGAGTGTAGCAGCTGTATGGCAAATTCGCATCTCCACAGGTACTACAGACCAGGGAAGAATTTCTACAGCACACCAGACCGTGACCTTCAGAACCTGGGCCAACGTACAACTTAGCTGGTGATCCATGTAGCTCATTGGACTTTGGCACCATGGTCATGTTCCCTTTGTTGCTGCAGCCTTTATCGAGCTCAGAACCCCTGTCGCAGTGGCGGCTGCCCTGCTCCCACTCCAGCAAGCAAACAGCAAGACAAAGGGAGGAGAAACTGAGGCAGAGAATAAATGACTTGCCTGCGGGTCAGGCAGCGCACCAGGTGCTCTGACTTGTTATGCCTCTGGGGGCGAGGGCAGGCTGGCTCTGTGGCTGGGGCGGGGAGGCACCCCGCTGGCTGTGAGCTGTGTAGCGCCCCCTCCTCGCCCCCGCCCAGCCACTCTGCTGGTGTCAGTTCCTCAAATTGCCTTATATGGCTGGCCAGCCAGAGTTGCGTGGGAGGGCGGGCAGAGGAGCGGGAATGGGAAATGTGTGTGGATGGGAGGGAAATCCTACTCAGCCGTCCCAGTGGGCCAGGAGTGGGGAAGCCTGCAGCTGCGTCACATCGCTGGGGATGGGTTTATTTGGGAGAGGGGCCCCACTGCAGGTTCGGGGCAGAAGGACACAATTTGTTGTGACCCCCCCCCCATCCTAGACCTCCACCCTTGTGCAGAACAGCACTGAGCCCCCACCAGCCATGCTTGTGCCAGAGGGTGAAGCAGTCCAATGGGGGGGGGGGGCTTATCACCTTGTGTGGTCTGTAGAGCCCCCCCTCCAACACCCCCGTGTGGCTGCATGGCCCCTGTGTCCTCCAACTTCCCCTTGCATAGTGCCTGCACAGCCCCGCCCCAGTGCTTGCCGAATTCCCCCACACACTGTGTTGCATGGCCCCCCAGACTGCCCCCCCCAACTTCCTCTACGCACCATCTCCACAGCCACCCCAGTGCCCCCAGCCTCGACCACATGGCGCTTGCGCAGCAACACCCCCTCCCCTCCCCGCACACACAGAGTCTTGTGAGTTTCCTACCTGGGACGTCACTCGCTCAGCTGCAGTAGAAAAACCACCGGTCAGAGCCACATACAGACAATGTGAGGTGCTGGGCTAGGAAGGGGGGGCACCACAGGGAGGGGATTTCTGATGGGGTTGTGACAGCCCCCAGCCTGCCCTGGAGGACTGGGGTGGGGGGCAGCATTTTCAGTGCTAGCTGACTCTTGGGTATTGATACATTACAAGCCTAGAGGGGCTCATTGTGACCCTCTCCTCTGACCCTCCTCCCCAACAACACAAGCCGGAGAGGATGTGGTGAAGGCCAGGACTTGACCAGGGTTCAAAAAAGAGCTGGATAGATTCTTGGAGGTTAGGTCCATCAATGGCTATGAGCCAGGCTGGGTAGGAATGGTGTCCCGAGCCTCTGTTTCTCTGGAGGGGGGTGACGGGAGGGATCATGTGAGGATGCCCTGTTGCGTTCCCTCCCTCTGGGGCACCTGGCATTGGCCCCTTTCGGCAGACAGGACACTGGGCTGGATGGACCGTCGGTCTGACCCCCTCTGGCTGTTCTCATGTTCTTCGGAGAGCTGCCCCCCACTAATGCCAGGGCAGATCTGTTAGGAAAAATCAACCACTTGATTTAACAGTCGCCAGGCATGGAGCCTCTGCCTGCTCTCAGCCACTTGTTCCAGTGGGTAATTCCACTCCCCACTCAGACTGACACCTGTTTCCACTCTGACGCTGTCCAGTGTCAGCTCAGGTTAGACTCAGTCTGCTCCAGTTCCCCTGAGTTCTTTTTCCAGTTCTTGGAAGCGAACGGGGATCGGGCGTGGGGGTCCGAAGCCAGGCATTCAGGTGGGGCTCCCAATGGCTTGTACATGGCTGAGAGGCCATGCGGGAGGGAGGAAAACCTGCCTTCTCCCCAGCCTCCCAGACCAGCCCCAGCCGAAACTTGCAGCCTGTCATCTGGCTCAGACTGAGACCCTTGGCCACTTGGTGCCTCAGTTTCCCACCTGGCCAATGGGACGACCGGCCCTGCCCTCCCACAGAGGTGGTGGGAGGAGGAACCCACTCCAAATTAGGAGGCACCAGATAAGAGTGTTGTGGGGGCCGTGGAAGTAACGAGGAGGGGGGAGGTCAGCGACTGTGGCCCGTTTATTCCTCACCTCGGGGAGCCCTCCTTGAGGTTATTACCCTGTGTGTGGCAGGGACACTCGGCACCATGCTGAGCCCCGCTGGACTCGTCTCACCCAATGGGCCTGGGTCGAGTTCGAACCGGCAACCGAGAGGCATCCCATGGAGGAGGGAGAGGGCGCTGAACAGCTTCCAGAAGCACACAGGCTGAGGCAGGGTAGGACTGGCGGCGGGGGAGGGGCGGTTTAAAGGCCCGCAGCTGTGAAGTAGGGTCCCCAACAGACAGGCTGGCTTGGGACAAGAGCCCTGAGTCAGAGAGGTTCCCTTCCTGCCCCCCACTCCCACCCCTCTGGCCTGGCTGGTCTCTACCAGGCCCAGCGTCATTCTCCCAGGCCCAGCCATCTCTGGGTGCCCCCCGCCCCAGGCCCATATAGTCCCTGCATCGCCCACCCCCCCAGGCCCAGCCAGTCCCTGCATTTCCTCTCCCTCGCCAGGCCCTGACTGGTGCTGTGGTTTCCCACGCCATCCTCTAGCAAGGAGCAGTGCCAAGGGCTGGCTGCCCCACCAACCTCCTTCCCTTGCCAAGGCAGCGTAACTGCCCTCCCCCCCAACAAGCCTGGCTCCCCAGAGGCAAACGGAAGCCCTCCCCCCCCCCCCGCCCTTGCCGGCCGTGGCCGGGCCCCCACAGTTGCACCACTGCAGGAACTGACTGTGCCGAGCTGCTGCAAAGAGCAAGGGACCACTTCCCCTTTCCATTACGCTGGGGAAGCTGGGGAGGCCGCCGGGGGGGCCAGCAGATGTCTCTGCACAGGGCACTTGCACACGGTCACGTCACTTTCTCTGCCTGGAAAGAGTCAGCAGGTGGTAAACACGAGACCCACAGGCCTCCGGGTGCCTGGGTTCCATTGCTGAAGCTGAGGGGGGGAGCAGGGGCTAGTGGTTAGAACAAGCAGGGGTGCGGAGCCAGAACTCAGTCGTTTCTGTCCCTCAGTCTAGTAGGGGAACAGGGGCTAGTGGTGAAAGTAGAGTGGGAACCAGCACTCCTGGGTTCAGTCGCTAGCTTGGGGAGGAGAGCAGGGGCTAGTGACTAGAACATGGGGTCTGGGAGCCAGGACTTGGTGGGTTTTTTCCATGGTCTGGGAGGGCAGTGGGGGCTAGGAACAAGGGGGCCGAGAGCCAGGATTCCTGGGTTCTGTTCCCAGCTGTGGGAGTTAGTGGTTAGAGCAGAGGGCCTGAGAGCTAGGATTCCTGGGTTCTGTTTCCAGCTGTGGGAGTTAGTGGTTAGAGCAGTGGGGCTGAGAGCCAGGACTCCTGGGTTCTGTTCCCAGCTCTGGAAGGAGAGTGGGAGTTAGTGGTTAGAGCAGTGGGCCCAAGCGCAAGGACTCCTGGGTTCTGTTTCCAGCTCTGGAAGGAGAGTGGGAGTCAGTGGTTAGAGCAGTGGGGCTGAGAGCCAGGACTCCTGGGTTCTGTTCCCAGCTCAGGAAGGGGGTGTTTAGTGGATATAGCAGGGTGGTGGGAGTGGGCGAGGTGGACACCCATCAGTCACCAGCACAGGCCGACTGGAGTGGCACAAGCTGATGCGCCTCCTCTCCAGGCCCTATCTCTTGTCGGGTAGGCGGAGAGAGGAACCCTCAGCCTGCAAGCTGAGAAAGGGGCCAAACTGTCCTGACAGAGGGGACCAGGGTGGGAGGAGAAGCCCTGTCTCAGCCAGCCTGCCTAGAGGGGGCCAGGGAGGACAGGACTTTGATAGTGGCTCAGATGTGCTAGCTGCACAGGTGTTCTTGACAGCTACAGGCAGTGCTTTGGCTAAATACAATATTCACATTAATACTTGCTCTGTGAAATACAAATTACTTATCTGAAGCAAGGCAGAGGCCAAGGACATGGGGGGAGGATTGATCCCCAGCTGGAAGGAAGCAAGAACACAGTGGGGGCCAGGGTCAGCCTCTGGAGTGAGGGAGGGGCTGGGTAGGGGGCAAGCAGGATTCCCCACACACTGGTCCTACCCAGTTCTCTTTGTCTCTTCCTAAGTTGCCTCCTCCAGCAGTAGCTTCCTGCCCTCGGGGCTGGGAGTAAGTGTGAGGGCGGGGGTGGGAGAAGGCAAACTGCAGTTTATTCCTTTTCGTTTCTGGCCAGCACTGCTAACTCGACCAGGCGACCAGACACTGCCAGGTCCCTTTGCTACCAGAGTTTACGACTGAAAACTGGATACCTGGCAACAGCCAGAAAAGCTCGGGGAAGGGGGGGGGAAGGGAAGAGAAGTGGACCATCATTTTCAAAGTTGGGGGCAAAGCCTTAAGGGAGCAAGGGTGGGGGTGGGTGGGCGGGAAGCAAGTGGGGGGAGGGGAGGTAGGGCCATGTCTGCTGTGCTGCCCAGGTAAATGGGAACCCGTGGGATCAGCTGACAGTGTCCCCAGCCCATGCTAGGCAGCACAGGGATCCCCGGTCACAGCACGTTGCCTAGGTGGGCCCCCCGAAATCAGTGCTCCCCCAGCCTCCCGGTCTAGCACCTGGTGCCAACAACGGGCGAGTGGCTCTGGGCCTCAGCGCCCCACCCCACTGCAGAGCTGGTGGCAGCAGGGACCACCCATCAGCACAGGCTACCTGCTTCCTCTCCAGGCCCCCTCCCTTGTCAGGCAGGCTGCCTGAGCTGGAGGGCAGGTGGAGAAAGGAGCCCTCAGCCTGCAAGCTGAGAAAGGGGCCAAACTGTCCTGACAGAGGGGATCAGGGTGGGAGGAGAAGCCCTGTCTCAGCCAGCCTGCCTAGAGGGGGCGCAGGGACGTGCTGCAGCAGAAGGGGAGGGAGCTGGGTCTGGCCATGCGTGGGCCTGGCCCCATTGCACCTTTGTTGCCATTTTTCATGATTATGAGGGTTAGCCAGCAGCCTGGGGACTAAGGGGTTAACTACACCTAGCCAGGTGCAGTGGCCAATAGGAATGTAGGTAGGACTTTCAAACTGGGACAAAGGAATTTGGTTTTTTTCCCTCTTTTGTCTCTGTGTGGGTTCCTCTGCAGCTACAGAGAGAGGCAGACAGACATGCCTCTCTCCCCAAGAAACAATTCTTCACTTTCTGTAAGTAGGGTAAAGTTTAGATAAATCTGTTAGGTTTTATTGTTTTAAGGTTTGGGTATGGGATCTGCTGTCTGTGCACTATTTAGGAAATGTTTTGGCTTTTCAATGTAACTAAGTTCTAGGCCCCTGGAGTTTCTCCATGAGTATATTTTGTTAGTATTCTATCTAGTCACGATGCTTGCAACAGGAATATTGTGGTAATAATAAATGTTTTCTCTTTTCTTTTTATTAACCTAGCATTGGTTAATTGTGTGCCCTGATTTTTATTTTAGGGGTGAGATTTCCCAAATGGTCTTTCCCCTGGTCTATTTATTAATATTTGGGTGGTGGCAGCAGAAGTTTTATTCCCAGCATCTAGGGTTTTAAGATTTTGGGAGAAGTTTGTGCCAAAGCCTGGTAGATAAGGTTTTGGGGTACACTTGCTGGCCCCCACTTCTGCATTTATCGTGCCAGAGTGGGGAAGGAGCCATGACGCCATTATAAACCGGTATTGCTGGCCTGTGCATGGGAACGGGCCGAGAGGACAGGGCTGTGATAGTGGCTCAGATGTGCCTCCATTGCCAGAGAGTCTGGGCAGAGGGAGCCATCATGAAAAACATCTTTCTCCCCTGAAAACGGCATCAAAATCGGTTCAAAAAGGTTATAAAATTCCACTCTGCCCCCAAGACAGGAATAAAATAAAGCACAGCACGGCCTGGTGAGCATTCAACATGGGTCACTAAAGCAGCAACAGCAAGTTCACCCACAATACTGTTATGGTCCCAAGCACCTGACAAGTGTCCAGGTGACAAGTCAGTTTCTAAAAGGGATCCTCAAACCTGCTGCCGGGTCCCAAATGGGCCTGGTCCACTGGTCCCCACGGCCAGTCTGTTCTGGTGCGATTTGCCCAACTCAGCAAGCGTTAGCCAGGCAGGGAAATGGCCAATTGCAAGCGCTGAATCGCAATCTGCAAAGAGCTGGAAAGCTGCTGGGATAAAAAGAGGAATTGGGCCAAACAATGCAGGAGACAAAATGAAACACAGAAACAGGCGAGAAAGGGAACCCGGCACAGATGCCTCTGAGGGGAGAGGAACCCACAGAGATAGGGCGCTGCCATGTTAGGCAGAACCTCCACTGCATGTTAGTACAATGTCCCCCAGCAAAAATGGGTGAAAGTCAAAACTTCCCCTCCCTGCAGCTGGAGGGAGCAGAGGGCAGGTAGGGACTTCTAGGCCAGAGAAGACAAACCCAGCACCTGCTGAACAGACCAGCGACCGGTGCCTGCCAGCTCCTGCGCACGCTGGTGTCAGGGCAGGGTGCAACCAGTGGTAACTATTTAAAAATATGGTGAATATCCCCCCGATCTGGTGTGAAAGGCCCAGGGGAGGTTCCGGCCACACTAGCCAGTGCCTTGAAAGGAGAATCCAGGCAGCAGGAGACCCTATTTCTCTGCAGGCTGCCTTGCATAGGGATGGCATCTCCTGGCATTCCAAATTAATCTTCTGTTACAGATTAGGTCCAGTAGTGCAATCTCCAGGAGCATGTGCCACCAAAACCGGTGACCCCATCTGGCACTCAGAGAACAGACAGATGGCTTCTGAGCAGTCCAAACAAAGAGCAGACAGCTTCCCGGAGTGGGAACTGGAAAGTTAATCTATAGGCCGCTCCGAATGTTACATAAGAACGGCCGTACTGGGTCAGACCAAAGGTCCATCTAGCCCAGTAGCCTGTCTGCCGACAGTGGCCAGCACCAGGTGCCCCAGAGAGGGTGGCCCGAAGACAATGATCAAGCGATTTGTCTCCTGCCATCCTTCTCCAGCCTCTGACAAACAGAGGCCAGGGACACCATTTCTATCCCCTGGCTAATAGCCTTTTATGGACCTAACCTCTATGAAATTATCTAGCTTCTCTTTAAACTCTTTTATAGTCCTAGCCTTCACAGCCTCCTCTGGCAAGGAGTTCCACAGGTTGACTACACGCTGTGTGAAGAAGAACTTTCTTTTATTAGTTTTAAACCTGCTACCCATTAATTTCATTTGGTGTCCTCTAGTTCTTCTATTATGGGAACTAATAAATAACTTTTGTTTATCCGCCTCTCCACACCACTCATGATTTTATATACCTCTATCATATCCCCTCAGTCTCCTCTTTTCTAAACTGAAAAGTCCCAGTCGCTTTAACCTCTCTTCATATGGGACCCGTTCCAAACCCCTAATCATTTTAGTTGCCCTTTTCTGAACCCTTTCCAAGGCCAAAATATCTTTTTTGAGGTGAGGAGACCACATCTGTACACAGTATTCAAGATGTGGGCGTACCATAGTTTTATACAGGGGCAATAAGATATTCTGGGTCTTATTTTCTATCCCTTTCTTAATAATTCCTAGCATCCTATTTGCCTTTTTGACCGCCGCTACACACTGTGTGGAAGTTTTCAGAGAATATCCATGATAACTCCAAGATCTCTTTCCTGATTTGTCATAGCCAAATTAGCCCCCATCATACTGTACGTATAGTTGGGGTTATTTTTCCCGATGTGCATTACTTTACTCTTATCCACATGTTCTGGTCCAATAAAGGAATATTGGAGGAGAACCCTGGCCTGATCCCCAAAGCATCTAACATCTGCAAAGGACAATGATGCCTGCAGTCAAAGGCCTTCTGGCCCTCTGAGACAAGCCCCACCTCCAGATTATCACTTAAGACATCCCATATGAAAAACAAATGATCAGACGAGCAGCAGCTAGCCGTGCAATGTCTTGGATTCGAGGCATGTCAGAGAGTCAGGCAGCCCTTCAGTCATTTGATGAAGGCTCTGGATAAAATCTTACCCTCAGGGCAGAGGAGTGCTCTAGTGCTCTAACCACTAGACCTTGCTCCCCTCCCAGAGCATGCCAGGAGTTACAGAGATTCCCCTTTTTGTATGGCAGGGTAACAGAAGGCAGCCCTTTGAGACACGCTGCTATGGCAAGATAAGATGCCCTTAGAGTTGCCAGGTGTCCAGTATTGGCCCGGACAGTCTGGTATTTGCGGCCTCTGTCCAGTAAAAAAACCAGAAAATACCGGACATTTTATATGTCCGGTATTTTCTGTTTTTCTCAGACGGAAGGAGCATGGGGATTTAAAGGCGCAGTGTCCCTTTTTTTGGCGCTGTTGGGTTTTGTTTTGTTTTTGCTCAACAAGTTTGGTCCCCCATTTTTGTTTTTGTTTTTTTGTTCAACAACTTTGGTCCCTTTTTTTTTCTTTCCCCCCCGCCATGTTCGGTATTTTTTGTGAAAGTATCTGATAACCCTAGATGCCCGAGGCCTGTAGAATTCAGTGCCTGGGGCTTGGTCTGCAGAAAGCTGGATCAGAACACTCCTGGCACGCCAGCGGGACATCTAAGCACCCCTGGTCCTCGCCAGTCAGACAGGGTAACCCCAAGCACTGCACCCCCTTTGCCAGCTCATCCCAGCTGCAGGGACAGTGCTGAAAAAGGGAACAGCTGCTTCCCTAGATCTCAGCAGGGTCACCCAGCAGCGGAAAAAAACCTGCAAACGGCCTGTAGGCTTTGTCTCCAACCCAGAAAACCTCATAGGAGCCTCGGTTTCATGCAGCAACACAGTAAACTGGGCTGGGCCTCCTTGTGTCTTCTCTTCCAAGCAGCTCTTCTGAGGCTACGACGCCTCCACAATGGCATGGGGGGGGGGGGTCTGCACTGGGCTTCCCACATCAGGGCCACCACAAAGGCCTAAGAGCTCTCATTCCAGGGCCTGAGGGCCGTATGGATATGCAGCCGGCCGAACTGTGGCTCTGGACTTTGCCGCTATCCCCCCCTGCTGTCTCAGGGACTCCTATGGAGGCCTGTGCGGCTCCCGCCGCTCCCCAAACACAGCAAATGCCTGGCTGAAATTCATGCCCTCTCCAGCCGGGGACACACAGACACATTCACATGATGCCTTCATGGTATAAAAGGGAGCCAGCCTCGTTGCTAAGACCTAGCTGGGAATAGCCATCATCTTCCAAACCCCTACGACAATGGTCCCGTACATTTGTCCACCCATATGTGGAATAAATGTTATTCTGTGCACCAAGGCATGCACAGATGTGCACCACCAATAGGAACACACACTGCCAACTGTGGGGGGTTGTGAGAACTCTGCTAATCAGCTGGGCAGCATTTGAATCTCTCCTGGGCAGCCACCCAAGTGCTCCGCTTACAGACTGCAGGAGACAATATAGGTCCCAGGTTGACGACCAGAGCAGCCCCTTGTGTTCTGTCTAAAACATAATCCGCGCTGCATGCGAAATCCCCTCCTGGGACAAAAACAGTAACCGGGTCACAGCCTTGGCTGGGCAAGATCTGCAGAAAGGACACACAATTTTTGGCCCATGCACAGTGAAAAGACTGAGAAGGACGGTGCATATCTGCGTCTCCACCCGGAAGAGCCACAACCCACACAGTCTTCTGCTCTGAGAGGATCCGTGCCTCGGCATGCTGGGAAGAGAACAGCTGCCCTAGCTGCGACAGCAGAGCCATGACCCAAGACTTCGTCCCCTTTCTATGCCTGCAGCCACCCCGGCCCCCAGCCGGCTTTTCGGGGTCTGAGTGGGTCTCTTGCAGAGAACTTCCAAGGGTTGTGCCCTTTGACGACCATCTCAGCATCTGTTACTAGCATGAGAGGCCATCACGGCAGGACGCAGAGAGCAAGCAGCAAGGAGAGACCACGGCAAGTGGCAGCAATGGAACGAAACAGGCCCCATGTGCTTCCTCAACAACTTAGTGGGATAGTGACAATCAGCCATAGGCGCCATCTCCATGGGTGCTCTGGGGCTGAAGCACCCATGGGGAAAACTCATGAGTGTCCAGCACAATCAGCTGTTCAGCAGTGGGCAGGAGCACTAAGGAAGGGTGGGGCATTAGGAAGAGGGCAGGGATGGAGCACCCCCCCCAGAGAAATGGAACTCAGCGCATGGGTGATCCGTTGAGGTGTCTCTCAGGACAAGGGCGGTGAACACAGCACTGGAAGTCAGGAACTAGGCCTCGCCCGCAACTCCCTGCTTCCCGTTAGCGCAATCCAAGAAGTCGCGCCTCTCCTGCACACACCGGCTGCAACATCAGGAAGCAGTGAGGACTCAGACATCAGCGTCATCCACTTCACCTCTCTTAAACTCCTCCAGCTGCAAGGACTTCTGGGCACTCACTGGATTCTGTGGAGAAGCCGCACCTGCTTGATCTGGCTCACCCTGCCGTTCTTTGCCCCCCCCCCCCCGGCCCCTCAACCTCCAGGACAACAGCAGCCCTCAGACAGCGAAGCGAATAGAAGCTGGAAAGCTGGTCTTCTGTTCGCCTCAACACTGTAGCCCCTGCCTCATGATCTTGGGGTCCCACATACTCAGTGGAGGCCCCCAGGCCAGAAGTACATGAGCAGGAACCCACAACTGACCAGGGGCACCCCACAAATAACGTTTCCTGTTTTCAACGGGGAGCAGCCACCATGTCATCTGCCCCATCTATGGCTGCAGGATTATTCGAGACCACCTCAACCCGGTGCTATAACCTGCCTCCCAGCACAGGTCTTGCAACCCACGGGAATCCTCCTACCCGCAGAAACCACCTTCCCATAGTGGGCAAAATCAGCCGCTAGCGTCTCATTGGAAGAAATCACTTTCAGCCCCAGAGTCCCTCCCCCCTGCCAGCTGACTTCCAAACTGCTCCTGGGCCAGGAAATCTCCCTGAAGATTTACTCACGCAAGAGGCAGATTTTTAGTAGCACTCAGCAACTCCCCAGCCATCGGCAGGCCCGCCCCCCGGGCAATCCAGCTGCAGTGACCCCATGGAGACCCCCCCAGAAAAAGAGGGACCAACACCACAAAGCAAGTCACACCAAACCCAGCAGAACCGAACCCCAAATCCCAGCCCCCACCCCCCCAGCCCCCGAAGCTCCTGCAGTCCTTAGCAAGAGTGAGATCTCTGCTGTCAGCCTGCAGCCACAAACCCAGCCCCCTCCTCCCCAAAAAGTCAAAAGTAGATGAAGGAGAAGCCCCAGCCTGGCTGCCCAGCCCAAGCCTCCCCCCCCTAGGCTAGCCAGTTGTGGGCAGGGTCAGGCACAATAGGCCTTTGAACGGTGCTGGGGCCTCTCTGTGCTCCCTTTACACTGCTTGTTTCCCATCAATATGCAGGTGAGCAGCCCATAGCGGGGAGGTAGAAGCAGATGAGCCAGCGTTCCCAGGGCTCTCAGCACGGCCTTGGCCCATCAAGCACCGGCTAGAGCAGATGAGATTCAGCAACCGGCCCATGGGATGAAACTGACAGGGAGGGACTCGGCTGCCCGGTGCCACAGTGGTTGGGGCCCCACCCTGGGTGGATTTTGATGGAGGCCCAGCCACTCAGAGCTTCCCCTTGGTGCTGGCAGCTGGGTTTCCAAAGCTGGCTTGTTTACTGGAAGCATTGGGCGGGGGCAACTCAACTGGCTGGTTCCTCCAGTCTGGGAGGGGACAGGCCTTGCGCAAAGAGCCTTGATATGTCCTTGGCAGGGACGGGCCGCACCCCGCCCGCGTCAGCCACGACGAGAGCAGCCGGTCTTAGCTCAGCCAGCGGGGTGGGAAGAGAAGGGAAGGCACGGCACCTGGCCTGTGAACGTGCTGCTGCTCACGGCTGCCACCCAGACACGCCAGAGTGATCAAGCTTCACCTGAGTGTGTGTGTGGGGGGGGGCAGGATTGCAGCAGGCAGTACCTGTTCTAGCTTTACTCTAGGCAGCCCAGAGCAGCAACCCCATGGCTTGAGGGAAAACCTGCCCAGGCCCTGAGTTAATTACTCAGTGCCTTCAGTGCTCTAGGACCTCAGGCAGCTACGCTGAAGCTATCATAGCAGGTCAAACCATGACAGCAGTCCAGGTGGATAGGAATGCAGAGATGCCCTTCCCCAAGCCAGGCATGCTAGGCAGTCTGGTGGTGCAGTTCAATCCCACTACTGCCACCTGTAAAATAGCAGCTGTACTTTCCTTGCCCCCAAATGCAGCAGGGAAGATTAACTCCCTCAGTTTGCCAGACTGCAGCAAAACAATGGGGCTACAGGGCGGGTAACTTACCAGCTCTGGCTGCTTCAGACACAGGTGGTTATGAGTTCCCCTGCACCTATAGAAAAATACCTTCTCCCAAAGCTATTTATGAAATGTTCACCCCTAGCCTTGCAGCCTAAAGGAGTTGGTACCAACCCCAGTTCCTCAAAGGAATCTGGGCACTTAATGCCCCCATTTCCCCTAACCATTGGGTCATCCTTTTATATGGACCCATGCTTCTGTTCCCCTCTGGCAGTTTGGACAGGATGCTCTTTAGGGGCAGAGACCATCTCCCATTCAGCCTCTGCACAGCTCCAGGCTCAATGTAAGTTAGGCCTATGGAGATTTCCCCCTACCCCCCCCCCCCCAAGTTCTTAAAATCCCACCATCTTTGGGGGGGGAGGGGAGGAGGGGAGGATAGAAAAGGACAGGAGGCCCATTAAGACATGAGGATGTGACATAATGGAATTTCAGCCTCTGTGCCTGCGTCCTTGTTCCAGTCTCTTCAGAAATGAGAGGACTGGGAACTTACAGTAGGAGTTGCAAAGAACATCAGGGTCTGGTGACAGGCCTACAGCCTGGACAAGTCTCACCCCCAAACCACCACACACACACACACACGTCAGCCAATCTCGCCTCCTCTTTTATTTTATTATTTCTACCATCTTTCTTTTAAATCCTCAAGATTCAGCAATAAAAACACCACAATGATGATTAAAAAAAGCATTTGTCACTGATAAACATATCGCTTCTTGGTTACATCAGGCTGGGTTTCTTTTTTAATTAATTTTAATAACATGGAAAATATATATTATTTCAGCATATTACAAAAAAGATAAATACAATATAAAATTCTGTCGAATAAATAAGATTTGTATAAATAATTTTGGTTTCTGTTCTCTCATCGCCACCACAGTAAACAGCTTGTTTGGTTTTGCTTTTAACAGCAACAGAGTTAAAAAGCAGGGAATTGTTAGTACGCAAGCGGAACATGAAAAATCTCCATCGGGCCTGAGCTGGAAAGAAAGGGCAAAGAGGGCAGCCAGGATATCCCAGCAGCATACCAATGTTGCTGAAATATTTAGTGCAAGTCCCAAAAGCCCAAGCTGCAGGTGTCACATGACCAGACCCATAACTTGCCTTTAAGAAAAAGTATGTTTTTAGCCTGGGGGATTTGGGGGGGGAATGGTGGCAAAGGGGAACCCTGAAGGTGGCAAATCCACATGGATTTGCCTGGTTAAAAAGAGCTGCAGCCTCTTTAAGACTTTGGGAAGGGGTCAGGAGTTTGACCACATGCCGGCAAGCAAGAGGGGAGCACTCTGCAGGCTCACTTTGTGCAAGAGGTAGGCAATGCAAACTCAGCATCCCCTCCCCCCCACTGCAGCGGAGTGGGTCCCTGGCACAGGCTGACCAGCACACTGTGACTTTAGAGACCGACCCGCCCATACAGCCAGGCTAGTCTGAGTGAGCTTCACATGGGGAAGTGGCACAGAAGCCTCCCCTCTTCCGACCCTGCTTGGGTACCGGGGGAGAGCCACACCTATATTGCAAACTGCCAGCTCTCGGTGCTGCCTTACTCCCCCCTCCCGGAAGGCTGGTGGTCAGATTGTTATCCCTTTAAGGCCTCAGACCTTTCCTGCTCTAAGTAATCCCCCCCCTGTTTTGCAGCAGAGCTATCACCCCCTTGCTAAAATAAATACTCCACATATGCCGCAGCCTTAAGTACTGCACTAACACGGCTGTCTTGGGGACTAGTGCATTCCCCTCCCCCAACTTAAAGAGCTGTTTCATACAAGCCAAGTCCAGCAGTTTTCAACCTGTGGTTCACAGGCCCCAGAATGACGGCAGACTGCCTAAGATTTCCAAAGGGATCTGCACCACCAGTCAATCGGAGGGGTCCTGAAGTCAGAGTTACTCTGTCCCGGCCTGGGGGAAGTACTCTAGTAACACAACGCCCCCTGCTTGTTAAAGTTACAGTTGGGGTGGGCTGTTACTGGAGTATCTTTGTGGTGCAGAAGCTAGGTTGTACATGTGGCAATAGCTACTTAGCATCCAGGCTTCCCACTGCACAAGGCTACAGCTCTATAAGTTTACTCCAGTATTTCAAAGATACTGGAGGACGCTTTGGCTGTTGGGCTGGGACACTACCCCAACCCCTCACTCTGCTCAGCTCCTCGCAAAAGGGGATTAAGAGAGGATGGATCTGAGCCAAGAAAACAATCACCAGCTCAGGGAACCCTTTCTGAAATATTCACAGCATGAAATCAGGGCTCCCCATAAGGGTAGGGGAGCAAAGCAGCACCATGAGAGCCAAATGTTCCCCCCCAGAAACCCCATGTGCTGAGGTGGTCCTCCCCCAAATCTGCTACATACAGCACATACAAGTGCACCCCCCACCCCGCTTGCCCCAGAGTCAGTCTGTTTGAGGATGCACACTGGCCCCGAGGGGCTCGCCTTCACCCTCCGTACTGAAGGCAAGTCCAGAGGAAAGACTGAAGTGGGGGAGGCATGGGGATCAGCAGGTGAACACTCCCGACGGATTTTGGGGAAGGCACTTCGGCAGCATCAGCTGGCACTTGTAGGACAATCAGTGGGAGGAAGGCAGATGGGATGACGGTCTGTAGACGGAAGGGGCATGTGGCCAGGGCATTTAGTGCCCCTCCCCAGGCACAAGCAGAGCCATCAGTGCTAATGCTCGGCAGCAGAGACAAGTTCCTTTAAGCATGGCTACATCCAGCCAGGGAGGGAGCTAGCCTTGCCTGGCAGGCATCTGGGTGCTTGTCCCACCCCCACTGTGGGGAGCTCATGTCCCACACTGGGGGAGGCCACTCCAACCCCCTTCCACCACCTGCAGACAGGAGTAGCTCATGCCAACATGTGGCTGGACAGTTGTGCCCAATGGGCACCCGCTCCCCTAATATCTGGACCAGCAGCCAGAGGGGTTGGGTTGTCCGGAAGGGCCTTGGAGGCAGGCCCAGGGGGTCACCCAGGAGCAGATTGCAACCTCGCCCCATCAATTCATCTAATAACTCTCCCAGCCTCTTGCCCTGGCCCCCCCGGGCCTTTTTCCGATTCCGCCTTCCCCTGCTGGGCAGCGGGGCCACTCACTCCGACACGGAGATGCGGTTGAAGATGGGCAGCCGGCGGCTCCCATTCCGGGTCCCAGCAGTGGGCAGCAGCTCGAAGACGGGTGATTCGGAGCCGCTCAGGCTGCCAGAGCTGCTGTAGCAATCCTGGTCGGAGAGCGAGTTGGACGAGGGGGTCCTGGGGAGGCTGGAGGCAACCAGCGCCCCCGGGGCGGCAGCAAAATAGTCCCGGGCACTCTCGAAGGCGCTCTGCCTGGTGCTGCCCCCACAGCGGCAGGTGCAGCACCCTCCAGAGTGGGAGGTGGCCACGGTTTCTCCCAGAGTGGCCATGCGAAACACGGGCTCCGAGCTGTGATGGGTGAGCGAGGATGCAAGGAGCTCGCCGGCGGGAGGCGGGGAGATGGACGGAGCCCGGGTGAAAGAGGCTGGGTCGGGGATGCTGGGCGGCGGGGAGCCCTGGCGGGCTGTGGGCACTCCGGTATAGCTAAGACTCTGTCGCAGAAGCTGCGGGGAGGCGGACAGCCCTCGCTCTTCCGGGTAGTGGACAAAGTGGCAGCGGGAGCCGTAGGGGCACTCGCCGTTGAGGTAGAATTTGTGACACAGCTCAGTCTTGTACTTGGGGTGCCGGTTCAGGCTCCGCAGCTCCCCAGCCCCATGGGCAAACTGGCACTTGACCCCATAGCGGCAGCGGCCCGTCTCGCTGAAGGTCCGGCACAACTCCGTCTTGTAGCGGGACGAGAGGGCGGGGGCTGGTGGGGGCTGCAGTGGGGGGAAGCCGGGAGGCGGGGGTGGGAGGGCTTTGCCCTCGATCATGCTGAGGGAGCGGTCGGTGCGGAAGGGGTGGCGCGGAGCTGCTGGCTCAGGCAGGGAGAGCAACTGTTCGGTGCTGGGGCTCCAGAGGGTGCGCAGGGGCCAGATGTGGGTGTCGCTGCCTCCCAGGTGCTCCGAGCTGGCAGAATGGCGGCGCTGAAAGGCAGGCAGGGACTCTTCCCGCTCCTCACCCAGATTCAGGTTGCGGAGGTTCTGTGGGGCAGAGGGAGAGGAAAAAGGGGGCATTAATGCCCAGCTCGGATACCCCAATCCTGGAGGCTCTGCCATGCCCTCCACCCCCCCAAACAGGACACAGACACCCATGGGGCTGAGCACTGTCCCACTAGTGAGACACCCCCGGGCACGGCCGTTTGGCCTACAGCAAACTCAGCACCTGGCTCTGCCCAGCGCCAGGCCCCCTTCCAGGAGGCCAAGCTCTATGGTGACTCAGCCCCTGGATGGCATGGTGCCAGGGTTATTTATAAGTATCCAGGCCTGGCCACAACTAGGCCTTTTATACTGGCAGGGACCCCTCCGCCCCAAGCAAGGGGCCTTCTGCCAGCCTAGTATAAGGGGCCAGCCCCCAGGAGACTAGTGCCAGGGCACTGGGAGCAGAGACTGAGGTGCCCCAAGAAGTCCATGGGGAGAATTCACAACTGGTGGAGGCAGACTCCCAGCCTCTGTGTAGGGACCATCCCAGGGGAAACCTACATGGGGAACTGCCCTCTCTCCCCGACTCTTTCCACTCCCCCCACGGCTTCCCCACTGCCCCCCCACTCCAAAGGGGGGGGGGCCACCACTGATCCAGAGAGGAGCCCTGTTCAAACACCACCCCACGCACAGCCAGCTAGATGCACCCCTCCCCCACTTCCCACTGCTTCCCGTAGTTGCCAAATCCCCCCCCGTGCCCCCCCCCAGCTCCCCGGGCGGCCAGCCCCTCCGTCTGCCATGGGGGCGGGGAGGAACACCATTCTAGGTCACTTTAACCCCTCCCTAGCCGCTGGGAAAGTCTCGCCTCCCCCCAACAGGGGCGAGGGGCACCTTTGCTGGAGCCCCACCCCAGCAAGGCGCAGGGGTCGCTCCCGGCGCGAGGAGCTGGGGACGGGCATGGAGTTCCCACACCCCGCATCACGACGCTTCGTTTACCGAAAGCGGAGTAGGGGGGGAAGCGGCGGATGAAGTCGCACAAACATCGGGGGGGGGGGGGGACAAGTTCCGATTCAGCCCCGGGGGTGGCTCGCGAGGCTCCTTTGGCTCCCCGAGCCAGCTGCCAGCCAAGCGGCTTCACTTCGGGAGGATCTGGCATTAACAACAAGGCTCCCCGCCAGCGGGCGGGCCGGGCTCTGCTCCGGACGAGAGTCCCTCGCACAAGCCCCAGCCGAGCCCACCGCCAAAGCGCGCCTCTCTGGGCAGGAGCGGGGAACGACAAACGGGCGCCCGTGGAGAAGCAAATCGCGCCGAATTGGCAGCTCCGGATTAGAGCCGGTTTAGCAGCTGGCTGGGCCTTTTCCCAGGGGAGGGATCAGGAGGGAAATGGGGTTTTTTTGGAGGAGGGGGCTGCTTCCTAGCCCCCCGATTTTGGGCAATCGGGTCGCCCAGCCCGCAAACCCTTGGGGGCAGCTGAGCGCTCCAAAGTCCCGCCCGGTTCGGGGCAGCAGCTTACCTCGTACAAGGCTTTTACATCCATAATCGAGCTCATCGCGATGCCGAAGAGGCGTCGGAACGACGGGCGAGAGGCGGCGGCTCCTTCTTTCCTTCCTTCCCCGGGTGGGAATCCACTTTTACCCCCCAGGGCTCAGCCGAGCTTTGTGGCAGGCGAGCGAGCGGCAGGGCCTTATATAAGGCAGCGGTGGCGGACCCGCCTCCCATGACTTCATCTCATTACAATGGGGAGCGAGAAACGCGCCCTGTGGGGGCCCGGGGCCCGGCGCCCAGCGTGGGAAAAGACCAACCCGGGCGCTCAAGGGCGGGCTAAGCCGGGAGAAAGGGGGGGGGCGGAGTGAACTGCTGGGGGCGAGGGGAGCGGAGTGAACTGCTGGGGGCGAGGGGGGCCTGCGAGGCCAGGCGTCCTGATGCTGGGGGCTTTGTCTTTGCTACCCCCCCTCCCAACAAGCTGTTACCCGCTCACCCTGGGAACGGGGGTCGGCCCTGCTGGGAATCCCCCCGGCTGAAGGGGGCTGCGTCTTTTCTGGGGGGGGGCGCCAACTTCGGCGGGGGTGTTCTGAGGCCGGGAAACAAACTTTTCCGCGGCGGCCGCCGGCAGTTTCCATTCCTCCCAGCAGAGGCCGCTCGGTCCGCAATCCCCTCCTGCTGGCTCGAGCGCCGGGGGGCCGCAGGGCGAGCGCCCGGGAGCGACTCCCTGCTGCAGCACTGCCGCCCAGCGCAGGCAGCGGGGCACCGTGCGCCCAGCCTCTGGCGCACAAGGCAGGGAGGCCTCTGGCCTGCTCTAATGCGGGTCCAGGCCCTGCACAATTGGAGTAGCGAGTCCTATCCCATGCCAGCCAGAATGGGCTGGTGACGCTCCCTGTCCCGTCGCGCCACTTCTCTACGATGGGCCCTGGCGGGCGGAGAACAGCCACAACATAGGGCGCTTCAGCCATGGCCTCGATCTGCGCCCTATGGGCCCTGGTGGGCGGAGAACAGCCACAACGTAGGGCGCTCCAGCCATGGCCCCGATCTGCGCACTATGGGCCCTGGCGGGCGGAGAACAGCCACAACGTAGGGCGCTCCAGCCATGGCCCCGATCTGCGCACTATGGGCCCTGGCGGGCGGAGAACAGCCACAACGTAGGGCGCTTCAGCCATGGCCCCGATCTGCGCTCTATGGGCCCTGGCGGGCGGAGAACAGCCACAACGTAGGGCGCTTCAGCCATGGCCCCGATCTGCGCTCTATGGGCCCTGGCGGGCGGAGAACAGCCACAACGTAGGGCACTCCAGCCATGGCCCCGTTCTGCGCACTATGGGCCCTGGCGGGCGGAGAACAGCCACAACGTAGGGCGCTTCAGCCATGGCCCCGATCTGCGCCCTATGGGCCCTGGCGGGCGGAGAACAGCCACAACGTAGGGCGCTCCAGCCATGGCCCCGATCTGCGCCCTATGGGCCCTGGGGGGTGGAGAACAGCCACAGCGCAGGGCACTCCAGCCATGGCCCCGATCTGTGCCCTATGTGCCCTGGGGGCAAAGAACAGCCACAGCGCAGGGCGCTCCAGGCATGGCCCTGATCTGCGCCCTATGGGCCCTGGGGGGCAGAGAACAGCCACAGCACCATGGGGACTAGGAGAAGGTGGGAATTTTCCCCAGGTCTCCCAACACCCATGTCCCTATGTTGCATCCACCTTTCAGCTCTCAGTTTGCTAGCCAAGGACTGTTCCCAGCACCCACGAAGCAGGTGGTTTCTGGAAGCAGCGAATTTGGCTCCGGGTTCCCCTTTCTTGCAGCAAGGTGCACGGTCAACGTTACCGCTTTTGGGAAACAAACAAATGAGCAAGTGGGGAAGTCCCCCCCTCCCTGTCACGGGTGGTGGGTATAAGAGTCAAGGGAAGACATGGCTTTCCCTGGGTCTTAGCGTCCACCATTTAGGGTTGATCCTTCTTGCAGGCTCCCACATCTGGCTGCTGCCTGGTGAATCTTCAAATTTAAAAGTGAAATACCTTTCAGCTTGCCAGACTTATAAGCAGAACATTTATATTGTTGAAGAGCCATTCAAATGAGAGTGGAACCATTTAACAGTTGTGCATTACAGGTCGTCCTTGCTACAAGTCCAAGATACGTTCCAAAAAACGTGGACTTATAGTGAAACAACTTAAAGCGGGGAATTTTTTTCCCCGTGGCTGACTTCCATTTAAGCAAATTGGGGGGAAGTGTTTCGCATGACTTGTAGCGGGGAATGGGAGGACTTATAACACATCAGTTCCTACAAACGTCAACAACTTCAGTGTGGAACGGATGTATACCGGGGTGACTTATAGTGGGGACGCCCTGTATTGTAATATATACTCAGACCATGTTAGTCTATAAGACCTTAGTTTAAAATTTGCTTTAAAATATTTCATTAGTGTATTTCTGATGATTATAAAAGTCACATCTCTAAAAAATCCTTGCATAGATATTTAGGGATGAAATCTGAATATTCATCTTTAGCCTTACATTCTTTGATCATTAGACATGTAGATTTTTAAATACATCCTTCAAAAGACCATCCTTATCTAAAATACACATTGTAGTTTTAATTGCTATAGTACAAAAAGCTTGCTTCTAAAGTCTCCCTTCTTTTCTGTCCACCCCTGTAAATTGACATGGGCATTTGATGGCCTTGTCTACGCTGGCATGTTTTGTCACCAAATCTGCCTTTTGGTGACAAAACTGTGAGCGCATTTACACTACAATGCAACTTTTGTCAGTAAGAACACCCAGTTTTGGCAACACAAAGCTGCCATCCCTGGGAGGGACTTTTGTCTTTTCCCTCCCTTTATTGTCAGCGAAGACCCAGCGTGGACTCTGCTGTTTGTTTTGTGGAGAGAACTGGTTTCTGCCAGGAGCCCACAGTGCCTGCTGTGATGGATGTGCTCAGTGGTTTGTGAGCGCTGCTGCCCTGCAGACGTGAGCCCCTCCCCTTTCAAAGCTCCAGGAAGTATCTGACAGCTGAGTGAGCTGCTCCCTTCGGGGAACGAAGTGTAAATGATTTAAATGCTCCTGTTCTGCAGCTGATGGGGGGGCTGGAGAGAGGGCTGTGCTGCCTTGACATTCCTTAGCACAGATTGCTCACAGAGCTAGGAGGAAATCCCAAGAAGTGCAGGGATCAGCTCTGCCTTCCCACAGGACTGCACTGTGGGATGCTTACCCACAATGCTTTGCTCTGTCTGTCCACAGGGTGCTAGCCATGTGGTCATGAAATGTTGACAATGGGAGGCAGAAAAACCTGTCTGAGTGGTTTTCACACTTTTGTCACCCAAAATTCCTTCACCCCTGCCCCCACGCCCTTTTAAGACAGCTTTTAAAGTAGGGGTGGGGAACCTTTTTCGGGTAGGGGGCCACTGATCCACAGAAAAATCAGTTGGGGGCCACACACAAGTGAAAAGTTAAAAGCAAACAAGCAAACAAACGCAACCCACCTGGCCCCCAAGTGAGACGGAGGAAAAAACTTCCCTGAAGCTCCCTGGAGGCTGGGGAATAGTAGATTTTGTGGGGCTGCTCTAGGCTCCAAATTAGGGCCAAAAAGGAGGGGTTTAGTGTGTGAGGGGGGCTGCCAGGGACCAGTCTGGGTGGGAGGTAGTGGTCAGGAGTGGGGTGGGAGTGCAGGGTCTGGGTGAGAGAGAGGGTGCAGGAGTATGCTGGGGGAGAGCAGGTTCTGGGTGGGAGGCATAAACAAGGCAGAATCTAGCTTCCTGTATATACCAGAAGCCATCCTGTCAGCGTTACAGTGCAGCCGCCTCTCCAGTGGAATGCAGCAGAGGTGAATAACAGCCAGGGAGCAAGAGATGAAGACAGGATGTGGCCAGCAAAGCAGGTTTCACTGGCTCCCCAGGAATCCCCAGCGGCACGTTCTAAACCTGTGTTTATGTTGTCTGCACCGCAGCTCTTCCTTTTTTCCGGGAAAGCCCCTGGGACCATTTGCAACTGGACCTAGAGCAGAGTAGCCACTGTGCTGCTCTATTTTAGGGAGAGGCAGTGGGGAGAGCCCCACACAGCTAAGCCATTCTTTTGAGATGACACATCTGAGAAGCCGTCTCAGCTGGAGATGTCGCTAAAGGAGGGTTTGGAAGACATAAACAATCGTAAGTCACTGGGACATGTTGGCACTTACCCAACAGTCTGGGAAGGACTCCGATAGAAATTACTAGCTGCGGTTTCCACCCTGTTGTGGAAATCAGCCACTGTGCCGGGTTCTCTAAAAAGGCCCCCCCAGGTGATCCCAGCAATTACAGGCTGGTGAGCCTGACTTCGACACCAGGCAACTTGGTTGAAAGTAACCCACAGAACGCCCAGACACCTAGATGAACCCCCTCAGCTGGGGAAGAGTCCGCCCAGCTTTTGTAAAGGGAAATCACGCCTTACCAATCTACTAGAATTCTCTGAGGGGGCCAAAAAGCATGTTAAAAGACAGGCGCCAAATGGGGAGTTTAGAGTGGAGAGAGGTAAATAGAGGCACTTCCAGGAATCAGTACTAGGAGCTGGCACTTTGCATAGGCATCGATGCTATTGGGGTGTAGAGGAGATCAGTCGGGGGAAGGTGTCAAGCTAGGCTGGGAGGGGACCCCGATGCATCCCTGGGAAGATGGAGAGCCCCAATGGGCTTCCGGTTAGGCTCTGCCTCAGGGCCCCGGGTTTCCAGGGAGTGAATCACTGGCAACATGCCCTGATGATGAGCTGGGAAATCCCTCTGAATCAGCTATGAAAGTCCATGGATCAACAACAACAGCCGGGACTGGGGAGTGCCAGCCGGGTCCCTGTAGGGGATATCCCAGCTCTGCGAGAGGGGTCGAGACAGGAACAGCCCAGAGGTGGTAAGATGGGGAGAGCCTGGGTTAGATGGCGGAAATGGAGTTATGCTGGCTGTGAAAAGGGATGGGGATTTCCTGGCTCAGAGAGGCACCGGATAGAATGGGGGGATGGGGACCGTGCCTCGTCTAAGAGGCCCAGGATGGGGAAGGGGGATTTCCTGGCTCTGAGAGGCCCAGGATGGGATAGAGGGTGAGGAATGGGGACTGTCCCAGCTCTCAGAGGTCCAGGCTGGGGTGGCCAGGGCAGAGTATCTGGGTTTCACAGCTGTGGTCTTCTCACAGGAGCTAGCAGGTGCCTCTGCCCCAGCTCAGATCCAGCCCACCCTGGAGTGTGACCCACCCAAGCAATCCCCCCAGGGCCAGAAAGGTAGCAGGGCCCAGAGGTTCTGGGTTCTAGTCACAGTTCTGTTGAGACCTTACACAAGGCTGGTTCCCTGCCTCCGTTTCTCCTCCCTGTAAGCTTGCTGGGGCTATCTGAATGTTCTATTTCAAGCCACGAAGTGCAGAAATAAGTGGAAATCTTGTGTTTAACTTCCCCAGATTCCTGGAAGCCTCGGCTCTATCAGTTCTTATTCATTTGGGAGGAGGCTCAGATCCTCTGTTCTGTGGGTTCTGATTTGTCTTTCTGGTTCTCTGGATCAGTGTTCCCCCTAATTTTTGCCATCCATGCGTGGAATAATTTTGTTCTGTGCACCAAGACATGTGAAGATGTGTACCACCTGTAGAAACACCTACTGCCGGCTGTGGGCGCTCTGCTCATCAGCTGGGTGGCATTTGAATCTCTCCTGGGTGGCTGCCCAAGTGCTCAGCTTGCAGGGAACACCCTGGATCCTCTGTTCTGTGAGGTTTGATCCATTGCTTTGGGGGCTCCAGTCCTCAGTTCTGAGCTATTTTTTGGAAGGGGGTTTCAGATCCTCTCTTCTGAAGTGCGGTGCAAGAAATTGGCTTGTCTGGCGTGAAATGGGCAGCCTGGCCCAGTGTGACTGCGCTCAATCAGGGATGTTTTCTAACCGCACTCTCTTGCTCCCAGCAGCTGGCTGGGCTGGGAGGAAGGTCTGCCTCTCCTTCCAGGGAACTATGGGGTCATCCTGGCCTGCCGCCCATGCACGTTTCCTCTGCGTGGTGGAAACAGAGCTGTCCCTGCTGCACCTTTTGCAGCCAGGCTGTTGCACAATGGGCCTGCCTTTCCAGGAATCTCCCCGTGTCAGGAGGCGATGGGGGCGGCCTCAGGCTGGGGATGAGCAGTCTGAGCAGGCTGGGGAATTTACCCCTTTGGATATGGGTTGCACAAGGCTTCACTAGCTTAAGGCAGGATTCCAACGATCAGGACAGAAGCCAGGTCACCCCCCCAGCCTTTAACCACTCAACTCCACTTCCCTCCCAGGGCTAGGAAGAAAACCCAGGAGTCTCGACTCCAGAGCACCCCCACACCCTCTAGCCATTAGCTCCCATTCCCCTCAGTTCATGTGCCCTGGCTTTACATGTGTGTCACTTTAGTAACACTGGTAAGAATAAACTATGCAGATGAAAATCAGTGGAATCCGGTAACCCCGCACATGGGCAACAGTGAACAATGTCTCAAGGGGACACATAGACCTTCCAATAGGCCACAGGTGACCCTCAGGCCTCAGGCTGCCCACCACTGCTATAGGATGAAAGACACACACACACACACACACACACACACACACACACACACACGAAAGCCACGCTCACACACACACACGAAAGCCAATTCCCAAGTCTCCCCTCCTTTAGCTGTAACTTACTGCAAGATGTGTTTCTTGGACCCTTCTGTAATAAATACACATGGCAATAGGTCTGGTTAACAGCCAGCCAAAACGACAACCCTACCAAAACAAGACCCTCCACCACGCCACATGCGTCTCCCTCTGGGGAGTGCATGAGAGAACAAATGGCTGCCTGTGGTCCCCATGTGTAACGCCTGGTTGGAGGGCACTCACACAATAGGCTGATGAGCAGGGTATCAAAGACCTCCAATCAGCTGACTCCAGCATGCAAAGTGGGGCTGAGAATTGCAGCGGAGACGGAGCCATAGAGTTAAAGGACAGGGAGGATCATCAGGTTGTCTACTCCAACCTCCTGTGCAATGCAAGCTCTGTGTTGATCTCAGTAACTTGTGTCTGCACCACACATCATGCTAACCCCAGGCCTCTAAGAGGGTGATGGCAAGACCCAAGGTTCCAACCCTTGTGTTTTACAGACTAGACACAGCCCACAGGACTCATGCTCTGGGAAGTTCCCAAAAGTGTCCCATGGACCAAATGGCCCTCTGCAATGTTCCCTCTAACGTCTTCCCTCTGAGTGCGGAATATGTTGTATTAGGTGCACCAAGGCATGTGCGGATGTGCACCACCAGTGAAAATACATGCTGCCAGCTGTGGGCGCGGAGGGCACCATGCTAATCAGCTGGGCAACATTGGAATCTCTCTTACTGGGGACGCTGGTGCTCCAGTCGGTCAAGTTTGGTGGACAGTCGGTTTTCCCCACATGGCAGCACCAGCCAAGGACTGGAGTGGCCACGTTTTAGGAAGGTGCTACGCAGTCTGGGAACTGGGGGTGGGGGGGTGGACTCAGGCCTGCATAATGCCAGGCAGCTGCTGCAGCCCCAGGCTGGGCCCCAGCGTTTGACAATTCCTATCTTGGGGTTTCAAATGAGTGTAGACCAGTGGTGAGCAGCCCATGGCCACTTGCGGCTCCTTGTGGTACTATCCGTGGCCCGTGAGGCACATTGTTACCGTTACCCATGTAGGGGGGTTGCAGATCCCGCTGGTTTCCATCCGCATCGGTTTTTCCCACCCGTGTTACTCAAGTGACACACACGTAAAGCCGAGGCCCGGGACGTGAGGTGTGTGCTGACACAGCACTGCCTGTGAGAGCCGGGTGCCCGCTGCAGCCAATCACAGCGCTGCCATGGTCCCGTGGGCACCCCCCCACCGCACATTGCCTGTGAGAACTGGGCGCCCACTGCAGCCAATCACAGTGCTGCCACGGGCCCGTGGGCACCCCCGCACATTCTAGCTACGCCAGCGCAGTGAGCGGACTGCCCAGTCCTGGGAGATCACCAGGGTTCTGACAATCTTGTGGCCCGCGGAGATGAAGGAGGGTCACTTTTGTGGCCTGCTCACTAGCGTAGATGCTTAGGTACTAGGTAACAAGCCCAGATCTGCTCATTCTGGGTCTACTAACCCTGGCTTACATTGCTGTGTAGACATGGCTAGGCCTGCCCCATCTTCCTCGGGATTTAGCTTCCGACTAGGGTTGCCAGGTGTCTGGTTTTGAACTGGACCGTCCAGTATTTGAGCTTTCTGTTCGGGAAACAAATTGAGAAAATATAGATGAGAAAATATCAACGTCCTGTATTTTCTAAATAAGATGTCATGTAGATTGTGATGTAATGTCAAGTGTGTCCGGTATTTTTGTTGCAACCACTGGCAACCCTACTTCCGACAATCTTCGGTTTTCAAATTTGATTGCCCATGATTTTATACTTCCGGATTGCTACTGAAAATACTGAGTCAAGTCAGATCTGGTGCCGGGCCTGGAGGAACCCTGCTAGAAACACCCCCATGGCCAACTGCCTTTTGAGATCTGTCTTCACCCGTTCTTCAGCCCTTTCACATGGGCTTCACCAATACCATACCGAAGTGTCTGAAACTTAATTGTGCAAGGCGCCGTTTTTGTTTCAGATGGTTTCACTAGCTGCTCTTGCTTGAAGTTCAGAGTATGCAGCGTCCAGTCCCCACTTGATACCTGACCCGTCCCCACCTCCCCTTGTTAGCTTGATGGCTTTGTTGCGTAAATGTCCCTTCATTGTCAGAACGTCTAGTCCAGTCCCCTCCTCTGCAGCAGGCCGAAATAGACTCTCTAGAGCAGAGGGTCCCAAACTGTGCTCTGTGGACCACCAATGGCCTGTGAGCTCCATTCAAGTACTCTGTGGATAGTTCCCTCTACGGTGCGCACCTAGGCAGACTCACATGGGAGAATGAAGGGCTGCTCACCTAATTAGTGGCTCACAGGAGTGGCTCCACTAGTTAGGTGGCTGGACCCTGGACCCTCACATGTAAAGTGGGGTAGTTGGGAGGGGTGGAGTGAGGGAAATAGGAGGTAGGTGGTGGGCAGTGGTGTGAGAAGAGGCAATGGGGGAATTTGGGACGTGCCGGGTTGTGGTGGCCAGAGAAAGAGGTGACTTTCTCCAGCTCCAGGGCTGCAGCTGCCATGGAGAGACGGCCTCCTGCCCAGCTTCAGGGAGGGGAGATGCTGACTGCTATTAAAATAGGAGTTGTCAGCTTTTATTTGTAGACCAAAAAAGCATTAATTATTGGGGAGGGGGGAAAGTTAGATAGCACATTTGTAAAGTGCATCTGCAGGTGGAATTGAACTTGTGACTTCCAGAGCTTAGAGCATGAGCCACTACCACAGGGGGGCTGAAAGCCAGCTGCCTGCTAGGTAAGGCCCTAGAGCAGGCTTGTTGCTTTCTCTGACAGTTGATTCAGTGCCACTAGCTGGGCCAGTTCACCACACTCAGGCTATGTCTAGACTGCAGTGCTTTTCGGTATCCCGGAAAAGCTCTGCCATGTCCAAGGAACGCGTCTGCTTTTTTGGAAAAGATTTTGAAAAAGCGGACGCGCTCTTTCACCATCCCTGTCAACCTTGTTCTACGGGGCATAAGGGGTATGTCGAAAGAGCACTTTTTTCCCAAAATTTGGTGCCGTGTAGACGCACCAAATTTCGGAAAAGCCTCTTTCAAAAGTAAATCGGGAAAAGCTACACAATTTGCATACAAACTGTGTATCTTTTTCCGATTTAACCCTGCAGTCTAGACGTAGCCTCAGATAGTGTGAGGGCTGCACTTTTATCCAAAGCACTTTACAATTGCTAACATTTGGAAGGTTCATTACGTGATCCACCGAGACCCTCAGCAATTTTTAAGTGATCTGAGAAAAACATTTGAGAACCTCTGCTCTGGATCATCCCTGACCGGTGTGTGACCTGCGCTTAAAACCTCCCGTGATGGCGATTCCACCACCTCCCTCGGGCTACGTCTACACAGCTTCTCTCTTCCACAAAATCCTATGCAAATGAAGCACAGATTAGCATATTGCTGCACTTCATTTGCATAATTAATTAGGGGCCGTTTTTGCACAAGAGGTTTTTGCGCAAAAAGGCACCGTCTACACAGAGCCTTTTTGCGCAAAAACCGCCTCTTCTTAAGAGCCATTCTTCCTCATTTTTTCAGGAAGAATGGCTCTTGGCAAGAAGAGGGTTTTGCAAAAGGCGCTGTGTAGACGATGCCTTTTGCAAAACCTCTTACAAATGAAGCATGGCAATATGCTAATCTGCACTTCATTTGCATAGGCTTTTGCAGAAGAGGGAAGCTGTGTAGAGACGTAGCCTAGGTGATCTGCTGCCAGGGTTTAACAACCCTGACACTTAGGAAGATTTTTTCCAATGTCCAGTCTCCCTTGCTACAATTTGAGTCCCTTATTTCATGTGCTGGTTTGGGTGGTTAAGGAGAACAATTTCTCACACCCCTTTTCAGGCCCCGCCAGCACTGAGCAGTGTGGAAGTGACGTCACCTGCCTTGCTCACCACACGCCTGCTAAAGCAGGCCACAATCACGTTTGGCTTTTTTTTCCCTTGCAGTGGGATTACATTGTTGACTCATAGTTTGCCTATGACCCTGTTGTGAGTTTCGATGGGGCTTCTTACTGCAGAGGTACAGGGCAATGTCATTGGCCGCTCTGCTGCCTTTGGCTTCACGACCCAGACAGCACCGCTCCCTACGTTGCTCAAATACAGCCACCAGCAGAGGACAGCCAGCCCCGCGCCTGCCACGTTGTCACCTTACAGCCACTGTGAGATGATTGACCGCAGGTAGTTTTCAGATGCTGCCTCACAAAGCCTGGTTGATATCAAGTACTCAGCAGCGGTGTGTCGGGTGTGAATACAGGCGTGTGTAGAGTCACAAGCACCCTGACCCCCCCCACCCCGCTCCCCACAGCCCAGCGCCCCCTGCTAAACCCCGCCCCGCTCCCTGCAACCCAGTGCCCCTGCTAGACCCCGCCTGCTCCCCAGCGCCCTACTGGACCCCGCCCACTCCCCACAGCCCAGCGCCCCCTGCTGGATCCCGCTCCACTCCCCGCAGCCCAGGGCCCCCTGCTGAACCCCAACCCGCTCCCCGCAGCCCAGCGCCCCCTGCTGGACCTCGCCCCGCTCCCCGCAGCCCAGCGCCCCCTGCTGGATCCCAACCCGCTCCCTGCAGCCTAGAGCCCCCAGCTGGACCCCACCCCGCTCCCTGCAGCCTAGCACCCCCAGCTGGACCCCACCCCACTCCCGCAGCATAGCATCCCCTTCTGAGCCCCCGCCACTCCCCGCAGCATACCGTCCCCTTCTGGGCCCCCGCCACTCCCTGCAGCCCAGCGCCCGCAGCTGGACCCTGCTCCCTGCAGCCCAGCACCCCCTGTTGGACCCCGACTTGCTCCCCGCAGCCCAGCGCCACCTACAGAGCTCCCGCCCCGCTCCCTGCCACCCAGCACCTTCTAGTGCTGCACTGGGGCACTGGGGCCAGCACTGATTGCGGCGAGCGCTCTCTACTGCCTCCCAGTGGCTGGGCAGGCCCAGTCATGGCTGTAGCTGCGTGAGGAATGGGCCATGTCAGTCCCCCCCCATAGCTTGGGACCTTTCTTGGCAGCAGTGTGCATGTGTGTGCATTTGTGTGTGTATGTGGGATGCAGCCCAGGCCCCAGGGGTGAGCAGCAAGCCGAGAGGCGATGCCGTTGCAGCCGGGGCAATGCATGGGTGGGGGGAGGGCTGGTAACCTGAGGGGCATAAACAGGGTGGCCAGGAAAGTGAGCGTCAGCTCAGCTAAAAACAGCAGAGCCGGCGAGAGCTTGAACTAGCCACATCCAGACTAAGGTGGGGAGGAGGGTGAGCAGGCCTGAGTGCAGGGGTAGGGGTGGGGGGACAGGTGCACAAGCATCCAGGTTTGCAGGCAGGTGGCTCTGCATGTGCAGGGCTGTTTGACTGCAGCCCCCAGGCCTGATCACTTCCCACCCACCAGTCCATATTCCCTTGGCAACCTCTATGCCCTGATCCCTGCCCCACCCGGTACAGGCCAGGCTCCGGGCCCTCAGCCCCTCCTCCCCAAGGTGGAAGGCTAATTTTATTCGGGTATGGCAGGAGTGTGCTGATAAGGAGAGGCAGCTGGGGGACAGGGTGAGGGGGACATGGTGGATTGATTGCCACTGCTCCCCGAGCCCTTGCTGGCTTCCCCATGCTCCTAGCTGCCCAAGGCTGAGTCAGCATCCGGCTGATCACACAGCTGGCTGCCAGATGTGCATGGCTATAGGCAAGAGAACTGGGGAAATTACCCACCCCCTTACCAAGTCCCAGCTCAGGCCCTCTGCCTGGGGTCTCACATTGTAACATAGATGCCAACTGGTACAGCCCGGCTGGCATCATTGTGCCCCTCTCTCACAGAGGGGAACCAAGCCACAGAGAAAGCCAGGGACTCCTCCCTTCCCTGGTTACATTGGTTCCCACTCGACTAGTCCACTGGCCATTAGATCCCACTCCCGTCTCTGAGCTGGCCAAGTGCCCAGTGCTCCCTTCTCTACCCACTAGCACCACTGAACCATGGACAGAACAGAGCCAAGACGGGTGATCAGGACTCCCGGGTTCTACACCCCAGCTCTGGGAGGGGGGTGGGGCCTGGGAGTCCAGGACTCCTGGGGTCCATTCTTGGCTGTTCCACTCACTCACGGGGTCGCCCCCGTTGTGACAAGCAGAGGAGGTGGGGGAGGGGTTCTCAGGTGAGCCAGTTCTCAAGTCCATCTTCATCCACATTCCATGGACCCCCCCACTAGCCACCCCCCCGCCGAGCAAGCAAGGGAGAAAGTTGTTTCCTTGTCACTGTCAGATCTCTCAGTGACAGTACAAGAGTGTGTGTGTGTGCAAGAGAGTGAGAGTGTCACATCAGTAGCGGGGTTTGTGGGTTTTACGTGGGGCTGGGCGTATATGGGGCAATGGTATCCGGAGGGTGTGTGTTACACTAATAGTCAGATGTTGTGCATGTCTGACATTACCGGTGTAGTGCTGTGTGGGCGTTATGTGACTAGTGTGTTGGGGGGGGGCGGTGACATTAACAGTGGGTGTTTAGTATATTAAAAAGTGAGTGGGTGTATTAACAGTGTGTGGGGTGACATTTATAGTGGGGATTACACCCATCTGGACCTGGCCTGCATGCATCTAGCTGTCTGTTTGGGTGTGTGTGTACGCGCAGGCCAGTGCTTGTGCGACTGTGTGTCCGTCTGCACCCGTGCGCCATGCCGCCTTCTCCTGGCTGGACTCGGAGCAGCTCGGCTGCATTTCCAACTCCCCTCTCCTGCTCCCCAGTGAGATTCCCGGGGCCGGTGCAGCATGGAGCTGGCGGGAGCCCTCAGCCCTGAACCGCTGCGACCTGCAACCTCCCTCCTGCCCCGGGACCGGCTGCTGGTGCTGCCCAGTCACTGCTGCAACCCTGTTCTCAGGTCTGGGGAAGGGGCAGATGGGATGAGGTCAGGCCTCCAGCACAGCCAGCCAACTCAGTCCTGAGCCACATTGCCCACTCACGCACAGCTGTGCTGGTGCCCCGTGGCTCTGACACAGCCCCTGCCAGTGACCCTCATGCCTGACCCGCAGCCCCTGCCAGTGCCCCTCACTCCCGCCCCACAGCCCCTGCTAGCCTAGCCCTGCAGGGCCCCTCACACCTGACCCACAGTCTCCTGCTAGCCCAGCTCTAAGCTCCCCCCAGCTCTGCTGGTGCCCTGATTCCTGATTCCTACAGCCCCTGCCAGCCCAGCCCTGTGCGCTCCCGTTTGCTGCAATCCCAACCCACAAACCCTCTATTATTCAAGCTCTGAGCTACCCAGAATGCACCTTCTCCCACGAGTGGCCCATACTTATCCGGGCAGGATCCTCCCCCTCCTCCAGGGACAGCTGGCTGGGTGGGACTTGGGGCTGGGCTGTGCAGATCTTCCCATGGGCCGTCTGGGAGGGAGCCCAGAGAGCCGGCAGGAGCCACGGGTGATGGGGGCTGTCGGTAGGTGCCAGGGGGCCAAAACCCAAGTTACCCAGGGTGCCAGTTTCCCTACAGTCCAGCTGTTTGGAGCTGCCCCACGGGTTACAGGAGCAAGGAGGCCTTGTCCCTGCTGGAGCTCTGTGGGATGAACCAGAAAAGTTGCACAAGTTAGAACAGGGCCAGGGCCTGGCACACAATGTGTGTGTACGTGTGTGTGGGGGGGGGGCAGGGACAACAGGGAAATTGAAAGCTCAGCAGTGCTCATCTGCCCAGCTAAATCTCTTCCCCCGCCCCGAACTGACAGTTGCTTGAGGAGCCCTGGCTGGGAGCTGGGAGCTGTCTTTCGCAAGAGTTTGATGCAGTTCTTTGAGTCAGACGGGGGTGGGGAGCAGTTTAGCCACTCAGTTTCCTGCACTGTTGAGAAATGCCTGGGCCATGTCCCTCTCCTGGAGATGTCTGGTGCTTGGGAGAGGGGACTGTTCCCAGCTTTGGAAGGGGAGTAGGGTCTAGGGGTTGGGGAGGGGGGCTGAGTTTGAGAGCCAAGACTCCTGAGTTCTGTCCTTGGTTCTGGGAGGGCAGTGGGCTCTATTGGGTGAGAGCAGGGGGGCTGGGAGCCAGGACTCCTGGGTTCTATTCCCAGCTTTAGGAGGGGCCAGCGGTGTAGTGGCTGGAACAGCAGGAGGCTGAGTGGGTTTTGTTCCCAGCTCTGGGAGTGAAAGGAGCCAGCTGGAACTTGCCTGGACCCCTCCAAGGTTCTCAGCTTTTGTTCATAACAAACAGGAAGCCTCTAGCTGTTACAACTGAAAAAAAACCTGAGTGCAGCAGAGGAAGTGCCATGCACTTGAGTTTGCAGAGAGCCTGAAATAGCAGAGCCCTTCAGGGTGGACTATACGTCTCTCCAACTGATCTGGGCTGGCAGAGGCGGAGGAAGGAAAATACAGGATCTGAAATGTCCATTCCCGTGAGGCCCTTGTAGGTATCAGACTCCAGTGCAGTGAGAGTCACATCATGGAAAATCCCTGAGCCTCTCGACTGTTTGGCACCTGTCCCTGGCACGGTTCCTGGGGCCAGTCATTCCATCCAGGTGCCTGGTGTGACAAAGCAGGATTTCCTGTAATATTCTTCAGGTGCCTGTGTGTGCCTCAGTTTCCCCTTGCCCTATGCATGGCTCCCTGTGGTTGCAAAAAGAATTAAAAAACCAGTTCTTGGCCACAGCAGGAGACAGGAAACGTGAGTCCCCCAGAAACTGAGCCAGGGCAGCAGAGAGTCTGGAGAGGCAAGGACCCAAGTGCCAACTAACGCAGGTGAAAGGTGTGAGCTCGGGGGCAGCAGCTCTCCCATGGGACTGAGAAAGGATGTGGAGCAGGCCGCACGTGGACTCCCCCACAACTTGGCTGGCCAGAGCACTGGACCATATCAGAGCCTTTGCTTCTCTCTGCTGTCATAGCAGGAGTCATCTCAGTCAGACCAACTGGGAAGAGCTTGGGGGGAGGGGAGGGCTGGAGGGGTGTTGAGGCTGCGTGCCCAGCCCTTAAGATCTGGCATCGAGAAGGGAGCGTTTCCATGCTGGGGGCATAGCGTGATGCAGTACAGAGACGGGGAGGGAGAGGATCACTGGCCCATCAGCAACACTTATTGAGAAGTTACCCAATGTCCTCTCCCCCCCCCCGCCCCTCCTTCCCTTATTTCTGAGCAAGACACGAGAAGTCATTCTTCCGCTCTACTCTGCGCTGATTAGGCCTGAGTTGGAGTATTGTGTTCAGTTCTGGGCACAACTTTCAAGAAAGATGTGGAGAAATTGAAGAAGGTCAGAGAAGGGCAACAAGAATGATTAAAAGTCTAGAGAATATGACCTATGAGGGAAGACTGAAAGAATTGGGCTTGTTTAGTTTGGAAAGGAGAAGACTGAGAGGGGACATGAGAGCGGTTTTCAGGTATCTAGAAGGGTGTTAGAAGGAGGAGGGAGAAAAATTGTTCGTCTTGGCCTCCGAGGATAGGACAAGAAGCAAGGGGCTTAAACTGCAGCAAGGGAAGTTTAGGTTGGACATTAGGAAAAATTTCCTAACTGTCAGGGTGGTTAAACTCTGGAATAAATTGCCTAGGGAGGTTGTGGAATCTCCATCACTGGAGATATTTAAGAGCAGGTTAGACAGACATTTATCAGGGATGGTCTAGACAGTACTGGGTGCTGCCGTAAGGACAAGGGACTGGACTCACTGACCCCCTCGAGGTCCCTTCCAGTCCTAGTATTCTATGATTTTATGATTTATTCTTGGTGCTGGACTTCCAACATGCCAGTCATCTGAAGAAGTGGGCTGTGCCCACGGAAGCTCATGATCCCATCGACATGTTTTGTGAGTCTCTAAAGTGCTACCAGACATTTGTTGTTTTTTAAGTTTTCACTTACTGAGAAATCATTCATGAAGTTTCTCCCAGCCCAGGAGTTTTGGCTCCCAGGTCTCCTGCTCTAACCACTAGCCCCACTCTCCTCCCGGGAGTCCTGGCCCCCCAGCTCCAGTCCCTAGGCAATCAGCCTGAATGATCTGGAAGGCTCCATTTGCCCTGAGTAGTAGAAGGCATCTCTCAGTCTCCAGAGACCATAGGTACATGCCCCCTTTGCCCCCCATGGGTACATGCCCCCATCACCCCCCATGGGTACACACACTCCATTTCCCCCCATGGGTGCACTCCCCCATCACCCCCCATGGGCACACATCCCCATGGGTACATGCCTCCATTGCCCCCTATGGGTATGCACCCCCATGAGTACATGCCCCCATCACCTCCATGGGTACATGCCCCCATTGTCCACCATGGGTACACTCCCTCATCACCCCCCATGGGCACACACCTCCATGATCCCCATGAATACACACCCAATGGGTACACATCCCCATTGCCCCCATGGGTACACACTCCAATGGGTACACACCCTTGACAGGTAAAGAATTTCCTCAGTGGGTTTTATGGCAGCAGCAAGTGTTTCTGGGCTACCCACTGGAGAGAGACAATCTCTGTCCCATTTAAAGCTGACGTTTCAGCCCTGTGGGCTCTGCCTTCTGTGAGCTCTTTTCCTCTGTGCTAAGCCGAATGGCTCCCTCGCGGTACCCCAGAGACCTTTGCTAAGCTCTTCTTTCCCAAGGCTGGGGGCCTGGGCGATCTCCCCGTCTGCCCACATCCCTGCCCATCCCGTTGGGTCTGGCTTGCTCACATCCAGGAAGCAGGATGCTGGGCGCCAGGGGGGTTGTTGCCAGAGGCCAACTGGCCGTGGAACAGTGGTGGGGGCTGTAGCTCTGTGTGGGCGGCGAGGCTGGGTGTTCACCACTGCCCACGCGCAGGGTTGCCAGGTCCCGCTGGTTTCTGGCCACGTCGGTTTTTCCCACAGGTGTTCCTCAAGTGACATGCACGTGAAGCTACGGCCCGTGATGTGAGGAGTGAGCTGTGCACGTGACACTGGGGCTATGTCTACCCTGCAGAGTGTTTGCGTAAAAACTCGCGGAGCATCCACACCTCAAGCGCGTTTTTGCGCAAGAAAATGGACAGTGAATCGACAGACCAGAGGGCTTTTGGTGGTGTAGGCAGATCTCCTTCTACGAGGAATAACTCCTTTTTGCGCAAGAGCTCTTGTGCTCAAAGGTGTGTGTGGACGGGAAACAGGGTTTTCTTGCACAAGAACAGCCTATCGAAAGAAGCACAGGTGCCCTGGTGGCCATTTTGTGCATGGCAATCAGAGCTTACTTTCGAGAGAGCATTCATGCAGTGTGGACGCTCTCTTGTGCAAAAGCGCATCGCTTTTCCCATGCGCTTTGCAGTGTGGACGCTCTCTTGTGCAAAAGCGCATCGCTTTTCCCATGCGCTTTGCAGTGTGGACGCTCTCTTGTGCAAAAGCGCATCGCTTTTCCCATGCGCTTTGCAGTGTGGACGCTCTCTTGTGCAAAAGCGCATCGCTTTTCCCATGCGCTTTGCAGTGTGGACGCGCTCTTGTGCAAAAGTGCATCGCTTTTCCCATGCGCGTTGCAGTGTGGATGCGCTCTTGTGGAAGAAAAAAGCTTCTTGCACAAGAAGCCTGCAGTGTAGACGTAGCCTGGCTGTGAGAGGCCGGCCCTCAGTTGGCCCCTCTCCCCACACATTCTAGGTACTCCAGCGCAACTAGAAACCCTTCTATCCCAGGGGGACGTCTTGCTTACGACAATCTTGCAGCCCACTGCAGATGAAGGAGGCTGTAAAGAAGTGTGCCGCTAACACATGCCCGACACACACAGCTCTTTGTGTGTCCCGGCACTTTGCGGCTTGGCCATACCCTCTTGTTCAGCCCAGACACTGGTTGGCAGTTTTTCCCGTGCGGATGCTGAGCTCCGTTCCCAGGGCAAGGTTGTTTGCGAGAATTTGTTCACCGCTTCAAGTTAGTGGATCTCGCTGGAACCTCCTCAGCTCCCTGGCACAGTGGGTTTGTTTTGAGGCTTATCGTTTGCCTGAAGACTTGGCAGGCTTTGGAGAAACAGTCCATTTGGCTTTGAAGAGGAGCGTCTGTGTGGGTTCTCACTGCTGCGCCCTCAGCAAAGGAGGTGTTGAGTAAGGCCCTCCCGAGTCTTGGGTTTAGAACCAAGTCGGGCACGACCGAACAGCTTCCCATCGGAGCTTGTGTGCAGGTCGGTTCCTGCAGCTGAAGAACAAAAGCTTGTTTCAGTAGCAGGGAGAAGAAGATCCCAAACAGAGAAGGGGCAAGTACACAACCTTGCTTAACTCCACTGTGAATCTGGAAAGCCTCAGAGACTGAGCCATCCTTGTGGACCGTGCCAAACATGTTTTCACAGCAGGAATGAATCAGGCACAAGAGCTTGACGGGGAATTAGGGGGACATTTTTTCTAAAAGTGCGTAAAGTTCTCTTCTACTGACGAAGCCCAAAGCCTTTGTAAGACTGGTGTAGGCTGCGTCGAGCGGTTTTTCTTGTGCCCTGCATTTCTCTGCAGTGAGACTTAATCCATGGCAGGCCCACATCTGGAATACTGTGCGCAGATGTGGTCGCCTCATCTCAAAAAAGATCTTGGCATTAGAAAAATTTCAGAAAAGCGCAACAGAATGATGCGGGGTATGGAATGGCTGCCATATGAAGAGAGATGAATAAGACTGGGACTTTTCAGCTTAGAAAAGAGAAGACTAAGGAGGGATATGATAGAAGTCTATAAAATCATGACTGGTGGGGAGAAAGTCCATAAGGAAAAGTTATGCACTCCCTCCCATAACTCAAAAACTAGGAAAAACTTAAAAAACAACAAAGAGTCTCTCAGCACCTTAAAGACTAACAAAACATGTAGATGGCATCAGGAGCTTTCGTGGGCACAACCCACTTCTTCAGATGAATGGAGTATTAAAGGTGCAGTTCCAAAATAAATAGGAGCTGGGGAGGGGAGGAAGGGGAAAATAGTGAATTAGAGTGCTCATGTTACATGAAGCTGATAGAGAAGGTGCACCAAATGAAAAGTAGCAGGTTTAAAACAAACAAAAGGGAGTATTTCTTCACACAACACACAACCTGTGGAACTCCCTGCCAGAGGATGTTGTGAAGGCCGAGCCTTTAACAAAGGTTAAAAAAGAACTAGATAAATTCATGGAGGATAGGCCCATCAATGGCTATTTGCCAGGGATGTTGTCCCTCACCTCTGTTTGCCAGAGGCTGGGAATGGGCAACAGGGGATGGATCATTGATGATTCCCTGTTCTGTTCATTCCTCTGTCCTGGCCATTATTGGAGGTCAGGACACTGGGCTAGATGGACCTTTGGTCTGACCCAGTCTGGCCGTTCTTATTATGCTCTTATGACAAGACCATATGGCTTGTAGCCCTTTCGGCTCTGAAGCTGCCTAGTGATTCACAACAGATTCGGCGGGTGAGGCTCTGGGTCTGTGGCCCTTGTTTTTATACAGTGATGATCTTGGTGTCTCTCCTGTCTTGTGGCACTTTGCCTTCACTCCAGCATGGGCAGAGCAGCTGGTGACCCTGTCACAGTAGAACTGGTCTGCAGGCTCTTCCGGGCGCCTTTCCCTGGCAGGTTTAGCCCTCGACGCTTGACCAGGCGTCCAGGACATGAACGGCTGCGTCTGTAGCATTGTCCTGAGAGTAAAGCTGGGGGTAGTGTGCTACCCAGCTCCCCTTGCAGACCAGCTCCCACTTGGCACCCTGCGCTGCTGCCTCTGAGACAGAGGCAGCAGTGCAGGATGGCAGCAGCCCCTGTGCTGAGGCAGGGCTGAGCTCCTAGACCCGGTGTGAGCTGGAACTGAGCCAAGCTGCCTGCCCACTTGAGTCCTAATACACCTTAAATGTAGAGCCACAGTGAGGGTAGGTCCCGGACCCAGCATGAGCCAGGACCGAGCCAGGCTGCTGGCCAGCCTGCTATAAAATTCATTGGCGGGGAGGGGCGGTAATGCATGTAGTCTATAGCATTAACATATATACGCTTTTGCTTGTCAGTTAATCGGTTAATCGACTACACTATTACATCCCTAGCTGAAACATGCCTCACACCAGCCATTGGTGTTGTTTTGCCAAGACGACAGCGCTGCATCACAGATCATCTTCTGTAGTTTGCTCTCACGTCAGCTGGGTGCTTGGTGAGAAGGTCGGTGTGCCTTGTCAGGAGATGATCCAGTTGGTGCCACTGGGCAGGTCTGCAGTGCGGCCAAGACACTTTGTGTTGCGGCTGTGTCCGGAAGAACAAGTGTGTTACACAGAGCTTGTAATCCGAACAAAACTCCAGCGGCCTCTGATTTGTTGACCCAGATATTTGGGCCACGCTTCATGATCAGCTCCCCTCCCCTCTGCAGTGAAGCCCCCTGGCAGGAAAACACATCTGTGTTTTGGAGTGGTGCTGATGGGGTCGTAGAACTGGTCTTTGGTGTCAGAGGATGAGGAGTGTGTTGGGCCTCCATGCTGGGCCCTGGGAAGTGAATAGGCATGGTGCCGAAACTCCCCCATCCATTGGAAGGTGGTTCGCTCATCCCCAGAGGTGAGTTCAGGAAGGCACGCCCCACTCCGGGTCCCTTCTGTGCTTTTCTCCGCCAGAAAAACGTGTTGTCTTTTTCTCCGAGGGAGCCGCGTGGTGTGAGCTGCGTTTCGGAGGGAATCATTTCAGCTCGTCCTCGATCTCAGCTGTGTCAGGTTCATCGTTGGCCGGGGGAAGGCTCTCAGAGAGTCCAGTTGTCCTGCTGGGAATGTCCCAGCCCCCATCTTTCAGGGTGTTTTACTTTTCCATGGTTTGCCAGGCGCGTTGGTCATAGTCCACAGACCCAGTTCTAAACCTCTAAGCAGCCATTGAAGCAGTCAGGCTGTGGCAGGACAACACCCCATTGTCTGGGGGCGGCCCAGTTTTATGACAGGCAGTAGTTGCCCAGTGAGATACAATGGTCACACCCGCCATTGGAGACCACTTCTGGCGCTCAACTTTACACCGATCGAGAAGGAGCTTAGAACCAGTGACCTATGTCTCCTTGAATTTTCCCTTCCATGTGCGGAATGAATTTTGTTCTGTGCACTGAGGCATGTGTGGACATGCACCACCAGTAGCAACATATGCTGCCGGCTTTGGATGCTCTGTTAATTGGGTGGGCAGTTTTGGAGTTGGGCCTGCCCAGGCGCTCAGCTCAGAGGGAACACCGCTGGTGAATGCTGCCTCCTGTGTGGTGTCAAGGTTTGGGCAAAGCTGGAGAATTCTCCAGGCGCAAGGACGGCCGAGGCCTGAATTTCCCTGGCATCAGGGCCCCCTCTTAGCATCCCTGGCAAAATCCAGAGAGAGGAAGAAGCAAGGAGCCGGTGCCGAGCTGACGTAGGAGTTGCTGGAAAGAGACTAAGAAGTTAGGTCGTGACTACCCTTGTGGCTCCATTCTGGATTTTTTGTCTGCGTTTACTCACAGCTGCTCCCGCAGTGGCTGAGATAGAGTCATAGAATCATAGAATACTAGGACTGGAAGGGACCTCGAGAGGTCATTGAGTCCAGTCCCCTGCCCCCATGGCAGGACCAAATACTGTCTAGACCATCCCTGATAGACATTTATCTAACCTACTCTTAAATATCTCCACAGATGGAGATTCCACAACCTCCCTGGGCAATTTATTCCAGTGTTTGACTACCCTGACAGTTAGGAACTTTTCCTAATGTCCAACCTAAACCTCCCTTGCTGCAGTTTAAGCCCATTGCTTCTTGTTCTATCCTCAGAGGCCAAGATGAACAAGTTTTCTCCCTCCTCCTTATGACACCCTTTTAGATATCTGAAAACTGCTATCATGTCCCCCCTCAATCTTCTCTTTTCTAAACTAAACAAACCCAATTCCTTCAGCCTTCCCTCATAGGTCATGTTCTCTAGACCTTTAATCATTCTCGTTGCTCTTCTCTGGACCCTCTCCAATTTCTCCACATCTTTCTTGAAATGCGGTGCCCAAAACTGAACACAATACTCCAATTGAGGCCTAACCAGCGCAGAGTAGAGCGGAAGATTGACTTCTCGTGTCTTGCTCACAACACACCTGTAATGCATCCCAGAATCATGTTTGCTTTCTTTGCAACAGCATCACACTGCTGACTCATATTCAACTTGTGGTCCACTATAACCCCTAGATCCCTTTCTGCTGTACTCCTTCCCAGACCGTCGCTTCCCATTCTGTATGTATGAAACTGATTGTTCCTTCCTAAGTGGAGCACTTTGCATTTGTCTTTATTAAACTTCATCCTATTTACCTCAGACCATTTCTCCAATTTGTCCAGGTCATTTTGAATTATTACCCTATCCTCCAGATGAGTCGCAACCCCTCCCAGCTTGGTATCATCTGCAAACTTAATAAGCGTACTTTCTATACCAATATCTAAATCGTTGATGAAGATATTGAACAGAGCCGGTCCCAAAACAGACCCCTGCGGAACCCCACTTGTTATGCCTTTCCAGCAGGATTGTGAACCATTAATAACTACTCTCTGAGTACAGTTATCCAGCCAGTTAGGTACCCACGTTACAGTAGCCCCATCTAAGTTGTATTTACCTAGTTTATTGATAAGAATATCATGCGAGACTGTATCAAACGCCTTACTAAAGTCAAGGTATTCCACATCCACCGCTTCTCCCTTATCCACAAGACTCGTTATCCTATTAAAGAAAGCTATCAGATTGGTTTGACATGATTTGTCCTTTACAAATCCATGCTGGCTGTTCCCTATCACCTTGCCACTTTCCAAGTGTTTACAGATGATTTCCTTAATTACTTGCTCCATTATCTTCCCTGGCACAGAAGTTAAACTAACTGGTCTATAGTTTCCTGGGTTGTTCTTATTTCCCTTTTTATAGATGGGCACTATATTTGCCCTTTTCCAGTCCTCTGGAATCTCTCCTGTCTCCCATGATTTTCCAAAGATGATAGCTAGAGGCTCAGATACCTCCTCTATCAGCTCCTTGAGTATTCTAGGATGCATTTCATCAGGCCCTGGTGACTTGCAGGCATCTAACTTTTCTAGGTGATTTTTAACTTGTTCTTTTTTTATTTTACCTTCTATTTTATTTTACCTTTTTTTATTTTACCTGGAGAGAGATTGCCCCAACTACGCTCATTGCGGCAGCTGGAAGAGCCTGACCTGTCCCTGGGCTTACGAAGCTGAGATCCATCAGCACTGGTGTGATCCTGTGGGCTGTGGCCCTCCCTGAGTTAGCGACTCCGCCTGCACCTCCACTGTCCCACCCAAGCCCCTCGCCTAGTCAATGTGCATAGCTGCAGTGGCCCCCCCTTGAGTTCCGGTTCCCCGGTACAGCCCTGTGGTTTGTCTTTGCTGGGAAGACGCTGACGTGGTCAGGCCAGCAGATGCATTTTTGATGATCCAGCAGGCTCCCAGCCTGGCTTCCTCGGAAAAGCAGAAGCTGATGAATTGCACAAGCTGAAGGATCGTAAACCCAGCGCACAGCTCCGAGCTGCAGCCTTGCCACACATGGCTCAGTGCTCCCCACTCCGCAGTGCTTGGAACGTCTCACCAGGACACGCACGCTGGCTAAGCCCTCTGAGCCCTGCACCGCGCCTGAGAGACCCTGGCAATTCCTGCCTCAGTTACAACTGCCTTTGGCTTTTGTCCCATCTGCTCATTTTCTTCAAAGGGCCCCGTTGTGCCAGGTGCTGCCCAGACCCTGACCGAGATCAGGGCCCCGTTGTGCCGGGTGCTGCCCAGACCCTGACCGAGATCAGGGCCCCGTTGTGCCGGGTGCTGCCCAGGCCATGACCAAGATCAGGGCCCTGTTGTGCCGGGCGCTGCCCAGGCCATGACCGAGATCAGGGCCCTATTGTGCCGGGCGCTGCCCAGGCCATGACTGAGATCAGGGCCCCGTTGTGCCGGGTGCTGCCAGGACCCCGACCGAGATCAGGGCCCCGTTGTGCTGGGTGCAGACCCTGACTGAGATCAGGGCTCCGTTGTGCCCAGTACTGCCCAGACTCTGACTGAGATCAGAGCCCCGTTGTGCCAGGCGCTGCCTAGGCCCTGATCAGGGCTCTATTGTGCCAGGTACTGCAAAGACCCTGACTGAGATCAGGGCCCCATCGGGCTGGGGGCTGCCCAGATGCCAACCAAGACAGGGCTGTTGTTCTGGGCGCTATGCAGAAACCAAGTGACAGAGTCACCAGCATTAAAAATCACACACCAGCTCTTTAGAAGTTCGTAACACCTACCCCACCATGAATTCCTGTCTGGGAGGAGGAGCGGGGAAAACAGCTGGATAGCCATCTGCCTATGGAGATGGGGGTCAGGACAGAGGTTGTGTAGGGGAATAGATGATGGGGTGGGGTGGGGACAGACCCGTGGATAGAGGTATGTTTATGGAGATGGATAGCTCACCCCAGGGCTGTGCCCACGGAAGCTCATGGCACCATCTATATATCTTGTTAGTCTCTAAGGTGCTGCAAGACTATTGGTTGTTTTTTACGTTTTTCCAGCACTAAGATGCAGCCACTTCTGGGGCAGGGCGCAGCAGCTGTCTATACATGGATCCAGCAAACAGAGCCCAGCCTGGAATGGGCACCCAAGAGGGCCCATCTCCCCTTCCTGAGCCAGCTGCATGCTGTGGGGACACCCTGTCCGTCACCCTGCACTGGCATGGCAGTAGCCACCCCCCATGCCCCAGTGAGCCACCCTCGCCCAGACTTGGCCTTCCTTGTGCCAATGCCCCTGCCAATGGCAACTGGCCAGGAAGCACTGCCTCTCACCCTCCTTCCCAAGCAGCATCAGGGCCAGAGCCGGCATGACCATCAGGAAGTGTGGCAAGCAGCTGGGTGACTCTGCAGGGCTTCCCAGCACATGCCAGGCCCCGGTTCTTCCCCTGGCTCCTGCTCGCCCCGTCAACTGGCAGCGGAGGACTAGAGGGGGTGGTGGGAACAAGGATGTAGGTTGCAGAGCTTGCACTCCCCATGCCAGGCTGCCCCCTGGGCCTCATGGCTTCATGAGCTAGGGCCCCAAGGCAGCTCTGCCGCCCCAGGGCAGGTCAGTTGGCATCACACCCTCTGTTTTACAGAGGGACAGAACCTAAAGCACAGAAGTGCCTGCTTGAGGTCAGAGTCAATTTGTGGCAGAGATAGGAACAACCCTGGTCCCCAGTCCCACACTCTTCCCCCCCCCCCCCGTTCTAACCACTAGACCTCACTTCTGTTCCAGCAACAGGGACAGAACACAGGAGTTCTGACTGTCAGCCTGCCTTTGTCTAACCACTAGCCCACACGCCCTTCCCAGAGCCAGGGGAAGAACCCCGGAGTTGTGCCACCCAGTCTCCGGTCCTAAACTCGCCCCTCCCTCTGAGAAGCCAGGACCCCTGCCAGGTGTACAGAAGCACCTGGGGGGCCGGGGGAAGCGGTGCAGACAGCGTGCTGTGAGCATGCACGGGGGAGGGGCGGAGGGGGGCGGTACCGGGAATGGATGACAGGGTTTCCCTATGGTTACATAAGGGCCTGCAAGGGTGACCTCAGAGTCACGCGCTTCCCCTTCTCCCCCCCCCAGTCCCCCGCCCAGCCTGCTGAGTCACCTCCTGGCCGGCCATGGGGCTGAGCCAGGCCAGGTGATCAAAGACGGGCGCAATGAGCTCATTGTTTTTCCCTGGCACCCAGAGCCGTGAGCCAGCCACGTGACCCATTCTCAGCCAGCAGCACTGTGCAGCCTGGCACCCGCCCCTCCTCGGACTGGAGCGCATTACCCTCCCCCACTCGCGCAGAGAGGGCATTGAGGTGCAGAGCCACTAAGTGACTTGCCCAGGGGCATACAGGAAGTCAGGAGCAGAGCTGGGAGCTGAATGGGTCTCCCAGGAGAGCCACTTTACCAGTGAGCTATCCTGCCTCTCCGGTGATGGGGGCGGATCCACACCTCATCCCACCGCTGCCCAGCCGTTGCTGATTAGTTATAGCAAGCCAGCCCCTAGGAGCCCCAGCGTAATCACAGGCCCTTCCCTGACCGAGATCAGGGCCTTGACTGCGCCGCATGCTGCAAGTGCTGCGTGAGAGACAGGCTGCACCCCAACAAACACACAAAGGCCAGGTCAGTCTCCCACTGTACAGAGACAGGCACCAGGTCCTTCCAGAGCTGCTCTAAGGTTTGCTCTGCTATGGACACTGTTCAGTGCTCCCCAGCCACGCCCCCGATCTGCCCCCTATGGGCCCTGGGGGGCAGAGAACAGCCACAGCGCAGTGTGCTCTGGCCATGCCCCTGATCCGCCCCCTATGGGCCCTGGGGGGCAGAGAACAGCCACAGAGCAGTGTGCTCTGGCCATGCCCCTGATCCGCCCCCTATGGACTCTGGGAGGCAGAGAATAGCCACAGTGCATTGTGCTCTGGTCATGCCCCCGATCCGCCCCCTATGGGCCCTGGGGGGCAGAGAACAGCCACAGAGCAGTGTGCTCCGGCCACACCCGATCTGCACCCTATGGACTCCGGGGGGCAGAGAACAGCCACAGCGCAGTGTGCTCTGGCCATGCCCCCGATCTGCCCCCCTATGAATCCTGGGGGGGCAGAGAATAGCCACAGCGCAGTGTGCCCCAGCCACGCCCCCGATCCGCTCCCTCTGGGCCCTGGGGGGGCAGAGAACAGCCACAGCGCAGTGTGCTCCAGCCACGCCCCATAAACCCCCTATAGCTCTCGGGAGCAGAGAACAGCCACACTGCAGGAACCGTCCTTTGCACATGGCAGGGTGGGGAATAAATGTCAGGGGCTTGTTAGCAGCCCAGGAGGGCTGGAGAACCGGTGGGCCCTCTGGCTAGCTGCCCCAGGATCCCCTCACCTGTCTCAGGGTCCCACGTGGGCAGCGCGGGGGCCCGGGGCAGGAGGGGGTTAAGGAATCAGCAGCTGGCAAAGGAGCTCAGGAGGGGCAGAGAGAACAATGGGCCCATTGTAGGCCGAGGCTCAGACAGCCCAGGGCTGGCTGGTTACCTGCCGGTGGAGCAGGCCCAGGAATGGGGTTATAGATGGAGCAATATTATGGTAATTATGATAGCGCCCTAGAGACCACAGTGGAGCTCAGGACCTCCAACTGCCAGGCACTACAGACCCCAAGCACAAGCCAGTCCCTGCCCCAAACAGCTTCTCATTCCACTAGACTAAGGCAGAAATATTCATCCCGTTGTACAGGTGGGGAAACTGAGGCATGGAGCGCTGAAATGACATGCCCGTGGTGCCACATGGAGTCAACGGCACAGCCAGAATAGAACCCAGCTCAGCTATGCTCAGTGAGCACAGAGCAATCCAGCTGCATGGCTCATCTGTGGAACTCAATGACTCAGGAAATGAATCATTGGAGCGGCAGCGTCAATCAGATCGTCTGGCCTGCCATTGGCTATAGCCACAACTGCAGATTAGTGTCACCTGAGAGTGGCTCTGTGCCCTGTCTCTGGGATATTTCCCGCTGGGCTAGAACTTAGGGCCTGGTGAGGTGTGAAGATATGGGGCAGATTTATAAAGGGGATTTACTGAATATGGCAACTCAATGAGTGTGTCAATATCTTCGTTACCTTTCATGTCAGAGCCCTTGTAGACTATGCATGGAGAGCACTTTGCTACTGCTAAAATGCAGCCACAGCTGTTTATACAGCTCACTCAGTGACGAAATGCAGCCACAACTGTTTGTACAGGGATCTCCCATGCGGCACTGAAATGCAACCACCTCTGGGGTGGGACCTAGTAGCTATTTATACAGGATTGCTCAGCATGTTCTGAGACACAGGCCCTGCCTTCACTAAGGCATGGCCCCCATAGCACAAGGAGCGAGGGAGAGCCTTGTAGTTGACTGGACGTGTGGAGGGGTCTGAGGTCGTTTGGACAGGGCGACGGCTCAGGACGGATCACACCAGCTCTGTGGGGGGGCTGTAATAGCAATGGTGATTTTAACCATTTCACTGGTGTGATGGCGCCTAACAGCGCAGCTCCCCCAGGGCACTGACTCTGCAGGAAGAGCGCCCCCTACTGAACCACATGGCTTGCCCACCCTAGGAGCCAGCCATGGCCAGGCCAGCCGCCCCTGAATGATTTCTAGCCTTGCCTCGGGCAACCAGGGGAATTTTTCAGAGACACTGGTTGCCTGCCTCACCCGCAGAGCTGCCACCCCGGCAGCTGCCTCTTGCATCAGCCTCCGGTTTCCCAGCTGATAAGGGGACCTGGAGGGAAGGTCTAGGCTGAAGACCTGTCAGCTGATGATGGCTCATGCCCTCAGGCAAACATGGGACGTGAGCATCTATGAAGCGACATGGGGGTGGACAGGTCCACATGGATCCACCCCTTCTGCCCTCTACCCCTAGATCAGAACCAAGCTAGAATTGGCCTCCCTAATAGGCGAGATTCAGGATTCCTGGGTTCCATCCCCAGCTCTACCTGGGCTTGGGGGAAAGTCACTAAACTTCCTGGGGCTCTGAAGTAGGTGGATCACCCTGCCTTCCCCTGGTCCCCTGCAGCCACAGTCAAAAAAGCAAACAGGAGGTGGAGAACCATTCGAAAGGGAGCAGTAATAAAACCGACAGTTTATATGGCCTCCGTACAAATCCATGCTAGGCCCATGGCTTGACTATGGCCTGCAGATGTGGGCACCTCATCTCAAAAAAGGATATGTTGGAAAAGGTTCCCAAAAGGGCCACAAAAATGATTAGGAACATTGTTCCCTGTAAGCTGTGTGCTTGTGGCACCCACGGAGGAGAGATTCAAATGCCACCCAGCTGATTGGCAGAGTGCCCACAGCCAGCAGCCTGTGTGTCTGCTGGTGGTGCACATCTGCACATGCTTTGGTGCATATAACACAATTTATTCCACACATAGGTGGAAAAAAATTACAGGGCACATTGATGAGAAGTATAGAATGGCTTCTGGATGAGGAGAGATTAATGAGATGGGGCCTTTTCAGCTTCGAAAGGAGGTCTATAAAATATATAAAATCATGATGTGTGGAGAAAGCAAATAAGGAAACATTATTTACTCCTGTGCATAATATAAGAGAGCTACGAGTCACCAAACAAAATTAATAGGCAGCAGATTTAAAGCAAACAAAAGGAAATATTTTTTTCATATCACACACAGTCAACCTGTGGAATGCCCTGCCAGTGAATGCTGTGAAGTTCAAAAAAGAACTAGATACGTTCACGGAGGTTAGGTCGATCAATGCTTATTAGCCAGGATGGGTAGGAATGGTGTCCCTAGCCTCTGTTTTTCAGGGCTGAGAATGGGTGACAGGGGTGGGATTATGTGATGACCCCCTGTTCTGTTCACTCCCTCTGGGGCACCTGGTATTGGCCACTTCTGGAGGACAGGACACTGGGACCTTTACTCTGACCCAGTCTGGCCATTCTTACGTGCTTATGATTAGACTGGAGAGCAAGGTCTCTCTTGTATGATGGCCATGTTACAACGGGGCCCCAGTTTTGTCTGGAGGCACTGATGTACCACCCTAATAACTAACAAGGGGGTTTGCTGACCCTTAGTCTGTACCAGGCAGAGTTCAGGGCATCGGTCAGAGGCAAAGCTCCCCGGCATAGATATGGAACTTTCTATCCTGACTCGGGGGGAGGATTAAATGGCGAACCTGGAGCATGACTGTGATCTGTCCCCATGTTGGGGACTGCAGAGTTAATGAGGCTTCTCTAGAACCCTGTATTAGCCGTGCTGTCCCCAGCTGATACAGGCGAGGACGGGGTGTCAGTGCCTCAAGGCAGGGATTTGCACAAGCAGTCACCAGCATTTGGCACGTGTGGAGCGGCTGTACGGCTTGGCTGAACCTCATGCTGCCAGTTGTACTGGCCGTGGACCCATTGCCCCAGCGGCGGTAGGTCACCGACTGTAAGGGCAGGTGAATGGTATTTGTGGGGCAGGTCTTAGCTGGGGCCCAATCCCATGCCTCTCCTCATGTCACCCGCTCCAGGGCGCCTGTATACAGTTAACAAGATCAGCCAGGTTGGCCCCGGAAGCCAGGCTGGGCTGGTTTCTCCAGCACTGGTGGGCACAGAGACCGAGAAGAAGCTGCCGGCAGGGTCGGGCTGGCCTGGGCAGAGGTTTGAGGGGGATCCCAGAACACAGGGGAAACCACTCAAGTGGGAATGGAATTGCCACACACAGACCCCCAGAGAAAAGCCACAATTAGGTGCACAACACAGTGACACCCAGATAGCTGCACAATAACACCCTGGATGTCAAGGGTGGGGAACCTCCGGCCCCGAGCTGCCCCCCACAAAATCCAGGCTCGGGTGTGTGAGGGGAATGTGGGAAGGGGCTTTCTCCTTCTCAGCTGGGGGCCACGACAGTGGGGTTGGTTTTTATTTTTGTTTCTCACTTGTGTGCAGCCCCCCAACTCATTTTCCTATGGGTCAGCGGCCCCTCACCCAAAAAAGGTTCCCTAGCCTGCTGTGTCTGCACACGCACACAGAGACACAACAAGCACCACATTTTTAGAGATGCGCCCTGAAAGATGCATTATTACAGAGGCCCAGTAACACACGCACACACATGCAGGCGCACCAACGCGCACTGAAGTTATGATCACGTGCACGCAATGGCTTACATGAACAGCAACACCATTCTGCATGCAAACAGTCTCACAACATGAACCTACACAATTTGGCACACAAACACAATAATTGCACACACATGTGAACCTAACTCAATCCTGTGCACATCATTGCACACGTAAACCCAAGCTGTGGCACACACACAAATGTACACAATTCTGCAAACGCAATAGTACACATGGATACACACGTAACTATACACACATACATGAGCCTACTCAAGTCTGCAGAGACACGATTGCATGCACATGCACGTGACCAAACACAGCTTTGCACACACAGGCAGTTTCACACGCCCATGAACAGACACACCCGCGTGCATTGCATGCTCTGTCTTTCACCAGCTCACTCGGGTTTTGGCCTCACCAGTAGCAGATTCGGTGACAGCGCAGAGTGCTGCTGTTTCACAGTGCGTTTCGCCAGGGCTGCGTTTGCACCATCACACGAAACTCGTGCCAATCCCTTTTCACTAGTGTGCACTATGAATGGTGCCCGCTCCCCCCTTTCTCACTAGCATGTCCCCTCAGCGTTACACACGCCCACACGACACGTCGCTTAGACCATGTACCAGGCCACACGTCTTGCTGCACCCTCCCTCCTCACCTCTCACACTCGCTGTCTCCATTCCTGGTTTTGCACAAGTGCTGTGGGCACCACCAGCTCTGCCCAGCACCCCGCACCCTCCCAGCCACTGTCTGTAGCCCTGACACAGGCCCCTGTGTCCTTTGGCAGCTCCTGATTCCAAGAACTGTTGCGTTCCCCTCCCCCGTTACGCAACCCAACAAACAGCCCTTTGACAGAGAGCAAAGGGCACATGCCTCTGCCTCTCTCCAGGCAAGCCAGCCGGGGGAGGCTCCACGTAGCTGGGGCCCTCGGGGGCCCTCCAGTGCACCGGTGCTCCCCTCTGCTTCCTCAGGGGCCGGGGGCTTTGCCTTCTGGACTGGCAGTCCCTGCATAGTGTTGCACAAGCCAGAGCGGAGATGGGCAGCCACTCGTGCCTTGCACGGCAGGCGGGGCCCAGGCCAGCGAGCGGGAAGGAACAACCGTGCCCCCGGCGAACGCAAGGCTCCCATGGCAGGGCTGGGAGCAGGGACAGCCGAAGAGCTCAGGTTATTACTGGTGGGTGGCGCCCGTGCACCCACGTCTGTGCACAGGGCCAGTTCTCAGCTCCCTGCAGCGTTGCACGGGGGCCTACACACTCCCCAACCCCCGCCCCCAATACTGGCAGGCCGCACTTCCCTCTGACCTCCCCTTCCCCCCCCCCGTACAAGTGAGTCATCCTGCAGCAGCTCAGCAAAAGTAAGGACTCATCTGGCGGCAGCTGGCACTTCCTGCGGATGCCAGGGCTGCCCTGCAAGGGGGGGGCTGTTGAGAGACTCCAGCCACGGCACAAAAGATCCGGCAGAAACCCCCCACCCCGAACTGCCCCCATGGAAAGCCAGCCTCCCGGCGAGCTGCCAGAGCCACTGCCCCAAGGCAGAACGCCTGGGCACCGGCACGGGACCAGGGAGTAGCGATCCCAGAATGCTCCCTCATCTGCCTCTCCCACACTCAGGGGTGGAGGCCAGAGGCTCGGGCAGTGGGGCGGAGGTGGCACAGGAAAGGGTGCCGGGACCTGACTAGGGAAGGGAGTTAAACTGCACAATGTGTTCTGAGGAGCAGCTGTTCTGCAAGGAGGCTAGTGGGCCAGGATCCATGGGCTCTGGGCTCAGCGATTGGCTCTGCCGCTCCCCGCTAGCGCCGTGCCTCAGTTTCCCCATCCAAATGTGTGTCTCTCGGCTTGCTTGGACTGAGAGCAATTTGGAGCAGGAGCTGCCTCTCACGCAAAATCTGTACGGCACACAGTATGATGGGGCCCCAATCCTGGTCGAAGTCCATGCAGCGCCTGGCATGACGGGGCCCTGATCTCGGTTGGGGTCTGGGCAGCACCTGGTACGACGGTGCCCTGATCTCGGTTGGGGTCTGTGCAGTGCCTGGCACAATGGTCCTGGTGCAAGGGGAGTTAGGAACAGAACAGGAGAAAGACCCTGGGTCCTGGCATCAGGGGACAGGAAGCTGGGGATTCCCCAGGTCTCTTGGACTCTTTGCCAGGATCCCTCTGAATCCCTCTAGGACTCGGGAACAATGTGTTTCTGGGACGGAAGGGGCGGGGCAGTGGGGGCGGACTAAAGCCTGTTCCATTGCCAGGACAGAGGCTTCTCAGTGCTGGGGAGCCTGCTGAGAAGACAGGCGGAGCTGTGGGTGGAGGTGGATAGTGCGGGGGTATTTCCCGACCTTCTACCACCCTTCCAGGAATCCAGAGGAGCCCAACTTTCCTTCCCCTTCTGCGGAGGAGGAAGGACCAGGCCTGGCTGGTTCCTCCAATAACCATATAAATATCTGCTCCTCCGGTGGGGAAATTCCTCCTGGTCCAGCGCAGCCTGGCAGGGAGCCATGCACGGCATGGGGCTGGAAATACCCCTCCAAAACCAGCCCCGCTAGCCTGGGGAAGGGGGAGCAGGGTTCTGTCCATCCCGCAGTTGATCCTGCTGGAAGCAACCCACAGCACGTGTCCCCTGGTACGCCCTCCCACCCAAATATCTTACAGGAGATCCCACACCCACGACTTTCTGCCCCCAGAATCGCTCACTCCTGGGTGGATTTCAAAGCACACATATGAAGACACAGTGACTGAGATCAGGGCCCCATCGGGCCAGGCGCCGCCCAGACACACAGTGACCAAGATCGGGGCCCCGTCGGGCTGGGCGCTGACCCGACACACAGTGACCGAGATCGGGGCCCCGTCGGGCCGGGCGCTGCCCAGACACACAGTGACCGAGATCAGGGCCCCGTCGGGCCGGGCGCTGCCCAGACACACAGTGACCGAGATCGGGGCCCTGTCGGGCCGGGCGCTGCCCAGACACACAGTGACCGAGATCAAGGCGCCGTTGGGCTGGGCGCCACCCAGACACACAGTGACCGAGATCAAGGCCCTGTCGGGCCGGGCCCTGCCCAGTGCCCAGACATAGTCACAGAGATCAACCCTGTCATGCTTGGTTCAGAATAAGCCATGTAAATGAATGGTAAAGACATGCAAATTCTGTGTGTTTTTATGCTTGTTTGTATCATGAGTTTGCTGCTGCGTGTGTATGTTTTGGGTGTCTGTGTGTCTGCAGCATGTGAGTCATGAGTACTGTGTCTTTTGTGTGAAGTGTGTCTATAATGGGAGGTGTATTGGGTATCTGCGGTGGGTTTGTCTTCTACAGAATCTGTTTGTGTGTATGTTTCTAGTGTGTGTTTGTATGCACGTACAGAGGGTGTCCCTAATGTGTCTGGGTGCAGGCCCACAATCTGTGCCTGTAGTGTGTGTGGTTTGTTTGTGTCTGTAGTATGGATGAGAGGATGGGTGTGCAGTAGGTACCTGTAGTATGTGTGCGTGTTTGTCCCTGTCCATGACTCGGTAGTGTCTGTGTCCCTGCAGCATGGGCGGGTAGGTGGTTGTGCATGTTTGTAGTGTGTCATGGGTGTGCACACAGTGAGTGTCTGTAGCAAGCGGGTGTGTCTGCAGTGTGTGCACAGCAGGAGTCTATAGTGAGCGGCTGTATCTGCAGTGTGCATAGCAGAGGTTATAGTGAGCTGGGTGTATTTATGGAGTGCACGGGGGGTTATAGTGAGTGGGAGTGTCTGCAGTTTGCACACCAGAGGTTGCAGCGAGTATGCGTGTAGTGAGCTGGGGTGTGTGCAGTGTGCACAGCAGGTGGTGTAGTGAGCAGGCATATCTGCAGTATGCACAGAGGTGGTTTGTAGTGAGCAGGTGTGTGTGCCAGCGGGGGTTTGTAGCGTGTGCCAGCGGGGTGTTGTAGTGAGGTGTGTGTGCCAGCGGGGGTTTGTAGGGTTTGCGCAGTGGGTGTCTGCAGTGTGCACAACAGGGGTTTGTAGTGAGCAGGTGTGTCTGGCAGCAGGAGTTTATAGGATGTGTACAGCGGGGATTTGTAGTGAGGTGTGTGTGCCAGCTGGGGTTTGTAGGTGTGTGCCAGCAGGGGTTTGGAGTGAGGGGTGTGTGCCAGCGGGGGTTTTTAGTGAGGGGTGTGTGCCAGCGGGGGTCTGTCGGTGTGTGCCTGCGGGGGTTGTAGTGAGGGGTGTATGCCAGCGGGGTCTGTCGGTGTGTGCCAGCGGGGGTTGTAGTGAGGGGTGTGTGTCAGCGGGGGGTCTGTCGGTGTGTGCCAGCAGGGGTTGTAGTGAGGTGTGTGTGCCAGTGGGGTCTGTCGGTGTGTGCCAGCGGGGGTCTGTCGGTGTGTGCCTGCGGGGGTTGTAGTGAGGGGTGTGTGTCAGCGGGGTCTGTCGGTGTGTGCCAGCAGGGGTTGTAGTGAGGTGTGTGTGTCAGTGGGGGTCTGTCGGTGTGTGCCAGCGGGGTCTGTCTGTGTGCCAGCGGGGGTTGTAGTGAGGGGTGTGTGTCAGCGGGGGTCTGTCGGTGTGTGCCAGCAAGGGTTGTAGTGAGGGGTGTGTGTCAGCGAGGGTCTGTCGGTGTGTGCCAGCGGGGTCTGTCGGTGTGTGTCAGCGGGGTCTGTCGGTGTGTGCCAGCAGGGTTGTAGTGAGGTGTGTGTCAGTGGGGTCTGTCGGTGTGCCAGCGGGTTGTAGTGAGGGGTGTGTGCCAGCGGGGGTTGTAGTGAGGGGTGTGTGTCAGCGAGGGTCTGTCGGTGTGTGCCAGCGGGGGTTGTAGTGAGGGGTGTGTGCCAGCGGGGTTGTAGTGAGGGGTGTGTGTCAGCAGGGGTCTGTCGGTGTGTGCCAGCGGGGATTGTAGTGAGGGGTGTGTGCCAGCGGGGGTTGTAGTGAGGGGTGTGTGTCAGCAGGGGTTGTAGGGTGTGCACAGCGGGTGTCGGCAGTGGGAGCTCCACATCCCAGGCAGTTGGGTTGGGCGGCCAGGGTGGGAGTGCAGAGGTGTCATGTCCCATTGCCCAGGGCCCAGTCCCTGCTCGCTCCTTGTGTGCCAAGTGCAGCAGCCCCCCTGCCTGTCAGCCCCGGGCACCTTCCCACCTGCCACCAGTGTGCCCGGCTCCCCCTCTGCTGCCACTGCGTCGCGAGCAGGGCCGGGACTGCCTGCAAAGATTCCGGTGCCCATCACCAGCGCGTCTGGCCAGCGCTAACCAGCCCCAAGGCGGAGGAGGGGGGGAAACTTGCGCCATAAAGAAGGAAAAGGACGTGGCCCCGCCCTCGCTTCTCGTGGGGCTGGTTTTCCAGCCCCCGCTGGCTGACGCAGCCGCCTCGCGTGTGAGGCCTGCAGCTCACCCGGCCTGGGAAGCTGCTGAATGCAGGAAGCTCTGTTTCTCTCCCGCCGGGGGCCGGGCCAGGCTCGCATCGTGGCCAGGCCCGGCAGCCCGCGCGCTCCAGCAGAGCCCCCCGCCCTGAGCAGGGTATGAGCTGCCGCTGCTGCCGGGGTGCGGGCTTCCCCGAGCACTACCCCGCCGCGCCCGCCGCTCGCTCGGAAACAGTGACGCGTGTGGTGCACGGGAGCGGGCTCTGTTTGTAAATAGCCGCGGTGGGGGTGGGGAGGGAGCTGTGCGCACTGTGTGGGCCCGGAAACCCCCTTCTTCAGGCCCCCAAGACGTTTCTCCCCATGGCCAGGCACATACACAGGCGTGCAAAGACACGAACACAGCATGTATGTACACACGTGTGTAACACACACGTGCACATCCCCGAACAAACACTACATGCATGTACACCCAGGTCTTGCACACATGTACACCTGCATGTACACCTGATCTTGCACACATGCCTGCAAACCAACAGACATGTACACATGCATATACACACATATGCATGAACACAAATGCACATGCGTATACAACCCCCCCCCGTAATTAGACATTTAATCCCCCCATCCTCCCATTGGTCTCTCTCAGACCAACACATCCCCTGGCGGCCCCACTGGACCTGTGTTGCTCTCATGTTGAACATTGGGAGGATCCAGTCTGCACCTAGCCCTCATCCCTAGTGCAGCATCAAGGCCTGTTCCCTTGGTTGGTTCTGCTGATCCTGCTGAGTGCAGCCTGCCCCCATGCTTCAGGGCCCCAGGTGATTACACTGGTGAGGTCAGGAAGGAATTAGGGATGTTAAGAATCGTGTAACTCATTAATCGTGTAAGCAAATATTTTGTCGGTTACACGATTAATCAATTGTGGTTAGCACAGCAAGCACTCAGTCCCAGCTCGTGCCGGGTCCCAGCAGCTACCCCTCTGCAGCTCTGCATAGAGAGGATTTTCAGAGCCAGCAGGCAGGCACACTGGCTCAGTTTCGGCTCGTGCCGGGTCCCGGCAGCTACCCCGCTGCAGCTCTGCATAGAGAGGATTTTCAGAGCCAGCAGGCAGGCACACTGGCTCAGTTTCGGCTCGTGCCGGGTCCCGGCAGCTACCCCGCTGCAGCTCTGCATAGAGAGGATTTGCCCAGGACGCGTCCCAGGCTGGAGCTGGCCTTCGGCATGGAAAACTGGAGAAGCAAAGGGCTTCCTGTCTGAGGGGCTGTCTGGCGGAGCCCTGCTGGGGGGCTTTCCCGGGCCGCAGCCTGCCACAGAACTGAGTCGGCAGTAGCCACGCCCAGCTCTGCGCTCACCCAGGGCGCCTGACCTCAGCCACTCCTGGAGGTAAACGGGAAATCCCAGGGGGCCCAGGGCCAGCATAACAGCAGGGGCAGGTCAGGACTGCGGTGCGCGGGGGGGCTCTGAGGAAGCTTTGATGCTCCACTCAAGGGGGAGACAATCCCTCCCTGCCCGACTGGCTGCACCGGCAACTGCCACCCTCCTGTGAAGCTGGGAATTGGCCCCAGGGTTTGGTCAGCTCCCCTTTCTGGGCAGCTCAGGAGAGACATGGGGGGCACCCTGCTAGCATGTAGCATGCCCAGACCCCCAGGCCGCATTTGGTCTGCACCATGTCGAGTGCATAGTTCAATATGCGCTGGTGCATGTGCGGCTGTATGTGGCCACATCTGCTTGTGTGTGTCTTTGAAGGTACGTGCAGGCATGCGCATGTTTGAATGTGTCCGTGCATGTGTCTGTGTAACCCACATACCTACTGGGTGTGGTGCACTGTCCCACCTAGACCACTTACAGAGGCAGACAGAGTAAGTTTGCTCTACAGCCTTAGCTGAGCACCATCTGGCTGTGAGTGTCAGCTGTAGAGCAGGGGTGGGGAAACTTTTTTGGGTTGGGGCGGGGGCCACTGACTCACAGAAAAATCAGTTAGGGGCTTACACACAAGTGAGAAGCAACAAAAAAACAAACAAACAACTCCTCACTGACCTTGCCCCCGACTGAGAAGGAGAAAGACACTCCCCTCGCACCCCAGATTCTATGGGTATGGGGGGGGCAGCCTAGTAGATTCTGTGTGCGCCGGCCCTGTGGTGGGGCGCCAGCGCAGGCTCCCCAGTGCTGGGGGGAAGGGGGGACTGAGCCTCAGGGGATGGATCCAGGCAAGCCGGGGGCTGCATCCAGCCCCCCAGGCCTGAGGTTCCCCACCCTTACTATAGAGGCTCATGAACTAAGCTCCAGAGGTCCCAGATTCAGTTCTGCTGTGGGTGTTATACTATGGCCATGGGTGTGTATGTATGTGCATGTATGTGCCTGCATATGTTTGCCCATGTGTCTTCATGTCTGCGCAGGCATTAATGTGTGGCTGTGTGTGTGTGTGCGCATGTGGGTGTATGCATGTGTCTGTGTTAGCTTGCATACGTGTGTGCATAGGTGTGTGTGAATGCTTATGTTTGTGCGTGTATGTGTACAAGTGTGTGAGTGAATGTGCATGTGTTTGCCCGTATGTGCAATTGTTTGTGAATGCATTTGGTTGCACATATATGTGAGTGTATGTGCATGCATGTTTTGCACATGTGTGCATGTATGTTTGTATATGTATGCATGTCCATGTGTATACATACATGTACACAGGATTTCAGCTTTGCCAAACCTGAGCATTCAAAAAAAAAGGGGAACTCAAAGCAGAATGTGCACATGTGTGCATATGGAAAGCACCCAATACGACAGAAGGGCTGATGCCCCTTGGGCCCCCAGAAGGGGCCAGGGAGGGCTCCCATGGAAGTTTCAGACTTGATTTGAGGGGTGGTCCTCCAGGAAACCTGTGGGGGGAATGGGGAGATGGCGGGGCTTTCTTGCTACTGCTGGGGCGATTCATCTGCCGGAAGGAAAGCAAAACAAACTGGGCCATGGGGCCTTGCCCCCCGTGGTAAATAGCGCTGCTAGGGTCCTACGCCAACTGGCAGGTCCAACCACCTGTGCAGAGCTGGGAATAGAACCCAGGAGTTCTAGCTCGCCCCTGCCCCCACCGGAATAGCCTGACTGGCCAATTTCTGGGTGAGGGGCAGGGACTGCGGTGGGGAGGCCCTCACACCTTGCGCCAGTGTGAGATAGACAGGCGTCTATGCCTGAAAATGCACAGTCGGCCCTTGCTGCACACCACAGCCTATCCTCCATCCCCCACTATCCTCTCACACCCACCTATCCCCTCAGGAACCCAGCCTGCCTCCACGCATCCACCTGTCACCCTCATGTAACCACCAATCTCCAGCCAAACAGCTAAAATATCACTGCTAATAATTAGCTGCTAATTGGGAATTATTTCCATGCACTCCAATTCCTCTCTTGCTTCTGACACACACGCACAGTCGACCGTCCATTCACGTGTCCCCGTCAACCCCTCCCCACCTCGCCCCCAACATGGTGGCTGGAAGAACCTTCCCCCAAAGGCAGGTCAGCCCATCAGTGCCCGCCAAGGTGTCCTCTGCAGCTCCCTTCCTCCTAGGGGTGCCAGCCGTTGGAGGAGATGAGAGACTTTGGGCAGATGAGCCCCCATCTCTAACAGTCCCTATGGCCCCTGCCCAGATGGCTAGACAAGCCCCAGGTCGGCAAGCAGTTTGCGCTGAGTGAGCTGGAGGATAAATGGTTCCTAAGACCAGCACAAATGTACCGCACCTTGCACGATGGAGGCTAGGTCCACAACCAGGGTCCCTTGATTCTACCATATTACACCCAATAGCAATGCAAATGTACAGCACCTAACACAATGGGGGCTGGTCCATTACTGTGGTGCCTAGATTCTACCACATACACCTACTAGCAATGCAAATGTATAGTGCCTGGCACAATGGAGGCCAATCCGTTGCCACGGTGTCTAGATTCAACGGTAATACAACAAATCACAATACAAATGTACAGCACCTGGCACAATGGAGCCCTCGTGCGTGACCAACAAGTCTAGATTCTGCCGTAATACACCTAATAGCCATCAAAATGTACGTGCCTTGCACAGCCCGTGCCTCTGAGATGCCACAACACCACCACCAGTAAATGATCATGAATAATCACCACAGTCATCGCTGTCTGACGAGAATGCTGTCGCCAGCAAGAAACCACCACGGAAATGAGGAGAACAAAACGTGCCTTCTGTCAAGGTCACTGGGTTTGTAGTCACTGCCGTGCCCCGCCCGTGACAATATTTCCTATTTAGAAAAAGAAAGAGAAAGAACAGGCTACCCTCAGATCCTGCCTGCCACCCTCCCCAAGCCCCAGCCGTCGGGCGCCCTTTCCCCCCTAGGCCTACCTTTTGCCCAGCCCCGGGGCAAAGTCTCCAAATTTCCCCATGTGGCTGCTGCTAGGGGAAGATTCCAGGCAAAGGGGGCATGCATCCTGAAGGACACAATGGCAACTTTCTGGGACAAGCGCCACTGTTTGGGGTTTAAAACCTGATTCCTGGGTTAGGGAAAGGAATGGGGCCTAATGGTTGGAGCAGAGGGCTGAGTTCTATCCCCAGCTCCAGGTGGAGAGTGGGGTGTAGTGGTTAGAGCAGGGGACTGGGCGACAAGACTCCTACCTTTCGCTCCCATCTCTGAGACGGGGCGTGGCATCTCACAGCTTATAGATAAGACTTGTTAATGCAGCCTCTTGGGTTCTGCTTCTGGCTTGGAGCACAACCAGACGCCAGGACTCCTGGGTTCTACTGTTGTCTTTGCCCTCAGTGACCTTGGGCAAATCCCCCCCACCTGTCTGTTTGTGCCTCTGTTTCCCTCCCCCTTATGAAATGTGGGGGTGAGCCAGACACCAGCCTCACTCATGCTCCCAGGGGCCTTTGGAGTCCTCCTGCGGAAGGTGCCAAGGACACACAGAGCATTACCATCACCATGGCGATAGCCATGTGTTTTGCAAATACTCATTAAGCCTGCGAGCTGGAGTAATTACCCTGACTTGACAGACGGGGAAACCAAGGCACAGGCTGAGTCAGTGGCAGGGCTGGGATTTCTGGTTCTGTTTGAAGTCACTAGAACAGGCTGCCTCCCTGCCAGGGATAAAACCCAGGCATGCAGGCTCTCAGTCCCCTGATCTAACCACTAGACCTCACTCCCCTCTCAGAGCTGGGATGGGAACCCAGGAGTTCTGGCCCTCTGCCCTCTCTCTAACTCCTCTCTCTAACTCTCCTGCCTCTATCCTTCCACATCCCCTTGCTTGGGAGACCTTCTGTCAGATGCTCCAACATCTCCCAAAAGTCAAGGAGCATTCAGCTGCGTCTCTGTCCATTTTCCTCCTGGGAGCTAGAAGGAAACTGGGGTTTGGGGCGTTGCAAGGAGATGAGGCTGAGCCCACCACCGCCACGCATGTGCCTATACATACATGTGTGCATGGGCACGCACACACGCACCCCAGCTCAGTCTGTAGCACTTAGTCTGGGCCGTGTCTGGTGCTCCTAGGAGACTGTCATAACAGTGCTAAAATAATAGCAAATAAAATCTACAGCCTCCCCACCCATGACTACCGCAATACATGTAATAGCTCCAGCCTCCAAATGTCTGAGCCAAAGCACATCTGCCCTCTTTGCTCCTGTCAGCCACAGAGTCGCAGGCCCCTCGGCCCAGCCCCCACTCTGCGCCCTGCAGTTGTCCATGTGCATGTCCCGTGAGGCGGTACTCAGCTCTGGTACAAATCTCCAGGACTGCGGGGACTCAGCTCAGCCTAAGCCCTCTTCACACTCTGACCCAATCTCAAAAGCTCACGGGGAGCTGAAATGTGAATGGAGTCTAGTGGTTAGAGCATGGGACTGGGAGCCAGGACTCCTGGCCTCTAACCCCAGCTCTCTCTGTGTGTGTGTGTGTGTGTGCGTGCGTGCGTGCACGCGTGGAGACTCCGGTTAGAGCAAGGATTGGCGCCACACTCACAATTGCTCCCTTTCCTGTTTACACCATCTCTGGTGTGCCCTGGGCACATTCCCAGTTCTCGTGCTGCCCCCTGCAGACTGCTAGGGGCATTCACCTTCATCATCCAGCAGCCGCCCTAGAAGCAGGGGAGGGGGATATGTGTCTGGGCTGGTTTTGGAGCTGAACATGCTGATCTGCAAGGAGCCTGCACCTGGCACAACCAGGATGTGGATCAGGCCTCAGCCCAGCCCGCCCTGCAAAGGAATCGACCTCGCTGACGCACACTGAGGGCAGAAACACCCACGCAGAGCTCACAACCGCACAAAGCTACCACAGCCCACATCACAAACACGCCCAGCTCACAAACACTCAGAGACACACAAACAAGCACACACAGCCCTGGAGACACACAAAAAGATAACACACACACAGGACTAACATCCCCGCTTGACTCTCACACCAGACACAGCGCTCTCTCTCTCGCACTCCCCACCACCAAACACAACACAACCCTTCCCCAAAGACAGGCAGGGCTCACACCTCACCCACAGCTACCACACACACCCCTCTCCCCCAGCACCCTGCCACACACACGCGCCAACCCACAAACCTTCTGTGATGCACCATCCTGAAACTCACCCACTGCCACACCTGTTCTCACAGGCACACCCCGCCGTGTGCATGCACACCCAGTGTGTTGCTCACACACCTGGTGCATGCACATTCTATGGTGCCTGCCCTTCCCACCCACACCTCTCCAGGGTGCACCCCTGCCCCACTCCCACTCAGTCTACTGTGCACACCCCCTCACCTCCACACATGAGCAGCACACACACATGCTACAGTGCATGCCCCCTTGCATTCACGTTACACAGTGCAGCCCTCTCAGACACTGTCCCACACATCTCACCAATGCACGTCACCTTGCACACACTCGTGTCCTCCCGGCCCCCACACCACCACTGACGGTCACTCCACATGCTGCCACAACCCCAGCCCCAGGGGGAGCCCCTTATGGTGCCCCACCAAGGAGGGTTGCTGGCCCAGTTCCTGTTTCCCTGGGGCTCAGAGGGGGCATGGCCCCTGCTCCAGTGCTGCCCCCAATGCTTGCAGGGAGGGGCGCAAGGCAAGGGGAGTAACAGGGATATAGCATGGGGTGCCCAGGTGCTAATGGGGGGGTCCTCTTTTCCCTTCGCTCCAGGGCAGATCCAGGCCCTGCTCCCTTCTCCTCTGCCCCTGCCTCTCTCTGCCCTCCTTTTCCCCAGGGTTCCCCTGCCACTAGGGGCAGTCCTGGGGCTGGGGGCCCGGCCTGCTGGCTCCATGAGGGCTCTATCCCAGCCCCGTCAGTCATCTGGGTTAGTCACAAAAGGGCCGTCCTGCAAATCCTTGGGAGAGGGTGTGGAGGGGTAGAGGGCTGGGCTGCAGGGGAAAGAGTAGGGGGCTGGGAGGCTGGGGATAATCAAGGGGCTTCGCCCCTCCATTTCCAGTCCCTAGAGCCCTCCTCCCACCTGTGGCCAGTCAGCCATGCAGCAGGGCTACCAGGATGGGAAGAGGTTGCGTAAATCAGAAACAATGCAGAGAATTCCCCTCCTGCAGCACAAAGAACAGGCTGTTCTCTGTGAGTTCATCCCTCAGCCTAGATCAGCCACTCCCCCCGCCTTGCCACACGCCCAGCCTCCGCGCCCCCCCTCCCCACTTCCTTTCCACCCCCACTCTCAGCTGGAGGGCTGAAAATCCAAACCAGGAAATGAGCACCCGGGTCCATGCAGGAACTTGGGAAGGGATTGGGCAAACAGCCCCCACACCAGATAATGCAGGACACTGTGGGGGTCCCAGCACAGGGCCAGTTGCAGCCAATGGCGCAGTTAGAGCAGGGGGGCTGGGAGCCAGGACTCCTGGGTTCTAGCCCCAACTCTAGCAGGGGAGTGAATCTTGTGGGTAGAGCCGGGAGGTGGGCCTGGCCGTCAAGACACCTTGGTTCTGCTCCCAGTTCTGGGAACTAAAGAGTGGTCTAGTGGCGAAAAGGAGAGAGGTGAGAGTCAGGACTCCTGAGTTCTTCTGGCTCTGTGATCTTTTACAGTCCGTGCCTCAGTTTCCCCCAACTATAAACTGCGGCAAATGTGACAGGCCTTGTTAGTTATTAACATACATAATAAGTGCGCAACCCAGGGGGAAGGTACGTGACCAAGTTCAGTACCTGGCCTTTGCTCCAGTGGAGTCCCTCTAGGTTTACACACAGGTACACCTCAAATCAGAATCTGCCCTGGTGGAGTTACTCCAACTTTCACACTGATGGGTAAACAGGATCAGAAGCTACAGTCACACCACTGACATCAGTGGAGTGACTCCAGTTTACTCAAGGGTGCCAATGAGATCAGAATCTGGCCCATGAAGCACTGAAGTCCCTTGGGGAATGACTCCAGATTTACATCACTGACAGTGATGTGAATCTGTCCCATGGTGTACTGAAGCCAGTCATGGAGTGACTCTGGATTAACACTGCTGGGGAGGATCAGAATCTGGCCTGGGCTCTCTCGGAAGCAATTTGTTTCCTTGGGTCACTGCTGCTGTTCTTGGGCTTGGCAGCTGATTGCTGTTTCCAAGAGCTCATTGCTGTTCCCACCCGGGTTGGGAGGGAGGGGAGGCCACGCTGGCTTAGGACAGAGCGTTCCCTCTCTGGGAGGGGCTCGGCTGTCCCACCCCCTCTCCCAGCCACAGGATGCAGCTTCCTTCCCCAGACCACCACAAGTGGGAGCCTCCATTCCCAGCCCTCAGCCCTAAAAATTCTGCTATGATGCAACCTGCCTTTTCCAGCCACAGGAACCTGCTGAGAACGGGACGTTTCCTTCCTAACCCTGCCACTGCCACACAGTGGAACCCCCCACACCTTGGCAGGGACAGCTCTGGCAACAGAACGGTTTGACCTCCCCTCCCAGCTGCCGCAGGAGGCTCTCCATGGGCTGCTAGCAGGAAAGGGGCTAGGACACACAACTGAGCAGTCCCAATCCCAACCAACAGGGAGCAGCAGAGCACCCACCCCTGGTACCAGGCACTGTACAGTTCAGTGGTATTAGGTGTATTACGGTAGCACGTTGCTCAGGGATTTTCAAACTTGGGTTGCAGGCCCGCCCAGGTGAGCCGCTGGCAGGCAGGACACTTGGTTTATCTAAGCCTCACAGTGCCCATTGGCTGGCAACAGGAGAACCGCAACCAACGGGAGCTGTGAGGCTCTGGACCTATGGACACGCAGGTAAACGAAGCATCTCGCAGCCACCAGCAGCTTACCTGGGCGGGCCCATGACCCAACTGTGAAAACCCCTGCCTAGGTGCCCAGGTCACAGACCAGGCCCCACTGAGCTAGGTGCTGTATGTTTTAGTGCTATTAGGTGCATTACGGTCATTCCAGCCGGGAGGCTCCTCAGAGGCCAGCACCCTGGAAAAGGCCCCTCTCAGCCTGGGGGCCCCAAGGCCTCACCTCCCCCCGTCCCCAGAGGGGCACGAGCCACGAGCAATAGCCCCCCCCCATCTCTCTACCTGCTGCCTCTTGATGTTCCCCCACAAACACTTGAACTCGTCAAAGCCCAGCTTGCCCGTCGTATTGCAAAGACACCGCCCAAAGCCACCCGGGCCTCCGAGGGGGGATGTGGCAGCACAGGGGCCCCAAGACCCGCACCTGCGCAAGGGATCTCCTCGGCCAGCACGCAGCTGAGCACAGGGGCCCCAGCATTGGGGCGTGGCGGCAGCATACTGCGCTGCAGGTCTTCTCTGTCCCCCAGGGCCCATAGGGGACAGATCAGGGGCCTGGCCAGGCTACGCTGCACTGTGGCTATTCACTGCCCCCCCTCCAGGGGCTAGATGGATGGGGGGGCCTGGTCAGGGTACACTGAGCTGTGGCTATTCACTGACCGCCCCCCAGGGGTTACAGGGGATGAATGGGGGGGCTGGCCAGGTATGCTGCATTGTGGCGATTCACTGCCCCCACAGGGGCTATAGGGGATGGATGGGGGGCCTGGCCAGGGTACGCTGCATTGTGGTGATTCACTGCCCCCCCAGGGGCTATAGGGGATGGATGGGGGGCCTGGCCAGGGTACGCTGCATTGTGGTGATTCACTGCCCCCCCAGGGGCTATAGGGGATGGATGGGGGGCCTGGCCAGGGTACGCTGCATTGTGGCGATTCACTGCCCCCCCAGGGGCTATAGTGGATGGATGGGGGGCCTGGCCAGGGTATGCTGCGCTGTGACTATTCTCTGCTTGGCCCACAGGGGTGAATTGGGGACTGGCTGCAGCACGCTGAGCTGTGGCTATTCTCTGCTCCCCAGTGTCTATAGGGGGCGTATCAGCAGCCACCCTACGAAGTGGGCACAGGCCCTATGCCCTTTGCCAGCATCTAGGGCTATGCCCTTCGCTCCGGGAAGCCCAGCCCCTGTGAATCCAGCCTAGCTCTGGCAGATCATCTGCTGTGAATGGGCAGGACTCTTGGGGCCTTTGCACCCATGGACAGCAAGAGGATAGAAGATCCTGAACTGGGCACAGCTGGCTAGGGCCTGGGTGACCACTGGCCAAAAGCAACTGCCCCAAGGAGACTAACCTCCCCCAGGGGTTGGTCAGGGAGGGGGACTGAAAAAGAGTTCATGAAGACTCCAGCTTCGCTAATGAAACTCTGGCCCCAATGCTGGCTTGTCCCTAGGACACACTCGGCCCCGCCCAGCGGATTTTCAGGTGCTGAATGGGAGTGGCTCTGGGACAGATTCCCGGAAAGCATAAACTGCAGCTGAGCCTGGCAGGTGGGTTTTTCCCAAGCCTGCATGACTGAGAGAGACGCCTTCCTCCCTCGTGAAGAGCACCGGGGCTGGGTCCTTTTGAAACACGCAGGCTTGGCTGGCTGCCCAAGAGGCCTGCCAAGCAAGGAACATGAGTGAAACCCTCCACAGGTATTTCAGCACCCAACTCCCACTGAACGCCGCAACCGTTGATCCTTCTCTCCCTCTAGCTCAGTGGCCTCCAACCTTTTTACTCCAACCCAAATGTCAGGGCAAGCCAAGATCTACCCCACTCCTTCCCTGAGGCTCCGCCTCTTCCCTGAGATCCTGCCCTCTCCATTCCCCTCCTCTCCATCATTTGCAGTCCCCAGCCCTTACTCACGCTCACTGGGTTGAGACAGGATGTGTGGGCTCTGGGGTAGGAATGAAGGATTGAAGCAGCTCTAGAGAAGTGATTATTCCCTTTTAGTCAGCTCTGGTGAGGCCACATCTGGAGTATTGTGTCCAGTTCTGGGCCCCCCACTACAGAAAGGATGTGGACGCATTGGAGAGGGTCCAGCGGAGGGCAACCAAAATGATTAGGAGGCTGGAGCACTTGACCTACGAGGAGAGGCTGAGGGATTTGGGTTTATTTAGTCTGCAGAAGAGTGAGGGGGGATTTGATAGCAGCCTTCAACTTCCTGAAGGGAGGTTCCAAAGGGAATGGAGAAAGGCTGTTCTCAGTAGTGACGGATGGCAGAACAAGGAGCAATGGTCTCAAGTTGCAGTGGGGGAGGACTAGATTGGATATTAGGAAAAACTATTTCACTAGGAGGGTGGTGAAGCACTGGAATGGGTTACCTAGGGAAGTAGTGGAATCTCCATCCCTGGAGGTGGTTAAGTCCTGGCTTGACAAAGCCCTGGCATGGATGATTTAGTTGGGGTTGGTCCTGCCTTGGGCAGGGGACTGGACTTGATGACCTCCTGAGGTCTCTTCCAGCTCTAGGATTCTATGATTCTATGATTTGGGTGTGGGAAGGGGTGAGAGGTGCAAGCTCTGGGAGGGAATATGGGTGCAGAAGGAGGTGGAGAAGGGGATGCTGGCTCGGGGAGGGGGATCCAGGCTGGAGAGTGTTGGGTTAGGTGGAGGGTTGAGGTGCTGGAGCAAGCCGCAGGCTTGTGGATGTGGGGCTGCAGGAGTTTGGGTTGGGGTGCATGAGGGACTCAGGGCAGGGGGGTGTTAGGTGTATGATGGGCTCAGGGCACAGGTTTGTGGTATGTGGGTGGTGCAGGCGTTTGTGGCACAAGACTGGGGATGTGGGTGGTGCAGGAGTTTGGGGATGTGAGGGGATCAGGGCAGGGGGTTCAGGTGTATGACGGGCTCAGGGTTGGGGTCTGTGGGGGGTGCAGGAGTATTATGATGCTGCAGCCAGACGCAGGCTTGGCCCCAATTGGGGGCTTGTTGGCCAGGCTTCATTTTTAAATAAAATTTTATGTCCAACCCAAAATGTTTCAGCATTGTCTTTCTTTATGTGAGAGCCGGGGAACATTTTTTGGGTCAGGGGCCACTGACCCACAGAAAAATCAGTCGGGGACCCCACAAGTGAGAAGCAAAAAAGAATCCCTCCAAAATCCCCCAACCCTCACTGATGTGGCCCCAACTGAGACACCTCCCTCCCTGGCACTCCAGCTCCATGGTGGCGGGAGAGGATAGGTAGGACTGAAATTCAAGGCCTCAGGTCAGATTAATTCTTCTGGAGTTGCAGGGTTAGTGGATTTTGTGGGGCCCCTAGGCTCTGGAGTGGGGCAAAAAATGAGGGGTCCAGTGTGTGGCACAGAGCTGCCAGTGAGTGGGATAGGTATGGGGGTGAAGAATTTGGGTGGAGAGTAGGGTACAGGAGCAAGCTTGGGGTAGGTGTCTGGCCAGGAGGGAGGGGACAGGAACAGGGTGCTGGTGAGTGCCTGGCCAGGGGGAGAGGGGGCAAGAGCAGCATACTGGTGGGTGTCTGGCCAGGGGAGAGGTGGCAGGGACAGTTCGACCAGTACCTGGAGGGTCTTCAGGGACTGTCACATTAATGGATTTTAAAGGGAGAAGCCAGATCACTGCTGCACCCATGGGGGGGGTTGCCCCAAAGTATGTACAAAGGGGGGCATGTAAGGTGTCAAATGAAAGCTTATGTTCTACTGATTCTGCATATGCTATTCATGTACTTGTACGATATCTGTATGTGGAGTTATAAATATGTACTTTGTGCTTATGCTGCAAGATTCTCTGGCTGAGACAGTATCCTTCCCCCCTCCCCCGCCGGAGGAAGCTGTCTTTAGCTCCAATTTTGCGAGGGGCGGAAGTGCCAGTGCAGGCTCCTTGTTGCAGGTGGGAGGGAGCAAAGGGCATGCGGGGGTGGGGGAGGAGGAACACTGAATCAAGATCAACTGGCAGTGCCTCTGTGATCGACTGGTTGGTGACCACTGCTCTAGCTCTAGCTCTATGCTTGTGGCTTCTAAGCCACTGCAGGCTCCTGCCCTCTGCAGGCTGTCACTAGCTTAAGTCAAAATAGCTTATTTCGGCTTTCGGCAGGGTCTACACAGCAGGAAGTCAAAGAAAGAAAACTCTTCCTTTGACTTCCCTTACTCCTCATGAAATGAGGGTTACAGGAGTCAGAGTAAGAAGTCCTCCAGCTCTACATTATTTTGAAATAAAGGCTGGCAGTGTAGACGCCCACTATGTTATTTCGGAATAATGTCAGTTATTCTGAAATAACGCTGCTGTGCAGACATAGCCCAAGGGGTCACTGGGAACCAAAGCACGCTAGGGTGGAACTCTAGGGGAGCATGTATGGAAAAGTTCACCCCTGGTTTTCAAGGCAGTTAGACTACAGTCCCGCATCTGACCAGGCCGAAGGTACCAGGCCGGGGCTCTACTCCCTGCAACAGCAGAACAGAATGAGAAACAACATTTCAGCTTTGTGCAACTAAAAATTATACCAGTGAAAAGCAAGGGGTCAGAGCTTTTATTAGAAGAATGTTAAGAAACCTGTAGGCTCGGTTCTGATCTGTTAAGTGCCAGAATAAATCCACGGTGGGGTTAGGAGGTAGACTGCTGCCAAACACACTTCAGGGTTTAATACAAAACATTTTAGAAAACCCCAAATATGAAAAATTTATTATTTCTTTAAAAAAAAACAAAAATCAGACCAATGTCTAAGAAATTCATTGTCCTTCTGCATTTAAGCCACACTTGTAATCTGGAAACCCCAAATTCTCCTCTGGGGGAATTCTGCCCTAAAATAATTCAAAATTACGCACACTTTTAAAATTCTATAAAATTCTACATGCTTTATTTGTTAAAACAACAATATAATCAGGCCAGTTTCAATACTTTGGAAATGTTATTTCAAAATCCCTTTCAGCAAATGTGTGTAAGGACACACAAAAAATGATTCCCTTAGGAATTGAATATTCGACACCCCACCACACCCACATGGGCACTCATTGCAGGATCAGGATCTAAGATACACGGTTGCAGGAGCGATGGGGAGGAAGGCGGAGTTGAGTCAGCAGAGAGAGTGCATTAGCTGAGTGGCATCTGTCCCCGGTCCCTCCCCAGAGAGGTGAGGGGGCTCTCTGCTTCTTTGAGGGCAAACGGACCTCAGGACCCACTTAGCTGCTTTTAGCCTCTTCAGCTCTCTTCCCCTCCCCATCCTTGCCACAGAGACTGTGCCCCATCGGCTCTCCTCCCACATTCCCTTCCCCCTAGGGCTTAACTCCCCTTTCCCATGCCACTGGCCCCAGCTCCAACACCCCACTCTGCACTTGGTAGCCCAGCGCACCCCGTGTCTCCCCCTCCCACCCTGCCTCAGCCTCAAAGGCCTAGTGCAGCAGAGGAAACTGACTACAGGAACCAAAGCCGGTGGACTCCGGCTCCTGGAGGACTCCTGCCTGTGTGGCACACCAGGTAAGAGCTCTTCCTGGGGCTGGGGGTGTGCCGCAAGCACATCTCTGGTGTAAAATTCAGGGAGGTGGGTGCCCCACCAGAGCTGCTTGTATTAGCCCCACATCTCTGCAGTAGGGACAAGAGGTGCACATGGGGACTGAACAGAGGTGGGGAGGATCACCCTGCAGCCTTCCCCCTGAACCCTGACACAGTGCAAGGGCCAAGCCTGCCCCATAAATACCCCAGTGCTCTGCCTTCCCCCACTGGGTACATCACAATAGTAACAGGGGCACAGTGTTACAACCCATCTTGCCGCTTCCATTTCAGAATTGATTCTTCTGCGGGGAAATAAATAAATAAATAAAAATCTGTGGAGAACAGGAATCCTGCACACGCTCAGTGGCACAGAATTCCCCCTGGAATAAAATTCAGCTTCCTGGAGCAAACAGGGAAGGGGGAAAGAGAGGAAGCAAAGCCAATTAGGAATGGAAAGTGAAACTGAGCAGGCCAGTTACAGCCTGCCAAAGAGAGGGAAACAAACAAATTCAGTCTTTGGACCTGATTCTCCTTTTGATTTGATGCCAGCGCCAGAGAGAATTCTGCTAGTCACAGGCATTAGTGAACTGGAGGGCAACTTCCCTCTTGCTTCATGGTGCTGGGGAGAGATGTCTCCAAGAAAGAAGACAAAGAGGCAAAGTCAGTGTGATGGTAGGAGAACATTACCACCCGGGCTTGTTTTAACCGGATAGCATGTCTCTGAAATCGTTACTGTTTTAGAAAAATAAACAATACACCCACCAACCTAGAAAGCTCCAATCCTGCTCATTCACCTGTGTTGGAGGGAGTTTTAATTTGAGAAACAGAGGAAGATTTTGAGGCTCCTCAGCTTCATTAGTGTAATAATCTCAGGCCTCCCTGACCCCTCCGGAGATCAAAAGGGAGTGGAGGCAGCTTAGGCCCTGGCATGGGAGACTTCGGCAAGTAGATCCTGAGCTGGGTGAGTCAGTTTCAATGGGGCTAATGTGTTCTGAACGTATGCGGGCCAAGCCACCAGGTGGCATAGGTTTGTGTAGCAACAGTGAGTTCGGCCAAGGTCTCAAGGGGCCGATCTAGGATAGGTGAAGGGGAAAGGAGTAAGACCAGAGGAGTTAGATGAGAATGAAGACGGAGGAAAGACCATCCCTTCGGCATCCACCCACCCAGGGAATTCAGAGGACACGAGACAGGCTGTGGACCAAATGCGAGTCTGTAAAGGTTTCGCCAGCTGACACAGCACAGTCCAGAAACTATTCAAATCTCCTTCAAACCAGGCTGGCTGCAGAGCAGGAGCACCAACTCTTCCCCCACTGCAGACTACGGCCCGCCCTGGGCAGGGACCTTGCCGGTGATCTTGTTTGAGCACTCCAGCAGGGCATTGTGGATGTCCTTGGCACAGGAGATCTGGGATTTGATCATGCTCAGGTACTGGGTGTAAGGCAGGCTCTCCGTCTGCACCGCATCGGGTTTGGTGGCCGTTGGCACGAGGTTGGGAGAATGCTTGGTGCTGTCGAAGCTCTGGGACAGGCACTCATAGGCAAGCCGCTGGAGGGGGAGAGAACCCATTAACACATGGAGTACAGTTCTTGGCCCTCCTTTGGCCTCTGGCCTTTATCAAGGCAATCTTTGTTCTAGCCTATAATTGTCCCTGGCCAGGTCAAGTTCTCAGGCCCTCTCCCCTCTTTCAATTCACTCTCTTGCCTGCCCGCACTGTACATCTGTGCTCATTTGTCCAAGCCTCACTGCTCCCACCCCTCCCTTCAGCCCTCTCATCACCCTACTCCCTTTGCCTAGCACAGGGGGCGGCAACCTGTGGCAGGCAAGCCATAAGTGGCATGCACGGCAGGAGCTCAGCCCCCCTCCCACACAGCAGGGAGCCCGTGCTGCCACAGGAGCCTCGGGGCCGGCACACAGCCACAGCACCAGCTCCGGGGGCCAGGCAGGGAGGCTGCAGATGGGGCTGCGCACAAGCGGCCAGTGCTCTCCCCCTTCTCCTCCCGCCCAGCCTCACTGACCGGCAGGGCTGCATAGTGGGCAGCTGCTTCGGGGGCTGGGGTTGCTCTGGGGGCAGCCAGCCTGCATGGAGGAGCTGGGCTACTCCAGAGGCAGGCAGGGCGCCCCCAAGCCAGCTGCCAGGGGCAGGCTGGAGCCAGGCTGGGTGCAGGGGCCATGGGGAGGAAGGGGGCTCATTCTGCAGCGCTGTTTTTCTGCTGGGGGCGGGAGGTGCGGAACTGCCTTCCAGGCCATCCGCCACCTTCACCTGAGAGTCCCGCTCCCACCTCCTCCAGCCCGCCACTCTCCGCCCTCTTTTGCAGCCCCAGCCCTGCAGCCTCAGCGCTCCCCGCTCCGCTTGCCTCCCTTTCTGCCAGGCAGGCTAAAGATAGCACTGAAGTCACGCCCAGCCACCAGCACCGTCACCAGAGGGTGAGTGCTGCCCGGGCTCCGGCTCCGGGCAGTGGTGGGGGCAGCTGCGGGGACAGGAAAACACATGGAGGGTGTCCCCCTGACCCAAAGCTGCATTGGTCCCTGGGCATCTGGGTCCATGGCAGAAAGGCAAGGGTGCCACGGACTGGAACCTCATGAGACCCCGCCCCCAGCAGGGCAGGGCACCCCGGGGTCACCCACCTGCCTACCCCTCCCTTGACCATTTCCCTGACCCCCCCCACCCCCCGAACCATTCTGACCCCAGCCTGTGCTGGTAATCCAGCATCACACCCCGCACAAGACTGGAGCCAGTGTCGGCTTCCGGGGGGTGGGGGTGGGGGTGGGGGTGGTGGAAGGAATGTGCAGCAATACCCATGGCTGGGTGCCACGTATGGACCAACCCTATGATGCTGAGATCCAACAGTGGAAAACTCCCCTGTTGAAACTAAAAGGCCTGTTTGAGCTATTGTCTCCAGGCTACCGGCTATGGCTGACCAAGCCTCGGAGGGAAACAAAGCCAGAGTAGGGCAAATAATGCAATTCCAAGAAGTCAAAAATAGCCTTTTTATGTCAAACAGGAAACAACTTTTCCTATTTAAATTTCGTCAAATCAAGAACTAAAAAAAAGTTAGTTTGGGGTTGAACGCAGCAGTTTTGAATACTGAATTTTACTAAAACCAATCAAAGTTAAAGGAAATTTTCACGCAGCCATTTTGAATAAAAACAATTGAAACATTTCAGAGGGGGTGAGACTACATCTCTCATGAGCCACCATGTCTCATGGTGCAAAGCGGCTGCAGTGGCTGGTAACATAGGAGACGGTTTTGTTGCTTTATAGCCTCGTTCTTTATAAGCTGAACAGACTCCATTTCCCATGATGCTCCACAGCCAGCAACAGCAGTGATGCACCTCTTGGGTGCATCATGGGACAGAGTCCAGCTGGGGATCCTGGCCTGTGGAGGAGAATGGGGACATGAAGCAACCAAACTACAACTCCCATGAAGCTCTGTTGACAAGGGGCTAGCTCACCAGGCACAACTCCAGCTGGTCGCACAGGGCGTAGAACTCCTCCAGGCTCTTGTCGAAGCGCTGCACCACCCCGTCGTTGCTCTTCCTGAAATGACAGGCACTCTAACAGTATGGCCATGGTAATGCAGTCATGGCTGTGGTCCAAGTCATTTGCCCCAGGAAAGGCAGCCAGCTCCAAACCCCAGCACTACCCAGGTCAGGGATCTAGCCCCATAAGGGAGGGCAAAGAACTGGGCCAATCCTCTGATGGGACTGCTGAACAGCAGGGAGGAAGTTCCCCAGGCTAGGGAATCCCTCATGCTCCACAAATCTCACTGCCAACTGGCAAAGGGGTGTGGAAAGGCTACAGGAATTCCTGGGGTCTGGTATGTACCCAAGAGTGTCCCAGGAGATCCCAAATGAAAGCTGCCATGCCAGTGCTCCTACATATAATTGTGAAAACGTACGAGTGGATTCTATGCAGCACCAATATTACATACATCTGCTCCAAATATATTGTGAAAATCTGGATCAAGATACTGATCACCAGCAAATGTGAAACCTGCGGACATAAATTGTGGAGAGTTGCAGTCACAGTGGGCCTCCCCTCAGTGGCTTGTGGGGAATTGCAAAAAGCATCTAACAGGAAGAGAAAGACATTGGGGGAAGGAACATATATCGTGGATTCACATAAAGGGATTGCTTGACTATCTCTGGGGGCATAGAGAAGACCTTCAGCCTTCACCAAGGAGGTAAAAGCACAGCACTCCACAAAAGGGGCCTTTTCTGGTGGCTTGATTGAGAATGCTGCAGAGAACTTCAGAGGAGATAAAACTTCTGCAGACAGAAGGTTTAACCTCTGAAGTTCAAACTCTATGAAGCGCGTGGAGATTTTGCTTGATTCCATTTGTTACTCGCCATCACTAGAACCTCTGATCTTTGTTGTTAAACTTCTTGTATTGGAGTGGTGGTGTTGAGCCAAATGTCGGGTCGGAGTTGCACCTTACAGGCTGCTGTGCACATTGCCTGCAGGGACAGCAGGTCTGGAATTCTGCAAGTGTTCAACAGAACAGGGACTGGGCACTCCAGGGGACGCACTGAGAACTTGCGAGGTCTGGAGGGCAGGGCAGGGCTTGTGCTGCCAGAGGCTGGTGGACTCAGGGAACTGAATCACAGCAGGGCCAGACAGGCTGCTTTGTGCTAAGGACAGGTGGTGCTGACGTGCCTCACCCCCTACATATCCCAATGGAGGGTCACCTAAAGCACAGAAAGATGATGGAGATCACAACTGAGATGGGGAAAGGCCTCCGGATTCCACAAGTGGACATGGAAGTGGCAGTCTCCATGTGGCAGGGAGAGCAATGGGCCAGCAGGCTGGAAAAAGCATGTGTAGCCCAAATCTTCTTTAAAGGGGACATGCTAATGAGTCTTGGGGTAAACCCTACAAAGGGCCTTTCCTAGGGGGGGCAAGAACACTGGGAGACCCCCTGCCTCACCTCTCCATGTTGCTGCTCCACCCCTGAACCATCCCTTCCTCCAAGTTCCCCCATCCATACTCCCCCCTGAACTCCTTCCCTGAAGCCTCTGAGTTACGTGGTCTGGGGGCATAACCAGGGGGCTTGGTGCTAGGCGAAAGCAGGAGTCAGGTACTGCACTCACTGCGGAAGAGGGAGCCCAGAGCAATCCATGCAGCAGCCGGCACAGCTCTACCTCCATCTCCCAACCAGGTCTCTGTGCTCCCTGAGCCTGTGTCACTCTGGGGAGCAGAGTAGAGCGAGCCAGGGCCAGGCCACTCCGCTTCCTGCCACCCTGGTAACACGGAACGACCAGGCTGGGAAATGGTAGTCGAGCTGCACATGCTGCTAGGTCATTCCACTTCCCAGTCTCCTGCCGCTGCGGTATGTATGTGGGGGGAGGGCGACCTCTGCTGCCAGGCCCCCCAGCCATTCCGGGCCCCGCAGGCTCCCATCAATATAGGGGACCATCTCTTCCATAGGATGGTCAGGGTGGCCCCAAAGCACGGGGCTTAAAGCAGCTGCCTCGAACCATCCTATGGAAAGGACGGCTCTGCTGCAAAAAGAGACAGTTGCAGGGCAAACTTTCCCCTTTTCCACACCCTCGTCAATATGTCTCCCCAACCCTAACCTTTAGCAGTGGAAGTTCAGGGGAATGATCCCCATTCAGCCCAGTCTGCTCTCCTGCCCTCAATGGGGCTGGAGTGCCCAGTGGGTAGAGTGGGCTTTGTCCAAGTGTGTACCAGCCCAATTAGACCCAGCCAGCCCCTTTCACAAGCAGCTGTCAGGCAGGGGTGCTGTTTGGCGGTTACTAAGCTGCACTGGGAGCAAATCAACACTGATTTAAGGTGACCTGTTCAAGCCACGCAGGGCTTTGTTCTTTCAAAACAATGTCAATGGAGCCATCTGGGACCCATGGTGGGTGCCTGCCATCCAAGGCCATGAAGGGAAATTCAGCTGCTAGACACCAGAACAACATGGGCTCCAGAAAGGCACCCAATGCAGGCCTGACTCTGCTCTCACTGATACAACAGAGCTGGGGTGAATGATTAGCTCTCAAGATAGCCCCATGAACTCCTGCTTTGTACCAGGGCAAGGAAGCCACAGTGTCCTTTGAAGTTGAGAAGTTTAAAGACATGGTCCTTCTGGCTCCTGGGTTAGAAAATAGCCCTACCCAAGGGAGGAGGGAAAGACTACTCACTGCCCGTTATCGATGTTTGTATTCTGGACGAGATTCTGAGCAGCGATTTTCATCAGGTTCTGGAGTGCGGGAGAAAGCAAGTGTCAGATAGTGCAAGGTAAACAACAAGCATTGGCACTCCCTCCTCTGCTTGCTGCCTAGCTTTGGGAATGGAGTTTGGATTTGATGCCACCTCTGCTGCACCTGGAGAAGCCGCATTTGGGACTCATGCAGCTGTCACAAGAACTCTGGCTTTGGCGGGAAACTGCCATTAATATTACATACAACACTGCACTGCAGTCCTCTAGGATTTCAAAGCAAATTACAACCGTGGGCTGGCCCTAAGTTCCCGGTCATACAGATGGGGAAACTGAGGCACAGAGTCATGACACCATTCAAAAGGTCATCCATGTCACAGCTGTGAAAAAGACTGAACTACCAAAGTCCTCTGCTTTTACCACTAATCATCACTCCCCCATCCAAAGCCAGAAATAAAGGAGTCCTGATCCCCAGCTGTGTGTTCTAACCACTAGATGCCAATCAAAGCATTTTACAAGTAAAAACCTCTCCTTCCCATCCAGGTGGTCAGTATCAGTTTCATTGTTTGAAAAAGCAAGATACAGTTAAGAAGGGAATACATTTACAATGCTATTCTGGTGGATTTGTTAACGCCATTTACATCTACAAACTCTTTCAGTCATGACACAAGAATGGGAACCGGACCCAAACTTAATCCTGGAATTTGCTGAGTTAAATCAGGTCAGTGAGGTATTGACAAGAATCCGGGCCAAAGTTCTGTTCCGTTTTATTTGAACGTTGCAGTTTCTGGCATGTTGACATTACAATCTAACCCAGTAACGAGTCATTTACCAGAATCTCAGTCACACATTGCTTATGACATGACACACAGATTCTGGAGTGGTTTCATTCTCCACAAATAGACACAGGAGAATGATGACTCACTTGTTTCAGAAGTAAATATTTTGTTTTAAATTGTTTTTAATTGAACCCATTTTAAAAAGTCCCGTGACTCTGGCCAATAAATTCCCTGACTCAGACGGGGGCTGAGAAATAGATGTGAAATCTCCGGGTAGGTTTTTTTTTTTTTTAAAGCCACTCTCAGAATGTAAGCCTGGAACTGAAACGTGACATACAGCATTCTTCCATGCAGAGGCTCTGCTCAGGCAAATAAAAGCTACCTCAACCTTCCCCTTTTAATCTCGTTGTTCAATGTCAATACACAAGTTACAGCTTTAGAAAATGAACTTCCATTTCCTTGCTCAAAGCATGAGAAATTGCCATAGGCCATTTTAAGGTACATCCACTAGCACCAGAGATGGTAGCCACTGATATAAACAGGGCAGATCACCCACATAAGAATGGCCAGACAAATGGTCCAGCTAGCCCAGTGTCCAATCTACTGACAGTGGCCAATGCCAGGAGCTCCTGCTCAATGAACAGAACAGGGCAATCATCAAGTTATCTATCCCGTCATCCAATCCCATCTTCTGGCCATTAGGAACGCCCTGAGTATGGGGTTGTGTCCCTGACCATTTTAGCTAACGGCCATTGATGGACTGATCGTCCAGGAACTTGTCTAATTTCTTTTTCACCCCAGTTACACTTACAGCCTTCCCAGGATCCCATGGCAACAAGTTGCATGCATGGTTCTTGTGTGTTGGGGGGGAAAGTATTTGCTTTTGTTTGTTTAAAACCTGCTGCCTATTAATTTCACTGGGTGACTCCTAGTTGTTGTGTTGCATGAGGGGACAAATAACCCTGTCCTAGCACTTTTTTTACACCATTCATTTGCTCAAACTACCCCCAACCCCCAGCAGTTGACTGAGGCAGACATCACTATGTTGGCTGCATTTGCTTCCTCTTCTGAAGGTTTTCTCAACAACCACAACAGCTTTGCTTTGCTCAATTAAACTGAGGAGCTGGAGAAAAATCTGAGACGGATTTCAGAGGCCCAACCTGAGCTAGTCCTCCATACTCCTCCAGAGGGGCACACCCGGCTCCCTGGGAAACAATGCAGTAAGAATCAGGCTGTTTTCAGTGTCAATATTTAGGAGAGGCAGGCTGGCCTGGAACCTTGCCAAAAGCCTGGACCCATGGTATTGTGATCTCACTTTATGAGGGCAAGGGCTTGTGCAGTTAATGTAAGAGCAAGAGGTCAATTGCTTTGTTGTCTGTGCCCAGGAAGGTGTTTGTGCATGTTCTGCTGGCATGTTTAGAGCCCCTCTACATTGGGAGAGTTGGCCCAAACAACCAGGCCAGCCGGCTCTTACTATATTTAAAATGCAGAGCCACAGTGGTCCAGAACCGGCGTGAGCGGGGACTGCTCAGTCCTGGTTTGCACAGGCTCCAGGAGCTACCCTTGCTACAGCTCTGCAGAGCAGCCCCCTTATCGACTAATTGTGTAGTTGATACAAATTATATTGACTACATGATTAGCCAAATAACTGCTCTTTAACATCCTTACTGGGGAGGACACTTCTTTTTCTTGCTACATGCAGGTTAAGGTAATCGGGTATGATGAACCAATGTCTACACAGTGCAGGGGGTCCAGAACAGCTTGTTAAGGTGTGTAGATATGGAACAGGACACATCTCCATGAAGCTCTCATAGAGGAACTCTTTGATCCTTCTCACAAGGTTGCTGGGAAGGCCTGCTGCCTTATTCCGTCCTCCACAGGAGGACGCCTTCCCACGCCAAGCTACCAGTAAACGGTCTGGCATCAATGCAGCATAAGGCCCAGGTTTCTGGCCACATTGTCAGCATCAGCTTCCTGTCACTGTGGGTGTCTACAGTGCATTCCTCTTTCAAGAGAGAAATGCAAATGCAGCCTTCATTTGCATAATCGCGTCTGGCCCGCTATTTCGAAATACCCTATTTCGAGATAAAAAACGCCATGTAGACACGGTTATTTTGAAAGAAACCCCTTCTTTCGAAATAACCCTTAAACCTCATTTTTTAAGGAGTAAGGGTTATTTCGAAAGAAGGGGTTTCTTTCAAAATAACTGCATCTACACGGCATTTTTTATCTTGAAATAGGGTATTTTGAAATAGCGGCCCGGATGTGATTATGCAAATGAAGCTCAGGAAATTCAAGTCCGCACTTCATTTGCAATTTCACTTGTCTGCATTTGCATTCCTCTCTGGAAGGAGGAATGCAATGTAGACATACCCTGTGTGATAAGGAGAAGACTGATATCTGGTATAGCAACCTGGATGAAGGAGGGGAAGCTATTAGCTGCTACCTCTGCTGCTCACCTCCATGTGCCCATCCCCAGTTAAGCATGGCTTCAGCCTCTGGCACCTCCTCCCTCCCTTCTGCCTCCCCCATGGCCCCACCAGCTGTCCAGCTTGCACAAATCCGAAAGCAAAAATGGACAAGGGAAGACATGTTCAAGGAGCAAATGCAGTCCGCCCACTTGCAACATGTAGATGAGTGCAGGAAGACACTACTGGAGGAGACGAGAGTGGCGTGTGAGGAAAGGAAAGCATGCAGAGAACTGCAGGTGAAGCACCAGGATCATGCTTCATCTTTGACACCTGTGATGGATGCTTTCCAAGACACATAGCTAGATAGGCTCCCTCCCACCCCTCGGGGAACAACTTTCCCTCCTCACCCAGTTCCGTGGCCTCCTCTACCAGGGCACATCTACACAGCAGAACAAAAGACGAATTAAGCTGCGCAACTTCGGCAATGTCAATTGCGTAGCTGAAGTTGAAATAGCTTAATTCGGCTTTTGGCACTGTCTGCACAGCAGGAAATCCAAGGAAGAACACTCTTCCTCTGACTTCCCTTACTCCTTATGAAATGAGGGTTACAGGAGTTGGAGTAAGTCCTCCTCCAGCTCTCCATTATTTCGAAATAATGGCTTGCTGTGTAGACACGCTCTTCATTATTTCGCGGAATAACGTCAGTTATTCTGAAATAATGCTGCTGTGTGGACATATCCCAAGGGGCCCTAGGAGATGGGGGGGACCCTCAAGGGCAGCCTCACACTCAAAATCCAGGGTGTCACAAAGTAAAAGGTTGTCCTCGCATTTCTCATCCCCCCCGCCCCCCAGGGTCCCACCATGGACTCTTTTTGTCCCTTCTGTGTTCCCAAAAAACAAACAAACAAAAAACACTACATGATTTCTGAACAACAGTCTCTTTATTGTGTGTATTGCAAGGGTGGGGGAGGGGGATTACAGGCAAACACCGAATGCAATGGGCATGACTCTCAAAACTGGCCAATCATAAAACTTTCTTTCAAAGCCTCTCTGATTTGTGCTGCCCTGCACTTTGCTATCCTTATTGTCAGGGCCTGACAAACCCTGGCGAGAGCCACTCGCCAGCCCCGCACTGCACATGCGCCAGACTGGCACTGCGCATGCGTGAAGCGCTGGTGAATGGGGCGGTCGGAGCGACCGGCTGAAATCTGACAAATTCAGCGGTTTGTCGAGCCCTGCTTATTGTCCTGGCGTCTGGCTGTTCAAAATCTCTGGCTAGATGTTCTGCATCAGCTATCCACCCTGCCAGATAACTTTACCTATTGCTCTCACAAATATTATGGAGGACACAGCAGGCTGCCACCACAAAAGGAATGTTGCATTTGTTGAGGTCTAACCTAGTCAGTAAACTCCTAAACTTGCCGTTAAATGCCCCAAATCACATTCAACCACCATTCTGCACTTGCTCAGCTTGTAGTTGAACTGCTCTTTTCTGGAGTCCAGGCTGCCCACGAATAGCTTCATGAGTCATTGGAACAAGGGGTAAGCTGGGTTGCCAAGGATCACTATTTCAAACTCTCCAATTCTAATTTTCTGGTCTGGGAAATAAGTTCCAACTTGCAGCTTTCTGAAGAGGCAGGAGTTCCTCAAGATGCATGCATCATGCACCTTTCCCAACCATCCCATGTTGATGTCAGTGAAACGACTCTTGGGATCCACAAATGCATATAGGACCATCAAGAAGTACCCCTTGCGGTTTAGATACTCCTTGGTAACATGGTCAGGCGCCAAGATGAAGATGTGTGTTCCATCTATCGCCCCACTGCAGCTAGGGAATCCCATAATGGCAAAGCCCTCCGCTGCGGCATCCATGTTTCCTAGAGTCACTACCCTCTGTAACAGAATGGTAGTGATTGCTTTGGCTATTTGTATAACAGCAGCCCCCACGGTAGATTTCCCCACTCTGAATTGATTCCCAACTGACCGGTAGCTGTCTGGCATTGCAAGCTTCCACAGGGCAATTGACACATACTTCTCCACTGTCAAGCTACAGCCTTCTTCTGGAAAAGCTTATATGGAAGAACTGCTCTTATGCGGGGAGGTGTGCAAAAGGAGCTGTCTACACAGCTCCTTTCTGCACAAAAGCGGCTGCTAATTAATTGTGAAAATGAAGCGCGGCGATATTCCATGCTGCACTTCATTTAAATAAGCTTTTCCAGAAGAAGGCTACAGTGTAGCCGTAGCCTCAGAGTGGGTCTCATTTTGGTGTTCCTGTGCTTCAGAGCAGGATTGTTTGTGAAAACAATTCACAAAGTTCCATGAAAGTGGTTTTGCATATTTGGAAATTTGCAGGCACTGCTAATCATCCCATGCCTCCAGCACTACATGGTCCATCCAGTCTATACTTGTCTGACTGCACCAGAACCAGCATTCCACTGTTTCCAGAGAACTGAATGCCTACAGCATTTCCAATTCACTCAACTTAAGGGCTTGGATGAACTGAATGTCCATGACATCCCAAGAGTTGTCCTCTTCCTGGAATGCCATGCATATGCTCTCTTGGTGCACCATTAAGTGCACCAAGGTAAACATCATCACAATGCTTTGATGGACAACAGGATCCACAAGCAAGAGGGTCCATGCTCGCACTGTTCTGGCATCTGCATGGGTAACTGGGCCAAAAAAGGGATGAAAAGACTGTCTTTTGTTGATCTCAAGAAGGGGGGAGAGAGTAGATAAGCACATTATGGGACGCTGATGACATAAACCCAAAAATACCTGCTGCAGTTTTGGTCCCAACGTATACCAGGAGCCTAACCCAGAATGCAAAGCAGCACAGGCATTATGGGATTTCTACGCAGAGTGCATTGTTCTCAAAGTCGACAGCAGTCTCCCTAATGGGGGATGTATTACTTCGAACAACGTTGAATTCTTGCGCACAGTGGGGGCATTGACCTTCACAAATATCGGGTGGCAGGAAATCAACCTTAATACATTTGACATTATCTCATAATGTAGATGTGGCCTAAGAAACTTATTTCATGCAGATTCTTACCCTAAAGAGCTGCTCTTATTTCAGGCATAATCTTCAAGTCAGAGCCAAACTCTTGAACTATGACTTGGGTCTCCAGCCATTTCCCAGGACAGCTGAAGACAAGGGCCAGTTGCTTCCCATTGCTTAAATAGACTCTCCTCCATGGCAGGAATTTTTTTACAGCCTCCCCCTTTCCATTGAAATTTACCAGGTTCAAGATGGCTCTCAGCACTGGGTGGTATGGTCACGTTTTACTAGTCCGGAAACCTTAGACTTACAAGACAAACAAGGGTGTTTTGCAAGTCGTTATGCTTCAGGGGCACTAGTAATGGCTGTCCTTAGCACATTTAAAATGATAAACAGAGTCACACCTTGTATTTCTAACTTCATATTCAAGAATGATACATGTACTAAAATACGGACGTAGAGATCCAGCAGACTGTACACATTAAAACTGATAGGCCACATGACATACATAAGAACAGCCGTACTGGGTCAGACCAAAGGTCCATCTAGCCCAGTAGCCTGTCTGCCGACAGTGGCCCCAGAGAGCGTGGACCGAAGACAATGATCAAGCAATTTGTCTCCTCCCATCCTTCTCCAGCATCTGACAAACAGAGGCCAAGGACACCAATTCTATCCCCTGGCTAATAGCCTTTTATGGACCTAACCTCCATGAAATTATCTAGCTTCTCTTTAAACTCTGGTAGAGTCCTAGCCTTCACAGCCTCCTCTGGCAAGGAATTTTGACGTATTTTGTCTAAAGCAGGGATGTGACTGTCTAATCAGTTCGCCTCACCCTTACCAGGTGAGGTTTGCCAGTGAAGGATACCGGGTGGGGGGATGAACTATCCAGAGGCGGGGGCATGTCAAAGGATGCCACAGCTGCTAGTCAGCGAATGCTCCCAGCAAACAGCATTAACTCTGCCCACCTCAGCAGCGAGCCCAGTCCCACCCCTTCATCTCCCACCCTATCCACAGCCCCCCCCCGGGGCTCTCAGGCAGACCCCGCCTCTTACCGCTCAGCCACCGCCCCCCCGTAGGCCCGGCCCCCCCACTGAGGCCTTCCCGCCTGGCTCCAGAGGGGGGCCCCTCCCCCACCTGCAGACTCTCCTTCAGCTGCGGGATCAGCATCTTGTAGCGCTGCACGGGGTCGAAATCCTGCGCGGCGGCCTGGGCCTGCAGCTGGGGCTGCTGCCCCGGGACCGCCTGGAGCGAGAGCTGCGGCCCGGGCGCCGGGGCCTGAGGCGGGGCCGGCGGCTGCTGTTGAGGGGTCGCCATCGTCGGCCCTAGCAACGGCAGCTCTTCCCGGCATACCCCGCGCTCCGGAACCCCTCCCGTCAGCCACCGCGCCCACCCCAGGGACGGCGGCTCCCAACATGCACTGCGCCTCAGAGCCCCTCCCGTCAGCCACCGCGCCCACCCCTGGGCCAGCGGCTCTCGACGTGCGGCTGCGCCTCAGAGCCGCTCCCGGCAATGCATCGCGCCCTGCACAGGGACTGCGGCTCCCGGCATGCACCGCGCAACTCTCTTCCCTCTCCCCCCATCATTTACTACGAATCCCAGCGTGCACCACGCGCCCCAGACCATCAGTGACTAAAATTCATGCGTCAACATTGTTAGAACTACGGTTCCCGGCATGCATTGCTCCCCCCACTGAATGAGGCGCTTCACGAGACAGGGACTACAATTCCCGTCATGCACCGCCCCTGTAAGAAGGTGACTGAGCATGCACGCCTGCATGGTGGTACTCGCGTTTTTGGGAACTACAACTCCCAGCATGCCCCGCTCTCTCCCCGGAAATGATCCTCTCCGAGCCGTGCTTCCTGTGAGGCCGCCCGGTAGCAGGCCCTGTGTAGGTGGCTCTCTCAGTGCCTGTCTCCAGCGCAGCGCTCCTGCCGGTCGGGGCTCTCGCAGACTCGCCTCCCCACATCATCGCGCTCCTGCTCCCGCAGCTCTTCGGCAGGGCGCGGGCGCCTTCCCCGCCAGGCGGGGCTCGGCCACTCTTGCCGCCCGCAGGCCCCGCGGCAGGGCAGCGAACGCGGCAGCGGCGCCGCCATGGCCCCGACCATCCAGACCCAGGCGCAGCGGGAGGAGCCGGGACACAGGTAGGCCCGCCCCGGCCACATGTCACCGCCGTGACGTCACACCCCCGTGACGTCCCGGGCCCCTGCACTTCGGGGTCCCTTCCCCCCCCACCAGGGGTTAATGGGGGGGCTGAGGACCCAGACTCCTGGGTCCCCCCCCCCCCGCCAGGGGTTAATGGGGGGGCTGAGGACCCAGACTCCTGGGTCCCCCCCCCGCCAGGAGTTAATGGGGGGGGGGCTGAGGACTCGGACTCCTGGGTCCCTCCCCCTGCCAGGGGTTAATGGGGGATGGGGGCTGAGGACCCGGACTCCTGGGTCCCTCCCCCCACCAGGGGTTAATGGGGAGGGGGCTGGGGACCCGGACTCCTGGGTCCCTCCCCCCCCACCAGGGGTTAATGGGAAGGGGGGCTGGGAGCTTGGACTCCTGGGTCCCTCCCCACTAGGGACTCCTGGATCCCTCCGTTCTGCCAGGGGTTATGGGAGGGGGCTGGGAGCCCGGACTTCTGGGTTCCTTTCCCCGCCAGGGGTGATGGGGGGGACTGGGAGGAGGGAGCTTGGACTTCTGGGCTCCTTCTCCCTATGTGTGGGCAGCTAGCGCCCGTGGGTAGGGCTGGCTCCCAATCTCCTGAGAGGCCTGACCTCACGCCCACTTAACTCCGGCACAGCCGTGTCCCACCTCAGAAGTGGCTGCACTTAGGCAGCAGCAGCAGCAGTAGTTCCACTTGTTTGAGCCTGGCCCTGCTGCTGTTCTTGCCTCAATTTCCCCACGTGCCCAGTAGAGTTGATGCTGCTGACTTGACTCCTGGGGATAGGGGCAGGGGTTTCACTCTTTGTGGGGAGAAGCAGCCAGGTTTCTCTGGAGAGGCTGGACAGGGCTCTCTAATTGGGGTGGGCTCCCAGGACCAGACCTATAGGTAGCTCCTGCCCCCTGACGTTGACCGTCATGCTGCTGTTCCTTGCCTCAGTTTCCCCATCTGCAGAATGCGGTAATGCTATCGAGATGCTGGGTAAAGGGCATATGGATGAAAGTAGTTTGGTGGTGGTGGTGATGTGATTATTTACTGCTATATATTTCTGTCTCACAGGCCCAATGCTCACCGGACCCTGCCTGAGAGGTATGGCCCCTCCTTGTCCTGCAGCTCACAATTACCCACCCCCACTGCCATGCCCTGGGAGAAGGGAGGGGCCAGTCCAGTTTTTACAGCTTCCCCACCAAGACCTTGGATTGGCTGGCAAACGCCTGGGGGGAGCAACTACTTTGGCTGCTTGTGTCCTGCCCCACTTGGTGACCTGACATGGGATGTTAAATATCGGTTAACTGAGTAGTCAATTAACCTCATGAATTCTGATCGGTTGCTTGACTATTCTATAGTACCCAGGGGTGGGGTTGACAGCCAGTGCGTTCCGACCCTGCTCTTGAGGAGCCCTCTGCCATTCCACTGCAGGGTGCCAGGTGGGAGCTGGTCCACGAGGGGAGCCAGTTTAAAAACCAGCTCCCCTCATGGACCGGCTGCCTGTCACCCTGCTCTGCTGCCTCTGATACTGAGGCAGCAGCATGGGGTGGCCGTATCCCCTGTCCGGAAGGGGGGCCGGTTTGAGCTCCCAGACCTGGTGCATACCAGAACTGAGCTGGGCTGCCTGCCCACCTGGCTTCTAATACACTTGAAATGCAGAGCCGCAGCAGGCGTAGGTCCTGAATCTGGCGTGAGCCAGGCTGCTGGTCAGCCTGCTGGCCAGCCTGCTAAAAAATGTACTGGGGGGGAAACGCATGTAGTCTATAACATTAACCGATAAGCTTTTGCTTATCAGTTAATCGACCACACTATTACATACCTAGACCTGACAAACTCAATTCACGGCAGCTGGGCACAATCATAGATCACCGCTGATGTGGGACATTGGGGATTCTGGCTGGGCTTCAGGCGAGGTAGAGTGTGGAGGGCATGTCATGGCACAGGATCCCTTCCTCCACCCTCTGCCTGCACCTCCGCCTGCACCCTTTCCACCACCCTGGCTGGCAGAAGATCAGGAACCCAGGAGTTTGGGATTCAGTCAAGTGTGTGTGGGTCTCTCTCCCTGTGCTTCCAGGTCGGGTGTGGTGTGTCGGGTGAAATACTGCAACAGTCTCCCAGATATTCCCTTCGACCCCAAATTCATCACATACCCCTTCGACCAGAACAGGTGAGGGGGTGGCAGCTGCTGAGTGGGGCTGGGATTGGGGCCTGCCTGGCTTACCCATGCCAGTGCTGCCAAGGGGAAGGAGGACGGGTTCTCCTGGGCTGGCCTTTCACCTGTCCCTCCCCCAGGTTTGTGCAATACAAAGCCACCTCTCTGGAGAAACAGCACAAGCACGACCTCCTCACCGAGCCTGATCTGGGTGTGACCATCGACCTCATCAACCCTGACACATATCGCATCGACCCAAATGGTGAGAGTCAGGGCAGGGGCGCCCATGCAAGCGTCACCGACAGATCCAAGGGCACTACCTGTGTCTCAGACTGACGTGGGGGTGGAGCAGACTGAGTCTCATGCGTGTCCATGCTGGGGGGAGGGCATCTTGTGCATTGCAGGGTTCCCTCTTGTACCATGAATCCTGGGATCTAGTTTCATAGTGCCCCTCCAAAGCATCTTGCTCATAGAAAAGTCTCCATGGTTTCCGAGCCCAGAGCTTTGGGGGTGGTGTGATTGGGGTGGGGAGGGAGGTACCGGTCCCATCCCATTCTGCTCTGCCTCTTTCAGTTCTCCTGGATCCAGCAGATGAGAAACTGCTGGAGGAGGAGATCCAGGCTCCCACCAGCTCCAAGAGGTAACTCTTCCCTCTGCACCCAAACCATATGGTGCCCCCCGGCTGCAGAGCCCACCCCCTCCAGTCCCCAGGCTAACCAGTACGCCTAGCCTTGCTCTGCAGCCTGCGGTTCCCTTTGCTCAGACATACCTGACTGAGACACACACACCCAGCCATACACCCTCCATCAAGAGGGGGCAGTCAGCACCGCCCTCCAAGGCTATGACACTCCTGCTCTCCTCTGCCTAGATCCCAGCAGCATGCCAAAGTGGTGCCATGGATGAGGAAGACAGAATACATCTCCACCGAATTCAACCGCTACGGCGTGTCCAACGAGAAGCCGGAGGTCAAGTGAGTCAGGGCAGGGGGGAGCTGGCCGGGATTGGGGGGCCTCCTGGCTGAACACACCCCAAGGGCCCTGCTGCTTCAACACATCCGTTCCCCCAGGAGCTGCAAAAGGGTTCGAAGCTACCACACTGGGGCACAAGATGGTGCCCCAGCTGCCACACTGGAGGTTTCCTTTTGTAACATGCCATGCCCCCTGCCACAAGGCGCAGCCACCCCCTCCAGGGAGAGAGACAGCCTGGCACAAGACTGGTTGCATCCAGCAGGGGGAGCGTGGACCTGGCTGAGGGGGGAGAATTGCAGGACAGGTTGCATCCAGTGGGGGGCAGTGTCTTCCCAGCAGGCCTCACTCTGCTCCTCTCCCCTGTCCATCAGGATTGGTGTGTCTGTCAAGCAGCAGTTCACCGAGGAGGAGATCTACAAGGACCGGGACAGCCAGATCTCTGCCATCGAGAAGACGTTCGAAGATGCCCAGAAATCAGTGAGTTGCCTCTTTAAATATCTCCCCGACCCCCACAACGCACTGTGCTGTGAAGGGCCCACTACAAGCACCCCAGTCGAGTGGCTGGGAGGCCCAGGGGGCATGGGGAGAATGGGTGTTTCAGGTTACCTCTGCCAGCCTCTCAGTCTCTGTGCTTCCTCCCTCTCCAGATCGCCCAGCACTACAGCAAGCCTCGCGTCACCCCCATGGAGGTTATGCCCGTGTTCCCAGACTTCAAGGTAAGGCAGAAGCTGGGTGGGGCTGGGATTGACATCGGCATTGGCGTTCTGGGGCCCACGGCAGCCAGCTGGTGCTGTGCGGGCACCTCTGAGGCGTCTCGCCATGACACTGTCTGCTCCTTTGCACCCCTTAGTGGCTGGACCGGTCCTGAGTGCCCCATCTGGGCTCAGTGAGCATTTGGGCAGGCAACACTGCCTAGTGGTTAGCCCGCCAGGTCACAAGGCAGGAGACTTGGCTTCTAATTCCAGCCCTGGGGCTGACCTGCAGCGCATGTCCTGTCACCCCACCGTGCCTCGATTTCCCCGTGAGGGGGAAAATCGAGTGGGGGAGCTGCTGCCCAGGCAGGAGGGATCCTGCCTGATGGAGGGGCCATGATTGTAATGCCATAGCAGGGGAGTAGGGAGGTGTTTGGGGAGAGGGTGGATGCAGACATCAACCACCAACTGACTCCTTCCCCCCCAGATGTGGATCAATCCCTGCGCCCAGGTCATCTTCGACTCAGACCCGGCTCCCAAGGACACCAGTGGGGCCGCAGCGCTCGAGATGATGTCTCAGGCGATGATCAGGTGTAACACTGAGCCCCCCAGCCTTGGGGGGACATGGGGGCTCACTCTTCCCTTTCCTAGACTGCCCCTCCCTCCCAGAATTCCTCCCCCTCCACTAGGCAGGGCCCTTCCCGTGGCCCCAAGAGCAGGATGTCCACCGTCCCTGCATGGGGCTGGGTTCTGGTGCCCCCAGAACCCCCGCCCATCACGGAGAGCGGCGCTCCAGCGTGTTCGGAGACGCAGCATTGCATTGCCAAGCATTCTGGGAGGATGGGTTGCTCCCCCCTTACCCCTGCCCTCTGGGCTCAGCCCTCACAACTTCCTGTTGTCGGGCCCTGGTTTGGAAGGGAGGCCCCATAGTCAGTGCCAACCCCAGTGTGGCACTAGGGGGTGCTGTGCTGCAGGGTGCTGGGGGGCAGGAAGCAGGGGACACTTTCACTGGCACACGTGTGTCACTCATTAACTCTCCCCCCCACCCAGGGGAATGATGGATGAGGAGGGGAACCAGTTTGTGGCCTATTTCCTGCCTGTGGAAGAAACGCTGCGGAAACGGAAGCGGGACCAGGAGGAGGAGATGGACTATGCGCCTGAAGACATGTATGTGGCCAGTGTGGGAGGGGGCGGGGAGAGGTGGAGGGTAGGGCCGGGGAAGTGGAGGTTTGCAGGGTAAGTAGGACAGGGCCTGTACTGGGGAATGGGGGGGCATGGGAGACAGTTGGGAGGGTCCTATGCTGGGGAGCAGTAGGGTTAGGGAAGGGGCTGTGCTGGGCAATGAAGTGGGGAGGAGAGATGGTTGGGAGATCCTGGGGTGAGGGGAGGGGTTGTATTGGGGAATGGTGGGGAGAGACAGTTGGGAATATCCTGTGCTGGGGAGCGGTAGGGTTAGGGGAGGGGCTGTACTGGGGAATGTTGTGGGGGGGGTATTGTTCTGCCTGGGAGGGGAGCAGCAGGGCTGTGGGATGCTGACGACCCCTCTCCCCAGATACGACTACAAGATTGCCCGGGAGTACAATTGGAACGTGAAGAATAAAGCCAGCAAAGGCTACGAGGAGAACTACTTCTTCATCTTCCGCGAGGGCGATGGCGTCTACTACAACGAACTGGAGACCAGGTGAGGGGAGCGCGTTATGCGTAGAAGAAGCACACGGGATCTTTTTCAGGGGCAAGGCAACACGCCCCGTTTGTTAAAAATACAGGCTGAAAAGCAGCGCGCACACACGTCCAGCAACCTGCTTGTCGTGGCTCAAGTCAATCTTATCGGCCAAGTAAGACTGAGCATGAGCGAGGAGTCAGGGTTTATTGGTCGCGATTCGAGGCTCCTCTGAGGCTTGGCTTGTAGGACAAAACCCTGTCTAATGGCAAAGGCCCCCCACTTGATACATATAAATTCCCATTGGCATCTATGGGTTTGCAGTGTCATGCTGCAAACCTTCACCCTTAACGGGTGTTAATCTCCAGGTTTTCCAGTTCTCCTTTGATGGCTCTTGTCAGGTTTCCCGTTGTTATCTCTTGTTTGTGTCTCTCTCTTGAGGGTCCCTGTCTCCCGGGTTCTGTCAATTCTGCCAATTTAAGTCAGCCTTGGGCACAGTCTTGGTGTTTCCTGGTTATCTTCAAGGTTCCCATTTCTTGACCATCTGGGCCTTGGTGAAGACTTTCACACTCGTTCTTCACTCACACCGGACGATTTCCAGTGCATTCCAAAGTCACATCTCTCTCTTTTAAAAAAAACCTTTTCCTGCAGGACAACAGAGTGATGTCATGCGCCACTCTGCATCCCACAGCCCCTCCCTCTGCCATACGTCACGTGGCTTCCCCTCTCCCACGTGCTCAGAAGGAGCTGCCACTCATGCGGCCTCCCCCATGATGGTGGCAGGAGCCATGTAGCCTCTAGCCGGGCCTGTCGTGGCTTCGGCCCGGCCCAATCCCTCAGCGGCTGGAGGGAGAGAGCCGGGTCTGCCGCAGTGAGCCCTGGGGTGGGGGTGCAACTTTCCCCCCTCCCCAGTGCTGCAGGGAGAGGCCATGCAGCTTGCCTATTTTGTTCCCAAAGCGGGGCTGCATGCAGCCGGGGGGAGGTAGGAGGGGACAGAGGGTATTCTGTGTCCTGTGGTGCCTCAGGCCACTTCGGAGCAGGCAGAGGTGGGATCAGGCAGCCAGGAACCAGGGCAGCCTGACTCCACTTAGTCCTGGGCGCCTCGGGTCGCAGCCGGGAGGCAGGGCCTCCGCTTCCCTCTCAGTGAGCCAGGGTGGCACGGTGGGATCGGGCCCTGGGCAGAGACACGCCACAGCCTGGAGCAGCTGGAAGCCCACAGGGGTGCCCGTGTCCTGCCGCGTGCCCTCGGCTGTGGGTGGGTGATGGAGGTGGGTTGGCCCTCCACCATTTCCTGTGAATGAGACTCCAAGCCTGGGGCACACCGGGCTCCCTCAGTGCCTCCTGAATGGAAATGCTGCCACTGGGTGCGGGAGTCCCCCCACAACTCCCTCCTGGCTCCACGCCACATGGGCCGGGGGTTAACCCCTCACTGGGGCCTTGCCCCCCCTCGCCGGCTCCACACCACACGGGCAGAGGGGACCTGGCTGCTGGGGACGCTCTGTGCCCCATCTGACGTGACACCTTTTCCCCCAGGGTGCGGCTCAGCAAGCGCAGGGCCAAGGCGGGCGTGCAGCCGGGCACCAACGCCGTGCTGGTGGTGAAGCACCGAGACATGAATGAGAAGGAGCTGGAGGCTCAGGTTTGGCAGGGGCTGAGCTTGAGGGGGCGGCAGGGGGCTCTCCCCGGGAGGGAGGGGGGAATAATGCATCTGGGCCCCCCCCCACGTACCTTCTGTTTTCATCCCCTTTGCTGGGATCTGGGAGTAAGACCCAGAGTCGTGGCTCCCAGCCTCCAGCACTCTAACCCACTAGACCCCTTCCCCCCGGTGCTGGGGAGAGAACCCAGAGTCCTGGCTCCCAGCCCTGCAAGCCCTGATACTTTCTCCCTGACTGAGGAGTGGCCCTGTGGGGCACTGGCGGGGGCCCCAGCCTTGGAGGGCTGTGCCGTGCCGGCCCATGTCTAATCCGGCTCCCCGCCCTGGCAGGAGGCTCGTAAGGCGCAGCTGGAGAATCACGAGCCGGAGGAAGAAGAGGAGGAGGAGATGGACAAGGAGGCCCAGGGCTCTGGTATGGACTGGGGAAGGGGAGTTGTAGCTCTGAGGGAGGGGGTGTGGGAGAAGGAGCCTGTGTTGTCCCCTTCCCTGCCCTTGGGCTGCACGAGGGCTCGCAGCACCCTCTGGTGGCTGCCCTTGGAACTGCTGCCAGACACCACCCTCATTCCCTCTGTGACCCCTTCACTCCCACCAGACAACCTCAGCTTTGGGGGGGGCTGCTGTTCCACCTGCAGGGACAGCCCTGGGTCCTGCCTCCCCCACAGGCTGGTCCTGTTCTTCCCCCACATCCCACCCCCACGGATGGCTCCTGTCCCCCAGGGGCGGGGGATGGGAGTGGAGGGACCATTGTTTTTCCCTCCTCTTTCACCCCTTCCCCGGCAGGGGGACGCGATCCCCTCTCCTCTGTCACCCCTCCCCCACAGCTCCCCCGGGAAGAGGGTATGGTCCCTTCCCTTCCTTGGCCCCCATGCCGTCGCACCACCTCAGCCGCCCCTCCTTGCTCTGCTCTGAGCCTGCGCCTTGCCCTGCAGATGAGGAGCGGGAGAAGGGCAGCGAGGGCTCGCCGGAGGCCAGCGAGGAGGAAGAGGAGGAGGAGGAGGAGGAGGAAGGGCGCTCGGGCAGTGAGAGCGACCGGGCGGCCAGCGGGCGCAGCGCCAGCGAGGGCTCGCCGGAGGCCAGCGAGGAGGACGAGCGGGCGGCCCGCGACAAGGAGGAGATCTTCGGCAGCGACGACGACGAGGACTCAGAAGGCGAGGGGGGCGGGCAGCGCAGCCCCGGCGAGGAGAGTGGCAGCGAAGGGGGCACCCAGCACCGCGGTGCCCACAGCCCCTTCCTCAGTGGCAGCGAGGGCTCCAACGCCGAGGAGGAAGAGGCCAGTGGGAGCGGCAGTGAGGCTGCCTCGGACTCCAGCGAGGAGGCGAGCGACAGCGACTGAGCAGCCTTCCCTTAGGGGACCTCACTCCACCCTGTGCACACTGGAGGAGAGGGGCGCCGCCTGCTGGAATTCCTCTGCCCCCATTCAGGAGCCATGCTCGGCCCCTTGGAAATGCCCCCCCCAACCCAGGGGATCCCCTCTGGAGTCCTGCTCTCGCTGCTGGGGTGGTTTTTTGTTACGACTATTTGTTTCAGCCCTGCCCCACACCCCCTGTACATACCGGTTTGTACCAGAACTCCTCTGCCCTCAATAAACGGGTGTCTCCCCTGCGTGTGGTGCTGCCCCCATCCCTGCCGGGGCAGCTGGGCTCTCCCAAACCAGCTGGCATCACTCCCTCCATGTGGCTGTGAGCGGAAGGTCTGGCATCTGCCAGGCAGCCCCTTCTGTCTGCGGGGGCTGAGCCAGCAGACCCCATTCTCCTTGGAGTGCGCGGTAGTGCTGAAGGACTGGGCGTGGGAGGGGGGGAGCGATAGGTACCCAAGGGGTGTGGGAACCTTTATCTCTGGCTCTGGGGAAGGAAGGGAGTTTATTCCTAGAGCCTCCCAACTCTGCCCTTTCCCTGCCAGGGTTTGGGCTTGGAGCTGGAATTGGAGAGGGGCTTAGGTAGGCTCTAGATTGGTCACGAGCTTGTGGTTCCCCATCTCTGCACTGCCAGGTACCAGCCCTTTCACTGTGAGTGTGGGCAGGAGCAGCCTTGTGCACACGCCAGGAGCAAAGTGAGGGGAAGGGGTTCTTTCTCCACTCACTCCCTTGGCACTACAATGAATCCAGCCTCTGGGATTCCAAGCCACTGCCACACCTGCTGGGCCATGCCTGGTGCCTGCCACTGCGGGGCTACCGGGGCCAGAAGGAGCACCTCAGAGTGGGGACACCCCAGCCCCTGCTCAAAGTGACCAAGACAAGGTCGGGGTCAAGCCTCCCTCCCAGGGATCCTGGGCCCCAGGAATTTGCGCCACAGCCGAATCCCAAGCCTGTTTTTATAACTGTTCACTTATTCTGCTGCCTCTGGAGGGGATCTAAGGGCTACGACGAGACTGCAGGTTTCTTTCAGGAGCAGCTTTTCCAGAAGAGATCTTCCGAAAGAACTTCTTCCGAAACAGTGTGTCCACCCTGCCAAAGCGCATCGAATGAATGCTGTCTCGCATTGAGTACTATGGATGGAACAGCCACCAGGGCACCTGTGCTTTTTCCTCTTTCCTCTTCTTTCGAAAGAACTCCCTCTTCCCTGTCCACACGCCTTTTTCTGAAAGAGCTCTTTTGGAAAAAGGCTTCTTCCTCGTAGTAAGAGGTTTACCAATGTCGAAAAAAAAAACCCCTCTGTTCTTTCAATTTTTTTTCAAAAGAACGCGATTGCAGTGTGGACGTAAGTGAAGTTTTTTCAGAAAAACGGCCGTTTTTCCGAAAAAAACCTGTAGTGTAGACAGCCTGTGAGACAGACTGCTAGAGCTATTAGCAGACATCGAACCTCTGTCAGAGCCAGTCGGGGGTTTAAGAAGGAGTTTGCGAAGCCCGGTGGCAGACTGTCCCGAGTTTTAAAACAATTTCTTTCATTTGTCTTGCACATTATAAAATCACAAGTGTAAAAATTCAGCCTCTTGTCTCCTTTTGCCTCCAACAGCCATAAGGGCTCTACTTCCAGACTGTCTCTGTACAAGTGCTTTGTTATACGAGAGTAGGAAATTAGTGACTAACAACTGGTTTGCTCTGAACAGATTCCATGTGCTCAGAGAGGCATTAAGATGCCCATGTGGCTTGGAACAAAAGATCTGATGTTTGTACAGAGGGTCAGCAGTGTGTTCCTGGAGTGGACTCCTGGCTTGCCTGTTCTCAGCGCCCCAGTTGGGGGAAGGCTCACAGGGAGAGGCAAGGGAGGGCTTACACCTCTTCCACCACTCCCAAGGGTGGCCCCACCCTTGCCACAAGCTCCTACCCCTCCGGTTGGAGGGGATATTTATTATTTGGATAGCAGTGAGTTCCTCAGACAGGGACTAAGAATTGGCGAGGGACATGTATCCTGCCAGTAAAATACAGGCTGGTTGCTCTTATAACCAAGACAAAATGTACAAGACTGGCAGACCCAGGGGGAGTAGCCAAATCCCAAGCCCTGTTCTCACCAGGCAAATGGAACCTGTGGAATCCACTGAAAAGTGTTGATACCTATCCTTCTCTCTGCCGTAAAGTCCCTCCTTTCCCTTTTTTCCCTCCAGATGCCTCCATTCCTGCTCATGGCCCTCCCCAACCAATCAATCCCCTGCCACCTAAAGAGAAAAACCTAATTGCGCCAGCACAAAATCACTGCTCAGCTGTGGGGAAGCTCTGAATGGCTCCTCTGGCCCAGGTGGAGGGGGGGAATCGGTTCCTCCTTGACACATTCCTAGAGTCCTATAATCATAGGGTTGGAAGAAACCTCAGGTAGTCGTAGAGTCCAGCCCCCTGCCCAAAGGCAGGTCCAATCCCAACTAATCTTCCCATGGGGGCTTTGTCAAGCCAGGATTTAAAAACCCCTAGGGAACCCATCCCAGTGCTTCCCCACCCTGCTAGGAAATAGTTTTTCCTAATATGCAACCTAGACCTCTCCCACTGCAACTTGAATCATTGCTGCTTGTTCTGTTGGTAATGGCTCCGTCCTCTTTGGAAGCCCCCCTTTCAGGCAGTTAAAGGTTGCTCTCAAATTCCCCCTCCCCCCCCACTCTTCTGTAGACTAAATAAGCCCAAATCACTTAGTCTAGCCTCATACATCATGTGCACCAGCATCTCATCAACTGTAATCCCCAGGTCTTTTTCTGCTGAACTGCTGCTTAGCCAGGTGGCCCCCAGTCAGTAGCCGTGCTTGGGATTCCTCTGTCCTATGGGGAGGATTCCTGGAGCTCATCAAGACCAGGTTACCCAAAAACTGGCAAATAATGGTGCAGACAAATTAGTTCTCGAGCGAGAAAGAGAGAGACACCAGAAGCTTGGAGAAGGAGCCGATTTTTTCAGGCGCTCTGAAAAGGATAAAGAACACCCAAAGCCTGAGTGTTGCTTTAGCAGGTGTATTGCCGAGTGGGTGTACATTGCAGGGCTTGGGAGTAGGTAAGCAGTAGGCTACACTGCAATGGCAGGGCCATTGCTTAATCCTGCATCCAGTTTTGGTTCCTGCACAAAAATGGTCTGAGGTCGTGTAAAACTGTGTGTTAGAATGAGAACTTGAACAAGTTAGTTCATCCAGGGGACAGTTAAGCAAGGACTTATACTCACTTTATTAATTAGGCTTGAAAAGGTTTGATTGTTTTATATTCATACTTTCCAAAACCCTGGAGAATTTGAGATGTGTCCAATATGCACCCAAGTGGATGAAAAAAATATACTCCTGCAATAATAGTGCAAATTTACACACAGTCAAAAAGGAAGAGGATGTTTTCAAACTGAATAGAGGTAATCGTTTTCTATGTGCATTGTTTTGCATATCTCAATACTGAATCATAACTGCTCTTGCATTGCCCAATGTCAGAGTTTTGCGAGAGCCCTTCGTAACTCGCTGCAGTCAGGTTTAAATTGGTAGCATTCGCTCCAAGAACATTTCAAACAGTGATCTCATTTCAAACACCAGCAGCAGTACTCTCATTTAAAAGGCGTACGCAGCACTATATTCCGTCCCATACCCCCAGTTCCACATCATTCTGTCCTGAGGTAAAGTGCAAAGATGACCCCACTGGCCTGTACAAAGTCATCACTTAATCCAGTGTGACAGAATGGTTCCCAAATATTGAAACTGCATTACAGCTGTATTTGTCACTAATAATCACTAACTATGGTGAAAAATGTCCTCTTAGCCACCATGACAAAATGCTTTCTTCCTTTTGAGCACTGAAAATGAAATAATCAGGTATTTGAATAATAATGACATTTGTCACTGCTAAAGTGGGAAAAATGTTTCAGTATAATGAGAGTAGAATAAATGTTACTTTATGTAAATAGGTAAACAAATATTTGATGACTACATGATTTTTTTTTTTGTAATGTACATCACAATAGGCTGTTTATAACATATCTCTTCACGTTCACGGTGTCTCTGACGCTTCTCTCATTCAGCATAAAAGCGGAGACATTTGAGGGTTTGGGGTTTTTTTTAAGCTTTAGCACTGAAAAAACATTTGGGAGGTTTGCAATGGAGAATCCACTGGATATGAACACACGGGTGCCAAAAGGGTTAATGAGATTTCGCGTGGGGCTGGGGGAGTGAGGGGAATATCTGAAGTAGTAGCAGAGAGGTTATTTGACCTGTGTATTTTGCACAGGTGCGGTCACTACTGGACTCCAGTGCCCAGTTCTTGGTGATCCCAATTCAAGAAGGTGGTTGCTAAATTGAAAGTGATCTGAGACAAGCACGGAGAATGATTACAGTATTAGAAAAAAAAACCCTGCCTCCTAGTGAAAGATACAGAGTTTGATAATGCGCTCTGCCCTCTAGCAGCGAAAAGTCCAAGAAAGATCTGGAAACGTGACAAATTCAGACTTAAAGCTTAAGTTTTTAATAGTGAAAGATGTAGGTGGAAAGTAGCAGCAGTTTCACACATGCAGAATGGGAAGTGACTGTCTTACGAAGGTGATCTCCAGAAAGGGATTGGGGGACTGAAGATATGAGAAAATGATTTTACACTTGCAAAAAGCAAATATGTCTTTATCTCGCTCTATAACATAAGGTGTTGCAAGCAGACTACGAGAAGTAATTTTTCCACTTTAATCTTTGCTGATTCCTCATGTGGAATATAATGTTCAATTCTTGGCATCACGTTTCAAGAAAGATGTAGACTAATTGGAGAAAGTCCAGAGAAGAGTGCAAAAAAATGAAAATATGACTGACGAAGAAAGATTGAAATTGTTGGGCTTGTTTATTTTGAAAAGAGAAGGATGAGAGGGGAACATGATAACAGCTTTCTAGTACCTAAAAGGGTGTTAAAAGTAGGAGGGAGGAAAATGATTCTCAACCTCTGATGATAGGGCAAGAAGTAATGGGCTTAAACTGTAAGAAGGGAGGCTTAGTTTGGACATTAGAAAAGCTTCCAAAGGCTCAGGTGGATAAGCACTAGACGAGATTGCCGTGGGAAGTTGTGGAATTGCCGCCGTTGCTGACTTCTTCACAGCACGTTAGACAGTCACCTTTCAGTGATGGTCTAGCTGATGGTTTGTCATTACTGCAGGGGACTGGAATTTTTCACCTGACAATTTCATCACTTTTTCTAATAAGATTGGACGGTTTTATGCTGTAGGAATTATTGCAGGATAGGGCTCTAGCCTATGCAAAAAGGTCAGGTAATGGAGCAATCCCATACACTCTGGGACTTTTTGACTTTATAACACAATGATTTTTGACACTGCTGGCTTTTATATCTCCAAGGGTAGTAGCAGGAGTCGGGCCTACAGCTCAAATCTCTTTCAGTTCAGCTCGGGGAAGGGGAGCAGGCTCCATGTGGAGCAGCCCATCCAGAAACCTTATGTCTACCTTGCCAATGTGCTCCCTCAGTCCTTGTAAGGCAGCAGTGGAATCCAGGGCGTGAGCCTCCAAGGTTGTAGCCAGCACAGTCAGTACAGCTCTTCCATTTCTGACTGTTTCACCACTTAGCCTAAACACTCAGAACACTTAGCAGTGAATGGCGTAGTGGAGGGGGATACACACAGTCACACTGTGAATATAGGTTACCGATGTAACTCATTTGTCCTGCATCTTCTGAGGGCGCAGCAACATCTGAGCGTTGTGGTCTATTGCAGCTCTTCAAGAAATGACTGTGTGCAAAGTGTAGTTGATGTTAGTAGGAGCTGTAGGAATGGTTTTGTCTCTTACAGCTAGCTGGCGGGGAAGGGGCAAGCTCCTGGGTCTATATAAATAGAGTTTGTTCCTGCTTTCCTCAGATTTGCTAGATTTTCCAGCAGATGGAGCGGTATTTTGTTCATTGTAATCAACGTAATTTGTGGCCCAACACAATTTACGCTTCTGTTGAGTGCAGGGAGATCTGAAACATGATGACCAATCCTAAGAATACAGATAAGCAAGTTGGCGCTAAAACTGTTTCAAAGGAAAGGGCTCACAAAAGAATCTTGGTAAACAGGTGTTCGACTTCCAGAGAGTAGGCGGGCAGAGTGAAGATTATTCTAGATAGAAAGCTACACTGGCTTAATCTCTTCTGCAGCCTCTGTTCAAAGAAGAGAGCTAAATAAAGGTCTGTTACTACATTTGGGAGAGCTTTCTTTTTCTATCATACTTGGCTAAGAGTTAAACTCACAGGAACTGAAATCACATGAGACTGATGGGGCAGGCGTCAAAGCCAAGACGTGGATGGCAGCCAGCGGAATGGCATTGAAGAGAAAAGATGAGTTATCAGTAGTGTGGCAGTGGAAGAATGCGGCAAGCAACCAACAGAAGACGGCAGGAAGCGGGCGAATGGTGAGTGACCAGTGGAGTATGATACTGCTTTGCCACCTCCAGGTGAACTCTGTGGATGCACCTCGGAACTTGGCTGCAGAAAAGAGTTGTGCATGAGAAGGGGTCATTTAGTTTGCTGGCCTTAAGAACTTGAGAAGGAAACATTACTGCCCAACCTTACTGAGTGTGGGAAGGAAAGAAACATTACTGCCCAACCTTGCTTGGGGTAGGACTGTTACTCGTGCATTATGGTCATGAACCCTGCTTTACAGTGTTCTCCACATTACTGCCAAGATACTTCCTTCTGTTTAATAAAAGTTTCTTTTCCACACTCAGGCTCTGTGCTTGCAAATGGGGAGGAATTGCCTCTCAAAAGCTCCCGGGATTGGTGTGTGAATTTCCCAACTGGCGGGGGGTGGCTAGAGCCTGTTTTGTGTTAGATGGATGAAGAGGCATTTCTAGGCCCTGGCTGGCCCTGGCTGATTTCAACTAGCAGAAGGGTTCCATTATCAGTTGTGTGGCTTAAAGGCATTGCTATATGTTTAGGGTGGAAAGGACCATGAGATGATCTAGTCCAACCTTCTGCATAGGCAGGGCCATCAAATTTCACCCAGTGCCTAACACCTTGCATCTGCTTTAGGCATCTTATAGTGAGGCCTACAATCTGGCCCTGAATGCATCAGAGGATGGGGGAAAAATCTAGCTTTTCCTCTGGCTTAATCAACCTTCCTGCTAAATACTGAGATCTTATTTTGCGTCTGTCTGGTTTCAGCTGCCAGGCATTATTTGTGTGTGACGATCCTTATGCACCTTAAAAAAGTCACCTGCTGATAGTCAGGCCTGGATGCTAAATTGTAAGACGCCCACCCATCCCACACCAAAGAACAGTTTACAGTGTGGGACCTACCAGCTGCACTTTGTGCTCCATCCATGAGGTGGTCTCATCTTCGCCCCCTCCCTCCATCCCCACCCTAGCTGTGTGTTCTCTTCCACCATCCTCTCTCTGCACTCCCTGTCACCACGCCAGCCTTTAGCTCCCCCCCATCCTCCTCACTAAGTGCATAAGAAGGCCCATCCTGAGTCAGACCAAAGGTTCATGTAGCCCAGGGTCCTGTCCTTTGACAATGATCAGGGCCAGGTGCCCCAGAGGGAATGAACAGAACAGGGAGGGAATTGTCACCCATTCCCAGCTGCTAGCAAACGAGTTCTAGGGACTCCATCCCTGCTAGCCTGGCATATAACCATTGATAGCCCCATCTCTCCCCCGCCCACACACACGTGCCCCACCTCAGCCGTGTGCTTCCTCCCCGAACCTCTTTCTCCGCTCCATTTCTATTTGGTGTCTCGTCTCCCTAGCCTCTTCCATTTTTGCATCGACTATTCGATTAGTTGATAGGGCGGCGCTGCCCCTTTAAAATGCCACCATGGCCTTTCAAAGGAGCAGCGCCGCACACAGCCCGCTGCAGTGTTTCAAAGGGGTAGTGCTGCACTGAACCCGGGATCAGCTGTGTGGCACTGCCCCTTTGAAATGCTGCTATGGTGTTTCAAAGCGGCAGCACCACATGGAGATCCAGGCTCCATGTGGCACTGCTGCTTTGAAGTACTCCACTTTTCCCCCCTTTGCTTCCTCCATCTGATAAAGGCAGCAAGGGGGGGCAGGAGAAGCGACTAGTCGACTATCTTGTCTACTATCTGACAATCATTTGCTTATCAGATAGTCAACTAGCCCTTAACATCCCTACTCTGAGAGAGAAAACCCCTTTTTCCCAGTTTGAAATTCCTACCTACATGTCTATTGGCTGACTGCCTGAATCCCCCTTCCCCCATAGGTGTATCTCGAGTTGCTTAGCCCTTTCCTCACTCTTCAGTAAGTCAGACTCTCCTTAGCAGCTCCCATTTATGACAGGGGTGGGTCTGGGGATTCAGCGCGCAGGAGAGGGCTCAGGGCTGGGGGGCAGGAGGAGGTGTGGGGTGCAAGTTCTGGGAGGGAGTTTGGATATGGGAAAGGGCTCAGGGCTGGGGCAGGGATTGGAGTGCAGTGTACACGCTCCAAGAGGAAGTTGAGAGTGGGAGAAGGCTCAGGACTGGGGGAGGAGATTCAAAGTGGGGCAGGCTCTGGGTGGCACTTAATTGAGGCAGCTCCCGGAACCAACGTGTCCTCTGGCTCTTAGGCACAGGGGTGGCCAGGGAGGCTGTGCATCCTGCCCTCGCCTGCAGGCACCACCCCAACTGTTCCCATTGGCTGCGGTTCTTGCTCAGTTGGGAGCTGCAGACCCAGTGCTGGTGGTAGAGTCTCCCTGGCCAGCCCTGAGTGTAGGGGTCACAGAGACATCTCACTGCTTCTGGGAGTCACGTTGAGCCAGGGAGCCTGCCTTAGCCCTGCTGCACCAACTGGATTTTTAATGGTTGAAACCCAGGCACCTGGCACCCCACCCCTCAGCAGCCAGAGCAGCAAAGTGGCTTGATACTGGAGAGCGACACAGCACCAGGGCTAGGCATGGGGAGCAAAGCATGGTGTGGTTTGGGGCAAGCTGTTGCCACTGCAGGGCGGTTTGCCTGGATCCCTGGTGCAGATGCCCAGCGCAGTGGCATTTCCTGACGGGCCACCAGCTTTTGTTTCTGCTTGCAGTGTGTTCCAGAAAACATCTAGGGCTGCCATGTGTACGGGTTTGAACCAGACCGTCCAGTATCTGAACTTTCTGTTCGGGAAACAAATTGAGAAAATAGAAATGAGAAAATAGAAATGTCCGGTATTTTCTAAATAGGATGTAATGTAGATTGTGATGTAATGTCAAGTGTGTCCGGTATTTTTGTTGAAACCCTCTGGCAACCCTAAAAACATCCTCTCTGGTGAGCCCAGGCCTGGCAGGGGGCTATGGGGCAGCTGGCACAGCCAGGAAGCCGCAGGCTGGTGTCATGAAGCCTAGCGAAAACAGCCTGGCCCTCTGCAGCCCTGCATCCTGTTTACCGCTCTGCAAACGCACAAACCCTGGGCCAGCTGGCACTATTTGAAACCCACCCACTTCTAGAAGCCCCTCCCCCAGCCTTGTGGGAGGGACAACTGGACCCAGGATTCAATTGAGTATGGGGGGGGCAAATAATGAAAAACAGGGTCAGGGATGCAGGTCAAAGGTTTAAAACAGGGAACTGGATGAAGCCACCGAGCAGAGAACCTCGGACAGCGCCTGATCCTCAAAGCTGTCTAGGAGCCATGGGCACTGTCTATGGCCAGCTGGTGAGTGAGCTCTCCTGGCTCAGCCAATCAGGGCAATGTGTAATTTGCTTTCCCACCCCCAGAGGAAAGGCAACCTTACCCAGAACAAAAGGAAAAACTATGTAGCACTTTAAAGACTAACAAGATTGTTTAATAGGTGATGAGCTTTCGTGGGCCAGACCCACTTCCTCAGAGCATAAAAGTTCATCACCTATTAAACCATCTTGTTAGTCTTTAAAGTGCTACATAGTTTTTCCAAGATCAGACTAACATGGCTACCTCTCTAATACTATTACCCAGAACAGAGCTCCCTGATGCTTCCGCCTCTGAACCATGTGGCCAGCTGGCAGTACCCCATCACATCAAGGACCCTCCTGTGGCTGGCATGGGCTCTGGCTAGCGAAAATCCAGGTTTCCTGGGTGGGAATTTACTGGGAGACTAACTGGGTTTTGGGCACCCTGCATATAGCCGCCAACAAGTAGCACTCTAGGGCTATGTCTACACTGGCGGCTTCGTGCGCAAGTACAGCCGTTCTTGCGCAAGAATCTGCAGAGCGTCCACACTGCCCACCCACTCTTGTGCAAGGAAATTTACAGTACGCTGTGGTAAGAGAGGGCTCCTTGCGCAAGAGCTACGCTCTTTTTTATCAGGTGTAAGCCCTCTTGTGCAGGAGCTCTTGCGCAAGAGGGCAGTGTGGACGCTCGGCAGGGATTTCTTGCGCAAGAAATCCCTATGGCTAAAATGGCCATCAGAGCTTTCTTGCAAGCGCGTCCACACTGCCATGGGCGCTCTTGCGCAAAGAGGGCAGTGTGGACGCTCGCAAGACTTCTTGCACAAGAACCCTTCCGCACCATGTTCTTGCGCAAGAAGCCGCCAGTGTAGACATAGCCTAGGCGAGGAACGTTAAAAAGCGGGTAATCGGGTAACTGTGTAACCACTGAAAATCTCAGGGGTTACAGGGTTACACGCACCCGCAGCATGGGGCCGCAGCAGCGCGGGGCAGCAACCAGCTCCCCAAAAGCAGGAAATTGGCTTTTAAGCCAACTCCTGGTGCCCGCTGGCTCTGGCCTGCAGCCCGGCTCCTAGGGAGCTGGCTGCCATCTCCGCGCTGCTGCCTGGCACACAGGGGAGCCCGCGTGCACCTGTGCCTGGTAAGGGATGAGCCGGGCTCACCGGTCCGTCTTGTATCAGTTCTGGGTTTACAGCCCGGCGCCCAGCCCGGGGTCAGGGCTCCAGCGGAGCGTGTGGGAAGCCCGGAGCCACTGCCCCGCTCCGACACAGGCTTCCTGCGCCACCATGGACAAGTCACTTAACCCGCAGCCGAATGGGGCCACTCGCGGGCCGGCCGGGCGCGGGCAGGGCAGGGGCGGGATCCCCGGGCCCGTGAGCGTCCGGCCTGAGCGCCAGGAGCCGCGGGAGGAGGGACCCGCTCGGGGCGGAACCAAGCGGGCGGCTCCTGCTCCCGGCCGGGCCCCGCTCGCTGCTGCACCGAGCCCGGCACCGCGGTGAGACTGGCCGGGGCGCGCGGCTCGGACTGGAACGGTGAGAGGGGGGCGGGGGTATCTGTGGGGGCAGGGTGCGGGTGTGGGTGCGGGTAGGGGGTATCTGTGGGGAGGGCAGGGTGCAGGTATCGGGGTAGGTGCAGGTAGGGGTATCTGTGGGGCAGGGTGCGGGTGTGGGTGCGGTAGGGGTATCTGTGGGGAGGGCGGGGTGCGGGTATCAGGGTATCTGTGGGGGCAGGGTGCGGGTGTGGGTGCGGGTAGGGGTATCTGTGGGGGAGGGCGGGGTGCAGGTATCAGGGGTAGGTGCGGGTAGGGGTATTTGTGGGGCAGGGCGGGGTGCGGGTGTCAGGGTGGGTGCGGGTAGGGGGTATTTGTGGGGGCAGGGCAGGTGCAGGTATCAGGGTAGGTGCAGGTAGGGGTATTTGTAGGGGCAGGGCAGGGTGCAGGTGTCGGGGTGGGTGCGGGTAGGGGTATCTGTGGGGCAGGGCGGGTGCGGGTATCAGGGTGGGTGCGGGTAGGGGGTATTTGTGGGGGCAGGGTGCGGGGTCGGGTATCGGGTAGAGTGCGGGTAGGGGTATTTGTGGGGGCAGGCGGGTGCGGTGTCGGGGTAGGTGCGGGTAGGGGTATTTGTGGGGGCAGGGCGGGGGTGCGGGTGTCGGGGTGGGTGCGGGTGGGGGTATCTGTGGGGGCAGGCGGGTGCGGGTATCAGGGTAGGTCACGGGTAGGGGGTATTTGTGGGGCAGGGCGGGGTGGTATCGGGGTAGGTGCGGTAGGGGTATCTGGGGCGGGCAGGGTGCGGGTATCGGGGTAGGTGCAGGTAGGGGTATCTCTGTGGGGGCAGGGTCACGGGTGTCAGGTGGGTGCAGGTAGGGGGTATCTGTGGGGGCAGGGCGGGGTCACGGGTGTCGGGGTAGGTGCAGGTAGGGGGGTATTTGTGGGGGCAGGGTCAGGGTGCGGATCGGGGTAGGTCACGGGTAGGGGTATCTGTGGGGGCAGGCGGGGTGCGGGTGTCGGGGTAGGTCTGGGTAGGGGGTATTTGTGGGGGCAGGGGCGGGAGTGCGGGTGTCGGGGTGGAGTGCGGGTGGGGGTATCTGTGGGGCAGGCGGGTGCGGGTATCAGGGTAGGTGCGGGTAGGGGGTATTTGTGGGGGCAGGGGCGGGTGCGGGTGCGGGTAGGGGGTATCTGGGGCGGGCAGGGTGGGTGGCGGGGTGGGTGTGGGTAGGGGTATCTGTGGGGAGGCGGGCTGCGGGTGTCGGGGGTAGGTGCAGGTAGGGGTATCTCTGGGGCAGGGTGCGAGTGTCGGGTGGGGTATCTGTGGGAGGGTGTATCTCTGGGGCAGGGTGCGGGTGTCGGGCAGGGTGCATGGGTGTTGCTGCGGGGTATCTCTGCGTGGAGGGAAGAGGTGAGTGGCAGCAAGAGGCCCAGGTATCTGTGGCCCACCCTGCCCAGGCAGGCCCATTGAAGGTGTTGCCCTAGCACTAGGACTTGTGCTGCCAGCTCATGTGTTGCTGCCTTTGCCCCAGGATCCTGCCATGAAGGTGCCAGTCAGTGTGATCCGCCTGCCCCGTGGGCCCGATGGCACAAGCCGCGGCTTTGACCCTAGCTCCCCTCGATACCAGGCTCTGAGCCCCACGAGCATCTCCACTGTAGGCTCTGGGAAGGAGGGAGATCTGGAAGAGGAGCAGCAGGGACGCGTGGCCCTGCGGGAGCGGTACCTGCACAGTCTGTTGGCCATGGTTGGCCACCTCGTCCACTTCACCCTGTATGAGAGAGTCAATGTCTCGGCCTTTTTCGACGCCTCGGACATCGACATCTTGAACTTCCAGGTGTCCGACCTGCAGACCCCACTGGGGGTACACAGGGAGGCTCTGCTCCGCTGCTCAGACATCATCTCCTACACCTTCGAGCTGTGACCGCTCACAGGCACCCTGCCTCCCATCTGTCCTGCTTTCTAATAAAAACACTTGGGTACAGCTTGCCACGTTCTTTCTTTGCTTTTCAGAGTGGAGCTTCATTTGCATCATGTCTGGAAAATGGTGCTTCCCCTTCCCCCATTAGTGCTGCTCTGGGGGGGTGGCCCTGAATTGAAGTGGAAATGAGGTCAGGGGTGTGTGTGAATGGAGCTGTATCCATTTGGCACAATTATTCTGTTTCTTTTATCTGCTAGTTACAGAAAAACGATGTCCCGTTCTCCTGGATAACTTGGCCTCATTGAACAAGACCCTAAATGTTTCCACCACTTCCAAAATGATCATTCTGTGACTCAGTTCACAGTCACCAAATCTGCTTGCTGAAAGCTACCAGTCTGGGCAGCTCAGTGAGCAGCTGGCATCCCTGCTTTTAGCTGGGAGTAACGTTATTGCCATCTGGGTTCAAATAAGGGAAGAAGGCTGAGGAGCCTTGTCTATTAATGCTGTGCCCCTTCTCTGCAGACCCCCACCCCCATGTGGGATCCATGATTATCTGAGGCGGCAAGGATAATGCATTTGTACCTGCTGTAAGGTTAGAGCTGCCATCCCCTGCTCCTGTGTGGAACTTAGCCTAGGGCAGGGTGCAGAGCAGACATGGGATGTATGGAAGTGAGGCCTGTGCTGACAGCAGAGGCAGCATTAGAGCTAGGAATGTTAACATATAGTTGTTTACACAATTAACTGATAAGCTTGGACTTATAGGTTAATCTTAATGACTATATGCACTTCTCTCCCCTTGCTGCCTCTGCCTCCGAGCCGCCTCCCCCCTGCCTCCCACAGAGGCAGCACTGGCTCCTGGGGAGCTGGCCCCCTCTTATCTCCTGTGCTGCTGCCTCTGTATCAGTGGAAGCAGCTTGTGCTGCCCCTTCCCCTGCTGCCTCCCACAGGGGTAGCACCAGCTCCCATGGAATGGTCTCACCCCACACACACTGCAGCCTCTCTATCAGCTGGTCAGCAGCATGGAGGGTGGGGGGGCAGGTGGGAAATGGTACATGTGGGAAGCCACATTTCAAGCTGGCTCCTTGCGTGTAGTTGCTCCCATCAAGCCGCCAGCCCCTCCCTCCCCCTGCACTGCTACCTCCTACTGGTATGGAAGCTGGGATGCACAGGGAGCCAGCTTTTAAGCTGTTCCCCATTAGCACAGGCTCCCACATCAACCCCAGTGTAAACATGTAATTGCTAAAAATTCCAGCAGTTACACAGTTAACATCCCTAATTAGAACGTTGTTGTCAGCCCTTGTGGACTGTGGCTAGGGAAGGCTGAAAAGTAATGGGATGAAATGGAACACACACTAAGCTCAGCTGAACCTGAGCAAGGTGTCAGGCTGAGCACTTGCTAGTCTCACAGGCAGAGGTGCAGCCCAGTGGATGCAGTAGAATTTCACACCTCAAATTTATTTTAGATTGCAGCTAATAGCCCATCTCTCTGGTTCCCTGGGGCAGTGCAGAAGGACCCCCCGGAAGGGGGAAAATATTCTTGTGTCTGCCTGGATGGAGAGCAATTGTGCTCAGCCATTTGGGAATGAAAGCTGGCAAGCTAATGTGCTCTGTGAATCGGTGTTAGTGGAGCAGGGCTTTCATCTCTGCCCTGGAACCTGTCATGGGGCCCACCCCTATGACTTGGAACTGAGCTAACTGGCCACTGTTTTTGATAGTTTGCAGTTCTTGGGAATCTAATGGGAATCCTGACAGAGGAACATGACAGTACCTAGCACCAAGGGTGTAAAGAACCATTAAAATAGTTCACTGGTTAAACAATTAAAATACCAGTTAACCGTGGGCTGGACAGCAGCTGAGGCTGAGTTCTCACCACTTGCCTGGGCCAACTCAGTAGCTAAAGCCCAAGTGCTGCTTGTTCGTCTGTGCTGCTCTGACATGGCCAACGTCCTGCCAGACCGCTCCAGTGTGGCCCAGGTCACTCCAGCAGGGCTGCGATCTTGTCTGCTGGTCTACAGCACCTGGGGCCACGGTCCCAACGGCCTGCCTCTGCCACTCCAGTGCTGCCAGGCTGCTCCAACACGGCTGGAGCCCTGCCCTGACAGCCAGAGTCAGCTTGGCAGTGTTTTTTTTTTGCTTTTTGGTCTTTTGAAGTGAGCAGTACAAGTTAATTGCTGGGGTCTCATGAGTATCTTGCATTTAATCAAGTCCTTGCCCTTCCTCAGTGGTGCCTGTTCCCTGCCACCAGCAGACAATATAGTGACATGGGTTTATGTAAAATTGATCCTGTCAAACTAACCTTTTTTCATGAGATAAGTTTGGTTGATAAGGGAACTAGGGTCGCTGTAACGTACTTAGATTTCTGTAACGCAGATGATTTCGTACCACACTTTGATTTTTAAAAAAGTGTAAATGAACATGACCCACCACTTTTAAATGGATCAAAAACTGACTGTCTCAAAATGTAACTAAACAGGGAGCAATCGAGTAAGTTCATTTCCAGGGAAGCCCTTTCAGAATCAGTTCTTGGTCCTCCACTGTTTTAACATTTTTATTAATGACCTGGAAGAGAACATAAAAAGATGGCTCAAAAATTTGGGGGTGATAAATAATGTAAGGGCCAGCTACTGTCCCTTAGATTCCTACTTGGGCTGCTGCCAGCAATTGTAATAGTCCAGCCAATTCCAAATTTCACCAGCTCAGAATTTCTCACACTCCATAGCATCTCCATTTTCTCCTGTTCATTACATGCACTTCTACTACTACTACTACTGTAAAATGTCTTCACCTTACCTCTGGCCTCATTACATTCATGAGACCTTCTGTTTGACTTCAGTTGAGTATGGTGTTATGACTGACGTTTAAATTAAGAATCCACTGAGGTCTTACAGACGATGATCAAGTTATCCCACTGTAACAGACAAGGTTTTTTCTAATCCTTTAATCATCCTCATGACTCTTCTCTAAACCCTGGACCATTTATCAACATCCTTCTGGAGTGGCAGACATGCTCAGTAGAAACAGGGCTCTGACAGCAGTGATGCCAGTGCCAAATGCACAGGTGAAAGAACCTTCTGCGGCTCAGGCATCCTGCAGTCACAGTTCTGGCCACAGCCTATACTCGGGACTTTATATGCAGTTGAGTATCCCCCCCTTTCAGAAAAAACCTTTCATTATTGCTGCCCAGGACAGTCTCCCATTCTGTACATAGGTGGGGCCTGCATTCTTTATTCCTAGATTTCCATTTAGCTATATTAAAAAACACATATTGTTTCTTTCCACCCAGTTTATCAAGCAATACAGCTTGCTCTGAATCACTGGCCTGTCCTCTTCCTTTTTTACCTCTATCCCATTTTGTGTCATCTGCAAACTATCAGTGATTTCGTTTTGTTCCAGGTCATTAAGAAAAGTTACATAGCAGAGGAGTCAAGCACCAATCCCTGCCAGCCCCCCTCCAAGAAAAACAAAATGTTTTAATACAGACAGCATGAGATCTTTAATATATGTCATTCCACCTGAAATCTCCCATGATCAGTGTTCTCTCTACATATTATAGATCAGGAACAGGGTGGCTGGCTCCTTCCACACCTAGTGTGTGTGCTGCAAAAGACACCATTGGATACCCTCTTGTGCTTTATCTGTTAGACATTGACCCATAAACATTCACTATCACTTTCTGCTGTAATCATTGTCTAAAAAGTTGACATGTAGTTTCCCTCCCCTTGTGCCCATTTTATTCCCCCTACTCAAATAGGTTACAACCATTGGTTTTTAACATCCTAAACATGCAAATCATCCCCAGGTTTTACCAGCCAGATCAAACAAATAGGAGTGTTGTGAGCAAGACACAAGAAGTGATTCTCCTGCTCTACTCTCTGCTGATTAGAACTCTGCTGTGTCCCAGTTCTAGGTGCCACATTTCATGAAAGATAGGGACAAACAGAAGAAAGTGGAGAAGAGCAACAAAAATGGTGAAAGTTCTAGAACAGTGGTTCTCAACCAGGGATACGTGTATCCGTAGGGTACTCGGAGGTTTTCCAGGGGGTCATCAACTCATCTAGATATTTACCTAGTTTAAACAGGCTACATAAAAACACTAGCAATTCATCACACACTAAAATTTCATACGACGACTTTTTTATACCGCTGTGTAGTATACACTGAAATGTACAATATTTATATTCCAACTAATTTACTTTATAATTGTATGGTAAAAAATGAGAAGGTAAGCCACAGTGCTGGAACATTTTGTATTTTTAGGTCTGATTTTGTAAGCATGTATTTTTTTGAAATGAGGTGAAACTTGGGGGAATGCAAGACAAGTCAGATTCCTGAACGGGATACAGTAGTCTGCAAAGGTTCAGAGCCACTGGTCTAGAAAACATGCCCTGTGTGGGAAGACTAACAAAATGAGGATAATTTAGTCTGGAGAAGAAAGAGGGGATATAACCATTTTTAAGAACAAAAAGATTTTTACGAAAAGGGAGAAAAACTGTTCTGTAAATCTCTAATAGGACAGGACAAAAAGCAATGAGCTTGAACTGAAGGGCAGTTTAGGGAAAGCTTTGTCAGGGTGGTGATGAACTGGGATAAATTATTTAGGGAGGTTGCAGAATCTCCCTCCTCGGAGATTTTTAAGAGCAGGTTAGACAAACACCTGGCAGGGAGGGTACAGATAATACTTCGTCCTGCTAGGAGTACAGGAAACTAGACTAAATAACCTCTCAAAGTTCTATGAACTGAAATTCTTGTGTTGTGACCCAGGCTCATCCCAGTGGGACGGAGGCATTGAAGGAGCGAGGTAATGGCAGGCTGTATTACCAGAGCTGGCGCTTGGTTTGGATTCTGACCTGTACACACACAAGTTGCTCTGGTTTAAACTCGTCCATCAGTTTAAACCCAACTTACAGCGGATAAACTTCCACCTTATAAGTTCAGTAGCCACAAGTCCATACCCAACTGGAACGGAACTTGTGTCTGAGAAAAGGCCCAGGCTAGTGCATGGAGACCCCCGAGCCCTGGAAGGAGCCTGCCCTCTTAGCACACTGGGCCTGCCTACCCTAAGAGCATTCGCCTGCCCATCCAGCAGAGGGTGGGGGGAGCTGGCACTTCCTTAGGAAAGCCATAGCTTAAGCCTCCGTGTCCTCCAAGCCTTACTCCTCCCCCTTTCCTGCTGCCTGCGGGGGCAGGCCACAGCAGTTCCGAGGGGGGAAGCACAGCTGACAGCTATGTCCCACAGCGACGATTCCCAGGGTGGGGCGTTGGTTGACTCGCACTGCTCACCCACTCCCCTTCGAACAAGGCTCCGCTCCCCCCGCCCTGTGTCACAGGAAAGCAGCTCCAGTTTCCCTGGCCGAGGATGCAGGTCCTTGCAGAGGCTGGTCGGAGGCCTCCTTCCAGATGCCCAACGTAAGGCTGCTGCAAGAGCTAAGGAGGATTTTTTATTATCCGACGCTGGCATCTTAAAAACAGAACAGCAATGTACAGCTTTGCTACACGCCGGGGCTGGGGCCTGCAGCGCCAGCCACAGCACGGGGACCGGGACCGGCGCTGCGCTGGGACCCACGCACTAATGGCGGTAGTGAGGGCTTCTGGACCGGGAGCGTGAACGCCTGCAAAGGGAGAAGACAGGCTGGTTAGAGCAAGGAAGGGAAGTGTGCAGCCGGGGCACCCTGGCCCGAGGGTCAGGCTGGGGTTAGGAGGGCCTACACTGGCAGCCATACAGCACTCTGCCTTTCCTACAGGGGCAGCAGCGCCCGCAAGCTCTCTGGCCCACGAAGAAGCCTGAAACAGGCAGCACTGTGTTCCTGATTCCCTTCCACTGAACCTGGAGGGGACAACTGGGCCCCAGCTGGACAAAGGGACTGTGCTGCCTTCCCCAGTTGAGCAGCACCCCAGAGTGACAGCTCCCCCCGGGCTCAGCTCCCCTCGTTCCTCCCACACGTCCAACTACTCTGCACAAGCTGTCATGGGCACACCGAGCCTCCCTCAGCCCAGACCGCGCTGCCCTTTGCTGCTGCAGGGCTAGGACACACCCTGCCTCCACTTGCATGGAGTGGGCTCAGAGGAGCCCGACGGTGTTGAGGGCAGGGTAGGGGCGTGAGTGCGGCCAGCAGCCTGGGAGGCAGCGACCGGAGGAGCCGGCAGGGTGTTGAGGGCAAGCACGAGTGGGGCCAGCAGCCTGGGAGGCAGTGACCGGAGGAGCCAGCAGGGTGCCAGGGGACAAAAGGCAGTTTTTGGGTCAAATCTCTTCACTCTGGCTGTCATTTTTTACCCATTTTGGCGCTTCTGCTGTCGCCGGCAGCAGGGCATGCCCTGTCTATGAGGACACGGGGAGGGGGCCTGAATGGTCCTGGAGCCCGCCAGCCCCAAGGCTAGGGAATGGCTGCTCACAGCTCTCCATGAGCAGGGCTGGGAGCTGCAGGTGGCTGGTTACCTCATCCCAGGTGCAGAGACACAACCTACCTCCTGGAGGACCCATATTCCCGACCTGCAAAGCAAAGACCCAGGTTACAACTCAGAGATGACTCCTCTGTACTGGTGGGCACAGGGTTAGGAGAGGCAGCTCTCCTGTGGGCACCACCACTTGGCAGCCAGGAGAGGGGTCACCCAGCTGCTCTGCAGAGCAGAAGAGCATTTCCAGCAGCTCTCAGCTGGGACAGCCATCCCTCCACGCTTGCGCTGGTTTATAGTGACCGAAGGGAGACGCACAGGGGATTCAGTGCTGCTGCTGACAGGGAGATCCACCAGCTGCTCTGGGGAAAGGACATACTGAACAGCACAGGCCACGCCCTGCAAACAGGGGAGGGGGCTCCGACTCACACAGTCCCACTGACCCCTTTGCTACTACTGATAAGCTCCAGGCTACAGTGGCAGTTTCATTGCGATCTGTCGCTCAGCACCACCACTGGTTCCATATGAACAAAGTCTCACGCACTGGCTGTCTACAGAACGCAAGGACTTGAGAACTGGCTTTTCCCTAAACACACAGGCCAATATTTTCCAAAGCAGGAGCCTAAGGTGGGACCTATCTAGGCACCTGTGTAGCGAGGTTCCCCAGAAGCTCCCACAACGTCAGAACCCAAGTCCCAGAGACCAGGCTGCTGTCTGAATCCAAGAGATGCCTGGGAAGGAGGGGTCTGCTGCAACTCTCACATGGGCCGTTTCGGTCCCCCCCGGGCATGGGCTGTGGCGCACAATGATGCTGACTGGCCTCTCAGCACAGGGGTGCGTTTTAAGAGGGACCCATCTTAGTAGAAAACCAGGAAGTAAGCTCTGAAATCTGCCTAACTTCAAACTGCAGCGTCAAGCGCGAGACATGCAGTTTACACCTGGAGCGTCTAACCAGGAAGCAAACTGCCAGCCAGCCGGAGCCAGAACAAGCTGATTACACTCTTCAACTTTCACATACAATCTAGAACAGGGGTGGGCAAAAGGGCCTCCATGGGCCGGATTTGGCCCGCCAAGCAGGTGGATCCAGCCCGCAGAGGCCCTGCTGCTCCTCTGCCTCCAGGCCAATCAGGGCCTGGGGGCAGGGGAGCTGCGTGAAGCTTCCTTCGCCCTTCCCCCTCCCTGTGAGGAACCCATGGCACTTCAAAGTGCCACACGGTCCTCACAGGGAGGGAGGAGGCTTCCTGTGCTCCCCTGCCCCCAGACTCTGATTGGCCTGGGGTTGGGGGAGAGTGCCAAGCCTCTTCCAGGGCATGGGTGCCTAGTGGGAAGGGTGACAAAGGGGCTCCCCCACCCCCAAACCAATCATGGTCTGGGGGTGGGGTAGCCCCGCCCCTTCCCGTTTAGGCCCCACCACTTCCGGGGTGGCCCCCAGGCAAAAATGATTGCCCACCCCGATCTAAAGTCTTGATTCTTATTCATCTTGATCCAGCTCTGCCTTGGGGAGCCCCCTGGTGAAAGTGGACGCCCTGTCTATGGCAGGGTTCTATTGGGCGCTGGCCCTCCGGCAGCATGAGCCAGCAGTGAGGCCGGAAGCGACCCAATGGCACTGCTGCCCAGGGACAGCACACACCACGCTTCCCCCCACACAAATGTTCCCCCTCATTTTTCCCATCCACGTGCAGAACAGATTGTGTGTGCACGGAGGCACGTGTGGACGTGCACCACCACAAACACAAACCTAGCTGCAGGCGCTCTGCTAAGCAGCTGGGTGGCATGAGCGGCTGCACAAGCACCCAGCTTCCAGGGCACACTGCCTCACACCCGGACCTGAGGGGCAGAAGACCGACCTCAAAGGTTCTGGGAGTGTGGGGCTCAAGTGAAAAATCAGGGGCCACTTCTAAAGCTTTAGGCCCTAGCCCAGGCCTGGGCAAAACACGGCCTGTGGGCCGGATCCGGCCCGCCAAGCCACTGGATCTGGCTCTCAGAGGCAGCAGGGAGCCCCAGGCAGGCTCCCCAGCTTGCCCTGCAGCCCTGTGCAGAAACGCAGCTGCAGGGCTCCGTTTCTGTTTTAAAACTGGAGGGGAGGGGGGAAGTTTTAGGAGCCGCCCGGCCCCCAGCACATTCCCATTGTCCGGTTTCTGCTGTTGGAATAACAGGCAGCTAAGAACCACCACACACCCCCTCCTTGGCTCAGTTATTCATGAAGCCCATGACCAGGCAAGCAGGTAGGAAACATTTTAAGCTCTGCAGGCAGGCAGGCTAGTTTGGCAGCTGGCAAGTAAGTCTCTTGGCTACAGCCTGCCCCTGGCACCCCAGCCCTTTCCTGCCCCAACTCTCTGCCCCCCGACTCAACATACCCAAACCCTCTGTCCCCCTCTTACACCCATACCCCCTCCCAGATCTGGCACCCCAATCTCCTGCCCCAGATCACAATCCCCTCTTACCCTAGGTCACATCCCAAACCCCTGCACTCCAGTCCCCTGCCCTAAGTCACAACCGCCTGCTTCATCCCAACTCCCTCCCAGACTCCAGTTTCCCTCCTGCTCCCCAGTCACTTACCCCAAGCTCCCTTCTGCACCCAACCTCCATCCCAGACCCCACATCTCCATGAATATCATGGAAGAAAGTGGCCCTCGACCACTTTCCAAAATCTTAGAGTGGCCACTTCCCCCAAAATTATTGCCCACCCCTGGCCTAGCCTCTGGGAACCCAGGCAGCGTGCAGAGCGCATGCTGAGGATGCAGAGTGACAGCTGCTGGACACATGCACCATTGCGTGGCTTCCCAGCTTAGCTCCTAGCCACTGCAGCAAGGAGCAGCTCTCTCTCCAGATCTGTCCATAGCTCCCAAGAAGCAGCTGCCCCCTGCTCCTTCCCTCCCCACTCTGGCAGCTCAAGAGTCACTTGCCAGGGCACGGCCATGCTGTGGCTACTCACTGTATCGCGGGGACGGGGACCGGCTTTGCCTGCTGTATTGTCTTTCCCATTCCTCCCGCTCCTTCTCTCGCCGCTCTCTCTCCCTGCGGAGAAACGAGGGATTAGCGCCCACCCGGCAGAGAACACGCCCAGAGGACAACGGGGGAAGCAAGAGAGTTTACTTCATTCGGATTTTCCGGGCCATGGCTCGCAGCTCATCTTCCCGCTCCTGAAAGAGAGAGGCAGGGATCAGGCAGACGCCACACGCCGTGCACAGGCAGTGAGGGGCCCTCCACAAGTAGCCACTGCACATTCATACTGTGGGGAGAGCTGGGTTGTGGCAGAGCCCCCCCAGCTTAGGGTGAACCCCAAAACACACACACACACACTCACCACCACTCACTCACTCACTCACTCACTCACTCACTCACTCACTCACTCACTCACTCACTCAGCATGGCAGTGCTCCCTTCACTTCGCTCCCGGCCCCTGCACCATCCCCAGGGTGCACACAAGCCCTGCTCTGGGGCGACAGCTCTAAGCCCTCCTAACTAGGCAGAGGGGGTGCGGGGAGAGGCCTCTCCAATCGGCTGGAGCAACCGCGGGGTGTGAAATGGGAGCTGTGGCACAACCGCGTGGTTAGAGGCAGAGGCACAGGAAGACGCACGTCATGGTGCTGGGTCACATACCTGCCTTTCATGCTCCTGCTGCATCATCTTCTCTTGCGCTGCCTTTTTGTCGGCTTTGACTGAGAGAGAGAGATTGAGATTTTAAGCGTTTGCCATGAGGCCAGGCCAGAGCAGCAAGCAAATGGCACAATGAAGGGATCCTGCTTACACTGCCTGTTGAGGGCCTTCTGCATTCGCAACTTCAGCTTCTCCTGTGGAGTCAGCTTTGGCTACAAGGGGGTCAAACAGAGACATGTTATGGAAAGGCACAGGAACGTGGGCACTGCCAGACAGGATCAGATCCAGGGAAGGCCTCTCCAACACAGGCCTACACCAGACGCCTCTGAGGAAGAGACAGAAGCGCGGGAGCAACTCGCTCTGGCAGGTCTCATCCTGATCCTTGACACATGGAGGTTGAGTTAGGCCCTGAAGAAGGAGATTCTCCCTCTCTTCCTACGTTGTGTTAACTAGACTAACTCAGGATATTCTTGTCGGCCACAAAAATGCCAGTCTTTCATTGCATCTTGCCAAATTTTGGGGCTCAGCAATATCCTGTGTCATTGAGTTCCACAGATTAACGCCCATATTTTCTTCCAAAGGCTGTCTTCATCAGTTTTCAATTAGCGCCTTCTAACGTCACGGAAACGTCCCCTCGTTCTAATGCGGGGAGACAGGGAGAAGCTCCCCATCTCCCTTCATGACCAGTCAGCGATTCAGACTTCCTTTTGTCACCTCTTATTCACCTTCTCTAGCGGAATGTCTACGCTGCAGTCAGGAAGTGAGATTGGAGACACACTCAAGGCAGCTTTGACTGAACTTAATCAAAGTCAGCTAGTGTAGAATTCCCAATAGCAGGGGTAGAGGCATGGACCAGCTGCTCGAGCAAGGCTAGGGTGCAAGGCATGCTGTGATCCCACTTCCAACTGCAGTGTAGACACCCCCTAAGGAAATCAAATCAGATCTTTTCACTCCTTCCAGCCAGGAGTTTTCTAGGCCTTTGATCACTGTTACAGATGTGGAGATTCCAAGGCCAGGCAGGACTATTTCTTAGAACCAGCTTTTAGAAAACCCTCCAATTTTGATCTAAAAGTTCCAGAGCTGGAGAATTTGCCATGACCACTGGCAAGTTGTTCCAACGGTTATTTACCCACCCTGTCCCCATCTGAATTTGTCTAGTTCAACTCCCAGCCATCAGACTGTGTTAGACCTTTCGCTGCTAGACAGAAGAGCCCGTTATTAAACATTTCTTCCCCACACAGGTATTTGCAGACTGATCAAGCCCCGCCCGCCTCTGAACTTCCTGGTCTGTGGTATCCTGTGGGAGACGGCACCCTGGTTAGTCTCTAGCACACCCTTTGCCCCAGCCCTTGTTTGCTTTGCTGGCTGCAGTGGCGCACTGCAAAGGGCTCTCCTTGAAGTAGTCTCTGGCCTGGCTGGACACTGCATTTACATCAGTGAAAGTTGGGGGCAGGGGATAGCAATGTACTTCCCTTTCTGGCAGCGCTCAGGGTTGTGTGCCCACTGGGCCTCTCGGCTCTGGAGAGCTGCCCTGTGGCCAGCCAGCCAGAAACAAGAGGCTTCACTAGTGAGGAGAACACACAACCCACGCCAGCAGGGACCCACTCACAGGCTTGTGGGGGCACCCAAAGTAGGGGCTAAGGGCAACCCTCCACTGTCCTAGCAAAGATGGGGCCAGGAGCTGGGCAGAGGCTGCTGCTCTTCTAAAGGCCGTGCGAAGGGCTTGGGGCCTGGAGGAACTCAGCCCCGCCAGCTGTGTCTGCTCGTGCAGCCAAGGAGGAGACCTGCACTAGCAGCACTCCAGGGGCTTGCTAGCGTGCGCAGCTTTCTATACCAGCTAGGGGAAGCCCAAGAGCTCAAGACCAGCTGGCAGCAAGGCCCTCGATGCCACAATTTGGGCTCCCTAGAGCAAAGGAAACCAACCCTCTGATCTAACATCCTCCAACCCCACATGGGAATTCACTCTGCTCAGCATGTGGCCTGGGCAGCTTTCATGTGCCACAAGCTACAGGCTACCGCCAGGTTAGCCCTCCAGCACCGAGGGTGCCACTGCCAGCAGAGCGCACCCAGGCCTTGACCCCCCACTCTGCAGTGGCATGGGACAACCACACTGCATCAGGGTAGGGCCACAGGAGTGCTCTTCTGGCAAGACGGATCAGCCCACGACGGGGCAGCTGCTACATGTCTGCCCCGCTCAGCCTGGCGCTCTCCTGTCCCCTGGCACCAGGAGTTTGCACAGGCAGGGTCAGAGGGACCTTGTGTCTCTGGGGACAGCGCTGATCTCTCACAGGGATTCTGGCCAAGGACGCGTGTCTAACACCCATGGCATTAGCCTAGCCTCAGCGCCATTCACGGATGGCCTGGGAGTCACTTCCGTTAGCCGTGCAGATGCTTGTCCACAAAGACTGAGTGTGCGGATTGCGGCTGTCAGTCATGTTGATTGACACTTCCCTGGTGCTTTAGCAAATCTGACTGATTGGCCCAGTGCATTAAGCAGGCAAGGAAACATGTTTGACAGTCGCCCTGGGGCTAGACACGGCTCCCCACCAGGAATGTGCCTGGCCCATCTACACCTCTGGCTCACTCCCTTCTGACACACACCGGGTATCCGACAGCCTGAGCATCACATGCCAGCTCCCTGCGGTAGTGGTGGCATGGAGATGGCCTGCAGAGCGGCAGGCAGTGGGGGGTCAGGGCAACCCCAATAGTACTTGCACCCTTGCTCTGCAGAGCATCCTGCTGCCCACCCGGACATGGGGCACCTTGCTTCCTTGGGGGCCCAGCCTTAGGATCTAAACAACGTGGGGTGCCACTCCTTCCCAGGCACGGGGAGGAAAGCCAAGAGCCTGCTGTCCATTCCTGGAGTGCCAGCGCGCACCTGGGAACCTCAAGGACACAAGGGCCAACAGGAGCCACCATGGGCTGATGTGGCCATGAAACGAATGACCCTGCAGAATCCAGCACCTCTCCCTCTGTGGCTGGAACTCCTTCCTAGGAGCTGTGCTGGGAGCCAGGGCCGTGCTTTAGACCAGGAGCCTCGCCCTGGGGCTCGCTGCTCCAGCCTATGGGCAGCAGGCACCAGAGTGATGCAGGAATCCCCAGTTGCGAAAGCATCAGGAGGTTTGTCCCAGGAGCTGAACAGCTGGGAAGGGAGGGTGTGTCCCGGGCCCAGCCCCTTGGGCAGCTCAAAGCACCTTCTCCCCTCAGTGAGCCTCCCAAAGCTCTGGCTGGTGGCTGTTTGTGCACCTGCCCAGAGGCGGACAGTGGCAGCCCACTCCCAGCTCCAGCCCCAGCCCCAGCCCCGGACCAACAGGGGCTGGAGTGTGCAGAGGGTGTGCGGGGAGGGGGTGGATTAAGCCGCTGGAGGGACTGAAGCACCAGACTGGTTTTCACGGACAGCAATAATTCCAAAGCTTGGCCCCCCTGCAATCCAGCTTAGCCAGGGCCCTACAGGACACAGGTTCATCTGCTTACAGGGGTCACTGAAGGTGGGTTATCTGTGTTGGCCCCAATACAGGCCAACCCCATGCCACACACTATGGATGGGCTAGTAGCCAGCGGCCTGGGCTCTTTGTGGAGCCAGGAGGAGGAGAGGTGTCCTCTGTGCCCAGGAACACAGGGACCCGAAACTGTCCCCCTGCGTCACTCAGAGCTGAGACGGCTCTGTTAACCCCTCGCCCAGAGGCAGGCTTGCTGGCGCTTGCCTACGCCGGCCGCTATCCAGTCTCGGTTCTGAGGAGCCTGACCGGGAGGAGGGGGCTCAGGAGCTCCAGCCCAGGGCCGGGGCTTTGGTTTCCAACACAAGCAAAGAGCCCGATTTTCACGCAAGTCCCTGCATCTCCTCACTCCCGGGAACTACGGGGTCCCTTAGTTTTTCTGCAGTGATGTGAATTAAACAGGTGAGGTTAAATTCTTACTGACTTTGGCAGCTCCTGTCTCTTTACCACCAGCAGTGTCAGCCCTAGAGGGGGAGAAGAGCAGCGATCAGAAGCCTCGTGGCGCAGATGGTCCTCGTCCAGCAGGGTGACACACCCAGCACTTCTAACCACCCCCCGTCCCGGGCAGCCCTAGCAGCTCCCAGAGAGCTCAGCAGTCGGCTCCTTTCCCTCTCCACCCTGCCCAGTGCCAGCACTCCCCAGCCCCTCCTGTGGCAGGGCTCACAGCCCCACAGCACGCAGGAGGGAGGCCGGGGAAGAGCTCGGCCACACACTCACTTTTTCAGTTTCTCCCCCACAGCTGGGGAAGCTGCAGGCCTCAGCAGTTTCTCTCTTGCTGGAGAAGCTGACGTGCTGCGGCTTCGCGAATCACTGGGACTCCGGCTGCTCCGACTACTGCTCCAGTGTCTGCCCGCTCTGCCGCTCCGGCGATAGCGCTCCCCGGACCGGGAATGGCTCCTAGAAGTGCCAAGGGCGTCGCCAAGGTTTCCATGCCTTCCCCGTGCCACAGGGCAGGCGAACCCCTCCCTGCCCGCATGCCCTGCAAGCGGGGCACTAGCACGGCATTAAGGCTGCCAATCCCACAGCTGGGAATAACAGAGTGGGGCCAGCGTCGACCACGGCTCCAACCAGAGGGACTGTGACCTCTGAGAGGAGAACCCAGGGAGTAAAGCTGTCACCTCAGCTCCACCCTGCCTCCAGCAGTGCCCTCCTGCAGGCTGCAGCAGCACACGGCCCCACTGCAGGTGGAACAAGCCACACCTGGAAATTCCTGCAGGCTGCCCCCTCTCCCCCACACCCATGGCACAATTCCGGGCCAGTCTGTTACCTGGACCAGCGACGGGAGCTGTACCGGCGGCTCCGATCAGCTGAGTGTGATCTGGAGCGGCGGCGGCCATCCCGCGAGCCCCCTCCGGAGTAGCGCCGGCTGCGGCTGCGGGAGCGGGAATAGCGGCGGCTGTGGGAGCGGCGGTACCGGCTGGAGCGGTGGTGGTGCCCGCTGCCTCGGTGGGAGCGGGAGCTGGAGCGGGAGCTCGAAGAGGAGGAGGAAGAGGTGGACGGGGAGGAGGAGGACGAGGAGGAACGTCGTCTAGGGAGGGACAGAGAACGCCAACCGTTCATGTGGCGGGCACAGACTTGACGGGGTGCAAAGAACGAGAGCAGCCTGCTGCAGAGCTCCCTGCCCCAGCCTGAGCCAAGAGGCAGGGCAAGGAGGGAAGGAGGAACAAGCCCGGCGGGACTGTCTTTACCAGCTCTTTCCAACACCGAGAAACGCTACAAAGCAGCTCTTTGGAGCAGAGACCCCAGCAAGTGGCTGAGGGAGCCATACGAAGGCAGCAGACAACCCCTCACCATGGCCACCAGGACCCCTGCAGGTTGGCCTACGAGAGGGCTAGGAAAGGGACCACAGTGCCCCAAATGACTCAAGAGCGTGGTCCAGGGCCCCGGCTTCCCAGCAGCGGCCCTACACTTCAGTGGCAGCAAGGACCCTGTGGCTTAGCCCCTCACATTTTAAACTGTCCCCTCCCTGTGGCTAGCAGCTCTTCTCCAGCCCCCAGCGCAAAGCCTGTCACACAACTGCCCCCTCGCCAATTCCCTTGGGCATAGCAGCAGCACAGCGGAGGGCTTGGGGGTTCACTGACGGGGGAGCCCCCCAACAGGTGGGACTAGGGCCTTAGTGACTCATCTCTGCCCTTCTGCTACCATGATCCTCCACTGCAGGGAGACCGGGGGCGCCCAGGCCTTTGTGCGCCCAGGGGCTGTGAAGGCTTGTTTGGCTAGAAAGTCCAGGCTGGTCTTGCTCATCTGCCCCAGAAAACTCTACCGGAGACAGTGCTGCTGGCAGCAACTTCCATGGTCCCAGCACACGCGGGGAAAGCCAGTTGTGCCAGCACAGGCTGTTGGACACTGGCTCGGGGCTAGGTTTGCTTACACCATCCCACCCCAATGCAGAGGAAAAAACCGGGTTTGTATTGCCCCCATCCCATTAAGGCAGAGACCACCCAAGGAGGCACAGGCTTCACCGCAGGCTCAGAGCTGCCTGGCACGGTGAGTCAGCGGGGAAGCGGTTCTGAGAAAGACTGAAAGAAACGCTGGGCTCTTCTCACAGCCCCACCACCTCGGCCAGACCGGCACGCCCACCATGGTCGCTGCACATCCTGAGGGCTGGGAGAGGGACCGTCTCCTCTTGCCACATAGGCGGTGGGAAGCTCCCCCAAGTGACTATGCTCCCGGGGCAAATTGGGATTCTGGTTCCCAGCAAGGCTGCAGGGGAGCAGTAACATTAGGAGGAGCCAATGCCAAGTACCAGTTTGAGGGCACCACTCAGCGTGTCTGCAGCTCTGTCTCCTGACAGCCTGGGTCAAGAGCAGCGGAACAGGGCAGAGATGGAGCCTCTGGCTCAGGCTAGCTAGCCACAGCCAGGCCCTGGCAATGACACTGCTGAGGCCCCGCGGGCAGCACAAGCTTGGTCTACACTGTGCACGTTAGGCGCTTTACAAGCCTGTGGGCGCTCAAACGCCCTGCTTGTCCAGAGAGGGAGTTGGGACCGGCCAATGCGCTGAGAACAGGGCCAAGAGAGGGCCTGGGCACAGGAAGGGAGGGAGAACTACAGCAATGCAGGGTGGGGGACGTGAGAAGAGGAAGGGATATTGTGGGCAAGGAGGAGAGCTGCCCCTTTCCTGCTGCCAGATCCCCCATGTCCTCAAGTCTGACATGCCAAAATGAGCTACTCCTTGGAGTTCCCCTCCTAAGTCAAGGTTCTGGCTATTAAGGGCCTTCCAGGCTGCAAACAAGCCTCTGGTTCAGTCCCCTTGAGTGCCCCCGATCAGCCACCCCACAGCAGGGCTGACAAGGATGGCAGCTGGAAAGGACCGGCTGCTAAGCGCTGCCACTGGGCAGCATCTCCAAGCAGGCAGATTGGCATGGCGCCATCGGGGGCACTGAGGGTGCGAGCTGATGGTGGAGATGGGCCGGGAGCCCTGCGGAGTCTCTGGTGTTAAGGTTTGGGAAAGCGAGCCAGACGGGGGAGTTACCGACCGGGAGGAGACGCTATGACCTGCTGCAGCGCTGCCCTGGTGCACTTGGGTGGAGCGCGGCTTGCCAAGGGGGACAGCCTTCCCGGGCACTCCTCCGGCCTGAGCGGCAGCTGCCTCCTCGTCACTGCCCCCGAAGCTGGTGATGAACGTGATCTTTTCTTCTTGGCCAGGGGAAGGCGAGCGGGAGCGCGAGCGGGATTCAGAGCTAGACTCGGAAGGCGACCTGGGAATAATGAGAGAGCTGCTTTACTGGGGGAGGTGGCAACTGCCAAGGGCTCCACCAGGGGGCAGCACGCACTGGGGTGGATGCAGCTTCTGGACCCCTACTGGATCCTACTGCAGCAGCCCCAGCATGTACCATAATACAGCTCCAGCAGGGGCTGGCCTTTCCCCACATCAAGGACCCCTTACAACAGAGGTGGGCCCTTTACTTTACCTGCGCCTCTGCAGATACAGCCGCTTGATGCGCCCATTTGCTATAGATTGCTGTTTTCGGCCAATGGGAGCTGCAGGAAGCGGTGTCCTGGTCCGTGCTGCTTCTGGCAGCTCCCATTGGCCAGGAACGGCAATCCACAGCCAATGGGAGCTTCAAGCAGTCGTACTTGCTACCTGCAGAAGTGCAGGTAAATCAAATGCCAGTGGTCCGCTGGGGCTAACCCTGGGACCTGCGTCCAGCCTATGGGCTCGTTATTGCCTCGCCCGGCCTTAGAAGCAGCCACAGCCCAGCAGCTACAAAAATCTGCAGGGACTGTGGCTGCAGAGACCTCTCTCCCAGGAGGGATAGAGGTGCAGCAAACTGCCCGCCATACTCGGCAAGCCAGGCCCAGTGGCTGCGGGCACTCACCGTTTGTAGGGATCGTACGTGGGGCTGTCTCTCCGCGCGTAGCTGCAAAGAGAGAATAGGTCAGGAGAGCCTGTGGCAAGATCCACGGTGCGCAGCCTGCCATGCAGCCAGCGGCGCTGCAGGGTGACCAGCTGGCAGCACAGCCACCCAGCTCCCCTTCTCCCAGGTCCCATGCAGTGCAGGAAGCAGAGCAAAGCTACCCCCACCACCTCCTCTGCAGGCACAAGCAGGAGGCTTAGTGAGAGCAGAGGCCACTCCCTGAGAGGGACAGTATCCCTGATGCACATGGCTGTGCTGGCTCTATGCGGAGGTGAGAACTCAGGGTACCAGCCTCCCTGCTAAAGGTGTTCAGAGGAGGGAGTCCAGACAAGGAGAGGCAAGGAGAGAAGCACAAGGAGCCCCTAGAGCTAAGCAAGTCGCCCCCAGGTCCTAAAGGACAGAGCTAATGATTCTACCAGTTCACAGTCTCACGCAATTGTGCGAGAGCAGAGGACTCCACCTTGTCTGGCCAAAGGAACCTCGCACGGCCCAGCCCCGCTCAAGGCGCCCAGTGGACTGTGGTGAGCTCGCACTTAGTAGTGTCCCAGTTGTTTGAAATAACCGTGATTCCAGAAGGAGTTGCTGTGTTTGGGGTTGGGGGAGCTGCCCGAACACTGCAGCAGGGGCTAGACATGGGACACCAGAACTCAGCCCAGCCCCTTGCACCCAGGACAGCCAGTGCCAGAGGCCCTACCCCAGTGCTCCGTTGCTCGCCAGCCCCTGGCTGATTAGCCTGCTGCCGGGGCACATTCGGTCATCACCGCCTTACCTTGGAGGACTGATTTTTCTTCCTTTTAAGCGTTTCTCTCTAAACTCCCTCCTCTGTCGGCGAGAGCGACGGCCCTAGACGAGAAAGGCCCAGAGGTGAGTGGGGGACGGAAGCCTGCCAGAAACTCCCCGACCAGGGCTCAGCTCTTCATAGAATCATAGACAACTGGAACTGGAAGGGACCTCAAGAGGTCGTCGAGTCCCCTGCCCTCACAGCAGAACCATCTAGATCAGGGGTGGCCAACCCATTAAGCGAAGAGAGCCAAAACAGTGGTGGAAAAAATGCGAAGAGCCGCACCAGAATTGTTGGGGGGGGGGGAGGAAGAGCTCGCCACCAGCCAGAGTTGTTGAGCAAAAAAAGGCGTTGCCCCTTTAAAAACCACGGGTTAAGGCTTTTTGGCCACATCAGGCTCCCGCCAGCCAACGCCATCTTGCCGCACTGGGCGGCTCCCCTGCACCCAGTGAGCACAGAGAGCCGGGGGCCATTTGTAGGAGCGCATGGGGGGGCTTCGCGAGCCGCGGGGCAGGCTTCACGAGCCGCACTTTCCGGTGTGAAGAGCCACATGAGGCTCGCAAGCTGCAGGTTAGCCACCCCTGATCTAGATCATCCCTGACAGGTGTTTGTCTAAAAAGTCTCTTAAAAGTCTCCAGCAATTTATTCCAGTGCTTAACCACCCTGACAGGCAGGAAGTTTTTCCTAATGTCCAACCTAAACCTCCCTTGCTGCAATTTAAGCCCATTGCTTCTTGTCCTATCCTCAGAGGTTGGAGAGAACAATTTTTCTCCTTCCTCCTTGAAACAACCTTTTAGATATTTGAAAGCTACTACATCCAATTTCTGTCTTCTCTTTTCCAAACTAAACAAACCTAATTCTTTCAATCTTCCCTGACAGGTCATGTTTTCTAGACCTTTCATCATTTTTGTTGATCTTCTCTGGACCTTCTCCCATTTGTCCACACCCTTCCTGAAATGTGGTGCCCAGAAGTGGACGCACTACTCCAGCTGAGGTATTATCAACGGAGAGCAGAGGAAAAGAATTACAATACTCCTGTTACCGTGTCCCAGAATGATGTTCATTTTGCAACAGTGTCACACTGTTGACCCATATTTAGCTTGTGGTCCACTGTGACCCCTAGATCCCTTTCTGCAGGACTCCTTCCTAGACAGTCGCTTCCCATTCTGTATGTGTGACACTGATTGTTGCTTCTTAAGTGAAGTGCTTTGCATTTGTCCTTACTGAACTTTGTCCTATTTACCTCAGACCATCTGTCCACTTTGTCCAGACAATTTTGAGTTTTCATCCCATCCTCCAAAGCCCTCGCAACCCCTCTCAGCTTGGTTTCATCCTCAAACTTTATAGGCCAACTCTATGCCACTCTCCCCCGGCTCTACCCCAGTACCTGGAGGTGGGAAAATGACAGTCCCTCCCATCCAGCTCCTCTGGGCTGAGCTGAGGGGAGTCCCGGCTAACATGGCCAGGTCTGTTAAACCTATGCATCCCAGTGCTAAGCCTATGGAGAAGGCAGCTTTGCTGGGCTTGGGACATACGGGCAGCGGCTAGAGCAGGGCTGGGAAGAGGCTTGGTTGAGGCAGCCCTCCCCCAGGCCTGCTCCTTACCGAGTACATTGCTTTCTCCTCCTCGAGGGCTTTGGCGTGTTTAATGGCTTCGGCCTCCTCTTTGTCCTTCCGCAGCATCCTTCCAGAAAAGGACAGAAACGTGGCTAAGCATGGCTGTTCCCAGAGCTCAGACCTGCCCTGCCCAGCCCAGCCCCAGGATGGAGGTACACAGCGCGGCGACAAACGGCCGTCACTGCCACAACAGGTGCTGGCAGGCACCAGCTGCTGCCCTGCCCCCACCCTGTTACAGCCCCTCAAGCACAATAACTGGTCCCAAAGCACTTGGGCCTTCAATGGAAGAGTCGAGGGCTAAGCCGGGTCTCAAATGGAACAGTACCAGCGGTGCCAAATTGGAGCAGCTGGTGCAGCAGTGTCTGGACTGCCCCTGGAAAGCAGGATAGGTGCCATCCAAAGGTCCTAACATTCAAATTAATTAAGCAGTCCCTGGTGCATCAGCATTTAACCTGCCCCTCTCCCTGGCTTTCACAACCTGGGCCAGATGCTTGGCCCCTCGACGGGAGCAGTGCTGAGGAGCGTTGGCAAGGGATAGAGCAGGCAGCCCAATACACAGGACTGCCCTGAGGCTGCACCAGCCTCTCACTGATACCTGCAGGATCCAGACAGCTGCACATACCAGCCCCAAAGCAACCTTCTCCGTGCGTGTGGGCAGAGGGGCAGCTTCACACAAGCCATGTCTGCCAAGGGCCTGCTGCCACAGGAGCCCCCATGCCAAGCCAGAGGGGTCCATCTGCCCCTGCATCCCGCAGTAGCCACAGCCCCCTCCGTGGCCACCCAAGGCACTTGCAGCTACGGCCATCCAACCCCCAGGGTGCCTGAAGGTCTCCAAGCCAAGGTGGGGTGTGTCTGGAGCTCGGCTCCAGGCCCCGACTTGCACACAGGCTGTACCTGACGAAGTCGCCCTCAGCCATCCCATATGTGGTCGCCTGTTTATTCAGGTCAGCCACCTGCTCCTGATTTAACTCATCCACGTCAACTTCCACATCTGCAAGCAGAGAACCGGGGTCAGTGTGCCTGCAGGCCCCGCCAACATTCAGGGATGGCAGCTGGGCTGGCCTGCTCTCCCAGGGCCAGCTGGGCTGTTTTTGCTGCACCACAGTACAGCCGAGATTTGTAACATGGGGACCACAAGACTTGCTGGGGCCCATTTCCGGGGCTGAGCTCAGTGCACATGCCCCCGGAGTGGTCCTCCACCCACTGCTGACAGGACAGAGGGGGCAGAGCTGGACAGTACCCTCGCCAGTGAACACACGGCAGCAGCTTTACCTGAGCTCAGCTGTGGGAGCAGGGACAGCTCCGCCCAGCCCAGGGCTCCAAAGCAGACCACCAGACTCCCAGCCCTGAGGCAGCAGCAGGGAAGAAGGGTAGGGGACAGAGCACAACCCCAGCCAGAACCCCAGGCCCCTCCAAGCACCCACCTACGCACGAAGGGAGGAGAGGGCCGGAAAGAACTGGCCAGAGTTCCCCAGGACTCCCCACAGCCAGGAACGACTGCACTGCAACACCCTGAATCCTCCCTCCCTCCCCTACAGATACACCCAGGCATGTGCCCAGCACACTGGGAAGTTGATTCCCAAATGGCACTGCTCTGCGTGTGCCAGGGAGGACAAGAGGACACTGAAGCACAGCCTGGCCAGGCGATCTCCGGAGGGCAGGGCTGCCTGGGCAAGTGACATACCGATGTCTGGAATGACTTCGTCCTCGTCCGTGTTGCTGTCCTCCTCAGAGTCCTCCTCATCCCCCCGCTTCTCCAAGGAGCTCTCGAGCTCGGCCACAGTGCTGTCCTCATACGTGTAACCAATCGATGCCTTCTTCTCCGCAAGCCTGGACACAAACCAGAGCAGTGACCGCGGGCTGCCAGAGAGGGCACTGGGCACCCACCCGACGTCCCTGGAGTCTTGCAGCACCAGCCGTCCCTACTCGCCAAAGGCTGCTCTGTTGACCCCATGTTGCCCTGGTTCTGTCTGAAACCCAAAGCAAGGCAGCACGAGGAGAAAGGGCTGCCTTTTCTTCATCTCCTACCTCTCCCAAGTGCAGGTCAGGATTCCTCCCTCCTCTGGGCCTTGGGCCAGCAGCCTGCACGCTGCCTGACCAGCAATGACCCAGTCTCAGGCTTCAGGACAAGCTGCGCTCCACAGGGTCAGGAAGGAACCTACTCTCCTCCAGCAGCTTTATTATTCAGGAAAAGGGGAGAATTTCCTCTGCAGCATCAGGTATCAGTCTGGCCACTCCCACAGTCCCTGGCAAGCCTAATTCTGGGGCAGGGCAGAGAGGAAGGGCTGACACCCCCCATGCCCAGAGAGACAGGGCTCAAAGAGCAGTGGCTATTCGTTCTAATCCCACTTGGGACACAATGTTCATTCACTTCCGTACCCTCCAAAGCTTGCCGAGAGGGCAGCTCAATATGAGCGTCCCTGGGGGCCGCATCAACCCTCTTCCCCCCCACACTCACTTCTTTTTCTCATCCTCATTGGGCTTCTGGAGTCCCCCATAGAGCTCATCAATATAGATCTGATAGAGACACTGCTCCTCTGAGACTGCAGGCAGAGAGACGGAAGGAGTTACACGCTGGCTTGGGGGCAAACACTCATGCCAGCTAGGCAAGGGCTCATTCCAGGTGGCACAGGTAAGAGAGAGTCTCTCCTGTGGGCATCACCAAACCACACGGGCAGAGCAGGATTCCTGCCTAGAAAACTGGAGGTGACTAGGGGTACAGGGCTGAGCCTGAATCCTAGAAATCATTGCTTGGTACGCAGCCTCGCCCAGGAGCGGCTGAAAGCTGTTTCCAGGTGTGACTGCTTGAGGCTGTGACAGGGCATCTGCCCCTTGCTGGCCCTTTAAGGGTTAAAACCCAGCCCTGGGTGGAGCCTGTAGCTGAAGCAGATACAGCCAATTAGGACTCAGCTGGGGCTGTATAAATACAGGCTCCTGGAGGGAAGGGAAGGAGACACTCTTGCTCTAGCTGGAGAGCAGGAGGGACCTGGCTGCCAGGGAAGCAGAGGCTTCCTGGGACAGAGGCAGGCAGACCTGGTGAGCCCTGGCCTGATGCTCACTCCCAGGCTGCAGGGGCCTGAGGCAAGGCCTGAGGGTACTAAGGAGGCAGCCAGGATAGGCAAAGGCAGCAGGTCCCCAGCCCTGGCCAATGAGGAGTGGCCATTCCAGACTGCAGTGTGCCCTGAGGCAGGGGCTAATGACGACTGGCCGTGGGTCACTGAGGCAAGGTGGGTCTAGGGGAATTGGGGGTTCCCTGGGAGGGGAGGACCCCAGAGTGTGGGCAGGAAGGGAGAGGGAGCTGGACCAGCAGACCTGCACCAGAGGCTGGGACACCAACCAGCAGAGAGCGCTCTGAGGCAGGGGAGCTCATTCCCGGCATGACCAGTGGGAGGTGCTGTGGGGGTGAGTGCCCACCTCGTGACAAGGCCCCCTAGGGTGACGTGCACTTACTGCCCTCACACTGTTATCCTCTGCAGAGAACCCAAGAGCCAAGTGGGTCATGGGGGGGGGGAGGGAAGAGGGACGACGAGGGGATCACTCCTTCCCCGAGGCTCCTGGCAGAGCAGAGCAGAAGCCTGCTCAGAGTGGTGTCAGGAACCATGCGCTGCTGTTGCCAGCTGACACCTCTCACCAGAGCCAGCCTCTCTTCCCCACGCTGCCCCAGGGTCAGACACTTACTGCCAGCGAAGTCGTTCTGCACTAGGCCCCTGTAGCGTTCGTAGTTACACTTCCTCTCGTCTGACTCCTGCTCGGGAGAGCTGAGAGAGAAGAAGACGCACTGACACTGGGAGGCAACTGCTCAGGCAGGACAAAGCTCTGGGTGACCAGTTCAGAAGCAGCCCTGTGACTTTGCAGCCCACCTCCCGTTTCCACCTGAGATTCAGGCTCCCAAGCAGTGTCTCCTGTAAGCTATGGCCTTGTGCAGCTGCTCAGGGGAGATTCAAAATAGGGACGTGAAAATGTGTTTGTGTAAATGTTTAACCGGCGGTTACTAGGGATGTAAAAGAACAGTGGAGTTGACTACTCGCATTCCCTCTCCCCCCGCTGCCTCTATATCAGAGCCACCTGGCTCTTCCTACGTTTAAAAGGCAGTAGTGCAGCAGGGGTTAGCTCCTGGGGCCGGCACAAGCTGGGACTGTTTAGCTCCGGCTCACGCTGCCCCGGGAGCTCACCCCTCTGCAGTTTAAATGTAGGAGGAGCTGGGCTGCTGCGTCACAGTGGCGGCAGCGAGTACTCCCTCCACTGACTAACGGAGTAGTTGATGGAAATTCCATTGACTACTCGATTAGCTAGTTAATTGCAATTTAACATCCCTAGTGGTTACACGTTATTTTTCCGTGATTTCACGTTTACACACCAGAGGGGGAAGAGAGCTGGCTCCCCATGAGCACCAGCTCCTGTTCCACACTGCCTCCCCCCTCCCCGCTGCCTATTGGAGGCAGCAGCACATGCAGGGAGCTGGCTCCTTGCATGTTCCGGCTTCCATCTGTCCTCCCACACTGCCTCTGATACAGTTGGTGCCCCATGTGTGCTGACTCCCACCTGCCTCTCCTCTCCCACTCTGCTGCCTCTGTGGCATGCAGCAGGGCATGCAGGTTGCTCCGTGGCAGCTGGCATGTGTGGGGAGCTTAAAAGCTTCCATCTCCCCCCGACCACTGACTCTGATACAGAGGGAGGTGCCTCATCAGTTAACCGGGTGCTCGGGTCCACACTCACAACCCCAATTCAAATGTCACCCAGCTGATGAGCAGAACACTCAACTGGGTTTTTTGTTTCTACTGGTGGTGCACATTGGCACATGCCTCAGTGCATATAGAAAAATATATTCTGCACACGGATGGAAAAAATCCGCACAAGGATGGAAAAGATTAGAGGGAACATTGCTCCCAAGTCACAACTGAACAAAGTGCTTATGGAAATTGGAACCTAAAGAAGCTGAGGCTGCATTTTGTGAACTCCACCCTTCAGTGTGACATGAACCCCCTGCTGGCTGTCCCCGTGTAGCAATTACCTCCATGGACTGTAACAGAATTCCGCAGGAGGTTGCCCAGTTACACAGGAGTCTTCATTGGCAGGATGAAGCCGGTTTTCCTTTACAAACCTGGCATGGCTCTCCCACCCCTGAAACCCACCGGCCTAAAGTTTCACAGGGGAGGACACACCTGGAGTTTTGGGAAACGTGGAGTATTTGGGACAGACGCAGGATCGTCCCCACTTGCAGCTGACTTGGCTTAGAAACATTACGCTCGGCGAAGACAAGCTCAGAGGGGAGAGCTGGCTGGTGAAAATTATTGAAACTGTTTCTGCAGACATCAGACTAGACTTTGCAGAGCCTGGCGTCCGGACGGGAGGAAGAGCAAATGGAGGGCTGCAGGAAGGGAACCCATCGAGGAGTCTACTGGCCACTTCCCAAACAAATCCACCTTCAGCCCTGCCCCACCCAACGCAGCTCTCTCCACAGCAGGATGGGAAGCAGGGGCCACATGGGCAGGTTTGTGCAGGGACAAAGTCACCTGCTTGGGCAATTCTAACCTCGTTTTTACACTAAGGTAGGTCTCAGCCCAGGGCTGGACAAGATGTGACCTGGGGGCTGGATCTGGCTCACCTAACACTTTGATCTAGTCCATGGACAGCATCTGACCGCTTTCTATTTATATCCTGCTGCCTGTACCTCCGAATATCCAGGTGGGGGCTAAGGCAGCAAGATCCTATTTAAATGGCACTTGACTCTGGCACTACCCCTACAGAGGCAGGAGCCGCGAGACCTTTAAATAGCCACAGCAACTGCGGGCAGCTGCCAGGCAACATGGAAGCAATGGGGCCAGGAGCTGCGAGCCCTTTAAATAGCAGCAATTTAAAGGGCTTGTGGCTTCCAGCCCTGCTGCTACCATGTTGTCTGGCAGGTGCCCAGCATTGCTGTGGCTATTTAAAGGGCTCTGGTCATATAACTGCAGCAACCCCAGGCAGCTGCCAGGCAATACGGTAGCGGTGGGGCTGGGGGCCGGGAGCCCTTTGCTGTGTTTTTAATTCAAAGCCTCTGGCTCCAGACAACTCTGGGAGGAGGCTAGTCCCCAGCCCCACCCTTTACACAGGTGAAAGAGGGGGAGGAGCAAGCCCATGACCAATAACCAAAATTAAGTGCCCCCTTGCAAAAATTATTGCCCACCCCGTCTCAGCCCCTTTAATGCTGGGGTCAGAGATGGATGTACTAGAGATCAGATGGTCAAGGGAAAACCCCATTTAGTGAAGTTCTGCTCCAAAATGGGCTCTGTAAACAGATCTTTCTGCTCAGCTCTGCTCCCTATAAGCACCCATCTCAGCTGGCTTCACATCCTCCCGCCATCCTTGATTTTGGCTTTCCTTAGTGCTACAGAGCTGGATCCAATCTTTTCTTCAACCGCAGCAGCCCTGCTTGCTTTGTGCCCATCAGTCACACCGGGCAAGGCCATGGAGCTGTCCTGGGGCCCTGACTGGTCTGGCAGAACTCTACAGCAATGATGTGAAGAGATCCTGGAATGAGTCCGAGCCCGGGGCGGGTCTGCAGAGCTGGTAGGTGGCTTTTTACGTGAAAGCCAAGCACATTCCACCCAGAACCGATCAGAAACATGGAATCCCAGTGCCACAGGGTCCTTCAGAGATGTGATAAGCAGATGTGTGCTGGGCCAACCCACTGCAGTTCATCACCAGTGTGGGACAGCCTGGAATGTCAGGGGTAAGGTGACATTTACAAACACCAACCCTTATGTCAGAAGGGATAACGCCGCCACGGAACGCTCCCGAGCCCCATTTCTCTGCACTGAGCCCCCAGCATCCTGTGCCCTGCTGGAAGGGAAGAGGCTGGGGGTTTCTGGAGAGGCGCTCGCAAGCAGCACTCCATGGAAATGGCTTACATTGGGTTGAGCAGTGGCGGGGTATACATAGGAATGTAGTCCAGATGAGCACGCACGTCAAACCGGTCAATCATGTTATTCGTATCCCCCTGCCAGGGCATCCTGCAGGTAAGAGAGCAACAGAAAAAACAAGGTAATTTGGCACCTCAGTTGGGTACAACTGCATACCTGCTGGCAAAACAAGCTGCTACCAAGTGGAAGCCAGATGCACTGGGGCACTCAGTCTAGATTCCACGCAGCGTGCACCTGCTTTGCTGCATGGTACACAATAGGATATGCTCTTAGCCACAGACAGCCTGTAGTGGCAATCAGAGCCTTGTACGCCTACCTCAGGGATAAGCCTAACTGTGGCAAAGTGGATAAACCAATGTGGACCTGGCACCCTTGGAACTAAGGAAGGACAAGAGGGGCCCAGAATGTAGGGAGGCTGTGGGACTCCCACTATAGCCCATAACAATGACTGTCAATAGGACGAGGTGCTGAAGAGAGACAGAAAAACAAAATGAGTCTGAAAAGAAAGGCCCTCTTAATTCAAGTATGTGAAACAGATATTGTGCCTGGTAAACAAAAAAAGGATAGGGCCTGAAATCAATAACCCCAAACTAGTGCTTACTGATGACCAACTTAAAGGGGGGTACTATTCCTCCCATCACTCCATCTTGGAGACCTCAAAAAGAAAGACTCTTGGGGGGGGGGGGGGAAATCAACAAGGACAATGCCGGGTGACTAAAGCAAGGAGTGATGGCTGCTTGCCATCTCCGGAAACTTTGGGAGCCACCATATGACTGTTGAGCCTTGGATGTTCTAATCCCAAAAGAAGTCCTGACCAGACCAGGTCAAAGAGAGGGACCCAAATGACAGAGTCACTTCCACCAGCTAAATCTTGAACCCTAGCTGGGATGAGAAATTATTCTTCCCCACCTCCTTGAGTATCCTTGTCCTCCTCTGCCTTATATCTTCTCGTTCCCATCCCTCTCTCTGTGCCTGCTGCTTAATAAGAGTCTCGTTTAGCAAGCAAAGACTGTATATTCTGTAAGCCTGTGATCAGACAGATCAGATCAAGGCCCTAAACAGCCAGATGCTGGTACAGGGTCTTAAAGAGGCTGATAAGATGGTGTGTTGTGCTTATGTTTTTTCCAGCAGTATCTGTCTTATCTTCTAGGCAACAGGATCAGACCTTAACAGCTGCAGCCCAGCTTCGCTTTTGTCCCCAACAAGAACAATTATCTTTGATATCCTCTAAGAAACCGTCAGACAAGTGTTTTTTCCCCTTCTAAAAATGGTCTCCAGTGACAGGGAACAAGGAAGGTTGTTGCAATAAAAGCTTTACTCAATACTTTACGTTGCAAATGCTTCACCTGTTTCTACTATTTCTGTGTCTTTAACAAAAGGCTACAGAAATGTTTAAATGTATGTTTGTCACGGCACTAAAGATACTATACCCATGGACTTACAGAGAGGAGCGTGGTCCCAGCGCCCACTCTGGCAGCTCCTTCCAGCAGCAGAGTTGCACTGCCCCCAGCCCTGCCAACAGTGGGGCTATACAAACCAAAGCAGGAGAAGCTGTGATTGGAGGGGGGGCCAACGCATCCAGGCTGCCTGGAGGAGCTGCCAGCTCAGGGCACTGGCTCCCAGGAGCAATGACATCACACACATCTCTCCATTGGTTGCAGTGGCTCTTGGGAGTGGAACTCTGCAGATCCCAATGTCTATCTGTGGCTATCCGTACCTGTAGCCATTTCTATCCATGCAGGGCTCTATGTATACCAAACCCTGAATCGTCTTTAACCAGATCACATGACCACTGTTGACTCTGACCAACTTACTCCACCTAAATTAAAACCCGTTACCCCGAGCCTTAGCACCCTCCCTTTGAGATTTTTGTTCTTCACCCCAGGCAGGCGAAGTAGTGCAGCATAAAGACACGGGTGCACTTGGACTTTCATCTTGCACTCCCTCCTCCCCTCTCCCAGTGGGGAGGAAGAAAAGTGAACGTGGTGTGTAACAGGTACCTCCTTAAAGATGCTGCCAAGGGCAAGCCTGGGCTTGGGGGGGAAGTGGGGGGGTGTCCTTTTTACATAAAGTGCTGGCTCTGCTCATTATTAACACTAGGAATTGTCTGCATAGTGTGCTTCCTCCACTGGAAACCACTGGGGAGAACTGAGCACTCAGAAGGAGAAGGGAACAGAACCAGACATTTCAGAACTTCTTGTTCCTGTGTATTTTGCTCAGACTTGCCAGCTAGCAGAAAGATGTTAGACATGCCCATTCCTCCAATGAAGAGCAGAGACCACAGCCAGTCAGCTGACTGACCTCCACTGTTTCCTCTAACCTTTTCCAGCCATGTGTGGAATACATTGTGTGTGCTTACCAAAGCATGTGTGACCGTGCACCACTAGCAGAAACACAAAAACAAGCCGTGGGCATTCTGCTAATCATCTAGGCAACACATGAATCTGTCCTGAGCAGCTGCACGAGCACACAGCTTAAAGGGAACACTGCTGCCTACCCATCAATGAGTGCCCCACAAGAGTGGGGAAGAGCCAATTGGCTGTTCCTGCTTCTCCTGAAGGTAAACCCAGGCAGAGAACGGTTTCGCAGCCACCTCTCTCCAGCAGGATGCTGCACTTGCCCCACCCCAAGGTGTGAGGAATCTCTGAACTTGCCTCAACTTGAAAGGAGGCCAACTTGCCTCAGGGAAGATAAAGAAACAGAAGGAGCCATGAGGAGGGAGGGTCTGAGTCTGGACAGTCTGCCGTCAAACCATCGTCCCACAAATGAACCAACAAAATGTCCTGTGCCAGAGAAAACTGTCCCCTCTGGTCTCCCATCCATCAACAAGCCTGCTGCAGGACTCCAGCGCCACAGAAAGGTTTGGCTAAGGCTTCATGTATAGGGCCCTACTGAATTCACAGTCCAATTGGGTCAATTTCATGATCATAGGAGTTTAAGCATTGTCAGTTTCATGATTTCCGATATTTAAATCGGAAATTTCACAATGTTGTAACTGTCCAGGGTCCTGTCCTAAAAGAGAATTGTGGGGGGGTGGCTTATGGCACCCTTATTTCTGTGCTGCTGCTGGTGGCACTGCCTTCAGAGCTGGGCATCCAGACAGCAGCAGCTACTGGCCAGGAACCCATCTCTGGAGGCCATGCCACTGCCAACAGCAGCGCAGATGTGAGAATGGCATGATAAAGTATTGCCATCTTTACCTCCGGGCGCACCGCCAGCAGCTGCAATTCTTTGGCCACTCATAGCTACCTTTTCTTCTGCACTGCTGCTGGTGGTACTGCCTTCAGAGCTGGGTGCCTGGCCAGCAGCCAATACTTTTCTGATCGGCCAGCTCTGAAGGCAGACAGAAGTAAGGGTACAATACCACAACAACCTTAGGACAACCTTGCAACCTTCTCCTCACAACCACCTTTTGGGTCAGGACCCTGTCTGAGAAATACTGATCTCTCTTGTGAAACCTGTATAATATGGGATAAAAGCACACAACACACTAGACTTCATGGTCCATGACTCATTTTTCACAGCCGTAGATTTGGTAGGGCCCTACACCTGAACCTTGACTTGTTACTAGGGATGTAAAATCCTGTTTAAAATGTTAACCAGTTAAAGGTGCAATGTGCTCCCACTAATTCTGGGGGGTTTACGGCAACTTCTTCCCCCCTTTTAAAGAGACTTCTACAGTGCTTTGTGAACATGAGGGGAAGGATCTCACCACAGAGGGGTGCCAGCATCACTGACCACGCACAAAAGCCCAGGCAAAGGGGAATACTCTAGAGTTCTTCCCCCTCTTCTTCACTCAGTTGCCTCAGGGATCCCACTAGTAGTGTTATCTGTAAGCTGAGTGCTTGAGCAGCTACCCAAGAGAGAGTTAAACACCACCCAGCAGATTAGCAGAGTGCCCACAGCCTTCCTCAGCCAGCAGCAAGTGTTTCTATTGCCAGTGCACATCTGCATATGCTTTGGTGAACACAACAAAATGTATTCTACACATGGATGGAAAATATTAGGGGGAACATTGCCCACTAGTACAACGGCCACACAGGAGGGAGAGCAAGTTGATGTTGCCCCTTCGAGGGCCTGCAAGCAACAATCCCCCATCTGCTTCACTATGCCCCCAGCTTGTCAGTGCAGGGCTAGCAGGCGGGGCCCACTCAAGCTACTCACATGTTGACTGGACTTTCAGCTGCAAGAGCAACGGCAGAATCCAAGTGGACCTTACACGCCCGGCCATGCACTTGGAGGAACTGGGCTGGGTCCTTTTTCTGAAAGAAGCACAAACAGCGAGAGATATAAAGCTGGCATTTGACAGGATCTGGTCAGCTTGAGCAAGGGTCCACATTAGGCAGAAGCTGTGTGGTGGAATCCAAAGCCACTATCAGGGGTTTAAGCATTGATTAAAATGGCCTGTGAAAGCCCTTCAGAGTCTCATTCTCGTTAAGAGAGAGACTTACAGTGCCACGTGCAGAAGGCGTAAAGACATCCAGGGGATCTCAGGAACTGCAGTTAAAGCACCCAGCTCATCTGAGAGCGACAAGAGAAACAGCCCCTGTTCACTCAAATCTGCTTCACGGGCTTACTGGGGGCAAGCCTGATGCCTTTAGTGACTAAACCATTTACTGCTCTTAGCCCTGCAGAGCCAGCACAGCTGAGACACATGGGGCTGGATCTGATTCCTTCGTATGCGCCGCCCAGTTTGCTTCCTAGGCTGCAGGCTATTGCACTCACGCACGTCCCAGAAAGCCTAAGGGCCTGCACAAATGGTGTAGCAGACCCAGAGTGGCCTGCAGCAGCTTTGTGACTGGCGCTGCGGTGTAACAAAAGAATCCAAGTTTGCTCCCAGACCTCAGGTGAATTCTGTGATGCTAGCAGCTAGAAAAAACCCTTTGTACTCGTCAAGTGAGCAGATTTGATATGGCATTAGCCATGGTTTGGAGGGAGAAGGGCTGCATTTTAAGAGAGGGACATGCAGGCCAAAGAGGTGATCCAAGAGTCACATTGCCTGTGGAATGTTTCCTGCAATCTTGCTCTGGTCTTCAAAAAGGAAACTGAACCTGACAGAATTCACCTCTACATAATGCCTCCCACGAGCACTACAAGCCAAACCATGGCAACCACACAGCCTGCCAGTCAGCATCACAACTCTGCATCCTTCTCCTTGGAGCAGCCCAGCAAGCAGCTCTGCTACCACAGCACCTCTGGGACAGCTCTGCCTGCTTCAACAGAGGGCGCTCTGGAAGTCTGGGATGTTGGCATGGGATCCAACACGTATCGATGCCCTTAGGCTGAGGGGGACTGCTGGGGAGCAAAGCAATAGGCTTCACTCCATTTCTCCTTCCTCGGCTTTGGAGAGAGGCACAAAGAATTTTACCACCCACTCCACCAGAGCATCATGGGGGCCCTCCTAGAGCTCAGAGTGGAGACCCACACTGCGCGCCGGGAAAGCAGATACTTCCAGAGACTCAACTCTTTCACTTTTCCCTGCAAGGTACAATAGCATGGTTTGTAGCGTAGCAAAGTGCTGGCTGTGCCCCCGTGGTCCTGCGTGCCTTAGGTGGTTATTATAGGCCTCAGAGGCTCGCTGTGACCCTCCACGCTGCCTATTGCGGTTTCCTAGAGGTCAGGGTTACAACTTATTGAGCCATTTTCATCACGAACGGGGAGGGGGAAATCCCTCTGTAATCCTGGACCTCCTTTTCCCAGAATCCGGTCTTTCTGGTCTGAGGGGGGATATGATAGAGATATAAAATCATGAGTGGTGTGGAGAGCGCCGATAAAGAAAAGTTATTTATTAGTTCCCTAAATAGAAGAACTAGAGGACACCAAATGAAATTAATGGGTAGCAGGTTTAAAACTAATAAAAGAAAGTTCTTCACACAGCGTGTAGTCAGCCTGTGGAACTTCTTGCCAGAGGAGGCTGTGAAGGCTAGGACTATAATAGAGTTTAAAGAGAAGCTAGATAATTTCATGGAGGTTAGGTCCATAAAAGGCTATTAGCCAGGGGATAAAATGGTGTCCCTGGCCTCTGTTTGTCAGAGGCTGGAGAAGGATGGCAGGAGACAAATCGCTTGATCATTGTCTTCGGGCCACCCTCTCTGGGGCACCTGGTGCTGGCCACTGTCGGCAGACAGGATACTGGGCTAGATGGACCTTTGGTCTGACCCAGTACAGCCGTTCTTATGTTCTTATGTTCTTGGTGGGAACCCAGGCCTGCCCACTACACTGAGTTCTGGCCTAGGGATCTCAGGCAGCGGCAACTGCTCGGGTTTTCCCTGTAGCCCCAAGACAGCAGCTTTTTCCCTGGGCCACTTCCCCAAATGCTCCCCTAGGGCCTTTTCTTTGGTACCTGCCTGAATCTTTCCCTTCTCAGCTTCTCCACAAACACACTTCCTCCTCACGGTCCATCCCTCTTCTCCTCCGCCCTTCCTTACCCAGGGGAAACCTTTTAAAGCAGCTCCCCAGGCTTTAATTGGCTACAGGTGTCTGATTAGCCTGCTCCTTCAGGACAGCTATTAACTAGCCTCAGGTGTCTGCCTGCCTTAATTACAGGGCAGCAGACTCTGGGGCTGCATCTAGACTGGCATGATTTTGCAGAAATACTTTTAACAGAAAAGTTTTTCCGTTAAAAGTATTTCCGCAAAAGAGCGCCTAGATTGGCACGGATGCTTTTGCACAAAAAGTGCTTTTGCACAAAAGCATCCGTGGCCAGTATAGACGCGATTTTGCGCAAAAAAGCTCCGCCGGCCATTTTCGCCATCGGGCTTTCTACGCAAAAATTCCTTCCTGTCTACACTGGCCCTCTTGCGAAGAACACTTGCGCAAGACGCAAGAGGGCTTTTTCCGCAAGGGAGCGTCAGAGTTTATGCAAGAACACTGACAATCTTACATTAGATCGTCAGTGTTCTTGCGCAAATTCAAGCGGCCAGTCTAGACGCACCCAGGGAGTTTATTCAGGAAATAGAAAACTGTTTATCGAGCGCCCTGTATACCTGCCCTCCATTAGAGTGCGACAGCCAACTACTCTGGGTCTATCTCAGTAGCCACTTGTTCTACAGCAAAGCCCTGCCAGAGACAGACGGACTTGGCACTAACTATCCAGTCCTAAACTGCCATTAAAGAGAAAATCTTAATGCAAGAATAAAGTCACGGAAATGAGGAAGGGCTGTAGGTCCCAGCAATAGCAGAGACACATCTTGGATTCCTGTGCACGCTTTGCAACTGAACAGCAATATATGAAGCTGCATAAAGCCAGACACCGGAACAGAAAACAACAGGCGCGCTACCCAACGCGACAGCAAGGGCCACAGATCGGGATGACGGAGTGGGGCCGGGGCCAGGACTGCACAGGGACACTCACTATTTTTTCATAGTATTCTCGCCGACGCTCAGCTGGTTTCTTATAATCGACCATCATCCCACGGAGCTTGCGCTCATGTTTCCGGGCTTCGTGCCACATCCTGCTGTCTGTGAGCTGTCAAAGGGAGAGAACACAGAACTGAGGAAAACCAGCAACCTTTCAGCATGCCCTGAGGCTGGGGGTGCATTCAAGGGTGCATGCCTGCAGCCGAGGAGAGAAACACAGATGCCACTCTGCATGCAGACATCAGCATGCTCAGGGGTGGAGAGCTACGAAATGACGCCAGGAACAAACATGGTTGTAGAGAGCTGCAATGGGTGCCACAGCCATCCCCAACGGCTGCAATAAAAAACTACCCCCAGCCTCAGCCCCAGGGTGCCAGTCACACAGTGCAGGGATCCAGACACTAATGGCTCATCTGCACTTACTCTGGTGTAGCTGCGTTGCTGCCACACTTAGTGAAGACGCTATCTACACCAGGGTGGGCAATATGACAGCAGCAGTTCGCCAGGGTTAGCCCCTGGAGGGTCACTGCCACTATATTTACCTGCACTTCTGCAGGTAGGGGCGACTGCAGCTTCCATTGGTGGCAGATTGCTGTTCCCAGCCAACAGGAGCTGCAGGAAGCAGTATGGACTGGGATGCTACTTCCTGCAGCTCCCATTGGCCGCAAATCGCCATTCCCAACCAATGAGAGCTGCAATTTCCAGTACTTGCAGAGGCTGGTATTTGCCTACCCCAGTCTACATTGATGAGAGAGTTTCCCTGTTGGTGCAGCTACTCCATCTCCCCAAAAAGCGGTAGCTGTGTTGACAGGAGAAGCCCTCTCATTGATATAGCGTTGTGTACACCAGAAGGTGGGTTGGTATAACTGCATCACATGGAGGGCAGGGCAAGATTTTCCACACTCCTGAGCAACACAGTTATACCCGATGTAAGTGTGTAGTGTAGACCAGGCTAAATATTCTAGGATAGAAAAGCACCATGCTGTGCTCCTCATTCCAGGATCGAGACGGAGAGGGTATGAGAGACCATAATAAACAAGAGAAAATCTGCTTCATGGCACCCACCCAGAGACTCCAAGAGCCCAAGTCTCTAGGACAAAGTGTATGGAGGATAGTGTCAGGCAAGGGCCGTGAATAGGAGAGTCAGAGCATCCTGGAGAAGCAGGCTGAACTAAGAAAAGCCAGACTGGGTCAGACCAACGGGCCACCTAGGCCAGTATCCTATCTTTCGCCAGTGGCCAATGCCAGCGTTTCAGAGGGAATGACTAGAACAGGCAGTTCTGCAGCCATCCCTCCTGTCATCTACTCCCAGCCTCTGGCAATAACTGCACTGTGGGGTCTATTTAGCAGGGCTCGCCGAACCGCGGCGAGCCCCGTTCGCCAGCCGCGCTGTCCGGCGATCTGTGCATGCACAGATCAGATCATTCGGCGCACGCGCAGATCGCCCGAACCTGGCTCTTCCGGGTTACAATCTACTCGCCACGGGCGAGTAGACTGTATTATTTGTCAAGCCCTACTATTTAGTCTCTAGCTGAGCGGGTGAAAACAACCTCTTGGCTCAGACTGGCCAGTCAGGCTGGAAGGGTATTGTGGCAGTGAGGTTACTGCACTCCACAGATCACCAAGTGGGGAGGAAGTGGGAGCCCCGATGGGGCAGCAAGATAATGCACCGAGATTAGAGAGAGAGGTGGGAAAACAAAAGGAGAAAAACATCTTAGCATAGAGACTGCTAATCCAAAGGAAATACCCCATGAGAGGGAGCGAGTGGGGGCAGCAGGAATGTCTACTCATCCAGGGTTACGTCAGTATCTAATGTACTTATCCTCATGCCCTAGTGAGGCAGGCTGGGATTATTACCCCCACTGCACAGAGCCCCAGAGAGACTAAGTGACTTGTCCAGGATCAGATGGGATGTTTGTGATAGGGGCAGGAATTGACCCCAGGACTCCCACAGCCCAGGCTACTGGGCACTCCTTGCTCTGAAGGCTGAGTGCAAGCCAGACAGGTGCTTGCATCGTAAACACCCCAAAGACGGCCTGCAGACGTAGGCTGCACCCACATCAGGACAAGCCCCGAAAGCTCTGGGCTGGAAGCCAGGGACTGAAAAGCCCCATTAACTCCCTTTCCGTTCACTTCATACCACATGCTCAGAAGGTCCTTCCTCACCCTCTGAACATTACCCAGCCCTTCTGCAGAGATACTTTGAGTGCCCAGCCCAACAGGGGAATAAACACAAGAGACACCTCAGAGGGGGAACCAGCTGGGGAGTGAGGATACTCACAAAACAGCAATATGGAGACCTGGGAGCAGCGACCGTGTGCTTGCTCAGCACAGCCCACGAACCGAGGGAAGAGGATCCTAAAGGAAGAGACGCGGCAGGTCAGGGATCTGGACAGACACAATGCCTGGCTACAATAAACAGAGCAAAGGCTGGGGTCCCGCCCTTGAGGGGACACGCGCTGTGTGCAGGAGATCTGTCCTTGGCACAAATTCATCAGAACCACCCAACTGACCCCAGTAAATGGGCTCCCTCCAACCTGAGCTGCAGACACAGGCTAGGAGTTCTTCCAGCTCTGCAAGGAGTTCACATTCACCCCCAACATCACGGCCAAGACACGAGGAGAGTCAGGCAAGCCAGGAGCTCAACTGGCTGAATAGTCTTTGCTGCTGTTTTGACCCCAAGTTTACAAGAGAACTTCCCAGGTGCCCAGCTTCATGTTTGCCATCTCTAGCCTGAGGGTCAAGGGCAGAGCGGTTTCCTCACCGTCAATGGACCTACTGAAGGAATATTCCCAATCCAAGAGAGGCAGCAGCTACATCACACCTGGTTGATCTTCTCCTTGAAGAAGCTGACAAGCTCCTGCACGAAAAGGACACAAGAAGGGCATAAATCAAAGATAAATAGCTTTCACCCAGACACCTGGAAGGGAATGCCCAAACAGCAGCACTCCTTTGCCCCATTTCCTGCCTGACATGAAGAGGCAGAGCCCTCACACTGGCAATCCCCCCATCCTGCCCCACACCACTCAGGGAGACAGACCCATATCTCCCACCACACTGGTGGAAGGGAGCAATAGCACCCGTAGGTCTTAAGGCCAGAAAGGACCCCCCTACCAGATGATCTAGTTTAACCTCCTGTGCAGCACAGACCACCAACACCACAAAACCCAACAACCAAAATTAGACCTAAGCACTACAGCCCACAGGAGACTAGATTATTGTGTGTGTCAGGCAGAAAACAGGACTGAGAGGCACCCACAATGGCAGGGAAATAATTATGACACACCCCTCAGGTAATCCTAGCAAGAGTCCAACACCCACACGCTGCAGAGGAAGATGAAAAAACCCCAAGGCTCCTGCCACTCCAACCTAGGGGAAAATTTCTTCTCTGCCCCATCTAGGGCAACTGGTCAGACCCCAGGCATGTGAGCAAGAACCAGCTAGCCAATACTTCAGAAGGAATGCTTGGTGCCACCCTCACCCAATATCCCCTTCCCACGTGTCAAAGGAAGGAGGGGAAAAAACTGAGAATACTTTGAAGAAAACAAAACCCCTTCCTGTCTCCAGTGCACAGTTGGTTGAGGTCCTGATGCACAAGTTTTTAGGAATGTGATACAATGATAGGGACTAATTTAGCTATTTCCACTCCAGAGAGAGATCTTGGAGTCATTGTGGGTAGTTCTCTGAGAACATCCACTCAATGTGCAGCAGCAGTCAAAAAAGCTGTTTCTTCTGGTCCTACACGCCTATGAAATGAGGTGATTGTATGATGGGGCTGCTTATGGTAGGGTAGGGGACAAGGCTCTTCAGCCTTGATGCCCTCTTCTGATTCATATAAGAATGGCCATACTGGGTCAGACCAAAGGTCCATCCAGCCCAGTATCCTGTCATCCAACAGTGGCCAATGCCAGGTGCCCCAGAGGGAGTGAAAAGAACAGGGAATCATCAAGTGATGCCTCTCCTGTCACCCATTTCCAGCCCCTGACAAACAGAGGATTGGGACACCATTCCACCCATCCAGGCTGTTAAGTATTGATTGACCTATCCTCCAGATAGTGAGTTTATCTAGTTTTTTTTTTTAAATCTGGCTAAAGTCCTGGTCTTCATACCTCTGGCAAGGTGTTCCACAGCTTGACTATGCGCTGCATGAAGAAATACTTCCTCTGGTTTGTTTTAATCCTGCTACCTATTGATTTCATTTGGTGACCCCTAGTTCTTATGTTATGGAAACAAGTAAATAAGTTTTTCTTGTTCACTTTCTCCACACCTGTCATGATTTTATAGACCAAAAAGTATTATCTAGACCATCCCTGACCATTGTGTCTCTAATCTGCTCTTAAAAATCTCCAGGGATAGAAATTCCACAACCTGTTGAGACATTTTATTGCAGTGCTTAACCACGTTGGCAATTAGGAAGCTTTTTGTCTCACAGGGAATCTCACAATAAAAATTTTGGTGGCCTCAGAGTGTGGCCACCAACTCGTGCTTGAGCCACTTCGACATTTTTTCCTAAAATACTTAACTAACTCTAGAAAAAAACATATGTGCACATGCATAAATCATAGGGGGTTTTGCAGTCTCAGTAATAATGTACAGCTGTTTCTATTGTTTACAGAGAAGAAACCCAATAAGGTGCTTTGCACGTTCTTGTCTTTTTTGTTATTTGCTTTGCCCACCCTCTTTTTTTGTTGTGGGGTGGGGTTATTTAGACTTGTGAGCAAGTCAGTCTGGCTGTGTGGAACGTGGTAGGGGTACGTTCTGTTAATGTCACTTTTAACAGCAGCAGGCTTGTTAGCTAGGTGGGAGGCAGTGAAAAGTGACAGTAACAAATGTAGAAATATCATTTTTCACAGCAGACTTACTCAGTCCTGGCAAGCTGGGGGGACAAATTAAGCCTTGGATGGGGATATGAGTAAGGAGGCAGTGGGGGCCAGGGGAGATAAGGAGTGGGGGGGGGGAATGGGCCTGAAGCTCACTGTCCAAGGAATGAAGAAGGTGCTGTGCAGCCAAAATCTAAAGCCCAAAGCCCCACAGAGTAAGCGGCCAAAGCCTGCCACCTGCTTCACAAGGGCTGACGCTGAAAGCCTAAACCCCACTGCCCCTGTGAAAGTGGGGATCTCACACCAGCTGCCTGCTTCTCCAGCATTTGTGGCTCAAGAGGGGGCAGGGGCCATGCCCAACGCTTCCTTGTTGCCCCAGGAGACGCGCCGCTGCTTTGTTCCCCCCACCCTGCCCCCATCACTGCCCAGGAGGCTGTGGGCACAATCACAGAATCATAGAGCTGGAAGAGACCTCAGGAGGTCATCAAGTCCAGCCCCCTGCCCAAGGCAGGACCAATCCCAACTAAATCAACCCAGCCAGGGCCCTGTCAAGCCGAGATTTAAAAACCTCCAGGGATAGAGATTCCACCACCTTCCTAGGTAACCCATTCCAGTGCTTCACCACCCTCCTAAGTGAAATAGTTTTTCCTAATATCCAACCTAGACCTCTCCCACTGTAACTTGAGACCATTGCTCCTTGTTCTGCCATCCGTCACTACTGTGAACAGCCTCTCTTCATCCTCTTTGGAACCTCCCTTGAGGAAATTGAAGGCTGCTATCAAATCCCCCTCAGTCTTCTCTTCTGCAGACTAAAACCCAAATCCCTCAGGCTCTCCTCATGCGCTCCAGCTCCCTAATCATTTTGGTCGCCCTCCGTTGAACCCTCTCCAATGTGTCCACAACCTTTCTATAGTGGGGGGCCCAGAACTGGACACAATACTCCAGGTGTGGCCTCACCAGAGCCGAATGAAGGGGAATAATCACTTCTCTAGATCTGCTGGCAATGCTCCTCCTAATGCAACCTACTATGCCATTAGCTTTCTTGGCTACAAGGGCACACGGTTGACCCCTATCCAGCTTCTCGTCCACTGTAATCCGCAAGTCCTTTTCTGCAGAACTGCTATTTAGCCATTTGGTCCCCAGCCTATAACAATGCTTGGGATTCTTCCTTCCCAAGTGCAGGACTCGACACTTGTCCTTGTTGAACCTCATCAGATTTCTTTTGGACCAATTCTCTAATAGGTCTAGGTCACTCTGGACCCTATCCCTGCCCTCCAGTGTATCTACCTCTCCCCCTAGCTTAGTGCCATCCGCCAACTTGCTTAGGTGCAATTCATCCCCTCATCTAGGTCATTAATAAAAATGTTGAACAAAACTGGCCCTAGAACCGATCCTTGGGGCACTCTGCTAGAAACCAGCCGTCAACCTGACATCGAGCCGTTGATCACTACCCGTTGGGCCTGACAGTCTAGCCAGCTTTCTATGCATCTTACAGTCCATTTATCCAAACCATACTCTCTTAACTTGCTGGCAAGAATATTGTGGGAGACCATATCAAAAGCTTTGCTGAAGTCAAGGTACATCACATCCACTGACTTTCCCATATCCACAGAGCCAGTTACCTCATCATAGAAGCTAATCAGATTGGTCAGGCACAACTTGCCCTTCGTGAATCCATGTTGACTATTCCTGATCACTTTTCCCTCTTCCTCAAAATGGATTCCTTGAGAATCCCCTCCATGATTTTTCCAGGGACTGAGGTGAGACTGGTCTGTAGTTCTCTGGATTCTCCTTCTTCCCTTTTTTAAAGATGGGCACTAAATTTGCCTTTTTCCAGTCATCCAGGATCTCTCCAGATCTCCACTAGTTTTCAAAGATAGCGGCCAAAGGCTTCGCAATGACATTTGCCAACTTCCTCAGTACCCTTGGATGCATTAAATCTGGACCCATGGATTTGTTTACATCTAGCTTTTCTAAATAGTTCCTAACTTGTTCTTTCCCCACCAAGGGCTGTCCACCTCCTTCCCCTACTGCGTTGTCTAGTGCATTTGTCTGGGAGCTGACCTTGTCCGTGAAGACAGAGGCAAAGAAAGCATTGAGTACTTCAGCTTTTCCCACATCATCTGTCACTAGGTTACCTCCCTCATCCAGTAAGGGCCCCACACCCTCTCTGATCACCCTCTTATTGCTAACATGCCTGTAGAAACCTTTCTTGTTACCCTTCACATCCCTTGCTAGCTGCAATTCCAATTGCGCTTTCACCTTCCTGATAACTCCCCTGCATTCTCAAGCAATATATTTATATTCCTCCCTAGTCATCTGTCCAAGTTTCCACTTCTTGTAAGCTTCCTTTTTGTGTTTAAGCTCACCAAGGATGTCCCCGGTAAGCCAATCTGGTCGCCTACCATATTTGCTTTTCTTGCTGCGCATCGGGATGGTTTATTCCTGTGCCTTTAACAAGGCTTCTTTAAAATACTGCCAGCTCTCCTGGACTCCTTTCCCCTTCATGTAAGCATCCCAGGGAATCCTGCCCATCAGTTTTCTGAGGGAGTCAAAGTCTGCTTTTCTGAAGTCCAGGGTGTGTATTTTACTACTCTCTTTTCTTCCTTTGGTCAGGATCCTGAAATCTACCATCTCATGATCACTGCTTCCCAGGTGGTCACCCACTTCTACTTCCCCTACTAGTTCCTCCCTGTTTGTGAGCAGCAGGTCAAGCTGCGCATTGCCCCTTGTCGGTTCCTTCAGCACTTGTACCAAGAAGTTATCCCCAACATTCTCCAAAAACTTCCTGGAAAAGAAAAGAAACTCTGCTCTACCAGGAACTGAGCAGTGACAGCAGCAGCAGGTCGGGCTGCCGCTCTGAGGAGTCAGCACTAAGCATAAGCTTATCGGATAGTTAAGTAGTGACGCGACTACAGGCAGCCCCCGACTTGCAATGCAATCGGTTCCTGGGGAAGCGCTGCAAGTCAGGAGCGCTGTAACTCGAACCCTCATTTACAACAGGTGTTGTGCATCATCGTAAATGCGGGCTGAGGACGTAAGTCGGGGGTTTTCGGCCCCTTCTGCACTTACAAAAATGGTTAAGTGCAGGGGTCGCAACTCGGGCGGTCACATCTTGGGGGTTTCCTGAAGTCACTCCCCCCCACCTTACTTCCTGTGGGGCTCTTGTACATTTCAAAGGCTGAAGTGCTGCAGTGGGAATGTGGGGCCAGCAGGGCTATCAGAGGCGGGGGGAAGGGGGAATAGGGGAGGCTGCTGAGAAGCAGCCCCTATTCGCGGCAGCCAGAGTTGGCTGTGGACAGAGGCTACTGCTCGAACAGGCACTGCCTGCGGCCAGCTGTGGCCACTGTGAACAGAGGCTGCTCCGGTACTGGCCCCTGTTTGTGGCGGACAGGGCTGGCCGCCGTGAACAGGGGCCACTGGACTCAAGTGTGAGCCAGGACCGTGCAGTCCCAGCTCGTGCCGATTGCTGCACCTCTGCATTTTAAATGCAATAAGAGCCCAACGGCTCTTACTACATTTAAAATGCAGAGCCTCAGCGTGGGTGGCTCCTGAAGCCGGCATGAGCAGGAACTGCTCAGTCCCAGCTCGAGCTAGCTCCGGCTGCGGCTCTGCAGAACAATCCTATTGACTATACAATTAGCCTGATAACCACATTTTAACATCCTTAGTTACGCTTTATGATTCTAGCTAATTCATTGTGTGTCTTGGCTTTTCTAATTTTGTCCCTCCGTATGTCTGTTGTTTGTTTATATTCATTTCTTATACTCTGACCTAGTTTCCATTTTTTGTATTACTTTTTTTTTTACATTTCAGATCATTGAAAATCTCTTGGTTAAGACAAGGTGGTCTCTTGCCCTGCTTCCTATCTTTCCTATGCAGTAGGCTAGTTTGCACTTGTGTCCTTAATAACATCTCTCTAAAGAATAACAACAAATAATAAAACACATCATGAAGGCAACAGAGTTGATGGAAATGAGTGTTTAGAAATTGAAATTAAAACATCTGAGATGGAACAAAATCTTAAAGAGCTTAATGCTCTCAAATCAGTGGGACTGGATAGTTTCCCTCCCATAATACTGCAAGAACTGGCAGGTGAATTAGTTAATCTGGCAGCAGGAATTTTTAATAACTGCATGTACGTACGGGTAGCACCATAGAGCAAGAGAACGGCTAACATTTTATCTATATTTGAGAAAGGAAAAAAAATCTGGACAATTACAGACCTGTTAGTCTGACTTCAATAGAATGTGCATCTTTGAATTATGAAGCAAACAATCATTAAATTCCTAGAGGCAAACGGAGAAAGGGATGTAATGCAATACGGGTTCCCAAAGGTAGATCATGCCCAACTAATCTGAAATCTTTCATTGAGAAAATAATCCATTTTTAGATAAGGGAACTGAAGTAGATTTAATTTACCTAAGCCTCAAAGCACATGATAATTTCCTGTTTGGTACAGTATTAGTTAAATTAAGGAAGATGGGCATCAGTACTAGGGCTGCTAGCATTTAAGCTGATGCTTATCCATTATTGTTATTGATTAAACTGCCCTGCTTCTAGGGAGGTGGCTTTGCTGTGGCAGCAAAGCCACTTCCCCGGGAACAGAGCTGGCAGCTCCACTAATGTGGGAGACTTCACTGTGGGCTCTTGTAGCATGAAGCTTATTTAAGATTTATACTGCAGAGATCGCAGCACGTGTAACCACTACAATTTTTAGCGGTTACCTTTATTAAACAACTTTTAAATATCCCTAATCAGTACAAGCATTGGCTAAGGAACTGGCTAGAGGGGAGAAGACAATGGCATGTGCTGAAAGATGAACTATCAGACAAAGAAAATTATTAGCTGAGTTCCTCAAAGATTTGTCTTGACATCAACACTACTGAATACCTTTATTAATTCAGGTCTTAGAGGGTTAGCCATGTTAGTCTGAATCTACAAAAACAAGGAGTCCTGTGGCACCTTGAAGATTAACAGATTGATTTAGATATAAGCTTTCGTGGGTAAAAAGCACTTTGACAAATGCATCTATGTATCTGACAATGGTTTTTTTTACTAGGGATGTTACATTTTGTTTAATCAGGTAATCGAGTAGTCGATGGAATTTTCCGGCCCCAGGAGCTAACCCTGGTGTGGTTCTGCCTTTTAAACGTAGTAACAGCTGCCTCGCTCTTACTACGTTTAAAAGGCAGAGGCACAGCGGGGGACCAGACTCGAGCTCAGACAGCTGATTCCCAGCTCACGCCCGGTCCCCCACTGTGCTTTTAAGTCAGCTCCCCCAAGCATCGACTCCTGCTCCCCCACCTTGCTGCCTCTGTTAAAGGCGGGGGGAGGAGGAGAGTGACTAGTTAAGTAGCCAGTTACATACCTATTTTTTATCCACAAAAGTTTACGCCCAAATCAATCTGTTAGTTTTTAAGGTACCACAGGACTCCGCGTTGTTATTCATGCATTCCAATACCAAAACGGACCACTGTGATCATAACCTGACATCTTATAAAACAAAGGCCAGAGAACTTCCCTAAAATAATACCCAGAGCACATTTTTGAGAAAAACAGCCATCCTTGATTTAATAATTACTACTGATGGAGATCCACAATCCTTGATAAAGTGTTCTATTGGCTAATTACTCTCACTGTAAAAAATTAAAACCTTATTTATCTCATCTCAATTTTTCTAGCTTCAGCTTTCAGGCACTGGATCATGTTATACCTTGGACTGCTAGACTTAAGTGCCCATTATTAAATTTTTTGTTCCCCATATAAACATAGACTGTGATCATGTCATCCTTTAACCTTCTCTGTTGTAATAAATCAATTATGCTCCTTGAGGATATTTTCTAATCCTTCAATTGTTTTCGAGGCTTCTCTCTGTACCTTCCCTGATTTATCAACATCCTTCTTGAATTGTGGGCACCAGACCTGGATACAGGATTCCAGCAATGGTCACACCAGTACCACAGAGGTAAAAACTTCTCTACTCCTATTTCACATTTCCCTGCCTGTATGGTCCAGCGATGCATTTGCTCTTTTGGCCATAACATCACACTGTGAGGTCATGTTCAGCTGATTAGCTTGCACAACACCCCAATCCTTTTCAAAGTAAGTGCTTTCCAGGACAGTCTCTCCCAAGCATATGCCTGACCATGTTCCAAGGTACAATCCTTATTGAAAACTGAAGTAAAACATTTTAGGAACATACCTAGATTACCTTTAGTCTTCTCCCCATTCACACCACACAGTGACCCACTCTCTGTCTTCCTTGTTCTTTTATTTGTATCAGCAGTTCTCAATCAGGAGTCTGAGGCTCCCTGGGGGGGGTGTCACAAGCAGCTTTCAGTGGGTCCACCAACAATTTGGGCATTAGACTCACAGGGCCCCAGGGTACAAAGTTGAAACCCTCCCTCTGAGGGCTGAAGCCAAAGTCTGAGAATTGGTTTGGGGCCCTGGGCAACCACCTGCTTGCTACCCCTTAATGCCAGCCTGGCTTTTACATGCAGAAAAACAGTTGTGGCCCAGCTGCGACAAAAAAGTTTGTCTAGTGGGGGGAGCTAAGAAAAAAGAATGAGCATCCAATTTATATAATTGCACAAAGCTATTGAGAAGCCCCATCCTACACCAAGAGGGGGGATGCCTAAATTGCGGCTCAGCTATGCAGCAGTCTATTAAGCACTGCAGAGGTGCTCAGGGCTGCGGCAGGGATGCCTCTTTCCCCTGGCCCCAGCACAGCCCAGTGCTGCTGCTGAGAAAAGGTGCCCAGCTCCAACCTAGACCTGCAACAGACAGGGTGGGAGAGTAGGAGATGCCTGTTCCTCAGCTCCAGCCTGGGTTTGCCAAGGCCAGCAGAGAAGCACCTATCCTGCAGCCCCAGCTCTGGAGCTGCTGCAGTGGAGAGGCCTCTCTTCATAGCCCAGGTGCTGCTGCTGATGGGAGTGAAAGCTGAGGATGGATGAAATCCTCTCTCCCCACCAAAACCTCAGGGTAACCTGCACCCAAAAGTCCTCATCTCTGGCCCCACAATCTGCCTGACCCCACGCTCCTCCGACCCCCTGCTCCAGCCCTGAGCCCCTCATCCCCATTCCTCCCCCCAGGACCTCAACCCTCTGACCCAGGGCTCAGCCCCCCTCCAATAATGTTGTGAGGTGCACCAATGGGGAGGTGTGATGTGTTCACATGTCACCTCCACATCTGTGTGCCTAAGAGACGCACTCTGCACACACCGGGGAAAATGAGAGGGAATAATGGGCCGTGCCCAGCTACTGTCGCCCCCAGACCCTGCCCGCCCCACACGGGGGGAGGGGCCCTGCCCGGCCACTGTCGCCCCAGACCCTGCCCGCCCCACACGGGGGGAGGGGCCCTGCCCAGCTACCGTCGCCCCAGACCCTGCCCGCCCCACACGGGGAGGGGCCCTGCCCAGCCACCGTCGCCCCAGACCCTGCCCGCCCCACACGGGAGGGGCCCTGCCCGGCTACCGTCACCCCCAGGCCCGGCCCACACGGGAGCTTCCTACCAGCGGCTACCGTCACCCCAGGCCCGGCCCCACACGGGAGCTCACCTACCAGCGGCTGGCCCGTCCGCTCGCGGAGTGCGGGGAGCCAATGGCGGCCCGTCCGCTCGCGGGGGGCGGGGCAAGAGGGTTCTGCAGCGCGGCCACGTGGCTGGAGCGCGGGCTGGGCCCTGGGTGAGAAGCTGGGGGGGGCCGGAGGCGCGGGTGCTGGTGAGCGCTGCTGGCGCCCCGGCCCCCCCCGGGAGACTAAAGTGTCCGCCCGCCGATGAGCAGTTGCGTCTGCTGGGGGTGCACGTTCGCACTCAGCAGAGACATATTATTCTGCACATAGATGGGGAAAGCAGAGGGAACATTGCAACCCCCTAACACCCCGCAGCGCTCCCTGTAAGCTGTGCGCTTGGGTCACCCGCAGCTTGCAGCATGTGTTTCTACTGGGGGTGAACATCTGCGCTTGCTTCGGTGCACCTAACATTTATTCTGCACATGGATGGAAAAAATGGAGCATGGGCATGTACTTGGCAGGGTTCACCCCCCCATCCCAACACCTGCCCCTTCTGCGGCATGAGGGGAAACCTGGCGCACACCTACCTAGAATGCGTCAGGTTGCAGCCCCTTTTCCGGCTCCTCCTGAACCTCCTGCCGAGGTTCTGGGTGCACTTTGCCTCACACCTTTTTATTTATGCACAGCCCATCCGTGTCCCCACAAAGTCGTGAGTCCTCCTTGTCAATCTCCTCCTGGCCCTGGCAAAAGCCGCCATATACAATACCAGGAGAAGGATGCTAGATGAGGGGGTGCTCTGCGACTGTGGGGCCTACTTCTGCTCCTACCTAGTCTCACACATCCAGGCGGAGTTCCTCTGGGCAGCGTCCACTGGCTCTGTGGACAGCTTCGAGGAGCAGATGCTGTCCGAGGTTCTCTGCTCTGTATCACCATCCGGTTCCCTCATTTTAAACCTTTGACTACACCCCTGACCCTGGTTTTCATCATTTGTCCCCCATAATCAATTGAACCCTGGGTCCAGTTGTCCTTTCTGCAAGGCTGGGGCTCTCCCCTAACAGGGGAACCAGTGCTGGTGCTCCAGCCGCCTGCCTAACACTCACGGGGCTGGAGCACACAACATCTCCTCTCTTAGGCCCCTCCCGCCGAAGGCTCTGGTGTGCGAGGGGAATGTGGAGAATGTCTTTCTCATTTGGGGGGCTGCCTCAATGAGGGTTTGGGGGGGTTGTTTCTCACTTGTGTGTGGCCCCCAACTGATTTTTCTGTGGGGCAGCAGCCCTCAACCCGAAAAAGGTTCCCCACCTTGTGCTACACCTTTAATCTATGGATCAGAGTGATTCCGCTGCTCTGTAAGGGTTTCTCTAAAGCAGGCCCTGGCTGTAGCACACAGCCAGCCCCTTTCCAAACCAGGAGCTGGAGAGATTGGGTTTGGAGGGAGAATTTGCCTCTGCTCTGAGAGAATGTGTCTGGCAGACTGGAGCCTTGTGGCCAGTGCGTTCGGTCTGTGAGACAACACTGATGCCACAAGTATTACTGCAGCCACATCCTGCTTGTGCTTTTCTATGACCCTGGATATCAGAGGAATGACATACAGAAGGCCTTGAGACCGGGAAAATGGGAGAAGTACTCTGGAGGGAGCCAGTTAGTTAGTGGCAGACACGGGCGATCTCCTCTGTGGAACACAGGATCGAGAGCAGAGACCCTTGTGGGACTAGTAAGAACTGCCATTGAGGTAACCCACAGGCCTGTTTCTTCCCACAGCTCGTGCCCTCAGTTACAATCTGTAAGCAACTAGCAGAGGTGCCTTAGCCTCCCCTTTCACCAAGAGCCCAGGTAACTTCCTCAGAAGTAGTATTCCTCTCTCCGAGATCCGCAGGGCGTCCCATGCCTTCCCCGTGCATTAACCTGGGATCTGATTCCTGGTTGTGATGCCAGATGTGGGAGATCCTTATTTAGTCAGCTCTGGAATATTGGTCTAAATGGGTACAGCTTGCTCAGGAAGGACAGGCGGGGAGGGGGAGGAAAGGGAGGAGGTGTTGCCTTCTGTATCAAATTTATAAACACTTGCACTGAGATTTAGGCAGAAGTGTGGGGGGAGGCAAAACTTTTGAAAGTCTCTGGGTAAAGATATAAGGGTAAAAAACCAAGAGTGATGTCATGGTAAGGGTGCATTGTAGACCACCTCACTAGGAAGAAGAGGTAGATGAACTAGGACTTCCCCTAGCTCCCAAACAAATAGCAGGAAGGTACTAGCTAGTTGCTGGGGTGAGCGCCACGTGACAAGGACTCCCATAAAGAGAAAGTACTTTCCGTAGAGTTACTGTGGTTCTAGCTGCTTTGTCAGTGGGAAGCCCCGACTCACCCTTCTCTGCTTGAACTGGGTTTGATACTCAAAAGGTTTTCTCCTGCAGCCCACATCTAGAACAGCAATGTGCAACCAAGGCTAGTGACTGGGCCACATGAGTGACCCTCCATCATCTCAGTGGGCCGCCAGATTATCGTAACCAAGACGGTCTCCTGGGACAGGGCAGTTTGCTCATAGTGCTTGTGTACCTAGAATTTGCAGGGTGGGCCAATGGGACCATGGCAGCGCTGTGATTGGCTGCAGCGGGAGTGCCCGGCTCTCACAGTGTGTGGGGGGCACCAATGGGACCGTGGCAGCATTGTGATTGGCTGCAGTGGGCACAGAGGCCACAGGTTGCCCACCACTGGTCTAGATACCCACGGAAGACAAAGTGGCTCTAGAGACTCTGGAAGGAGCCGGAGCCAGAGGACGGATTGCTCCAGCTGGCAGAGTGTTAGCCACTACCAAGACCTGCCAACCACTTGGGGGGAAGGGCTACATCTCGCTCCCACAGCCAGAAAAGGGAGCAAGAGGCAGGCAGAGTGAGTGGGAGTAGGAGCGCATTCAAGGGGCTACTGCTGCTCCAACCGCTGCTGGTCGAACCAGAGACACATGCACTGTCAGTAAAATCCCCCTGGACAGGCACAGAAGACCTCCAGGCTGCCGGGCACCAGGGAGGAAGTCGAGGCTGCAAGAAGCGGGTGATGGGTGGCAGCTGGAGAAGCCAGGGGCACTGGTTTCCCCAGAGTATGGGAAGCAGGCCCTCGACTGGCTCTGAGGGTGGAGTGCCCCCTAGTGTTAACTTAGGGTTAAGGGTAGGGTTAAGGGTACGGCCCTTAGCTAACACAGATACACTCCATTGGCAATGATGCAACTTAGCCTCTGTTAGCGTCCAGCCGCAACAGCACAAATCTCTCTAAGGTTGCATCTAGTCTGCAAGCCTCTTTCGAAAGAGCGTCTAGACTACAACCAGTACTTTAGAAAAAGCAAGCCACTTTTTCAAAAGAGAGGCCCCAGGCAGTCTGGATGCTGTCTTTCGAAAAAGCACAGTTTGCATTACGTAGCGCCTTTTTGCGAAAGAGCACTTGCAAAAAAACGCGTTCTTCCTTGTAAAACGAGGTTTTCCATGCTTGAAAAAACTGCCGTGTTCTTTCAATTTACTTTTGAAAGAACGCGGCAGCAGTCTAGACGCAGGTGAAGATTTTTTGAAAAAAGGCCACTTTTTTTGAAAAATCCCTGTAGTCTAGACATACTCTAAGGGAGCTAGCTACGGGGTGGGGGGCAGAGCCCAGCTCCGCCTGGGTACAAGAGGGTCTATGGGCACTTAACCTGCTGCCTTAGCACCGCGAGCTGCCAGCTTCTTGGCATTCGCAGACTGAGCAGCATCCGGCCTGGTTGCTGTGCGGGGGCCATTGTGACTCAGTACTGTACCACTGCGGCTTGGCGGGAGGCCATGTAAGATGAGTAGGGCTCATGCCCAGAACCTGAGTAATTCTGTTTGGTCTCCCTACACACATTCCTCTCCCCCCAGTTTTTTCACAAGGTGCCCTCTGCTGTGGCACACCATTGCTGTGAGATGTCTGTTGTGCTGCACCCCAGAGCTGACAGCGATGTACCCCTCCCCCGTCTAGCTCTGGGCTCGTTGAAAGGTTCAGGAGTCAGTCAAGGTGTGTTTGTACTGGTTTTATTGTATCCATCACAACGCACCTGGCCAGTGGGGCAGCGGCACTGCTCTCATTTACAGCCAGGGATACAGGCACCAAGAGGTGAGTGACCAACCGGGGCCACAAAGCAGCAGGAGGCTGGCTCCCTGTTCCCCAGTGGGGCTGGACCAGTCGCCAGGTAGGAGCCGGTGCTCTAGTCCCACCCACCTCAAGTCAGCGGGTGCAGAGGGGGCACAGGAGGCATCCAGCCTGCACGAGGCATGGCCTTCACGAAGCTCTGAGAGCCATGCCCGTATCCGCAGCAAAGCCAATGGCCCAGTTCGCACTCCAGCCAAGGGATGCCTGTAGCCAGCCATCGGCTACAACGGGAGCAGGAGCAGCCCTTAAATTTCTTCAGCCCTGCCTGGCCAGGATTTGGGGCCAGTGACTGCATGGACCCCGTACTCTGCCTGCCCCCCTCCCTTTGTCCAGAAGTGGCCTCCTTTGTCCAGAAGTGACTAACCCCTATAAATATAGTGCAAAGCAAATGAACCCTCGCAGCTGTCTAGCCGTGGACAAGGTGCCCCTGCAGAGCCCCTCGGGCCAGACTCTGCCCCAGCCAGCCAGCTCCAGGGGGGAGTTCAGAGAGGGAAACTGCAGAGTGACTGTGCCGAGGAGGTGGAAGGAGACAGGTGCCAGGTGTGGGCGGAGCCTTCCCAGGCAGCCACACCCCCAGTCTCCGTGCTCTCATTCTCTCCACTCCCCCAGATCTCAGCTGGTCTTCTGGAGGAACAAGCAGTCCCTTCCACAAGCCGAGTGGACCGGCCCAGCCAGAGCAAGGGGCTCCCTGCCAGGACGGGTCTGAAACAAGGCTTGGCTGCTCCTCACACGTTTCCCAGCTTCGTGCCCAGCTCCGCCCGCTCGTAGGCCTCCTTGAAGTGACTGGGGAACATGTTACTTCCCACCAGACTGGCCGTACCCTCAACGTCCCCCGTGGCACTGTCCCCAGGTGCCAGGAACGGGGCAGGGCTGCTCTGCACTGGGCTATAGGCATCCAACAGGAACTCTGGGCCGAGGCAGGCTGGCAGCTCCATGGCAGGGCAGGCAGCAGGCAGCACGTCCCTCTGGTTCAGGCAGCTGTAGGAGGCGTAGTCCTGGCCCAGGTACAAATCGAAGGGTTCAGGCAGCGTGATGTGGTCCAGGTTGGGGTGGAGGGCAAAGCCTTCCTCTGCAATCAGAACAGGACAGGCTCAGTCAGCCTTGGCACTGGAGATGGACCAGATCAGCTGGGTTGCAGGGCAGCAGGCCAGGAGGCAGAGGCCAGTGCCTTGGGGGGCTCCATAGCACAGCATGTTTTGAGGCTACTGCTCAGGGGACAGAGCACCCCAGCTCCCATTGGCTGCCCTGGGAATTGGGAGCCATGGCCCTGATGTCTTTGCCATCCCATGAAAAGGGGCTGCCCCCCATGTGCGGGACTCATTGCACCCCCCCCAGATCGCCTCCTCAGCCCCGCACTTCTCCCTGTCCAGTGTGGAGGGGTCAGAGCGCCACTGGGCTCCGGCCTGGTCCCCTCCCATGTGTATGAGGGGAACATAGCACCCCCCAGACAAACACACTGTGTGTGGAGGGGTCACTGCACAGGGTCACCGGGAAATCACATGCTAATCCATGTCCTGACTCACAACACTGACCTGTTCCCTGGGGTGTGACTAAATGGTCCATGTAACCGGGCTTCTTCTTCCTCTTCTTGGCTTCAATCCCATGAGGGTCTGAGGGATGATCAGAGAAGGCACCTCACAGTCCAGGCACAGCCTGGACCCACAACGGACATCTAAAGGAACCAAAAACCTATTCCCCTGTCCCCTTGAACTACAGGGGCCTGAAGGCTGAACTCCAAACTGTCACACCGAGAGAGATGGATGGGGGCAGGATGACCCATCATGCTGAGTGAGTTGGATGAGGCCGGGGGATCAACCATCACAGAGAGCGGGTTGGATGGGAGGTGGTATCGGCGTCATACTGAGTGGGATGGATGGGGATAGAGCATCATGCTACATGGGGTATATGGGGGGGGGAAATCAAACGTCAAGCTGAGCAGATTGGATCGGGGGGTTGGCCATCATGCTGAGTATGTTGGATGGAGGGGAAGACCATCACGCTGAGCAGATTGGAGGGGAGGCGGTATTGGCCATCACGCTGAGCGGGTTGGGGAGGGATCAACCATCATTCTGAGTGGGTTGGATGCGGGGAATAGATTGTCACAGTGAGTGGGTTGGATGGGAAGGGAAATCGACCTTCACTCTCAGCGTGTTGGATGAGGGGAATGGCCGTCACAATGAGCAGACTGGATGGGGGGTCGTCCATCACACTGAGCGGACTGGATGGATGCGGTCGGCCATCACACTGATATTGTTGGATGGGGTGTGTGTCGGATGTTGTGCCGAGTGGGTTGGGGGGGACGGACGGAGGACTGGCCGTCACGCTGAATTGGTTGGTTGAGGGTTATCGGTGGGTTGGATGAGGGGCAGTGTTGGCCATCGTGGTGATCAGGTTGGATGGCAGGGGGATCAACCATCACACTGAGCGGGTTGGATGTGTGTGTGTGGGGGACTCGGCCGTCACGCTGAGTGGGGTGGATGTGTGTGTGGGGTCGGCCGTCATGCTGGAGTGCAATGGATGGGGGATGGGCTGTCACACTGAGCAGGGTGGCTGTGGGGTGGGCCATCACACTGAGTGCAGTGGATGGGGGTGGGCTGTCACGCTGAGCAGGGTGGCTGGGGGCCGTCACACTAAGTGCAGTGGATGGGGGTGGGCTGTCACGCTGAGCGGAGATGGGGATAGCAGCGACCGCCAAGGCTCAGCTCCGGGTGCGGCAGGCGGGAAGCCCCACAGCCCTTTCCAGAGCTCTGCCTGGGAGCGAGATGCCCGGTGCCGTTCTGGAGATTGGAGACACTGAGGGGAGTGAAGCCACCAGCTGGACAGTCCCAACTGGGAGCCCAGCCCCCCAGTCAATGGCACCAGAAAGCCCAGCGCCCAAGCTGGGGTCTTCAGACATCCCTGGCATGCGCAGAGCCAGACAGGAGCCAAGAGATTCTTTCCAGGCGCCCGACCCAGGCCAGCCCCATCCCTAGTCCCCAGCTGGCCCGGGGCCGAGGCCTGCGCGCTCACCGGATGCTGAGAGCTCCTCCAGGACATCAGGGATCCCCCGTTTCCTCTTCACGTCCACCCCGTACGCGTCTGTGGAGGGGGAGGCAGAGGAGGGCAAGCCCTGAACCACAGGAAACTGCCACAAACCCCTCCTGCAACTGCCTGGCACCAGTGGGCATGTGGCCTGCTCCACCCCACTGGGGCTGTGTCCATTGGGGCTGCTCTGAGCTCCCCTGACCCCCTTTCGCTCTGGGGCCTCCAAGCCCCCCACAACCCCTCTGATATGGCTGTGTCCACTGGGGCTGTTCTGGGTCCCTCCCCATATTCCCCATGGGCTGTGACTAGCAGGTGCTGCACTTGGTTTCCATGAGGGGATGCACTGGGCCTTCCTGACCTTTCCTCCCCGCCTCCCAAGGGGTTGTAAACAGAGGGAGCTGCTCTGGGCCCTTCCCCAGGGCTGTGAGCAGCAAGGCTGGGCTCTGTGGGGCAGGCCTTACCGGGGTCTTTGGGCAGGTAGGTGAAGTGGAAGGGCTCGCTGCGGACGCTGTCCGTCAGGCGCTGCAGATACACCTCCACATCCACCGGCTCCAGGATGTCCAGGTGCTGGTAGGGGGGCGTCTTGAAGACGATGGCGATCTGCCGGTGCACGTCGGCCTGCGAGAAGTCCGCTTTGCTCTCCCACCCGTCCTTCCGGAAGACCACAGCGATGTCCTCTGCATGGGATACAGGGTGAGGGCTGGGGAGCCGACTAGCCGGCAAGGGGTGCCCCCGGGAATCAGGCTGGCTGGGAGGAGCCCCCAGACCCACAGAGTGTGGTAACTCCAAGAATTGCCTGCCTGGCTGCTGGACCTCACCACTTACTCAAGGTCTTGCTGACCTCCAGGTGTGGAGCAGGGCAGGGGTTTGCCTTTCCCAGACAATGGATGTGGATGAGCTGGCCACAGCTCCTCTGATCAATTCCCTGCCATAGCACGGGCCCAGGCACCGGGGCCTCTCCAGCCCTCTGCCCGTGGCACTCAGCAGTACAGTACCCAAGGGTGTTACTAGGTCCTTGGGCAGGGCTGTCCTTACAAATTACGGGGCCCTACACAACTGAGCCCCCCTGACACAGCTTTAGCTAGGGGCCTGGTGCTTCCTCCCCCACCATGAGGCTTCTGCTGGGGGCCTGGGGCTTCCCTCCATCCTCCTTCCCTCCCCCACAGCTTACAGGGACTCAAGGGCTCCCCTGGGGCTGGAAGGGACCTGCACAGGCTGGGGGGTCCCCTCTGCTCCTAGTCTGGTGGCAGGGAGCCCCCACTAGCGGGCTGAGGGGACACGTGGAGGAGGGGTCCAGGAGAAGCCATGGGGATAGGCCAGAGAGGAACCAGCACAGCTAGTCCTTGCCCTCCTCAAGCAAACAAGCATACATGCCTGGGTAGGGGCGTCTGAAAATTTGGTACCCCAAATGTTTTGGTGGCCTATGGAGCTGCATATTTGGCATGTGCCCTGGGACAGCCCTGTGCCTGGGCTCGGCGCAGGGCAGCTGTGTGCACTGCAACGGCCTGCACAGTGCTGGCCCCGCTGAGTTAAGCTAATGGTCCCTCCTGGCCCAGAGTTCTACAAACCTCTGAGCACGCCCGCCCCCCCAGCACCTCCCACCTCCTCTGTGTCTTGCAGGGCTCCACCACTAGCCCATTTGCCCCATCAGAGCCACCCAGTCCCTCCCTGTCTACCAGCTCGGCCACCTCCTGTCCCATTCCAGCAGGGCCCCAGACCCCCCTCGCTCCCACCCCATCCTGTGGGGCTGCCCTCCCCTCCATTACCTTTCTGGACTTTGTCGCAGAGCAGATAGAGCTCCTCCCCGCCCGTGCAGGGCCCGCACTCCTTGTTCATCCGGCAGATCCTCAGCTCTGACGTGTTGGTGGATTCTGCACAGGCCACAGCTCAGTTCAGCCACGGCACAGACCCTGCCCTGCTCCGTCCTTCCCCAGCCAGGTGGGTCCAGCTGGCATCCAGGAACCAGCCTGCCTGCCCCCCCCCCCCCGCACCCTGTAAGGCTGGCTGGCATGAAGGACCCTCCTTCTAGCCCTCCCCTGCCAGAAAGGTTGGCCAGGTTCAGGGGATCCCCCCTCCATCCCTGCCCTAGCAAGTGGGGATGGCCGGCTGGCACGGAGCATCTCTTGCCATCTCTGTCCCACCACACAGGACTGACCGGTGGGCAGGGAGACCCTCCTTTTATTCCTCCTCTGCCACACAGGGCTGGCCAGGCTCAGGGGGATCCCCCTCTATTCCTGCCCCACGAGGCAGGGCTGGCCAGCAGGCGTAGGACGCCGCCTGCCTCTCTGCCCCAGCAGGTGGGACTGTCCGGATGGCACAGGGGATCGGCCGTCTCTCAAAAAGGCCAATGGGGCTGCACTGACACTTTACAAAACCCTTTCTGGTTATTTGCCTGACCTGGGTGGCGTCAGCTCTGGGGCAAGGTGGGAGCGCCCTGGGCCAGGGAACGCAGCTGGCTCTGCTGCCGGACAACCAGGAAGCTGGGCCAGTCACAAGTCTGCAACCATCTCTACAGGCCCACTGTGCTGCTCCCCACAGCCACCTGCAGCTTCCTGGCGCTGCCAGCCTACTCCGAATGCTCACAAGAGCCTCCCTCGGCCATTAGCAGTGCGGGTCCCATGGCACACAGGAGGGGAGCGGCCATTCCTCCAAGCACCGAGTGTTGCTGCACACCAGCGCATAGGCCAGCGGCCACTCACACGCTGGCTTGCAAGCTGCTCCCTGCTTGTGCAACTCTCCCTAAGAACCCTCGTCTGCAAGGGCGGCAAGAGAAGGCCAGGCCCATTGGCCACTAGGACAAGATCCTACCAATCGGGTAAGACATAGTGCTCACCATCTCTCTCAGCCGCTCCACGTAGCCCGCTCCCAGTGTGAACTCTCCCCATCCCTTCCTATTTGTCCACAGAGAACCAAGCATGGCACCGCTGCAGGACCAGCCCTGCCCCAAAGAACCCGCCCGGAACAGGGCTGCCCAGACACAGCATAGAATCATAGAGCTGGAAGAGACCTCAGAAGGTCATCAAGTCCAGCCCCCTGCCCCAGGCAGGACCAATCCCAACTAAATCAACCCAGCCAGAGCTTTGTCAAGCTGAGACTTAAACACCTCTAGGGATGGAGATTCCACCCCCTCCCTAGGTAACCCATTCCAGTGCTTCCCCACCCTGCTAAGAAATAGTTGTTCCTAATATCCAACCTAGACCTCCCCCACTGTAACTTGAGACCATTGCTCCTCGTTCTGCCATCCCTCACAACTGTGAACAGCCTTTCTCCAGCCTCTTTGGAACCTCCCTTCAGGAAGTTGAAGGCTGCTATCAAATCCCCCTTCACGCTTCTCTTCTGCAGACTAAACAAACCCAAATCCCTCAGTCTCTCCTCATAGATCATGTATTCCAGCCCCCTAATCATTTTGGTCACCCTCCGCTGGACCCTCTCCAATGTGTCCACATCCTTTCTATAGTGGGGGCCCAGAACTGGACACAGGACTCCAGGTGTGGCCTCACCAGAGCCGAAAAAAGGGGAATAATAAGCATGGCACCGCTCAGGACCAGCCCTGCCCCAAAGAACCCGCCCAGCGCAGGGCTGCCCACCCATAGCATGGCACCACTGAAATACCAGCCCTGCCCCAAAGAACTCTCATTTTCCCTCTGAATCTCCCCTCATCGCAGTCTCCAGCCTAGGCCGGGTGTCCAGAGGTGCAGGGAGAGGACTGCAGAGCTGACCCTGGGCTCTGCCCAGCACTTTGGCATGCCAGGATAAGTGGGCTCAGCCATGTTCCCGCCTCAGGCCTCCCCCCAGGGCCCCCTTGGTTGTTCCGCCCTGCCAGGCCCTCCCCTGCCACAACCCCACCACCTACTCTTGTCGAAGATGGGCTCGGAGAGGACGGGGCTGAGTTGCCGGGTCTGTCCTGAGGGCTCCTGGTACGAGGCCTGGAAGCAGATCCGCACCACGTTCATGTCCACCTCCTGGTGGTTCTTCAAGGAGCCAGCTGCAAAGGGGGAGCAGAGCGTTCAGCGCCCAGAGGCTCCCTGTCGAGTTTGGAAAGCCACCCCAGGGCTGTGCCCCACGCTGCCCCGGGCCAGGCCATTCTTACAGCAGAGCATCTCAGAGATCCGGCCCGGCCTGGCCCCGCACCGCCAGGACAAAGCCTGCCAGCCCTATTAGCAGCCACTGAACCTGCGAAGAGCCATTCGAGTGGTATCGAAGCCATTTAATGGGCACTTGTCTACCGCAGGTACAGACTGTCAGTTTCTGAATTTCCTGTGTTAGTGTACAGGACCTCCCTTGGAAATCTGCTTTAAAACGACTTCCGTAGCGTGTTGCTGAAGATGATAAAATCACGGCTCTAAAGAGTTGCCCCCCGACTGCTGTTGGGCATCGCGGCACCAGTTGAATAGTACTGCGTAAGGCAGGGGTGGGCAATAATGTCTGCCCGGGGCCACTTCAAAAATTTTTGAAGCAGCCCCAGGCCACCCCAGAAAGGGCGGGGCCTAAATGGGATGGGGCGGGGCCTAAACAAGAAAAGGCGGGCCTACCCTGCCCCCACCCCATGACGGGGGCGGGGGAGCGCGGAGGAAGCTTCACGCAGCTCCCCAACCCCCAGGCCCTGATTGGCCTGGGGGAGTGCGTGAAGCCTCCTCCACTCTCCCCCCGCCCTGCGAGCACCGGGTGGTGCTTCAAAGTGCCACATGCTCCCAGGGCGGGAGGAGGCTTCATGCGTTCCTCTGCCCCCAGCCAATTAAGGCCTGGGGGCAGTGGAGCAGCAGGGCCTCCACGGGCCGGATCCACCCACTTGGCAGGCCGGATCCGGCCCGCCGAGGCCCTTTTGCCCACCCCTGGCGTAAGGCCCCATGGATCCAAAGGAGGGCCCTGGAACTCAGTTTGGGGGGGTGCTGGGGGATCCCAGGGCCTGAAGAGGCTGTGACTCCCCAGCAGCACATAGGAAAGGCCAGCTCAGCTGGGAGGCTAAGGGGCACAGCGGTTGCCACAGCTCCCAAACTGCACCCCAGAGGTGACAAGCCATCCCACCCTGCTCCAGTACCTGACCAGTTTCACTCCACAATGGTGCTGCCTGGGTGGGCGGCCACAGCGGGGGCCCAGAAGGGCGGGGGGGGCGGGGCCAGGGATCGCTGGGGCTACGCACCTTTAAATGGATCAATCCCCAGCTGCAGCTTCTTTTCTATGGCTGCTTCAATCTCCTTCTTCTTCACACACTGGATGCCAAGGTTGTTAAAACTGCCGGGAACCAGAGGAGACGCGTCGGAGATGCTGTGGGTAAGGCTGGGGCCGTGGCCGGCCACCATGGCCCACTCAAGGCTTTGCCATGGGCCACATGAGGGGAACCCCACTTCTGCACAGGAAGAGCTACCACGTGGAACCACAGGCCTGGGCATCGCCCCCTTTCAGACAGAGCAACCCTTCCGCCGGGGTCGGGGGCAATGTTCCCTCTGATCCAGTGGTCACCAACCAGTCGATCAAGATCGACTGGTAGATCTTGGAGTCTCTGACAGGTGATCCTGACTAGTGTGGCCGGGAAGCTGTCAAGTGCCGGCACTTCAACTGCCCCTCCGCACACTGCTTCCTGCTCCTGCCCAGAGCCTCAGAACTGCCCCCCCCGCCCCTCGGGAGCCTCCTGCTTGTTGTGCAGAGTGGGGGAGACCGAGGCAGGGGGGCACTTATGTCACTCTGTCCCCTTCTCCTGTACCCCATCTTCACAGAGTAAGGAGGGCGGGGCCTCAGCAAAGGGGTGGGGCAGGGGCAGAGCCTCGGAGAAGGGGCGGGGCAGGGGTACTTGGGTTTGAGGTAGGTCCCGGACTGAAATTAAAAAAGTGATCTTGGGCTTAAAAAGGCTGGAGACTGCTGCTCTGATTTTTTCCATCCATGTCCAGATTTTTCCATCCGTGTGCGGAATAATTTGTATGTGCACCAAGGCCGGAGTGATTATAGAAAAAACACCCTCACTGTGGGCGCTCTGCTAATCAGCTGGGCAGGACTGGAATCCCCTGAGCGGCTGCTCACATGCCCAGCTTCCAGGGCACACTGCCTGGCGGCTTGGTGTAATGCTGCTTCTCTGAGGCTCTCATTATGGTGCCCAGAGCCTTCCAGGCCTGCTAGGGGACGGCCTGCACCTTGCCAGAGACAGGAGGATGCTCTGCCTCCCTCCTGCTCCCTGGGGTAAGGGAAATGGACAATGGAACTTCCCACGGGGAGTCAATGAATTGTGAGGTTTGTAATACATCAGCCCCAAGGAGGGGTATTACTGAACAAGAAAAGCCTGAAGTGAAGTTATTGGATCACCTGAGAATGGGAACTGAGGCAGGCGGACTTGTGCCATGGCTTGCCACAAGGCGGGGCCATCTGGGGGTGGCTGCCCTAGGAGGGACATGCCTGCAGGCAGAGCTGACGGGGCTCGTAGTGCTGTCGTGGCCCACGGCAGCAAGACCTGAGCGGTCCCCACGTGGATTCTCTGGCATCCTGCTGGGGAATGCACTTCGGTGTGGCTTGAGGAGGTGCCCTCTGAAGTGAAGGCAGCCCCCCTGCCCCAGCTCCAGGGCAGTTTGGGCAGGGGCTCTTCTTCCTGAGCCCCACCCAGGGCGGCTGGGGGATTACCTGGGGGGGGGAAGCTGTCAGGGGGCAGGAGCAGGGGCCATCCTCCCCTCCTGCACTCACCACATCCAGCAGCCTGTTCTGCTCTGATCCACCCCCACCCGCTTTTACGGTGGCAGTAGGACAGCAAGCACCCTGGCCCCAAGGTGTTCAGGCTCCCTCCCTCGCAGAAAAGTGGAGTGGAGCAGGCTGCCAGGTCGCTCCGGCTCCTGTTCCTGTTCCTGTTCCTGTGACTGGCGGGAAGCCCTGCTGCCACCCTGTGCCAGCCCCCCTGCGAATTCCCCAGCTCGCATTGCTCGGGGGAGGGGCAGGGCTTGGGTGAAGGGAGGAGGGTCGGGGGTGGAGTAGAAGCAGGGTGAGGGATAAGGCAGGAGGGGTTGCCTGGGGCCCTGCAGCTGGGGTACTGTAGGGGGGGTTGTCCCAGACCTCGTGCCCCCCCAGGTGCAACTCTGACCCCACCTCAACATGCTAGAAAAACTCCCCGGCCCAGCTGTGCCGCACCAACTGCTTTCTGCGGACCAGAGCCAGGGCAGCAGCCCAGGCCCCCCCGGCCAAAGGGGCCCCATGAAGTGACGTTGCTAAGGATTCAGCTTCAGTCCTGGTGGCGAGGCTCAGGGCCCCAGGCTTCTGGCCCATGCACGGGCGCTTTGGCTCTCTGTGCGGGAGTCCCAGCTAGTCTAAGACTGGCCCTACTTGGCAGGCTCCCTGGAACCTGCTCATGGCCCCCCAGGGGCTCTGGAGCCCTGGTTGCGAACTGCTGGGCTAGGGGCAGTTTTTCCGCATGGTGCGGGCTGGGCGACACGGCAGCTCCAGCCCTTCCAGGGCAGGGAGAGGACTGGTCTGTCATCAGGCCAGAACCATGGCAGAAGCCTTGTTGGTCGCATGAGGTTAACAAGCTGCTTGGGGCACAGCAGGATGGATGGTGGCCTTCTGCAGGACAGGCAGGAATGGTGTCACTAGCCTTGGGGTGGGCAAACTTTTTGGCCTGAGGGTACCTTTTCTGGGTACGGAAATTGTATGGAGCACTGGATAGGGAAGGCTTGGGGAGGCCGTCTCCCCCCAAACAGCCAGGCGTGGCCCAGCTCCTGACCCTATGCAATCCCCCACTGCCCTCCCCCTGGAACACCTACCCCCACCCAATCCCTCCTGGTCCCCACCCCCGACTGCCTCCCCAGGGCCTCCTATCCAACTTCCCCTGATCCCTCCCACTGATGCCCCCTCTCCCCCGGAACCCCTACACCTATTCAAGCCCATCTGCTCCCTGCCACCAACTGTGCTGCCCACAGCACTGGGGCTGGTGGTGTGGCAACCACGCCACCCAGGCAATGGGGAAGCTGAGGTCGCCGGGGAGGAGGAAGAGGGGCCCTGCTCAACATGCTGCATAGGAGCTGGGCTTGCTTCTCCCGACAGGGCTGTCCCAACCAGTGTTCCTTGTAGCTGAGCACCTGTGCAGCCACTGAGAGGTTCAAATGACACCCAACTGATTAGCAGAGCACCCGCAGGGAGGTTTTTTGTTTCCACTGGTGGTGCACATCTGCAACCGCCTCAGTGCACGGAAAAAATATTCTGCACATGGATGGAAAAGATCAGAGGGGACATTGGTCCCGGCCCCACTCCCTGGGGGCAGCTCAGAGGCTGGACTGAAAGGTGTGATGCACTCCAGGGCCCCGTGCCAGCTGCCTCAGCTGCATGTGGCCCACAGGCCTCAGTTTCTTCCCCCCGCACTAGTCTCGGTTTGCCAGAAGTTGGCCATGGACGAAAGGGGAGGGATCACTTGGTGATTATCTGTCCATTCCCGCTGGGGCACCTGGCACTGGCCCCTGTGGGCAGACAGGACACTGGGCTAGAGGGACCTTTGGTCTGACCCAGTCTGGCCATTCTGATGTCGAAATAAAGGAGAGGTTTGGGGTGGCTCAGCTGATGTAGCTGCAGACATCCCATTGTGCCCCAAAGGGACACGGGGTATTGATCACATGGGGGAGGGGAGATCATGGGGGGAGCATTCTGGGGAATAATCCCTAACCCTGAAACCACCTGGCCGCATTCCTCAAAGCCCTTTAGAGGGAATCCAGCTGGGAGCAGTGGGGCATCCCCACATGAGTTGCCAGCTCATAACCTGGCCTCAGCCCAGCATGGAGCTGCCACACCTGCCCTGCCCGCCCCGCCGGAGATGGCCCTTGGAGCCCCTGTGCTGAGGCGGGTCCTGTACCTGTGCTTGGGGTTGGCCTGGGGCCTCAGGGTGATCTCGCAGAGCCCGTTGCTGCAGTCTTTCCCCACCAGGCTGTGAGGGTGGATGCGGTGGGGCCAGTCCTTCCACACCAGGCAGGCGACCACCTTCACCTCGAGGATCTTCTGGCAGTTCAGCAGCTGGGGAAACGGCACCTGCTCAGCGCCAGGCCCATGCTGGGAGGCCTCCACCACGCCAGGGGGGCAGGAGACCAAGCCCTGGGTTCAGTGTGTAAATAACCTGCCCAGTAAATTCCCCACCCCTCTCCCCCGGGGGCAGGGCTCAAGACTGCTCCTCTTGGCCGCTCAGAGCCGGTGAGCGACCCTGCACCCAATGGGCTGCCCAGGCATGGGTCCTGACTGCCGCCGCATGAAACAGCAACAAAACACACGGGGAACGAAGGGCCCTGAGCCCACCAGCAGGGCCGTGCACAGAGAGGCAGGGTTTGGCAGTCCCAGACCCTTCCAAGCCCTCCGGTGCCAGCACTGCTGCCAGGGCCGTGACTGTCGCATGGGCACCCAGCAGGAGCACCCAGGGCCCTGGGTATCTCTTCCACCCCCCAACCTTGGTGGGGTGCCAAGAGCCAGGGAGAGAGAGAGGAGAGGGGCAAGCCTCCTGTACCTCCCCCTCCTGTGAGGCAGAGAGCACTACCATGGGTGTATGTTTGTTGGAGCCCAGACCAGGTCCACGCAGAGCGGTGCCTTCCATAGGGCAGCCTGGGGCAAGTGGCCCAGGCCCTGCGCTTCAGGGGGACACGTGGTCCAAGGCAGCCTGGGGGACTAGTGGGAGTCTGGCACCAGCAGCAGAAAGCAGTCCAGCTGGCCCCCCTTTCACCGCTCCCCCCATGGCCCGCCCCACCTCTTTTTGGCTTCCACCCCCTCCTCCACGCAACACTGGCGCTGGGTCACTCGCTGCTATTGGCACCAGGCCCCCCAGCTGCCCTGGATCCCATGTTCCCCTGAAGCACAGGGTTCCCCCCAAAATGCAGGGCTGGGGTCAGTTGCCCTGTTCTGTCCCATGGATGGGGCAGGTCTGAAAACATGAGCCAAGCACTGGTCGCGTCAGGCATGGAGAGGAACTGTCACACCCGCCTCTGTCCTGGGCCTGGCCCTGCCCCTTCCCCGCCTCGCTCACCTCGATGGCTGGCAGGGTCTTGTTGGCATCCGTGCTGTTCTCGCCCAGGATGCTGCCGGCCGACCTGCCTTCGCACTCATAGCGGAAGCGCATCCCCCGCTGCTTCGGCTGCTCGGTGATCACCAGCCGGGGAGGCTCCAGCATGTCTTCCAGCGGCTCCTTCGGTGAGCGCGTAGGCACAGCCCAGTGGGGCCTGCTGGCAGGGGAGGGAGCTGTCCCCCTGGGGACCAGCCTGGGCGTCAGCTGCAAGCCATTGAGGCTCTGCGAGAGCAGGGGAGGCCGAGGGTCCAGCGGCAGGACAGGAGGCGTGGCGGGATGGGCGCTGCCAAAGGAGGCCGAGCCACCTTGCAGTGGGCCTGGCCCTGTAGGCTCCACCAGCCTCAGCATCCCTGTGGGTGTGGCTGGGTTTGAGCCCCTGGGCACCAGCTTGGCGGTGCCCTTGGATGAGGCCTTGGAGAGGAAGGGCAGGGCTTCTGGCTGGAATCCATCCTCCTTAATTAACTCTTCGATGATGTCTGCAAGACAGGGAGAGCCAGAGGGTGAGGCCAGGGAACGGGCTGGCCCTAGGGCTGCCGGGGGTCTGGGTTTCGACCGGAATGTCCAGTCGAAAAGGGACCCTAGCAGCTCCGGTCAGCACTGATGGGGACGGGGGGGAGGGGGGGATGAAGCTTCCACTCTGGAGCTCAGGGGAGCCCCCGGGTGGACAGGGTGGATCCCAGCAGAGGGGGCTGAGAAAGGCAGCGGACTGCAGGCTGAGGCTGCAGGGTTAACCCTGGGCAGCAGGCGCCAGGTGGCCAGGGGCTCCCTGCCGAGCAGGCATTGTGGCCTTTAGGAAGCGCCTCTCTCCCCCTCTGCTGCCAGGTGTGGGAGCAGAGAGAGGAGCTGGCCCAGCTTCCTTCAGGCCACATGCAGAGGGAGCCAGGGCAAGCCATGGCCAACTGCCCCGTAGTTTGCTCCTCAGGGGGATGCTGCACCAGGCTTCTCTTGGGACCACACGGCCAGCAGGTCAGTCTGCCAGAGATGAATGGGCTGCACCGAAGCAGGGGGCTAAAGTTAGGCTGCTGCTTGCCCTGGGAATGGGTCCGGGCAGCAGGCCAGGCTAGGGAGACGAAGGAGGGGCCGGGGGTCATTGCAAACAGCAGGGGCATGGAGCAGGAGCAGCTGGGACAGTCCGCCCAGGGGAGAGGAGAGGAGAGGAGAGAGAGAGAGAGAGAGAGAGAGAGTGTGTGTGTGTGTGTGTGTGTGGGGTGGGGAATTCCCTACCCCTCCCACATTCCGGAGAACAGGAACACTTTTGTCCTGGTGCGCCCTGGCCACGCGTCATGGCAGACAGAGCAGCTGCTGAGGCAGTGCTACCATGGCTGCTACTTAAGGGGCTGCCCAACAACAGCACTTCCTGGAGCCCCCGTGAACCACACCAGCCAGAACTGCCCAACGTGCGCACCCCAAACCCCCTCCCTACACCCCTCTGTCCCAGCTCAGACCGTGAATTCCCTCCTGGAGTCGGCACCCCTCCTGCGCTGCAGCCCCTTCCCCCAGCTCTGAGACCCCTTCCCCCACTCCAAACACCGTGGCCCAGCCCTCACCCTCTCCTACACCCCCACTTCCCAGAGTTTGCACCCAAGCAGGAGCCCTCACCACCTCCTGCCCCCCAACAGGGTGAAAGTGAGTAAGGGGGGAGGGGGAAGAGCAAGGGATGGAAAGGGGGAAATGGAGTGAGTGGGGCAGGGCCTTGGAGCAGGGGGTGGGACAAGTTCAGTTTTCTGCTGTTAGAAAGTTGGCTGCTCTAGAAGCAGGCTGGAGAGCCACAACGGGCCAACCTCCATCCTCACAACCCTCAGAGAGCCCCGGGGGGGAGGGCGGGAAGTGGGACGCTCCAAGAGGAGCCATGAGCCACTCCAGGGCCAACTGAGGCCAAGGCAGCAGCAAATCTCCTGGCAAGGGCTGCCGGGTTCGGAGGTTTTAGCCCTTTAACTGACTGTGTGCAGGCTTGAGTGAGGGGAGGGGTATCTGGGTGATCCCAGATCAACAGGCGGCGCTGCAAGGCTTGGGCCAGCCACGCCAGCACGGAGGGCGCCTGCCCTGCTCTGAGAGCACTTCGATAGAGCCGGCCACCGGGACCGGGCTTCCCCCTGCAGTCTGTACCCCCGGCCACAGGGCTTCCCTGACTTCACTCCTGTCTGAGTGAGAGCGGGTCTCTCCGCAACACCCCATCCCGACTGACGCGTAACAACAGTCACTTCCCACGGATGTCAGGGAATCTTCCCAGCACTCGCCTAGGCATCTCCCCGTCCGTCCTCCCCACAGCCCTGCAGCCCCAGCACGTGGGCATCTCACCCGACCGGCCGCCCTCCCCACAGCCCTGGGGCCAAGCGCCTCACCCGATCGGTCCACCAGCCATCCTAGCACTTCAACTGATGGGCGCCCTCACCCCCTGCAGCTCTGGTGTTCAGGCATCTCCCCATCCGTGCAGCCCTGGCATCCAGGTGCCTTGCCCTCCCAGCACCCTTAGCACTCAGGCATCTTGTCTGATGGGCCTACCCTCCCCACACAGCCCTAGTGCAGGCATCTGACCTGATCAGCCCACTCCCCACACAGCACTGATGCCCAGCACCTCACCTGATTGGCCCTCCCTCCCAGCCCTGTAGAGCTCAGATGCCTTACCCTCTAGGCCTGCCTGCCCACAGTCCTAGCCCCCAGGTCCCTTAGCCAGTCGGCTGGCCTGCCCACTCCGTTGTCCCAATACCTAGATACCTCCCTCACTGCAGCTGCCTGTCGGATCTGCCAGCAGCTTTAGCATGCCTTGCAGTCTCTGGTCTGTAGTATACAGCACACTACACAACCTCCATGCTGCCTTCTGCCCTTGGCATCTATGGAACTGTCACACCAGTTTGGCTAAAAAGTATTTTTGCCTCTGTCTTCACAGACAAGGTCAGCTCCCAGACTGCTGCACTAGGCAGCACAGCACGGGGAGGAGGTGGGCAGCCCTCCATGGAGGTTAGGAACTGTTTAGAAAAGTGGGACATACACAAATCCATGGGGCCGGACCTAATGCATCCGAGGGTGCCGAGGGAGTTGGCAAATGTCATTGCAGAGCCTTTGGCCATTATCTTTGAAAACTCGTGGAGATCGGGGGAACCCCCAGACGACTGCGAAAAGGCAAATGTAGTGCCCGTCTTTAAAAAAGGGAAGGAGGACAATCCAGGAAACTACAGACCAGTCAGCCTCACCTCAGTGCCTAGAAAAATCATGGAGGGGATCCTCAAGGAATCCATTTTGAAGCACTTGGAAGAGAGGAAAGTGATCAGGAATAGTCAACATGGATTCACCAAGGGCAAGTCCTGCCTGACCAATCTGATTGCCTTCTATGACAAGGTAACAGGCTCTGTGGACACAGGGAAGGCCGCTTTTGATACAGTCTCCCACAGTATTCTGGCCAGTGAGTTAAAGAAGTAGGGACTGGATAAATGGACTATAAGGTAGATAGAAAGCTGGCTAGATTGTCAGGCTCAATGTCTCAATGTCTGGTTGGCAGTCGGTATCAGGTGGAGTGCCCCAAGGATCGGTTCTATGGCCGGTTTTGTTCAACATCTTTATTAATGCCCTGGATGGGGGGATGGATTGCACCCTCAACAAGTTTGCAGATGACACTGAGCTAGGGGGAGAGGTGGATATGTTGGAGGGCAGAGATCAGGTCCAGAGTGACCTAGACAAATTGGAGGATTGGGCCAAAAGAAATCTGATGAGTTTCAACAGGGACAAGTGCAGAGTCCTGCATTTGGGACAGGATAATCCCAAGCATTGTTACAGGCTGGGGACCGACTGGCTAAGCAGCATTTAGGCAGAAAAGGACCTGGGGATGACAGTGGATGAGAAGCTGGATATGAGTCAACAGTGTGCCCTTGTAGCCAAGAAAGCTAATGGCATATTGGGGTGCATTAGTAGGAGCATTTCCAGCAAATTTAGGGTAGCGATTATTCCCCTTTATTCATCACTGGTAAGGCCACGTCTGGAGTATTGCATCCAGTTCTGGGCCCCCCACTACAGAAAGGATGTGGACACATTGGAGAGAGTCTAGTGGAGGGTAACGAAAATGATTGGGGGGCTGGAGCACATGACCTATGAGGAGAGGCTGAGGAATTTGGGCTTGTTTAGTCTGCAGAAGAGAAGAGTGAGGGGGGATCTGAGAGCAGCCTCTGACTCCCTGAAGGGAGGTTCCAAAGAGGGTGGAGAGAGGCTGTTCACAGTAGTGATGGATGGCAGAATGTGGTGCAATGTCTCAAATTGCAGTGGGGGAGATTTAGGTTGGTGTGACAGGGCATCTGCCCCGCACTGGCCCTTTAAGGGTAAAAACCAGCCCTGGGAGAGGGTGGAGAGCAAAGCCCACAGCTGTGGCAGATAGTAGCCAATTAGGACCCAGCTAGGGCTACATAATTAAGGGCTCCAAGGGGGAGACAGAGAGACTCTAGCTGGGGAACAGGAGGGACCTGGCTGCCAGAGAAGTGGAGGCTACTTGGGCCAGGCCTTGCCTCACTTCACTTCCAGGCTGCCGGGCCTGAAGCAAGACCTCAGGGTTCTAGGGCTGTGGCCAGGATAGGCAAAGGCTGCAGGTCCACCCCTCTGCCTATGATCAGTGGCCAAGTCAGACTGCAGCTTGCCCTTGAGGCAGGGGAGAGATGAAGAGTGGCAGTGGGTCAGAGAGGCAAAGGTAGGTCTAGGGGAATTGTGGGTTCCCTATGAGAAGCCCACTCTCCAGAATGCAGAGAATGATAAACAGTGTGCCCTCCCCTCCACCTGAAGGGGGCTGAAAAACACTGGAGTGGGCACTGCCAGAGGGCAGTGTCCTGAAGAAGACCCTACAGTCCAAGAGTGACAGGTCTGAGCCGGAGCATGACATGAGGACACAGAGATGCCCACCAGAGGGAAGCCAAGCAGGAGGTGTGCAGCAGGTAGATACGAGCTAATTCCCAGTGCTACCGGCAGGAGGCATGGTGGTGGTCAATCTACCCTGTGACAGTTGGCTATTAGGAAAAACTATTTCCCTAGAAGGGTGGTGAGGAACTGGGATGGGTTCCCTAAGGAGGTGGTGGAATCTCTGCCCCTAAAGGCATTAAGAGCTGGCTTGACAAAGCCCTGCCTGGGATGATTTAGTTGTGGTTAGTCTTGTTTTTAGCAGGTGGTTGGACTCAGTAACCTCTGAGGTCTCTTCCAGCCCTAGGAGTCAATGATGTTATCTGGTTAGAGACATCAGTGCAACTGTGTGCAGACCTCAGTCTGAACATGGCTGGCATCAGTGCCAGCTAAACCAGGGGGAACTTGACATAAGTGTCCCTGCACAAACACAGCATTGTGTGTCGTGCTTTCAGGTAAACTGCTCAACTCTGCATATGGACCAGGCCTTATGGAGAAGCATTGGTCTAAGAGACTAATGCCTGAGTTTCCACCAGCATTCCCTCTAATCTTTTCCATCCATGTGCAGAAAACATTTTGTTCTGTGCACCGCAGTGTGTGAATGTGCATCATCAGTAAACACACAAACTTAGCTGTGGGTGCTCTGCTAATCAACTGGGTGATGTTGGAATCTGAGTGGCCGCACAAGTGCACAGCTCACAGGGAACACTGGTTTTCACTTGGCTTTACCATTAGGTCGGAGCCTCTGTTCAAGGGACATTAACTGCTTTTTTTTTAAGCTAATTGTTTAAGTCCTAGCCCTGTTGCTGACAGAGCCTCCTTAATTGCAGGTCCTGCTTTAAAGAGAGAGCCTGTGACAGGGTAAGAACTGCCCCTTCTTTCTCACAGAGCTGCTATTTGCTCAGGGCAGTAGCTTTTTGGCTACAAACATCATACTGTGGCAAGGAAGTTGGCTGAGGAGCCAGGAGCAGAAGTGAAGGCCAGACATGCTTTACATGTCTGCTTTCCCATATTCCGGGATACCCCACTGTTTCCCTAGTGGTAGAAGCTGGATGTTTGGCATGGTAACTCATGAGATCACTTCTCATCTTGGGTGGTACAAAGCTCGCTCTTGCTGCTCTCCCAGCTGCTAGGCCCCTGGGTGATTTGGGAAGAGTGCAACTGAGTCCCCTGAATGCTGCAGGAGATGTGCCATTGGAGCTACTGACTTGTATGCACACCCATTTCCCAGGTATTCCCTTACCTGCTCTTTGGGTCCAATGCTAAAGCCCTGGAATTGGCTTCAAGGAGAGGGCGCAGGGGAATGATAGCGGGGTTTGCCTTGCATTGCCTTGCCAAGCTTGCATGTTACCTACCCACTTTGCTGCAGAGCAACAATGGGCAACCCAGGCTAGTGAAGGGGCCACAAGATGGTTGTAACCAAGATGGTCTCTTGGGATAGGGTAGTTTCGCTAACTGTGCGGGCATACCTAGAATTTGCAGAAGGTGCTGATGGAACTGTAGCAGCGCTTTAAATGCAGAGGGAGTGGCTTCATTTATAGTCCGTGTTGTGTGCATTCAGCACGGACCTTGCTTCGTGTGCCCTGGCTTTTGCGTGCATGTCACTATGGTAATACAAGTAGGAAAAAACTGCACAGATGAAAAGCAGCAGAACGGGGGGCAACACTAAACAAAATGTCTTGAGCCACACCTAGAACCCCAATGGGCCACATGCCCACCACCGGCCTAGAGCGCTTGTACGTACCTGAGGTCACTGTACCCCCACTGCCCAATGTCCACTCACCTAATTGATCTGTAAAGGAAAAAGAAAGCATGAGGTTTTTTCTTCCTAATTCAGATGGTTAAATGTTGATGTCTCAAATCAGCCCCTCCCTCATGCCAGAGGGGCTGGGTAAAAGTGGCTACCCACTCAGCTGAAGATACTGGGTTGAGCTCTACAGGGGTGGTTGCTCCTACTTCCCTCATGCCATGTGAAATTAAGGATGTTAAGAGGCAAACAATTGTATCAACTACACGATTAGCCAATTTGTATTGACTACATGATTAGTCAATATGGGAGAGTGCTCCAGGAGCTACCCCTGCTGTGGCTCTGCAATTTAAATGTAGTAGGACCGGGGCATGCAGGAAGACTGGCTCCTGTTACATTTAAAATGCAGAGCTGCAGCGGGGTAGGTCCTGGGTCCCAGGGCAAACCAGGACGGAGCAGTCCTGGCTTGTGCCGGGTCTAGAAGCTCCATCTGCATGGCAGTCCCAGGGGGGAGTTGGGACCCCCCCACCCCTGAGAGAAGCTGCTGCAGTGAAGCAGCTCCTGTCTGGGGGGGATCCTAACTCTTGCTGGGATCCCCCACAGATGGGCTGCTGCTGGAGCAGCCTCCTTATGCTGCTACCTCTAATAGAGCGGGGGGGGGGGGAATGGCACTGGAAGACGGTGCTGGGGGGAGCCAGCTTTTAAGCCAGCTCTCTCTCTCTTCTTCTCTCCCCACACACACATTTGCTGCCTCTGATATAGAAGCAGTAAGGGGGGAGGGAATATGACTTGACTACTCTTTTACATCCCTAAGAGATAGGAACAACATGGCAGTTTGAACCCTGTGGGACTGCTGGAACCACTGGGCCTGCAGTGCAAGTGAGACACCCTCCAGTGGGCCCAAGCAGGGACCTTTGGAGCTACGTGCATGAGTTTCTACTGCAGGAACTAAAAACCAGCTGGCTCTCCGCTAAGGCTGTAGAGCAAGCTCATTCTTTCTCTCTAAGTGGTCTCAGTGCCACTCCATGGGACAGAGCACCATGCTCAGCAGCTGTGTGGGTTACACAGGTGCACATTGAACCTTCAATCAGCAAGAGTTGCCTGTTCCCCCCAGCAGGCAGAGAGAAGAGCAGCAAGTGCTGATGAGAAGACTAGGGGGTGGAAGCTACCATGCCAGGCTGCAGAAATACTCTTTTAGCCAGTGCGCTGCACAAGGGACAGTCCTGAAAGCACAGCCCTACTACAGTGGTACCAGGATAGAAATGCAGGGCTGAGTGAAATGTGTGTTTTCCACAAGTCCCCTTGGGAGATCAGGGTGGGGAGTGAGGCAGAAGAGCACCCACAGAATGAGTTGTCTGGAGCCACAGATAGGCTCAAGCGAGGCCTGGTGGAAGGAGAGTGCAGGCATGGGAGTTTGTAAAGGTAGCATAAATGTGCACAGGTCCAGGAGCCTAGACTCCTGGGTACTAACTCACTCTACCCTCCGCTCCTCCACAGCCTGAACTTGCTCTGTACCTCAGTTTACTCATCTGTAAAGTGGGGGCAATGGTGGAGAGATTCATTCTCTCATTTCTGTACCATTCTCTGACCATGGAGAGTGCTAGCCAAGGCAGAAGTGTTATTAGCTTAAAGGGGGAGAGAATTACCTTCAGCTGAGATCACAGCTCCCTTACTGGAGACCTGTGTGGTATGTGCCATGGCCAGGCCTGGATCTGGATCTGGAAGAGCAGCACCTAAAAAGACAGGATACACCGTTACCCCATCAGCCACCTGCCTTGTGCCCCGCCCCCTTGCACCTCAGCACAGCACCTGGCAGGGAAATCAGCAGGTGGCTCAGCCAGGTGCTCAAGGAGATCCCAGAAAACTTGAGCCCCACAAGTCCCTGGCCCAGGAGACAACACTCTTCCTCCTCCCGGTTGGACAGCAAGGAGAGACTTCCCCCAAAGTCCCAGGCAAGCACCGAAGCAAAGCACCGAGCCAGCGCCAGGGGAGCGGGACGGGTCCAAGGCACCAGGCGGAGGAGCCGAGCCAGCCTGGCGGCACCGGGCTGCGATTGTAGGGTCCCGAGGCTCATACGAGAGAGGCGGCGCGGGACCACAAAGTTACCGTCGCGGTCTTAAGCGCCAGCCTCCGGCACCGCCCCCGCGGCTTCCGCATGCCCCGGGCCGCCCGCTCGCTCACACAGGGCCACTGCCCCAGGCCTAACGGGTCCCCGCGGGCCTCCTCACTGACCCTGCCCACCGCTGGCAGGCGTCCCGGAGCGCCCCCCCGGCCGCAGCGCCGCCCCCTCACCCCGCGGGAGAGCCAGCTCCTCCGGCCGCGGCTGCCGTCCCCTGGTGTCCCGCATGGCGGGGCCCGGCGCTCGGCTCCCCGTGCTGGGCTGGCTCCCCCAAAGCCGCAGTCCGCGGAGAAGGCGACGGCTCTGGAATTCCCCAGCTCAGCCGGCCGCCGCCTCATTGGCTACAGGCCCGAGTGAGCTCACCCGCCGTGGAACGGGAAAGCCCCGCGCTGGGAAGGGGCCGGGGCTCCAGCGATGGGCCCAGCGTGGGCGGCCCTCTCTAGCGAGCATGGGGCGCCGCGGGCCGTCCAGTGCCCTGCCGTGACCCCGCCGGTTGGGACCGGCCCCGGGGCCACCACGCCCGGGTGGCCCTCCCGCCTCCCTGCCCCAGCATCGTCCTGGGGCTCCCGGCACCTGCAGAGGCAGGGGAGGGCCGGATGGAGAGGCGTCGACTCCCCAGCACCGGAGAGCTCTGCCCCAGACTCCAGCTCAGCTGCCACTAAGCAGAGAGCATCCTGGGCAGCAGGGACACACACGTGGTGCCAAGGCCAGGACCTGGAGGGGTCGGTCAGCGGAGGGGGCGAGCACCCAGAGCAGTTGTACTGCAGCCGTGCTAGCCCTGTGTCTCAGTCCCTGCCACGCTGGTCTGATCTCATTGTCCTGGGTGTGTTAAAGGAAGGGCCCGGCCCAGCCTCCCTCCTTTCACTGGCTTAGCTAGGTACCTGATTCCTGTACAGGAGCAAGCTGTTAGTTTAGCTTGCAGCTAAGCCAGGGGAGGTAGCTGGTGGCAGGGTTCAGCCAGGGGAGGTTGTGCCATTCCTACCCATATACACAGCTGCATAGGGCACTGGAAAACTTGGGGGACCACTGGGCCTTAGAGTCCACCCAGCCATTTCTCCCTATCCCTGCTCTGTGGCTCTGCTTCCTCCAGAGAGTATCTAGTTAACTCAAAAGTGGGAAAACCTGCCTTAGCAGACACAGGAACCTGTGAAAGAGCCAGTCAAGTGGTAATGTTGCTATTTAAGGGCATTTGCCAACACCAGGTCCGTGATGTTTCTGAATTTACTGTATCAGAGTATGGGACCTTAGTTTCAAATATTTCATTAGTGTGTTGCTGAAGATTATAAAATCATGGCTCTAAAATATCATCCCCACCCTGGCTGCCATTGAGCATAGGGGCACCAATTTCATAATACTGTGTAAGGCCCCTTAAATCCTAAGGATGTCCATGGTGGCACAGTTGGGCCAGGGAAGGTGGCAGGTGACATAATTCTTCCTAGGGATGTTAAAATATCAAGTAACTGAATGATCGTATAATCACATCAAAGCTTAGTGGCTACATAATTAGTCGATAGTCCCCGAGGGTGGGAGTGGCAGCCAGTGGAGGGAGAGGGGCCAAGAGGCTCTGCAGAGCTGGTGCTTGTGGGGAGCTAGCTTTTAAACCAGCTACCCCTTAGCATCAACTTCTGCCTGTCTCCTTCTGTCTCCAATCTCCTTGCTGTCTCTGTGTGTGTGTGTGGGGGGGGTGACAGATTAAAAGCTGGCTCCCCATGCATATCAAATCCTGCTTGCCACCCTCAGCCTCCGCACGGCTGCCTCTCTATCAGAGGAGGCAGGGGGCAGGAAGAACTGCAGGATCGTGGGGCGCCATCTTAAAAGCCAGCTTCCCATAGGCACCAGTTCCTGCCTCCCCCACTTCCCACAGCCTCTGATACAGAGGCAGCAAGGATGGGGGGGGGAGGTGCATGTAGTCAATAGGATTAACCAAGTCCAGGCTTATTGGTTAATTGTGTAGTCGACTACACACGTTGACATCCCTAGTTCTTCCACAACTTCTTTTGTTTCCAGCTGCTACAATCTTACATTAAAAGAAGCTAAAAATATTCAGGTCCTTGCCTACCATTCCTTTTCTAGTAGCGGAATATACCTGCCTCTGGAAATTTCCACTACATGCATCTGATGAAGTGGGTCTTTGCCCATGAAAGCTTATGCTCCAATACATCTGTTAGTCTATAAGGTGCCACAGGACTCCTCATCGCCTTTTCTGGTAGAGTAATCCCAAACCACACACAGTCACTGGATGGGCCATAGCAGGGTGGGCCAGCCCCCTGGAAGACTGGATAAAAACATGGCTCATGCTATGAAAGCATTAGAGAACATGGGGGTGGACAGTGTTGGGCACACAGAAGACACAGTCCCTGCCCAGAACCATTGATTACCATCCAGGACAAGGCACAAAATGGGACTAGGGTCTATGCCTGGAAGGACAGACTGTCTGACCTCCTCCATCATAAAGTTCATGTAACCCCCTGGAATTAATTTCTGTTCAAACAAGAGCAGGTGCAAAATGGAGGGAGAGGAGGGCCAGGAGTGGCTCATGTGATTTCAATGAGCACAACTGGGCTGCTCCACCTCCTTAGGCAACACATGTGGTGCTGGATTTGGCATCTCAGGTTTTAGGAGCCCCTCTTGAAACCTCTTGGGTCTGATTTTTGGAGGTGTTGAGCAGCTGAAGCCACCAGGTGGCCAGAGCTCTGGGTGTTCAACACCTCTGAAAATTCACTGTCCCAAACTTCATTAATGCAGAGTTAAGAATGGCAGCATCTCATGCCTGCCTGGAATGTCCCCGCAGCTGGAACCCACTGAAACCCAGGGAACATTGGGCCAGGAATGTATGACAGGTGTGCTGCTGCATGCGCTGCACTGTAACAAGGCAGAGGAAATCTGCCGTTGATGTGCTGGGCCCTGGGGCTGTGTCTAGACTGGCATGATTTTCCGCAAATGCTTTTAATGGAAAAGTTTTTCCGTTAAAAGCATTTGCGGAAAAGAGCATCTAGATTGGCACGGATGCTTTTGCGCAAAAAGTGCTTTTGCGCAAAAGCATCTGTGCCAATATAGACGCGGTTTTTCGCAAGAAAGCTCCCATGGCCATTTTCGCCATCAGGGCTTTTTTGCGCAAAACAGTTTTTACCTGTCTACACTGGCCCTCTTGCGCAAAAGCATTTGCACAAGAGGGCTTTTTCCCGAGCGGGAGCGTCAGTGTATTTGCGCAAGAACACTGACAATCATACATTAGATCGTCAGTGCTCTTGCGCAAATTCAAGTGGCCAGTGTAGACAGCTGGCAAGTTTTTGCACAAAAGCGGCTGCTTTTGCACAAAAACTTGCCAGTTTAGACGCAGCCCGGGTGTATTCTCTTGGGCTATGTCTACACTGCAGGCTTCTTGTGCAAGAACTGTTTTGCGCAAGAGTTCTTGTGCAAAAGGTCTTCCACAAGAGCGTGTCCACACTGCCATGTGCTTTTGCGCAAGAGCGTCCATGGCAGTGTGGATGCTCTCTTGTGCAAGAAAGCTCTGATGGCCATTTTAGCCATAGGGTTTTCTTGCGTAAGAAATTCATGTTGCCTGTCTACACTGGCCTCTTCTGGAAGAGCTCTTGCACAAGAGGGCTTATTCCTTGTGGGGAGGAATAACTCTTCCGGAAAAAGCCCTGTTTTACAATACTATACTGTAAATTTACTTCTGGAAGAACGCTCGTGCAGTGTAGACAGCCGGCAAGTTTTTGCGGAAGAACAGCTGTTCTTCCACAAGAAGCTGCCAGTATAGACGTAGCCTAGGTGTGTGGGTTATACCTCCACCTGTCTATTCCCCTTCCCTGAGCAATGTGACCTGGGGACTAGTGGGGCTGTGGCTCTGAACCCCCCTTGCACTTGCGGCAGAGCAAGCAGAGCAATGTGGCCCTAGCTCGTTTGGCTCTCCCAGCCACATTGCTCCGCTTTCTGACAGCGAGTGCAGGGGCAGTCCTATCCCTCCCCAAGCGATGCAGCCAGGTGAGGAGAGCAAGCTGGGGCCACACTGCTCTGCTTGCCCTGCCACTGCTGGTGAGTGTGGTAGGGATGGAGTCCTGCTGTGGGCACCAGGCCACCTGCTAGTCCCCAGATGCCCAGCGACCCAGGGCCCACCTGTCCCTTTCTCCTCCTAATAAAGGCGGTTTCTTGGGCACTGCTGAAAGGGACAAATCAGGGAAAATTGCTTAGAGACAAGGCTATTTACAGCTTAAGATTGGTGGTCCTCCACTATAAGGCACCAGGCTAGTCACAAAGAGCCAGGGAAGGAGTTAAAATGACTCTGTAGCCTAGTGCTCAGATCCCTTCTCTGAGAGACATCAGATCCTTTTAAACCCCTTCTCCACCTGAAGAGGAGGGAAGATGTGAACTGGGTGCCACCACCTGGCTGTATGCCCCATCCCCTGGGCTAATTATTGTATGGGAAAGCCTCTCCATACATCCAGCCATTTGTTTCAGGCCCTGCATGCAACATAGACACCCAGACATTCCTTTTGCCCCTGGTCCATGGATCACTAGCAGACCTAGATGCCTCCCATCCTGCCCCCCAGAAGCAGGCACCTATCCAAGGTATGCCCCCTCTGGTTGGCATCTTCCACTGGTTAGCTGAGGCAGCTCTCTGTTCAGCATGCTGACTTTGTGGATCACCTTCTCAGGCGCCTCTCTCCATTGATTGGTTAGGGAGCCCCGACACCTAACACACACTTTGTTGTGATTCTGTTGGTACACTGACACTCTGCATTACAATGACGCCTTGTTCATCCCACCTCACATCGGTAACATTTAGCCTAACATTTCTTTCAAACCCCTTTTCCCTACAAGCTCCAGCATTTCAAGGGGGCCAGGCAGAGGCACAACCCCTTGGTTTGTGTAGACTGGATGAATTATTGTAGAAAGCTGCAAATTATTTTGTGTTTACTTTTCGTGACAATCATAGGTTACTGTTTGGGCTGAGGACAGTATCCAGCTGCCACATTAGTCACTGTTGACGTTGTGTCAGTCCTTACAAAAGGGTTCTCTATTCTGGGTGCATTTTGCAGCTACTTGATTTTCTTTGATTGCACTGTCCCATTGTTCAGGAAATGAGGAAGGAGCACAAGGCATAATTACAGCTCCTGGACACTTCTGCTTCTTAGAATGTGCCATCCCATCACTAATTAACACTGTTTGCCTTGGCCAAATGTGTAATAAAAAAATCAGGGTGGGGGTGGGGTGTTAGAGAACTTTGCAATGTCATCTCGTAACCTAGAAGCTTTGTCCTCGGAACAAAACTTCTAGAATGAGCCCCTGAAGAACAGCGGCAGAGAGCAACCGATGTGCACAACACATCCTCAGAGTTGGGAAGGACAGGATTCACACAGCGCCTGTGTGGTGGGTAGGGTCAATGGCTACAGCACGCCACCTTCAGCCTCCCACTTACTTGGATGTCAGGCTGCCCACGAACTCTCTTGCTTAGAGCACCTGCATGGTTGTGAACACTCATGGACCAGATGCCATTACTGCAAATGGCATCTGGTCTGTCCAGACATGAGATTGGCAACCCTGAGTCCCAGTCATCCTCTGGTTCCCATGCAAATGACTCTCACTGGCTTGTCAGTGTGGCTTGGGCACCAGTGGAAGTCCAACTTTTACTCTGTTGGCTCCCCAGGAGAGTGGGGAGGAAGGGGAAAGACTGCACAGGCCTCCCCCCACCAGCGTTCCCCAGGCCTGGGGGAAAGGGAGGGCCACATAGGCCTCCCCCGCCAATGCTCCCTGAGCCAGCTGGGGGAGGGGGTGCAGGCTGGCCCACCATGGACACACTAGGTGGCCCAGTGGTGAAGGCGGTGGGGGGGTGTCACCGGTGGGTCCTATAAGGGATATCCAATACTGTGCTGCCTAGCCCTGTTGGTGATCTCAAGAGGGGGACACAGCAGTGTGGCTAGAGGGTGTTCCCTCCCAGTCTGGTGCTGGGGGGGGGAGAGGTTTGAGGCAGGCAGGCTCTTTACCTAGGCGAGTGACAGACAAGATGGCAAGCCCCATCACCAGCTGGCCACTCCATTGGTGGTACAGTTGCCCCTAGCAGTATCTCTGCAGGATGGCTCTCCCCTGCGCTTGATGCCCCCAGGGTGACTATGATGATCATGTCCCTCCTGTCTCTGCCCCCTCCCTTTCCGTGTTATGGAAAACAATCACATTCCAGGCACATCCAATTTTCCAGACACAACCAAACCCTGACCTTGTTTTAAGTTAGGGTAAGAGGAAGCTGTCTACCAAATGTGGTGGTCCTAGCTCTCACTGTTTAGGAGTGCTTGAACAAACGGACTTGCAGATGGACTCACAGACAGATGAACAAATCTTTAAAATACATTCAAAACATAAAGCAAGGTCAGGGTTTGGTTGTGCCAGGAAAATCGGATGTGTTTGTAATGGGATTGCTTTTCATAAAACAGAAAGGGAGGGCTCTGCTAATGAATTACCACATGGTGGCAGCAAGGGATATAGGATGGAAAACAAGGACAGTTATGGGGCGGTAGCGATAAAGAAAGGGATAGCTGTCTACTATGTATTTGAGAGTCTGTCTGTTCAAGAATACCTCCTAAACAGTAAGAACTGGGACCACCAAATTCAATCTATAGCGTCCTACCAGCATTACTTAAAGCAAGGTTAACGTTTGGCTGTGCCAGGAAAATGGGATTGCTTCTCATAAAACCATACAAAAAAAGAGACAAAATCACCAGGCAAGGGAAAGGAGCTGGCTGAGGGCTCCTCCTCCCCCAGTACGTCCCAGCCCTGAGCCTCCTACCCCTCTAGGTGCCCTTTAAAGAGCGTGAAGGGGCCGAAGTTCAACTCCCCCCACCATTTGGAAGGGAACATTGCTGGCTGTTCCCCTGTTCCAGGGACCGAGGAGAAAGTGCAGTTTGCTGCATTCCTCGCTCTGGCTGGGGAGCGCAGGGGGAAGGTGATTCTGGACCCCCCCCATACACCCCACCCACTGTGCCTGCTGCAGCTGCCATGGAGTGGCATTTCTCACCTGGCCCCAAGGTGCTGTGGTGAGAGAGGGCTGGGTCCTCTCTCCGGGGACAGCCTGCACCCTGAACCCCCCTAGCCCAGGGCAATGATTGAAATAAAAACAAAAACTGAGTTAAAGACCCCAGCAATCCAGCGAAATCTTCTAGCAGCACACAAAAAAAGAAAACTACCGACTCCCTCAGCTTGCCCCAGCTCCCTCCTGCCCCACTAAGTCTCCCCCGCCTGAGCTATCCCCACTGCACTGCAACCAGTGGGCTCAGCTCCTCTTCAACTCAACTGCGCCCACAGCATCTCAGTCCTTTCCCTGCACGCCCCACACTTCCCCTGAACTGCTCCCCGCATCTCCCCTCACACGCCCCCTCGTCCTTCCCTCTCCCTCTATATTGCCCCCTGTCCTTCCCTCTCCTCTATATCGCCCCGCACGCCCCCTCGTCCTTCCCTCTCCTCTATCGCCCCTCGTCCTTCCCTCTCCCTCTATATTGCCCCCCGCACGCCCCCTCGTCCTTCCTCTCTCCTCTATATCGCCCCTCGTCCTTCCCTCTCTCTATATTGCCCCCGCACGCCCCTCGTCCTTCCCTCTCCTCTATATTGCCCCGCACGCTCTCGTCCTTCCCTCTCCTCTATCGCCCCCTCGTCCTTCCCTCTCCTCTATATCACCCCGCATCGCCCCTCGTCCTTCCCTCTCCTCTATATTGCCCCCGCACGCCCCTCGTCCTTCCTCTCCTCTATATCGCCCCCGTCCTCCCCTGTCCTCTATATTGCCCCGCCGCATTGCCCCCTCGTCCTTCCCTCTATATCGCCCCCACATCGCCTTCGTCCTTCCTCCTCTATATCCCCCGCATCGCCCCTCGTCCTTCCCTCTCTCTCTATATCGCCCCGCATCGCCCTCTGTCCTTCCCTCTCCCTCTATATCGCCCCCATCGCCCCCTTCGTCCTTCCCTCTCCCTCTATATCGCCCCCTCGTCCTTCCCTCTCCTCTATATCGCCCCGCACGCCCCCTCGTCCTTCCCTCCTCTATATCGCCCCCTCGTCCTTCCTCTCCTCTATATCACCCCGCATCGCCCCTCGTCCTTCCCTCTCCTCTATATCGCCCCCTCGTCCTTCCTCTCCTCTATATCGCCCCCGCATTGCCCCCGCTCTCCTTCTGCATCTGCCCGTCCCCTGCATCAACCCCTCGCGCTGCTCCTGCTCCTGCATCGAACCCCTCCCCCCCGCGCGCCGGGCGCAGCTCCTCCCATTTCCCCCCTTGCGTCACAGCCCCCGGCTCAGCCCCGTCCGCGGTCACATGACCGGCAGGCCGGCTTCTCGCGAGATCCGCGCAGTATCGGCGCAGCAAGATGGCGGCGCCGGAGACGGAGGCGGCGCTTCCTGGTCCTGGCCCGGAGCAGGTAGCGGGGCGGCCCCGGCCGGGCTCGCGGACCCTCCTCCCCCGGGCCGGGCTCGGCTCCTCGGCCGCTCCCCGGGCCCCTCCCCGCCCGACTCCGCTCCCCGGGCCCTGCGCCCTTTCCCTCGCCGGCCCGGCCCATCTCGCCACCGACCCGCTCCCGCCGCCCTCCCCTGCGCCGGCCCCGGTCTGCCCCCGGCTCCGCTTCCCAGACCGCCCCCTCCCCGGCCGGCAATGCCCTCCCGTCTCATTTCACCCCGCCCCTCCCGCTCAGGCCCCCGACTCACCGGGCCCGCCCTGTTTCCGCTTCCAGCCTCCTTTCCAGGCCAGATTCGTCTCCCTAGACTCCCCCCCCCCCCTTTCCAGGTCTTGCAGCTCTGGGGTTTATGGGAGCCCCCTGCTGGGTCCAAAGCCAGGCCCTGGGTTCCCTCAGCAGGCCCGGTTGAGGGGTTGGGTTGACCTGTGCTGCCAGCTGGGTGAACCCAACTTGTAGCCCTTTCCCGCCATCCTGCTACCCCCTTTCCCTATGCACTGTCCACCAGCCCATCTCTGCCTCTTCCTCCAAAGCAGGTAACGAGTAATGGAACCACAGCAGGGGGCCCCGTTGCAGAGACCCAGCAGCAGAACCAGCCGCAGCAACAAGCTCCCAATGCCTGGCAGGTCATCAAAGGAGTGTTGTTCAGGTGAGCAGTGGTTGATTCCCCGGTTGCCCTCTTCTCATAACATTAAAAACCTGATGTTACTTTCAGTTTGGCTACTGAGTCCCTTGCCTCAGGCTGTACAAATACTTCCAAATAACAAAACATCAACAGACCCCAGGGATGTAAAAGGTTAACAAGTTAACCGGTTACCCGGTAAGCATTAGGCTTATCTGAATTCTTACTTGGTAGCCAGTTAACTAGACTGCCAGCCATGTGGACCTGGTTGGCGGAAACCCAGGCAGTAGGCAGGGCTGCATGGTGGGCAGAGAGGACCTGTGCCACAGTTGTGGTGCTGCAGCCTTGCTACAGCCAACAGGGGCAGACTGGATGCAGCAGATGAAAGAGTGGCCCTGGCTGAGTCCTGGCTTGCGTTACTTGGCTCTAGCCATGCAGCAGTGGCCCCAGTGGGGGCAGGTGGGACCCAGATCCTGGACATGCCGCAGCAGCCCTGACATCTCTGCCTACAGCCCCAGATCCGCTGCCCTGCTCCCACCAACAGTTAACTGGTTAAACTATGATTTTAGTGGTTTAACGGGTTAACTGTTTTGGTCAGTATTTACATTTCTAGATCCCACCATATATTAAAAACTGCCATTCAGCAACTAAAAACACCCACTCTTCTGGTCTCCCAAGAAACCCCACAGCCCCATCACCACTGCAAGAGCAAGACGTGTTCTGGGTTGAGACAACTCCAACTTGAGATCTTTATCTGTGTGCTGACACACAGTTCAGCACTTTCCCTGCCATCTGCCTTGTATCACATAGAATGCTGCGGTTTCCCACATCCGAGATCTCTTGGGGCACCTATTGAGCATTGCCTGGTGCTAACCTCTGGAACTCCTCCAGGTGGAAGGGAGAAGAACAAAGTCCCCTGAGCTCAGCTCTTTAACTCCATTGTGCACTTCAGTTGAGACACTAATGCAGTGATGGGCAACATGAGTGGCCCTCCTTCATCTCAATGGGCTGCAAGTTTATCATAACAAAGACCGTCTCCTGTGATAGACCAGTTTTGCTAACAATGCTTGTGTGCCTAGTATTTGTGGCATGTGCCACTTGAACTGTAGCAGGGCTCTGTTGAGAGTCAGAGGGAGTACCCACCTCTTATAGTCAGTGTGCAATTAGCATGCACATGACTTCATGTGCCTTTGTTTTTCATGCTTATCACTTTAATAATACCGGTAGGAAAAAACCTACATGGAGGGAAACGAGTGGAATCTGGCAACCCTGCACATGGGCAGCACTAAACTAAAAGTCTTGCGGGCCGCAGACGGAACTGCATTAATGTCTCATGATCCATGACCAAAAGAAGTTTGTCAACGTAATTTCTGTGTCATACCCGGGTGACAGACCTGGCTGGCAGTGGGAAGTACAAGGCATATATTCTCAAAGCTTTTTCCATTGTCCTAATCAAAAATGGCAATTTAGATATCGGTTCATCATTGGAGGGGACTGTCAGCATCAAGTGAGTGTTTTTGAGCAGAGTCCAAATAGATGTTGCCTTTAAAGCAGTGAGCATCTTGTTCTACTATAAAGAGATGTTAATGTTCACTAGCCTTCAGCTGTAGGGAAGGAGAAGATAAAGTATGGGATGGGTAGAGAGTCATCTTAGGATATCTAGAATCTTCAAATGGGTAGCCGAGTTAGTCTGTAATAGGAAAAACTTAAAAAACAACAAATTGTCTAGTAGCACCTTAAAGACTAACAAAACATGTAGATGGTATCATGAGCTTTTGTGGGCACAACCCACTTCTTCAGACAACAGAAGTGGGTTGTGCCCACGAAAGCTCATGATACCATCTACATGTTTTGTTAGTCTTTGAGGTGCTGCTAAATTATTCGTTATTTTTTAAGTTATCCAGAATGTGAGTGAACAATGCAGAATGAAACATGACTAGACAGAGCCAAGTGTCCATTTCCTTCAGAGATTGTCCTGCTTCTATGGCTGCGGACAGTTCTGGCTGAAACTGCTCAGTTTTCTTGGAAATAGGAAGGCTTCACAGCAGCCAGTGTGTAGAAATAATGTGGATTAATCAGGTTTATTGTTACCAGAAAGGAATTTGCTGCTGGAGATTTTGCAGATGTTGTGGTAGAGTAAAAGAATTACTTGAACTTTCTGGGGCCACCATGAAAGAATTAAAAAAAAAATACTGAGAGACAAGGTCAGTCTAGAGGGCTAGATTAGAAGGGGAGAGAGGCAGCTCTAAAAAGCAGAAAAAAACCCTCTCCTATTTGGCCAGAGTCTACTTCCGAGCAGCCAGGAACAGCTGACCCCGAGTTAGTAGAGGTGGAGTTAGAATGAGGAAGCAGGCTGCCAGGGGGCCTTTTAAAAAAGCCTTCCCTGCTGGGGAAGGCGAGGAAGTGGTAGAGGAGTTTGGAGGGAGAGTCAGAGACACTGATAGAGAATGGCAGTGCTGCCAAAGAGCAGGGAAGGTGAGGGGCTCTGACGGAGTGTTCGGGCTCCCTTCCCCAAGTAGCCAGAGAGTCCAGCTGGTAGGTGGGGAAGACTGGTTACCCAGCCCAGACTGACCAAAGGCATCTGCCCCAACGCCCCTTTTAGCCAAGGGACAGAAGCCCAAACGCTGGAAAAGGCAAGTGGGACCTGTGCTGCAGTACCTAGACTGCAGGATTGTGGACTAAACGGGTCTGGGACCCAGGAGTGAGGCTGATCTTGCCACAACTGGCATATTGATCAACTTCAGATGAGATTGCTACCTCTGATAGTGATGACATAGCAGTTGAATGCGTGTGAATTGAGAGTCGGAGGCTTCTTCTTGTGAGGAGGAAAGACGTAGAGAGTCAGGAGCATTAAAAATACAGGTACAAAATAAAATACAAATCGCATAGGACTTACAGCTTACAGCAAAGGTTCCCATACAGCTTGGTGCTGTTCAGCGCCCAGAGTGAGAGCAAGCATTTTATAGACAAGACAATCTTCCCAGTGTAGTGGTGTAGGCCACTACCATGTTTCTAAGTGATCTTAATTCTTTCAAGACTGCAATAGGGCTCTGTTTAAGACAGATTCCCAGACTAACAGGCTCCACAAACTAAACTTCAAACTGGAGAGGCAATCCTGTAAACCAAACGTCTGTACCAGGCAAGTTGGTTGAACCTATAGTAAAGAATCGTTAAACATAGATGAACATGATTTGTTTGGGAGAAGGGTCAACATGGCTTTTATAAATGGAAATCATGCCTCACCAATCTATTAGAATTCTTTGAGGGGGGTCATCAGACATGTCAACAAGGATTATCCAGTGCAAGGGTCAGTGACCTATGGCTCATGAGCCAAATATGGCTCTTTTGCAGCTCCAGCTCGGCCTCCCCTGCAGGGAGACCTCACTGGTGCTCCAGCCTTGTCCCCTTCCCCTCCCCCCCAACAAGTTTGGAGCGCCAGTGCTAGCTTCCTGTGGGAGGAGGAACGGGGGAAGAAAGCCCTGAGGCTCCATGCCAGATCCAGCTTGTGGGGAAGACGCTCTGCACACTGCTGCTTCCCTCCCTTGGCTGGGGGGAACAACCTTGCAGGGACACGCTTCCTGGAAGCTCTCCCCTTTGCTCCCATTGGCCAGATTTTGGGAGCAATGGGAGCAAAGGGGAGAGCTTCCAGGAAGCGTGTCCCTGCGAGGCTGTTCCTCCAGCTGGGGGAAGAGAAGCAGCTGCACGCAGAATCTGGCCAGTGGGAGCAGCAGGAGTCCATGCCTGAAAATGGCGCAGAAGCAAGTAAGTGGCCCCTGACCTCCCACACCAAGATCCCGCACCCCCAGCCTGTGCACTCACCCTCCCTCTTCCTGGCCAGACACCCTGCCCACCAGTCTGCTCCTGCCCCTTCCCCTGGGCAGATAACCTACTCCCAGCCTGCTCCTGCAGCCTCCCTCCCACCCAGACCTAGCACTCTCACTGTCTCCTGTACCCACCTCCCTCCCAGATCCTGTACCCCCATCCATGTCCCACTTACTGACAGCCCTGTCCCGCACACTTAACCCATCATTTTTGGCCCCATCCTGGAGCCTGGTGGGGCGGGGCCCAAAATCCACTAATCATGGAACCTCAGAAGAGTAAATCTAGCCTGAGGCCTTGAACCCCAGTACTCCATCAGTGAGGATTGGGAGGGGAGTTGCAGGTGTTGGGTTTTTGGTTGGGTTTTTTTGTTTTGGTTTTTTCGCTTCTCGTGCAGTCCCTGACTGATTTTTCTGTGGGTCAGTGGCCCCTGACCCAAAAAAGGTTCCCCACCCCTGCCATAAAGACAATGTTGAAACCTTTTGTGTTGGACATATTTTACTTTTAAATAAAGTAAAGCGTCGCCAACAAGCCCCCGAATGGGGCCCAGCCCCCATCCAGCTGCAGCATCATAACACTCCTGCACCCCCCCACCCCAACCCTGAGCCCATAATATACCTGAGCCCCTCATACTCCCACATCCCCAGCCCACTACCATAGCACCCCTGCACCCTCCGCACACCCCAACCTTGTGTCCTGAGTCCATCATGCACCCAAAGCCCCTGCCCTGAGCCCCTCATACATCCCAACCCAGACTCCTGCACCCCCACATTCCCAGCCCCCTGCCATAAGATTGACAGAAGACAGCCTGAATGCATGCATGAAGCTGGATTGGACCAGTTATGTGGTAGACTTCAAAGAAATGTGCGAAAAGATGTGGCAGCAGAAGTCCCGTTACATAAAATCCTTGAGTACAATGTTTCATTTATGCTGCTATTAATCATTGTGTCAGTTATCAATAATATTAAGTTGTATATTTTCAGCCATGCAAATGGGAATTCTTATACGGCTCTTTGTTGACCACTTGTTCTGAATTTTGATGTAGTTGGGCTCTTCGATTTGAAAAGGTTGCTGACCTCTGATCTAGTGTATACAGTATACTTCGATTTTGTCAACGTTTTTCTGGAAGTCTCTCACCAAAGGCTTTTAGGCAAAGTAAGCAGACTCTGAAAAAGATGTGGGCATTATGGTGGAGAATCAGTTGCCATGAACTCTCAGTATGATGCTGTGCTCAGAAGCGCTAATGCAACCCTGGGATACATTAACCGGGATCTCTAGAAGGGTAAAGGTTCTTTTATGTCTCTATTTGGCGCTGGTGTGATCACCGCTAGAACCCTACAGTTCTTGTTCGTAATTCAAGAAGTGCACTGATAAATCAGAAAGGGGTCAAAATAGCCATGAGAATGATTCAAGGATTAGAAAACATGTCTTGTAATGAGACTCGATGAGTTTAAAGAAGAGGGGCAATTTGATTAGCCTCTAAATATAGGGGCAACAAATATTTAATAATGGGCTTTTCAGGTTAGCAGAGAGGTCTAATGTGGAAGTTGAAACTAAAGAGATTCAGATTGGAACAGTGAGAGTAATTAACCATTGCAACAATTTACCACGGGTAGGGAATCTCCATCACTGACCATTTTAAAGTTAGGCCTTTTTAAAAAAAATCTCTTGTAGCAATGGTGTTGTGCCAGTTCTCTGGCCTGAGTTATATAGAAGGATGATCACAATGGGCCTGTCTGGTTTTGGAATTGATTAATGTCCTTGCCCTCAAAGAACTTACAATCAAAGACAGGTGTGATACAACAGGTGAAACCAGCTGGGAAACATGAGCAGCCAACAAGACAGTTCTGATGAGCAGTGGTCACAGCTGTTGTTTTCATCATGTACAAATTCCCTGTGTCTTATCCTGCTATAGCCCTCAGACTTGAGACCTTCACTTGCTCCCCACCCTACCCTCTCAGCCACCTTATGATAGCTGTGACATGGTATAGTGGGCAGCAGCCTCCAGAAGAGGCTGCAGAGTCCAAATTCCCCTGTGGCTTCCACTGCCCATCCCTTTCTAAGAAACTCTCCCCACCCTTTTTAGCTTCATAGGCTCTTCATGTCCTGGCCTGCCACCTACAAAGCATCCACCCTCCTCAAAATAAGCCACTTCTTCATGCCACTTTTCTGAAAAAGGAAGTGGATTTATTTTTGCCCTAACAGCCCCACCAAGATCATGTTCTGACTCTTTCATGGGGTGCTCTGATTCATCCACTTTGTCTGCCTCTCCTCGGGAGTGATCACAACCCAGTTTCCTGCCCGTGGGCCAGAGAGAAGATTCACTGAACTGGGGTTGGGGGCTAAGTCATCAGCCCCTTTGCTCTCCTGAAAAATCCAGGCATTCGAACAAGCTTGTCTCTTGGTCGCAGCGATGCTAGCCTTGGAGGATTCCATGCATGGTTCAGGCTGGCATGTGGAACAGTAGGGGCTCTGCCAGATCCATGGCACGTTCTCTGACTTAGGCTCAAAGTCTTGGGCCACCGGGCGGTAAAACTCCAAAATGGGGAAGGGTCTCAGAACCCAGGCTCCAGACTGAGTTTATAGCAGGGCTGCAAATACCCCTTGAAATGTTAATTGGTTAAATAATATAATTTTAATCAGTAAACTGGGGTCTGGATAGCCCTCAGGGGGCTCCTCCAGCCCGGCCCTTCATGGGTGGCGGTGCTGCTCTGGCTGGGGTTGCTTCAGCCAGGCTGCTTTGGGTCCTGCTGTGCCAAGGTTGGGGTGCTGGGGCAGTCTCCTGGCCACACCGTGGTGGGCCTGGCCAGGCTGGAGCAACTCCGCTGCCCACGGTGGAGCCTGCTCCATCCCATGGTCTGTAAGGGTGATGCTTACCTGGGAACTGGTTAACCCTTTATATCCCTACTGTCTACTGCTGTTTTAGTCCCGCAGCCAGAGACCATGAGCCTGAGCCAGCTAACCTGAATGCTGAGATTTTGTGTTGTGGGTTTTTTATCACAGTGTAGGTGTCCCCCAAAGCTTGTATTGCACAGTGAGAGTGGGGACAGCAGGTGAGCTAATAGTAGAGGCCTGGATTCAGCAGAGCAAATGCGGGGATTTAGCTCAGTGACTTGGAGGGGTCTGGCTTGGGCTGGTCACATACGGAAGTTGAGCATGGAATGTAGCACTCACAAGAGTAGATGCAGGACACACATTTCAACAGAGACATTGTGTTTGAAATGTTGCATCTCACTATATCCCTTAGCCCCCCAAATTATTAAGACTGGGTTAACTGTTGTAGACAAATTCCTGCCTATCAGTCTTCAGTGTGACTGTTGCCTGTGGCACTTGTAACTGGCATGCCTCTGAGGTACTGAACCTTGAAAGCATTAGAACTGTGAACTTTTTAACTTGCTAATGCAAATTAGCTTGCAGAATGGCTGTCCAGACTTCCCACTTGGAAATGTACACCACCTAGAGTTAGCTGTTTCAGAGTTAAGTGTACAAAATCTGTTGTCCTAAATATCTACTTGGAATGCCCTGTCCTAACTCTCAAAGGGCTGAGGAGTGTGTGTTTGTTTGAATGCAAAAAGACCCCATTTGGCCTTGGAATCTGCTATGTAGGGATTTCTCCATGTGATTAAGGCTTCTCAGTCCCTGGCCCGTATTGGTTTTGTTTCATTGTCAAGCATCAGCATAGCCATCCGTAGGTACATTTAGGTTTGGGATGCTTAACTAAAAGCTGACTTCACTGCCAACGTCTATGGATCCCAGTAAATTCTCAGTTACTCTGTTATCGTCTTGCTCTGTCAAACTGTGGGAGAATTCACTGGGCACATCTCATGTGCATGGCTTTTTCATGGACTGTTTGGACCGCCAAAGAGTTAAATGCAGAGTTCAGGTGAATGCTGCCTTGTATTTTTCCAGAATGTGGAGGAGAGATGAACTTAAAATCTCTGAAAACCAGGAACTACAAATGTAGCCTCCCTTGAGGGTCTGATAGGGCCCGAAGCAACCTTTGTTCTGCTTTGTTTAGCAGTGAATTTCCCTTGGTCTTATCTTGAAGTGGTGGTGATGTGAGTGGATTATGACTCTGGGACACTTATGGGGGTGGGGCATCTTGCTGTTTCTCAGCTACCAACTGTGCCCATCCTCTCCATGCCAGGGTAGAACTAGAAGGGGAAGGGCAAATGGTCTATGAAGAACTCATCTACCAGCTGGAGACAGCAAATGGGAGGAGACACTTGAGGACCCCCCCGCCCCCAAATTGGAGCCCATACACAGGAATTTCTGGGGGGGAGGGGTGTACTTTTTTTTGTAAACGTGGACCACAATTATTTTAAATATAAAGTAGTTCAAAATACTCATGCAATGAGAGTGTATGAGAGGTTAGTGAAAAATGTGAGTGGAAACAGATTGGTAAAATGATTTTGTAATAACATGCTAAACAATTATACAATAATAAAGGTTTTATAGAAATTACCTTCTGGGATCATGGTGGGGAGCAGGGCTGGGCCTGGGCCACTCCTCGCAGGTGGGGGGCACTGTTCCCCGGCCCCTGCCGTGACGCCACCAGCCCTGCCTGCCCATCCCCCCAAACCTAGCACCCTCCTATCCCCTTAACACAGTGGTTCTCAAACTTTTTGGCCCATGGCCCAGCTGATGCAATGCAAATCTTTCCATGGACCACCAGCTGCTAATGGAAACTCACCATTAATTACATAATTATGCCTGAGCCGTTTTGCTAGTGCTGGAGCTAGGAAGAATGGTTTAATTTAACCAACAAGAAAGGAAATATTAATTTAAATTATTAAACATACTAAGTGCTTTAACTTTCTCATGTTAGTTTATCTAACTTAATACAAAAGGTTCCCATGTTTTGTTTTCTTTATGGCAGGGGTGGGGAACCTTTTTGGGTTGAGGGCTACTGACCCACAGAAAAATAAAATCAGTCGGGGACTACACAAGTGAGAAACGCCAAAAAAAAACCCCTCCCAAAACCCCAACCCTCACTGATGTGGCGCCCAACTGAGACACTTCACTCCTGGTGCTCCAGCTCCACTAGGGGAGGACGAAAGGCAGAGGGGATGGAAGTTCAGAGCTTCTCGTGGACCAGATTTACTCTTCTGGGGTTCCAGGGTTAGTGGATGTTTGTGGACCCCTCCTAGACTCGGGTTGGGACCAAAATCGAGCATTGAGTGTGCAGGACGGGGATGCCAGTGAGCGGAATGGGGGTGCAGGATCTGGGTGGGAGGTAGGGTGCAGGAGCAGGCTGGGAGTAGGGTGCCTGGCCAGAGGGAGGGGGCAAGAGAAGGTGCAGTGTGTGGCCATGAGGGAAGAAGCAGGAGAAAGGGTGAGTGCAGGAGTGGGCTTGGGGGTAGAGTGTCTGGCCTGAGAGTGGGGGCAGGAGAAGGCTGGGGCAGAGTGTCTGGCCGGGGAGGAAGCAGGAATGGGCTGGGGGCAGTGTGTCTGGCCGAGGGAAGGGGGCAGGAGTGAGCTGGGGGTGTGTGTGTGTGTGTCTCCGTAGGGTATGTGTGAGAGGGGCCTGGAGTTGGGGAGGGGGCACTTGTCTTCGGGTCCTGTGCCGATCCCAGGCACCGCCTCCCACTGCTCCCATTGGCTGGATTCTGGGGAAAGCCTCGAGGCAACGCATCCATGTGCTGCTGTTTCCCCAGCCGGGGTGGGGGAGTTGGAGTACTTCTTCCCTATAAGCTGGATTGCGCAGCGAGGATCAGAATTTTCTCGCCTTCCCCCTTCACTCTGTCCCTCCCCCCCCCCCAGCAGGTTGGTGCTGGCGTTCCAACTGTGTGTGGAGGGATAAGGCTGCAGTGCCAGTGTTGGCTCCCTGCTGTTTGGGGGGGGGGGATGAGCTCGAGCCACAGACACCTGGAAGGCGGCCGCAGAGCCCCCTCTTGCCTACTTGTGGATGTATGGGGGGTGCTTTAGCACCCTTCGCAGCCCCCTGCGTGTGGGCCTAGGTCTTTGTTCTGCACACATCATCTGCGAGTTGAGGCTCGCAAAGGTGTGAAATGGCCCATGTTCTCCCCACTCTCCTGACCCAGCCCTGTGTATCGATGGCGTGCGCTGAGCATACTTCAGTTTTCATTTCCAGCACAGACCTCATCAGTTTTTCCTAGTGTTGATCAGCAGGCGTCTGCAATCCTAAGCTGGCTCAGAACCTGTCTTGGCTGAGCATCTTCCTGGCCACCGGCTGTAAGTCTGAAACAGTGATGCAACTGCGAGAAACAGCAAAAGCTTCTTGCTTACCGCGTTGGCTGGCTGCACAGCGCGCAGAAGCCTCCTAGCAGATATGTCCTCGCCTCGGCGGAAGGCTTGGCGCCATTATGTGATTCGAGGGGTGTTTGGCTCTGGCTGGAAGGCTTGGATAAAATGTCAGTGTTAATTTGCTCCCCCTCTTTCTTCCATAGGATCTTTATCATCTGGGCCATCAGCAGTTGGTTCCGTCGTGGGCCGGCACCCCAGGATCAGATTAGCGTTGGTGGAGCACCTCGCGCTCCGAGCCGCAACCTTTTCCCTAAAGACACTTTAATGGTAATGGTGAAAGGAGCAGGCCTGTTGGCTGACGCAGGTTCTGAGTAAGGGTCGCAGCTGCATGGGTATCGGACAGTTATGACCAATCTCAGCTGTAGGGCGCATATGGCCTGTGGTCCACGAGTCTGCATCATCCAGCCCTGGAAGGACAGTAATTAATGCTTGGGGCAGCATGCTGAGACTAGAACTCTGGGAAATGAACCCTGTGCTGCCACTGTCACCTTACAGCCCCTACTTGGAAAATGGTACCCTCTCCTAAGCATGACTGCATGAGTCCAGGTACCTGACCCAGGCCAGGGTCCTTGAGATACTCGAGGAGGGCAATGTAGACAGAATTGCAGAATCCACCCTGTACCATAGGCTAGTTCCAGAATCAGTTTCTAGCTCTGGTGGTTGTGAAAATAACTGCAAACAGGTGAATGACAGAATGAAAAGGGAGGGGGCTGGCTCTGGGAAGGGAGAGGGGTAGGGGGAGAGTTTTGGGGAGGAAAGGGATGTTTTGTGGTGGCCATGCTTTGGTGCATTTAACTTTGTGCAGCTGGTGAATTCCAAAGGGGAGCATGGATTTTCAGTGTATTGCAATTGGAGTGAACCATGGGCCCCGTTCCCACTGGGATTTTGCCATAGACAGGGAGGGGGAGTTCATTTTCCCCTCCTCCTGCTCCCAAAGGTGCCTCTAATTCCTGGCTGGCTGCAGTCGCTGCTTCTCTCACCATATTGGACTTTTCCTGGGGCAAGAGCCCTTTCCTGAGCATTCCTTTCCCTGTGGCGCTGAAGGTTTGGCATGGTGGAAATCTACCAAGCCTTTTCTCTCCTGCAGGAAAACTAGCCCAGATACCTTCCTGATCCTCTTGGGCATGGTTAGGTGGAAGTTGCTGCGGGGCAGGGCAGTTTGAGTGTCAGTGCCCCTGAGAGGTGGTCAGGTAGCTAATGGAGCAAGCAGGGCAGCTGCTGCAGAGGGCCTGGTGTTGAGTTGAAGAGAGCCTCACTTGTAGGAACCGTATGCTGTAGCTAGGTAGCTGGAAAACCCAGGCCTGGCTCTCAGATTGGGAATTGCAGTGGGAATGAAAAGAGATGGGGGAGTGGAAGTGTCAGAGATGTAATGGGAGGCAAAGGAGCCAGAGGAGAAATCTTGGCCTCTGCATGTAAGGGACAGCTTGGTCCCCAGTTGGTTTCCTGGCTGGTGATTTTGAGCCCTGAAATAACTTCCTTCCATTCAAGGATTGGAGTGTTAAAGCTTCTTGCCAGCTCCCATCCATGGTGGGGTGCAGAGAAGGATTTTATAGGGAAATACTCTTCCCCCAGCAATCAGCCATGTGCTGAGGAGACTTGGGGGATCAAGCCCCAAGTCGAGCTGCGTGAGGGGGGGAAGTGAAAATAGACCTCTAGGAAATGAGCCCAGCACTGCCGTTCCTATGGCCTTTATTCAAGCCACCCAGGAGCTAAACTAGCAGAGGTTAGAAAGCTGGTCTAGCCTTCGCTGGGGAGCAGTGTCCTGCCTCCTTCCAAAGGTCACTCGTTTTGGACAGCCCAAGCTGAGCACACCCGTAAAGTGTGCACCCAAGCTGACTTGGCTCCCTGTGAGCTCTGCTTCCCACTGATGTAGCATTTCCCAAATGGGTCAGTGCCAGCTTGCTCTGCTGTGGGGCTGGGATGCTGCAGATTCACTGTTCTCTTCCTCTGACTGACCAGAATTCTCTGCACGGGGGTCCCTGTTGCGTGTGGCCACACCCACTTCCTGCCCGTACACCAACCCCTCCTCTTCCATTTTCACACTGATGACCAAAGCCTCAGGAGAACTTGTCATAGGTCACATGGCAATCTTGTGGCAGACCAGGGTCAAGCCTCAGTCTTCAGTTTCCCTAAGCATGTGATGGCCCCAGGGATTTGCTGTTTGCTGCAGAATACAGAATCTCAGCTCTCGATTTTAAAAGATGTTCCTAGTCCTGTAACCTTAAAAGTGGGGGGCAAGCAGAAACTGCTGCTGCAATGCCCGCCCAAGGCTGTGGCGAGCTATGGTGTGAGCCCCCTTTCAGTCAGGGCCTCGTGGACTCCACAGCTGCAGCTGCGAACTTGGCATGTTTCCAGGATGTTGCGGAGTTGTGTGGTTTTTGCGGCAAGGTGTGCCGTGGCTGAGCGCTAGCATGTTGTCTGGTCTCCCTGCCCTGTTGGAACCTGTCTGCGCCCATTTGTTGCTCTGCAGCATTCCCCCTGAGAGGGAGCTGGACACATTCCAGCACATGTTCACTGCTCCACACAACCAGGACACCGGAGTTGGGGGCTAGTGGACAGGTGGTGAACAGGGCTGCCTGGAGAGAGGTACAGTAGCTGAGATCCAAGGGGAGGAGCTGCTGAAGCTCTTTGTAATCTCATGTCTGGGATGCCTGTGAGTGGGTTTAGGGGGGTTGCCATGGGGGTTGTCCCAGTTTGAGATGGACTATGTAGAGTCCTGTCCCTAACCCCTACTCATCAGTGCAGCAGTAGCAAGGTGCTCATTCATTGTCTCTATTTTCCTGACTTTGCAAGGGACCTGGTAACACTAGTGTGTTTCCCACTGTAGGTTGGCGCCCTTGCATTTTGGAATCTGTCGCCAGTGTCAAAGCATGTAGATTTGAGTGGCACAGTGAGTGTAGATGGGTTTGTCACATCACAGAACTGATTCCCTGTTCTATCTTAGGCTAGAATTTGACATCTGTATGGCTGTGTGTACCAGCGGGGTATGAAAACCCACATCGCAAGAGGCATAGCTGTACCCGCATAAGGCTGTGTCTACACTGGTCCTTTTGTTGCTAAAACTGTTTTCATTCAGGTGTATGAAAAACACCTCCCCAACTGACAAAAGTTTGTGACAAAGTGCCAGTGTGGACAGCTCTTGGTTGGCAGGAGCTGTGCTCCTGTCAGTGAAGGTACAGCCCCGTGTTTGGGAGTGATTTTATTTTGTCACTGGCAGAGCTCTCTCCTGGCAGTTAAGGGTGGCCACATGGCTCATCTTACAACAGCACAGCTGCAGTGGCACATCTGTGCTAGCATAAGGTGAGCTGTACAGATGTAGCCTAACCCCATTGCAGACAGTGCAAGATAGATGGAAAAATTCTAGCCTAGATACCACCTCTTGAGGAGGGGGATTACCTACCCAGTTGTTGAAGGTAGTGTCTGTGCTGAAGCCCTGCTGTGCTTTACATAGACCTCCTTAAGGCTTGCCTACATGGGAAAGTATTTGCATAGTTGTATAGGGCTGGGTAAGGGCTCTGGGGGCAGAGCTAATACTGGGGGGCTCTAAGGGCAGAGCTAGTATTAAGGGGCTCTAAGAGGTGGGGGGCTGATACTGGGGGACACTGGGGCATCTGGGGCTAGTAGTGGGGGCACTGGGGGAGCTCTGGTGATGGGGCTAATACTGGGGGCTGGCTCTGGGAGAGTTGGGTGAGGTGGGGCTCAAAATAAGTTGGCACTGAGGGGGTCTGGTGATGGGGGGCTCTAAGGGGCAGGGGCTGGCACTGGCATTTGGGATGGAGGGCTGGCACTGGGGTTGTTGGGTGCAGGGGACTCTGGGGTCAGTGATTGGCGCTGGGGGTAGTGGAGGAGTGGGGAACTGTAGGGTTTAGGGCTAGCACTGAAAGGTTCTGGGGGCCAGGGATTTTGGCAGACTGTCAACATTTTATTTGCATATTCATTATGCAAATAAAATATTGCCAGTCCGCCAAAAGTTTGTGAATGGGTTTGCTGGTCCCCAGTATAAAAAAGGTTGGGAACCACTGCCCTAGCCTCGCAGCCGTGTGTGGGAGTGTGTTGAGGCTTCCCCCCACAATGCCGTGGGGGTTGCCAAGAGTTGGAGACTTGCTGGGGGTGGCATGTGAGCATTGGCTCACCCCACTCTGAGCAGAAGCCCTGAGCCTCTAAAGCAGCAGTTCCCAACCTTTTCCAGATGGGGACCCATTTCTACAATTCAGGAAGACTTGGTGACCCAAGGCAATTCAAAAACAGGGGGAGAAGGGAGGCCAGAGCCACCTGGGGAGACACTTGGCGACCCTTTTGAAATGTAATGGCGTCCCATATTTGGGTCCCGACTCATAGGTTGGGAAACCCTGCTCTAAAGGGCTGGATTAAAGCTGGATTGAAGCTGAGGGCCAGATTCAGCCTGTGGACTGTAGGTTCCCCACCCCTGCTCTGTAGCTATGGAATTATAGACTCATAGGGAAAGAAGAGACCTCAGGAGGTCATGGAGTCCAAATCCCTGCTAAAAGCAGGACCAATCCCAACTAAATCATCCCAGCCAGGACTTTGTCAAGCTGGGAAATAAAATCTCTAGGGATGGAGTTGTCGCCCCCTCCCTAGGGAACCCATCCCAGTGCTTCACCACCCTCCTAGGGAAATAGTTTTTCCTAATATCCAACCTAGACCTCCCTCGCTGTAACTTGAGACCATTGCTCCTCATTCTGTATCTGTCACCACTGGGAACAGCCTCTCTCCACCCTCTTTGGAACCCCATGTAACGCTCTGTGCAGATGCTCCCTTATTCCAGAATAAGAGTGGCTTTTTATTTTAATTTTAACCCCTTCCCAAGCAATATAAGCAAATTGAAAAATGACCTGTTCTGCGGGAATGATATATTATTTATCATATGCCAATATAACTCCCTTATATAACTGCAGCTGTTCAGATTCCAACCATGGCTTATACTGGTATAGCTGGAGCCCTGCACAGTTACAAAATTGGTATCCTCATCTGCAAAAATGATCCACAGATGTCTGTGTTCACATGCATAGAGGCGGACACTCAGGATGGTAGAGTATACAAAAGTAACCATTTAACTGATAAGCGACTACTTATCAATTAATGGTCAGTTACACGCAGCCTCCTGGGGAGGCAGCTTTGCCTTGGAAGGGCAGCGAAGCCTCTTCCCTGAGAGCTGGGAAGGCAAGGGCTGACAGCCCCGCTCCCTAGGAGTTGGGCTGGCAGGGGCTAGTGGCCCCGCTCCTGGGGAGGCTTCACTGCGGTCTGCAGAGTCTGCAGTGTGTGTAACCACTGAGATTTGCAGCCGTTACTCTGTTACGCAGTTTTTAACATCCTTAGTGGATAGCTGCAAATTGGCAGGGTGCTAGATCCAAAATCTGCATCCACAGTCATTGGTGTCTGCTAGTAAATTTATCTTCAGGCTGGCCAGCAGCCCTGCTCAGTCTTGGCTTGTGCCGGGTCCAGGACCTACCCCTGCTACAGCTCTGCATTTAAAGTGTATTAGGAGCCAGGTGGCCAGGCAGCCTGGCTCAGTTCCAGCTTGCGCCAGGTCCAGGAGCTCACCTCTTTCTCCCCCGAACAGGGGCTGCTGCCACTCCACACTGCTGCCTCTGATACAGAGGCAGCCGCACAGAATGGCGGGAGGCTCCTCAGGAGCCAGGTCAGAGCGCACTGGCTTCTGGCCCCACCCCCGGGGACTATAGAATAGTTCAGTAACTGATAAGAATTCATGAGGTTAATCGACTATTCAGTTAACCAATATTTAACATCTCGTCCCTGGCTGGGCAATAAAGATTCTGTGGGTACTTAAACGTGTGCCGCCTTGTTGCCTGTGTGAATCACACAGCAGTGACAGAGCAGGACTTGGCAGCTGGTATGCAGCAAAGGATCTCAGTGGTACTCGAGCCTCAGCAGACTCCCTTGTTCATGTGCTGCCTTTGCATGGCAAGCCGGAGAAACTTACATGAGCCATCGGTTCTGACTCTGTTCCCTTGTGAGCCTTCTGCTGATTCAGAAGGGGCTGCTTGTCAAAGCAGAGCTGCGCTTCACAAGCAAGTAGAAGAGCGTTTCAGGCGTTGGTTTTCTGCTGCTGGCAAAGCATCCCCTCCAATCCTCCTCCCCTTCGGTATTTTAATGTCACTCTCCTGCTGAGCTGTCTGCCAGAAGCAACCCTCCTCTCTTCTCCCTGCAGGATCTTCACGTGTATATCTCAGAGCATGAGCACTTTACAGATTTCAATGTCACCTCAGCACTGTTTTGGGAGCAGCGGGATCTTGTCTATGGTGACTGGACCAGTGGTGAGAATGCAGATGGGTGCTATGAACACTATGCAGAGTTAGACATTCCTGAGGTTAGTATATAACTCTGATTTCTCTCTTCCTAGGTGGTTTTTCTCCTGGCGCTGGATAATGGGCCATAGAATGGAGCACTGACGTGGAGATGAGTCATTTTCTCCCCTTTTTTTTGCCCTGTCTCGTCCTCCTTTTAAAGCCTCGGATCAAATGCTTAGACTAAGGCTTTGCAGGCTTTCTCTCCACAGCCTTCAGGCATCTGACGGAGCGATTGATCTTTTCATAACAAAGGTGTAACTGGCTTTCTGTTGCAAGTGTGAATTTTGCTTTCCGGATTTGGCCAGCAGTAAACCCCCTGCCTGCAATGTTTTTTCTGTGCTTGTGCGCTCCAGAGCAGGAGTCAGATGGGGAGATAGAGAGCTGGTTTTGCAAGTATTCCTTGTTTGCAAATGAGCATTGGCTTGGAATGGCTGCAAGTTGCTACTCTACCAGCTATGGTGAAATCTAGGACATCCTCTTTTATCCATATGGCTAAAACTCACCCAGGCCCTTAGGGGGTGTCTACACTGCACCGGAACTTGAAATAAGATGTGCAATTTGAGCTATGCAAATTGCGTATCTTATTTCGATGGTATTTCGAAATAGCTTATTTCATCATTTGGCATTGTACACAGCGCCAAATTTCGAAATAAAGCGCTATTCCGAAACGTCACTTACTCCTCATAGAGTGAGGTTTACAGGGATGTCGGAATAGTGAGCCCGAAATAACAGGCTTGCTGTGAAGACGCAGGAGAGCTATTTCGGGATAATCTGGTATCCCGAAATAGCATTGCAGTGTAGATGTAGTCCTAGTGTCCAATCCTGACTTTGGCTCCCTATTACCCCATGCCTGTTCAAAATGCTACCGTGGAGGCAGTCTTCCTGGTACTTCAGTTCGATCCTGTCACTCCCCTTCTGTTTGCTCCACTGGCTCCCCCTTTTGCCTGGCATCAGACTTCAGCTGCATGCTGTTACTCTTCAGGCCCCTCCTCCCACCTGTTCCTGTTCGCTAGCCAGCGGTCGCCTGCCACTTGTCCTGCAGTGTCCACCTCACAGCCTGCTTGCCTGTGGCTTCCATAGTGCTGGCTTCTGGGCCATATGTAGCTGTGGCTCATCCTCTCTCAACTGCTCTGTAAAGCCACTACCCAGTCTTTCTCCAACCCTTCCTAAAGATCTGCTGCAGCAGGACACTCACCACTGCAATGGCAGACATATGGCCCTGGGGGATTACCAAGGCCTGGCTTGTCTGCCTTTTAGTTCTTAATCTGATGAACATTTTAAAAAAAGTTACCTGGAGCCTCTAAAGGGTCTGGACTGTGGGTAGAGCCAAAGATAAGGCATGGAGTAGGGCTAGGGGTGGGGTGTGGCCAGGTGATCCCATCACTCTTCTCAACTTCTCACCTACCTTCTCTCTCTCGTATGCCCCTTGGTCTTCTCTGCTATGAAGCTGCACAATATTCAAACTGTCCATGTCCAAATGGCTCCCACGCAATGGGGCTGCGTGTCCCTCATCCTGTGATATACGGAACTGTTTTTGGACCAACCTTAATTATCTGTCACAGGGGCTCTTGTCTTGTGTAACCCCAAAAGCTTGGCACCTCTCAGGGCTTCTGTCTGCCTCGTGGCCAGACCATGCATGGGAAGCCTTTATCCATTCCTGACTGGACAAATAGCATTCCGAGAGCAGCCTTTTCCCACTGTTGATGCGTGTTAGGCAAATGTTATACCAGAGCTAATTTCAGGCCATGGCTGTCTCTTGTTCTGGATTTGTACAACATCTAGCTCAACAGGTCCGTAGCCGAGGTTCCCCGGCACTGTGCTAATATTAATAAAGAATAGACTGATGTAAGGGAAGCGTGGCGCTTACATGGAAAGAGCAGCAGTCGTGTGATGAGGAAGCTCAATGGTTAGAACTGTAGATAGCTGAAAATCTAGTTACAAAACCAGTGTCTTGACATCTCCCTCATACCCTATGTGATAGGATTATTCCCTAGGCAATGAAAAGACTTATCACTTTCGATAGGCTAATTGGCTCACAGGAGTGTAACAGATGCTACTAGCTCCTCCAGAAGAGGAAGGCAGTGTGCCTTGAAATGATCGCGATGGATACTATGCTTTTTTGATGCATATTGCTCTGGATAGCTTTGGCAGTGCTTTTCGTGGTTTTCCAGCACAGGGAATGAGGCAACTAACCGTCCTCTTGGTGTGTCTAATTTCAGAGTGTGCAGCATAATGGCTCCATGTACATCCATGTGTATTTTACAAAGAGCGGCTTCCATCCTGATCCCAAACAGAAGAACTTGTACAGAAGACTCGCTACGGTTCACACATCACGAAGTAAGACAGCTTCTGCTGGCATAGGTGGTGGGGTTCAATAGAGTTTAATTTCCTTCTTCTGGAGCATCAGGGGGTGGTCACGGCTGGAGATGGGACATTGGCTGGGGTGGGCCAGGGCTCTGGGATGTCACATTCTTGCTCTCATGCTCAGGATTGAAATAGTCACTGTATGTGGGGTTAGGAAGGTATTTTCCTCAGGTCAGAGTGGCAGGGGTTTGGTGGGTTTTTGCTGGTTTGGCAGCATGTGGGTGCTGGTCGCTTGTTAAAATTACATGGGTATGTTTCTCATAATCGTTTCCCTGCCATTGTGGGAGGCTGTGGGCACTGGTGCTCCTTGTTCCCTTCTGTTCTATGCCTGTGGCACATAATAGTGGCCCTAAAGACATATGGTGTCCCTAGCTTCTGTTTCTCTGGAAGTGGGAGACGGGAGGCATCACGTGAGGATTACCTGTTGTGATCCTTCCTCCTGGGGCATCTGGTATTGGCCACTGTTGGCAGACAAGATACTGGACTAGATGGACATTTGGTCTGACCCAGTCTGGCCGTTCTTATAGTTTAGTCTCCAATGGGCTGTAATGCTTAGGCCTAATTTGGTTTTTGAGTTTAGTGTGTGGGTGCTGTTGGTGGCAAGTGATACACAGGAGGTCAGATGAAATGAGGTGGTGGTCCCTTCTGGCCTTAAATTCCATGACTGCCTGATTATGCATATCTTTAAGAGCCCTACCAAATTCAGGGTCCAGTTTGGTCAATTTAACAGTCATGGGATTTTAAAATTGTAAATTTCACAATTTCAGCTATTTAAATCTGAAATCTCATGCTGCTGTAATTGTAGGCATCCTCACCCACAAGAATTGTAAGGGAAGTCACAAAGTCATTGTGGGGGTGTTGCGGTTCTGTTACTCTACTTCCCGCTGCCTTCAGAAGTGGGCAACTGGGAAGTGTCAGCTTCTGGCCGGGATCCCAGCTGAAGGCTGTGCCACTGCCAGCAGCAGTGCAGAAGTAAGGATGGCGTGGTATGGTATTGCCACCTTTACCTCTATGCTGTCACCACTCAGTGGCTGCCCATATCTGAATGTGCCCAGTAAGTCTCGCCCCGCAAGTTTCTCAGGATCCCCAGAACACATTTCACACCCCCTAGTTTGAGAACCTCTGTTTCTAAGGTGCACTTACTTGCCATATATGTAATGTAGATTTCAAGGCCAAAAAGGACCAGTAATGTGGCTTCCTGTACAGCACAGGGCAGAGAACTTCCCTAACATTATGCTTTGAAGTAGAACATCCCTGATGTTAACAAATTCACTTTCGATTGAAAAATACCTAGAGTTGGAGAACTCACCATTTACTCTTACTGTTAAAAATGTGTATACATTCTTTCCAGTTTAAATTTTTCTAGCTTCAGCTTCCACTATTGGACTGTTCTCTGCTAGACTGAGCCCATTATCAAATATTCCTTATAGGTATTTATAGACTGGAATCCAGTCATCCCTTAACCTTTCATTTGTTAAGCTAAATAGAATGAACTCCTTGAGTCTGACACTATAAGGCATGTTTTCTAATACCTGAATCGTTTTCATGACTCTCTTCTGACGTCTCTCCAATTTATCAATATCCTTCTTGAATTGTGGACACCAGAATTGGACATAGGATTCCAGCAGTGGTCACATCAATGCCAAATAGAGGTAAAAGAACCTCTCTACTTGCACTCAACAGTCCCATTTGTGCTTCCCAGGATTGCATTAGATCTTTTGGCCATCACATCGCACTGGGAGCTCATGATCAGCTGATTCTCTGTTATAATGCCCTATCTTTTTCATAGATTCATGGAACACTAGAATGGGAAGGGACCTCGAGGTCATTAAGTCCAGTCCCCTGCCCCCTCAGCAGGATCAAACACCATCTAGATCATCCTTGATAGATGTCTATCCAACCTGCTCTTAAATCTCTCCAGTGATAGACTCCGTAACGTCCCTAGGCAATTTATTCCAGTGTTTAACCACCCTGATAGTTAGGAAGTTTATCCTAATGTCCAACCTAAACCTCTCTTGCTGTAATTGAAGCCCATTGCTTCTTGTCCTATTCTCAGAGTTGTTGCATCCCAAAATAGTTCCCCAGTCTGTAAGTGTGACTTACATTCTTCTCTAGATGTAGACGTTTACTTGCATTAAAATTAATATCATTTGCTGGTGCCCAGCTGACTAAATAATCCAGATCTCTAAATCAGCAACCTGCCTCTTGCAGAACCCCATTAAAAACTCACCTGCTTGGTGAGTCCCCCTGTACAATTACTTTTAATCCATTTCAGGTATGTTCATTTTGTATCTTAGGTTTGAATGAAAATGGTGTACAATACTGAGTTAAATGCCTTACAGACGTCTTAGTACAGCTGTTACCTTTATCAGCAAAATTTGTTACCTCCTAACAATCAAGTTAGGATCTATTTCCCATAAACCCATGTAGATTGGTATTAATAGAGTGCTTGCTCATGTCCATTCCACTTAGGTGTGTGCATGCTGGCTGCACAGATGGTTGGAGAGCTTTCCCCTCAGTGGTACCTGTTGGGCCATCAGGGGAGCCCCCCCCCGGAATAGTGCCGTCATAGCCTCACATATATTATACCCCTGCTGGCCTTCCACCCCCTCAGTTCCTTCTCACTTCCCCCTGATGGTTCTTGGAATGTGCGGTATTCACACATTCTTAGTAGTTAGTTAGCACTTAGTTGAGTCCCTTTGTTCCCTTCAAGTTGCTCTTCCTGTTAATGGTTCATTAAGTAGTTCAAGTTCTTGTGTTGGGTTGGGGTTTGCCCGTTGTGCCCCTTCCTGCCCTGACCCATGCCAGGGCCTCATGGCGTTAAGCCCTGGGTGGACTGTGCTAGGCCTATGCCCTGTGGTGACCCTCACGACTCGTGCTTGGGTGAAGCTCGCATCCTGGCTGACTGCAAGATCTGTCACGGTTTTAAGCTCCGGACTCAAGAGAATTCGCCCTTAAAAACACTCCTAGTGGGGTCGGCTCTTCACCCGGCCTCGCATGTGGCACCTGAGTCCCGCAGCATATCGCCCTCAGCATGGGAGGTTCCGGGAGCCTCGCTGGCATCAAGGCGCCCTTCGGCCTGGCACTGCTCACAGTCACTGGCGCCACATAGGAAGAAGCAGCTGGAGAGGGGTAGATCGCCACTCCAACATGTGCCCCCACTCGTGGCACCCTGATGCACCTACACCGGCTTCAAGGTCTGCCGCTCCTGGGCCCGAGTGTGGTCAGTCGAGCATGACCAGGGGATGCAGTGTAGAGGAGAAGCCAGTGCTTTTCAATAGGCCCTCTATGCTGGACACCTTTGAGGCAGTTTGGGAACTAATACAGTTGACCACAAGCTCACCTTTGTTGCTGCCAGGGCACCAAGGTGGGCCCTGAGCCCACGCCACGTTGATGGCACCAGACCTTGGCAGGCGCTCGTTGAGGACAGCACCTGCTTTGGCCCCCTCTGCGTCCCCTGGCTCAGCACCGCACTCCCCAGTGCTTACATTGATGCTGGTGCTGGCTCCAGCGGCCCCTATGGTGCCAGCAACCACGGTCTCGCAAGAGAGCTCGCCTCCAGTGGTGCAGCCTGTGCACCGGAACACCCTTAAGTCCCGTTCTCTCCCCCCCCCCCCCCCCCAACTGTTTGGGTGTGTCTAGACTACAGGATTTTGTTGACAAAAGTGGACTTTTGTCGACAAAACTATATCTGCATCTACACTGCTGCTGAGTTCTGTCGACATAATGGTGACAGAACTCAGCAGTTTTGTTGATGGCTGTAAACCTCATTCTACGAGGAGTAATGACAGAGTTCTGTCGACAGAAGGCGTTATTGCATCTACACTGTCCTTTGCGTCTACACTGTCATGTCGACAAAGCGGCTTGCTTTGTCGACAGAACTGGATATAGTCTAGACGCTCTTTGTTGACAGAAGCTTTGTCGACACATACTGTTGACAAAACTTCTGTCGACAAAAGCCTGTAGTCTAGACGTACCCTTTGTGTCCCTAGCAGACAGGATGAAGGGTCTGCCAGCGTCGGTCCGGCATATTTCATCCTGGATCACCTCTTGCATTAAGGCATGTTACAAGTTGGCATGGGTTCTGGCCCCGCCTATCATGGCCCATTCAACCAGGGCCCAAGCATCTTCCACTGCCTTTGTTGCTCAGGTGCCCATTGTGGAGATCTGAGGGCAGCCACCTGGTCATGGGTGACCTTTGCGAGTCACTATGCCATAGCGCAGCAGGCCAGGGAGGAGAGGAGGTGGGCAGGGCTGTGTTGCAGTTCATTTCTCTGTAGGCTCTGATCCTGCTTCCTAGAGTTTGGCTTCTGAGTCACCTAAGTGGAATGTATTAGGGATGTTAAGAACTAGTTGATTCTTCCGCCGCCCCCGCGCCCCCTTTGCTGCCTCTGTCAGCAAAGGGGGCAGCGCTGCACAGCTCAGCCTGGGATCAGCTGTGGTGCTGGAGCCCGGGGTAAGCTGGGGACTCCGCTGAACCTGAGATCAGCTGGGGAGTCCCCAGCTGATCTCGGCTCTGCGTGGCTTTTCAAAGCAGCAGCACAGCATGGAACCCGCTGGGGACTCTTGTACAGTTCAAAGTTGGCACGCCGCATGCAGCCTGGAGTCAGCGGGACTTCCTGCTGGCCCCGGGCTGCAGGCGGAGTTCCGCATTCCTCCCTTGAAATGTACAAGAGTCCCAGTGGGCTCTTGTACATTTCAAAGGAGGAATGCGGAAGTGCCTATGGACTACTCCAGTAGTTGATGGAAATTCCATCGACTACTTGACTAGTAAAATAATTGATAGTTAAAATTACTAAATGGGCATGAGCAAGCACTCGCGAAGAAGGAAAAATGGTTACTTACCTTCGTAACTTGTTCTTCAAGATGTGTTGCTTATGTCTGTTCTAGGGATATAATAGTATAGTCGATTAACCCATAAGCAAAAGCTTTTATGTTAATGCTATAGACTGCACACATTGCCTCCCCCCCCCCGGAAATATTTTATCAGACTGGCCAGCAGCCCAGCTCAGTCCTGGCTTGCACCGGGTCTGGGATCTACCCCTGCTGTGGCTCTGCATTTAAAGTATTAGGAGCCAGGCAGGCAGTTCAGCTCAGTTCCGGCACACACTGGATCTGGGAGCTCAGATCTCCCCCAGACCGGGGGCTGCTGCCATCTCATGCTTCTACCTCTGTATCAGAGGCCGGTCTGCAAGGGGAGCCGGTTTTTGAACTGGCTCCCCTTGTGGATGCCTCCCGCCTGGCACCCTGCACTGCTGCCTCTGATACAGGGGCAGCAGTGCGGAGTGGCAGGGGGCTCCTCAGGAGTGGGGCCAGATGGCGCTGGCTGCTGGCCCCACCTCCAGGGACTATAGAATAGTTGATTAACCTCATGAATTGTTATCGGTTACTCAACTATTCAGTTAACCAATATTTAACATCCCTAGTCCATTCCACATCCCACCCACTTCCGCCATGTCGGAAGATTCCAGCAAAAAAACAGAAGGGTTGGAGGGCCAGCAGGGGTATAGATGCGCTGCTATGGCGGTGCCACTCCAGGGGGCTCTCCTGCTGGCCTGACGGGCACCGCTGAGGGAAAGCTCTCTGACAATCTGTGCACACCTAAGTGTAATGGACATGAGCAACACATCTCAAAGAACAACAGTTACGCAGGTAAGTAACCGGTTTTTGTTGTTGTTCTTTCTTAATAGAGTCCCATATTAGACTTTCCATTATGTAGCTGAGAATCAGCATCACGCTTACAATGACCTTGGTCGTCATGTTTACCATGTTTAAATACTGGCACATCAGCTTTCTTCCAGTCTTTGGAAACACTGGGGAAATTCCAGAACTTGTTGAAAAAAGAGTATTGATGGCCCAGTAAGTGCCTCATCCAGCTCTTTTCAAACTCTTGGATGCAAGTAGCCCAAATTAGCTGATTTAAAAATTTCTGGCTCTAGTAGCTGTCTCTGCTCTTTGAGTGCTTGCTTATGTGCATTCCATTGTAGGGGTGTGTGCCCACGTGCACAGGTGTAGGAGAATTTTGCTATAGCAGTATTCATCTGTAGCGCCGACGATTGGAACACCTTGTCTTGCATTATAAGAGCATTAGTGGTTCTTAAAACCCATTGTTCTGTCTCCTTTGCACTTAGTGTGTAGGTACCTATGCCCTAAGCGTTAGTGTAGTTTGGTAGTTAGTCCTGGCTAGGACTTCATCATGGAGCAGGCCATGTCCCATTCTCCAGACTTTAAGCTATGATCATCGTGTCGCAGGTGGATGCCTGTTAGTGACTCTCATGACAGCTGTTGAAAGTGCTTGAGGGAGTCCTGTGGAAAGAGAGAGTGCAGCATCTGCAAAAACTTTTGCCCTCAGAGTCCAAAGGAGAGGGCTGTCTGCTTGAAGGCCGTCACCATGGAGATGGTGCCTCCTGATTGGATTCCATGCCTGTCACCTCAGCAGTAGTGTGGATCACTTTGCCCGCTACCCGAGTCTGCCTGGCACCATTCCCCCTTGCTGGTGTTTAAGAAGCAGCTGAAGACAAAGGGTCCGGAGGGAAGGGGGCTTTGGGCAAAGGATCTGTGCTCTTTGGAGCTATATGGGGGCCCTGCTAAGGTCAGGCCCCCTAAGCCAGCCAGGGATCCAACACCAACTCCTGGGGGTAGCAGGGAACACTGGCTTCTTGTAGAGCCTTGGGTGTCTGAAGTGGTCCTGGCAACCAGAGATCAAGCAGGCTAGCCGGCACTGCAAATGCCAAGCCAGGCAATGGATCTGGCTAAGGCCCTAGCATCCGAGGGCAAGCCAATTATGGGACTGCCCTCTAATCAGTGGAACATCCCTGGACCCTAGGTGCCAATCCTCACTGCTGTGACCTATAGGGATAACTACACGACTGGCCTAGGCTTACCTGTTAATCTTGTTGACTACATGCACTCCTCCCCCCTGCCTCCCACAGAGGTGGGGTGGGAAGCAAGAGCCAGCTTAAAAACGGACTCTCTTCGAGCACTGGCTCTGCACGCCTCCTTCCCCCTCTTCTGCTGTCTCTATTAGAGGCAGCAGTGGGATGGAAGGCTGCTGCGGACCACCCACTGTCTGCAGGGAGCTCGCACCCCCACCTCAGCGGATAGGGGTTGCTGCCTTCCCATGCTGCTGCCTCTATTTCAGAGGCAGCTACACGGAGTGGCAGGGGACTCCCTGGGAGTGGAGTCGGGAGCCCATTGACTGCCGGCCCCACCCCCAGGGACTATCATATAGTCGTGTAACCATTAAAATTTAATAGTTACCCAACTATTCAATTACATGCTAACATCCCTATTGGACTACGATCCTGGCCCCATAGGCACCGGTCCCCAGTTAAAAACCCAAGGTCCCTCAAACCATGATCTCCACCTATGAGACATAGGACACCTGAGTCAAGGTGATGATCCCCGTATCTATGGTACCATTGAACCTCCTTAGAGTTTGCTACGATGCATGTTACCATTCCAGGCATCGACCCCTCTGGTCCCGTATGGCAGACTACCTTCCATTCCATCTACCTCTAAGAAAGCGGAAAAGTAGTACTACATTCCAGCAAAGGAATAGTCCTGTACACCACCCTCCAGCAGTGTCCTTGGTCATGTCCACCATAAGTGAGAGGGATGGGCATGGCCAGCCTAGTGGCACACCAAGAAGGTGGACTTGTTTGGCAGGAAAATGTATCTGGCAGCCAACCTGTAGTTTCAGGTACCTAACCATCAGGCCCTACTAGGCAGATAGAACCTCAACATGCAGGACTTCATCAAAGTTCAGAAATGCCCTTTCATAGGACTGAGCCCAGGAGTTTGTCGCCTTAGTGGAGGAAAGCAGAGTGGTAGTGAGAGGCATCCTCCAGATGGCTTGGGACGCTACAGATGTGGAGGCCAAGATGGTCATCTCTGCGGTGGTCATGAGGTGCAGCTCCTGTCTACAGTTCTCTGGACAGCCCCAAGAGATGCAGATGAGGGATGTTAGATATTGTGTATTGAATAGTTGTGTAACTGCATGAAGTCCTAACAGTTATATGACTATTCAATGGTCCCTGGGGGTGGGGCCGGCAGCCAATGCACTCCGAGCCCCACCCCGCAGCCTCTGTATCAGAGGCAGCAGCGTGGGGTGCCAGGTGGGAGCTGGTCTGCCAGGGGAACCAGTTTAAAAAACAGCTCCCCACGCAGACCAGCTGCCTGCATGGGAAACAGACAGCAGTGCAGGGCAGCAGCAGCCTCTGTCCACAGGGAGCGCCCCCCCGGACAGACAGAGGCTGCTGCCACAGACTAGCCTCTGTCTGCAGCGAGCGTGGGCCATTGAGGCCGGTGGCACCGTGGAGCTGGTGCTGGTGGGAAACTGGCTAACTGGCTTTTAAGGCTGCTCCTGCTGGCCCCCCCTCACTGCTTGTGTAGGAGGCAGCTGGGGAGGGAGGTGTGGGTCCATGGAGCTGGCACGTGTGGGGAACCTGCTTGTAAGCCAGCTCCCCATGTGTATCGGCTCTAGCCTGCCACCCTCGCCCATTGCGCTGTTGCCTCTCTATCAGAGGCCCCAGGGGCCTGCTTAAAGCCAGCTTCTCTTGGGCACTGGCTCCTGCTGCCTACCCATTCTTCCCCATTCTTTCCTTGTTTGGCAGGAAAATGTATCTGGCAACCAACCTGTAGTTTCAGGGGGGAGGATGCATGTAGTCGACAAGATGAACCAATAAGCCCAGGCTTATTGGTTAATTGTGTAGTCAACAACACATTGACATCCCCAATGCAGACCATGCCTCAGGACCTCCTGTTTGAGGGAATGAGTCTTTTCTCTGATCTTACTGATACTCAGCTCCACAGACGTAAAGACTCATGCTATCCTGTGTTCCTTGGACCTGCGCACTTCTCAGCAGGCTAGGAAGCAGTTCCATCCTCTGCCTTCTCGGTGAAGATCCCAGGGTGTTCCCTGTTCAAGCATTACCAGGAAAAGAGCAGAGACCAAGGATTTAAGCAGCAGCACCCTTTGTCTTCCTGTTCCTCTGCCCAGCCTGGTCCTTCCAGAAGCAGGCATTTTGAGGGTGTGTCCACGGACGGTGACCTAGTCACTTCTCAGAATCCACTCTCCTACTCTATCCTCAGGTGCCCGCACCCCTTCCATTTGGCCTGGTCTTGACCAACCTTAGACCATTGAGTGTTCCACATATCCTTGGGCTGCACCTCTCTGTGTGTGGCCAGCTCTCCTTCCCACCCCCATTCTCTATCCTTCAGGGGGCCCTTCTCACAACCAACTCCTTGTTTGAGGTTGAGAGACATCTTCAGTCGGGGGCAAGGGAGGTGGCCCTTGGGGATGTGCAAGAGTTCTACTCCCGCTACTCTCTAACCCTGAAAGCAAAAGGAGGACTTGGACCCATTTTGGACCTGCCCCATCTCAACAAATCTCTCAAGTATTGAAGTATTGCAGGGTCTTCCTGGCCTCCATATCACCCTTCCCTGGACCCAGGAGACTGGTATGCTTCCTTTGACTTGAAGGCAGCATATTTCCATTTTTCCAGAACACAGGCATTTCCTCCATTTTGTATTGGGTCGCTGCCGCTTTCAATTCACAGTACTGCCCTTGAGTTTCTTGCCAGCCCTGAGGGTATTCACCAAGTGCACAGCACCAGTGACTGCTTACCTGAGTCCCTGAGGTGTACACATTTTTTATTTATATTAATTACTTTTGGCTTCCCCTTTATTCTGTATTTTTATAGATGCCTTATTTTTATATAAGCCAGGTTGGCCTTGCTACAGTGCACTGAAAGGTCCATAGTGCACTGTAGCTTGCTGCTGTTAAAACATGAACATATTAAAGCACATTGAGGAATTTTTAGTGCACATGTTGAGTTACTGTGTGACAAACCAGTGTGCTGCAGGTTCATCTTCTGACTTGCCATGTGCTAACTTTCCATGCGTGTTTTGAATGGGTTGTTCCCTTAATGTCAATAAAAGATTTGGGATTCTGCCCTTCCATCAAGGTGGGAAAGAACTGAATCCCTCTCACTCGAGGCAGCTTAAAACTAGAGCTGCTGTTTCAACCAACCAGATTGATCTTTTGTTGTCTCAGGATTCCAGTAAAGCTGCAGCCATATGCTGTTCATTTTCATTTGGTTGTGGTCTGTTGAACACAACTCTGAAAATCACAGGTACTTACTGTGAACTGAATACACAAATGGCTAATGGCTTTACTGTTCCAGCTACTCCATGTCTTCCTCAGTCTGCTTCTCTGAATGACTCCCTCCATCTGGTTATTGCAGTGGGAGCTGAGGTCAGGAAAACTGCTTTGTGTAGGTGCTTTCAGTAATCTCCGCCGGTAATCCCCTCACACTGGAAGGGTCCTGCTTGTTGACTATTGCCCTATTGATAGGCATTAAATGGAATGGAATTGGTCATTGTTCTCATTAATGTAGGCATCAGGGTAGCTGATGAGTTGTTAAGCTTGACACAAAGGTTGATGGGTGACTTGAACACAGTGTGTAAGTGAGGATACGATTTTAATAATGGAGATCACAGATTCAGTAACTTTATTGGACCTCTGTGACTACTTCAGCTCTCAGCATTACCCTTTTCCTCTACCCACTGGCCTGTATTCCCTTCCCCCCCATTGTTGGCTCCAGCAGGGGCTGTGCAAATGCAGTCCCCTCACCCGCCAGGCCTGTGAACACACCACACACATTCCCTCCCTCCCCCCGACCATGGCTGCAGCCAAGGCAGTGCATGTTCTACTTCCCCCACCCTGCCATGGCTGCAGCTGGGTTGGAACTAAAGATGTTAAATATCAGACTACTCAACTAGTCAATAGGCACTTCCACATTCCTCCTTTGAAATGTACAAGAGCTCCAATGCGGGGCGTGCCTGCTTTGTAATGTACAAGAGTCCCCAGCTAGGGCTCTTGTGCATTTCAAAGAGGCAGCACAGCATGGAGCCTGGGGTCCGCGGAGGACTCTCCAGCTGATGCCTGGCTTAGCGTGGCATTTCAGTGGAACCTGGGATCAGCTGGGGACTCTCCAGCTGACTGTCGGCTCCGTGTGGCATTTCCTCAGAACTCGGGTTCAGCCTGGGACTCCCCAGGTTCTGCGGAAGTGCCACGCAGAGCCCGGGATCAGCTGAGGAGTCCCCAGCTGACCCCAGGTGGCGCTGCCTCTTGAAAATGCCAAGGCGCTTTGAAACACAGAGGTGGCGTTCAAAGGGGCAGCGCTGCACAGCTGAGCCGGGCTCAGCCGTGCGGCACTGCCCTTTGAAGTACCCTCTTCTCTCCCCCCAGTCCCCTTTGCTGCCTCTACCTGATAGAGGCAGCAAAGTATGGGGCGGGGGGGAGGGAATCAACTAGTCAACTCGTCCTTAACATCCTTAGTTGGAGCCAGGATAGGGGGAGCCTATACAGGAAGGATGGGCTCCACCTAAATCAAAATGGAATCAGAGTGCTGGCACTTAACATTTTAAAAAGGTTGTAGAGCAGTTTTTAAATGAAGGGCTGGGGGAAAGCCGATGGGTGTGGAGGAGCATATGGATCTGACAGACATCTCTTAGGGGAGGGTCTGTTAACAGAGATTCTCTATGTTCTAGTCAGGAGGAGATGATGGAAGTATGGGTCAAATCAGATGAGACACAATCAAATGAAGAGAGTCTAGCACATCAGGAAATGGCAAACATAAACAATAATAAAATTTTCAAGTGCTTATACCCAAACACTAGAAGTCTAAATAATAATAAGATGGGTGAACTAAAGTGCCTTGTATTAAAGGAGGATATTGATATTATAGGCATCACAGAAATTTGGTGGAATGAGGACGATCAATGGGACACAGTCATACCAGGGTACAAAATACACCGGAAGGACAGAACAGGTTGAGCTGGTGGGGGAGTGGCACTATACGTGAAAGGAAATGTAGAATCAAATGAAGTAAAAATCTTAAATGAGCCAAAATGTTCCATAGAATCTCTGTGGATAGTAATTCCATGCTCCAATAATAAGAATATAGCTGTAGGGATATATTATCGGCCACCTGATCAGGATCATGATAGTGACTATGAAATGCTAAGGGAGATTAGAGAGGCTATCCAAATAAAAAACTCAATAATAGTGGGGGATTTCAACTATCCCCATATTTACTGGGTACACATCACCTCAGGACAGGACGCAGAAATAAAATGTATTGATACATTAAATGACTGCTTCTTGGAGTAGCTGGTTCTGGATCCCACAAATGGAGAGACCATTCTTGATTTAGTCCTAAGTGGAGCTCAGGATCTGTGGTCCAAGAGGTAAATATAACTGTACCACTTGGAAATAGTAACCATAATGTAATAAAATTTAACATCCCTGTGGTGGGAAAAATACCTCAGCAGCCCAACCACTGTAGCATTTAATTTCAGAAAGGGGAACTACATAAAAATGAGGAGGTTAATTAACAGAAATTAAAAGGCACAGTGACAAAAGTAAAATCCCTGCAAGCTGCATGGAAACTTTTCAGAGACACCATAATAGAGTCTCAACTTACTGTATTTTTTAATTTGGGGTATACATTTAAGAGAACCAAAAAAGTGCCACCCTGGCTTGGCTTAACCAGGTAAAAGAAGCAGCGAGAAATAAAAAGACATCTTTTAGAAAGTGGAAGTCAAACCCTAGTGAGGAAAATAGGAAGGAGCATAAAGTCTGTCAAATTAAGTGTAAAAATGTAATAAGAAAAGCCAAAAAGGCGTTTAAAGAGCATCTAACTAAAAACTCAAGAAGTAATAGCAAAATGTTTAAGTACATCAGAAGCAGGAAGCCTGCTAAATAACCAGTGAGGCCCTTGGATGATCAAGATGCTAAAGGAGCACTCAAAGACGGTAAAGTCATTGCAGCAAAACTCAATGAATTCTTTGCTTCAGTCTTCACGGCTGAGGATGTGAGGGAGATTCCTAAACCTGAGCCATTCTTTGTAGGTGACAAATCTGAGGAATTGTCCCAGATTGAGGTGTCGTTAGAGGAGGTTTTGGAACAAATTGATAAACTTAACAGTAACAAGACACTGGGACCAGATGGCATTCACCATTCTGAAGGAACTCAACTGTGAATTGCCAAATGATTAACTGTGATTTTTAACCTATCCTTTAAATTAGCTTCTGTACCTAATGAACGGAAGAGAGCCAACGTTACCCCAATATTTAAAAAAGGTTCTAGAGGTGATCCTGGCAATTACAGACTGGTGTGAGTAATGTCAGTACCGGGCAAATTAGTTGAAACTAGTATCATGAAAACTAGAATCATGCCATACTAATCTACTAGAGTTCTTTGAGGGGGTCAGCAAATGTGGACAAGGGGGATCCAGTGGATATAGTATTCTTAGATTTCCAGAAAGCCTTTGACAAGGTCCCTCACCAAAGGCTCTTAAGGAAAGGAAGTTGTCATGGGTTAAGAGCCTTTCATGGATTGTTTAAAAGATAGGAAATAAAGGGTAGTAATAAATGGTAAGTTTTCAGAGTGAAGAGAGGTAATTAGAGGGGTCCCCAGAGGTCTGTCCTGGGACGCATCCTGTTCAACTGGATCTGGAGAAAGGGGTAAACAGGAAGGTGGCAAAATTGGCAGATGATACTAAACTGCTTAAGATACTTATGACCAAAGCAGACTGTGAAGTACTTCAAAAAGATCTCACCAAACTAAGTGATTGGGCAACGAAATGGCAAATGAAATTTAATGTTGATAAATGTAAAGTAATGCACATTGGAAAAAATAATCCAAACTATACATACAATATAATGGGGACTATTTTAGCTACAATTTTTCGAGAGAGATCTTGGAGTCCTTTCGAATAGTTCTCTGAAAACATCCACTCAGTGTGCAGCAGCAGTCCAAAAAGCAACAATGTTAGGAATCATTAAGAAAGGGATAGAGAATAAAACAGAAAATACATTATTGCCTCTATATAAAATCCTGGTAGGCTCACATCTTGAATACGGTGTGCAGATGTGGTTGCCTCATCCCAAAAATGATATATTGTCATTGGAGAAGTTTCAGAGAAGGACAACAAAAATGATTAAGGGTTTGGAACGGGTCCCATATGAAGAGAGATTAAAAATACTTGGACTTTACAGCTTAGAAAAGAGGAGACTAAGGGGGGTTATGATAGAGGTGTATAAAATCATGACTGGTGTGTAAAAAGTAAATAAGGAACAGTTATTTACTTGTTCCCATAACATAAGAACTAGGGGTCACCAAATGAAATTAACAGGTAGCAGGTTTAAAACAAAAGGAAGTTTTTCTTCACACAGCGCATAGTCAATGTGGAAGTCCTTGCTACAGGATGTTGTGAAGAGTAGGACTTTAACAGGGTTAAAAAAAGAGCTAGATAGATTCATGAAGGTTAGGTCCATCAATGGCTATGAGCCAGGATGGGTATAAGTGGTGTCCTTAGCTTCTGTTTGTCTGGAAATGGATAATAGGAGAGGGATCACGTGATGATTACCTATGGTGTTCACTCCCTCTGAGGCATTTGTCATTGGCCATAATTGGGAGACAGGATATTGGGCTTAGATGGACCTTTGGTCTGACCGCCGTTCTTATGTATGTTCTTATGACTGTGCACCCCTGCACTGCAGCTGTGGGATGGAGTGGGGGTTCTGCCCTCTCCTGGGCAGCAAGGCTTCTCACCGGGAGCTCTGTAGTCATTTCTCTGTTCCCTTGACTCAGGTTATTTTTACTATAGTCACAGTTGGATCCTGGCCTCCCTGGGGTTTTTTTGTTGGTTACATGCAAGATGTTTATGGCTTTACTAAAAATAGCCCCGACAAAAATTGTAACCTGATTTATAAGTACCCCCTGGTGGAACAAAATTTCATCAGGCTTTGGACAAAGGTCTAACATGATCAGATGGCTGGCAGTTGAAGCTAGCTGGAAATGAAGTATAATTTTTAAGTGATGAGGATAATTAACCATTGGTACAGTTTACCAAGAGTTTTCATAGATTCTCCGTCCCCAACTCTTTAAATCAAGACTGGAATTAATTCAAGGGTATTTTATGGTCCGAGCTGAGATCACTCATCCCTTGTGGCTTTAAACTCTGATCTGTTAGACAGATTTGAATAAATGCTCTTTGGAAAGGGACTTTTAAAAAAAATTGAGGAGATGGATATCAACAAATCTAGAGGTTGACTTCTGGAGAATGGAAAGAGGAGCACCTTTCTTAGGAGTCATGGAGAAGCTGGGGTGACCCTCAAGGGTTACAGAAAAGTAACATGGTGTAAATCAGAAGTGGGTGAGTGCAGTTTTGTGTTGGGAGTAGGAATGTAAGGGGCTAACCGGTGGGGGGCTGTTCCAGCCCAGCCAGAGCACCCCGCTCCTCTCATCCGCAGTGCAGTGGGCTGGGCCCAGCCTCGCTGAAGTAGCCCCCTCCCACCATGCTGCATAGCTGGCTTGGCCCGGCCCGGCCAGAGCGCTGCATGGTGGGTTCAGCTCGGCCTGGCTGGAGCAGCCCCCTGCCCACCGTACTTCACTCTCTTGGCTCAGCCCTGCCGCTGGTGATGGGGCGGGCCCGCTCCAGCACGACTGGGCTATAGCAACTCCCTGCTGCGGTCAGCCTAGAGGCCGGCAACATACAGCCTGCCAAGCCTTTTCATCCAGCCTGCGCCCTGCCCCTGTGGCACAGAGCAGGGGTGCTCAAAGTGGCTAGCTGCTCCCTGTAGTGCTGTGGGAGGGAAGGAGAGGGTTCAGCATGCTGCCCCAACCCCCAGCAAAATCTCTCCATTCTTATTGGCCAGGCTTTTCATTTGCCTGGCCAATGGTCCAGGTTACATCCAACTCATGAGCTTAGGCAGGCCCATACACAGGCCCATCAATGGTAGGGGTGCTGGTTTTGTAAATGTGGACCGCAAGGGTGCGAACGCATCCTCCATGGTCCCCCAAGTAAGCGTGATCTGGCTGGGGGAAGGCTGAAACTGATTTCCCAGTCCCACCCCTGGCCTTGCTCCTGGGGAAAAGGGGGAAAATCAGCCTCAGCCTTCCCCCGGCTGGCCAGAATGAGTCCCATGGAGGACCATTGGGGGGTGCTTTCACACCCTTTGCATGCCCGCCCTGTGTATAGACCTGTCAGGAGAAACAGGAAGATGCTATTTGAAGTGGATCTGTTTTGGGCAGCTACTTTCTGATAAGTGGAAGCACTCAGCGTTACTCAAGTCTGCCTGTCTCTCTCTCTTCGTCTAGTGATAAATAAATATAAACGTCGACGGTTCCAGAAAACCAAGAATCTTCTGACGGGGGAGACGGAAGCTGATCCAGAAATGATAAAGGTAAGTAACTGCTTTCCTCGCTAAGCAAGGCCCCCGGCTTCTCTCTCTCCTCTGCTTCCCCACCCAGGCACCTCTTCACCAGGAAGATGGCTGCTGGGAGAGAAATGTAGACTTTGCTAGCATGGCTTTTCCCTCTCTGCAGTCATGCCTTAACTTTTCCTTCAAGAGAATAGGGTCAGGGCCGTCCTTACCCCCAACACAGACTACACAGCTGAGTAGGACACCCACAAATTTGGGGCACCGCTGGGTCTTAATGTCCACCCTCCTTCCTCTTCCTATCCCTGGTCTGTGGCTCTGCTTCTCTCCGGAGAGGATCTAGTTAATATTAAAGTGAAGAAGCCTGCCAGGCCTACTATTAGCAGAACATTGAACCTGTGAATTGGGGGTCAGGCAACCTTTTCAAACCCAAGAGCCAAACTACATCAAAATTCAGAACAAGTATGGGTGCAGGAGAGTCAGAGGGTTTGGATATGGGGGAGGGAGGCAGAGGGTTGGGGAAGGGAGGGGTTAGGGTGCCAGAGGCAGGCTCTGGCTAGGAGGTGCTTACCAGCAGAAACCTGAGACAGACTGTCTGCTGCAGGCTGCTCGCAGCTCTACTTGGCTCTGCTCCAGGCATGAGAAGGAAGGAAAGGGGGAGGTGGGATGAGGAGGGAGGGAGAAAGCTTCCTATACTGCCCCTGCTCCCAGCAAAAATTCTCAGCTCCTGTTGGCTGGAAACTGAGAGATTGGCCAGCGGGAGCTAAGAGATTTTGCGGGGGGGCAGGAACAGCATGAGAAGCCTTCCTCTTCCCTCCCCAGCCCTACTGAGAGGAGGACAGCTGGCTTTTTAAAAGGTAAAATGATCTCTGCCTAAGGGTTCCGGCGAGATGGCGGCAGGCTGGATCGGGTGGCTTGGCGAGCCAGATTCGGCCCGCTGGCAGCCTCTTGCCCACCCCTGGCCTGCGGGACCTTAGTTTAAAATTTGCTTTAAAATATTTCATTAGTGTGTTGGTGAAGATTATAAAAATCACATCTCTAAAAGATCATTCCCCCAATCCTCAGGCTGCCATTGGGCATAGTTTAATAGTGCATATACATCTTACAGACAGCCCTGAATAAATAGTACTGCATCTAAATCTTAGACGACCCTGATGGTCAGGATCTTGGGTGGGTTGCAATGAAGGAGGGATTACGTTGACCTAAAGCATCTCACAAGAAAGCCATGAAGCCAAAGGATCAGTAAAACACATGGTAAAAATGTTTCAAAGTACAGTAAACTTCCGATAATCCGGCACCTTTAGGACCCAGGGGGTGCCGGATTATCAAATATGCTGGACTATTGGAAGGGGGGGCTATGAGGGGTCTGGAGTGGGGTGGGAGGGGATGCCACCCCAGACCCCTCATAGCCCCCTCTTCCAATAGTCCGGCTCTGCCCCAGGCGTCCCTGATTCAGCCGCTGCTGGTCAGTTTCAGCAGCAGCTGAATCGGGATGCCTGCAGCAGAGCAGCTGGGGTGCTGCCGGGTTGGTCCCGCAGCGCTGAGGGGCGGCGCTACGGGACCAACCCGGCAGCACCCCAGCTGCACCCCAGCTGCTCTTGGGGCGCCTGGGACAGAGCAGCTGGGGTACTGCCCGGTTGGTCCCGTGGCGCTGCCCCTCGGGGCTGCGGGACCAACCAGCAGCACCCAGCTGCTCTTGGGGACACCTGGGGCAGAGCAGCTGGAGTGCTGCCGGGTTGGTCCCGCAGTGCCGAGGGGCGGCGCTGGGACCAACCCGGCAGGACCCCAAGCTGCTCTGTCCCAGGCGTCCCGATTCAGCTGCTGCTGAAACAGATCAGCGGCTGATTCCAGGAAGCCCGGGGCAGAGCAGCTCTGCCCCTGGCTTCCTGAAGTCAGCCGCTGATCTGTTTCAGCAGCGGCTGACTTGGGGACGCCTGGGGCAGAGCAGCTGGGGTGCTGCCGGGTTGGTCCCGCAGCGCCAAGGAGCGGCGCTACGGGACCAACCCGCAGCACCCCAACTGCTCTGCCCCAGGCGTCCCCAATTCAGCAGCTGGTGAAACTGACGCCACTGGTCAGTTTCAGCAGCGGCTGAATCAGGATGCCTGGGGCAGAGCAGCTGGGGTGCTGCTGGGTTGGTCCTGTAGCGCTGTCCCTCGGGACTGCGGGACCAACCCGGCAGCACTCCAGCTGCTCTGCCCAGGCGTCCCCAAGAGCAACTGGGGTGCTGCCGGGTTGGTCCCGCAGTCCCGAGGGGCAGCGCTACGGGACCAACCGGGCAGCACCCTAGCTGCTCTGCTCCCAGCTTCCCCGATTCAGCTGCTGGTCAGTTTCAGCAGCGGCTGAATGAGGGAAGCCTGTCCGGCTGCCCCAGCACTTCCGGGTTCCTGATGGTGCCGGACCATCAGGAGTGCCGGAGCATTGGATGCCGGACTAATGGAGTTTTACTGTACATCAAAACTCCCTTGCAGAACCTGAGCACCTGCGGAATGTCAAATCCCAGGTGTCCTCCACCCAGGAATTAGCTGCTGTGCTACAAGTTAGATTGATTTAAATCAAAACCATTCAGTTACCAACTTTAATCATGATTTAAATCAGCAAGCAGGAAACCTGAGTTCAGGTTACCCGTTTCAGTGTTTTTTACTTGTACGTTTTAGTTCTTTTTCTGGAAAAAGATTGTCTCATTGGTTGGGAGCCATTAATGCCTGTTGACTTGTCTGTACGCTACATTTGATATATTTTGCTAACTAGGAAGAAACACTGTATCTGTACACATAGCTTTAAGCATTGTGTAGCTTAACATACATTTCTCTCTTGCACTTTTCGTTCTGTTACGAAGCAAACATAATAAGAAATGCTTCATTATTTGATTACTTTTTTAAACCATAATTTGTTGAGCACTGTTATTGGAATTCAATTAAAAATGCAATACCAGCATTTTAAATGAACCTAAATTAGTGGGATGCATGTGGGGAAATAAATTTATTTTAAACATGTTTTGCATTTAAAGCTGACTTATTCAACAACAGTAGTGTCAGTGGTATGTTAATACTACTATTATAGCAACTTTGTAGTTAGTCACTTGAATTGATTGTTCCTGGTCATCATCTCCAAGATTTTGGAACTAGTAAATCTCATCCTTTCACCCTCATTTTTATTCATAGATTGGAAGAAGCAAACAAGCTTTCCTGCTTTTTCAACTCTTAACTGGTTTCTTAAATTTGAATGAGCTAGTCATTGGAAGTTGAACTAGCTGAATAAACTGAGACAAAAGAAAATACTCCCTCTGCATCTGCACCTGTGGCTGCTGCTGTCAAAAGCTAATTTAGCACTTTAACAAGCTCTGGTTTGGGTGCTTAGACAGGGACTTCCATCATTTCAGTGGCTGGACTTTAAAACTTCAATAGCAGATGTGCTATTCAATTTTTTTTGTTTTAATGTAAATTATTTTCATAGATTATAGTAGGTTTGAACTTTAACAAAGTCATAATTTCAAACGTTTTATTTTTAAAAGAAATTAGCATTTTTATTTGTTTTTAAATAAATCCTCCTGGTATCCCTTTGTTTGCTGTGGGGTTAACTTTTTCCTCAACCAGTGGGAAGAGCTACTTAGGTTCTGTGGTGAATAAGTCCAAAATGTTTTCTGTGTTTGTTGGTTCACCCTTCTTGATCCTTAGTTTCTGTGGAATTCTCCTACCTACCTGGGTTGCTACTTTGTTCCTTCTCTTTAATGAACTATTACCTTGTTCTCCCTCTGTATTGATACAAGATTTTCCTTCACCTCTTTATCCAGCAATCACATGGAGGATAGGAGGGGGCTCTGTCCACCCTGGCTCTTTCAGCCACCTGTACACCTGCTGTATCACTTCCCTTTCTGCCTCTCCTGTGGAACTCCCCTCTTTGCTTCAGCTCTCTAGCCCTGTGACAGAGCAGCCTGTGATGGAGAAGAAGAGCCCCAGGCAGAGCACTGTTAACCCTTTAACTTGGAAAGGGAGCCCAGTTAAACCCTCTGTTGCAAATGGTTACAAATCTGAGTATGATGGAAGAGAGACAGCAGACGTAGTGCTCTCACTTCCCTTTGTGTGTCACGCCTGTGTGTCGCTCCTCTGAGCCAGGACACCCCAGTGCTCTTTACCAGTGGGTGCTGGACTAGATCACAGGTGCTTCTGAGTTACAGCCTCAGGCAGCATTAGAAGCCATCCTGCTATGTGTCTCCTGGTCTGATCTAATCTTTGTTTGCTTGTCTGTGGCTGGCTGGTGCTGACCACTTCAAGGGCAGGGACACAACTCCAAGCTCTGAGCGTTCATAAATCTCTGACTGCTAGAAGCTGGGACTGAGATGGATTGCTCAATAAATTGTCCTGCTTTGCCATTATCAGAAGACAGGATAGTGGGCTAGAGTTGGATCATGGGTCTGTCCCGGTTTGGTCAATTTTAAGTTCTTGTGTTAATCGTTAGCTCCCTCCTGGCTGGAGGAGAGCAAAGGTGGCAAGATCAAGACACACACAAGCCCATGGGTGAGGGGAAAACTGATGGACAGTTGAAGGGGTTGATTGGCTGAAGTGAGAGACATGGAGCCAAAGGTCTACCACATGAGTTCCCAAGTGCATACTCTGACCTGGTTCAGAAATCTTCAGTTTGGGCTGGAACTGGTCTGTCAAAGTGGTGCCTTTGGAAGGGTTAGTAACTAGCATTATGAAGATCCTTGCTACCTAAAACCTAAGAGAACAAATCAAGTTCTTACAGGGTTGTACATTGTCAAAAAATTTCCTAGTTTTGTTGCATAAAAGATTCATAAATGTACTTGTGCGCATGCCCATCTGTGTGACTAACAGATTTATTTATCACCAGATGCATATGACAACGTGGATCTTTGCCCACGAAAGCTTATGCCCAGATAAATATGTTAGTCTTTAAGATGCCACAGGATTCCTTTAATCTGTCTGCATCTGCCTATATTTGTCCTAGTTCTGGGTGAAAATGTCTTTCCCTTTGCTTCCCTCCGTTCTAAACACCTCAGGTCTTTTCATCCCTGTCAGGTGGTCTCTCTAGTAAGGATGTAAAAGATTAGTCGACTATCCAATAAGCATCTGCTTATCGGATAGTATTTTGACTAGTCGATATCCCCCCTAAGATAGAGGCAGCAAAGGGGGGAGGGAAGGGGTACTTCAAGTGTCAGCGCCCCCAGGCGGTTTTTCAAAGGGGCAACTGCTGTCGGCTCTGTGGTGATTCAAAGGGGTAGCTGTGGAGCCTGAGGTCAGCTGGAGAGTCCCCAGCTGACGCTGGGCTCCTAGCTGCATGCAGTGTAGCATGGAGCCTGGGGGTCCTGCAGGGGACTCTTGTGCATTTCAAAGCAGGCACTCGCTTGCAGCCCGGAGTCAGTGGGACGTCCCGCTGGCCCCGGGCTGTACGCAGAGTTCCTCATTCCTCCTTCCTCCCGGGGGGGCTCTTGTACGTTTCAAAGGAGGAATGCGGAAGTGCCTATCAACTAGTTGATGGAAATTCCATCAGCTAGTCATTTAACCTGCATTTTAACATCCTTACTCTCTAGCTGTGTTGTGAAAATTATTGTCTTTAACTATGTGGTCTTTCCCTAGCACCAAATTCAAAATTACCTATAGTTCCCAAATGTAATGAGCTGCATCGGCTATATTTATAAATGTGGCGTCCTCTCACTATGGCTAGAGCGGTGAAATGCCCTGGCACCCCATACCAAATGCGACTTTGTGTTCTTATTGCAGAGAGCAGAAGACTTTGGCCCTGTGGAGGTGATCTCACATTGGCACCCTAATCTCACCATCAACATAGTGGATGATCATACTCCCTGGGTGAAGGGTAGTGTGCCACCGCCTCTGGACCAGTGTAAGAACTTTGGATGTGCCAGCACTTCCTGATCTCTGAGGGCTGGTCTACACTGCGGGAGTAGATTGATCTAAGTTACGCAACTTCAGCTATGTAAATAACATAGCTAAAGTCAACGTGCAGAGAGCTATACTGCAGTGTATCGCTGAGTGCCCCTTGTGCATCTCCTTCTGGTGAAGTACCGGAGTCCATGCATGTCATTGGCTGTCAGTTTTCAAATTTATACTGGACTTGATAAATCAAACCCACTAGATTGATCGCTGCTGGTAGGAAAACTGCAAAGAACTGTAATGGGAGTAGATGGGGAGACAACTACAAGATCCAGACGGATCATCTGTTCTGGGAGCTAAAGAACACAGCCCAAAATAGCATTTCCTCTCGTATTTGCCCAGTTTGTGGCACTTGTTGGAGCCTAGTAATTGCATGAGAATGGAATTGGTTGTCTCCCCTCTGGACTAGCTTAATTTCTTCAGCATACTTGTGGGTTGGGCAGTTGAGGGCTTGGAGAGTGGAATATTAGAGACCTCGCTTCTAGTTCAGGAGTATAAATTCCTCCAAAGTTGGCAGTAATTAAATTGTTACCATTTAGTCACTGCCTTGTGAATAAGCTTGGAAGGACTGGATTTTCAACAGTAAATGTTGGTAAATACTGATTTCACTGTACATACAAACACGCATCCCCTGACAGAAAACTATTTCCATCAATTATGATCAATGTTAAGTAAGCAAAATAAGAAAAATGCCAATTGAAAACTTTTGAGTCCAACCTTAACGTGCATAGAGTGTTGTATAATGACAACATTAGTGGAGGTAGCGCAGGGTGCTTTTTAGGGACCTTTAACTTATCAACATCTGTCATTAAATAATTGCCAGACACATCCCTCCATAATGTTTGCAGCTATGGAAAATTAAATGGGTAAAAATTGGATAAATGCCCAAAGAAATAAGCAGCCATGTCAAAATTATTTTAAGAAAATGCAAATTGAATTCTGCCAAGCCTACTTACAGGAAGTGAGTTGATGGCTTCAGTGCACAGTCTGAGCCAGGCATCCAGAGTGCCAAAAAAAAAAATTTCACCCTGTGATTGGGTCCCCATGTTGCCTGGCTCTGTGGTGACACAGTACTGAGTGGACTAAACTCTCAGCAGGTGGCCCCCTAAGTAAAGACTCTGATGCGTTGTCAGGGAAGGATGTATGAGGCAAACTTTCCCCGCTGCTCTCCACATGCTGCCTGTTCTGTGGCTAAAGGAACATCCGTCTCCAGTGTGGTTAGACTGGCACTATCCATCAGCTTGTGATTCAAATCACAAGTGCTCTTTCAAAGAAACTTAGCTGGCACCATAAACTCCAGTTTGAGAGATGGGGATTCTGCCTGGTTTCCCAGCCACTGTTAATTGGATGCCGGCAGAGTGCTTTCAGCGCCTGTGCCTGAGCACGGTCAGTAATGCACACAGAGGGAATGCTCTGTATCTAGTTAGGCACCGAGAAAAGTGCTACACACTCCCATCCCTCTGTGGAAAAGCAAGTCCCCGCGGGGAGGGGGGCCCCCCCCACACACACACTCTCTCAGTGCTTGGAGTACTCTGCATGCTACAAGAGCTGGCATCTTTCTTGTGGTTGCGGGATGAGCTGGGTGCCCATCGTTGTCTGTGAGAGTGAAGGTGGCTGTTGTTATGCTATCCATTCCTGTTGGCTCTCTCAGGCCTGTCTCCGTGCTCTCTCCCATTGCTACAGACGTGAAGTTTGATGCAGTCAGTGGCGACTACTATCCCATCCTCTACTTCAACGACTACTGGAACCTGCAGAAGGATTACTTCCCTGTCAACGAGACCGTGGAGCGCCTGCCTTTCCGCCTCTCGTTCTGCCCACTCTCGCTGTGGCGCTGGCAGCTCTATGCAGCGCAGAGCAGCAAGTCCCCGTGGAACTTCCTGGGAGAGGACTTGTATGAGCAGTCGGACGAGGAGCAGGATTCTGTAAAGGTCAGGCAGCTGTGGCGAATCAGCTCGGGGTGGGTTTTCTCCAGCTTTGCTTTTGGTGGGTTCCTCTTTGTGCCATTTTCCGTAGAGGTCCCACAGGGCTGTGTCCTAGGCTCGTGCCTCTCCACCCTTTCTGACTGGGATCTCATCCACTCACACAGCTTCACTTGCTATCCCTATGTAGATGACACCCAAATATACCTCTCCACTTCTGACCTGTCTCCTTCCTTCCAGTCCCGTCTGGGCCTGACTTTGCGGTAGCTCTTCATTTCATGCAATCAGCTCAATTTTAACATACCCAGACCTGAGCTGCTGGGATAAAAGTTTCAAAAGACTGAGTCACTTAGAAGCCTAACTGCCAAATGGCAAAATCACTTCTGAAAATGGCCCCAAAGTCATTCAGGCACTAAATGACCTACCCCCTGCTGACCCCTCTCCTCTGGCCCAGCAATCACCACCCTTTAGGAGCCTTTTCAGTCTTCTTTCCCTATCAGATTGGAGCAGTCTCTGGATCACGCTGCTGTGTTCTCCACACGTCTGGAAAATCCATTTCTATCCAGTGTTCTGTAAGCTGGGTGCTTGTGCAGCTGCTCAGGAGAGATTCCAATGCCATCAGCTGATTAGCGGAGCACTCACAGCTGGGTTTTCTGTTTCTACTGGTGGTGCACATGCCTTGGTGCGCATCCAAAATTATTCCACACATGGATAGAGAAAATCCAGGCATTGATGGAAAAGATTAAGCCAGCGGTCTCCAGCCTTTTAAGCATGAGATCACTTTTTGAATTTAAGTGCAATCCAAGGTCTACCTCAAACCCAAATACCCTTGTCTTGCCTCCTTTGTGCCCCTTATCCAAGGCCCACCCCTGCTCGCTCCATCCTCCCTCCCCCATCCTCCCTTACTTTCACCAGGCAGGTGCAGCAGGTTGGGGTGCAGGCTCTGGCCTTGGATTAAGGGATTTGGAGTGTGAGATGGGCTCTGAGCTGACTTTGGAGCAGGCAGTTGAGGTGCCGGAGGTGGTTGTAGGTGCAGGCTCTAGGACGGCAGTGGATGCAGGAGTGCTTAGGGCTTGGGCAGGAGCTTGGGGTGCAGGAGGGGGTTCATGACTGGGGCAGGGTTTCAGAATGTGGGCTCAGACTGGGCATTGCTTACCTCAGGTGGCTCCTGGGTGGTGGTGCAGTGGGGCTAAGGCAGGCTCACTCCTGCCCTGACCCTGTACCACTCCCAAAAGCAGCCAGAAAACTCCATCCCAAGTCCTGTTGTGCCCCCTCTCAGCTCTGTGGAGACAGAATACTTGGTCAGAGGGGGGCACCTTGACATCAGTGCCCCTCTTTTCTCTTCCCTGCCCTGCACAGAAAGCAGGAGGCTCCTAGGGGTGGGGGGAAGGCAGCTCCAAGGCACAGGGCAGGAGATGCGCAGCAGTAGGGGAAGGGGCAGCTGAAGTGCTGTCACTTGACAGCCTCTTGGCCAAACCAGTCAAGGTCACCTGCCAGAGGCTTCAAGATCTACCAGTAGATCCCCATGTACTGGTTGGTGACCACTGGATTAAGGGAACATCGGTGCCACGTTCTGGTCCTGCAACTTGTCGGCTTACCCAAGTCTCTTTGGCCTCCTGTTGTAACTCCTGCCTTCTCTGCCCTGATGCCCAGCTTTCTTCTTTTGGCATAGAGAGTCAGCCACTCTGATTTCAGGAAGTGCTCCACGTATGCCCATACCCAGTCTTGAGCTGGCCTCAGCAAGGAGAGATGTTTCTATGAGCATGCCTTGCCTGGAGAGGACATCTTTGAGTGCTCCAGTTCTCAGCCAATGCTTTGAGTGTGGTGGGGTGAACCCTAGGACATAGGAAGGGCTTTAGTCCTGAATTGGCCACCGTCGAGTGCGGTATTTTTGCCTCCTGTGACAGGGTATCACAGGATAGGCCCCAGTGTAGTGGTTGCTGAGGAATCAGAAGCTGGTGTATTCAGCGCTGTTCTGCCCTGCAGCGTGCTCTGGAGAGAGTGTCAATCATCGCGGGATTTGCCCTGGATCTTCCCTGTAAGCTGGGCACTTGTACAGCCGCTCAGGAGAGAGTCCGATGCTGCCCAGCAGATTAGCAGAGCGCCCGCAGCTAGATTTTGCATTTCTCTTGGTGACACGTGTCTCTGTGCACAAAAAATGTATTCCGCATATGGGTGGAAAAGATTAGAGGGAAGGTTGGTGGTCTCCCTAGCTCACGACAGGCCAGGACTCCCCCAGCTGTTAGACCAGTAGGGCTCTAGGTAGCTGTCAGTGGGATGCAAACCCTTCCTCTGCTCCATCCAAACCAGAGTAACAGAAATGGGGGTGAAATGTGATAGTGCAAGGTCTGACATTTACTGTCTACTGATAAGAAAGCTGGGGGGGTTGGTGGCTAAAAGTGACAGGAGGAGAGAGGCCTGGGTGCGGGGGTCGATCACAGGGTGATGCGTCTTCAGTAGATCCAGAGAAGCATTAATGCCATTGTCCCATGTACTGGTTAAACCTCTCCTGGGTTGCTGTCGACAGTTCTAGTCATCCATGTTCAGGAAAGATGAATTGAAATTAGAAGGGGTGCTGAGACAAGTGACCAGACACGGTAGGTGAATTCAGGGCCTGCCTTGTGAAAGGAGACTAGAAGAGCTTTGCTCATTAGACTGGTACAAGGAAGGCTGAGAGGCGATACGATTGTTCCCTCTCTCCCTTGTAAATATAGCAAGGAAGGGTGATGAGCTATTTAAGCTATTGGCACAAGAACAAGTATTGGCCAGGAACAAATTGAGGCTGGTAATTAGAAGATTTCTAAGCACCAGAAGGGCGAGGTCTGGGAATGGCCTTCCGGTCAGAGTTGTTCGGGAAACAGCCTAATTGGTTTTGAGAGAAAGCTGGACTAATTGTAGTGCGATTGATGGGGGTTGTTTGGGATGGCGAGGGTCAGAGCTCAGCAGCCTGGGGCACCTGGCCACCAGCCAGGGGATCAGATTTAGCCCCTCCTCACCCAGTGTATTTTGGGAGGGTTTTATCCCCTTTAAAGGATCAGAGAGGTTCATGGCTGAAAATGGGGCACTATGCGGGTAGAGGGGGGCAGAGGGTTTGGAGTGGCACCGAACATTCCCTCTGTCAGGTGCTTGGCTGCCTAGATCCTATTCATGTGTTCAGGATTCCAACATGTATTTGGGGTCAGGAAGGAATTTTCCTTCCCGGGCCAGATTGGTAGGGACCTTGTGGACAGTGTTTGCTGCTTTCTGTTGTGATAGGCTGCTGTCAAGATTAGCTGATCATTTCCCTTACATTGCGAGGGCACTGTGCCCCTCCGTCCATCCTGTTCCCGACTGAGGATGTTAGGAGACATGGAATTGACTAATCACGTAATGGATACAATTTTTCACTACACAATTAGTTGATAAGGGAAGGTGTTTAGTCCTGGCTTGCGCCAGGTCCAGGAGCTACCCCCACTGTGGCTTTGCAGCTTAAATGTCTTAAGAGCTGGGTGTGCAGGAACCTGGCTCCTACTACATTTAAACTGCAGAGTTGCAGCAGGAGGAGGTCCCGAACCTGGCATGACCCAGGACTGAGCAAGCCCGGCTCGCGCCGGGTCCAGTAGCCCCGTCCACAGGATGTCCCAGCTCTGCTCACGGTGAGCCTGGGCTCACTGCAGGCAGAGGCTGCTTCGTGGCAGGCTCCCCTGTCGTCCTCCCTTCCCCCCCATCCCATGCTGCTACCTCTAATAGAAGTAGCAGTGCAAGAGGGAGGCAGGCCGCACCGTGGAGATCGAGCTGGAGGGAACCAGCTCAACTTGACTACTTGCTTCCATCCCTATTCCCTACCCTGTCCAGTCTCCTGTGCCTATGACGCTTTGGTCTCGTTTTGGGCTGAAGTGAGGGGTTGGTGGCCTATGATGGACAGCAGGTCAGACTGCTCCCTTCTGGCCTTAAACTCTGTCTCTAAGTGCCACTGCGACCCATCCCCCCCTCAGTCAGCAGCTGGCTGGGGCATTGTCCTTAATGTGGAGTCTCATTCCCCAAACTCCAGCACCCCAAAACCAGGAAATACCAGTAAGTTAGGAAGGGAAGTGCCCCTTAGCTCCTTCTTTGCTGAGCTGACAGAAGGCTCTGAGCTGGTAGCAGGACCTCGGGTCTCTGTAACAAAGCCCACCATGTTCTCTCTGCTCAGCAGTTCTGAGGAGCACTGCTGCTCATCTAGGACCCTCTGTGCAGCACTGTGAATGTGGGCAGTGTTTGCAGCCAGTTGGCACGGGCTGAGGATGGTACTGGCATTCCCTGCGGGGCCCTCGGGGGCAGGGATCAGAGGGATTTCACTCTGCGTTTCCTAATCTAGCTGGGTCTGAGTTGAGGGAATTGAGTCCCTCAGTTGAGAAGGGCATGAGGAGCCAGGTCCCCTTTAACAGAGTTTTCAGTGGTCACTAAATGCAGGGGTACAAAAAGTTCCCCTTCGAGCGATGTGTGCGCCTTTTGGTGTAAGTGCATTAAGCTCCTTTTAAAAGTTTTCCTTTTAGTTCAGAAATGAATCCTGTGAGCGCTGTATCCCTTGTAACAGCAATACGTTCCGAGATAGTGCAGGAAATAATGGCTTGACTGTGCCGCTCGCTGCAGTTTTATGCTGAGCATCACGGTCTCAGGGCTTATCCTCTCTTTGTGTCAGCCATTGGTGTGGAAGCCAGGCATAAGCAGGCCTTGCTTGGTCTCTGGGAGAGAACATGTGTTTACCCACAGTACCTCATGCACACTTTATAACTTCCTGTTTCCTGAGACTCTGCAATCTGTCAGCATTTCTCCTTTCCCCAATTCTTCCTCCTAAGTATCTCTGGGTTGGGTTGTTTCTCCCCGCACGTACTGGCCACCTGAAACCTGCTATTCCGTCTGGCCTGCCCTCTCTGGGTCCCGTTGGGTGGGGCCAGGCTGGAGGGGCAGGATAGGCCCATCACCTCTTTGTTTTCTTTCCCAGGTTGCTCTTTTGGAGACCAATCCATATCTGCTGGCTTTGACCATTGTCGTTTCCATCGTTCACAGCATATTTGAGTTTCTTGCCTTCAAAAATGGTAAGATCTGTAGTGCAAAGGAAGTCTCTCACATTGGCTCTGGCCCTTATTCCTCACAGGGAGGGTTTTTAACCTCGGTCTGCAGCAGCCTTTGCAGTGTTGTTCAATGTCCGTGTGGGGGTGGCAGTGTAAATGCAGCAGGAAAAATGTCCAAGGCAGGTGACTAAATGGAAAACACAGGTGTTGTCATTTGACCCCTGGGCTGAATTGCTGAGGCTCCATGGGGCTGACTCCACTGGCCTGTCCCTTTTGTTACCTGCCCTAACGCTCAGCGTTCTGCTCCTGGCTGTTCCTCCCCCATGTGCTCAAGGGCAGGAGAGGCACTTGTGCCATTCTGCAACCCACCACTTTCCCAAGACTCTCCACAGTTGTTGGTGGGGGCGTACAGACTTGAAATGCTTCCCTTTTATAAGGTCTGGGGGCTGCAAGCTGCACTCTTGTGATGCGGCTGGGTATTCAGGCTGCGTAATGGCCCTGGAATCACACACTAGCCACACACTTACCAGCCACAGGAGAGGGCAAAGTGAGGGTGCTACCACCAATGGATGAGCCAGGTTCTCCTTGATGCTTTGTGGACCACAGAGCTGGTCTGGCCATGCTCCTCTTCATAGATCTGGGAAATAGAACACAGCTCACTCTGCTCATGGACGTGAAATGCTTTTGCAAGTAAATCTGTGCTCTGCTTCTTTCATCAGGTAGAGGAGAAAGATGGAAACGTGGGTTTTAGCTGCCCCAGAAGGGCCCCCAGTGCTTGGCAAGTTGTTCCTCTATGCTCTTCTCTCTGGCTCCTAGATATCCAATTCTGGAATAGCAGGCAGTCTCTGGAGGGGCTTTCAGTCCGCTCGGTGTTCTTCGGGGTATTTCAGTCACTCGTGGTCCTCCTCTACATCCTGGACAACGAAACTAACTTTGTGGTTCAAGTCAGTGTCTTCATCGGGCTCCTCATCGACCTCTGGAAGATCACAAAAGTCATGGACGTCAAGGTAAGCATGTTGCTCATTGCCTGAGGTGGAAGGGGTACCGTGTGTGGGGGACACAATTCTCCCCCTTGCCAGCACAAGCAGGGTGTGAATGAGCATGAGATCCTTCCTTGTTTGTTCCACGCTTCCTCTGGGCTGCAATTTCTGAGTGGGCTTCCTTTGTAGCCCTGTAGGAAATAATACGGAGAAGAGGTGAGTGCTGGCCCGTGACTTGAAGGTGTGGAGAGGGTTGGCAGTTGTTGATTTGCTCTGGGACTCTGCTGGAGGACTAGATGTCACCCCAGCACCGTGGTGGAATTTTGGGGATAGGATCCATTCTGGGCTCTGCTCACCGTGACACCTTGGGGCTGTGTTCTCTCCTGGTGATTTATTCATTATGGTCAGCTCGCACCCTGGAGACAGAGTTTATCTGCAGCAATTGTGTGCTGATAAACACTGCCAATGCATTGCACACATGACATGAACAATACAGCTGTTCAAAGCAGCAGTTCTGCCTCCAACTCTTCTTTAGTCTGGGAGGAATAAAACCACACCTCATGGGCAAGCTAGGGGTAGAAATCTACAGAATTATCACTTTGCCATGTGGCAGGGGGACTTGCTGTCCCCCAGCTCCAGGCACTATGCTCTGTGGAAGTGCTGATAATACAGTGTTGTTGGAAATGGGTTGGGCATCCTGCAAAAGCCCTTTCTCCCACAAACCCAGTTTGGTAAATGACAAAACCATAAACAATTGTGTAAATATCTGTTCAAGAATATGGTTAAAAATCGGTGTGTTTCAGTTCTGCTTTACCACAGTGGGGAGTTGCTTCTATAAAAAGAACACTGATCCTTGGTAATCCTGGGGAAGTTGGTTTTGACAAATAGGACTGACAGTTGTTTTCAGAGTAGTTCCTTCAGCGTCATCTCTGTTAGGGCATCACTGCTAGGCACACCTTCGCTCTGATCCCTGTGCACGCTGCACTTGCGCAAGGCAGGCTGGTGGCCAAACATTGGTAGGGTGGGAAGCACCTGGTCTCTGCACACAAGCATGCAATTACTAGAAGGACTGATTCAGGAATGCAGAGTATTTCTCACACAACTGGTGTGTCCATCCTCCAAGACCCGTCCATGCCCGAAGGTCATTTTGGATGCAGTTGGTCATGCTGAAGCTAGTACATTGCTTGGTAATCTGTTCTCTCAATAGCAGGTAGGAATGTACCCCGGGAGGGCGGCAAAGTGTTTGTCTGCTTCATGGAAAACAGCCACCAGCGTAGCACTGCAAGTGTCATCTTGGTTTTCTTCTATATCAGCGCCTCTAGTGCTGTAGTCGTGTCTCAGTCCCAAACCCCCTAAGAGCAAGAAAAGTCTTTAGAGTCTGAATCAAATGCCTTCCACAAAGAGAACCAGCAGCCGTTTGCAGTGGTGTAGTGTACACGTGTGCCACACAGCTGCTGTGCCTTTGCTGGAAACCTGACATTCACTCCCTCCCTGCGACGGGCCAGGGTGCCCCACAGGCAGGGGCTGCTCCAGCCGGGCCAGAGAAGCCCCTGGACGCGACCGGACCCCCCTGTGAGGCTGGAGCAGCCCTCTGCCCGGGGCATGCAGGGAGCTGCTCCAGCCCCCATCGGTTAGACATTCACACCCCTAGTTGAAGTCACTGCAATTAAAGCAGCAATGCAGATCAGTGGCACATTTGACATCAGCTATGGATTGCTGAATCTCCCATGTACTGCATGGATGCTTTTCCATATTAAGTTAGCAGCTACAAAGAGTCTTTGTATTACCATTGGCATCAGCTCTTCTTCCAGCTTTCATAGTGCATCACCTTTGGGAGCTTTCAAGCATCTATGTGCTGTGATTCATTGCTATGGATAGGATTGATACAGACTACATCCATATCGCCCACTTCGTCTTCAGTAGTGCTCAAAGAGCCATGGTGGGCAGCCTGGGTTTCAACACATGGCTTGCAAGACACTTTCTTTGCTATTGCCCTGTGCAGGGTTGCCAGATTGTGCTGGTTTCTGTCTGTGGTTTTTCCCCTACTGAGATTACTCAAGTGACACACCCATAAAGCAAGGGCGTGTGAAGTGAGGTGGGTGCTGATTGCACACAGCATTCACTGAGAGAGCTGGCGTTCCCTCTGCAGCTCAAGCTGTTGCTCAAGCGCAGAGTTGCCAGATCCTGCTGGTTTCCATCCCTGTACTACTTTTTCCCTACTGCTGTTACTAAAGTGACACGCCTGTAAAGCCAGAGCAGTGAAGTGAGGAGTGAGCTGACTGCACGTGACACTGGCTGTGAGAGGTGGGCACTCCCTCGTCAGCCAATCCCCGTGCTGCCACGGTTCAGTTGGCACCCCCGCACATTCTAGGTGTGCAAGCACAGTTAGCAAAACTGCCCTCTTCTGGGAGACGGCTTTGATTACAACAATCTTGCAGCCCACTGAGATGGAGAACCACCCGTGCTGCCCACTCACTAGCCTCGGTTGCCCATCACTGTCTAAGAGCTTTTCTGCTAACGTTTATTCCTCATCGGTCTCTTTCAGAGCGCACACTTCTCAGTACTGAGCCTCTTTATCTGCCTCACCACCGCTTTCCCATCCATCGCAACTTCTGCCAGGCACTTTGAGCTCCAGCTGAATCGCACAGTTTGCAGTAGCAAAGTCACCATTTGTTTCTTTCACTTCTGCTTTGAGGCAGCACGTTACATTTGTTCTGGGTGTGGCATTCATCTGTTGGGTCAATTCAGCTGCCTTGCATTACTTCCCAAGTGGCGCTCTCACAGAGAGCGACTGCTTCGTGTAGTTTCTCTCACATCTCGTATGTTAAAACTGTTTAGTGGATGCCTTCAGGCAGAAGCAGCAGCTGTTCTTTTTGAAACACATGCCATGGGACCTAGTATTTGGCACCTCTCTCCCACAGATGACCCCTCTCATCCTCTTCACCTTTTTGCTCAAGGCTAGATGCGTTTCCTCGCAAATCTTAACACGTTGTGTGGTAAGAATGCATTTCTTATAGCATACAAAGTGCCACCGAGTCAGTGGTGGGCAACCCGAGGGCTGCGTGCGGTCCATCCGCGTTGTGTGGCTCACAACACGTTTTGTTTACTGTGGCTCAAGCGCAGAGTTGCCAGATTCTGCTGGTTTCCATCCCTGCCCTTTTTTTCCTACTGCTGTTACTAAAGTGACACGCCTGTAAAGCCAGGGTGGTGAAGTGAGGAGTGAGCTGATTGCACATGACACTGGCTGTGAGAGGCAGGCACTCCCTCTGCAGCCAATCACAGTGCTGTCACGGTTCAGTCGGCACCCCTGCACATTCTAGGTACACAAGCACAGTTAGTGAAACTACCCTGTTTTGGGAGACCATTTTTGTTATGACAATCATGCGGCCCACTGAGACGGTGGGCCACTCGTGTGGTCACTCACTAGTCACTGCACTGAGGGTTGTGTGGAATCAGATCCTCCAGGCTGGCGTTCTACAAAGATTCACCACCCGGTTGGTACTCTTCATCCTCCACTTGGTCCCCTAAAAATGATCCAGACCAAAATAAGAAGGATGATTTCATAATAAGTTACTCTGGGATTGTAACGAACATGTAGCTGGGCGCCTGCTGTTTGGGGGTGGATTGCCGTGATGTCTGATAGCTTCTCCCGGCTGCACGGGGCTGTGCAGGACCAGGGTCGGAGCCCCAGCCTTGTGGCTGCTCCCAGCTGCACAGGAATGGAGCCCCTGGGCAGGAGCCAGAGCCTGTGCTGCCCTGGGAGCCAGCAGTAGCTGGGAAAGCAGCCCAGCCACGTTGTGGAGGAGGGGGAGGCAGGGTTGCCTGCTGGTGGCAGGAGACCTCCCCGGGCCAGCCGATTCTTTTGTTCAGGACCAGTCAGGCCCCAACGATGCCAGACCAGGGAGGTTCAACCTGTTTCAACGTTTCCACCAACTGGAAGACCCAGAGCTGGCAGCTTGGGGAAAGTGAGGGAAGGGAGTGAGTCCCCTCCACAACCACTGGGGGGACGCCATTGAAGTCGTGGTTCTGTAGCTTTTGATGAATCAAATAAAATCTCCCTAACCCCTCCCCCCTCCTTAGTTTGCCCAGGTATTTACCCATTCTTCCAGTGTGCGGGGGTCTGAGCCAATGCTCCCCAGTGTGACTCTTTATCTGGACTCTGCTCTCTGGTGATAATTCAGATCCAAATCTCAGTTCAGACATGTTTCCTTGCATGCAGATCAAGAGTAGGGCCGGGGGCTGTCTCCAATAAATCTACTATATATTTTAGAGCATGTGTTTGATCAAGAGCTCCTCCTAAATGGATAAGAACTAGGGCCATCAAATTCAGCTTCCTCTTATCGTAACTCAAAGCTAGGTCAGAGTGTGATTGTGCTGGGAAAATGGGATATGCCTGGAATGGGATTGCCTCTCATAAAATCGTACAGAAGAGAGGCAGAATCACCAAATCAAATTGAGTCCTCCAAAATTGGCAGAGCTGAGCGGATGTTGAAAGACTGAACCAAAATGAGCCAGAGAAAACCTGGAATGGAATTACTTCTCAATAAACCTTACAGAAAAAAGATAAAGTGGAGACATTTGGAGTAGTGCTCTGTTTTGGCACAGCAAAATCAACAGAGCCCTGTGCAGATACAAATTTTATATCTGCAGCCGCAAAAATGAGCCGCAGATATCCACAGATCTGAAGAGCTCTAGAACTCAACGCTTTAAGACAGTGGTGTCCAACCAGTTCTGAGGCAATAGCCACTATAGTGGCTACTGCTATAGCGAACTAGCCACACTCAGCCCACCAAATAGCCACAAATGGCTAGTGTGTTGGACACCCTGGCTTTAAGGTTTGAAAACTAGAAGAAAATGTTATTGGGAACCTTTTTCCCTTTTTATGTTAACACACAGCAAACAATAGGAGTTTATAGAGATGAAGAAATAAAATATACTTGATGGAATTCCCATTTTTTTTAAATTAATGGAAAAAATTTAACAGTCCCTTTAAGGAATTTGAAATAAAAATTAACTTGATTAAAAATAACACTGTGTTTTTTTTAAATATAATTGTTTAAATAAAGCCATGTTCATTTTCCTTTAATTTTCCCAAAATCCCCTTAATTAAGTTACAGATGTGAGCAGCATCAGGTAAATCTGCTAATGTGAAACATTTAAAACTGCCTTAGATTCAGTCACAGTCGTGAGCGTGTTGCTGTCCCCCTTCAGACAGCAGGACACAGAACATCTTGGCTTTTGCCGTTGGTTTTTCGGTGCTGACTTGAAGGCAGCGATGGGCCATTGCCACACCAGGCCTTGTGGGGGAGGGAGCAAGGTAGGCTGCTGTGTGGGCAATAGACTTTAGCTCCTAATTGATTCTGTGTGTGGAGTCTCACCTTGCAGCTAGACTGTCTTCATAGGGGTGTGCTCCTTGGGCACTGGTTGGTGGCCTTTGTGTACTGTCTCTCCTGTAACTTCTGCTCTTGTTGTTACACAGTTGGATCGAGACAACAAAATCGCTGGGATTTTTCCACGTTTAACCTTCAAAGACAAATCAACGTACATAGAGTCGTCTACCAAAGTCTACGATGATGTAAGTCTAGTGTCTGGCAGAGGGTTTCCTTCAGCACACGCTAGGATCTCTCTGGGAGGTGGGAGCCCAGGGTAGTGTGGGTTAAATTCCTATCCCCTTGGACATGAACCATCCTGGCAGGGGAAAGGGGACCCAGGTGTAGCTGCATTGAGATCCTGCACACAAGAGGAGAGGTGGCCTGGAGAGAGTTTCTCTCTTACCTGATGTGATGTAGTGGGGGGTGCTGTCCACTCTGGTGGGGCATTCACTGGTCGCTGTGCTTGGGCTGTGGGTGACCCCTACTGGCCTGCATCTGTAAGCACTGCCTAGTGGGGGTTGCCCTGAGGGCCCTCATGTCATGTAGACCATGGCCCAGCCGGTTCTCACCTGACCAAGGAAGGGGTTTGAACAAAGGAAGGGTGTGGCTTGGAGAGGGGGCAGTGTGGGGAAGCATGGAGGAAGGAGACTAAGCCGAGTGCTGGGGGTTTAAGGACCTGTGTGCTTGGTCTAAGGCTGCCTGCCCTGACTCCTATGTCCACATCGCACCTATGCTGTGCTGTATCTCTGAGAAGCAAAAACCTTCCATATTCTATTGGCTGGCAGAGTCACATCTTGCTGCGGACAGGGTGCAGAGTCGGGGGAATCCCTGACGTGCCGTCACACCTGCCCTTCCCACGTACTCCTTGGGAAGCTGTTACTCTCCCACAGGACCGCAGCTCCCTTGCTAAGCTGCACTGCGCTGGTACCTGTAGGGCAGTGTTTCTCAACCAGTGGTACAAGTACCCTTAGGGGTACTCGAGAGAAGTCTGGGGGTACGTCAACACAACTGAAATTTGGAGAAAACTGAATTTTTGTTTTAAATTTTACAGTGCTTTATTATTTTTGTACTTTTTACACCCAAAATTTTCATTGCCTACCTGGCTACGATTAAGTTGTTTAGACAAATATGTTGAAATGGTAGAAAAAAATTGTCTGAAAACTGTAGGTACTGGGGGTACTTAGAATTTTTTTTTAAAGGGGGTATGTGTGTATTTATTTATTTTAAGAAGGGGTACTTTATATAAAAAAAAAAAGGTTGAGAAACACTGCTCTAGGAGACCTGGACCCAGAGCATGTTCTAATTGTTGGCTTGTTTGCCCTGCCTTCGCTCCTTCCTGTTGGCTGGGTGCTTGTGCAGCTGCTCAGGAGAAATTCAAATGCCTCCCAGCTGATTAGCAGAGCACCCATAGCTAGAATTTGTGTTTCTGCTGGTGGTGCACATTTGCACATGCCTCAGTGCACATAAAATTATTCTGCACATGGAGAAAAAGCCAAGCATGGATGGAAGAGATTAGAAAACATTGCACATGGGTCTTCACATGCTCAGTTTGCTAGTGCCTTCGCTCTGCTTGAGTGACGCATGCCCTCCCTGTGCCTGTCTGCAGTTGGAGTGTTCCCTGTCATTAGCTTAGGATGTGATTTAGGCCCTGCTGTCTCAAGTTGCATCCCTACCAGCCTTCAGCCTTTTCTTTCAGGCGTGGCTGCAGGTATCAGGGCATACATGTGCAAAGTCATTAAGCACAGATAGGCGTTGGTGCAGCCCCACCCTCGCTCAGCGGGGATAAAGAACTGCTAATGGGTGTCTGCAGTAGTTGCTTTTGGCCACTCTGCTGGTGTGATCCTGGAGCCAGAGGATGGTGTGTGGAGGTCGCTCAGTGGCTTCCAAGCTTTTTGTACCAGTGACCCCTTTCGCACAGCAAGCCTCTGAGTATGACCCATACATTTAAAAATTGGGTGGTGATTTAATTGAATGGGGACTCTCAGCTGTCAGTGCTTAGCTTGTGGCACCTTGAAGGGTCCTGACCCCCTGTTTGAGAACCCCTGGTAGCTCTACCAGCCCCAGATCCCCCCGTCTTTAAGAGATGGAGCGTGGGAGCAGCAGGAGTTCAAGGGGGCATGGAGTAGGGATGTTAGTGTGTATCTGAATAGTCGTGTAACCTCATCAAATTTTAATGGCTACTCAACTATTCAGTAATCCCTGGGGGTGGGGCCGGCAGCCAGTGGGCTCCCAGCCCTACTCCTGGGGAGTCCCCTGCCACCCTGCGTTGCTGTCTCTGATACAGAGGCAGCAGCATGGGGGGGGGGGGGGACGGCAGGCAGAGCCGGTGCTCAAGGGGAGCTGGCTTGTAAACTGGTTCCTCTCTCCCCCCACTGCCTCTGTGGGAGGCAGCAAGGGGAGGGGGAGTGCGTGTGATCAACAAGATTAACCGATAGGCCTAGGCTTATCCGTTAATCGTGTAGTCTACACATTGACATCCCTAGTGTGGAGCAGTGTCCCTGTAAGCTGAGCAATTGGGCCACCCAGGAGAGATTCAGGTGCTGCCCAGCGGATTAGCAGAGCACTCACAGCTGGCAGCATGTGGTGGTGCATATCCATGCATGCCTTGGCGCACATAACAAAATATATTCTGCACATGGATGGAAAAAATGAGGGAACATGGGTGTGAAGCACCCTTGCCTGTTAGTGCCTGTGATGGCCAAAAGGAAAAGGGCCTAAGTGACCCTGCTCCAGGCCCTGCTATGGTGCATGAGTGAGAAGGGATGCGTCCAGCACTGGTGACCCCATGTGCTGTTCAGAACCCCCTTCCAACGATAGCTCTCCCTGCAAATCTGGGACTTGGGGGGCCAGCAAGGCAGCAGGTTGGCACGGAGAAGGGTCTGTCACCCAAGCATCCTCAGAGCCCCTCCCTCCGATCTCCATGTGGCTCCCAACTGACCAGTCCCCTTTGAATGTTGCCTCCCCAGATGGCATTCCGGTATCTCTCGTGGATTCTCTTCCCTTTGCTCGGCTGCTACGCTGTGTACAGCTTGCTGTACATGGAGCACAAAGGCTGGTACTCTTGGGTCCTGAGCATGCTCTATGGCTTCCTTCTGACGTTTGGTGAGTAGCATCCACAGGGCAGCAGCATGGATGCGTGAGCTTGCTGGAGAGCCTGGGCCCCATCCTGACCCCTTCCCGGCCTCTCACATTCAGCTTCGGGGTCAGCCGCGCGCTGGGGAAGCCATGGATGGGTCTGGGCGTGTTAGAGGCTGATCATGTCTGTCCGGCTGGAAGTAGGATGAGCTTTCAGCAGAGAACAGACACTGGCAAAAAACGGATGGGTCTGGAATGTCTGCCATATGGGGAGAGATGAACAAGACTGGGACTTCTCAACTTGGAGAAGAGACGACGAAGGGCGGGGGGGGTATGACCGAGGTCTGTAAAATCATGACTAGTATGGAGACAGTAAATAGTGCTGTTACTCCTTGCTAGGGGGCTGCGCTCGCCTGTCGCGGGTGGTAGGCAACCCCAGCTCTCCCCCCAGCCACCAGGGAGGGCCCGGCTGGCACAGCCACAGCCCAGCCCTTTCTCTCCCTCACCCCCTCCACCAGCCCGGGCCCCTTCTGCCTTCCCCCCTCCGCCAATCCAGCCCTTTCTCTCCCTCACCCCCTCCACCAGCCCGGGCACCTTCGCCGTTCCCCCTCCCCACCTTGTTTTTAAAAAGGGCAGCTGCCCTCCACGTGGTGGCTGCCAGAGCATCAGCCAGCCACTGTGCGGCCGCTCAAGGCCAGGGTGTACCCCAGTCCTCACTCCCCATTCCCTCCCCCCACAGGTCCTCTGCCCCTCTCCTCCCCCACAGGTCCTGCCCCTGGTGCCCTGATCAGCTGTATTAAAATGGCAGCTGCCCTCCACGCGGAGGCTGCCAGAGCTTCAGCTAGCTGCTGCCACGGGCCTCACTGCCGCCCGCCCACTTGCCACGCCATCCTTCCCCCCACGAGCTCAGCAGCAGCTACCTTCAAGGTGCAAGGAAGATGAGTGCTGCTCTTGCCGAGTCAGAGCCATATATAGGGCCATAGGTTGCTGACCCCATTATGGGATTAGCAGCAGGGAGGGGAGAGAGAGAGAGAGAGAGAGAGAGAGAGAGAGAGAGAGGGCTGCGGGAGGCAGAGTGATGTGACACGGTCACCCTGTTGTCCCATAGGAAAAACTTTTTTGTATGTATAGTAAGATAATAGTCAGATAACACAAGAACTAGGGGTCTCCAAATAAAATTAATAGGTAGCAGGTTTAAAACAAAAGGAAGTTTTTTTGCACACAGCACATAGTCAACTTGTGGTACTTCTTGCCAAGGATGTTGTGAAGGCCAAGACTATAAAAGGGTTCAAAAAAGAACTAGATAGATTCATGGAGGTTAGGTCCATCAATGGCCATTAGCCAGGAGGGGTAGGAGTGGTGTCCACACTTTCTGGAAAACAGAAGCTGAGGGGCAACAGGGGAGGGATCGCATGATGATTGCCTGATCTGATCGTTCCTTCTGGGGTGCCTGGCATTGGCTGCTGTCGGCAGACAGGACACTGGGCTAGATGGACCTTTGGTCTGACCCAGTCTGGTCCTTCTTGTGTCTCTCGTACGCACACTCATGCATTGTCTTGCTGTCCAGAAGAGCTAGCTGCAATATTCTTGTTTCCTCATTCCTGTCCTCTTAGCCCCACTTGGAAAGGTGCCCTTCCCCCAGTCGCAGCTGTATGAACAGACATCTCCAGTCTCCTTTCGGGCTCCCCTATAGAGACGGGTATTAACCTTCCCCTTGGGCTTTGGCTGCAACAATGAGGGACAGGGCAACCTAACTTAACACTTCCAGGCTGTTCCTGGCCACGTTCCCTGCTCTTGCAGGAGCTACTGTAGCAACGTCAGACTCTGTTCATCTTCAGCTTCAGTTCGATAGATTCTGTATCAGGTGCTTTGGCAGTGCATGCTGGTGAATTGCTGGGCAGCTGCCTTTTCTGTGTAGGTCAGCGTCCTCAGAGCTGTGCTGTGTGAACGCAGGTGGAACATCTTCTGTTTAAATGATTGGATGGAATCCAAGCAGGCTGTGCTCCTAAAAGCTGTTTCTGTGTTTGCAGCCTCTCTTCCTCACGTAGGCTTAATTTACGCCGCAAAGTTTTGGCCCCAGAACTCGGTTCCCTAGGAGGGTGGGGGGAACAAGTCACATCTCCTAGCCCAGTGCTTTCCAGCCTTTTTTATATGGGGAAACCCATTCACAAACTTTCAGTGGACCAGTAACATTTTATTTGCATGCTCATTATGCAAATAATGGATATGCAAATGTGAAAATAAGATGTTACTGGTCTGCCAAAAGCCCTGGCACCACAAACAGCCAGCTTCCGCTCCAGCAGTCACTGGCAGGCGATTGCCGCAGCTGAAGCCGACTGTTCGCAGTGGCTCTTGGAGGCTGGGGCTAGGGCACACTCCTGAACCCCCAGTGCCAGCCCTAACCCCTAGAATCCCCCACCCCTCCACTACCCACCAGCACCAGCCACTGACCCCAGTCGCCTGCACCCAGCCCCCCATCCCAAATGCCTCAGTGCCAGCCCTTGCCCCTTATAGAACCCCCCCACGAGACCACCCCTGTACCAGCCTCCTATTTCCAGAGCTCCACTGCACCCAACCCCCAGTGTCCCTCCCCCCAGTGTTATGTTCCCCAATATTAGTCCCATCCCCAGAGCCCCCCAGTGCCAGTCCTTCTCCCATAGTCCCCCAACTACTAGCCCCATCCCCAGAGGCCCCTAATGCCAGCTCCCCACCATGGATGCCCCAGTGCCCCCCACTGTCAGTTCCCTGCTGCGTAGAGTCCCCAACCCCCAGAGACCCCCAGCACTAGCCCGGCCCCCAGTCCCTGGCCTGCCCCGCCCCCCCACTTAGCCCTGCACTGCCTCCCAGATGCCAGCTGAGCACTGCTGCCTGGATCATGGCTGCTCTAAGGCAGCCATGCTGGCTCCGCGCAGCCCTCCTGTTGCGCAATGAACTGCTCTTCTGTGTCTGAGAGGAGACCCTGCCCCTGCCCGACACTGGTTGGCTGCGAGGTGGGGCAGGACACGCCTCTCCCAACAGCCACGGCGGGAGGGGAGGTGCGGGGCGGTGTAACCTAGTCCCCACCCCCAGAACCACCGCGGCCTGGCAGCCAGCAGTTTGCGGACTGGCGCTGGTCCGCAGACCGGCGGTTGGGAACCACTGTCCTAGCCAGCTTAGCTATGCTGGCAAAACCCCTGGTGCCGGCACACGTACACTGACACAAGTGCGCTCAGTGGTAGTGCCAGCAGCACTCCTGGTGCATTACATTGTCTGCCCTAGAGGCTCCGCCAGGGTAGCTATCCCAGCAGCACATCTGTAGCGTGCACAAGCTGCCTGGGTCTTAGAGAAACTCACCTCTGTGCTCACTTGCCCCAGCCCATTTCCTAGGCCCAGAGGAGATTTGGGGCCCTATGGGCCGTTGTGGGGGAGTTCCCCAGCATCTGTTACCCTCCGAGCAACACGACTTAGTGCCTTGCTCCCTGTTTTCTTCGTCCGGCCCAAGCGCCTCAAGATGCAGGCGTTTTTTCTTGGTGGCTGCCTTTCAGTGGTCGGTAGCTGGGCTTCTGGCTGTCCTGGGACTCTGGGGCCTTGGCCACATGGCGAGCTGGTGCACAGCAGACTGGGTGCAATCTGCAGCGTGTCAGCTTACCGTGCTCCAGCTTCATGTGTGGTGGCTGCTGTAGCTCAGCGGAAGTGCCGAGCAAAGCTCAGCGCACTGCACTATGAGGCAGTGTAGCCGTGACCATGGGGGGAGTTACTGTGTGGAAAGCTGGTGTGCTGTAGATGCCCGTCCTGGCTTGCCATGTAGCTGAGTCCTCAGTCTTTCCCTTCTTTCTGCGGGGAAGGGGACGGGAGAGGAACATTAAAGTTCCCAATTGGTTTTCCCACATCTAGTTTTCCTTGATGCCATCACCCCTTCTGGGCAGCATGTGGGTGGTTCCCATTGGGCGGAGTTCTCTGAACGCTTGGAAGAACCTGCACTATCCAGTTGAGCTTCCTTTCTCTTCCAGTCGCTTTAATTGTTCTCTTGCTCCTCCAGAGCAACATTCACACTTAGGTCTGCATTCGTCACTAGGCCCTTGCACGTTCCCTATCGCGCTGCCGCCTTGGAGCCTTTGCAGTTCGTGGCTGCCACTTGTTTCAGATGGAGCACATTTTAATCTAGTAAAATCACTCAACTTAAATAAAAAACAGTAGTTAACGGTTTGTGTGCTGCCAACGTTTTAAAGTCAAACCCCTGAGCCACGGAGGTCTCTGGCTAAGCACTTGAACTCTGAGTTGACCAAAGTGGTTTTTGATAGTGGTTAATTCTGTAAGTGCAGAGAGGATTTTCCTGTCTCTGTTGATTCTCAGCTGGTTAAATCAGAGGTGAGAGACCAGCTGAGACTGTCTAGACTGCAAAGAAAAGTCAGAAGAAGAAGATACGCAAATTGTGAACTGCAATTCTCAGATCTTTTTCCACTTTTCTTTCAAAAGAGGCTTTTCCAAAATTTGGCCTGTCTACACGGGCCCAAATTTCGGAAAAAACTCCTCTTTCGGCACATCCCTTCTTCCTCATACAATGAGGATTACAGGGATGGTGAAAACACGTCTGCTTTTTTAGAAATTGGTCCAATAAAGTGTTGGCATAGCTTTTCTGGGATACCTCTGGCCTGAGAGATGTAAAGCAAGAAATTTTGTGTTCCTCTTCCAGTCGATGAATAAAACTAAGGTGGAAGGATGAGAGATTATCATTCTAAAGTCTTGAAGGACATAGTGACCAGAAAAAATTGGTTAAATTTACTAGCTACAGATAAGATTTACTTTCTTCAATAAAGCTGTTTTTAAATGCAAAACAAATTTGGTACATTTAATTCCCCATATATCCACTGCATTTAAGGTTATTTTGTTTTACTACTGAAACAACTTTTAAATGCTGGGAGAAGGGGGGTGCATTTTTAATTAGAGTTCAGTTTCCATACCAAAAAATCTCAAGTAAAAATTAATCTTCTAGTAAATAAGAAATGTTCTTCACCATCTTCTCACATAGTACAAAAATTAAGACTCTGAATAAGTAGATGTTAAGTTATAGATCTGTTTAAAATGCATAGAATCATAGAACCATAGAGCTGGAAGAGACCTCAGAAGGTCATCAAGTCCAGCCCCCTGCTCTAGGCAGGACCAGGGCTTTGTCAAGCCGAGACTTAAACACCTCTAGGGATGGAGACTCCACTACTTCCCTAGGTAACCCATTCCAGTGCTTCACTACCCTCCTAGTGAAATAGTTTTTCCTAATATCCAACCTGGACCTCTCCCACCACAACTTGAGACCATTGCTCCTTGTTCTGCCATCTGTCACTACTGAGAACAGCCTCTCTCCATCCTCTTTGGAACCTCCCTTCAGGAAGTTGAAGGCTGCTATCAAATCCCCCCTCACTCTTCGCTTCTGCAGACTGAACAGACCCAACTCCCTCAGCCTCTCCTCATAGGTCATATGCTCTAGCCCCCTAATCATTTTGGTTGCCCTCTGCTGGCATATATAATGCAGATATAGTGTATCCTTCGGGTTAGCCAATAGAAACACCAGTGGAATGTAAATGCAATGTTAGTTGCAGATCAGCATGTTTTAATGGGTACCAACCAGGGAGAACCAGCCATTCTTTAGGAAAAGAACTAAACAGCAGAGATGTGACAGTGTGAATCAGGGGTGGGCAATAATTTTTTGCCTGGGCCGCACAGGAAGGGGCAGGGCCTCAGACTAGGGTTGCCAGAGGGTTTAACAAACAAATACTGAACACCCCCCCACACACACACAAAACCCCAGGGAAAAAATTCTGTTGAGGAAAACAAAAAAAGGCGGGGGGGGGGGAGAGACCAAAGTTGTTGAGGGAAAAAAAAAAACAGAAAAAAAGGACCCTGAGCCCCCAAGAGTTGTTAAGCCAAAACAAAAACAAAAACCAGCATGGCCCCTTTAAGAAACACTTTGCTTTTGAGGCTCTTTGGCCCTAACAGGCTGCTGGCGGCCACCCACCATTTTGCCACCCTGCGCCAGGCCGGACAGTTCCCCTGTGGAACCCAGTAAGCACCCGGGCTTTTCGCCTCCTGGTTGGGAAAAAAATCAGCAAATACCCAACATTTGAGGGGTCCGGTATTTTCTGAATTGTTTTACCGGACTGTCTGGGTCAACACCGGACTCCTGGCAACCCTGCCTTGGATAGAGAGGGGGGGGGTCAGAATGCTTCTGGGCTTCCCCAACACAGACCATGATTGGCCTGGGTGTGGGGGGAAGTCCCTCCCCGAGCACCCATGCCCCTAGCGGTGGGAGGAAACTTCCCGTGCTCCCCCAGGCTAATCAGGACCTGGGGTTGGGGGAGTACGGGAAGCACTTCTAAGTGCTGCTTGCTCCTGGCAGGGCAGAGGAAATTTCATGTGCTCTCCCCGGCCCTAATTGGCCTGGGGGCGGAGGAACGGCAGGGCCTCCCGAGGCCGGATCAACCCATTTCATGGGCCGGATCAGGCCCGCAGAGGCCCTTTTGCCCACCCCTGATGTGAATGGTTAACCGATGAGCCTAGGCTCATTGGTTAACATTCACAGTTACACGCAGCCCCCCCTTCCCCCACAGAGGCAGCAGTGTGGTGAGGAGGGGGGGCCAGGTGGGAGCTGGTACTCGCGGGATGCCAGCTTTTAGCACCTCTCCCCAGGCAACAGTGCGGGCAGCAGGCGGCTCTGCGGGAGCTGGTACATGCAGGGAGTGCACTGACTCCTGCAGAGCAGAGCCCCGCCCCCAAGTAAATGTGTAACTGCTGAAAATTTCAACATCATTACTAAAGAGTGCCAGTGCAAAGCAAGATTAACATCAGCGATTGAAATCAAGGTTTCCTGTTAAGTGGTTTAAATCAGTCCACCCTTACCTGCAATCTCCTGCTCTACAAGGCTAACCGTGACACCTTGTGGCTAACCTCTTGCACCCACAGAACACCCTTTCTGCACTGCAAACCAAACTCCCTTTGTTTTCCCTTGCTGACAACCAGCCTGACGAAGGCTGTTGCTCCTGCTCCTTTCAGAGTCCAAGCCAGCGAACCTTTGGTTTAAAGCATCCCCTGGCCTTGTGTCAGCCTAGCTTCGCCTCGCACTGTGCCGATTTTCGCATCAGCTGCCTCGGCCCCTTGATGTAATCTCATTAGTGCTGGCTCAGAAGACTTCTTCCTAGCAGCTCTTGCTGTTTTCAGTTGCCTTCTTGTTTTTCATAGATTTTTAAGGCCACAAGGAACTACTCTGCCTATCCAGTCTGACCAGGCCAGAGAATGCTGTGCGGTCCAGCAGCCTGCACTCCGACTAGTGCCCCTCAGCCTGGATTCAAGTCACGTGTAGGGCTCTACCAAATTGTCAGCTCTGGTCAATTTGGTCATGGTATTTTAGAACTAGTAAATTTCATGATTTCAACCATTTTAAATCTGAGATGTCCCAGTGTTATAATTGTCAGGGTCCTGGCCCAAAAAGGAGCTGGGGGAGGTTGCATGGTTACTGGGTGCGGGAGGAGGGAGCAGTATTGCTACCCTTACATCTGCACTGCTGGTGCTGCTGCCTTTAGAGCAGGCTAGCTAGAGAGCAGAAGCTGCTGGCTGGGAGCTCAGCGCATAAGGCCTAGCTACTGCCAGCAGCAGCACAGAAAGAAGAGTGGCCTGGTATGGGATCGTCACCTCTACTTGTGCGGTGCTGTTGGCATGGTGCCACTCTGCCAGCAGCTGCCACGCTCCAGTCCCCCAGCTCTGAAGGCAACACAGTGGTAATATCACAGCCCTCCACCCCAATAACCATGTGACCCCCCTGCAATGCCCTCTTGGGTCAGGACCCCCAATTTGAGAAATGCTGGTCTCCCCTGTGAAATCTGGGTAGTACAGGGTAAAAGGGGGCACAGCCAGATTTCATGGATGGAGACCAGATTTCTCAGTCTGACGCGTTTTTCATGGCTGTGAATTTTGGTAGGGCTCTAGCCGAAAGGGAATCCATTTCACCCTTCAGTAACTTGTCTGATGGCTGATTGCCCTCTCTGCCAGCAATGTCTGTGCCATTTCAGACAGCTCCGAAGGCCTCTCCTCCCCACCTCTGCAATTTATCCTTGGGACTTTATGGCAGAGCTTCTGTGCATAAGGTTTGCCCACATTTCTGCCAGGGTCGAAGAGTCTGGGCTGTCTGCTCTGCCAGCATCCAGCCTGTCCCAGAGGCCCAGTGGACATTTCTTGGCTGCACTTAGCCTGATAGCACTGACCTGACTTCTCCCTCTTTCTCTGCAGGCTTCATTACGATGACTCCACAGCTGTTCATAAACTACAAACTGAAGTCAGTCGCCCACCTCCCCTGGAGGATGCTCACCTACAAAGCACTCAACACCTTCATTGACGACCTCTTTGCCTTTGTCATCAAAATGCCCATGATGTACAGGATAGGCTGCCTCCGAGACGGTAAGGGGCTCCCCACAGGCCTCCCGGCCCCCATGGCGCGCCTCTGCAGATGTGTCCTCCTTGGGGTGGGGCTGTGGCATGTCAGTGCAACTCCCCAGCCACTGATGGGATAGCTCAGGCTTAGCGCCTGACCCCAGGGAATCCTGTGTCTCCGTGCCCAAGTGGCCCTTCTCCCTCTGAGCCTTCTAGTAGTGCAGCCCGTGAGCAGGGGAGCCGGCAGCCTCTGTGGGCCCCTGGGCAGGGAGGGCACCATGTTCCTGGGAGGGGCATGGCCCCAGGTGGACGGGCCGGGGCCATGGCTCCCAGATCATGCAGCGTAGCACTCCAGTGGTGATAGAAAGGGTCCAGCGCTCCAGCCCCTGCTGCAGTAGCAGCAACTGGGAGCCCCAGCCCCTGGGGCAGCTGCCCCCTTTGTCCCCTGCCTGCCAGTTCCCCATGCAGCATGAGAGAAGGGCTTTCCTTCCCCTTTCTGCCCCACATCCTCAGCATCTCCCTGGTGGGCTGCAGCTGGGCCATGCTCTAACTCAGGCCAGGCAGCTCACGAAGTGCCTATAGGTCATGGGGGCCGAGAGCCAGGCAGCTCAGATGTGTGCATCCAGCGTGGGAGTTGCCTGCTATCTACACTCTCTCTGCTCTCCTCCCCCAGATGTCGTCTTCTTCATATACCTCTATCAGCGCTGGATCTACCGGGTGGATCTGACGCGGGTCAATGAGTTTGGGATAAGCGGGGAGGGCCAAGTCTCCCAGCTAACACAAAGTACCACACCAGCAGACTGTGCCCCTGCCTTGCTGCCTGATGGGGCAGCAACAAGCACCCAGGGGGCAATGGAGGCCCTGGCAGATGGCTCCCCTGCACTGGTAATGGAGGACGTGGCTGATGGGCCCCCTGGGGCCCCAGTGGAGAAAACAGCAAAGGACAAGAAAAAGGACTAACCTTGCTCTAACTTTGATTTTTAAAACAAACTTTCCACTCTCCCCCTTGGATACTGGACAGAAAGCGAGGGGGGAAAGCTGCTGTGATCCTCTGGCTCCAAAGCTTTTTATTTTCTATTCCAGTAACTTTGGGGCAGGTAGGGATTGAGAATTTGGTGCCGTTCATGTGATGTGCTGTATCCATGGGAGAGAACCCCGTATCTCTGTATTTAAAGTCAAACTCATCCAGTAATCATTGTGAGCTCCGTTCCATTGTGCAGGTGTTTAGGACATTGTTAAGGAGTTTCTCAGAGTTGTCTCTGTTCCATAAAGAGAGCTGATTATCCAAACCAGTCCCATTTCTCATCCTTGCACTCCACTATGGACTCTGGATTGAATAAATTCATATGGGTGTTAAGTTAAACCTTGCCCTCTTCTTTCATCTCTCTGCACATCCGTTCTGGCTGCAGGCTCGTCTAGGAACATAGGAATTGCCAGACTGGATCAGAACTGAGCCCCCGCTAGCCCAGCCATCACCAACGGCTGCTTCAGAGAAAGGTGTGAGAACCCCATAGCAGAGGTGAATTAACTCCCCTTCTCATCCGATCTCATCCTGGTCTCTAAACTCTGCAGTCAGGGTTTAATTTCCATCCGATACGTATGGGGTTTTTTTAATTCCTGTCTACGTGCAATCTCTTTTTGAATCTTATGTTCTTAGCCTCAGTGGTTTCCTGTGGCAATGAGTCCCACAGGTTGATTACACATTGTGTGAAAAACTATTTCCTTGTGTCAGTTCAGAATGCACCACCTTGTAATTCGGTGAAGGATCCCTTTGTTCCTGTGTTAGGAGGCAGAAAGAACAGATGCACCGAAGCACCTTCTCCAGTACCAGTCTCTGTTTTATCTCGTCTCCCCCAAGGTTACAGTCAGGGGTGGGTTTTGTATCCGTTTTCCAGGCCCCGATCATCCTCTGCCCACTAGTTCTGCGCTGTTCTTTAAAATGGGGTAATCACCAAATGAGCTTGTCACTGAGCAGGTGCAGCAAGTTGCATTGGCCCATGGTGCCCGGGCTCCAGGCATATTCCTGGCCTGGTTCCAGCAAAGTTCCCTTCTCCCGCCTGCCACCCTGGGTGATTTTAAAACAGCCTGGGAGCCGCCCCCCACCAGCAGTGCTGTGGGGCTACAGCAGCTTCCTACCTGCTCGCTCTGTGCTTTGGTAGTGGCAGGGGGAGAGGGTTGTCCCCATGCGCTGCCACTGCCCCAAGTGCCCTTGCAGCCAGCTGCGTCCAGAGACCCTCTGCCTAGGAGATGCTGCCAGAAGGGGGTGCCCCAGGTAAGTGCCCCACTTTCTCATCCTCCTCCTCCTCCCAAACTCCCTAGAGCTTGCAGCCCAACCCCCTGCTCCAGCCCAGAGCCTGAACCCCAGTCGCCTCTTCCTGGCCCAAAGTCTGTACCCCAGATCCTCTCCCTCACCCACACACCCTCCCAGAGCCCTAGGCAACTGGAGGGGAAGGGGTGCAGGCTCTGGGCATTCTGGACATCACCAAAGTTTCTGCACCCCTGCCGCCCCTGCCACTGACGTATGGTATGAGAAACAAAACAGAACATTTTTAAAGCCGGCCCGTTCCTTATGCAAGCCAGAATTCACTTCGGTTCCCCCGCTGAGCACCTCCCAGAACCAGGTCAAGCCAGGTGACCAGCATGTCATCGCTGGCAGGATGGACATTGGTGACTTCAGCACCCAAAACCCTGCTTTCCAAACCCACCTGCCAGCATGCGTCCTGCCTAGCCCTGCCGAGCTGCCTCCGGAAGCCCCCTGCTGGCTGGGTGAAGGCGATGCCAGGGCAGTGGTGGGTTCTCTAACAGCAGCTGTGCCTGCTGAGCGCCACGCTGGCTTTGCTGGTGTGTCGGGTTGGCTCTGCGGGGCTGGCAGGAGTCCAAGCAGTGCGGTCTGTGCCTGCAACTGCCTCAGGAGACCGGGCCTCTTCTGCAGTGAGCCCAGCCATGTTGAGAGTGCCTGGGGTGATGTGCCCTGTCCTGGCCTCTGCTGCTCCGTGTGGACCATGGGAATTGGTTCGGCCCCGCTCTGCCACTTGGACGCAGGTCACAGCCAGCTGCGGGGCAGATGCATTGGCTTGCTCTAGGGACCCTGTCTGGAGCATGAGCCTACCAGCGATGGGTGGAGGGTGACTTCCGAGGGGTTTGGCTGCAGCTGCTGGCCTCTGTGACTGGGGAGACGGTTGGGCAGCTTCCCTCTGCATTGCCACCGCGGCCTGAAGCTCCATGCTGTGACGGGCCTTGCGAGCGCCTTCCCAGAAAGCTTTCTCTGCTTCGCCCCGTACAGACCTGGGTCCCAGCCACCCTTTGCAAGGCCCCCTAGCGCTCGGTGGCTGCTGGATGCAGCTGCCTTGCCAAGGCAGCATGGAGGAGAGGGCTGTGGCTGTTAGCAGCTGATTCAGTTATAGCCCTGGGCAAGATGGGGGGCATGGCTCTGGGGGGGCCTCATGCAGAAGAGGCAGGGGAGGGACAGTCAGCCCTCAGACCTGTCCAGAGCGTGCCACATGGCACTCTGGCAGTGATTCAAAAGGGCCGGGGACTCGGCAGCTAGGAGCCCTGGGCCCTTGTGACTCACTGGGCCCCGGAGCAACTTCCCTCTTTGCCCCCTGCCTCCCTCGCCGGTCCTGGTGCTGGGCTCCAGGTTTTCTGCCATCATTAAATGAGACCATCACCCTTGGCAGAAGGCCTGTCGTGCTGAGCCAGGGAAGCAGCTAGTTCTTCGCGAGCTTGCTCGTGTCCATGCCACGTAGGTGTGTGCGTGCTGCATACGTAAGTCCTGGAAGCTTTTCCCTTAGCAGTACCCGTTGGGCCAGCCAGGGAGCCCCCTGGAGTGGCGGTGCTCTACCAGCTAATATACACCCCTGCTGGCCCACAACCCCTCTGTTCCTTCTTACCGCCCCGAGCATTGCTGGGGAACACTTCTGCGTGGGAACTGTGCGGGTGCACCCGTAGCTCTGTCCCTGCTACTAGTCTGAGAATAGTCCTGTTAGGTTAATAGTTGTAGTTAAGTAGCTTCAAGGGGAGCCGAGTTCGTCTGTAACAGGAAAAACTTCAACAAATAGTCTAGTAGCACCCTAATGACTAACACATCCTAGTGCTAGCCCTCGTGTTTTGCATTCCCCTGTGGGGGGATGCCTGGGCCTCAGGCCTTCAAGCCTTGTTCCTGCTGCCTAAAGCCGATGCCCTGCAGCGATCCGCACTACGCTTGTCTGAAGGGCACTTAACTGGCGCTGGCAAGATTTGCAGAGTATTCACGCCTAGAAGGAAGCGAGCGGGATGCTAGGCTCCGACTTCTCGTGGGGTCAGTGCTGTGGCCCCCGACACCGGCGTCGCCACCGGCTGTTGGCAGCGCATCTATGTCAGTGCACGAGCCAGTGCCGACTGAGGCATTTTGCGACATCAAGCTGCTCCTCCGCACTGTGGCACCGCTCCCATCCCCAGCACCAACGATGGCAAAGAAGGGCCAGAGAGGCAGATCTCCCTCCTGGCGCGAGCACAGTGCGTCCGCCAGCAGGACACACTGCAGCTCCCTCCTTGCCACATCACGAGGCTGCTCCTGCACCATCGAGGTGGTGGTCAAGCTCCGTGCGGGCGAGTAGTCTGGAGATGCAGGACCTGTCCGGGGAGGAGGTCCGCCAGCCATCAACAGGACACCTTCGACACGGCTTCGATCCTTGTCCAGGCCAGCACCGCGCAGGGAAAAGTCCCGAGCATCACTGTTGCAGCTAGAAAATCAGCCAACTTCCCTTGAGCATCCACATCGGGGTGAAAGGGTTTTTTTGGGGGGGGCCCTTGTCTCATCCTTAGATGTGTCCACAGCAGCAGGCGGGCGTGTGCTCATGCTGCTTTTCTCTCAGCCAAGGAGCTCTGTGGGCCTTGGTGCAGCTCTGACCCCCCGAAGAGTGGTGGACCTGAGCCCTTGCCAGCCAGGGGAGCACAAGTGCCACAGCAGAGGCAGTCTGGGGCACGACTGGACCCACGGCCTCTGCTCGCAGGCGTAACCCTGGAATGGCCGTGCCGGGGTGAGTGAGCACAGCACGCGGCTCTGCGGTAGGAATCCTGTTGTTCCAGTCTCATTGCCTAAGAGGGTGGAGGGACTTGTGCCTTTGCTAGCCCCAGATGAGGGCAGGGCTTTCACCCCTCAGTCCAAGCTGGCTGGGCAGAGCTACACAGCTGGAGTGACTTGCCAAAGGCTCCAGGAGTCACTGTTGGAACTGAGCCCAGGTGCTCTAGAAAATGCTTCCCCTCACTGCATTTCCTAACAGGAAACAATTGCCAGATTCCCAGCTGTGGCCTGTTTGTCTTGCCCTCCCGTCCACTGGCTCCCTGCCACGTTACTCTTGCCCCCTTCCCAAATGTACCCTCAGCCCAGTGTTAGCCTCTGCCTCTCTTCCCCGGCTCCGTCATGTGGCTCCTTTGTTGCCTTTGTGTTCAGGAAGGGCTGCCCAGCATTTCGCCTTAATCTGGAGTCCCAGCAATGCCGGGCTGGAATGGGCCCCGGGAGTTAAAACCCAGCTGCCCTGAGCTGTGGCTACATGTAGACCATCCCTGGTGGGTTGGTCCAGGATTTGAACCCACCACGCTGTGCCTCCCAAGCAGATGCCTGATCCCCTAGGGAACAGCAGAACCCACCCCACCTCCCTACCGTGAGGACGTCCCTTATCCTGCCTTCTGGTGCCTGATCCAGGTCCATCCCTGGGGTGACCGGTGCTGGTGTGGGAGTGACAGGGATTTCCCAGACGCTTGTGCCAGAGCTTCGCTACCGTTGGAGTGAGAGAGTAATATCAAACGTAAAATTCCCTTGCTGCAGCGTAAGCCTGTTACTTGTCCTCGGTTCAGTGGCCATGGAGAACAATTGATCCCTGTCTTGTTAACAGCCTTGCACATGTTCGAAGATTGTTCTCAGGCCCCCTTTGGTCTTTTCGAAATACTAAGCAGGTTTCATTTTTGCTTTTTTAACCTGTTCTCCCTGCCCAGGTTTTCTAGACCTTTTGTTCCTCTTTTCTGGGCTCTCTCCATTTTGTCCCATCCTTCCTGAAGGGAGGTGCATAGACCTAGCCCTCCCACTAAGACCTACCGGTGCCTAGGCGAGTTCTGGAAGATAATGGATAAGAATTCTGATGACCGCAGATAGTTCCTTAAGTAAAATTTCACCAGACCCTGCCAACTTCAATGCATGTAGTTCAGGAGTCTCGAATTCCCAGCCCATGGGCCATCCCTGGTGATTGTGCAATCTGGCCTGGAACTCTCGGTGGGCTGGGGAGGAGGAGAAACTATCTGTGACCAGCCCCCAACCTCCTCCTTTCCACCATCACCCCATCCTCTCCTCTCCATGGCACCCTGTCTGCCGAGGACGAAGCTTTGGGGCTCACGGGGGAGGCCTGGCGCGATGGCAGAGGTGGTGGCCCCTGCATTCACTGTGGCAGCAGGAGCTATGGGGAAGCAGAGTACAATGGAGCAGCTTCCCCTCCATCCCGTTTGTTAGTATTAATTGTGTTGAGGGTCGTGTCCTCATCAACCCTTTTAGTGAAGACAGAAACAAAACAGACATTAAACACCCTCATTAGCTTGATGTCAACAGCTGGTAGGTAGGGCCTTGTCTACACTGCCAATTGAACAACAACAATTTTGTTATTCACAGTGCTTAAAAAGCCCCCTCCCCACCACAAAAGTTTTTTGTTGCAACAAGTGGCAGTGTAAACGGCTTGTCTGCAGGAATGCTCTCGTCGACAACACAAACCCACTCATCAGGCAGAAGTATTTTCTCTGCAAAAATGCCAACAAACAGCATTTACACTGCCAGACACGGCCATGTCACTAAAAGCTGTGCAGTGTAGACAAAGCCTAGCTCTCCTTCCCTCCTTAAGTAGAAGACCCACGCTTCCCTTTGTCTTTCTTGCACCTTGTGTTTAAAGAATCTCCTCTTCGTGGCTTTTGCATCCCTTGTAACTCACGTTGTGCCTTAGCTTTCCTCACGTCCCTCCATGCTTCTGCTCTTCTGTCTTTCGTACTCCTCCTTAGTAATTGGTCCGGGTTCTCTTTTTGTAGGGTTTCTTTTTGATTTTCAGGTCATTAAAGAGTTCCCAATGGAGTCAGGTCTATAACATGGATGCAAAGCTGGTTAAATCATTGGGGTCAACAGCTCAATGTCTGGTTGGCAACCAGTATCAAGCGGGGTGCCCTAGGGGCAGGCCGGAGGCTGATTTTGTTCAACATCTTCATTAACGATTTGGATGACAGGATGGGGATTGTTAAAATATGTTTATTTAGGTAAATGTGTAACTGCAAAAATGTCAGTGGTTAAGTGTTTACACATGGAGGGGAGGCAGGTGAGAGCCCGTGCTCAGTATCAGAGGCAGCAGAGTGTGTGTGTGGGGGGGGGGCGGGGGAGAAGAGGGAAGTGGCTCTGAGAGCCTTTATGTACAGGGAGACAACTTAGCTAGCTCTCCCCACATATCTGCTCCTACCCCCCCGCACTGCTGCCTCTGATAGAGGTGGTGCTGCATGCAACTGTGTGCACAGGTACACATTCACATTCCTAATTGCACCCTCAGTTCATGGATCATGCTAAGCTGAGGGGAGAGGTAGATACGCTGGGGAGCAGGGATAGGGTCCAGAGTGACCTAGACAAATTGGAGGGTTGGGCCAAAAGAAATCTGATGAGGTTCAATAAGGACAAGTGCAGAGTCCTGCACTTGGGACAGAAGAATCCCAAGCATTGTTACAGGCTGGGGCCCGACTGGCTAGGTAGCAGTTCTGCAGGATAGGCCTTGGGGATTACCGTGGATGAGAAGCTGGGTGTGAGTCAACAGTGTGCCCTTGTAGCCAAGAAGGCTAATGGCATACTAGGGTGCATTAGCAGGAGCATTGCCAGCAGATCTAGAGAAGTGATTACCACCCTTTGTTCAGCTCTGGTGAGGCAACATCTGGAGTATTGCATCCAGTTCTAGGCCACCCATTACAGAAAGGATGTGGATGCATTGGAGAGGGTCCAGTGGAGAGCAACCAAAATGATTCGGGGGCTGGAGCACGTGACCTACGAGGAGAGGCTGAGGGATTTGGGCTTATTTAGTCTGCAGAAGAGTGAGGGGGGATTTGATAGCAGCCTTCACCTTCCTGAAGGGGGTTCCAAAGAGGCTGGAGAGAGGCTCTTCCCAGTGGTGACAGATGGTGGAATGAGGAGCAATGGTCTCAAGCTGCAGTAGGAGAGGTCTAGGTTGGATACAGGTGACCCCCAACTTACGACGACCCGACCTACGATACCCTGCACTTACGACCGCCTTGCTCCAGCTGCCACCTTCCCTTTGCACAGCTCCCAGCCTGCCCTGGAGCAGCTCACACCATGAACTACAACTCCCAGGAGGCAAAGCGGGCCAGGAATGGAACCCCCATTTTTATCATTGTGCCTATGGGGGAAAAAGGGTTCGACTTACGACCACTCGACTTACGGTTCTCCAGGAACCAATTAGGTCATAAGTGCGGGGGTCGCCTTTATTAGGAAAAACGATTTCCCTAGGAAGGTGGGGAAGCACTGGGATGCATTCCCTAGGGACGGGGTGGAATCTCCATCCCTAGAGGTTTTTAAGGCCCAGCTTGAGAGAGCCCTGGCTGGGATGATTTAGTTCTGATTGGTCCTGCTTTGAGCAGGGGGCTGAATGAGATCAGGGGTTTTCGAACTCTGGATTGCAGCTTGTAAGGGCAAACACTAGCTGGGACAACAAACCAAAGCAAAATGCTTTGTTTACCTACGCCTCCGCAGGTACAGACGATCACAGCTCCTATTGGCTGCAGATCGCTGTTCCCAGCGAGTGGGAGCTTCCAGAAGTGATGTCCTTACAAGCCACAACCCAGAGTTTGAAAACCCCTAGACTAGATGACGTTCTGAGGTCTCTTCCAACTCTCATCCTCTATGACTCTATAATTCTTGTCCTATCCTCAGAGTTTAAGATTAACAAGTTTTCTCCCTCCTTGTTAAGTCTTTTATGTACTTGAAAATTCTCAGAGGGGAGCCATGTTCGTCTGTAACTTTAAAAACAATGAGGAGTCCTGTGGCACCTTGGAAACTAACAAAAATATGTATAGTATCATGAGCTTTTTGTGAGCAAAACCCACTTCTGCAGAACAGCTGGCATGGAAAATATGGGAACCCAGAATTTATAACTGGAAAAAAAAGGAAAAGCTTAGTTTTTCCTGTTTCTGCTACCCCTCAGAAAAAGAAGGGAGAGAGAAGGGAGTAAAAAATACTTGTCAATTATAGTGAAGCTGTTACTGAGGCTAACTAAGTGGGCTGGAAGTGTCCCATATTTAGCTTTTGATGTAAATGAGGTGCTAAATGTATGGAAGGCTGACTTTTTTTTTAACATGTCCCATTACAAAACAGTTTTAGTAAGAGTGTTGTGAGTGTAGTAAGATGAGGGTCTGAAACATAAACCCACGTATCATAGGCCGGGTATGAGCCCTGAGGCCCAGGCAGCAATGGTCAAGACTTTGCTAATATGAAGCAGAGTTAAGCTGTAAGCAGGCAGGCCCTGCTCACAGAAATTGGCAAGAACAGGGCTAATATCTCAGAAACACTCCTACCTAAGAGGTACGAGGCACAGGCTGGAAGCACATTCCAGCGGGGCCATAAGAGAACACCTTGTTAAGAAACATCTCAGTACCAACACACAGCCCACAAATAACATACATACAAACCCAGGTTCAGGACAGGATCTAAATTGACAGCATGATGATAGTAAGTGAACTCTCACTTCTGTGAGGTAAGGGGAGGTAACCAAGAAAGAGAAAGTGGCAACCTGATATGTCAGGAGTCATGTGTAACTTGTTTGTACCTGTGTATAAAAGTGTACCCCAAAAGGGGAACTGATTGTAGGGGGATGCTAGAATCCATAGTGTTTATTTGGGTGTTAGTCCATTGTCATGGCGTACATAAGGTGTAGTGGCACAGCAGTGGGTCTGTTCGCTAACAACTATCATTGTACCTCACCTGGCAGTAAACCTAGTCGGGTGCTTTTGATCCTTATCTGATTTGTGGCCTCTGATGGCTCTGTCAGAGTCTGTCATGTTGACTAATTGTGCATGGTTAACACATTAGACAGGGGAGCATACGCACGCACGCAACCGAAAGTTTATCATCATTGACGGAGTAGAGGGCCTGTCAGGAACCCATCAGGGCAACCCTGCCTGCCTAATGACAGTGAGCAAGACAACAGAGGTAATTCTTCCACTCTACTCTGCACTGATGAGGCCTCAACCAGAGTACTATGCCAGTTCTGGGTGCCATATTTCAGGTAAGATTCGAAAAAGTACAGAGAAGAGCAACAAAAATGATGAAAGGTCTAGAAAACATGACCTGTGAGGAAAGATTGAAAGAACTGGGTTTATTTATTCTGGAGAAGAGAAGACTGAGAGGGGACATGATAGCAGCTTTCAAGTATCTAAGGGTATGTCTACACAGCAAAGTTATTTTGAAATAACTTTCCTAGCGTCTGCACAGCCAAACTGCTGTTTTGAAATTAATTCGCAATAGCGGAGCTCTTATTTCAAATTTGGTAAACCTCATTCCACGAGGAATAACGCCAAATTCGAAATAGCTATTTCAAAATAAGTGCTGTATAGACACTTATTTCGAAATAGGGGGCCTCCAGCCTTCCCAGGATGCCCTGGTGGCCACTCCAGGCTCAACCAAGAACCCTGCTCTCCCTCCCTCCTCCCCGGAGCCCTTAAAGGGGTTGACTCTGGCCACAGTGCCTGTGCCAGCTCCAAGCCTGCCAGCCCAGAGCCAGCAGTCACTGCCCCTGACCCAGTGGCCCCAAAACATGAGCCAAGCAGCCACTGGCAGCCAGCCCTCCACCGCTCCCCAGGAGCAGTCTGCCAGCTCCCAGGAGCCTGACAGGGCACGGAGAAGGCGGGCGCCTTTCTGGTTCAGGGTGGAGATCATGGACCTTATTCAGGTTTGGGGGGGATGCCCCCAACGTCCATGATCTCGGCACTAGACAGAGGAACGTGGCCGTCTATGGCAGGATAGCTGCCAGCCTGGCCACCAGAGGCCACATGCGAACCCAGGAGCAGGTTTGCATGACAATCAAGTTGATCCGGTGAGACCCCCAGCCCTGAGCTTCCCCTGCTGTAGTGTAGACATACCCTAAGGTTGTTAGAAGGAGGAGGAAGAAAAGTTGTTTTCCTTGACCTCTGATGATAGGACAAGAAGCAATGGACTTAAATTGCAGCAAAGGGTTTAGGTTGGACATTAGGAAAAACTTAACATAAGAGTGGACATACTGGGTCAGTCCATCTAGCCCTGTATCCTCTCTTCTGACAGTGGCCAATGCCAGGAACATAACATCCTCCCCCTGTCACCCATTCCAGGTTCTGACAAACAGAAGCTAGGCACACCATTCCTATCCATTGTGGCTTATTGCCATTGATGGACCTTACTGCCATGAATTTACCTAGCTCTTTTTGAACCATGTTAAAGTCCTGGCCTTCACAACATCCTCTGGCAAGGAGTTCCACAGGTTCACCATGCACTGCGTGAAGAAAGACTCCCTTTGTTTGTTTTAAAACTGCTACTTATTAATTTCATTTGGTGACCCCCTAGCTCTTATATCATGGAAACAAGTTTCCTGGAATAATCTGCCTGGGGAAGTTGTGGAATCTCCATCACAGAGATATTTAGGAGCAGGTTGGCCAGACACCTGTCAGGGACGGTCTAGATTAGTGGTCACCAGCCAGTAGATCGGGATCTACTGGATAGATTTTGGAGCCTCTGACAGGTGATCCTGACTGGTTTGGCCAGGAAACTATCAAGTGCCAGCACTTCAGTTGCCCTCCCCTTACTGTCCTGATTCTCCTGCCCCAGGAGCCTCTTGCTTGCTTTGCAGGGTGTAGGAGGGAGAAGGGGGGGCACTGTCATCAGGGTGTCCCTCCTCCTCCCCCCCACTCCACACACACAAAAGAGAATGGAGGGAGCATGGCAATGCAAATCTGTCAGTCGCACACACTGTGCGTGTGTCTGTCATTCTCTCACACACACTCTGCCTTTCACTCTCGTCTCCCATCCCAACACAAATGTGGGGGGATTGTTGTTACTTCTGTTTGTGCTCGCAAAGTGGGTTAGTTTGAGGATTTTGACTGTTCTGTGCATTTCGTAATTTTCATTTCTCTCGTGCTTAAATTTAATTCTTTGAGTACAGCCTCTCCCCGACTTATGAACCAGTTACGGACCAAGCAATTGGTCGTAACTTGGTTTGTTTGTAAGTCGGACCCCATAGAGTTGCATGTGACCGTGCTGTTCATAAGCACGGATCACGTTCGTAACTCGGGGTCCGCCATTTACGACAGCTTCGGTCGTAACTGTGAACGGTCGTAAGTTGACCGTTCGCAACTCAGGGACTGGCTGTAGTTTGAGTTCTAAAATATCTAACCTGGGGTGGTTGAAGTAATTATCCCTATGGGAATTGCTGCTCCTGGAAGTGGCTGGCATGTCCCTGCAGCCCCTGAAAGGGGCAGAGCAGGGGGTCTCCACATGCTGTCCTTGCCTTCAGACACTGCTCCTGTTGCTCCCATTGATCAATAATGGGGAACCGTGGCCAGTAGAAGCTGTGCGCTCAGTGCCTGTGGATGAGGGACAGCACATGGCCCCATGGAACCATTGCTGTACATGCCAGCTGCTCTCAGGAGTGGTGCAGGAACGGGGCAGGAGTAAGCCTGCCTTAACCCCCCTGCCCCACCACCCAGAAGTGGTGCCCAGCCAGAGCCTGCTTCCTGAAACCCTGTCCCAGCCCTGAAGTCCTCCTGCACCCAATCTTCTGCCCCAAACATGAGTCCCCCTGCACCCGAACTCCTTCCCTGAGCTTGCCCCCTGAAGCCCCTCCTGGACCCCAATCCTCCACCTGGGCTTAAGCCCAGAGCCCTTCCCACACTCCAAGCCCCTTGGCCCAGACCAGAGCCTGCACCCCAACCCCCTATGTCACAAGAGGGCGCTGTTGCATGGGTGATCAGTCCGGCAATATTCCCATGTAACACGGAACAGTGAATTCACAGCAGACAAAATATGCCTTTAACAGACTTTATTGCAAGCAATTAAGAAGCAGTTCAAAAGCAATATTTAACTTGAATAGTTAGTCTAATTCTTAACCCAATTTTGATACACATTCTCATAAGCCCAGGGAGGTTGTGGAATCTCCATCTGTGGAGATATTTAAGAGTAGGTTAGATAAATGTCTATCGGGGATGGTCTAGACAGTATGTGGTCCTGCCATGAGGGCAGGGGACTGGACTTGATGACCTCTCGAGGTCCCTTCCAGTCCTAGTATTCTATGATTCTCACACACATCACTCACCCTCTGGGGCTGGCCAAACCCCAGCTAATGATGGTTATTTTGATTGAGGTGAGAGTCCGACATGCACATCACCCCAATATTCTGAATTAATGGACTCTAACCCATGTGGCAAATCGGTGAGGTATATATCTCCTCGGCGAGGGGCAGTTTGAGTGGGGTGATGTCCGATGATCTCACCACCTGCGGGTGTGCTTACGACCGATCTTGGAACACCCTGCTTACAACACCCAATGCTGCTCACCTAGCCACAAGCGATAAGCAACCGAATGTCCTGGGTCGAGTTCTTCCCTCGCTGACTCTTCTTATGTGGAAACTTTGCCTCCTTTGTGCAGTTTTGCTTCTCTCTTTTTCTCAAAGTGATAAACGAGTCCACACTCCACCGGGGCGCTGACTCGGACCCTCATCCGGCCTCTCTCCAGCTCACTTACTGTTAATTCACTCATGCCAACCATTCACACTACCCATGATTTATGACACCTACCCCAGCCTGGTGTGAGTGAGTGAGGATGGGGGAGGAAGGGAGATGGAGAGAGCAGGGTGAGGCCTCAAACAAGGGTGAAGCAGGGGTGGGGACTCAGAGAAGGAGCGGGAAGGAAGTGGGGCCAGGGTATTTGGGTTTGAGGTAGCTCTTGCATTGTACTTAACCACAAGATCATGTTTTCAATGTACAAAGGTTGGAGACCACTGGTCTAGATGGTCCTGCCATGCAGAGCCATCCTGGCCATAGGGTGGTTTGGGGTGGTCACCCCAAGCTCTATGATTTGGGAGACCCCATGGTGGCAAACTCAACCGTCCTTTGCACGGGGCCCAGGGTAGCCCAGGGAATTATCAGGGGGGCTTGATGCAGGGTCGCAGCAGGAGTCGACTCTTCCCGCTCACCTCAGTGATAGGAGCCAGAGAGACCCAGCAGCCTGCTCCACCCCACCATCCAGCTCCCAGCCCATTGCTTTCCACTTCCCACTACTCTAGTGAGTGTGGGGGAGGGGTTGCGACCACCAATGCCTTCACCTGCCAGGCCCCTGGGTAATTCCTTGGCTGGTGTCCCTTGGGGGGAGGGGGCTTTGGGAAAATGGGTGGAGCTGGGTTAGGGCCTGTGGTAGGGTGGGGTGCCCTGCCCCACGCCTGGGGTACTGGGCAGAGGGTTGTCCAGGTCTCGTGTCCCCCTGGGGCAGTTCTCCTGGCATGAATCCAGGGGACTCGACTTGATGACCTCTCTAGATTCCTTCCAGTCCTGTGATTCTATGATTATCTGCCGCTGCTACATGCAACTTGCCAATTCTCTGGTTCTCTGTGCACCTTAGCCAAAGGCACAAGGGTTTTGTAACCTCCTCCTAATTAAAGTTCTGCCCTCTGTCCTGGCAGTATGGCACTTTCTTGTACAATACTTCTAAGCACAGACATGTCCACCCCTGTGTCTTCCCACCCAAGGTGTTCTCTGCCATTAACCCTCATAGCCTTGGCGTGCTTTGCACCTGGCCCATGCAGAGGCAACTTTTACAGATCCTGTATGGTATGTGGCAGTTGCCTGAAGTGTTGCTGGGTTGCCTTTTGCCTTTTCTTTCTGAGCACAGGACTCTGTTTGTCTATTCTTGCAGCTAACTAACTAGTTTTCTAATACGTAGACCAGCCCCTGAGAAGAAAGGGGCGGGGACAGTGTTGTACTTAAAAGAAATACTCGGGATCTTTTTCAGAGGGATAAGGCAACATGCCACATTTATTGAACACACATAAAATAATCAATACTTATCATATGCATATGATATATATATATGTCACACACACACACATACACACACACTCTCTCTCTCTCTCTCTCTCTCCCCGTCTTGCTGTTGTTACCAACTAGTTGCTCCTCTTAACTTCACTGGCCAGGTGAGTTAGATGGGGAAGGGGTGGAGCCGGGCTTCTGCCGATCCGGATCGATGCTCCGATGGTGACAAGATGAAACCCGGGGTCCTCTGCAAGACACCTCACTTTTATAGCATCTTCCCTCTTATGCAAATCTATCCCAGATTCAAAAACTGGGTCTGTCCCCGTTGGTCCCTTTTTGTGCTGTTCAGAGAGGGTGTTTTCCAAAGAAGGTGCTTGCTTCTAATCCCCAAGGCCTTCAATATGTCTGCTCTTCTTTCTTGAGCCCACTTGACAAGTTTTATTGTATGTCCTTGGGTCAGGCTTCCACCCCCTCTTCAACTGGTGTAGCTGTCTTGAGGTGCTTGGCTTCCAAGTCTTACTCATTCACACCTCATTCATTCAACAGGGCAATTGATTACAGAGTGGGGGGAAGAGAGTGGGGGGAAGATCTTATTCTACTCCTAGCAAAAGACATTTTTACCACTTTAACTATATACTCAGTTTTCTACAAGTTTTCTATATAGGGTTCTAATACAAAGTTACAAGGTTATATGGAGAGGCACAATGCCAAGTCATATGAAATAATATACTTAATACATAGATTTATCTACAACAGGAGCTGAAGGGTATTGATGGGGCAGAGGGCTTTGGGAAAATGGGTGGAGCTGGGGCAGGGCCTGTGGTGCCATATGGGTCGCAGAGCTGAAACCAAAGACACAAACAACGGTACCGACCCCAACAGCACCAAAGTCACAAGCGACCTCAGAACCAGATAAGACCTCGGAATCTTAAGACCTCGGATAAGATTCCGGTACTGCCCGCACCACAGGTGCCGAACCAGGCCCCGGCACCAATGAAAGCCAAGGCAAAATCCACCAGACCACTGCCTCGTTCGCCAAGCCCGGAACCAGGGCCCTCTCCACTGGCATTGATGCCTCCTCCATTGGCACCTTGGACATCTGCACCACGAGATGCTCCCGATTTCCGGCACCGTTCATACTACAGGTATAGTACTGATGCACCAGTACTGACTATGGCACCGCGATCTCCATCACCCCGGGACAAATCCCCCATGCAACCCTTTCAGTCTCCATCACCGACTAGATGCTCCCCCGTTTACCGAGATCACCAGTGCTCTCGCACTACTCGGAATACGACGAAGACCGCAGGAGTGTGTTTTCATCTCCGCCTTCCTCTCCAACCGGACCATATACACCTCATGACAGACACCTACCATCGCTGTCCTCCATGCTGTTCTGAGTGGTCACCATGCTGTCATCGCACTCCCTCACAACATTGCTCTCCCGGCACCACTCACACCTGTCCATGGATCATTGCCATGCTCCTGTTCTCACAGTACTCCTCCACTGACAGAGGAACTAGATACCAAAGAGGGACAGATCAGCAACGAGCCAGACCATGAACCACAACGTGCCTCACCAACAGAGAAATCATCCTCCTTTCCCGACGAGGCAGCCGTTCCAGACGACACGTCTCCAACCAATGACCTGCAACAATTTCACGAGCTTTTTAAAAGGGTCGCTACCAGCCAAGAGGTTACTCTGAGGTTCAGAAAAAACAACGTAGGCTCCTAAAGAACCTACACCCAGCTGCCAAATCAAAGATTGTGCAATTATGGAAGCAGCAGATGAGGTATGGTTAACACCCTCATCGGTTCCGCCTACTAACAAGCGGGCCAATAAGGAGTATTTCATACCCTTGAAAGGCATGGGCTACTTATTCCTTCATCCGCAACCAAACTCTCTAGTTGTGGATGTAGCAAATAATTGGAGATCCAAAAAACCTGAATACAAATCTGCTGTCCATGATGAAGAACACAAGAAACTAGATTTGTTCAGTAGGAAGGTATATTCCTCCTCCACTTTGCAGTTCCATCTAGCTAATTACACTGCATTACTTGCAAACCATGATTTCAACAATTATGCCAAATTAACTGAGTTAATGCAGCACTTACTCGACGACAAACAACCCATCTTGAAATCCGTTGTTCAGGAGGGTTACACCATTTCATGAACAGCGCTTTGGAACAGCTATGTCAATAGTCATGCGACATTCTTCCTGGTTACAAGCGGGAGAGGTACCAAAGGATTTATAAACCAAGGTCGAAGACTTACCCTTCCACAAGAAGAAACATTTTGCGCTGCAAACACTGAAGTTTTACACTCTAACAAGAATTCCAGCACAACACTACACACCCTAGGGATGTACACACCACCTTATCGTAGGAGAGGTTACACCCCTTACCAGAGGAACCAAGACTTCTCCTATGAGACTGTATTAACTGCTTAAAGCTTGCAATAAATAAGAAAGTGGTTAAGTAGCCCTGGAGTGTCCTGGTTTCCCTTGGATCTAAAATAAATCGAACCACCCGACAGCTGCAGCATCACACTGAGAGTTCACCCCCAAATCGCTTTCAGAATCACTGTGTCCCAGAATAGGCTCCCCCAGCCTACAGGTCTGACCAACATTCTTCGCTCCCAGATGTGTACAGTGGGATGTGGGGTTTGTGGATGGGTCCCTGATGGAAGTGCGGGTGGGAAGCCTCGCCAATTCTCTAGAGACTCGAGGGGTTCTTGTCATGTGTCCCCCCAACCTGGGGAGGGGCAAGTGGCCAGCAGCCGGCAGGGCCAGAGCCTCTCCTCTCCTGGCCACACTGCCTGAGAGAAGAGGCGCTGCCCCACGCAGTGCAGCAAGAGGGGGACAGAGTCCCCTCCTCCCACCAGGCAGAGCTGTCCATTCATTGGATGGTTGGGAACAGATGCTTTGGGGATGCTGTGGGGCCGAGGAGGGCCTGGGAGATTCCTGGGGGGCTGCCACCAGCATCAGTGGTTGGGCTGACTCCTGCACACACCAGCAGCGGCAGGAGCCATGGAAAGAGGGACCCAACCCCGCCAGCTCTGCTCCACCATCTCCCAGCTGGGTTGCTCCACTTCACCTTGACGAGGGGAAGCAAAGTGCCCCAGCCACAGCCACAGCCTCCTCTGCGCAATGCGGCTGGGAGCCAGGTTTGGGGGAGCGCAGCAGGCTGGGGCCAGGCCCCTCCGCTTCCCACCACCACCAGGAGTGTGGAGGGCCCCAAACCCTGCTGCCAGCACAAGGCCACCCACCAATCCACTGGGCCGTGTCACTCATGGGAAAGGGCAGTGCAGAGACCGGGCTTGGGGGAAGGGTGGAGTGGAGGGGCAGGGCAGGACCTAGGGAGAAGGGAGGGATTGTCCCAGGCCCTGTACCCCCCTGGGGATAGTGCTGCTGCCAGATCATGGGCTGGGAAAGGGATGGGATGGGGTGGCACCGGCAGCAGCCTCACAAGTCCCAGGCTGCCACTGGCCATGCTGCCTGAGATGCTGTTGGCTGCCCAGGGCAGCTCAGTGGGACAGACACCCCCTTGTTCCAAGTAACGTGGGATGGGGAGAGCGTGTGGGCCCCAAGCTAGTGGTGGCAGGGGGAGGAATCACTTGGGGGTGGGGAGGTCACATGGTCCCCTTTGGCTGGTGCCTCTGTGCCTGTCCCCACACCTCGCCCTGAGTTCTTGGCATGGCTAATGCAGCCTCCGCTCCATGAGTCGGGATCACAGCAGAACCCCACTGAAAAGTGTCCAGCACCTTGGATTCTCCTGGGAGTTGAGCGTCCCTGTGGGTGCTCGCTCAGGCCAAGGTGCATCCCAGCGCCTTTGATCGGAGAATTTCTCCACGCACCCCCCCGCACTCTGCCTGCCAAGCTGTGAGTATAATGGGCACGGCCTGGGCCCCTGGGTCCTTCTCTAGCGAGCCCAGCCAGAGGTGAGTACCTCAGTCGCGCTGCCCACCTCAGCAGCGGGGCTCCTTGGCTGTACACGGTGATGTCGCTGCTTAGTGTCAGTGAATGGATAATTAGTATTTTTCTTCTTCCTGTTTAAACCCCCCACAAAAACGTGTTAATTTCCACATGGCGGCTCTCCCGGTTCCAAGAGGTGTTCCTCTTGTGCAGAGGCCACCCCTGTGTCTGTTGGCCACTCTGTGTGTTAGGGGGACTCTCATGTCCCCCCAAAATGCGCTCACTGTCAAATTAAAAGCGCGGACTGGGAAGGACAGGGAGCGGCGTCCAAAGCTGTCGCTGCTCCAGGCTCCCTCAGACCTGCATCCGACCCTGGGTGAAACTCTGCAGAGTCTCAACCAAATACTCCGAGCCTAAGCAGAGACCTGCTCCCTGCGCTTCCCCAGGCAGGCAGCGGGAAGTGGCACAGACTTTCCGTGTCTTCGGTACCAGTCACTCCGCAGCTGAGCACTTGGGGCTCTGCAGGCACCTTTGGTTCCCACCGGGGTTCGGCAGCTGCTTCCCTTTGCGGAGGCAAAGGGCTTTCAGCTGCCCGCCTCTGAGCATGCACCCACAGCCCCCTCAGTGACCCCGGTGCAACCTCAGGCTCATGGCAGCCTGTTCAAAGAGCCGGAGCAGCACTTCCCTTTGATCCTGCCGCTCCGCTTGGGCCTTTGATGTTACCGAGGCTGCCTGCCTGCTCAGCCCTGCAGCAACAAGAAACGGTTGCTTGCCTTTCGTAACTTCTGTTCTTCGAGATGTTGCTCATGTCCATTCCACGCAGGTGTGTGTGTGCTGCATGTGTGTGTTGTCGGGAGATTTTCCCTTAGCAGTACTGGTTGGGCTAGCAGGGGAGCCCCCTGGAGTGGCGCCGCTATACTGGCTAATATATACGCCTGCTGCCTCTCCACCCGCTCGGTGCCTTCTTCCCGGACTACTCCGATGAAGGGGAGGCGGGTGAGATCTGGAATGGACATGAGCAACCCATCTCGAAGAACAACAGCTACGAAAGGTACGTAACCATTTCTTCTTCGTCGAGCGATTGCTCATGTCCATTCCATGTAGGTGACTCCAAAGCAGAAAGCCAGGAGGTGGGGTCGGAGTCCCAACCTTCCACGGAGTGGAGAACAGCCCCACCGAGAGCAGCATCCTCCATGGCCTGGTGAGACAATGCATAATGGTTGGTAAAGGTGTGGACCGAAGACCGTGTGCTGCCCCACAAATGTCCAGGATGGGGACCTGAGACACAAAGGCTGTGGAGGAGGCCTGGGCCACTAGTGGAGTGGGCCATCAAAGCAGGGGCCGGCACCCCTGCCAGAGTATAACGCCCCTTGATGCAGGATGTGAAATCCTCTGAGCAGAGACCAGCTGCCCCTTTAGCCTCTTTGATTGTGACAAACAACTGTGGGGACTAACAAAAGGGCTTTGTCCTGTCTAGATAAAAAGCTAAGAACCTCCTGTCATCCCACTGGGCAAGGTCTGTTCCTTACCAGAAGCGTGGGGCTTGGGGTAAAGCACCGGGAGAAAAATGTCCTGAGACATGAAACTGAGACACCTCCTTTGGCAGGAAGGCCGGGTGGACTGGAGCCTGATTTTATCCTTTTAAAAAAACCCGTGTAACAGAGGGGGATCTGAGGTGAGAGCCCTGAGCTCTGAGACACGTCTGGCCGACATGATAGCCACCAGGAGCGACACTTTCCAAGACAGGTGTAGTAGCAAGCATGTTGCCAGAGGTGCAAAAGGGGGCCCCGTGAGCTTGGTCAGGACCAGGTTGAGGTCCCATGGTGGAACAGGATGCTGGACATGCAGGTAAGCCTGTCCAACCCCTTCAGAAATCAGTGGACTGTGGGGTCCACGAAAAGCATCTTACCCCAGAAGCCTGGGGTGAAAAGTGGACTCTAATGGATGAGGAGGGCAGCCCTTGGACCCTGAGTTGAGGAGATAGTCCAGGACCAGTGGGACCTGGGCATCCATGGGAGGAATCCCCCTTCTGAGTAGCCCAAAGAGAGAAATGCTTCCATTTGGCCAGGTAGGTGGCCCTAGTGGAAGGCCTCCTATTCCCTAGCAGGACCTCCTACACCTGCTCTGAACACTGCAGCTCCAACTCTGTCAGCTGTGGAGCTTCCAAGCCATGAGGTGCAGGGACTGCAGGTTCAGAGAGTGAGGGAAGCCCCAAACTCCCGAGCCCTCAGGATCACCTTGTGTACCAGCGGAAATGGAGGAGGGGAGGAAGGGGATGCGTAAAGCAGACCCTTGGGCCAGGGAGTGATGAGGGCATCCCCCAGAGACCTGCAACCAAGCCCCATGAGGGAACAGAACCTGGGACACTTTCTGTTCTGGCGGGTCGCGCACAGAAGGTTTGAGGGCCACATCCACCCTGAGAGACCACTCGTGGCTGGTGAGGGCCCTGCTCAGCTGGTCTGCCAGAGTGTTCTGGGTCCCAGGAAGGTAGGAGGCAATCAGGTGAATATCCACCTCAATACACAGAGCCCAGAGCTGGAGGGTTTCCAGGCATAGGGGAGGGGAACAACACCACCCTGCCTCTTTGTTAGAAAACTGCTGTCGGATTGTCGGACAGGATGAGAATTGTCCTGCCCCAAGGTGGGGGAGAAACACCTGACATGCAAGAGGGACAGCCTGCAACTCACTGACATTATGCAGGGAGAGTTCCTCCCGGGACCCCATACCTTGGGTCCCCATGTGGTCGACATGGGCTCCCCACAACCAGAGGGACAGCAGAGGGTGGGAGAATGGGACTCCTGCGCAGACCACATCCTCCTGGAGCCACCAGTCCAAGGAGCAGGAGGATGCAGAGGAGTTGTGGACTGTCCCAAGGGTGGGAAGACGTGTTGTGGACCTGAGCCAGCTGCAGCAGGCTGCACTATGTAGGTACAGGCGGCTATGAGTCGTAGGAGGTGCCTGCCGTTTCTGGCGATGGTCATGGGAGATGCCAGCAAGGCCAGAATAAACTCCCGATGGTCAGGAAGCAGGACCTGGGCAGTGAGGCTGTGGCCAACGCTGAGTCCAGGCGAGCGCCCACAAACTCTGTTACCTGAGTGGAGACGAGGGTGGATCCTCCGGCAGCACAAAGCACGGGCTCTCCACCTTTTTGTCAGTTGGCGGGATGGAGGCAGGAGTCTGCCAAAGGGTCTTCGCGATCTCAGCCACGGTCTTACTGAGGGGCAAGGCTGCCCTGGTAGGGGTGTTGGCCTGAAGAATGTCCACCGTTGGGTCAGAGTCCTCTGCCTCCCGCTCCACCTGCACCCCCAAACGACAAAGGTCCTGGTGTGACATGGAGGGCATTGAAGGATGTGCCCCTCCCAGGGCTGAGACGGAGATGATGACCCTTTCAGGCCGATGTCTTCCGGGTCACGGGTACGAGAGGCCGCCTGAGAAGCCGCTGAGGAGGTCACCACTGAGGGCTGAGCCGTAGGTGGCACACTCTCACCTGTAGATCTGGGTGAGGCATGCCCCGGAGGCAGGGACTGCCTCAGTGTGGGGGAGCGGCACATTGGGGTCGTGGCTGGGAGAGCCCCGGGCCCTGAGTAGGTGGACTCCAGCCTGCAGGGGGGCACACCTGGGTCTGATGGTGGGTCCAGGACGCCACTGGACTGCGGCTTGCCACTGCGCTGGCCAGGATTGCTGCACCTGGCAGAATGGGAGTAGGCTGAGGCCGCCAGGGCTGCTGATGTGGCTGCGCCAAAGTACTCCAGTGCCGGGAGTGGGACTGGTGCCTTGACCTAGACCTGGAGGCCTGGGATGAAAGAACGGACTCAGCCCCCGAGTCGCTGGAATACTCGGAGGCCGACCAGGGCAGTGCCATAGCAGTGGAAACCAGTGACCTGTGGTTTGGCGCATGCCTGGCCATAGACTCAGGCTTTCCACGGTCGCTGAGGAGGCCAGCGGTGACGTGACAGGGCCTGGTGCTGGACCTCCAGGAGCCGAAGCAGTGTGCGCGGGTGGGCCCAGTGGCAGTGGCACGGCCTGGGTCGGTGCTGTTGACTAAGGCGTTGTCAGTGTCGAGGTTCCTGGTGCTGGAGCTGCACAGTGATGCCCTCGGGGCTGGTGTCGAGGCACCTGGTGCTGCCACTTTGGCATGGTGCCGTCTAGAGTCGCGCTCCCTCGCCGAGCCTGACGCCGAAGACGTCAATTCTATAAGGTCTCTAGCGGCCTCGCAGGTGTCAAGGGCTCTGGGAGGTCCTCCACTGGGCCGCTGCCGACATGCCCTCGATGGTCTGGGGGCCGAGCCAGATGGTGCCCATGCCCCGCCTCAGGGCGCACTACGTGCCTCTACTGGCTCTCAGTTTCTTCTGAGGTACCAGGGATGGAGGTGGGTGCCGAGGTCTCCATGGTGACGCACGAGTGCAGTGCTCTCTGGGTTGCTGGTGCTGGGCGAGAAGCCGCCTCTATTAGGAGAGCCTTCAGGTGGGACCCTCCTTTCCTGCTTTGTACACGCGTCTTGAACCCCCGCAGGTCTTGCAGGGCTCAGACAGATGGGCTTCCCGGAGGCACTTTGGGCCGGCTTTGTGGGGGTCCCCACAGGGCATAGGCTTCTGGCACACGAACAAACTATTTCCAGAAGATAAGAGAACAATTAACCAGAAAACACTAATTTACAAGACTTACAAAACAGTCAATAGTCTTGCAGCATCTTCGAGACTAATAAAAAATGTAGACGGTGGGTTGTGCCCATGAAAACTCATGAGACCATCTACATTTTTTGTTACTAAGGTGCTGCAAGACTATTGCTGGTTGTTTAAGTTTTTCCAGTTACAGACTAACACGCGCCTCCTCCTGCCCACCCCGAAAACTCATTTACAAGACAGCAGGTGAGAACTGCTAAAGAGCAAGGACCCTCACGAGCGGTAAGATGGGACTGGACTCGTGGAGGGCCAGCAGGCGTATACATTAGCTAACATAGCAGCACCACTCCAGGGGCCTGCCCTGCTGGCCCAACTGCTACTGCTGCGGGAAAAACTTCCGACGACGCGCACATGCAGCGCGCACACCTACACGGAATGGACGTGACACTCTCTTGAAGAAGAAACAGCTCGGACTCACACGGCACCGACATGCTCCTCCGCTTCCTTGGGGCCATCGCCACCTCCCCCTGGCACGGCACCACAGCCCCGCTCTGCACCAGAACACACACTGCCGTCTGGCCCTGCTCAGCACCACTTCCACCATGCAGCCCCTCTCCCGTGTCTCCTCTCCTGGAGGGGGCTATTTCACCAGAGCCACAAACACAAACCTGCCAGTTCCTCACAACCCGTCCCCACCTTTCCAGGGGGGAGGAAGACGACTTGGAGAACGAAGACCTTTCTCCACCCTATTACCCACCTGAGAATAGGGATCCACAAAGGTAAAATACAGCTGGCACACAATACCCGTGGTATGCCCACCCCGGGAGGGCACCACCTATACCATTCCCTGACTACCTGCCATACTGGGGTAACTGGGAACGATACAGAGCACGACATACTAATCGCCCTGCTACAAAGAGGCAAGTCCTCAACTCTCCCCTGCCAACCCTGCAAGCGGAGGTGGACTCCAATGCTGAACTTCTACTGGACACACACATGGAAATCGCAGGGGATGATTCACCTATGGCCCCTGGGCACCCCCTTCACCCCAACAAGCCAAACTGCCCACCACATCCCCATCTCCGGATGAGCTCTCCCACTTTCAGGGCCTCTTTAAGAGAGTGGTGGACGACCTCAGTGTTGTTTTGGAGGGCAGGGATAGGGTCCAGAGTGACCTGGACAGATTAGAGGATTGGGCCAAAAGAAATCTGATGAGGTTCAACAAGGACAAGTGTAGAGTCCTGCACTTGGGAGGGAAGAATCCCAAGCATTGTTACAGGCTGGGGACCGACTGGGTAAGTAGCAGTTCTGCAGAAAAGGACCTGGGGATTCCAGTGGATGAAAAGCTGGTTATGAGTCAACAGTGTGCCCTTGTAGCCAAGAAGGCTAATGGCATATTAGGGTGCATTAGGAGGAGCATTGCCAGCAGATCCAGAGAATTGATTATTCCCCTTTATTCGGCTCTGGTGAGGCCACATCTGGAATATTGTGTCCAGTTCTGGGCCCCCCCACTATAGAAAGGATGTGGACACATTGGAGAGGGTCCAGCGGAGGGTGACCAAAATGATTAGGGGGCTGGCGCGCATGACCTATGAGGAGAGACTGAAGGATTTGGGTTTGTTTAGTCTGCAGAAGAGAAGAGTGAGGGGGGATTTGATAGCAGCCTTCAACTTCCTGAAAGGAGGTTCCAAAGAGGATGGAGAAAGGCTGTTCACAGACGGATGGCAGAACAAGGAGCAATGGTCTCAAGTTACAATGGGAGAGGTCTAGGTTGGATATTAGGAAAAACTATTTCCTAGGAGAGTGGGGAAGCACTGGGATGGATTCCCTAGGGAGGTGGTGGAATCTCCATCCCTAGAGGTTTTTAAATCTCGGCTTAACAGAACTCTGGCTGGGTTGGTTTAGTTGGGGTTGGTCCTGCCTTGGGACTTGATGCTCCTGAGGTCTCTTCCAGCTCTATGATTCTATGATTCTAAGTCTCGGATAACCAACATGAGCTCACAGACATATTGCAAGCCACTGCTACCTCCAAAATAGCCCTCCCATCAATGCAGCCATCCTGCAGTCTGCACAAACTATATGGCAGACCCCTGCCTCCATCGCACCCACAAGCAAGCGTGTGGACAGGAAGTATTTTGTTCCCTCTAAGGACACCACCGTGCTCCCAACTCACTAGTAGTGGAAGCAGCTAACCAGAAGAACAAGCAACACCAACAGTTCAAGGCCATGTCACCCAACAAAGATAATAGAAGGATGGAGGTATTTGGGCGGAAAGTATACTCCTGCTCCACCTCCCAATGCAGAGTGGCCAAGTACATGACGCTATTAGCAAAATACATAAATGACTCCAAAATACAAACTTTTATTGTGACGTCTCAAGACAGGACACAGCAATTGCAGGCACTGGTCTCTGAAGGCCAATTAACATCCCGCACAGTGCTCCAAGCTGCATTAGATGTTATGGACACGGCCGCCAGGTCCATAGCCACAGCGGTCATCATGCATCGTGTATCCTGGCTCTCATCTTCCTCCTCCTCAAGGGAAATCCACGGCAGTAGAAGATCATCCATTTGATGGGCACAAACTCTATGCTGCCAGCACCAGTGAGGTCCTTCGCTCTTCAGCAAGCATGAGATCCTTGGGCGTACAAACACCTATGCCAAAGAAGAAACAAAGCAGGTATCAGCCATACTAACGACAGCGCTACCCCTATTACTCACACCAAGTACCAGGGGCGGCCCGTGGCTATAGGCGGACTTGGCCGCCACCTAGGACGCTGCGGCCCGGGGCACCCGATGATGACATCACGGGGGCGCCCGGGTTGCCCGCCGATGACGTCAGTCCATTGACGGCCCTGCAGGCGGGGGTGCCGATTGTGCGTTCCGCCTGGGCGCCAGCTGCCGTAGCCCGCCTCGGGCTGCTCCTGCCAGACAGCATCGACCATATGATATTCATTACCAACAATGCCAGCACCGCAGAGCCCAAAGCCGTTGCCCTCCACCTTCCGGGGTAAACCAAACCCGCAGCCTCCAATAAGCAAATCTGAGGCATCGGTCCAGAGCACTGAAAACAATCTACTCTCCCTGGTGCTTACAGTGACCAACCCATCCTTCACCTTCCGTTGGCGACCGTTCTTCCATCCTTCACCTTCCGTCGGCGACCGTTCTTCCACAACTGGGAAGCTTTCCCTTAGGAGCGTTGGGGATATTCAAGCAGCATCTACCATCCCATTCACATTCCCACCCTCCAGCCACCCCCCTCCTGTCGCACTTCAGGGACCCTTCTCGAGTACTGTTGCTCCGTTCAGAGGCATAATGCCTTTTCCGCCTTGGAGCCATAGAGCCAGTGCCTACTCAGCACAGGGGAAAGGGTTTTATTCATATTATTTCTTGCCAGAAAATAAAAATGGGGGATGGCGACCCATTCTAGACCTCTGGGGTTTGAACAAATATGTATAAAAACAAACATTCAGGATAGTCACTCTTTCTACAATAATCCCAGCACTGGCGCAAGGAGATGGGTTTTCAGCTCTCGACCTCCAAGACGTGTATTTTCATGTTAGTATCCATCCGGCACACAGACACTTCCTCAGATTTACACTGGACAATGACCACTATCAATACACTGTCCTTCCCTTTCATCTTTCCACAGTGCCAGGAGTGTTTTCAAAGCTGCTTGCAGTGGCAACAGCATATTTAAGGAAGCAGGACCTGATAATCTTCCCATATCTGAATGATTATCTGCTGAAGTCTTCATGCAACATCAGTGACGATGCAGTGCTTCCATGAGCTGGGCCTACAAATAAACAGAGACAAGTCAACATTCACACCTACCCAACAAATCCACTTCATAGGCATCTTTCTCAACTCCACTAGTGGTCGAGCCTCTGCCACAGGGAAGATTCAGAGCAACCTACACACCATTCGCATCAGCCCAAAGGTCACAGCTCGCGACTGCCTCCAGCGACTGGGACACATGGCAGCCTCCACCGTCGTCGTCCCCAGTGCCCGCCTGCAATGAGAGGCCTTCAGACCTGGCTAGCTTCGGCATACAAACCCAAATGGCACAAACTCCTCAAGCACCTCACAAGGCCGTCCACAGTCAGGCTCACTACCGTGGTGGACCATCCCACTACACATATGCAAAGGGGGTTCCATTTCAACAAGCACCCCCCACAATCACCATCGCAACAGATGTATCCTTCACAGGATGTGGAGCACACATAGGAGAAAGCACAACATGGGGACTATGGTCCACTTCCGAAACCACCCTGCATATCAACCTCCTCGAGCTCAGAGCTATATACTACGCCTGCCTCCACTTCCTCCCTGTCATCAGAGGCCACAATATAAGGATCATGACAGATGTAGCATGCATGTTCTACCTGAAAAGGCAGGGTGGAGCACGTTCCCATGCCCTCTGCGCAGAGGCCATCGAACTGGAGGATTTGTGTCTCAAACACAACATCACCATATCCGCCACATACCTCGCTGTTATCCAAAACACCAGTGCGGACAAACTCAGTCGTTGCTTCCCCATGCAACATGAGTGGGAGTTGGACAACTCAGTCCTACGTGCTATTTTCCAATGCTGGGGGTTTCCCCAACTCGACCTATTCACAACAGCCCAGAACAAAAAATGCTCAGAGTTCTGTTCCAGAGCAGGCCTGGGATCCTACGCCAGGGGCGATGCCTTTTTGCTCCCATGGACCAACATGGTTTTTTATGCCTTCCCACCCATATCCATACCTAACAGGGTCATACAGAAGATCAGAACAGACAATTCACAACTCATCATAATAGCATGGGTGTGGCCAAGGCAACCATGATACCCCTTCCTGACTGGAATGTCAACCCATCCATCCATCCCACTCCCGTCCAATCTCCTTTCTCAACGCAATGGCCAGATTCTTCCCCTCAACATTGACTGTCTCCACCTCAGAGCCTGGCTACTCAATGGCGCTCCCCTGAAGAGCTAGCGTGCTCAGAGCCAGTACGCACGGTCCTCCTGCACAGCAGGACTCTAGCCACACAAAAATGGAAGAGGTATGCAGCTTGGTGCACACAAAAACATACCTCCCCATCCTCTTCACTCAATCCTTGATTATTTACTGGAACTTAAATCCACCAGCCTGTCTACTAAATTCCATCAAGGTCCATCTTGCTGCCATCACCACATTCTGCCCTTATGCCACAGCATTTGCATATACCCCCGACATCAGACCACCAACACATCCCTGGGATCTACATCTTGCCCTTAATGCACAAACCCTTTGAGCCTTTGGCCACATGCCTGCTCTTATACTTCTCCATGAAAACAGCCTTCCTGGTTGCACCTTCTGGGTCTCAATCACCTACGCCAAAAGGGTGGGAGAACTTGCAGCTCTCAGGGCAGACCCTCTTCTTTTGAGAGTCATGCTCTGCACACACACCCTAAATTTCTACCCAAAGTACATTTTTCCTTACAATTAAACAACTCCATTCACTCACCAGCATTCTTCCCAAAATCACATACCAATGGTTTTGAGTCTGCCCTGCCCTACTAGACATGCACGGCACTATCGTTCTACCTAAATAGAACTAAACCACTGAGAAGGACTCCTAAGCTCTTTGTCTCCACCGCGCCACGATCTCAGGGAAATTCCATCTCAAGCAGAGATGGTCTAAATGGATAGCCAACTGCATAGGCCTGTGCTACTAGCGCCAACAAGTCCAGTCTCCTGCCTCCATCAGAGTGCATTCTACATCTTCCATCTCCACATCTACTGTCCTCCAGTCATCTGAAGAAGTGGGCTGTACCCACAAAAGCTCTTGATACCATCTACATGTTTTGTTAGTCTTTAAAGTGCTACCAGACTATTTGCTGTTTTTTAAAGTTTTTCCTGTTACAGACTAACTTGGCTACCCCTCTGAAGTTCCTACACCGTGTTCCCCTTGTCAACAAGTGCAAGGCAGCCACATGGGCATCAAATTTCACATTTACACAACACTATGACCTGTTACAGGACTTAGCAGCTGACACTAGAATGAGCAGAGCCATTTTGTCTGCAGCCTTCCAGCCTGATCTGAAGCTCCAATTGTCCTAAGGGACACTGCTTATAGTCACCTGAGTGGAGCACCCATAGGTACATCTCTCGAGGAGAAGAGGAGGCGACTCACCCATGCAGTAATTGATGTTCTTCGAGATGAATGTCCCTGAGGGTGCTCCACTACCCACCCTCCTCTCCTCTGGCTATGACTATCTGTTGTAGAGAAGCTTCAGGGGGTAGCTGAGTTAGTTGGTACAGGATAAACTTAAAAAACAATGAATAGTCTGGTAGTGCTTTATAGCCTAACCCAGTGTTTCCCAATTGGTGCTTGGGGGAACCCTGGGGATCCGCGAAGTGAAAGCAAGGGTTCAAAGAGCCGGTACTCCCCGGCCCCCTGTTAGAGACAGAGCCATGGCGAGGGCTTTTTTTTTTTTTTTTTTTGCTCAGTGAAATGCGGCAGGGGCCTTTAAAAAAAAAAAAAACTCTAGGGGTTCCGTGGCCAAATAAAATTGGGAAACACTGGCCTAACCAGACATGTAGATGGGATCATGAGCTTTCGTGGGCTGTGAACGCTCATGATCCCATTTACATGTTTTGTTAGTCTTTAAAGTGCACTGATCATGCATGTGCTATTTATACTCTGACAGCTGCGCACGGCCTGTGGTAAGGGGTACTTCTGAGACAATCGCTGATGAAAGGTGCTGGGGTACATCTTGGCTTGTGTGGAGCATCCAACCTGGCCACTCATCTCGAAGAACGTCAGTTGCTGCACAGGTGTGTAATCTCTGCTGGAGAAGCTGGAATGGTGCCAGCTTCAGGGAGTGGAGCGCTAAGGCTTGTAAAGCAAAGAACCAGGCCATGGGTGAAGTCCTGGTAACCACCCCCCATAAAATCTCTACATTTTTAAACCAGCCTCATGGTTTGGGGGCCTGATTCAGTTATGTTTGCACTTTGTGCCCCTGGCTTAGGATGGTCAGGGCAAGGGCTGCTGCCCAGGTAGGGGTTTCCTAGCAGGGACTAGGCTCATCACTTTTTGGGGAGGCAGAGGCTGGAATGGTTACAGCTGGGAGGTGGGAGAAGGCAGAGCTAGCAGCCCCCATTTTGGGGACCCTGCTAGAGCAGTGTTTCTCAGCCAGTGGTAGGAGTACCCTTAGGGGCACTCCAGAGAAGTGTCAAATGAAATTTGGAGAAAACTGAGTTTTTGTTTTAAGGTGTACAGCGTTTTATTATTTTTGTACTTTTTACACCCAAAACTTTCATCGCCCGCCCGGCTATGATTAAGGTGTTTAAACAAATGTGGTGCAACAGTAGACAAAAATATGTGTGTGTCTGAACACTAGGTCCTGGGGCTACTTATATATGTATATATATATTTTTTTTTTTTTGAAGAAGGGGTACTTTATAAAAAAAAGGCTGAGAACCACGGCGCTGGAGGACAGAATCACGAGCCCAGGTTGCGGGGGGTGCTTGCTGGGAGATGCAGAGGAGACAGGTGGGGGGGGCTGCTGGAGAGCTGGCGAGGGTGGGGCCAGCCCTCCCCACGACGGGGGGGGGCAGGCTGCTGCACCCTTCCCCCTACGAGGAAGATGACCAATAAACCCCGCCCCGCACATGTCTCAGCGTTCTTTCCACGCCCCTCACGTGGCCACGCACCAGGCTCCGCTTCCGCACGTGGCTCCGGGACCGCACCGCTCGCCCCGCCCCCTTGGCGGCCCAGCGGCGATTGGTTGCCGGCGCTGTCAGTGCGCTCCAGGGGTGGGGCTAGAGCTGGGTCTTTGTGTCTGAGTCTGTGCGGTGGAAGAGTCGGGTCGAGAGGCAAGTACTGACCCCCCGCCCCGCCCCAGGGCCCCAGCCTGCACCCCAGGGCCCCCTCTGCCCAGCCCCCCCGGCCTGCACCCCCAGGCCCCCTCTGCCCCGGCCCCCCGGCCTGCGCCCCACCCCCGGGGCCCCCTCTGCCCCGGGCCCCTCTGCCCCGGCCCCCAGCCTGCACCCCAGGGCCCCTCTGCCCCGGCCCCCAGCCTGCCCCCAGGGCCCCTCTGCCCGCCTGCCCCCAGGGCCCCTCTGCCCAGCCCCCCTCTGCCCCAGGGCCCCTCTGGCCTGCCCCCGGGGCCCCTCTGCCCCAGCCCGGCCTGCACCCCAGGCCCCCTCTGCCCCGCCCCTCGGCCTGCACCCCCCGCCCCCTCTGCCCCGGCCCCAGCCTGCACCCCGGGCCCCCTCTGCCCAGCCCCAGCCTGCCCCCAGGGCCCCCTCTGCCCCGGCCCCCGGCCTGCACCCCAGGGCCCCCTCTGCCCCGCCCCTCGGCCTGCACCCCCCGGGCCCCCTCTGCCCCGGCCCCCGGCCTGCACCCCAGGGCCCCCTCTGCCCCGGCCCCCGGCCTGCCGCCCCACCCCTGGGGCCCCTCTGCCCCAGCCCCAGTTCTGAGCCCCACCCCTGGGGCCCCTCTGCTCCGGCCCCCAGGCCTGCACCCCACCCCCGGGGCCCCCGGCCTGCGCCCCACCCCTGGGGCCCCCTCTGCCCCGGCCCCCAGCCTGCGCCCCACCCCTGGGGCCCCCCGCTGCCCGGCCCCTGGCCTGCACCCCACCCCTGGGGCCCCCCTCTGCCCGGCCCCTGGCCTGCACCCCACCCCTGGGGCCCCCTCTGCCCGGCCCCGGCCTGCACCCCACCCCTGGGGCCCCCTCTGCCCTGGCCTCGCCCCCACCCCCCAATCCCTGGGGCTTCCTGATCTACCCTGGGGCCCCCAGTTCTCTCCCTCCCTGAACTCCCTTGTGCCCCTCAGTTCTCCACCCCCCAGGTTCCCCGGGCCCCCTCAGCTCTTTGCCACCAACCACTTGGGGTTCCCCCGTTTCGTTCCTATCCCAGTGCTCCACCTTCAGACCCCCAGGGCTCCCTGAACTCCCCTGAGGTGAGAAACAGGTATTGGCCACCTGGCCCCGGGACCCCCTGATTCCTCATCCCGGAGACCCTCTGCCTCCCTTGTGCCCCCTCAGTCTTCTGCCCTTGAGGACCCCCAGTCCTCCACTCCTCAATCCCCTTGGGCCCCCCGATCTCCCCTCAATCAACATGCAGATACTGATCTGGCTGCCTCCCCAGTTCTGCTGCCCCCCAACGTTCTCACATATAGACCTCCTGGGACCCCCCATTCCAAAACCCCCAAACCCCTGAACTCTTGCAAGGTGAGAGGCAGGTATTGGTCACTCCTGGAACACCCTCTCCCCCCCCCCCCCCACACACACTCTGGGATCTGTCTCTGGGATCACCCCCTGGACCTCCCTGAATGCCCCCAGGGTGAGAGGCAAGTACTGACCACTCCAATCACCTGGCTCCCCCAAACTCTTCTGAGGTCCCCCAGTTCTCTGCTTCCTCGGGGCCTCCCAACTCCCCTGAGACCGGAGGTAGCTACTGGCCACATCAGCCCCCCAGTCATCTGCGCCAAATCCTCTGGATCCCCTCTGAACTCTCTGGGGCAAGTGGCAGAGTCTCCTAGTCCTCCAGCCTCCTGTGTGCCCCAAATTCCCATGGGGTGAGAGGCAGGTACTGGCCTCCCTGAAATTCCCTGGGGCCCCCTGCCCTTCCCAACTCCCCTGGGCTTTCCTGAATGTCTCCCAGGAGAGAGGCAGTTACTGGCCCCCCTGGGTTCCTCTGCCCTCCAAACCCTTTTCCACCCTGAACTCCTCTGGGGTGAGGTACTAGTTCCCCCAGAGTCCACTGCCCCGATACCCCCCCAATCCGGTGCACCCCCTTCCCCCCAACCTGCTAGGCCCTCCAAACTGTCCTGGGCTGAAAGGCAGGTAGGGTCGCCCCTGGCAATCCACTGGAATGTCCCCAAACCTCCTATCTCCCTGAACTCCCCAGGGAAAAGAGGCAGGTACTATTCCCCCAGGCACCCCTTTGACAGCTTCTGGCCCAGTGTCTCCCTGGGATCCCCCTAATCCCTCCCTGTCAGAATTAGGGGTAGTTAAGAGGCAGGTAATTGACTAATCCTGTAGTTGATACAATTTATCAATAGGGGTAGGTGCTCTGTCCCACACCAGCGCAAGAGCAACCGCCACTGCAACTCTGCAGTTCAAATGTAGTAATGATTTTAGGCTCCTACTAAATTTAAAGTGCAAAACCGCAGTGGGGGGTAGGTCCTGGACCGCCTGGCCTGGTTCTTGGGGGGGCTCTAGCTCCGAGAGCAAGCAGTAGGTACCAGAGTGCCCTGGGTAACCCCTCCCCCATAATACCTGTTCTGCTGCTTGGGTTCCTTCTGGGATGGGGTTCTCCCTTCTTGGAGATGGAGGGGGGTTTCAGGGTTAGGATGCATGTGTGTGGGATGCTCCCATGGATATCTGCGTGGGGGGGTGCCCTGAGATGTGGGGGGGGAGGCTCACGATGGCGGTGTCCCCCCAGATATGGGGACATCTCAGGACTGACACCTGCTGCTTTATGTGGTGGGAGGGGACACCTGCTGCAGGGCCGCGGGGGAGCTGGCCTGAGGCTGTTGTGGGTTGTTGCTTTGTCGGGTTTGATGCCAGGCCCTGGGCGCTGCCTGCTGGCAGGTCAGAATGTCCCTTGCTGAGCAGCGTGGGAGAGCAGCTCCCTGTGGGAGGTTGGCTGAGGCCCCACTCTTGCAAGGCTCTGTCCAGTGCCAGGCTGGCTGCGCGGTGCAGAGAAGTGTTGCCACCATTCGCACCCTGGTTTGAAGACAGCTCAGTTGCTGGGATTGGGGCAGGACCCAAGAGCCTGGACAGTGCCTGGGAGCCTTGCCCCTGCTGTGCTACTTCTCCAGGCTTTGCATGGGCAGGCTTTGGGTGTGAGGCAGGGCCTTGCATGGCTTCCAGGGCAGCTCCTTGGAGAGCGCATGTTTGTGCTGCCTGCAGGACGGGGCAGCTCTGTTGCCCAGAGTGCAGGAGCTTCCCAGCCTGGCCTCCTCCAGACCGAATCCCAGGGCAGGGAGTGCCACTGCGAAGGGAAGCTGGGACCTGTGGGAGTAACCTGGCTGCTGGCCTCTTGTGGCGTGTTGGACCAGGTGACTGCAACCTGTGTTAGATCGGTCCCATCCCTGAAGAGCGAGGAAGGGAGCTGGGTGTTATCTGGGCTTGAACAAGCTAGCAGCAGTGCGGGAGGTGGGGACCCAGGACGCCTGGGTTCTATCCCAGCTGATGGGGGAGGCTGGACCCCAGGACTCGGGGCTGTGTCCCAGCTCTGGGCTCCCAGGCCCTGGGACCTAGTGCAGATCTCTGGCTCCTGGCTGGGACACAGGGAGCTAGAAGCTGCTTTTCTCTCTCCATGGGGGCTATGTGAAGCACCAAGGGGTTCCAGTGGAGCTCCCGGCCCCTTTGAATTTCCTGGTGTCCCTGCACAAGGACCGCGTGGGCCGCCTTGGTGCCAGCACTGAAATGCCTGTGTGTCCAAGAGGGGCGATGCCTTGCAGTGGGGTGAAGAAGGAGCCTCCCCTCCATCTGTGGCCCAGCCCTTGCCACGAGGACAGAGAGGGGCTTTCCACTGCCGAGCCAGACGGCTGGGCTGAGCGGGTCCTGGAGAGGGTTAAACAAGCAGCAGAAAGTGGTTTTGGAGAGCTGTGCCTGAGCGTGTCTGGATGGGACTGCAGGCCAGGAGCCTCCCTTGACTGACCATGGTGACTAGTCCCTTGGCCTGGCCCTGGCAGGGCAGCAGCTCACTGGTTGGTGGGCAGCAGAGCCAAGGGCAGGGACAGGTTGAGCGGATGAGGGCTGCGATCTCCCTCCCCCAGCTATGCCACTGACAGGCTGGTGAGGGCAGGAGTGGGTATGGGGAGAGCCAGGCAGCCTGCAAAGTGGGCTGCAGGGGCAGAGGTGGGCATGGCCTGGCTCCTCAGGTGTTAGAACCCTCTGGGCTGGGTGTCCCCTTGCTCCCCACAGCTATGGCATCTGAACTGCCCCCTTCCAGCCATGGGCTCCTCCCTGAGCAAATTGGCACCAATTCCTTTCTGGCTGCTTCCCCCCCACCACGTTGCAACCTGGTGTGCCCTTCCCTGGTCAGAGCCAACTGGGTAGCAGGGGGAACAGGGGACTGGAGAGGTGGGTTTCTCCCCATGTGATGTTGGACAAATGGTGTTCCCCCCAATAGTGTTGCAGGGGCCTGGCTGTGATGTGGCTGCTGGCCAGGGGTTGTGCAGCACATTCATATTCCAGCCCTCACGGGGCTGCACCATCTGCCTGAATCTGCAGGCAGCCCGAGATACCTGCTCCCGGGGGGTTGCGCTATTGGAGGGTGCCGTGGGGCCTGCTGGAAGCTCAATGTATGTGTTGAACGGAGGGGGGGAAGCCACTGGCCATCAAGATCTGCCCTGGTTGGTCAGGAATTGGGTTGGGAACGTTCCCTGGCCTGGTTGGTGCAGATCAGACTAGATCTAGGTGGGCGCATTGGGGTTCTATGTGTGGCCCTCACGCAGGGTTGCCAGATTCCACGGGTTTCCAGCCACGTCGTTTTTTTCCCTGAAAGTGCCAGTGTGAAGCAAGGCCACATGAAGGGATTGCACACAACATTGACTGTGCAAGGCACGTGCACCATTGGCACATCTTCAAAATTCTAGTTACACAAGCGCAGGGAGCAAAACTGCCCTGTGCCTGGAGACCGGCTTGGTCACAACAATCTTGTGGCCCACTGAGATGAAAGAGGCCACTCACTAGCCTAGGTTGCCCATCGCTGGGCAAGGAGATCAGTGGTTTCTTTTGGCCTTCAAGTTTTTGTCTTATCAGCAATCTCAAGGCCCCCAGCTCCTCCTCCCTGGCCCAGCCCTCTATGTGCTCTCTGACTGCTGCAGACGTGCAGCTGAGGCCTCTGTGCTTGGCCCCCATGAGCAAAAGTGAAAGACTCAGAATGAAACGGCCTTGGCTCTCTGGGCTCCGAGTTCCAGGAATTCACCGATTCACCAAAGGCCTCTGTTGCGTACTGGGGGCTGGGCAGCGGCAGTACAGCCAATCGCTGCTGGGTGCCAGGATATATGTGGCAGGTGCTTCCTGGGCCACGTTGTGGTCATGGCAGCGAGTGGGAGCGGTGCCCACTAAACCCACTTTAAGGGGCCCAGAGTTCACCAGCTAGTGCCTGGCCTGGTCTATGCTGAAAACTTGCCCCATGCCCCTGAGGGCCATAGTTGTACCAACCTGACACTGAGCATGGGCGCAGCTGGGTCGAGGGCAGGCCGCTGCTGACCGCATACGCACCGTGTGCTAAAGTGTCTGTGTGGCATAGTCATGGTGCCAGAGCCAGACCTGGACCCCTGAAGCATGACAAGTCTTGCCCAATGTCCTCGGCAGGGCATGAAGGAGGACTTGGCGTCCGACTGGACCCCTGGCAGGACAGGGGCTTATGACAGATGCAGAGGGCAGGGAGCATGTCTCTGTCCTCTCCTGCAACCAGTGTCCCCTGCAAGCTGAGCACTTGGGCAGCTGTCTAGGAGAGATTCAAGTGCCCCCCAGTTGATTAGCAGAGCGCCCACAGCCAGCAGCATGCGTTTCTAGTGATGGTGCACATCCACACCTGCCTCGGTGCACAGAACAAAATGTATTCTGCACATGGAAGGGAAAACAGTTCACTGCCTGCAACCCCCGTCTGTCTGGGGACAGCATGAAATGGGTGCTTGGAAGCACTTTGAACAGCCTCTGTCCCCGTGCATGCTGTGTTCAGGATGTTTCTTACAGCAAGCCCCACCCACCAGCTGGGCCCGTGTCCCTTGGCACCATTCGTGAGAGCAGTGGCAGCTTGGGGAGCCTCTTGGCTCTCTAGTGTCAAACCCTGCAGAGGCCAGGCCAGGCCCCAGGGCTGGAGAATGAGAGAGCACTGCCTATGTCCCTGGCTGGCTTCAGGCTCCCTGGAGCCAGTGGATGCAGCTGAGGATGGAGGAGGGAGTGGGAAGGGGGGAAGCATGGGCGCATCTCTGCCTCGGGGGGGAGACACTGGAAGGCGGGGCTGGGCGGGCATCGGAGTGGGTGTACCTGTACCCTCTGGACTGGAGTGGAGGTGATGCCGTAGAGGTGACAAGCCCAGTGTCCCATTCCCTGCACCCTCCCTTCCCTCCCCCCCCCGGCCGCTGTAGGGAGCTGAGGGGAGGTGTTTTATAATCCGGAACTGCAGATCCCAGCCTGCTGGGGGAGGCCAGCCATGGGGCCAGAATGCAGCACGGCATGCTGGGAGCTCTGTAGTGGGTACCAGTAATGCCCTGTGGGGTGGAGGCCGTTCATGAAGGGTGAGCCTTATGCGGGGCAATGGGGTGGCGTTGGACACAGACAGGATGAGACTGGTGCAAGTCCATGACAGAGCCTGGGATAGAACCCTGGCCCCCAGCCCCCCACTTCTGTAACCACTAGATTGCACTCCCCTTTCAGGGCTAGGGATTGAAACCAGGAGTCCTAGCTCTCAGCCCTCCCTGCTCTAACCACTAGATTCTACTCCCCTTCCAGAGCTAGGGACTGAATCCCTGGTTCCTGGTTCCCTGCTTCGACCATTAGACTCTGCTCCCCTTCCAGATCTAGGACTCCTGGGCCCCAGCCCCTCACTGCTGTAACTGCAAGATGCTACTTCCCTCCCATTCTAGGGCACCCTTAGGAGACATGCCCCCTAGTGCCTGGGTCAGCGGGGCCTTCCTGCTGTCCCCATGTTCAGTTTGGTGATGCCTGGCCCCAGGGAGGGCATCACCTGCCTGGCTCTTCCAGGATAGCAGGTCTCCTTGCCCTGGCTGGCTCTATGGGACCGGGGCAGCTGGTATGACAGCTAGGAATGGCTGAAGAGAAGCTGCATCAGGGTGGACATGGGGGTGAAGGATTGTGCTGGTGGAGGGGCCAGGGCAGCTGGAGATGGAGAGTCCGGCTGTGGCTGCTGCTGTGGCCTGGGTGCTTGGGGTGAGCTCTGTTCTTGTGGCCTCCCCAAGGAGCAGGGCACCACAGAGGGGCACCTCTGGCAGCTCGGGGCTGCCTTCTCTCCGTCACACCCCTCTTGGGTAGGCCCAGCCCTGCCCCATCCCAAGGCGTATGCAGAGTCCGGGCATAAGCTGGGAGGCATGCCACCTCTGGGCTCGGGAGGCGTGGTGCAAACACACACATGGCTCTGCACCTGATGCAGCTTGCTCAGCCGCCGCCCCCGTGTCAGTGCAGAGTGGCTGCTGGAGCTGTGTGTGGCTGGCAGAGCTCTGAGCGGTGGCTCTGGAGTGGGCAGCTCTCCTCCCATGCCCAGGGCTGGATACCTGGCAGCCAGGAGGCAGGATTGCACCGTGCAGCTGAGGCCTAGGCACTGGGCGACATGGCACCCTTGGGGACCAGCGCTTCAGAAAGCAGGTTGGGAGTCAGGGAGGGGGGACAGACTCTGCTATGTGAGGGGGGGGGCAAGGACTCTCACTGCAGCCCCTCAGCACCAGGTCTGGATCCCACTACTCACCTGGCTGTGGAATCACTTGCCTTTCTCCAGGCTCTGGCTCTCCCCTGTGTTTGTTCAGTCTGTGCCTCCTTCCCCTCTCCATACCAGTGTGTTTCAACAGGGTCCCTGGCAGGAAGGGAGGCTGCCCTGTGGACAGAGCAGGGAATTGCTGATTTCTTTCTCACCTTTGCTGGGGCTGCGTTTTCCCCAGTGGGCTGTGCTGGGTGCCGAGTTGCAGAAGATCTGCCCCAGTGTGATAGACCTTGGCAAGTGGCTGCAAGGGATGGCGATTTCCCTGTGGGAGCCAATGAATGGCTGTGCCATCCTGTGGCAGTATCAGAGACTCGCCGGCCTGTGTCAGATGGTGCCAGTAGCATTGCCGTTGGGTGGCTCCAGTCCAGTAACACAGGTGCAAAGCTCATTCAGGTGGGTGCAATTCCACCAGAACTGACCCCTTGGGTTGGATGGGTGCTGCTGGATCACAGCTGCTGCAAGCCAAGGATTCTACTTGGGCGCTGCCAGAGCAGGTTGGGGCATTGGGTGGGGTCCTGGGCAGGTTGGACAGGATAATTGCAAGGCTCTGTTCTGGCCTTTACTGTATGGGACCGGCCTCTGTGTGGTTCGTAGCTGCAGTGTCTGGGTGAGGCTGCTGGTTGATGTGTGCTCTGGGATCAGCATGTGCCAGCCTTGCTGCTTACTTTGCTCTGATCTTTGGAGATTGGCTCTGCCACTGCATTTTCCCAGTCTGTGCCAGTGGTCCTACCCCAGCTCCCCCCTGCATTGTACCCTCCTGTGCCCCTGGTCTGCTCACCCATCCTCCAGCAGTCTGGCCTCCGGTCTCCTGGGCTTGTTCCCTCCCTAACTGGGTCATGTTTCCTTCCAGTGCCCCATGCTGGCAGCAGTGGGGTCAGCTCACTCACTGAGCTCCTAGCCAAGTCATGTAGCATAAGAACTAGGGGTCATGAAAAGGAATTAACAGGTAGCAGGTTTAAAACAAACACAAGAGGAAGTATTTCTTCACGCAGAGCGGTCAACTTGTGGAACTCCTTGCCAGAGGATGTAAGGCCAGGACTTTAACAGGGTTCAAAAAAGGACAAGGTCCATCAGTGCTAATTAGTCAGGATGGGTAGGGGTGGTTGATGTCCTTAGCCTCTGTCAGAAGCTAGGAATGGGTGGCAGGGGGGGGATCACCATGGGCATCCAGTGGCTTAGGCTCTGCCTTCCCAAACCACCAGCATGGCCACGCCCACACTCTGCCCCCAGAGTGCCTGCTGTAGGCATTCTGGGGGTGGAGTGTTGCTTCCCCCAGCACCTGGTCTCCCTGTGCTCCTGGCCAGGAGGCTGGAACCACCTCCTCCCCTCCCCTAGTGCTCTGGGAGCTGCAATGCCCACATGCTCCTCTTCCCTCTCCCTGGTGCTCCAGGGAGGCTGGGGAGCACTGGGTGCACTGCCCTGCTGATTTGTCTTGCAAAAGCTGGGCTCCTCCAGTGGTTGCAGTGCAAAACCTCAGCCTGGGAAGCTGCCCAGTGAAGGATAATCCCCAGGGGACCGGGCCAGGGGTCAGGCATGGCTCTGGTATGAGCAGTTCTCCGATCAAGAGCCTTTTCCTTGCCCACCACTGCAGAACCTTCATCCCTGCCTAGCTGCGCTAAAGCTTCCTGCCGGGCTGTGCCCTGCACCCTCTGTGCCCTGTCCAGTTCCTGCCCTGCTGGGACTCTGCCCTGCACCCTCTGTGCCCTGTCCAGCCCCTTGTCCCTGCTGGGACTCTGCCTTGCACCCTCTGTGCCCTGTCCAGCCCCTTGTCCCTGCTGGGACTCTGCCCTGCACCCCCTGTGCCCTGTCCAGCCCCTTGTCCCTGCTGGGACTCTGCCCTGCACCCTCTGTGCCCTGTCCAGCCCCTTGTCCCTGCTGGGACTCTGCCCTGCACCCTCTGAGCCCTGTCCAGCCCCTTGTCCCTGCCTGACGCTCACAGCGCTGCCGAGGCTCTGCTTGCGCTGCCTGGGCTGCGCTCTGCCTTGTCCCCCCGGGCAGGAGCTGCCGAGCAGGACGCGCAGGGGGCCGCGCAGCCTGGTGGCGGGCCGGGCAGTGAGGCGCTGCCCCCCAGGCGCGCGCTGCCGGCCGCCACGTGTTTGCGCGTGTGCCGAGCCGAGCGCGCCTGGCCCGGCCCCGCCCCGCCCGCGTGTCTCCCGGCTGCGCCCCGCGTGGGAGGGACGCACGTGGCCGGGCAGGTGTCCCGCGCCCCGCTGGGATTAGAGGCGGGAGCGGCTCCGGGCTGGTCCTTAGCGCGTGGGGTGGGGCTGGGCACGTGATGGCGCGCGCGGGGGGGGCCATGGATCCAGCCTCTTCCCGCGGAGAGATGCGGGTGCAGGGGAAGGCGGCTGGGCGCGTTTGGCCGGGGTGCGCTGGGTGGGAGCAGGGTGCACGGGCCTGCCGTGGGTGCCCCTGTGGCTGCTGAACGAAACAGCTGCGCTGCCTTTTGCGCCCCCTCCTGGGGCTATTGGGGGGCGATGCAGGGTTGTGGGAGGGCAGGAGGCTGTTGAGGGGTGGGGGTTGTGCATGGGAGGGGGCCTGTGCCCAGAGAGGGGCTGGGTGGGGGTACATGTGTTCTATAAGGCATCTCTGGCCCACACCCTCTAGTTCTAGCTGGGAGGGGGTCAGTGCCTGCTGGGTAGCATCTGGAGCCCCATGCAGTGTTGCAGGAGGGGGACCAGGGGAGCTGCTGTTTCAGGAGTCTCTTTGAGCAGCAGGAGATGGGGTTCTGGGGGGTCCTGTCTCTGGTGCCTCATCCTCTGCTCTTCATCTTCAGGCCTTGAGATGCCTGTGGAGAAACCTCCTGCCACGGAGAGGCCATGTCAGCCCATCATGGAGAGGGGCATAGCAGTGGGACACGCAGCAGCAGTGAGCACCAGCTCCAAGCGGTGCTCGGGGCTGTTGGACAAGGCGGCTGTGGGCAGCGAGGGCAGCAGGAAGGCCCCCAGTGTGCACCCGCCAGCCAGCGAATCAGAGAAGGATTCTGGCTTCTCAGGTAGAGATGTGTCCTGGGGCAGCCTCCCCTACCACACTTCCTGGCCTGGGAGGTGACTGCTGGGAGGGGAGGGGGCATGCATGGGGCTCCCAGGATTTCACTCCAGAAACCAGGCTCTGGAACTGCTTTGTTTCCTGGGGGAGAGGCAGCAGGTAGCCTAGAGCTGAGCCTACCTCCTCTGGGGGTGAGAGCCCTGGGATTGCTGGGGCCTTGGGCTAGGAACCCCCCAGTCTCCCAGTGGGAGGCTCCCCAGTGCTGTTTCCTGTCCCACAGCTGGAGCCCCATCTCCTTTGACATACAGTGTGTTGGGCCTGTGGCACATAAGAAAAGCTCCCTCCTTCCCAGGCCCATTGCGCAGCATTATTGGCTGGGCCTTGTCGTGTGGTGTTACAGGTAGGTTCCAGGGTGGAGAGAGCCATGCAGTGCTGCTCACCGTTGCGGATGGGCCAGAGCTGCCCCCCAAACATCCTTTGGGGGCACCAGTCTCTTGTTGCCTGTTCTCTGTTGCCCTCTAGTGGCCCTGGGTGAACATTGTCTGCTGTTGCAGCCCCCGGGAGCAGCTCAGAACTGATCTGCCAGGGGAGCTGGTTCAGTTGCCCCACATTTTCCCATATAGAAGGTTTTTGTTACCTCAGTATAGAGGCTCTGCCCCCCCCCCCATTCCCAGTGTCTGCAGCAGACCTATAGAAGGGTCTTGCCTCCCCCCATGAAATTCTGCTCCCATTTGGCTGAGTGGTGGGAAAATCACCATTTCCCTTCTCCCAGCACATGGTCTCAGTAGCCTGTTGTCTGGCGGGGGTGAGGGACATGCAGCTGGGCTGCCCTGAGCCCCTGACCCCTCCTTCACCCAGCTGTTGACTCTGTGTGTGGTCTCTGTGAAGTGGGGGCGATGACCCTGTGCTCTCAGAGATAAGGGGTGATGTGATGATCAATCCAGGAATGCCCTCCAGGCACCCAGCCACCATGCGAGGAGCTGGCAGAGCGCCCTGGGGACCGGACCCATCTGTGCAGCAGGCAGTAAAGCAGAGCGAGGAGGAGAACAAGGACTGTTCACGGGTGCTTCATCCCCGGAGACCCATCTGTCCTGGGGAACCAGCGCATGATCCTGCGGTTATGGACAGCATCACCATGTAGAGGCACAGGGATGGGTCTAGGGCCTGGGCTTTCCTCACCTCTGAGTGATTGACTCTGTGGCCTGGACAGCATCATCCCTCCTGCCCCGTGAGACTGCAGGGGCAGGGGCGAGCTGACAGGATTGGGAAAGCTGCCTCAGAGGGTCTTGGGGAACACTTGCACTTCTCTCATCTGGAGCCTGCCCCGTGGGCAGAGCTTACAGTGGGGCTAGAAGCTGGCTCTGACTTTGTTTTGCCCTTGGAGTGTCAGGGAAATCAGGCCTGTCCTGTGCTGCCCTGTCTCAGCTGGAGAATCCCCCATGGGGGATGCGGTGCAATGTAGGGGCTTGGGCCCCTATCTCTAGCAAGTCTCATGCCCTAAATGAGCAGACAGTGGGTGCTGATGAGACTCCAGCCCATAACTCTGGGCTGCTCTGCATGGCACTGCCTCTCCTAGCACCAGACTATGCAGGAACAGACCCAAGTATGGAGCTCTGGCAGGGCCCTCACACCCCTATCTCTGGCTTCCAGACTGAGCTGCAGGACTGTCTGAGACACTGAGGCCGCCCCGAGCTGAGGCCATTTGGGCGTGGGGGTGTACAGACAGCTGTCGGGGTTTGCTGCCTGCTCCTCTCCCTGTGACGAGTCTTGCCAAGGTAGCCCTGGTACCACCCCCCTGCTGCCTCTCATGCTCTGCTCTTGTCCCCCTATGCAGACACAAGTTCGGAGTCTTTGAGTACGCTGGATCAAGCTGACCTAGAGGAGCCATTCATCTGTGCCTCGCACTGGGCAGCCAAAGGGCCGAGGCTGCGGATGGCGCCGGGTCTTGACAGCACGTTCGCCAGATTCACCCCTGTTTACATTGTCAAAAACGTTATCCTGAAACAGGTAGCCCTTCTGCCCACTAGGTCCCTGAGTCCCAGCAGATCAGCAGCACCCCAAAGCTGCAGGGATGGGACTAGCTGTCCCGCATCATCAGTGGGGAGGGAGGGGAAAGCAGCTCTGAGCCTGATGTGGGGCAGTCCCTAGACATGGCTGTGCTTTCCCAGCAGTTGCACCAATGGCATGCCCTGCCAGAGGGAGATGGAGAGCAGAGCTAGCACTCACCAGCCCCCTTGTCCCTCCTGGCCCAGTTTCCCAGATCTCAGTGCTCAGAGCCCAGGCAGCTCACCTTCCTCTCCTGCTTTTCCCTTGCAGCCCCTGGGAGCCTCGTCCAGTGCACAGCTCCTGGCCTGGAGTGGCCAAGCCTCCCCAGACACTGTGCAGGGCCAGGCCCGGCTCCTATTCCTCCAGCAGCCCGTGTCTGCAGCCACACTGAAGCCACTGCTGCCTGGCCGGAAGCCTCAGGCCAAGGACACCTACCTGCCCATCCTCAACGCCTACCCCAAGATCGCCCCACACCCGGGCCACAGCCAGGAGAGCGAGGCTGCAGCCAGGCCACTGCCCCGAAGTGGCAATGCTGGCCATGCCAAGAGCAAGCGTTTCTGCTTGGAGGAGACCTGGGTGTCGTCCTCGCAGTCAGGTGCCCCCGCCAGCAGCGGGCTGCGGGAGGAACAGCACCCGGGTGGCACCCTGCCAGTGCCTTCTGTTGGCAGCTCGGAGCCACTGTCCCAGAACACTGTCACGTCGTCCACAGAGCTGGTGTGGCCAGCCTCTGGCTCCATCGCAGCCCAGGGGAACCCAGCGCTCCTGGACCTGGCCGAGGGGAGGATGCTGGCTAGGGCCTCCAAGAAGCTGGGTTCCAGCCTCGGGAAGCAGCGGCGCTTCCACAACACAGTAGAGATTCTGAGAAAGTCGGGGCTGCTGGGTGTCACCCTGCGGACCAAGGAGCTGATCCGGCAGAACAGCAGCACCCAGCGGGAGATCGCGGAGCTGAGGGAGCACGCCCGGCTCCTCTGTGAGGCTGTGCAGAGCAACGACTCCCAGGCCTGGGCCCGGCTCCAGGAGGCAATGAGTCTGTCTGCCTCCTACTGGGCCCGGAGAGGCACAGGCCCCCACACGCCAGCCAAAACTAGTTCCCAGAGCCGTGGGCCCAAGGTGGCCTCTACCCCCACAGACTTCAGCGGGGAGTCCCCGCCCAGCTCTTCCATGAGCCTGACTCTCTCCCTGGAGCCCTCAGCGCACACGGCTCTGCCTTAGGCCCTGGCGCCGCCACTCACTCGCTTGGCAAATAAACCTGCTTTGAACACACACCACTTGTGACTGAGTTCCCAGGCCCCGTCCCTCCAGTCTGGCTGGCAGGCAGAGCCAGTCCCACTCCTTTCTAGTGGGCCAGGCAGGGAGATGATTGCTCATTCCTGCTGCAGCCTGTGCTGCTTGGTTCCATCCCCTAGTCCCTGCCCGGAGCCTGGCTCCAGACTGGAGGGGCCTGGCTTTGCACTGCTGTCTTGGGCCGCCTGGAGCCCCTGGCCCAGCCTTCATGCCACATGAGCCGCTCTAGGGGAAGAGGCTGTGTGCCGGGCTGGGCACAACTGGCCCTTCCCACAGAGACGTGGTGGAGAGAGCTGATAGCTTGGTGCTGTGTGTCTCTCTGTCCTTCCCCCCTTGTGACATCAATTCAATGTAGCCTCTTCCTGTGCCAGGGTAGGGGTGCTCTGTGCCACCCCGGGCTGATGTGGAGGTGGGTTACAGGCTGGCAGGGATTCCGTAGAAGGGCTCTCTTCTGTTGCCTGCTCTAAGGCCTTGTGTGGGGAAGAGGGCTGGGGATTTAGCTGCCCCACGCAGGGCTAGTGCCTGTGTCTGCATGCCCAATGTCTGTTCCCCTGGGCTTGTGGTGCCTTCCTCCCCCTAAGGGAACTGGTCAGAAACAGCTGCAGATTCCAGTGATTATCCATCACCCTGCTCCTCCCCCACAGCCACCACTGATGTGCCCACTCCTCTCCCCAGGCAAAGCCTGCTCTAGGCCTTCACCTCCTGCAGCACCTGAGATGGTGCCAGTGAGGGACATACTGAGGCAGCTCTGGGGTCACCATGGGGTGCTGCCTTTAGCCCTTGAGGGAGCTAGCCTAGCCCCCAGCTCTGCAAAGCTCCAGGCTGGTGGGGTGTTGGTCACTGGCAGTCAGTGCATCTCCCACCAGGGGCTGTCCAAACTCCAGGGCTACGTCTACACTGCAGGCTTTTTGCGCAAGAATGACTGTTCTTGCACAAGAACCCGCAGAGCATCCACACTGCCCGCCCGCTCTTGCGCAAGAAGATTTACAGTAAAGCATGGGAAGAGAGGGCTTCTTGCACAAGAGCTATGCTCTTTTCTAACAAGTGTAAGCCCTCTTGTGCAGGAGCTCTTGCGCAAGAGGGCAGTGTGGATGCGCGGCAGGGGTTTCTTGCGCAAGAAAGCCCTATGGCTAAAATGGCCATCAGAGCTTTCTTGCGCAAGAGAGCATCCACACTGCCATGGATGCTCTTGCACAAAGCACATGGCCGTGTTACCCGCCAGTGTAGACATAGCCCCGGAGTAGATATAGCCCCCTGCTTGAGGCCAGAGGCAGTGGATATAGATCAGCGTGCAGCAGGGGGCTGAACTTCAGAATCTCAACCATGGAGCTTCATATGTTGTGGGTGAAGGGATGAGCAGATGGTGAGAGGACCTTGTGATTCTGCTGCCTCCAGAATCCTCCTTACCCTCCAGGGCAGGGGATTGAAGCCACCTGTTAGCAAGAGCCCACAGCCACTCAGGGCAGTACTGGGGAGTCAGGCCTGGGGGAGGAGGTAGGAGAGAGCAGAAGACCTTTTTGGTTGAGTCATTCTGTCTCCCAAGCCTTTTCCCAGCCCCGGGTGTGGTTAGGGGTCATCTGCACTTGCACTCAAGTTTTACAACTGAGCTCACAATTAGGGTACATTTCTAGGCCCAATTATTCCAACTATTTTCCCTCCCCCTGTGTTCCCAACCCCCTTCCTAGGCTCCACAGCCCCTAGCACCTCCACCCCAGTGCCCATGATTCTTGAGTGGTCCAGCAAGGCTAGGGGTCTGGATAGCAAAATAAGAGGAACTAGAATTGCTTGTGTATCAGCATAAATTGGATCTTGTTGGGATTACTGAAGCCTGGTTGGAACTGTTTGCTTGACTGAAATGTTAAACTCAACAGTGAGAACTGAGTCAGGAAGGCTCAGCGGGACAGACTAGTTTCAGACAAGAAAAATGATCTCAAATGGTTATGGATCAATATCCCCCTGCCAAGCACAAGATGGAATATTAGTGTCTGCTACAGGCCCCCCCGCCCGCCCCATGACACTAGGGGATGAGACAACCAGTTCATTAGATACAACTGTTGAAAGAAAATGTGATCACAGGGGACTTTAGTTTGAATGACTCACACTGAAGGTTTCATGCTGCTAGGGTGACCAGATAGCAAGTGTGAAAAATTGGGATGGGAGTGCCCCTATAAGACAAAACCCTAAATATCAGGACTGTCCTTATAAAATTATCTGGCCACCTGACATGCTGCCAGTACTAAAATATCCTTGGAGTTTCCAAACATGATAGACGACAACTTCCTAACTCAAAAAATGTTACAGTTACCACAGGGAAATTCTTAAACCATAAAGAGGAACTGAAAAATTAACAGTAGCTTAGGTACAAGTGATTATGACTTGATCATGCTGATAAGGTGTAAGCTGCACAAAGTCCAGATCATTGATAGAGATACATGGTGCTTTAAATAAGTCAAATTTCCAAAGCTGAAAACAATTATGAGCCAAAATGGGTTGGAAGATAAATTTAATCAGAAAAATGTGAATGATAACAGGGAATCAGGTAAGAACACTTTATTACAGGGGTGGGGAACTCAAGGCCCAGGGGCCACATATAGACCCTGGCTTGCCTGGATCTGGTCCCTGAGGCTTGGGGCTCCCCCCCCCCAGTGTTGGGGAGCCCATGTTGGCGCTCCAGCCCCCCCATAGTTCTCCCACAGGGCTGGAGCACACAACATCTACTAGGCTGGGCTCCCAAGGCGCTGGTGTGGGAGGGGAACATGGGGAGTGTCTTTCTCCTCAGTCGGGGGCCACATCAGTGAAGGGGTTGTTTTGGCTTCTCACTTGTGTGTGGCCCCTGACTGATTTTTCTTTGGGTCAGCTGCCCCAAAACCAAAAAAGGTTCCCCACCCCTGCTTTACTAGGTGCCCCAAAAGCCATAATTGATGATGAATGCCACACTGGTAAAAAAAACAAACAAACTTGCTCTAGAGGGAAAGTGAAGATAGCTATAAAATAATCAGAACACATGAGGGAAAGTTGATAGTAATGAACACAAATCAGAAGTTAGGACCTGTAGAAAACCGATAAGGGAAACAAAGGAACACAAGGAAAAATAGAGGGCCAGCAGACAATAAGTTTTTGAAATTATTACAAACAAAAAGAATCCTGGCAATAGTATTCATCTATTAGTATATGGAAATGGTAGAATACAGAAAAGGCGAAAGTATTCAATAAATATTTCTGTTCTGTATTTGCAGAAAAAGCAGATGATACCATCTCACTGTATGGTGATAACACTTTGCATTCCACTTGCATCTCTGGAAAACAGTAAACAGAAGGTACTAAAGTGAGATATTTCAGATAACCTGCATCTAAAAGTTTTTAAAAGAGTTGGCTGATGAGCTTGCTGGACAGTTCATGTTGCTTTTACAATAAGCCTTGAAATACTGGGGAAGTTCTGGACCAAGGCTAATGTGTCAATATTTTAAAAGAGTAAATATGATGACCTAGGTAAATATAGGCCCAACAATCTGACACTGATCCTTAGCAAGATAATAGCAAGCCCGATATGGGAGCTGATTAAGAAAGAATTAAAAAGAATATTAATGCCAATCAATAGGGGTTCATGGAAAACAGATCTTACCAAACTAACTTAGATAGCTTTAGTAATGAGATTACAGGCTTAGACTTCAGTAAGATGTTAGATATTTTAATTAAAGAACTACAATGATATAGATTTAACATGCCACACATTCTCAATTAAAGACTGGTTAACTGCTAGGTCTCAGAAGGTAACAAGGAAGGAGCAGGAGGGTTTCTTATGGGGTCTTACAGGGATCAGGTATTGGCCCTCTGCTATTTAACATTTTTACCCATGACCTGGAAGAAAACATAAAATCACCACTGATAACATTTGCAGCTGGCAACAATTGGAGAAACAGTACATAAAAAAGGGGACAGATCACGGATTCAGAACCATCCAGACAGTTGGTATACTGGGTCCAAGCAAGCAATATGCATTTCAGTACAGCTACATATACACGTATGTTTCTAGAAACAAAGAACACAGGCCATATTTACAGGACGGGGGACTCTATCCTGAGAAGCAGTGCCTCAGAGAGTGATTTGGGGTTGGTGCTGGATAAGCAAGCTCGCACACGACCTCTCAGTGTCACACTGTGGCCAAAAAGGCTAATGCAATCCTGGGATGCATAAATGGGAATCTCCAGTAGAAGAGGTGATTTTACCTCTGTATCTGGCACACTGACTGATGCTGGATTTGTGTGCCTAGTTTTGATGCCCAAAATTGAAGAAAGATTTTGATACAATGGAGAATGTTTAGAGAAGATTCACAAGAATGATTAAGGGATGAGAAAACCTGCTTTCTAGTGATAGACTCATGGAGCTCAATCTATTTAGCTTAAAAAACCCCAGAAGGTTAAGAGTCGCAGATAGGTAGCCGTGTTTGTTTTTAAAATTACAGACTATGAGTAGTCCTGTGGCACCTTAGAGACTAACAAAAATATATAGTATCATCAGCTTTCCTGGGCAAAACCCACTTCTTCAGATGATCAGTTTAGAAATACCTACATGGGGAACAAATATTTAAAAATGAGCTCTTCAGTCTAGCAGAGAAAGATCTAACATGGTTCAATGGCTAGAAGCTGAAATGAGACAAATTCATACTGGAAATAAGGGGTAAAGTGTTTAACTCTGTTGGAATTACTTACCAAGTGGTGGATTCTCCATGCTGATGGTGTTTAATTGTGCAGGGCTGGTTGTAGCTGTGCTGGTCCCACACTATTGGACAGATAAGGCCAGGAAGATAATAGCTGGGACCAATTTCAGTTTGCTCATGTGCCAGTTAGATTTCAAAACTGAAATCTAAGATGCCACCAGGATAATCCCTATGATAGTCTGAGGAATGTTAGCTCATTAGCCAAATGCTAGGCCAGCTTTAACTCAAACTGCATTCTTCAAGTCAGACCATGGGCTTGTTCGTCACTAGTCAGCAACATGTTTGTTCACCCACCACCATGTGCACACCCAGTCAGAACCCTTGGTGCTCAGCATTTGGCCCAGCCTGTCATGTACATGGCATAGCCAGGCTGCCTGTCATGTACACAGTGCACATGGCACAACCTGTCACGTGGTGCACATGGCATGGCTAGGACCCTCAGATCCTGGCCCAGCCTGTCATGTACACCGCACAATCAGGCTGCCCATGCCCAGCCTTTCACGTGTACAGTGCATACAGCACACCTACCACATGCACAGCATGTACAGCAGGGGTGGGCAACAGGCTGCCAGCAGGCCGGATCTGGTTCGGCAAGCCACCCGATCTGGCCTGCCGCCACCTCACCGGAAGCCTTAGGCAGAGAACAGCTCACACTTTAAAAAGCCAGCTGTTCTCTGTTTGATAGGCCTGGGGAGGGAGGAGAGAGACTTCTTATGCTGTTCCCACCCCCCAGCAAAATCTCTTGGCTCCCACTGGCCAATCTCAGTTTCCAGCCAATAGGAGTTGAGAATTTTTGCTGGGAGCAGAGGCAGTGTAGGAAGCCTTCTCCCTTCCTCCTTGTCCCCCCTGCCCCCTTCCCTTACCTCTCATGCCCAGAGCAGATCCACACGGAGCTGCGAGCAGCCTGTAGCAGACTGTCTGCCTCAGGTTTCTGCTGGTAAGCACCTCCTAGCCAGAGCCTGCCTCTGGCACCCCAACCCCTCCCTTCCCCAACCCTCTGACCCCTCCTTCATCTATACATCCTCCCAGATTTGACACCCCAGTCTCCTGCCTCATATCACAATCTCCTCCTAGCCTAGGTCACATCCCAAAATCCTGAATCCCTGTTCCCTGCCCTAGGTCACAACCACCTCCTTCCCCCAAACTCCCTCCCAGACCCCATTCTCCTTCCTGCACCCCAATCCCTTCCCCCAAGCTCCCTTCTGCACCCAACCTCCATGCCAGACCCCCCTGCACCTCCTCCATTAAGATCCTGGAAGAGTGTGGCCCTCAACCACTTTCCAAAATCTTGGAGTGGGCCCCCGGTCAAAAATTATTGCCCACCCCTTACATACAGTGTGGGCAAGTCGCTCAGGCCCAGGCTGTCACATACAGAGTAGGGAGGGATCACATGAGGATTACTTGTTGTGTTTAGGGTTGCCAGGTGTCCGGTATTGTACTGGACAGTCTGGTATTTGCGCTCTCTGTCCAGTAAAAAAAAATCAGAAAATACCAGACACGTGCAATGTCCAGTATTTTCTGATTTTTCCGGCTGTGCACCGGACGGAAACCTGGCATGGGCGGGGGGAGCGGCTGAGAGTCCAAGCTGGGAGGCTGGGCCGCGATTGCCGCCGGGAGCTCTCGGTTGAGTGTGAGGAGGGGGGGAAGCCTCCTCCTCGTTCATGCGTCGCCGGGAGCCTGCGCGGGACAGGCAGCAAGTGCCCGGGTCAGTCCCGCTCCCCGCTGGCCAATTTGCTCACCCCCTCTCCCTTCCCGGCCAGCTGGTTCTCCCCCACTTCCCCTCCTGATCTTCCCTAGCCAGCCCCCCTGCACCGCCCCCCAGCTCTGCTTCCCGCTGGCCCGTTCCTCTTCCTGATCTCCCCTGGCCAGAGCCGCTGCACCTCTCCCCGCCCCCGCCAGCTCTGCTTCCCGCTCCCCCTTCCTCCCGGCCAGCCCCGCGGCCCCCAACCCCACCCCAGCTCTGCTTCCTACCCCCTTTCCTCCCGGCCAGCCCCACAGCCCCGCTCTGCTAACCCTAACCCCAGCTCTGCTTCCCGCCCCGTTCCTCCTGGCCTCCCCTTTCCTCCCAGCCAGCCCCAGCCCCGACCTCCCGAGCTCTGCTTCCCACCGGCCCGTTCCTCTTCCTGATCTCCCTGGCCAGCCAGCGCCGCTGCACTGCCCCGCCAGCTCTGCTTCCCGCTCCTCTTCCTCCCGGCCAGCCCCGCCCCCTCCCGGCTGGTCCCCTCCTCCAATATCCGCGGCCAGCCCCGTTCCGCCCGCCCCTCCCTCCCCACGACCAGCCCTGCTTCCCGTTGGCCTCCCTATCTCCCCGGCCAGCCCGTTGCCCCCGTTAGCTGTTTCCAGGCCCCCTTCCCGGCCAGCACCGCTCCCTCCTGGCCGATTCTGCTCCCCTTCTCCCCCCATGAAGCGTGTCTAGTTTTTTTTTTTTTTTAAATGACTACCTGGTAACCGCTAACAGTGATCCTATCCCTGTGATTACCACAGAGATTTAAACTGAAAAGCATCTTGCCTCCCCTCAGCCCCAGGTTCTTTGAGTTTTTTTTTTTTTGCTTGACTGCCCCCTTTTTTCCTTCAACAGAATTTTTTCTCGGTGGTTTTGGGAGGGGGGGGGGTGTTCGGTATTTTTGTTTCAACCATCTGGCAACCCTAGTTGTGTTACCCTGGGGCGTCTGATACTGGCCTCTGTCAGCAGACAGGATACTGGGCTGGATGGACTGTTGCTCTAACCCAGTATGGCCGCTCTTATGTTCTTAAGGTACACACAGCACAACCACAGTGCTCAGGTTCACACCCACCGTCATATATACAATGCACATGGTACAGCCTATCACATACACAGCACACACGGCACAGCCAGGCTGCTCATATCCAGGCCCAGCCTGTCAAATACATGGCATGGCCAAGCCACTCAGGGCCTAGGGTTGCCAGGTGTCCGGTATTGACCCGGACAGTTTGGTATTTTCGCCTCCTGTCCGGTAAAAAATGCAGAAAATACCGGACACCTAAAATGTCCGGTATTTTCTGGGGTTTTTCCCCTGCCAGGTGAAAATACCGGACACCTGGCAACCCCACACTCAGCAACTGGGCCCAGCCCCACCCCCGGATGCCCTGCTCACCTGGTTCCACAGGGAAGCTCCCTTCTGGCTGGACCAAGAAAACAAGATGGCCACTTGCAAAAAGCCTAAAGACCTGAGCAAGGGGAAACAATGCCTTCCCTGGGTCTTAGTGCTCAACTTCTCCTCTTCCTATCCCTCTTCTGATTCTGCATCCACTTAAAGGGGCCATTTATTTGCTTAATAATTCTTTTTTTGTTTGTTTGGTTTTTTTTGCTCTGCTCAACAACTTTGGTCTCCCCTCCCCCCCTTTTTTTTTCCTCAACAGAATTCTTTCCCTGGTGTTTTTTTTTTTTTTTTTTTTTTTTTTTTTGGGAGGAAGAAGAAGATGTGTTCAGTATTTTTGGTTAAACCATCTGGCAACCCTCTCAGGGCCACCCTGTCATGTACACAGTGCACATGGACTGGCTACTCAGACCCAGATCTAGTCTGTCTGGAAACACAGCACACAGAAGCCCTACAATTAGGCCCAGCCCCGGGGCTTCATCTTACATGTGTTTCCAAGTCTAAAAACCCCCACCCTGGCACTGCCTTTCAAACAAGGCCACCTCATTGCAGAGTGAGGGGGAGTCTAGGCCACATTTTAACAACAAGCTACACACCAATGTATCATTTTCAGGGTGTTGATGTGCAACAATGTGACGTGCACCAACACTACACCTGAGAACTAGAAAAGGAGATGGGGGGGGGGGCACTTGCAATGCAGCCCCTGGCCCAGTGGTGGGCACCTTAATTCACGGGATACATGTGGCCCATTGGGGTTGTGTGTGGCCTGCAACACTGCGCATGCGCAAAGCTGCCAGATGCGCTGCTTCCTGTCTGAGCAGGTTTTCCAACCCGTGGTTACTCACCTGACACGCACGTGACGCCAGCTGAAGTCGGCGCCGGTCGGTAAGAGCGGCGTTCCGCTGCAGCCAATCACAGCGCTGCTATGGTCCCATCGGCACCCGCACTTTGGCTGTGAGAGCCGGCGCTCCCGCTGCAGCCAATCACAGCGCTGCCACGGTCCCATCGGCACCCGCACATTGGCTGTGAGAGCCGGCGCTCCCGCTGCAGCCAATCACAGCGCTGCTATGGTCCCATCGGCACCCGCACATTGGCTGTGAGAGCCGGCGCTCCCGCTGCAGCCAATCACAGCGCTGCCACGGCATGCGAGGCCCCACAGGGGCGGGAGACCGCCGGGGCGATAATCTTGCGGCCCCCTTCTCCCTGAAGCGCACTATCTCCTGCTGGGACACAGGTTCCCCCCCCGGCTGCCCTTCCCCTGACACCAGCCGCACCGGCTGTGATCGCCCCCCGCCATAGAGTCCGGAGGACCCGAGCCTAGAGAGGCACCCATTGGCCCATCTCGCGACCATAGAGTCCCGGTGGCCCGAGGGTAGAGCGTCCGGCGGGCGAAGCCGCTCTCCCTGGGCTGCACGCCATAGAGTCTGGAGACGCGGCAGGGCGAGCTGCCTCCCTGCGGGCCGTCGCTGGACACCACAGACCCGCGGGGCGGGGCGCAACCCCCGGCTCGCGCTCCGTGCCCCCCGAATGCGGGGTCACGTCACACACGGCGCCGGTGAGCCAGGGTAATGCGCATGCGCGGGGCAAGAGACGCGCGTTGTTTTGACTCGCGGCGTCAGAGCCAATCCCTGCGCGGAAGGGGCGGGGCGTAACCTTACTGCCCGGCACACCCGGCCTCGCGCGCTGGGAGGCGTCACGTGACTGGGCGGAAGCGGGTGGGGCCACGAGGCCTGAGCTCTGCTGCTGGCGGGGGCACGAGACCCTGACTCCTTGCGCTTGGGAAGGGGGCATCAAGGCCTGGCCCCCTCACAGCCCCCAACCTGACCCCGGGGGGCTCCAAGCCCTGACCCCAGCCCACGTGCCCTCGAATCTTTTCCACCCACGTGCGAAATACATTTTGTTATGTACCCCGGCGCGGATGTGCACCACCAATAGAAACCCAAACCTAGGGGTGGGCGCTCTGCTGATCGGCTGGGCACATTAGAATCTCTGCTCAGCGGCTGCCTAAGGATTGCTGCCCCCACCCCATGCCCTGACTAGAGGTGTCAGTTTTGGTTGAGTGTATTTCTGGAGACTTCATCACATGACATGGTCTTTAATTAAAAAAGAATCTGTGCTTCCTGGAGATTCATTGGGAACTCTAGTCCTTACCCAGCCCCCCTAACTCTGGCAGGCGGTGTCAAGCCCCCACCTGGGCAGGGGGTACTATGCCTGGAATCCTGGGTTGCAGTGGGGGAGCCAGCCCTAGTCCTACTGTTGGGGGCTTCCAGGACCTCCTGGGAAACAGAATAATAGAATATTAGAACTGGAAGGGACCTAGAGAGGTCATTGAGTCCAATCCCTTGCATTCATGACAGGGCCAAGTACCATCTAGGTCTTTCGGTGCCTGACCCCCTTCTAGCCATAAAGAAAGTCCCCTGAATTTGTCCATGATCTTGGGGTAGGGTTAATCACAAACACCAGGCTGGGAACCCCTGCTCCAGAGTCATCCTGTATTACCCCCTAACAGATAAGTCTGTATAAGCAAGTAAATCTAGCATCAGTCAAGTATCAGGTTAGGACAAACCCTTCACTGCCAGTGGCCACTTGTTATTGATTTATACCCAGGGGACACTAATCCAACATTCTCACCTGGGGCACCTCAGCTGTAACCCCAAGGAATGGGCTGCGTTGAGCCAGTGGCGAGAGCAATGCTGTGCAGCGCTGAGCTCAAGCCCCTGAAAGCTTTTTGGTGCATAACCACAGGGCTGTGAGTTCTCCATAAGCTGGATGAAGCTGGTCCTTGCACCTGTCTGCAGTGTCTGCTCTGGACTCTCCCCAGGAATCGCTCCAGGCTGGGTTGTGAAGAATGGAACCCACGGAGGCAACCCAGACCCCGGAGAAGAGGAGGAGGTTCACCGTGCAGTTGCAGGACCCTGAACACAGCATGGTAGCAAAGGGAGCACGGGTGGCTCTTGGAGGGGACCTGATAGGTAGCTGGGTGTGTTCAGGGCCCTTGAGATTCACACACAGAGCAAGAGGCAGGAGGCCCCTAGCACCACGCTGGCTCTGTCCTTCCCCCCAAGTCCCCAGATACACCCTGCTTATCATCAGATGTTAATTGCATGCGTGTGTTTTTTCCACATGCTGCACTGGCTCTGGCCAGATAGCCCATACAGCAGGCTCCGATCAGACTGCCCAAAGAAAATGCAAGACTTGGTTTAGTGCTGAAGGGGACCCACCTTGGTTTATTGCTGACAAACCACAGTGGTAACGCCCCAGCTCAGTGGTTACAGGTACACTAACTCATGTATGCCCTTGCCAATGGACCAGCCCAATTAGCGATGGGACTTTCCACTGCCTCCTAGACCAGACAAAGAGTTTAAAGCAAGGTATGAAAACAAACAATCCAGGATACACAACTTACATATCATCTTCCACTTTTCATGACATTTGTTACCTCCCTTTGTACTTTCCTCCTGATGTTACAAACAAAATATTTCCATTTATTACCTTTGTCAAACCTTTTCATCGTGTGCTAGGTTGGGGCGTTCTTGTGCTGGCCAGCTGGAATGTGTTTACACATTCAGTGTGCTTTAACCATGTTGGTGACAAGTTTGTGTACTGGACTTGCAGGCAAGCATCTGCTTTTGACAGGGCCTGGCAGTAGTTCATAGCATAACTTTTGCTAACTTTCGTTCAGGCCTCAGGCCTCACACCAGGCTCATGCTTCAGCCTTTCTCTTTCTACTGCTCTGCTCACTTGGAGGCCCTAGCACAGAACTGGCTCTGCACTAACCTCAGGGCTCCTAAGAAACACCCTGCTTGCACATTTGGGGTCACTCCAACTCATACCCAGTGCCTCCTGAGAGGTCCTTGCCCACACACAGCTGATTCTGCTTTTTGTCACCCAGGATTTGTTGCTTTCCACTAGGTGAGGCCCCTCTTCAAATCATCTTGCTCTTCAGCAGAGCCCAGGGCCCCTGCCCTGCCTGGGGCCACTTCCTATGCTGAGTATGTTGTCACAGAGGCCTCCATGCCAGTCCCCCGGCCTGTCAGGGTACCAGCTGCATCTTCGGGGTCTGGAGAGCAGGCTACCTTGGGAGCACTCCCTTCAGGAAGCGAGGCCAGCGTCTTACTCTCTGCTGCCCATGGGGACTCAGATCCCAGTCCCGTGCTGAAACCAGGGACCAAGAGCAACTGCATCATTGTCAGCCCTCGTCAGGTGAGAGTGGGTGGGGGTGAGGGGCTGCCTGACAGGCACTTCTCCTCACTGTCGTATGGTATTGGAGGGGGTGCTCTCTCTGCACGAGAGATCTATAGAGCAAGGGTATCCCCAGGCCCTGGCTCTCATTGCGCTTGGCTCTTGTGCTGCATGGTTCAGTGCCCCCATCCCCATCCAGGGCTTATCCATCTGGGCCTCTCTCTGGTGCCCCCCATCAAGGGCTCATCTACCCTACTCTACCCTCTCTTGGATGCCCCTGGCAAGGGTTTGCCCAACCCCACCTTCCTTGTCCTCTCCCCAGCTCCTCCATTAAGGGCTTGCCCACCCTGCCTCTTTCAGCCTCTCCTGCAGCCCAGCCTGTCCCCAGGTCTTACGTCAGGGACTCACTCAACCCCTCCCTCCCAGCCTCTCCCTGGTGCCCGCATTGAGGGTTCACCCCTGCCCCATCCCTTGGCCTCTTTCTGGGGACCCCCATCGGGAGCGCCTCAGCCTCTCTTCCCAGTCTCTTGCTAATGCCCCACCCAGGCTGCCACCCCATTTCTGATGCTGGGGGGATTCCCCCTCTCTTCCCAGCGGGGGAACCCCATCCTGAAGTTTGTGCGCAACATCCCCTGGGAGTTTGGTGAGATCGTCCCTGACTACCTGCTGGGCCAGAGCACATGTGCCCTCTTCCTGAGGTGGGTGAGCTGATGACTGGGAGAGCTGAGCATTTAGGGCAGGTGTTTGGGATCAGGCCAGTGGCTGAGAGAACCAGGCTCTGGGTGGCAGGTGGAGGGGGCAGGCCACTGGTTGGGAAACCTGGACTTTTGGGAGTAGCTGGGGGGCAGGCCGATGGCTGGGAGAGCTGGACTCTCGGGATATCTGGGGGGCAGGTCGATGGCTGGGAGAGCTGGATTCTCAGGGGATATCTGGGGGGCAGGCTGATGGCTGGGAGAGCCAGGCTCTTAGAGGGTAGCTGGGGGTTGGTGGATGGCTGGGAGAGCTGGGCTCTCAGAGGGTAGCTAGGGGGCAGGCCGATAGCCAGGGGGGAGTCGGGCTCTCAGAGGGTACCTGGGAGATCCAGGGCTGGGGACAGGCAAGGAGAGTTGCCAGTGGAGTAGACAGAAGAGAGGTTGCGCCAGTGCTCTGCTCACTTCACAGCCTGCGGTACCACAACCTGAATCCCAAATACATCCATGAGCGGCTGCAGCGCCTGGGGAAGATGTACGCTCTGCAGGTGCTGCTGGTGCAGGTCGACGTGGTGAGGAGCCCCGGCACCTTGGCCCCCTCCTGGCCCCCAACTAGACCCTCTCCTGCAATGGTGCCTTGTGCACTCCCTACTGCAGGGCTGGAACCAGCTCCCACCCAGCCCCCTCCCCGTAGTGATGCTCCTGCTTCTCCAGCCTCCATGGTCGTGCTCAGCCATTCCTGTCATCCCTCCCCCTTCATCCCCCTCAAAGACTCCCTGCCTCCCGTCTCGGCGGGGAATCGCCCCGATTCGGTGGGGAAATTGCCCCCGTATAAGCAGGGAATCGCTCTTCTTTGCTGTAGAAGGACCCGCACCAAGCACTGAAGGAATTGGCCAAGATATGCATCCTGGCCGACTGCACTCTCATCCTAGCCTGGAGGTGAGAGCCCCCGGCACGGAGAGTCAGAGCCTGGGCTGGGCGGGCTCCATGCCAGCAGGGCTGGGAGTGTCCTGACAAGGGACAAGACCTATGGAGGATCTGGAGACTGGGTCAAGCCGTCTAGGGCGTGTCCTGCCAAGGGGCATGGGACCAGGCCCCCACTCCCATCTCTGCGGAAATGAATTTGAGCTGGTGGGGATCCTGGGGATGTGGCTGCCAGTGCGACCAGACTCCTGGGTGGGCAGGTCCCTTCTCCTGGGAAGCCCAGATCATGCTCAGCTGGCCGGGGGGTGGCAAGTCTCCCTGTCTGCCTCCGTGCATGCCTAGGCCTGCGAGCTGGAAGCTCCATGACCTGGGGCACATCCGCTTGGGAGCATGCTGGCCCTGCGAAGCTGAGGGCAGGAGCAGGGCCTAAGCATGGAGCTGAACACTGGCCATAGCAGTGCTTGGCTTTGAGTGTCACTCCCTGCAGGCTGGCGGGGTCCAGCAGGGCTCAGCTTTGTGGCTTCAACCCTTTGTGGTGTGCACCAGGCCTGTCCCATCGTCTCCTGATTCCTGTATCTCTGGTTCCCTTCAGCCCTGAAGAGGCCGGACGCTACCTGGAAACATACAAAGCATACGAGCAGAAACCAGCAGACCTGCTCAAGGAGAAGGTGGATCAGGACTTCCTGTCCAAAGTAAGGCTACCCTGCTGTGTGCTTCACTGCAGCAGTGCCATGGCAGCACCCCAGCTGGGGACCCCTGTGCTGTGAGCTTCCCCATAGCAGTAACCTGCCAGGATTCCCTGTGCCGTGAGCTTCCCCACAGCAGTGCCCTGCCAGGGTTCCCTGTGCTGTGAGCTTCCCCACAGCAATGCCGTGGCAGTACCCAGCCAATGTGGTGAACTTCCTCAGAAGTGTCCTCACCAGGTGTCCTGGAGCAGACGTGTCTCAGCCGTGTGCCGTGGGAAGGGAGAGGGGAGTTCAGCCCTGGTCTGGTGTGCGTGTACTTGCCCCGGCCAGGGAGGGGTGCTCCCACTCTCAGCCTCTGTGTCTCTTCCCAGGTGACCGATTGTCTGACCAGCGTGAAGTCAGTTAACAAGACGGACACACTGAGCCTTTTCTCAACATTCGGGGTGAGCCACCTGCTGCACACTGGGGGCAGACTGGGCCTTGCCACGGCTAGCTGCGAGCTCTGCCTTTTGGGACTAAGTAGCTCCATTGCTCCCTTCCTATCAGTTCACCCAGGACAGGTGCCCAGCTGAGTCTTTCCTTGCAGTGCAGGAGTGTTTGTCGGAGCAGGATGCTACTGTTGGGGAGGCATATGACACGATGGCAAACCGGACTGGTCCCTCCTGTTGGGCCCCCCCATTGACCTTAGCTCCCAGCCTACTGGAGCCCATGGGAGGACACATAAAGGGCTGCCCTTACCCCTACGCAGAATACACAACTACCACGCATTTGGGGCATTCGTCCACCCACCCGCCTCTTCCTATCCCTGCCCTGTGGCTCTGCTTCCTCCAGAGGGTCTAGTTCACTTACAGTGACACAGCCTGGCAGAGCTCGTAGCAGGACATAGAAAGAGCCAGCCAAAGGGTAATGAGCCATTTCACAGGCAATTGCCAACCCCAGGTCTGTAGGGCCAGTTTCTGAATTTCCTGCTAGTCAACAGGGGCCTTCATTTAAAATCGGCTTTTAAAATATTTCAGTAGCGTGTTGCTTAAGATTGTATAAAATCACAGCTCTAAAAAATCATCACCTGCCCCCCAGAGTGCCAGTACTATCTGGGGCCCCATAAACCCTAAGTACGGCCCTGGACACACACGGGCTGCCTGCGAACCATGTTGCAGTGCGGCAGCAGGATCGGCTCTCTCCTTCCCCGTGAGCGTGAGGGGCAGAGTGCAGGGAAGGAGCTGGCAGGGTCGCTCCTTGTGGCCCAGGCCTCCAGGGGTAATCTGACTCTGAACATTGTCATTTCAGTCTCTGGCGAATATTGCACGAGCATCCAAGGAGGATCTCTCCCTCTGCCCAGGCGTCGGGCCCCAGAAGGTGAGTGGGAGCAAGAGGGAGAACTCATCTTCCCCCAGTGCCTTACCTGTGTGGCAAAGGGGCTGCAGGGAATCAGGTGGGAGTGTGTGGAAGGGGCACACCAGAGGAAACTGCTCCAGGCCCTACCCACTCGGATCTCTGCTCCAATTTTCTTCCAGGCCAAGAGGATCTTTGACACCCTCCACCAGCCATTTCTGAAGATCCCCAAGTGAGCAGAGCCCTCCCCTGCAGCACTGCCAGCAGCATAGACAAGCAGGAATACATAGCCCCCTTGCCTGCCCGACCTGGGTCCTGCCGGCATGCTGTCTGCCAGGGCTTTGGGGGACATTGTGCAGCACCAGGTGTTTGTGAGTCTGGACTTTTGACAATAAACCATGCTGTGCAGCATCGCAGCTTGGCTGGCCACTGGACAGTGTCGGTTCGGCTCGTGGCGCTCCCCTGCCCAAGCTGCGGGCAGGCTCACAAGAAGCGTGTGTGTGGGGCGGGTGGGGGAGGGGGCTCATCACATCTCACTGCCGGGGCCAGATAATGGGGGAAGCAGAAACATGAGCTGGTAGCTGGGGAGGAGCATTTGGCATCAAGGCTGCCGCTGTTCTCCTGGGGAAGGGAGCTGGCTGGCTCAAGAACCTCAGCCCAGGAAGCATGAGGGGTCAGGTAGCCCCACCCAGTAGCCTGACAGCCTGTGTAGTAGTGTGCAGCTTCAGGGACATGCATTGCAGGAGTCTGCGCCATCCTGGCACTCCATGCACAGACACAGTGACCCTGCCAGCCCCTTCCCTTCCTTGTCCCATTGGCTGCAAGCCACTGGGAAGAAGCAGCCAATAGCTGCTAGTGCAGCCAGGGGGAGATTTCCTACAGGAAGGACTCCAGAGATACAACACTGCCTTGATTCGCTCCCCACCCTTGTGTGTGCTTGGGCCCCGGCAGGGAGCGGTCACAGACCTGCAAGAGAGGTGCTATCATCCCAGCTTTGGAACCGCCTGTAGGAGTCCTTAGAGGGGTCCGACTTTTCCTCAAGGGCTCGCCCTGGGGCTTCACCATCGCCTTAGACTGGGCCTCTAGGCCTCCAGCAGCACCCCAAGAGAACCTTTCAGCGCCTCCCACTGAGACAGACCCCTGAGGGAGACATACATATCCAGGGATCAGTGCCCCCTGTAGGTCCCACACAGCGCCGTCCAGCCGGCAGAGGTGGAACACAGCCTAGGAGTCCTCAGGTTAGCAGAGCAAAGCGCAAGCTAAAGCATAGGCCATGCGGGGCATGCAGAGCCCCAAGCTGGAGTGAACCCCTGTCATCCAGCCCCCGCCCCCCGATCAGACTCCTGGCAAGACCCCAGCAGCCTGCCCTTAGCTCCCACCCCACCGAGCTAGGGAGAGGCAGCTCAGCCCCTGGGTCTGCTTTGGGTCCTTGGTTGCTAAGCATCAGCATCCAGGCCCCTCAGATGCTCTCCTGATGGGTGTCTGAGGCCCACATAGCCCCAGACAGCTGGGTGCCATTCACCCCTGTGACTTAGCCCGCCCTGAAAGAGCAGATAGTTTCCCAGTGGGAAACTGAGGCACACACAGGCCTCATCCAAACATTACCCAAAAGATCCCCTTTTTGTCTTAGAAGTTACTGACTCCAAGCATGGCCACTGCCACACACCACGGAGCTGGGAGAAGGGGAGCAGCAGGGACAAGTTATAGGCACTTCAGGAGCAGAGCAGGGCTCCAGGGCAGCCCCAGAACCAGGACTGAAAAACGTGGGTGGCTGTGGACTGTTCCCTCTAGTTTTCCCATGCGTGTATGGAAAGAATTTTGGTACCTTCACCAATATGGAGGTGGTGTGGTGGGGGTGGGGCAAAGGGGTTTGGAGTGTGTGGGGGTGAAAGCATGCCGTCTTTCAGGGGAGGGCTTGTGGATGACAGATTCAGGGTTCAGGAGGGGGCTCAGGCCTAGGGGTTGAATGGGAAGGGGTGAGGGCTTCAGCTGTGGGCTCTGGGGTGAGACCAGGGATAAGGGGTTTGGGGTGCAGGCTGCCCTAGGACTACAGAGGGGAGAGAGGACTCCCCCCGGCTCTCTCCCCCTGCCATGGCAGCACCTGAGCTGTGGGAAAGGGGGTTAGGGTCTCCATTCCAATTGACATTGCTGTTGATAGAGCGGAGACCCTGGGCACTGTTCAGCTACCCGGTAGGGTACACCACACGATATACCGGGGAGTGTTAGGAGTTAAAAAGAGGCAAGTTAAATAAAATCCCTCGAGTTGGACTAGTGGCATCTGGGGGGCAGTGATTCAGTGGGGGCAGGGTTTCAGGGGATTGAGGGGCAGGGATTTAGCAGGATTCTGAGGGGGCACAGGGAGTCACTGGGGCGCTTCCCTGCCAACGGTCTCTGATCCTTCACTAAAGGTGCTGAGAGGGGCACCTTCAGCCTTGACCACCCCTCCCCAGTACTGGGGCTCCACCAAATGGCTGCACATACTATGCCCATGGCTCTGCTTGGCTCCCTTCCCCTAGGGACACAGGCCCTGCCTACTTCCCGTCATGTGCATCAACCAGGGGTGAGCAATAAGCGGCCTGCGGGCAGGATGCAGCTTGCTACCAGATGCTTTATTTACCGGAGTGTCCGCAGGTAGAGCTGCTTGCAGCTCCCGTTGGCTGCGGTTCACCATTTCCAGTAAGCGTATCTGGCAGCCCACCAGGAGCTAGCCCTGGCCAGGTCAATGCGGTGGCTGAGCCTGCAGCGCTGCACACCCCAGCTCCAGCTCGTACATTTTTCTGCTCGGTCTGTGACCCTCCCTGCTCTGATGCCAGGCCTTATTGCCCCTCAGCAGCTGGGCTGCTGGCCACACTCATCCCCAGAAACCTGGCTCAGCTTCCTGGCAGGTGCATGGGCTCCAGGCTGATAACCTCACCCACCTGGGAGCCACACCCACACAGAACCTATAAGGCAGAGTCTCACTGGCACCCAGCTCCTCTGCTAACACCTTCTCCTTGTGGCCAGGGCACTGAGTGGAACAGCTAGCAGGGGATGAGGCCAGGGCTACTCCTCAGCACACAGGGCATTGCTGCTCCACTGAGTGAGGGCCTCACGCCCCAGCAGCAGACAGGAACACACCAGGCCCTGCCACCTCATCCCAGGCTCTGGCCCACCACACAACTCCCCTCTCCCAGCCACCAGGCTTCAGCCTCCATCTCCTGTTTGGTTTCCTGCCCCTGCCAGGTAGGAAGGTGGCACAGAGAGGCCCCAGCCCAGCTGGGCCATGCTGCCTGGCTACACAGTAAAGCACTGCCCCATTGATCTAGCTGCTGGGGGCAATGTGCCCTCATTTTTTCCATCCATGTGCAGAATAAAATGTATGTGCACCCAGGCATGCAAAGATGTGCACCATCAATAGAAACACAAGTTGGCATCTATGGCCACTCTGCTAACTAGCTGGCAGGCATTTGAATCTCTCCTGGGCAGTCTTGCAAGCGCTCAGCTCACAGGAAACACTGATGGGGACATGAGCTGGAAGACTCTCTCCAACACCCAAGCTTAAGGCTGTCCCTGCAGCAGCATGTCCTCTAGCCCGAGGACTGCTAGAAACTAGGGATGTAATAGGGTAGTCAATTAACGGACTAACTGATAAACAAAAGCTTATAGGCTAATGCTATAGACTACACACATTCCCTTCCCCCCCACCCCCCTTGCCAGTAATTTTTTTTAGCAGGTTGGCCAGCAGCCTGGCTCAGTCCTGACTTATGATGGATCCAGAACCTACCCTCACTGCAGCTCTGCATTTAAAGTATATTAGAATCCGGGTGGGCAGGCAGCCCAGCTCAATTCTGGCTCGCACCAGGTCTGGGAGCTCAGACCACTCCCTAGACAGGGGCTGCTGCCACCCCGTGCCGCTGCCTCTTTATCAGAGGCAGCAGCACAGGGTGACAGGCAGCCAGTCAACAAGGAAAGCTGGTTTTTAAACTGGCTCCCCTCACAGACCAGCTAACACCTGGCAGGGGTCTTCTCAGGAGTGAGGCCAGAGCGCACTGGCTGCCGGCCACACCCCCAGGGACTATAGAATAGTTGACTAACCCATAGGAATTCATGAGGTTACTCGACTATTCTATTAACCGATATTTAACATGCCTACTAGGAACCTCCCGGCTCCGGCCCTGGGGAAAGACTAAATCCTTCCTCCCAATGGAGGAATGGGGGTGCCTGGCCCCAGAAGGAGTTAGCTGCCCTCTTACCCCCAGGGAATGGTCACTGGCGGCGGGGAGCACCCCCTAGCAATGGCAATGAAAGGAGAGAGAACAAGTCCCCGCATATACTTGGATTTATAAATGAAGACAGATGCAACAGAACTCTCCATGGTCCCTCCCAGGATCCAGTAGCCACCTAGACTGCAGCCAGCAAGGTTCGGCCAGTACCCATCACAAGCAGCAAGTGTGCCCAGAACAGCCTGGCCGTGCAGTCGCCAGCCAGGGTCCAGAACGTGTCCTGTTCGGCCTGGAGCTGCCACGGCTGCCCCCTCATTCCCATGGCAGCAGGCACTGCATTGGCATCGCTGGATGGCCCCCAAGGAGCAGGGGGTCTGATGCAGCTAATGCCCAAAGAAGGACGCTGGCACTATAATCCAGCTGCGTGAGATGTCCCATGTGAAGCCGGCAGTCCCATCTCTGGAGCAGGCAGACACCGCAGGGGGTGGGGTGGAATGTTCCAGCCCTATGGCCACTCTGTGCTGAGAGCCAACCCCCAAAGCCTTGGCTGCATTCACTCCTGGGAGTGCACGAACTCCTGCTTTATCGAGCTGGGGTCCAGCAGCTCAACCTTTCCTGGCCAGGGAGCCTCCTCCAAAGCCTCGTACTTGTGCTTCTTTCGCTTCTTCTTGTGCCTGGGGCTCAGCTCCCCCAGCATGGCCCCCTCTGCCCCCCTCAAACCTTCCTCTTCCCCTCCAGGAGGTGCAGGGCCAGGGTCACTGCTCGCCCAACCCCAGGACTCCTCAGGAGGCTCCTGCTTTATTGACACTGGCAGCTCTACAGGCTCCTCTTTCACTCTCTTCTTCTTCTTCTTCTTCCTGGCAGACCCCAGCTCCCCCTGCACATCTGTGGCTGGTGTGGAGGTGGCTGCCCCCTCCAGACACCGCGGCTTTAGGCTGCCCCCAAAGGGTAGGAAACGCTGTCGGAGGCCCTCTGGAACCTGGGGAGCTGGCCTGGCCATGATGGCCTGGCCAGGACTCCCGCTGCCGGGGTCCCCAAATCTCTCGCAGATGCGTATGCAGCCATGGAAGGAGGCTGTGCAAGAGAGCTGGCCAGGGCGAGTGGAGGACGTTAGCAGGCAGGGACTGTCTGATTCCCTCAGGGCACTGTGGACGTCAAAGACCCGCTGTGTCCCATCAAGATTAGTCTTCAGCGTCTGGAACCCGACCAGGGGCACAGCATGGCCATCCAGGCTGAGGGGGAGGCAGGAGAACATCAGGTGAGCCCCAGGCTGGAACAGCACAGTAACCTGGGGACATGGGCTTGGAGGCAGCCTCACCCACAGGCCAGAGCTGCAGCCATGCACCCACGCAGGACCAGGGCTCAGAACTGGCCGCTGTGTGAATCCCGGGCTTTGCACAACCCTCTGAAGAGCCAAAGGCAGTGCAGAGTTTGGGGGGAAGAGCAGCAATCTCTCCACCCTACCTCGCCATGGTCCTCCCTTCTGGGAGTCACTCCCTGCCCAGGGGAGAGAGTACTGGACAGGAAGGTGAGAGGCCCCACGTGGGGGGGGAGGGGGGCAGATCAGGAGCAAAACCTCAGCACATCCCCCCACAACCCCGCGTAGGGGTCAGGAACATCACCCTCACCACACACAGGGAGAGAGACTTCTCCAAGTGCACCCAATGAACGTTAAATAGACCCCCACACATCCCAGCGCCAGGAACAGAGCCCAGATGTCCTGGCAAACATGCCAGGTCCCCAGCTCTAACCACTGGACGCCACTCCCTAGCCACAGCCAGAACCCAGCGTCCGGGCTTCTCCCCCCCCAACCACCGGCAGGCCCGGGGGCCTGCCCCTCACCTGTCCGGGCTGAAATCGGCAGGCGCTCGGATCAGCCACAGCTCCTTGGAGGGGCCCCGCAGCGCCTCGGGGGCGAAGGGGCTGGAGGAGAAATCCGGGGGGCACTGGAACCGCGGCAGCCCTGCCAGGAGGACACGGTAAGGGACGGATTATATGGGCGGGGCTGCTCCAGGAGCCCAGGGCACCCACGGGGACCCCCCGCCTGGTTCCCCCGCACCACTCGGGAGCCCCGGCTGCTTCCCCGCACCACTCGAGCCCCAGGTTCCCCGCACCTCTCAGGGAGCCCGCCCCCGGCTGGGTCCCCCGCACCACTCAGAGCCCGCCCCCGCACCTCTCGAGAGCCCCAGGTTCCCCCGCACCACTCGGGAGCCCCCAGGTTCCCGGCACCTCTCAGAGCCCGCCCCCGGCTGGGTCCCCGCACCACTCGAGAGCCCCCGGCTGCTTCCCCCGCACCACTCAGAGCCCCAGGTTCCCCGCACCACTCAGGAGCCCCACCCCCCGGCTGGGTCCCCGCACCTCTCGGGAGCCCCAGGTTCCCCACGCACCACTCGAGCCCCGGCTGCTTCCCCGCACCACTCAGGAGCCCCCAGGTTCCCCCGCACCACTCGGGGAGCCACACCCCCGGCTGGGTCCCCGCACCTCTCGAGGAGCCCCCAGGTTCCCCGCACCTCTCAGCCCCCACCCCGCTGGGTCCCCGCACCACTCACCCGCCAGCGCCTCCCGGCGGGACCCGGCCCGCTCCATGCTGCAGCCGCCGAGCCTCGGCCCACGTGGGGCTGGGCAGGACCTCCGCTCCCTGGCCCCGCCCCGGCCGGGCGAACTCACTAGCCCGGCAGTAGGAGTCCTCTTTGCGCCTGCTCTGCCCCCCCCTAGCTCGGGACTTGGTGCGGTCCCGGCCTGAACCGTTCTCCTGGGCGCGTGTGTGCAGCCCCTCCCATGTCCTCTTGGCTCGGCCCTCGTCAAGTCTCCAGCCTCCAGGGTTCCGGCGGGGGCTCGCGCGCAGGGGACAGCGCCTCCCCTGCCCCTAGCGGCGGTGCCTTGTGTGTGCAGCCTGGGGCTTCGCCGGAGTCGCAGCGTGGCTGGAAGCTGATTACCGGCATCCTATTTCCCCTCCCCCCTTTCCTTCCCGGGCGGAGCCTTCCCCTGCCGCAGGCTGTGCTCCTAGGATGCCAAAGCACTTTGCTGCTTGCCCCCAGCAAGCCATGCAGCTGGCTCTGGTTCAGAGCCTCGTCCTCTTCCTCCCTCCTAGGCCTGCCAATTTTCCCCACTGGGTTGGGAAAGTTGGCAACTCTCAGCCGCAAACTTCAGCATGAATTTTTAAGGTTTTCTTCTGGGTCATTGTTACAAATGTTCAACAGCAGGACCCTTGCAGAAGCACAACTGCTCTGTGAGAATTAGGGTTGCCAGGTGTCTGGTTTTGAACAGGACAGTCCAGTATTTGAGCTTTCTGTTCAGGAAACAAATTGAGAAAATATAAATGAGAAAATATCAATGTCCGGTATTTTCTAAATAAGATGTAATGTAGATTGTGATGTAATGTCAAGTGTGTCTGGTATTTTTGTTGAAACCATCTGGCAACCCTAGGAGGATGCCTAGTTTACCGTTGCACATTGAGACCAAGCCATTAGCCAGCTTGGAGTCCATTTAACATGAGCCATGTTCATATTCGTATTTTAATTTTCATGTTGTGCACTATCAGGCCAAACACCTTATAGAAGAGAGTGTAAAACAATGAGGAGCCCTGTGGCACCCTAAAGACTAACAGATTTATTTGGGCATAAACTTTTGTGGGTAAAACCCCACTTTGTTAGATGCACTGAAAGAAAAGAGTATGAATACTAAGTCAACACTCTTACCTTTATGGTGCTGTGTAGAATCATAGAACACTAGAACTAGAAGGGATCTTGGAGCTCATCGGGTCCAATCCCCCTGCCCTCACGGCAGGACCCAGTACCATTTAGAACAGTGTTTTTCAACCTTTTTAAATAAAGTACCCCTTTTTCAAATAAAAAAAATAAGTACCCCCAGTACCTACAGTTTTCAGACACACATTTTTTTTTTCTACCATTGCAACACATTTGTTTAAACAACTTAATCGTAGCCGGGCGGGCGATGAAATTTTTGGGTGTAAAAAGTACAAAAATAATAAAGCGCTGTAAAACTTAAAACAAAAATTCAGTTTTCTCCAAATTTCAGTTGTGTTGACGTACCCCCCCAGACTTCTCTCAAGTACCCCTAAGGGTACTTGTACCACTGGTTTGAGTAACACTGGTCTAGAACATCCCCGATAGATGTCTATCCAACCTGCTCTTAAATATCTCCAGTGATGGAGATTCCACAACCTCCCTAGGCAACTTATTCCAGTGTTTAAACACCCTGACAGGAAATTTTTCCTAATGTCCAACCTAAACCTCCCTTGCTGCAGTTTAAGCCCATTGCTTCTTATCCTATCCTCAGAGGCCAAAGAGAACAATTTTTCTCCCCCCTTCCTTTCAGATACCTGAAAACCGCTATCATGTCCCCTCTCAGTCTTCTCCTTTCCAAACTGAACAAGCCCAATTCTTTCAGTCTTCCTTCATAGGTCATGTTCTCTAGTCTAGACCTTTTATCATTCTTGTTGCTCTTCTCTGGACCATCTCCAAATCTTTCTTGAAATGTGGTGCCCAACCGAGGCCTAATCAATACAGAATAGAGCAAAGGAATGACTTCTTGTTTCTTGCTCATGACACTCCTGTTAATACAGCCCAGAATCACGTTTGCTTTTTTTGCAACAAACATCACACTGTTGGCACATATTTAGCTTGTAGCATAAGCCCTTCTTTAGGGAGGCTAGCCATGTGGCCCCATCCCTTGTATCTTTAACTGCCACCAAGCATAACTGAACCTGGGACCTCTAGAGCTTTGTGTAGGCACCACTACAGCTTGAGCTATGAAGCCAGCTGGTTTTCAGCTTAGGCTGTAGAGCTCCCAGTTCTTCTCTCTCACAGTAAGTGGTCTAAGTGCCACTACATGGGACAGTGAACCACACCAGGGGTACGTCTAGACTGCATTTGCTCTTCTACTTTTTTTTGCGGAAGAGCAGACACGCTCTTTCGGAAGCCCTGTCTTCTTCGTTCCACCTCAAGTGCATTTTTGCGCAAATAAAATGAAAGAACAGGGATTTTTTTCCAGTGTAAGTATTCCTCTTTCTACGAGGAATAACTCCTTTTTGCGCAAGAGCTCTTGCACAAAAAGGTGTGTGTGGACGGGGAACAGGGGGTTTTTTGCACAAAAAGAGGCAATCGAAAAGCGCCCAGGTGCCCTGGTGGCCATTCAGTAAATAGCAATCAGTTTCCTTTTGAGAGAGCGTCCATGCAGTCTGGACGTTCCCTTGCACAAAAGTGCATTGCTTTTTTGATGAGTTTTTGCAGTGTGGACACGCTCTTGCGCAAGAAGTTTTTGCAGAAGATCTCTTTCGCAAAAAGCTTCTTGTGCAAGAAGCCTGTAGTGTAGACATAGCCTTACTGGGCCGCAGGCTCGCCAGATGCTGATGCAGCTCAAGGTCTCTCTCTTCAGTTACTTCTCTCCTGGGTGCCTGGAGGAGGGACCCCAGGATTTCTCCCTCTACCAGCCCTGGAAAAAACAGAGCCCTGCTTCTACTTCTCTCTGAACCAGAAGAGTCCATGGGACCCCTGTTCCTGCTGGTGGGGAGTGTGTGTGGGGGGGGGTCTTGTGGCTCACCAGCATCAAAAAGCCCATTTGGGAAGACTGCTCCGGGAAAGGCTGGAAATCCAGGGCTCTGGCACCAGAATGAAGTCCTAGGGAAGGACTGACTGAGTCTTGTGCATGGGATTATTTGGTTAGCATGCCCCCTGCTACAGAACCACAGCCACTGGCTACATGGGACCCTAGTGTCTGTTTATAATAGGGAACAAATTTCCCCAGTGGAGGGTAAAAGGAAGGTGCCCCCGAGACAAAGGGGGCGGCTAGAAGGTGGGTGACAGCAGGAACACCTGGCCCTCAAGGCTGAGATTCACCAACTCATCACAGCAGTAGCTGTGCAAAGTGCAAGCAGATCCTGACTGTCTCTGTACCTCCCCCTCCCTGCTGCATCCTGGTGTGTGGGGGTCTCCGGGTCAGTGCACCCCAAAGGGAGGTCTCTGAGTTACTGCAACTCTCCCCCCCCCCACTGCACCCCAAGGGGAGGTCTCTGAGTTACTGCAACTCTCCCCCCCCACTGCACCCCAAGGGGACGTCTCTGAGTTACTGCAACTCCCCCCCCCCACTGCACCCCAAGGGGAGGTCTCTGGGTCACTGCGGCTCCCACCCAAGCTGCGGAGGGGGAGGGGCAGGGGAAGGGGAGAGGTTCCTTCTTAGGCTCTAATTGCTCAGAGACGCGGGGATCTGTCTCTCCTTCCTATTGGCCGAGTCCGAAGGGGCGGGGCCTCGAGGCTCCCGGGGCCGGGAGGGGCACGTGCCACTGCAACGAGGCGGCTGAAGCCTGCGGACCGGAGGGTAAAGGTGGTGGGGGTCGTCTGAGCGCTCCCCTCCAGCCCCCCCACAACCAGACCCCCTCCGGCCCCCAATGCCCACCAGACCCACTTCTGGCCCCCTGTACCTCCAGCCAGCCCCCTCTGGTCCCAATACCACCCCAGACCCCTTCTGGCCCCATATCCCCAGCCAGCCCCATATGTATCCAGACCACCTTCTGGCTCCTCCAGCCCCAATACCTCCTGGCCCCCATGCCTCCAGCCAGACCCCTCTGGTCCCCAGTACTCCTCAACTTCCTTCTGCCCCCGGCCCTCAAACCTCCCAGCCACCTCTCCTCCAGCCCCCATATGCCCCCAGACCACCTTCCGGCCCCCAATACCTCCTGCCTCCCATACACTGAGCCAGACTCCCTCTAGACCCCCAATACCCTCCCCAGACTTTCTGGCCCCCCATTCCCCAGCCATGTGTGGGGAGGGGTGTGACAGGCTGCCGCCGCCAAGCAACCCTTGTTTGCGGTGGACAGGACTGCCCCCCAGGGGCAGAGGCTGCTGGATCGCGTGAGCCAGGACCGAGCAGTCCCGGCTCACACTGGTCCGGGACACTGCGCCTCTGCATTTTCAATGTAGTAAGATCCGGGCAGCTCAGTCCCAGATCGAGCAGGCTCCAGGAGCTACCCCTTTGGGGCTCTGCAGAGCAGCCCTTATCAACTAATCGTGTAGTCGATTCAAATTGTATCGCCTATACGATTAGCCAGGTAACCGCATTTTAACTCCAGCCCCCAGTACTTCTCAGTCTCCCCGCCCCAATACCTCCCAGCCTTCCCTTTCCAGATGCCCCCACCCCCAATACTTCCCAGCCTTCTGCTCCCCATCCCCACCCAGCCCCAATACCTCCCAGCCTTCCCCCTCCAGCCCCACCCAGCCCCAATACCTCCCAGCCTCCCCTTTCCAGCCCTCCCTCTCCAGCCCCAGTACCTCCCAGCCTTCCCCTTTCCAGACGCCCTCCACCCCCAATACTTCCCAGCCTTCTGCTCCCCAGCCCCCACCCAGCCCCAATACCTCCCAGCCTCCCACCTGCCTCAATACCTCCCAGCCCCTGCCCCTACCTTCCAGGCCCCTAATACATCCCAGCCCCTGCCCCAAAGACCTAGCTCCTCAAATTCCTCTCAGATCCGCCACTGCACCTTCCAGTCTCCACATACCTCTCACCCCTCCTCCCTCCCCTCCCCTCCTCCTCCCCATCTCCTAGCCCCAAAAATCTCTCAGTTCCTCATCCTCCAACCCTTCCTATCCCCTTGCTCCCAAATACCTTCCATCCTCACCTCACCCCAACATCTCTGATCCTTCCCCATCCTTCCCCAAATACCTCCTAGCCCCCAGCTCTTCCTATCTTCCACCTCCAGTCCCCTGCTCTCCAAATACCTCCCAGCCCCCAAATACCTTCTAGTCTCCCCTCTTCTAGTCCCCAGCCCTGCCTCTCCCCTCTTCTACCTCCCATCCCTCTTCTAGACCACCAGCCTCTAGCCACCTCAAAACAGCTATCCTTACTCCCCACAATCCCTCTGCACCTTCCAAACACCCTGGCCCCTCCCCTTCTAGACCCCAACAAACCTGCCCTGACCCCCCAAACCTTTCCAACACCTGCCTTGACCTCTAACCTTTCCGGTAGCCCCGTGGTTTTCAACCTTTTTTTTCATTTGTGGAACCCTAAAACATTGCCACGGGAGGGGCAGACCCATCTGGAAGTTTGGCATATGCTGCAGACCCCCCAGAGCTGCATACCGTAGATTGAAAACCACGTCCGTAGATACTCCCAGACATCTGGGGTTTCAGCCCCCTGTCGCTAGCCCCCTGCCCTGTTCCTCTTTTCCCCAGTAGCTTGGAAAGAGGTTTCCGAGAGCTGGGCTGGCAAATGTCTTTTGCCAGCAGATGCCCTCTCTACAAACTGGCTGGGGGAGCAGTCTCTAGTGTTATTTATCTAGTCCCCAAATTATCCCCCTAATCTGCCTCTGGCACCGATCCTGCCTCCTCTGATTCCTCCTGCCACCCCTGCTAAACCTGCCTCTTCCCCTTACCCTGCTGCTAACCCTGTTTCCTCCATTCCCTCAACAGGGTGCTAATCCCATCTCCTTCCCAATCTGCCTCTGGGAGTAATCCCAGCTCTGTTTCTGATTGCCCCCCATGTTGGAGGCCTAAACCTGCCTGTTCCTTTACCCTCCACCCAGCACTAATCCTGTACCCTACTGTGATCCTACCTCCTTCCCCAATCTGCTTCTGGTATTAATCCCACCCTCCCCAATTCCTCTTCCCCCTGACCCTGTTTTCTCCCTTTACCCCTCTCCCTAATGCTCACCTGCCCCCTCCTCTAATTCCCTCCCTCTGGCACATAGTTGGCTCTGATTTGGGATGTAAGCGTGTAATCAGTTATATGATTAACTGATAAACCTGGGTTTATTGGTGAAGCATAATGACTACATGCAACTCCCTCCCCTTGCTGCTTCTGTATCAGAGTAGGCATGTTAAATATCGGTTAATTGAATAATCGAGTAACCTCATGAATTCTTATCAGTTACTCGGCTAGCCTATAGTCCCCAGGGGCAGGGCTGGCAGCCAGAGCGCTCCCAGCCCTGCTCCCGAGGAGCTCCCCCCCCCCCGCCACTCCACATTATCAGAGGGTGCCAGGCAGGAACTGGTCCGCAAGGGGAGCCAGTTTAAAAACCTGATACAGAGGCAGCATTGCAGGGTGGCAGCAACCTCTGCCCAAGGGGGGGGGGTCTGAGCTCCTTGAGCCGGAATTGAGCCAGGCTGCCTGCCTGCCTAGCTCCTAATACACTTTAAATGCAGAAGCGCAGCAGGGGTAGTTCTCAGACCAGGCGCAAGCCGGGACTGAGCTGGACTGCTGGCCAGCCTGCTAAAACTTTACTTGTAGGGGGGGGAGGGAGAAATAGATGTAGTCTGTAGCAGTAATCTATAAACTTTTGCTTATTGGTTAATCAGTTAATTGACTACACGGTTACATCCCTATATCAGAGGCAGCGAGGGGCGGTTGGAGGAGGTGCCTGTGGGGAACCAACTTTTAAGCCAGCTCCCTGCACATGCCGACTTCTGCCGAGACAGCAGCGTGGGGCAGGGAGGAGGGTGCTGGTGCTGGGGGGGGATGCGGCTTGGAAGCTGGCTCCCCATGAGCACCGGCTCCCTTGGAGCCACCTCCTACCCCTTGCTGCCTCTGGTAGAGAGTGCGGAGGATGAGGGAGGCAGGCGGGAGCTGGTACACGTGGGAAGCGGCTTTCAAGCCAGTTCCCTGCACATATCAACTCCCATGGAGCCCCCTTGCCCCCTGTGCTGCTGCCTCTTTATAAGAGGCAGCTTAAAAGCCGGCTCCCCTGAGCACTGGCTCCTGGCCCCCGCCCACCGCCCCCCTGGTGTAAACGTAACTGCTCACTAAAATTTCCAGCTGTTACACGTTCACTTGCACAAAGGCCAGTTAACATCCCTAGTGCTAATCTGCCCCAGAGCTAATCCCAGCCCTGGCCCCTACTAGCCTCCCCTCCCTGCCCATGCTGCTGTCTGGCCCACGGCTAGGTTGTCATTTCAGCTGGCATGGAAGGGGCTCCACCGGAAGGTTGCCAGAAACGCCGGCTGGCGGCTTCTCTCTGGAGACAGCCCTCGTCCCCAGGGGAGTGCCTGGACTCGGAGGGGAAGGACCCGAGGCCCGAGCCCGGCTCTTCAGGATGCTCCTCCTGGCTGGCGGATGCTGCAGTGCAGGGGGCAGCTGGTGGGGGTGAGTGGGGCTGAGCAAATATCGGGGCTGGATTAAGCCGGTCCTGAGTCCTTCGGTGCACAGTGGCCTGGGGCTCTGCCTTCTTGCCGTCTGTGCCCCGCCTGATGTGGCAGAGCATCAGGGGAGGCCCCTCCCCCAGGAGTGGCAGCAGGTCGCTCTAGGGATGCAGGAGGACGGCCCTTGGAGCTGGAGCGTGTCTGCTGGGGTGGGGGCAGGCAGGGTGCGCCTGCTGCACTCCCCCTCACCTGTCACAGCAGAAGGGTGGGGACGGCTGTGTATGAGGGAGGTGTGGGAGTGGGGTGCAGAGCTGTGGGGGTGGCTCTGTATGAGGGAGGCAGGGATGCAGTGGGGGTGTGCAGAGGGGTGGAGGTGGCTGTGTATGAGGGAGGCAGGAGTGCTGGGTGGGGTTCAGAGGGGGGGTGGCTGTATGAGGGAGGTGGGCGTGCAGAGGGGTGGGGTGTGTATGAGGGAGGCAGGAGTGCTGGGTGGGGTGCAGAGGGTGGGGCGGCTGTATGAGGAGGTGGCGTGCAGAGAGGTGGCATGCAGAGGGGTGGGGGTGGCTGTGTATGAGGAGGGGTGGCGTGCAGAGGGGTGGGGTGGCTGTATGAGGGAGGCGGGTGTGCAGAGGGGTGGGGGTGGCTGTGTATGAGGGGCAGTGTGGGGGGTGGGGTGCAGAGGGGCGGTGGTGGCTGTGTATGAGGGAGGTAGGGGCGCGGAGGGTTGAGACGGGGAGGTTGATGGCTGCATTTGACCCTTCCCCTGCCGATGCCTGTGCCCTCTGCAGATTCCTGCTCGGTGTCGATTCCACCCTGTGTCCCTCCTGAGGGGCAGTTCCTGAGAAGATGCACCAGGCCCCAGGGAAGCCCCAGGGTGCTGCTCAGCCCGGACACCCAGCGCCCCCAGAGCCCTGGTAAGTGGGTATGTGACTCCCAGGAGAGCAGCAGTGGGAAGCTGGCCCAGAAAGCCCGGGGCGGGGTCCAAGACCCCCCAGCTGGCGCTGAGAGTTAGTGGCAAAGCTGGGAACAAAACCCAGGAGTTCTAGTTCCCAGTCCCGCCCTTCTCCAACCACTAGGCTCCAAGCCCCTTCCAGAGCCGGGAGTAGAGCCCTGGAGTCTGGGCGGGGGGGTGGCTCTGGTGCTCCTTAAGGCAAGGTGTGCCCCTCCCGCGCCGGCGGGGTTGGCAGCCTTTTCTCGTGCAGCCAGGCCCGGCCTCAGGGCCCGAGCTGTGTGTGGGAGACGTCACCGTGGCGTCACATCATGTGCGCTCCCCTGCTTTGACCCCATCGCCTGCCCCCCCCCCGCTCTGACCGGTTGCATCTGTCCTGATCCCACTCTGTGGTCCCTTGCTGCAGCGTCTGGGCTGAGCCCCTTGATGCCCAGGGGCCGGATCTGCTCTCTTCACTTCCTTTCCCCCTCGCTTCAGAAACCGTGTCCCCCGACGTGGCTCAGTGTGCGGCCCTCACCAGTGACACCTTTGACCGGCTCCTAGCGGGCGACCCGCAGCACCGGAGCTGTAAGAGCAGCCTGGCAGCCTTCCTGCTGGAGCGAGGTGAGGAGTTTGCTGCCCCCACCTCATGTCCCCTCAGGGCTGGGTGGTGGCCAGGGGAGTTCTCACTTCCCCGGTGCATTGAACAAACCCCTTGAGCAGATGCTGCCCAGCAGCAGGTGGCTGACCCGCTCTGCCTGCGGCCTTGGCTGGACCCGGACAGCGCTTTCCCCAGCCCTGTTGGGTGGGCGTGGCGTCAGTGGACTGCAGACAGTCCTCGGCAGTGTGGGGTGCCTGGTGTGTTCTCTGGTGGGTGGAGCCAGGACTCCTGGGTTCTATTCCCTGCCGGAGCGGGAACGAGCTAGGAAATCTGCCCTCTTCTAAATGCTGTTTTGAAAGGCTGCACAGTTTGGTCGTCTCAGGAGACTTGGCCACGCTGCTGAAGTCCCAGAACTGGGGATAGAACCCAGGAGTCCTGGCTCCCAGCTCCCGCTCCCTCTAGCCACTCGTGCCCACTCCCTTTCCTGAGCTGGGCCTACAACCCAGGAGTCCAGGCCCTCAGTCCCCTGCTCTGATTACTAACCTGGAGGATTCGCTGTAGTTTGGGGCTGGAGCAGAGATGAGGGCAGGTCATCCCTGGCCGCGCTGCCTCCTCGCCTCATCAGTCTTCACCCTTCTTGCCCTGCACTGTGCTTCTCCCGGCAGAGGTGGTGGACGCCCAGCATGGCTGCAGGAGGCGGTTTGAGCTGGTGGCGCTGGGCACCGGTGATACCTGCTACGGTGGCTGGCTGGAATTCAGTGGGCGGCGGCTCCATGACATGCATGGCCTGGTGATGGCTCGCCGGGAGCTGCGGAGGTGAGATGTGCCTGGGACTGGGCTGGTAATGGGGCCGGGGACAGGCCAATGGGTCTGGAGGAGCCAGCCTATAACGGAGGGGCCCAGTCAGGGATGGAGCCTAGTTGTTGTATTAGGAGACTCTGTCCTTCCCATAGTCAGACATCAGACCCCCCCCGCTCTAACCACTCGACTCCACTCCCAGAGCTGAGGATGGAACCCAGGTGTCCTGGGTCCCGGCGCCCCCGTCAACCATTAGACCCCATTCCTCTCTCAGATCTGGGGATAGCAGCCCCTCCTGCTCTAACCACTAGACCCCACTGCCCTCCCAGAGCTGAGGATAGAACCCAGGAATGTGCCTGGTCTGACTCCGTTGTACTGCTTACCCCTTCCCTCCTGGCTGCCCTCCTGGGCCCTGTCGGGGCAGGGGAGAGGGGTCCTGGGGGTGGAGAGGAACTGAGGGTGTTCGGTGGGCTGGGTGCCCTGTGGGAGAAGTTGGGAAGGCAGGTGCTGGCTTTTAAATAGGCAGGCGTGGGGAGGACCCTGGTCTTCTGTCTGCCTGTGGGTTTTCTACGGAGAACTTGGGGAGGGGAATGCTGCTGCTTGTGTAACCCGGCCAGTGGGGCAGGGTGTGATCACAGGAGCATGAGAGGTCTGGGCCTGCCAGTGGGGCAGGGTGTGATCACAAGAGCGTGCGAGGCCTGGGCAGTGGGGCAGGGAGGTGTGATCTGCGCCTTAGTGTCAATTCTAGGATTTTGGTGGCAGGGGGAGGAGGGGGCGGGAAGACGTCTGGGCCTTGAGGCCGTGTCAGGATTTATATGGGCGGGGGCCGGGGGGGAGAGACCCTGCTCCTGGTGGGAGTCTAATGTGGATGGGGCAGGAGGAGCGATTGGTTCCAGGTTTGGGGGCACACACAGGCAGGTGCTGGAGGGTGGGGCTCTGAGCTCTTGTGGGTCTGGTCCCAGCTGTGACGGGGGATCTCTGCCCCTAAGCAGGTACCTGTACAAACAGCTGCTGCTGTGGGGCAGGCTGGAGCAGCCGGCGGAGCAGGAGAAATGCATCTTCCAGCCCGCGGCAGGCGGGGGGCTGCTGGCGCTCAAGCCCAAGGTCTTTGTGCACCTCTACCTGAACTGCATGCCCACGGGGGCCTCGGAGACTGCCTCGTGAGTGGGGGAGGGCAGGGAAAAGGGCCTGAGGGGCGGGGCAGGACTGGGGAGTGGCAGGGCCGTGCTGTGGGACACAGGTGCGGGGGACGGGCAGGGGGCAGGCCTGTGGTCAACAGGGTGGCGAGGGAAGCACAAGAGTGGGGCAGATCTGGGGGCAGGGACAGGGTGGTGCTGTGGGGCCGTGGGGATGGGTAGAGCTGGGGAAAAAGCTAGGGTGTGGCAGGGCTGGTGGGTGGATCTGAGGGGCAGCACTGGGTGGTGGAGCAGAGATGTGGGGCCATGGGGTGGGGTGGACATGTGTGGGGCAGTGCTGGGGGACAGTGCTTTGGAGAGTGAGGGGCTGCTGGAGGCAGAGACATGTTTTGGCGCTGGGGGTGGCTGCTGGTGGGAGAGGGGTGGGGCTTTGGGCCAGAGATGTGGGTCAGTGCAGAGGGTGCTTCTGGGGGCAGAGGGGTAGGGCTGGGGGCAGAGGTGTGTGGCAGTGCTGCTGTGGGACAGGGGGTTCAGAGACATTGGCTGGTGCTGGGGGGTGCTGCTGTGGGGCAGAGGGGCTGGAGGCAGAGATGTGGGGCAGTGCTGCTGTGGGGCAGAGGGGTGGGGCTGGAGGCTGTTGATCTTTTCTCCCCAAAAATCAGCCTTCTTTCTAGTGGCTGTGATTTAAAATAAATCCCAAGCTGCCCTGGTCCTGGTGCTCCAGTCCCCTGCCCCCCATGACCCACAGTGCCCATCCCCCGCCCTGCCCCCTGCAGCATCCCGTTCCCTGGGAGGAAGCCGTCCATCGGGCTCTACGTCCACGCCAAGGGCCTGCTGGGACCCGTCCACAGCTGCCCCCCCAGCGTGCTGGCTGCCCGCGTCTGCTGCGCCTCCGGCAGTGACAAGCTGAGCCGTTGGAGCGTGCTGGGCCTGCAGGGGGCGCTCCTCAGCCACTTCCTGGAGCCCCTGTACCTCTCGAGCATCATCCTAGGTGAGCACTGTGGGCAGGGGTGGGGGAGGGGGCGCTGTGGAGTCTGGTGGGGGCAGGGGGAGCAGTGTGGGGTGCTGGACTGCAGGGAGCAGAGCACAGAGGGCGAGTCGGGGCACTGTGCTGTGGGAGTGGGGGAGGAGGGGCTTGGGAGAAATCTGTGGAGCAGGGTGGGGACTCAGTAGGGGGCGCTCTCCCTGTACAGTGCTGACCCACGGCTCAAGGGGGTGTTGTGGGGCGGGGTGGAGGATGCTGTGAGGAGGGGAGCGGGGTGGGACTCAGTGGGGGCCGCTGTGCAGCCGGGAGGGGAGTTCAGGAGGGGGCACTGTGCAGGGAAGTGTAGGGTGGGGGCAGGACTCAGAAAGGGTCACCGGGGGCACCGTGCAATGGGGAGCAGGGTGGGGCAGGGCTCAGGAACGGATGCTGGACTGTGGGGGCTCAGCAGGGGGCACCCTTGGGGAGCGGGGTGAGGGTTCAGAAGGGGGCTATGTGGGGAGCACGGTGGAGGTTCAGCAGGGGCTATGTGGGGAGCGGGTGGGAGTTCAGCAGGGGCTATGTGGGAGGAGCGGGGTGGGGGCTCAGCAGAAGGTTGGGGTTGGGTGGGGGGGACAGGGCTCAGCTGGGGGGGGGGCTTGGTAGTTTGGAAAGGCCACACAGCAATGGCCCTGCAGCTGCCTCTCTCCTCCCCCTGCCCAGCGGACCCCGGCCCCGCCCAGCCCGCCCTGGACTGGGTCATCAACAAGCGGCTGCAGCTGGGCCCGGAGTCTGGGCTGCCGGCCCCCTACACCCAGCATCAGGCCTGCTTCTTCCTGGGGCCCAGCCTCAGCCAGTTCCGCCCCAGCACCGAGAGCCCCAGGCTGAGCCTCAGCTGGTGCCATGGGGACGCCGCACCCGAGCGGGTGGATGGCACCACTGGCCTGACCATGCTGAAGTGAGTAGGGGGCAGGGCTCAAGGCGCAGGGATCCCCTGGGTCCCCCGAACCTCCTGGCTGGTCCTGTAGGGGCAGCACTGCCCATGGGGTGGGGGAGGGGATGGGGGTTGCTGCTTCCTGAAACCTGGTTCCTCTGCTGTGATCCCCCTTGGGCACAGTGCTGGGGGGAGGGGTGTGTCTTCCTCCTGCGGCACCCCCTCTCAGGCCCCTCCCCCGCCAAACCTGTCCCCCCTGGAGCTGGGGATGCCAGAAATGGGCACTGGAGCCTGGTCCCCCTCCACTACAGCCACAGCTCCGAGCCGCCCCAGCCCAGGGGTGGCCCAAGCAAGCGGCTCCCTTCCCAGTGGGGGAGAACGGCGGTGGGCAGGGGGTCTGCAGCTGCCCAAGCCCCCGCTGAGCGTCTCCTCCTTCCCCCTAGAGCCTCTGCCCCGGAGGGCCAGGCCAGCCGGAGCCGGACCTGCAAGGTGGCCATGCTGCGCTGCTTCCGCCAGGTGGCGCAGGCCATGCACAGGAGTGACCTGCTGGCGCTGCCCACTTACCACCAAGCCAAGGTTGGGTGCTGCGGGGCGAGGGATGAAGGGGACGTGACGGGAAACATGGTGGGAACCAGCCCTCCTGGGGTCTATGCCAGGCTCCGGGAGGAGAGTGGGGTCTAGTGGTTACAGGAAGAGGGGCTGAGGGGCGGCAGGACTCCTGTGTGTTGTCCCCATGCCTGCCCCTAACTCTGCATGTGACGTTAGCCTGATCACTTCCCCAGCTCTGTGCCCCCCCTCCCCGACATGGCACTGGTTCTGACCTAGGTGAGACCTAAACCTCTTTGCTCAGGAGTCTGGTAGCCCTGCAGTGCCCTGGCCAGGTCACAGCCTGATTCTCTCCCCCTCTTTAGGCCCAGGCGGCATCTTACCAGAGCGCTAAGGGACGGCTCTTCGCTCACCTGACTGCCCAAGGGCTGGGCAAATGGCCTCAGAAGCATCTGGTGGACAACTTCACCGGCTAGGGAGCGAAATATCTCGGGGGTCTGACCACCTGCTCTCCCGGAAAGACCTGGGCCGCCTGAAAGAGGGACATCTAGATGGGGGGTGTGTGCGGGGGGGAGCCTGGCCTGAAAGCTTGAAAAATAAAAATAAAATGTGTCACTGCCACCCCTCTGGATCTGAGCGTGAGAGAATCGAAGAGCAATTTCTGTCCTGCCCTGCCCCAACATGCTCATCCCTGTCAGCAGGGACAGACAGACACCATGCTCATGTAGCTGGGACAGACACGATCACACCACACTCGTCCCTGGCAGCTGGGACAGACACGATCACACCACACTCGTCCCTGGCAGCTGGGACCTGCCAGAAGTCTCTCTGGTCCAGGAAGGAATAGCAGACTGGCCCTTTTGCTGTGGTTTGCTGGACGGAGTTGGGCATGTGTTGATGGTGGCTGCGAATGACCCTCAATAAAGCATGTTGTGAAGAACGCCTGGAACGCCCGACACCTGACTCTATTCCTAGCTTAAGACCTGGGCCTGCTGAGGGACTGTGAGTGAGTCCTCTCTCTGCTCCGTGCCTCAGTTTCCCCATCTGTGACATGGAGCTAAGGCTGCTGAGCTGCCTTGCAATGCCTGGGGTGGTTGGTGACAGTCAAGCCTAGGCGGGCAGGCTGCTGTTCAGAGCATTTATTTCAAAGACAGTAAGATACATAAGAGGGCTGCCAATTAATTGCAGTTAACGTGTGATTAAATCAAACAATGAATCGCTACCTGGCCTGGGGCCTGCGCAGCACCTGGCACATTAGGGACAATGTCCTGGGCTTGGGCAGGGCTCAGCGTGGGGCCTGCCCATCCTCAGACAGGATCCTGTCAGTGCTCCATGGCTGACCAATGGCCCAGACGGACCCCTGTGCAGGGCGGAGGCGTTTCAGGGGGCCCCTCTTGGCGCAGAGGGGCTTGCATGTGAGTAAGATTCATGCCCTGTGCACTGACAGGGTGGGGGATCACCAAGGAGTCTTGGACATTCTGGGGCAGTTGCACATTTGGGAGAGCTGTTCAGCAGCCAGCAGGGGGAACTGTGTCCTGGGGGGCAGGGGATGCTGGGGGACAGGGCTGGGAATTAAGGGGTGGGATCAGCTGTTGGACAGGTCCTGCCACGCTAGTCACAGCTGGTAAATGGCTGCTCCAGGGGGGGGCTGAGCCTCAGAGGAAAACAGATCAAGGCCCCTGTGACGTTGTGGGGACTATATTCACTCTGGTTTTGTATTCACTCTGGTTGCTTTGTTGTGTTGTATGTGGTTCTCCTGTGTTGTGCTGCTCTGTAGTGACTCTGTATATGTGTGTGTGTGTGTACACGTGCGCGTGCGCATGCAGTGCCCAGCGGCGATGGGATCTTTGGGAGAGAACTCCTGAGGGAAGGCACATAGGGAATGGCCCAGGTCACCTGATCCTAGGGGAAAGTGCAACCAGCGATAGAGACAACACCTTGGGCCGCCCCAAAGCAGGACAAAGGAGGGGCCGGGGCTGCCTAGAGGGCGGTGGCCAGTTGCTGGGTGTGTGTTAGTTTTCGGCTGGCTTAGGAGAAGGGAGTCTAGCTGGCTTGGGGGGCCAGACAGAGGCCCAGAACCTTGGCTCTGAGCCCGATTGCCAAGATGGATTGTACTGAATGCTCCTGGTTCCTGTAACAGCAAGTCGGTGCTACGCTGTGTCCCCCGTCAACGAATAAACCTTCTGTTCTACCTGCCGGCTGAGAGTCCCATCTGGCTGCGGATGGGGGCGCAAGGCCTCGTGACTTCCCCACCCTCCATGACAGAGGTGGTAGTGGTGGGATGGACTGCACTCCATGGGTGGAGCATCCGGCTGTAAGCAACTGGGGGCAGGAGAAAGAAGCGGGGCTTGCAAGAGCCAGGCGTGGTGGAGGCAGTGAGAAGCGGTTCCAGGAAGTGGAGGGGCCTGCAGTCTTACCCAAGTGTGTCCCCCAGGAGGAGTTTGTCATGGAGTGTGGGGAAGTCACCAGACCCTGCACCCTCATCCGCAGCCAGATGTGACCCTCAGCCAGCAGGAAGAACTGAAGGTTTATTGATTCGCAGGGACACAGCGTAGCATGGGATTGTTGTTAACACAGGAACTAAGAGCCTTCCATGCCATTCCTCTTGGGGAGCAGGGACCCCTTGGCCCTGTTCCCCCCTTCCTGCTCTAAGCCTCCTCTCTCATCCTAATACCAGTGAGACTGACCCATTCCCCCAGGCCCTAGTTCCCAGCCTGGTGTCAGCCCTGCCTCTCCCTTTGTTCCCTTTGGGAGGTGGGGGCCAAGGTGTCAGCTGACTCATCTTCCACCTAGTTCAGGTGTCAGGATGGCCTGGGCCATTCCCTATGTGCCTTCCCTCAGGAGTCCTCCCCCAGAGATCCCACCCCCGCTGACATAGTCACTACAGGGCAGCACCACAAAGCAGCCAGTGAATGCACAACCAGAGTGAATACAGTGAACTACAAGATTGGACAAAATCCCCCCACATCACAGGGTTCCTCCTGTGGACCGTGGGAAGTGGTCCCAGGAGGCGGAGGGGTCTATGCTCTAACCCCCGGGGGGTTATGACGCCTAAGGAGGCTGGCACACTGAAGGGTTCTCCCTGGGAACCGTGGACAACGGGCTTGTGAGGCTGCGGCCCTGGGAACAGCTGGGAGATGCCCGATACCCATCTCCTGAGGACGGATATTGTAGAGCCGTGCAAGGAGAAAGGGATGAAGATCGGAGGGCTCAGAAAAACACAGCTAATGGCCCAGCTGCAAGAGAATGATTCCCCCACGGAGCTGGATTCTGTCTCAGCTGGGAGCAGCCAGACAGCTCCGGGGTCTGCACCACAACTGAAAGGGCCCAGCACTGAGCTGCTGAGATGGAAGCTGCTCCTGCAGGACTGTGACATGGAGGTGGTCTGTGTTAAGGACAGTGCTGAGTCCTGGCTGATGCTCTGGCATGGAGAGAGGGGTCTGAACTTCCCCAGGTCACTGGCTGGGAGACCCTGCTCATTTCGATCTCGTGCGGGGAGAGATGGGATGTAAAGGGGACTGTATCCACTGTTTGCTTTGTTACGTTGTATGTGATGCCTACTGCCCTGTGCTGTTCTGTAGTGGCTGTGTGTGCAGTGCCCAGAGGTGATGGGATCTTTGGGTGAGGACTCCTGAGGGAAGATATGTCGGGAATGGCCCAGGCCTCCTGTCACCTGATCCTAGGAGAAAATGCAGCCAGTGGTAGACAACACCTTGGGCCCAGGAAGCAGGACAAAGGAGGGTGTGGGGATGCCTAGAGAGCTGAGACCAGTTGCTGGGGGTGTAAATTAGTTTTCTGCTGGCTTAGGGAGAGGGGAGTCTAGCTGCCTTGGGGGGCCGGGCAGGGGCCCTGGCTCTGGATGCCCCTCTTCCCAAGATGATTGTACTGAATGCGCCCAGTTCCTGTAACAACCAGTCTGTGCTACCCTGTGTCCCGTTCAACGAATAAACCTTCTGTTCTACTTGCTGGCTGAGAGTCACATCTGACTGACTCACATTCTTGGTGAGCTGCCAGTAAGGCATTGCCACGCTCCTCTGCCTCCCCTCGCACTCCAGCAGGGGGCGGCAGAGAACCCGCTTATATCAACGAGCTGGTACGTCACTCAGTAACTCCCTGGCTCTCCAACAGAGGGAGGCAGAGACCAACACGGTTATATTAATGAGCCGGCAGTCACTCAGTAACTGCCTCGCTCTCCAGGAGGGGGCAGCAGAGTCCCGAGCAAGCCACAACACATAATTTGCATATTAAATCCAGATTATTCTAGGCCACTGGGCAACACAAGAGTCAGGTCTGCAGACTCCAGCTGGGTGTGTGAGTGTGTCCCCTTAGGAAATTGCTGAGTGAAGCTTGGAGAGAGATATGGGGGTGGGGTGGGGTGGGGTGGGGGCCTCATGGTCACCATGATGTCAGTGTTTGCTGAGGTGGGATACGGGATCTGCAGGCTATGGGAATTGTGTTATCATGAATTCAGAGAGTCTTGATAAGGCAGTTGCAGTGGTTTTGTTTTCCATGAGAGCATGGCAGTTCTTGGGGGTTCTGGTTTGCAAACAGCTGGGGGACAGTGTCCTTGCTCAGAAATAAGTGTGCACATTGTGCAGTGGGTAGGGTTACCAGGTGGCCTCAAAAAAATACTGGACACACTTGATCAAAGATGGGGGGGACCGGCCGGGAGGGGAGTGGAGCTGGCTGGGAGGGGGTGGGAACCGGCCAGCGGGAAGCAGGGCTGGCCAGAGGGGAGGTCGGGGCAGCGGGCCTGGCTGGGGGGAGGAGGGGGGGGGAGAATTAGCTGGCGGGGAGCGGGACTGACCTGGGCGCATGGAGATCCCAGGGCGCTGCCTGTCCAGCGCACGGTCCCAGCGAAGCGTGAGCGAGTCCGGCCCTGGGGATTCCCTCCCGCCCCGGCCCTGGTCCCGCCCCTTCCTCGCGTAGTTGCGAACTGCCTGGCTGGTAGACACGCCTACGCCATGTGAGCGTGTCTACCAGCCAGGCAGTACGCAACTACGTACTGATACTCATAATAATAATAAAACTTACCTAATTAGAAAATACCGGACATTTTATATGTCCGGTATTTTCTCAATTTGTTTCCCAGACAGAACCCTCAAATACCGGACCGTCCGGTTCAAAACTGGACACCTGGCAACCCTAGCAGTGGGGAAGTTGTGTCGTGTGTGTCTCTGCCAGGAGAGGGTATGCACAGGGCATGACTTTACAAAAGGAAGCCTGCACATGATACAGCCTCACCACACCACAGACCTGCAGTCCACCCTCCAATGAAAATAAGCTGTGGAGCTATGAGGCTGGGAGTGATCGCTTCTTGGAATCTGAGGGTGTGTCTAAACTACATGGCTCTGTCAATGGAGCCATGTAGATTAGTTTACTCGGCAAAGGGAAATGAAGCGGCAATTTAAATAATTGCCGCTTCATTTAAATCAAAATGGCCGCCATGCTGGGCCGATCAGCTGTTTGTCGGCACAGTGCGGTGGCCATTTTGATTTAAATGAAGCGGCGATTATTTAAATCGCTGCTTCATTTCCCTTTGTCGTCCTGCCTAATCTACATGGCTCTGTCGATGGAGCCATGTAGTTTAGACACACCCTGACTCTCTCTGCTCAGCCTGCCCCCTAAGATACAGTCTGCAACCTCACCTTGGGCCTGTGCTGTTACTGGTGAATATCAAATCGATCTTTCCTTTCTAACGCCAGGGCAAAGGAAACTTTGGGTCCATTTTGGTTTCACTGTAGCAGCTTGGAAAGATGTTTTCCTACTGTAAACCCATCACAGAGGCAGAAGACTTATTGTTCTACATCTGCTGTGTCTGTTTGTTTGCAAGCGCCTGGTCGCAAGTCCAACTGGTGGAGTCCAGACAGGCTGGGAAATCCCAGAGACTATCTCCACCTCTCCTTCGCTTTCGGCAGCTGCTGGCTGGGCTGAGTCCGTCAGGCTCCAGGGAAGGGGCTAGAGCAGGGCTCTGATGGCAGCACTACACGCCATGCAGACTCGTTATAGAGTACGTCTACATTTGCTCCCTAGTTTGGACTAGGGATGCAAATGTAGGCAACCGAAATTGCTAATGAAGCGGGGATTAAAATATCCCGCGCTTCATTAGCAAGATCTCGCCCGGCGCGCTAGTCCGAATCACAGCTGATTCGAACCAGGAAGTGCGCGCCGGGAAGCGGAAGTTCGAACCAAAGTCCTTGGTTCGAACTAATGTTACTCCTCAAAAACTGTGGACTGTTGTCACTCACAAGTTGTTCTGGAAGACCAAAACGACAAAAGATTCCCTGTAGTTTTTGGATAGTACTCTCAGCAGTAGTGAACAGCATTATAGAGACTTCTGGCCATTTGGAATGGGCATCTACCACCACCAAGAACATGCTGCCTTCAAATGGGCCAGCAAAATCAACATGAATACGTTGCCACGATTTTTCAGGCCAGTCCCATGGGTGTAGAGGTGCCAGCTGAGGTGCATTCCTCACATTCTGGCATGAAATACAAGCTTTTGCCTTCTCTTCAATGGCACCGTCCAAACCAGGCCACCAAAAATAGCTTTGTGCAATGTCTTTCATGCGCACCATTCCACAGTGACCTGAATGCAGCTGTTCTAACATCTGTTGTCTCAGTAGCTTTGGAATAATGAGACACATTCCCCACAGCAAGCACCCAGAATGGATTGATAACTCCATGCTCCTGGACATGTAGGGAACAAGGTCAGGTGAGACCTGAGAGTCCCGTAGAGATGTTCCATGCATCACTAGGTCCATAACTAGGGACAAAACTGGGTCAATACGAGTTGCGCTCTTAACTTGCACAGCAGTGATGGGCATGTTCTCTACCTGTTCAAAATAGAAGACTTCCTGCTGGCCACTATCTTGATGTTTGACTGGCAAAGGCAGCCTAAAGAGACCATCTGCATTGTCATACAGAGTGGATTTCTGATATCTGATCTCATATGTGTGTCCTGAAAGCCACAATGCCTATCGTTGCATATGACTAGCAGCTAATGGTGGACCAAAAATTGCTGTCAGAGGCTGATGGTCAATGAGAAGTGTAAACTTCCATCCAAACAGGTACTGGTGAAATTTCCGAAGCCCGAAACAATTCCCAATGCTTCACGCTCTATTTGCGCATAATTAGTTTCTGCCTTGCTTGAGGTGCGTGAAGCAAAAGCAATTGGTTTCTTTTCTCCCAAAGGCATAATGTGTATGTGACAAGACCTCTCCCACTCCATACGGGGAGGCATCACAGGCCAACTGTAAAGGTAAGGATGGATCAAAATGCATCAGGACTTCCAAGTTTAGCAATGCACACTTAGTCTTCTTAAATGCAGGATCACAGGCTTCAGTCCACTTCCAGGCCTTGTTCTGGCTAAGGAGCTCCTGAAGTGGTTTTAACAGTGTGGCTGACTGTGAAATAAACTTTCCATAATAGTTCAATAGTCTTAGAAATGAGCGAAGTTGACAAACATTTTGAGGGGGTAGAGCCTCCACAATAGCCTTCACTTTTGAAGGGGACTTACGAAGGCCGGTAGCATCAATGATGTATCCCAAATATTCAATGGAGGGCTGAAAGAATGCCACTTGTCTTTGTGGACTCATCAGCCATACTCTTCCAGTCTTTGTAGGGTAGCCTCTAAATTCTTAAGGTGATCCTCCTCATTCCTACCTGTGACCAGGATGTCATCAAGATAGCACTGGATTCCTGGTAAGCCACACAAGATCTGGTCCATTTCCCTATGGAACAAAGCTGGGGCAGAAGTTATTCTGAAGGGTAAGCGACAGTAATGACAAAGCCCTTTATCACAATAGTCAACTACTCTTGGGACTTCTCATCGATGCGCACCTGTAAATATGCTTGACTCAGATCAATCTTGCTGAACTTTTGTCCCCCAGTCAGGCCCGCAAAGAGGTCATCGATGTGGGGAAGAGGGTATTGCTCTGCACACAACTCTGGGTTAACAGTGACCTTAAAATCTCCGCAAATCCGAATGGAACCATCTCTCTTCAATATTGGAACAATTGGCGTTTCCCATGGTTGGCTGCCAGGTTTAATGTTCCGTTTCACGGTGATTCCCCTCACTTCCTAGATCGTCTCTAAAAACAGCAGCATGTTTCTTTAATATATTGGTCAGACCTGTTTCTTCTTTAGTCATCTGGTGCACTTCTGCCCAGTTTAACTGGATCTTCCCAAGGCATGATCTACCCATTAAGGCTGGGTAATGGTCTTTCACTACAAGCAGCAGTCTGTAAATTGAGCTCCACCTTAACATCAGTAGTGCCCAACAGGGGTACCGCTTCTCCCATATATGTCTTCAGAATGATCTTTGTTGCCTTAAGTGGAAGATGCTTTAGCTTTTCCTTATACACAGTGTCTGAGACCAATGAAACAGCTGCACCAGTGTCCACTTCCATGCACACAGGTTTGCTGTCCAACGGTGGGGTTACCCAGTGTTCATGGGAGCCCCCTGCCAAAGACAAAACATAGCAAAACTTCTTCTTTGGACAGGGTGTCACCTTGATCATCATGAGTCTGCTCGATGGTATGCAGATTTTCATTTTTGGTCCACCAGACCACAGGCCTTTTTTTTCTTTTGTTTGCAGGCACACTCAATGCATCCTTTTTTTCCTCACTGTTGACACACTAGGTCCTTACACCAGCATTCTGATGCATGGTGACCCGGCCTACCACAGGGGTAACATTCCTGGCTCCCCTCTGTTTTGTGGGTAGGTTCTTGGGACACTGAGGGGTGCACTGAGGTATTGCACCTCCCGTGTGGCCGGTTCTATGAAGACCACAATATCAACCACCTTCTGTAGGGTGAGCTGAGCTTCTGTTAATAGACGCGTCCGTATAGCTTCACTGTGCAGGCCACACATTAACCTGTCACGTATGGCATCATTTAATACAGGACTACTCAACATGCAGCCCACGGCCTATTTGTTTGCAGCCTGCGGTGTGGTTTGGGTTTACGCAGGGCTCAACACATGGCCGCAGGTGGGATCCTTTGAACATGGTTTCCACTGGGAACGTGCTCCATAATGGCTAGTCAATGTAATGGTCTTCTGTTGATATGCATTTTAGTAGTTAAATTACTGGACTGTCATTGTTCATTAAAAGTGCTGTCATATGGGTGGAAATCGGGTAAATGTTACATTTTATTAATATCAGCAGAACTGACTTAAATGGGGCCTGTGTGTTGTTAGTCTTGCCTTAATCTTTGTATTCATTCTAGTCAGTGTGAAAGAAGCTATTTGCATATATTTGCATATATATTTGCATGTACATGCAACCACACTTAAGTTGCGGTCCTTGGTAAGTGCGTTGAATATCATTGTGGCCTCCGGGGCTTCCAAAGTTGAGTAGCCCTGATTTAATATCTCCTTAAATTCACAGTGTTTCGCAAGCTTTTTCAAAGTTGCTACAAATTGTACAACTGTTTCACTTTCTTTTTGGTCTCGTTGTGGAACCTAGACCTTTCCGCAATTACCAATAATTTTGGTGCATAATGTGACTCCAGGATTTCCACAATGTCACTGTCAGATTTGGTCTCTGGCTTAACAGGGAGTAGCAAACTGAGGAGCAGAGAGAGAGTAGGTCCTAGCCCCTCCAACACTTAAAAATATTGGCACCTTCTTCTCTTTCTTAATGTCATTCGCAATAACAAAAAGTTCAAAATGCTCAGTATATACGTGCCATTGCTCTATAGTCTCCTCAAAAGGTTCCAGTGGCCATGGCTGCTCCACGTTTCTTTTTCTTTCTTTCTTTCTTTCTTTCTTTCTTTCTTTCTTTCTTTCTTCCAGCCTCTGGGCTTCACTGATTTTAGATTCAGTTTGCACTGTCAGTGTAGCAGTCAGTTCTCACCCCCACCTTCCAGAACAGCAAAAAGGCTTGTTTTCTATTCTTATGCTGACATCTACTGTTGCTGGAGGCAGCACAGGGATCCCATCCTTGTCACCATTTTGTTATATCGTTTGGAGTTCCACAGTTTAGAAAGAAATCACTGAAATCAGAGAGCTCGAGTAGTTGCAAGTGTCCATTTATTCCATCACAGAACTAACTAGAACCAGCCCAAACAGGCTGGGCTGACCCCATGTGACCTAACTCAGTTATTATAACAATAACAACATCTGTATCTACAACAACTCAATGCACAACAGAGTGGTGGGAACAGAGAGATTATGGGGGTGGGAAGAAAACGTCAAGCGCTCTTTTCTTCTTCTGGCTTGTGTAAGAATCCTGACCCTGTGCAGGCTCCAGGGCAGCTGCAAAGACAGTGGGATAAGTCTGTCTCTGTTAGTTTTTGGGTCTGTATTTGAGAAGTGGTTACATTTTGGGTTAGACACAGAATTAGGTTTCAGGTCACCTTTAGAATAAAATTGAAGGGCAACTTTATCTTCCCTGAGGAATCCAGTATGCTGGATCCCAGGGTATAATGTAAAACCTTGTCATTGTCCGCAGCAGAAGCAAACAGAAGCACAAGTTTCACATGCTGTATCTCTTGGTGGAGTTATTTCTTATTTAAGCTGGGACGCCAGCGAAGAGAATGAGTCCCTTAAGTGATCAAGTAAGTCCTGCACCATCTCTGCTCCTCTGAGGAAGTGGGTTTTAGCTCTTCTCTATACCACAGCAACTACGTGGGGCTGGAATATGGGAATCTTGGTGTGTGTTCACTGGCCATGCAGAGGCAGAGCTGGCCTGCACTGTGACCCAACCTGTTCCCTTCACAAATCCCTCCTCATTGCCTCCCCTGACACCACCTCTCACCAGTCTGATGTCATCAATCACTTTCTCTCGGGGCCTGATTCTGTCTCATGTTGCATACCCCACTTCTTGTAGCCCTGTCAGTGGGCAGGGGTGTGTGTGTGAATAATCAATGCCCCTTTAAACCTACTTACCTTATTTCTTTGCCTACAATGCCAGACCCCCCTTCCTGCGAGCAGGGAGCTGCCCTGTCCCCATTCTAACCCTAGGGATGGATGTGTCATCCCTTTCACACTGCCTGAGTAGTTAGCCCCCCCAGTAGCATTCATCGCCATGTGTAGTTGTCAGGTTTCCATGCCCCATTTAGAGTTTATGTCCTGCCCTCCATCCCCGTTTCTGGCTGTGTCTCCGTTTGGCATTTTGAACTTTTTGTGTTTGTAGAGGGGAATGTTGTGCTAGTGGGTTGTGTTTTCCCAAATTATTTCCCAAATGTTTGTAAATTTAGTAGACATCCTTATTTCTTTTGCATATTATACCAGGAATTAAATGACCTCTTTTTATACAAAAGCTTTAGCATTTGTCTTTAAAAAGGGCAGAAAGCCCCTCATGAAAGCGACGCATAACCTACCAATTTCCCTTATTTCATTTACCTAAAATAATGTACTCTATAGACTTTGATATTTATTGGAACTTAGACCATATTGACTTTAGCTGTAAGGACTTTTAATTTAAATATTTAAACACCAATTTACAGGATATCATCTATAAAGTATGAAGACTTGGGGGTCAATATAACCCCCCCCCCAACATTTACAATACAAATTTAAAAAGAGAAGCAATATTTCTGTAACTGCATGAATGAGGACAGATTGGCTTTTCTCATCCTTGTTATCTGAAGAAACATATCCCCCTCCTATTGTCAGCAAAAGAATAATTTAACTTAAGACTTTCTGACTATGTAAAACACAGGGGGAAAGGTCACTACAGATAACCTACATTTACACGTGTGTTTCAATAAAAAGTGAAGTTTTAAAAGACAACAGCCTCAGCATGAAGAAATGAGTAACTTGTAAGGAGAGAGAGAAGCATGGAACACATTTAAAGTAGCATGTTTCCCCCCTGTCATTTACAGAGCAGTTTTACAATAAAAAAATGTTTAAAAAGAGCAGTGATATGTTTGTACCTGCATGAAGGAGGGAGATAAAAGTTTCCCACATCCACTCCTCTCTTTACAAAACAGTTAACTTTTGCAACAAAAGGATCAACATTAAATAGAATCAGAGCTGAACAAAAGTGACTAAAAGCAAGACTATTATCAATTTAAAAAAATAATGCAGACATTTTACAGCTTAAAGAAATGCCAAGTGTATTTCATTGCCACAACTAAATATTTATCATCCTTATGATACAATTTAAATAAAGATTTTAGCGTTTTTTTGTCTCTGAAGAAAAAACCCTGTTAAATAGCTTTTCCTTTTCTAAGTTTTGTCTACATGAACTGATGACCAGACTATAAAGCAAAAACACAAGGGAACAAAAGCTGCCCTGAGGTCTTGTCACTTGTAAATGGTAAAGAAAGATCTAAAATGGAAGGTGTGGTACAAAACGCATACCTGATGATTTTTACAATTAAAAAGGTATTTTTCTGAAAAGACTAAGGCCATAGCTTTGTGACTGCTTGAGGCTCAGAGGAAAGACTGGAACCTCTGACTGGCTCCCCAGCCTACCACCACTGCCCTATCCTGACTTTATTTTTCAGTTTCTCGCTTCAGGTGCCTTTGCTAAACAGAGATAGCTTTCAGTCCTATCATATAAAGGTAAAACTAGTTTTAGCAGATTAACATGTGAAACCGGCTGGGGGATAAGTGAGCAGGCCTGGATTTCTGGGGAATATTGATAACCAAGAAAGTATTTTTTAGAGAAACATTTTTGTAGGTCCCTATTCATGGTTCTCATGGGCAAGTGTTTTTCACACAGCATCTCTTCCCAGTTCTGTGGGTCTTTCTTTCTCCCATATAATGGACTATCAGAAATTTTTAAAAAACCCAGCAGATGAATACAGACATAGAGGGGGATTACATGCCTTGGAGATAGCTTGTAGCTGTCCTTGAAGAGCAACAATCACTTTCTTTTTTTATTGGGTCTGATTTTTGTTTACCATCACAGTGGAGGAGTCTTTAAAGGAAAGAGCGGATTGGCCAGCAGGCAGGAAGCTCTGGGTGGAGGGGAAGGTGCTGATGGGGGGCAGCTAATGGGTGCTAAGCACCCCCATTGTTTTTCTGGGGCACTGCAGCCCTGGTGCACTCACGGAGTTGGTGCCTTGGGGTGATATCAGCCCCGATTTGAGGGACAGGGTGGGGGAGCGAAGTGCTGGTCTCCTTTGCAAGGGCCCTGCCACCCCACAGCCTGTATCCTGCCCACAGCCCCCGGGCTCCGCGCTGGGGACACAGGCCGTCCACAGGCCTTTCGTGTTGGCCCCCAGCGACGTGACGGGTGTAAAACACCCAACTCGCACAGCACGCAGGGTGTGGCCTGCTGCCCTCCACCCCGCCCCACCCTGACTCTGGGCCACAAACAGGAGTTTCTCTGCACCGACCCAGGGCAGCGTCGCCACACGCCGGGCTGGCCGGAGAGTTCCCCCCTTTGCTCCTCTGCCCTGTGCCAAACGGGGCCACGTCACTGCAGCTCGGAGAGAGCCCTGATTGTCCCTCCCCTGCAGCCTCAGCACCCGGGTCCTGTGCGGTGAACCCTGGCTCCTAGGCCTGTGGGGAGCTGCTGGCTGAGGGTTGGTGCCAATCCCTGGGTCTGCGCCAACTGCCCTGCTACAGGGACAGGGAGTGACACTGCCCCCACCTCAAGAGAGAGGCTGCAGTGCCCCCCAGTGTCCCCAGGTACCTCTACCAGTGCACAAACCCCTCAGGCACCCCCCAAAATACCCCACAGTACTCCTCCCAATACACACAAACCCCTCCAGCTTCCCCCTCAGAGCTCCCCCTTTCCCCCCCGCGGCACTGTGCTGCCCTGGGAGAGACGGTGGACTTCTGAAGCAAGAGCTCAGAAAGTGTCTCAGGGGCATTGTCTGAAGAGGCCGAGCCGCTGGTCCAGGCCTGTTGTGTGCAGAGGGCAGCGCTAGCCTTAGCTCGGGCAGGGAGAGGCGACTTGCTGGCAGCGCTAGCCTTAGCTCGGGCATCACACACAGCACCAGCCAGCGCGAGACAGGAAGGCCAGAAGTGACCAGCATGATCATCTGGGCTGGGCTGCTCACTGCAGCGAAATGCACAGCCGGGCTGGGCTGAGTCTGGGAAGGGCAGAGGGGAGCTCTCTGCATCTGTCACCGGCCCGTTCCTTTCCCAGACCAAGGCCCCAGCCAAGATGCTCTGGTTTCTGCAGACTAGCCACGGGAATGAGCATTTACTGGGGTCCTGGGCTGGCTGCTGCTCAGACATTGTCCTGTTCTGTGGGGCATCGGTCACAGACAAACAGGGGGCATCGGTCCGGGGGCATCCGGGGGCATCGGGCTCTGGGGGCATCAGTTACAGACAGACAGGGCCTGGCACACCGGGCCCAGACAGACAGGGCCTGGGACACTGGGCCCAGACAGATGGGCTGGTACATCAGGCCTGGCATACTGGGCACAGATGGGACCTGGTACATTGGGCACAGACACCCATAATCCATCTCACCCCATAGCTCGTTGGCATGGAGGGGCTGGTTGCTGGGTGGGGAGGAGCTGGCTCTCCCTGGGCACCTAACAATGGTTTGCATGGCGCACACACGCTGTCTGCTCGGCCCGCACAGGCTGCTCACGGATGGGGGTGGGACACAGCAGGGAGCCTTCCAAGGCAGCTGAGGGGGGATGGTGCCACAGGGGGAGCTGAGATCCACAACCAGCAGCCCCAGCCCGGGACGTGTCCATCAGCGTCCCACAGCCCAGGCAGCTGCTAGCTCAGGCTGATCTGTGCAGGATCCCACCAGCTGGTCTCGCTGCAGCCTGAGCCAGCCCGGCCCGGCTGGCATGCGGCTCTCACAGCACCACATCCTCCCTCACCAGCTGGGTCATCTCACTGTCAGGCTCTTCGAGGGGCTCCAGCTTTGCCAATGTCTGAGGCCGGGGCGGGGTCCCTGGAACCCCCAGCTCCTCCAGGTGCACGTGGCCTGCAAGCAGGAAGCCGGGGTGACGAGCCAAAGCCAGTGACCTTTGTCTCTGACCCTCTCCCCCAGGTGCCAGGGCGCCGTGTGAATGGGAGCCCACCCACCCCAGGGCAGGGCCGTAGGGACAGGCACCCACAGGCCAGGACATGGGCACAGGGCTGACACTGCCAGCCTCACACATGTGGGGGGGTGGGCGTCTCCTGACCCCCTGGAGCTGGAGCACCCCTCTGCTTGCGGCGGGCTGTGGGTGGGGGGCTGCTCCCAGGTAGGGTTCCCTGTTCACATCCCCACTCCCTGTGAGAGCAGCAGGTCCCTGGGCAGGACGGCAGCGCAGGGCACGGACAGAGCACGGGGCAGCAGCTCGGGGGCGCTGGGCTCCGGGTGGGGCTGGACTCCTGGTTCAGGGCAGCAGCCCTCGTCCCAGCCCCCGCCCCTCCCCTGCGGGTTTCCCATCTTGCAGTGCAGCACTCGGGGACAGGGCTCTTACCTAGGGTGCTCCTAGCAGCTCTGTCCCGCCGCATCCGCCAGCAGAGCAGGGCCCCGCAGATCAGCACCACCAGGGCAGCCAGGCTGAGGAGCAGGGAGTAGAGCAACCCGGTGCCTGGGGAGAGAGCCAGGCCGTGAGCTGTACCCCCCCGTGGGCCTGCCACAGCCATGGGCTGACCCCGCCTCTGCCCCACAGCCCTGAGACCGACTCCTTCCCCTCCACAGCCCCCTGACAAGGCTGAATCCATCGCCTGTCCCATGCACCCTCTGGGTCCGACTCTGTCCCCGCCCCACAAGTCCCTGCAACTGGCTCCCACCCCTGCCCCCTTTCTTCCCCTGAGGCCACTTCCCTGTACACCCCTACACAGGACTGACTCCCTCCCCTCAGGACCTGAGCTGGCTGATCCTGTTCCCGGCCAGACCCCAAGGAGGAGGGCGGCGTGTAGAGCTGAGGGTCCCAGTTCAGACACCAGCCTGAATACAGGGTGCCCATGTGGGGCTGGGGGAGCTCTGGCTACTGCCCTTGGGGACCAGCCCCAGCCCAAGGAGTGTAGGGGAGAGGGATGGGATTCCTTCCCCAGGCCCTCTGGCTCTCTACACCCCCACTCCAGACTCTTCCCCTCAGCTCGGGATCTGCCTGCAGGGAGAGGGAGCCCCGGGGTGGAGGAGGCTGCTCAGAGACCCAGGCATGGAGCCACTGGCTGAGCAGGGCTGTCGGAGCCGCTGGGACAGCCAGTAAGCTCCGTGTGGTGGGCAGGAGCCCTGGCACTGCCCCCGGGACACCGGCCTCTCTGGCATGGCAGGGGTGTCGCTCCCCCGCCCCCCCGGGTCTGCAGGAACATGGGCACTGAGTGCTGGCCACTCACCAGCCTGCTCGGCACACACCACGCTGGCCTCGGAGCCACGGCTGCAGAGTCCAGGGCCCAGCCGCCTCAGCTGGCACTCAGAGATAAGAGACTCCAGGCCTGAGCAGTTCACGCCCTCCAGCCAGACGTCGCTAGCCCCGGGGCCAAACTGAGCCCCCCCCGGGGCTGACAGCGCCGTGCCGCAGCCGAGCTGCTTGCACACCACCCCCGCCTGCGGCAGGCCCCAGCCAGCGTCACACACGGCACCCCAGGTGTTGTTAGTCTGCACCTCCACTCGCCCGGAGCAGGGGCCTGTGCCGCTTGCCAGCCGCAGCTGCAGCCGGCCCTGATCTGAAACACAAAGCACAGGGCATGAGACACAGCACGGCACATGGGGGTGGGGGGACATTTCTAGATCACCACATCTTTGTGCATATGCACACAAGCACCCTGCACACAGCACCACACAAGCAGACACACACAGTCCCCTGCACACCCTACACATGTCCCTGTGCACACCCACACATTTCCTTAAGCACACACACTGCCACTAGGGATGTTAGAGATTGTGTAACTGAATAGTCATGTCATTACACGAAATCTTATCGGTACACGACTATTCAATAGCTACCGGGGGTGGGGCCAGCAGCCGGTGCGCTCCCAGCCCCACTCCCACGCAGCCCTGTCCATGAGGGTCTGAGCTCCCCACAAAGAGCGGCTGCTGCAGGGGTGGGGGAGGCTGCTGCGAAGCAGCCTCTGTCCGTAGTGGGTGGCCATGGACAGAGGCTGGTCCGGCAGCAGCCCCTGTCTACAGGGGGTCCAAGCTCCCTGCGGACAGAGGCTGCTCTGCGGGATGTACAGCAGCCTCTGTCCGTGGGGAGCTTGGGCCCAATGCGGACAGAGGATGCTTTGCGACAGCCTTCCCTGCCCCACACTTGCTGCTGCCCTGATAGAGGCAGCAGAACGGGAGGGCAGGTGGCTCCACGGAGCCGGTGCTGGGGGGAACTGGCTTTTAAGCTGGCTCCTCCCACCACCAGCTCCTGCTTCCCCCTGCTCCTGCTGCCTCTGTTTCAGATTAACCGATAAGCCTGGGCTTACGGTTAATCGTATAGTCGACTTCTTGTTGACATCCCTAACTGACACACACAGATGCACACGGCCACGCGTGCATGGAAACATTTCTAGATTGCCACATGCACACCCCTTCACACACCCCACACAGACACTGCCACAAACAGGCATAGAGACAATTACACACAAACTCCAAAACGTGCCCCCAACACCACTGTGCAGAGCCCCCATCCCACTTCCAGCGGCACTGGCTCCCACCATCCTGTGTGTTACCTGAGCACACAACGCTGGCTTCCTGTCCAAGGTCACAGCCTTGCTTTCCCCATGGCCGAGCCCTGCATTCAGAGAGGGCAGTTTCTGCCCCTGTGCACTGAACCCCAGTCAGCCAGATACGGTCATTTCCTGTCCCAAAGTGAGCCCCGTGTGGGGCTGCTAGCACCTTCCCGCAGCCCAGCTGCCGGCACACGACTGCAGCGTTGTGTAAGTCCCAGCCGTTGTCACACACGGTTCCCCACTGCCGGTCGTGCAGCACCTCGACTCTCCCGGCACAGCGATTGGGGCCATCCACCAGCCGGAGCGGAGCCACTTCTGGGATGCCTGCACCTGCAGATGCCCAAGGGATCAAACACTCAGGGAGGTTCCTGTGTATCGAGTTACTAGTGACATTGGGCCGTGAGCCACAGCGCTGGCTGGAGAGACGGATTCTGGAAACTGAGTCAAAAACCTGCAGGCTGCTGCTGAATGAAACAGGACTTTGTAAACACCCGGCCAGGCCAGGTGTGTGGCCTCTGGTAACGAGGCCACACCCCCCATTTTGGAAGAGCGGAGCGGGCCCACGGCGGCGGGCGGGGATTTACAGTAACCGAGCTCTCAGCAGTGCTGGGCATGGAAAGTGTGTGGAACGGAGCGCTGCTCCCACTGCGAGCTAGCAAGAGGGGGCACGCTGGGGTCTGCCATGCCCCCCCAAATCAAAGACCAGGGAGAACAGCACATTGAGCGCCTGCTGCAATGTGTAGAAATGCTCCGTGTTGCACTGGGGGATCGGTCTATGGGAGCCGGCAGGGATCTCGCGTCACCACGAGAAAAAGAGTTTCTGAGAATTATCCATGATAATTTTCCAGCCCAACAAGCACTGCCCCTGGCTCTGGCTGTTGGAGAAAGGAGAATTCGTCACAAAATCAATAAAGGGAAGCCGAGCTGAGTTGGCCCCGATCTCATTACACTGCTGTGTGCAAACACAAAATTGCCCTGACAACTGTGATGGGGTGTCCCAGCCATTTGCTGCCCCCCACTGGAGACCCCACGACATAGGCACAGCCTGCCATAATGGTGCCTTGCTGTGAGCAGTGAGTTCAGATCTCCAGGGGTTGCAGGCAGAATCAGCAAGAGCTGGTTTCTTGGCCCCTAGAGCCTCAGGGAGCAGACAGAGGTCAGGGCCCAGCAGGCCAGATGAAAAGGGCTGGCTGCTTCTAGTGGTCTGTTCTGGTGATGCTGGGACAGAGAATGCCAGTGGGCCAGTTTCCCAAAGCTGCAGAAAATGATGAGCAACACTGACTGAAGGGTAAGGTCTAAACCCAAACTCTGAATGAAAACTGGGGATGGTTAGTGTCACGCCCCACCCTGTTCTATGAACATTGGCTTATGAATATGCGTAACTCAAAGCGGCTGTAGGCAAAATGCATCATATGACACTTTGAAAGTGAGGATCTGCGGAATGCTTATGTTCTAGTTTTATGCATGTGCCATTCTTGTATGTGAAGTTAGAAATACGAAGTGTGGATCTGTTTATAAATCTAAAAGTGCTAGCGAGGGCCAGCAGCGATACCCCAGAAACACAATGGCTCAGTAATCAAACCAGTGACCTGTGAATAGTCTTGTTTTTTCCATAAGCTTAGCTTGGGGTTGGCCAGGCCGCCTGAAGTTTGGATCTTGTACTTTTCCACTCAAGGTGAGAAAAGTTTGAACTGAGCCCAGAGAACGCCCACATTGGGCAAAAGAACATAAAGGTGGGAAACCAAACAATAGGGGAATTGTCAAACACCAGGGCTATGTCTACACTGGCACTATCTTGTGCCAGAAATATGCAAATGAGGCTAAGCGTGGAATATCACTGAGCCTCATTTGCATATCTAATGAGCCGCCATTTTTGAGAAGAGGTTTGCGCCAGAAGGAGCGTCTACACTGCCTTCTTGCGCAAGAAAAACCCTCTTGCGCAATGCCGCTACTCTGATTATTTTCAGGAATAAGGGCATTGCGCAAGAGGGTTTTTCTGCACAAGAAGGGGCAGTATAGACGCTCCTTCTTGCGCAAGAGCCTCTTCTGCAAAAATGGTGGCTCATTAGCTATGCAAATGAGGCTCGGCGATATTCCATGCTTAGCCTCATTTGCATATTTCTGGTGCAAGATTGTGCCAGTGTAGACGTAGCCCAGGAGACCCCCACTTACCACCCAAGATGCCTAATGGAAAAACTAAGACATAGCAGGGGGAAGGATCGGGCCCAAGCTAGAAGGCTTCCTAGTGTGTGAAAGAGATGATTAGAACAATTGCTAAGGTAAGAATTTGCATGTAAACAAGTTTCTTAGTGTATTAGAATTAGCTGGGGTGGTTTGATTATTTTGCCTTAGTACAGTGGTCACCAACCAGTGGATCAGGATCCACTGGTAGATCTTGGAGCCTGAGACAGGGGATACTAACTGGTTTGGCCAAGAGGCCATCAAGTGCCAGCGCTTCAGCTGCTCCTTCCCCACTGCTGCACATCTCCTGCCCTGTGCCTTGGAGCTGTCTCCTCAGGATCCTCCTGCTTTCTGTGCAGGGCAGGGGAGGGAGAGGAGGGGCACTGATGTCAAAGTGCCCCCTCTCCCACCCTGTATCCTAGTTTTAAATGGGAACGCAGTTGTGCATTTTAGTTAAGCCAAACTGTTAACATGGGTGTAGAAGTTCAACGCTTTGCACCTTTAAAGCAACACTAGGCATGATGCTGATGTTGATTGTTGTTTCCAATGTACTAATTGAACTAATGGTTGTGCTAGCTTTCAGCTGGAGCTCTAAACTTCTAGAGGACAAAAAGGCACTCCAGTATTTTTTCTGGAGTGGTCTAGGGGATAGGGCATTCACCTGGGGAGCACAGGGCGGTGGGTTCAAGTTCCCTCCCCCACCTCAGCTGCTCACCCCCCACACACACACACCCTGAAAGCGACCAGACAGCCAGCACAGAATAAGGGAGCCACTGAAGGAAGGGAAGTGGAGTGGGATCTCTGGTGAACTTGGGGTTAGGGCTTCAGCCTCTGGAGCACAGGGTGGTGAGCTTGATCCCACCTCCTCTGCCCACCCTGGGAGCTGGGAGCAGCCAGATAGCCAACTGCCCCAGGGATGGGCCTGGCTCCTGCATGAAGAAAGCAGGATAAGGGACCAGCTGAAGGTGGAGTGGGTTCTAGAGTGGCTTAGGGGATAAATCAGTTCCCTAGGGACCCACAGGGTGGTGGGTTCAGGTCCCACAAGCAGTGGGACAGTCAACACAGGAGCACCACTCCAAAAAGCAGCTGACACATGCAGGCCCCTAGCCACAGCTCTCCATCAGTGTAAGCTGCAGGCAAGGGAGACCCCCCCCCTGCACTGACCACCTCAGGGGCCACAGACATGCCAACCTCCATTGGAATAATCACAACAGGTCTGGCATTTTAGAACTCACTACTCAAAGAATTAAATGTAAGAGAGAAATGAAAGTTATGAAATGCACAGACCAGTTAAAAACTAAAACCAACCCACTCTGCAAGCAGTGAAAGTAGTAACAACCCCCCATGTATGTGTTGGGTCAGGAGATGAGAGGGAAGGACAGTGTGTGTGTGTGAGAGAGTGACAGATTTGCATTGCCAAGCTCCCTCCATGCTCTTCTCTCTGTGTGGAGACAGGGTACAGGAGTCAGGGGGAGGAGGGACACCCTGACATCAGCACCCCCTTCTACCTCCCATACCCTGCCCAGCAAGCAGGAGGTTCCCAAGGGGCAGCTCCAAGGCAGAGAGCAGGAGCAGCAGGAGCAGCATGACAGTGGGTAGAGGAGTTCCCCAGGTGAATGCTCTATCCCCTAGTCCACTCCAGAACCCACCCCACCTCCCTACCTTCAGATATCCTATCTCCACAGAGCAGAGAGGGGCACAACAGGACTTGGGATGGAGTTTGCTGGCTGCTTTTGGGAGTGGTGCAGGGCCAGGGCAGAGGTGAGCCTGCCTTAGCTTCACTGCACCACCACCCAAGAGCTAGAGCCCACATCCCAAAACCCAGTCATGAGCCCCCTCCTGCACCCCAAGCCCCTGCCCTAGCCCCGAGCACCCCTGCATCCAAATGCCCTCCCAGACCATGCACCTAGAACCCTTTCCAGCACCCCAACTACCTGCTTCAAGCTCAGCTCAGAGCCCGTTTTGCACTCCAAATCCTTTCATGCAAGACCAGAGCCTGCACCCCAACCCTCTGTCCCTGCCTGGTGAAAGGGAGGGAGGATGGGGGAGGTAGGGTGGATGGAGTGAGCACGGGCGGGGCCTCAGAGAAGGGACACAAAGGAGGCGGGACAAGGGTATTGGGTTTGAGGTAGATCTTGGATTGAATTTAGAAAGGTTGGAGAGAACTGCCCTAGTAACTTACTGTGATCTGTCTGTTTTCACTTGCAATCGCTTACATCCTACCTTTTACACATAATAAAACCCCTTTTGTTTTATCAGAGCCAAACAATGGTCACCAGGAAGGGTGGAGAGACACAGCTGTGCCTTTCAGAAAGAGAACGAGCCTTATGAGTTTTCTCGGTGTAAGACTTTTATACAGCATAGGACATTTATTTGGTCCCTTTTGGAGGTTGTGTCCCTGGATGTTGTCAAGGCCCTACAGCTGAGCCCTCCCAGAGCTGAGCTGGTTTAGTGTCTGTGTAGCTCTGTGAGGTGTGGGGGGTGTTGTTACCCCACTCTGTGCCTTGGCTGGGGAAGACCAGTGCTTCTAGCCCAGCAGGATGGGATGGTGGGGCGCCCCAGAGAGCAGGTAGGTGGGTTCAGCGGCATGGTCAGCACACCGAGTGACAGCTTCAGGGGGACTTCTGAGATCGTCATCTCTACAGGGCATTAAGGATGGGATCGAAGAGGAGCCCAGCAGGTCACAGAGCACTTTCCAGAGAGGGGAAAGGGAGAAGGAAACCAGCCAAGCAGGCCCTCCCGCCCAGCCAGAAGCTGCTCAGAGCTAGTGGCCGAGTGGATGGAGAAGAGGCTACGTGCACAGAAGGCCCTGAGACAGGGGCTGTGGTGGGTCCAGGCTGCAGCAGGGCGTGAGGACAGGTGAAGAAGGGATGCAGGAGCTAAGATGAGGTTGCCAACATTGTATTTAAAAATTACAGGCCAGACCTCAGATGGGCCCAGTCTTGACTTGAACCTCTGGGGCAAGTCCTGTCTCCACACCCCGCATGTCCTAGGGGGTCTCTCTCTCTCTCCAGCTCTGGATGCTGCAGAGACCCCAGGGCCTCAGGTGTGGGGCCAGCAGCCACTGCAGCTCATGTGCAGGTTTTGTGTGGGCACCAGCAGCCGAGCCAGAGGCTGCAGTGGCTGGGCTTTGCCTGTCGCAGGGCTCTGCTCCCTGCTGGGGTAGTTGGCAGAGCCTCTGGGAGCGGGGAGGCTGCACCCCGGGAGAGCATCCCCCTCCCCGCCAGACAGAGCCGCTCCCTGGAGCCTGTGCAGGGAAAGGGGTCACACTGGAGGGCTGGAGTCAGCAGGGTGCCTGTCCAGCAGGGAGCAGTATTCATGGTACATCTTTCTAGTTGCCCTCCGCCCCGGCCCCTGGACACAGCCCCATTTGCTTTCCCCGCACAGCTCTGAAGGGCCAGGAGGGGAGGAGGCAGGTGCATCGGTGAGCACTGCCCCCTGCAGTTGAAGTAGGGCAGGGATCCACAGTCACTGGCTCCCAGCCTGGCAGGGGAAGCCGCTGGCGAGGCACGAATGCTTTGTTCACCTTGAGCATTGGCAGGTACGGGCCCTAGAGCTCCCATTGGCTGGGAAGAGCGAACCCCGGCCAGGGGGAGCTGCGGGCGGCTGTTCCTGCAGACGCTCAAGGAGAACAATGCGCCTCACGGCCCAGCAGCGGCTTCCCCCGGCGGGCTGGGAGCCAAAGGTGCCAATCCCTGAAATAGGGGATATAAGGCTCCTGCACTGGCTCAGTTTGGGACAGGCAACGTTCTGTTTAAATGAGGCACATGCCTTGTAATGTGGGACTGAAGGGAGGCCGGGGGGCGAAAGGTATGGTCCTCCAATGGCCTAGTGGATAAAGCAACAGTCTCTGGAGCTGTGGGTTTGAGCCCCACTCCCTGCCAGCAGCCTGAGCAGAAACCACCAGCTTCCCCAAGGCTGGACCTGGCACCAGCTGAAGGCAGGGTGGTGGACGGGGCAACCCTAGGGCTATGTCTACACTGGCAGGTTATTGCGCAAGAATGGCTGTTCTTCTGGAAAGCATCCACACTGCCCACCCACTCTTGCGCATGAAGATTTACAGTACAGTGTGTGGTAAGAGAGGGCTTCTTGAACAAGAGCTATGCTCTTTTTTAACAGGTGTAAGTCCTCTTGCGCAGGAGCTCTTGCACAAGAGGGCAGTGTGGATGCGCAGCAGGGATTTCTTGCACAAGAAAGCCCTATGGCTAAAACAGCCATCAGAGCTTTCTTGCGCAAGAGAGCATCCACACTGCCATGGATGCTCTTACACAAAAGCACAGCTTGCACAGGGCAGTGTGGACGGTTTCTTGCACAAGACTTCTTGCACAAGATCCGCCAGTGTAGACATAGCCTAGGAGCCCCTGCCAACACCCATTTGCTTCCTTCCTCACTGGGCCTTGTCACTGTAAGCTACACAAAGGCAACCCAGAAAAGGGGAGGAGTCTGTAGTCTGCTAAAGCAGCTCCCTCTGACCCAGCTATGCCCAAAGGCCACCCCTGCAGCTTGTGAGCAGCAGCAGCATCACCCTGCGGGGTGGCCCACTGGGCAGGCAGATGCTCCCACAGGCCCTGGTCTTTGTGAGCTCAGCGATCAGAGGAGCAACAAGGGAGCACCCTGCGCTGTGCAATGGGTCTGCAGTAGAGCTTGGTCCTGCCCAGCAGCTCAGAGGAGCCTGCCCAAGACAGCAAAAGAAGAACTGGGGGACCACAGACTGCAAACTGCTGCTCTGAGCCAAGCGAGAGCTCTCCTGTCACCTCACGAGCCCCATCTCCGTGAGAGGCAGCAGCCACGCCCACAGGAGATGCTCTCCTGCCAACACAGCCCTGTCAGGAGGGAGCTGAGATCAGCGTAAGTCCCTCCCTCGGGGGTGGGTGTTTCCCAGTTATACCCCAGCGACTGTGCAGCGTAGCCCTGGCCTTATCCCAGTGGCCTGGGCGGGGCAACACTGCAGAGGGGGAGGAAAGAGGAGCCAGAAGGGGCAGGCCAGACCTGAGCTGGCCGGGCACAGGAGTGGCTGCCTGTGCTGGAAGGACACATGTGGCTGCACAACTGGAACAAGCATCCTGAACTTCCTCCTTTTGGGGGGAAAGGGGGGCTTCGCATGGTCAGTGGAAGCTGAACCGCTGGTCCTTGCTGATAGCACAGGCCAGAGCGTGCAACTGACTGCACAACACGGCCGCCTTCCACAGATGCCTCTCCACGGCGGATGGGCCTTACCGAGGGGATACAACGAGCCCTGAACTCCCCTCGCCAATAACCTACGTCCAGCTATGGCTGATGGCTCCAGGGCTGAGGACTGGCCTCGCCCAGGCGGAGTGACAAGGAAACCCGTGTGGCTGGCAGAGCGCCTGGGCTCCTGGAATGCTGCTTCTGTAACTGGCGGGGAGGGGTCACTCTAGTGATCGGTGCAGGCTGCGCCAATGCTGCCAGATGGCACCAGATCTGTATCTGAGTCTGAACTTGCCAGCTTGGTCCTGTACTGCAGGAAGATGCGGTGGCCCATGGGGTGTTTTAGCGGGAAGTTCAGTCCTGCCTGTGTGTGCTGGAGCTGGGGTTTGTGTTGTTCAGCACGTTTCAGTGCATCTCAAGTCCTGCTGGGACACCCCAGAACTCCACTCCAGAGCTTTCCTGGGAGCTGGAAGGGCGGCCTCTGCACCTGGGCCCTGCCACTTCATTATTTGAGGGCTCGAGCACTGATCAGCCAGCATGATGCTAGTGCAAAGCTTGTGTAGAAAGGGAGCCCTGTGGCTGGAGGGGTTTCCTGGGACTCAGACAGTAAACACAGAGGCTGGGTGTGACTGATTGGTGGCGGGGTGTGAGGGTGTGCCTGTGCATGTGTAGGAGAGAGAGAGAGGCAGCAGAAACACACAGAAGGCTGCAGAGAAGGAGCAAAGAAGCCCAAATGCAGCCAGAGAATCACTGATCACGTGACCTGAAAATGCTAAGAGTTTTGGGGTCAGGATGGGCTGAAAGAGACTTTGAACTATGAGCAAAGAAACTCTCACCTGTTGTTTGATTTCGGCTGTGTTCAAAGAGACAGGACTTTGTACTTGCTTTGTAAATACAGGACTGTGCTGCAGAAATCCAGCAATGTTAATAAGACTATGTCTACAAAGCAGCGTTATTTCGGAATAACTGATGATATTCCAAAATAACATAGTCTGTGTCTACACAACAAGCAGTTATCTCAACATAATGTCGAAATAATGTCGAGCTGGAGGACTTCTTACTCAGACTGTAACCCGCATTTTACGAGGAGTAAGGGAAGCCGGAGGAAGAACACTCTTACTCGGACTTCCTGCTGTGTAGACAGCACCAAAAGTCAAAATAAACTATTTTGACTTAAGCTACACAATTGAGTGCCCAAACTCTCTCCCTCCTCTAACATGCTATTCCCCATTATACTTCACAGGATCACGTTTGCCTGCTTAGCTGCAGCATCTTCAATCAGTCTCTCTAATAGAAACAACCCACTTGGCATGGACATTAGCTAACAGCTCAGGTCAGAAAGAGGCCACCCCAATAACAAGTCTTGTTTGTAATGTACTGGGAGCAAACAACTCCTTGGGGGCACCCAGCTTTTCAACATCCCATCCCACCAAGGGGGAACTTGAACCCATGACCCTGTCCTCCCCAGGCAGGCACCCGATCCCCTAGGCCACACAGGAACCTACTCCACCACTTACAGTCAGGGTGGGCCTCACTTTGTCCACAGTGAGGACAAAGGCCTCATGACCCCACTCCAGCCTGCGGAGGGGGCTGAGATGGGGTCACGTGGCTGGCAGCCCCCTGTGTGTCCCCTCACCAGTCACCACTGTTCTCAGTTGTGACCCACGGAGAAATGGTGACCCTGACATCCAAGGGAACTGCTTCCTGAGGCACACAGGCCTTGGAGCACCACACTGGGGCCAGCCCTGCCAGCGAAGGAAGAGAGCCCCCCATTAGAACTGTGAGGAGGGGGGAATGGGCTCACCACTGACACCATGCCAAAAGCAACACTTCCTGTCCTGCCAACTGGCTCCCTGCAGCGTGGGCCCTCAGCACCACCCTGGGGCACAGGGCTCAGCGCTGGCCAGACAGCAGTGCCGGGTCAGTGCTGAAAGCTTCCCAGCCCGCTCCCTGCAGTGCCCAGCCTGACGCGACGGAGGAGGGTTACCTGAGCACACAGCACCAGCGTCTTCTCCATGTTGACAGTTACCATCTCCCCACGGCCGAGCCCTGCATTTGGAGAGGGCAGCTTCGGCCCCCGTGCACTGAACGTCGTCCAGCCAGATGGGGTCAGAACCTCTCCCAAAGTGAGCCCCGTGGGGGGCTGCTAGCGCCGTCCCGCAGCCCAGCTGCTTGCACACAACTCCAGCATCAGTTAAGTCCCAGCTGTCATCACACACGGTCCCCCACTGCTGGCCATGAAACACCTCGACTCTCCCAGCGCAGCGACTGGGGCCATCAGCCAGCCGGATCGGAGCCACTTCAGGCAACGGGGAGTCTGCTAATGACCCAAGGGGACAGAGCACAGGGAGGTTCCTGGGCATGATCCCTAGCGACAGTGGGGAACGCAGCACCTCCCGCTGGTGTGTGCCACTGCCCACTGCTACTACACAGCCACCGCTGGGGGGAACATGGCAGCTGACAACACAGGGGCCGGGTAGGAGAGGAAGGGAGGAAGAACCCTGTCTCCAGCCACAGCTCTGGGGGATGTCACAGATGCAGGCTAATTAGCTGAGATCACAATCACTGTGATGGGAGTGGGAGCCTGACACTTGACAGGAGCCAGGTTTCTACTGCCCTGAGCAGCTGCAGGCGCCATTTGACCCAAATCCGACCAAGGGGCTCGAGAGTTACCCAGCGCCCACTGTGCTGGGGGGGGGGCAGAGGGATCAGCGCCTGGGAGGGTCTCTCACTGCTCTCTGCATTGAAGCTGTAATTCTGTGCTCGGGCGCTGGGGTCAACATGGAATACAAGGGGAGAGCACCCCCCCCCACAAGACCTCCTCCCGCTCCCTGCAGCACCCGCTGTGTGTGACGGAGGAGGGTCACCTGAGCACACAACCCCGGCGTCTTCTCTGTGGTTACAGTTGTTGTCCCCCCCCACGGCCGAGCCCTGCAATCCGAGAGGGCAGCCTCTGTCCCCATGCAGCGAAGGTCGTCCAGCCAGATGGGATCAGATCCTTGTCCAAAGTGAGCCCTCTGTGGGGCTGATAGCGCTGTCCCGCAGCCCAGCTGCCGGCACACGACTGTGGCATCGGTTAAGTCCCAGCCGTCATCGCACACGGTCCCCCAGTGCTGGTTGTGCAGCACCTCGACTCTCCCAGCGCAGGTACTCGAACCGTTCACCAGCCGGAGTTGATCCGCTTCTGAGATGCCGGCATCTGCAAACACCCAAGGGAACAAACACTCAGGGAGGTTCCTGAGCGTCTGCGAGCCGCCTGCCGGCGACGGGTGTGACAGTCGCTGGGGTGTGAGCCCCCACCACTGACCAGGCCAATCACTTGGCAAGGCTGAAATTTTCCACCTCCCTCCCCACCAGCTGTCACCTAGTGAGGCGGACGGGGCTGCAGCCTGTGACTGGTCCTGCCAGAGCTCTCAGTGAAACAGGTCCCCCCCCACACTGCCCTGCTGACCTGGGCACATGGCTCGGTGGCAGCCCTTGCTGCCCGTGGGTCTAGCGCTGCCAGCCCCGTGCCTGTGTGGGGTGAACAACGGCAGAGCTGGGCTGGCGGCTGCATCCTTGCAGGGGGCAGCAGCTCTGGGGCAGAGGCTAACAGACGGGTGGGTGGATTGTAGAAGCCCTGACTTGTCGCTGCCTGTTGGCAGCCTGGGGCACAGCCCTTGGGCTGGGGTTCCCAGCCCGATGGCCTGGCCGGAGGGACAGCTGCAGCAGAGATGTGGCTTAGCCCGATCTGCGTGTGCCTGTGGGGCAGCAATACCACCAGGCCCATCCGGCTAGGGAGAGCCCCGCTGGAAGGCTGCATAGCTGGCTGCACAGCCCCATGGCTGAGCAAGGGCTGAACAAGCTCTCCTCTGACGGCCTCAGGGCCAGGCCTGTAGGTAGAAATTTCTTGGGGGGGGGCTGCTTTTTTTTGGTAAATGTGGATTTATTTCCATATAAAGGAGCCCAGCCCCACTCCCAGCCTCGCCTGGGGGTAAGGCAATCAGCCACAGCCTTCCGTCAGCCAGCGGAAACACAGGGGAGGGCAGCTGGGGCAATGCCTTCCCCTGCCCATCCAGAATCGCTGTCCTCATGCTTACTTGGGAGATCATGGGGCGGGGGGGTGTTCACACTCTTTGCACCCCCTGAGTATGGGCCTGAAATACTGTGCCCTCATTCCCCAAGAACACAGAGCTGGTCGTAACACACCCAGCAGAATAAAACTTGTGCTATAAAAAGAAAAAAAAAAGGAAAATAAAACTCCCAGGTACAAATCAAAGTTCAAAACCCACAGCCAGTGCTAGAATAGAAACACAGATGGAATTGCAAAAACCAGTGACCTCCCGCTACTGAAATGCTTTTGAGCATTAGCTATTATGATAAATACAAACAGTGCCAGGACACTCATTGCACAATGATAATACAGAGAAATGATGAAATGTTCAGAGTAATAAGAGAAACAGAAATAACATTTGTAAAGGAGCAAAACGCTAATGAAAATGGGTTCCCAGAACGGGAGTGCAATTCAGGGAATCACAGACATGTTTGTGAACTTTTATGAGAAGTGATGTATGAACTAAAAGACTTCGAAATCCTCCAACAGTGTTACGCATTCCCTCGAACGCTGCAGGTGGGATGTTTCACAGCAGGGGTGGGGAACCTCAGGCCCGGGGGCTGAATGTGGCCCCTGGCTTGCCTGGATCTGGCCCCCATGGCTCTGGGCATTGGGGAGCCAGCGCTGACACTCCAGCCCCCTGCTGCCCTCCTGTGGGGCTGGAGCACACAAAATCTAGGCTGCCGGCCCACCCCAGGCTCTGATGCGGGAGGGGAATGCTAGGAGTGTCTTTCTGCTTCTCACTGGGCGGCCACATCAATAAAAGGGGTTTCTTGGTGGGTTTTTTTGGTTTTGTTTTTGGTTTTTGCTTCTCACTCACGTGCAGCCCCCAACTGATTTTTCTGTGGGTCATTGGCCTCTGACCCCAAAAAAGAATCCCCACTCCTGTTTTACAGTGTTCTGTCCACTGTACTGTAGCAGTGCAGAAAAGGGCACTATGAGGGCTAGCAGTTGGAGCCAAGGCATTAGGGCAACTGTACCTTTAAGAGCACAGTCAGGAAGCTGCCCTGTGCTGATACATTTCACCCTGAGGCTACATCTATACTGCAAGCCTCTTGCAGAAGAGCAAATGCAAATGGGGTGCTCATTTGCATATGCAGCACTCTCATTTGCATTTCCCCTTCCTTTCCCTTTTGCACAAGAGGTTTTTGTGCAAAAAAGCGCTGGGTAGATGGTGCCTTTTTGTGCAAAAAAAACCCTTTTGTGCAAGAGCCATTCTGCCTCATTTTTTTGAGGGGAAAAAGAGCGCTCCATTTGCATTTGCTCTTCTGCAAGAGGCTTGCAGTATAGACGTAGCCCGAGGCAATAAAAAAACCCTCCCTGCCCCCTTTGTGCCCCCCGCACCCCTGCCTTTGCACACTCAGCAGGTGGCTCACTGCCCCAGGTAGCTGTTACCCCCTTTACTCCTCCCTGTATGGGGGCAAAACCTGGGGGGCTGGCTACATCTCCCCCCAGCCAAACCCCAGCTCCAATCACCCCCTCCTGATTTTCCTTTCTAGCTCCTCTTCTGCCTGACCTAATGTTACTTGATCCCCCGCAACCAGTTAATTTCTGCCCCTGCTCACACCCAACCCATCCCCCCACTGTGATTTGCCCCTGAATGCTTGTAAAGAGCCAGAAGCAGCATCTGAATCCACGGGCATGCAGCAGCTCTCACTGAGCATGCTCAGTTCCGGTGCACATTCTCAATACACACCGAGTAGCGAATTCTGACAGGCAATTGCTTTTGTCGCTGCACCAGCGTAGGAGAGGGGCTGACCCCCCCCTTCACATTTGGCGGACGTTGGGGGGGTGCTTGCACCCGTTGCGCCCCCCTGCATACAGGCCTGCTGTCCATGAACACACCCACTCTGCCTGAGACCCCAGCAACAGGGCCATGCTGGCTGGGTCTGGTTACAAATCCCAGTCGCACTGAATGCCGGTCAGTGCCGGGCTCTTCTCCTCGCTTGAGCAAAGCCCAGCAGATCTGGGCTCCCTGGCTGAGGGGTCACAACAACGGCACTGAACTCACTGCGCAGGGGCTCACACACCGGACTCCCCTGAAGCGGGAGGGCAGAGATAGGTGCTCTTGCTGAGCGTGGGGCTCTGTGGGAAAGCTCTAGGCCTGGTTTAATCTGCCCCTCCCGCTCTTCCAAGGCCGGGCTCCGGTAGGTGTCTTTGGTTGGTGATCACTAGAGCTGAAATCACCTGCCCTGAGAGCAGAGTTGTTGACTCAAGTCCCATGACTTGAACTCAAGTCCGACTTAAGTTGCCTAGGTGACTCGTCTTGAGACTCAACTCGGGTTCATTGTTCGTGACTTGAGACTCGACTGGATACTTGCTAATTTTGTTAAATCGACTTGGAAATTAAAATTGTCCGAAAATGCCGATATTGATGGCTTGTACAAAAGTGACTTGACATTTTTAAAATTAAGACTTGAGACTCGATTTGGGACTTGACTTGAAAGTGACTTTAGGGACTTGAGACTTGAACTGTAGTGACTTGGGACTTGACAATGACGACTTGAAGACAACACTGCCTGAGAGGGTGTTTCTGCCCAGCCCGCATGGCACTGTTTCCCCACCTAGAGCTGGGGGGGAGCTCAGTAGAGCCATCTGCAGGGGTCACTGTACCAGGGCAGGGGGGCAGCAGAAGGTGAGGGTGCATGGTGTGCAAGGGCACTATTTAGGGGTACTAGAGTTTGAACCCCTGGATTTCATACTTGAGGTCTGCTTAAAGCTGCATTCCCTGGCTCCAAAGAAGTTCTTAAATGCAACAGAGTTTGAGCTGCTTGCAGCTTTGCCTTTGGGGCAGGGAGTTTGTTGTAAAAAGAGGGAGGCAGGTGATTAAGAATAACAAAAGGCTGGGTATTCCAGTAATTGAAGGATCGTTAGAGCATCATGAAAACATTGCCAGGTACTCCAATAAAAAGATAGGAGGGGAAAAGAGTAACCATGAGTGTTGTGCTGCTCAGATTTGCATTTGGACTAGTACAGTTAAGCTTATAAATGTTCTTAGAAAAGGGGTAAATAGTGAGGTGGTAACATTTGCAGACACTACAAAATTACTCAAAATAGTTAAGTCCAAAGCTGACTGCAAAGAGTTACAATGGGATCTCACAAAACTGGGAGATTGGGCAACACAAGGGCAGATGGAATTCAGTGTTGACAAGTGCAAAGTAATGCACATGAAGAATATAACCCCAGCTATACATACAGAAATGATGGGATCTAAATTAGCTGTTACCACTTAAGAAAGAGACCTTGGAATCATTGTGGATAATTCCCTGAAAACATCTGCTCAATGTGCAGTGGCAGTCTAAAAACTAAAAGCTAACATAATTTTGGGAATCATTAGGAAAGGAATAGATGAGAAGACAGAAAATACCATATTGCCTCTACAAAAAGTCATTGGATTTGTATGCCCACATCTTGAATACTGGATGCAGGTCTGGTCACCCCATCTAAAAACAGATCTATTGGATTTGGAAAAGATACTCAAAGGGCAACCAAAATGATCACGGGTAGGGAACGCCTTCCATATGAAGAGAGATTAACAAGCCTGGGACCTTTTCAGCTTGGAAAAGAAATGACTTTCTTTTCCAAGGGAGGATGTGTTAGTTCGAACTAGGGTGGCTAATGTAGGCATTCGAACTTGCAAATGAAGCTCGGGATTTAAATATCCCGGGCTTTATTTGCATGTTCCCGGGCACTGCCATTTTTAAATGCCCCGTAGTTCGAACTACCTGCCCGTGGCTACACACGGCACGGACTAGGTAGTTCGAATTAAAGCTCCTAAATTGAACAACCGTTACTCCTCATTTCAATTGCCGATGTTAATCTTGCTTTGCACTGGCACTCTGGTTCCAAAGAGGATGGAGAAAGGCTGTTCTCAGTAGTGACGGATGGCAGAACAAGGAGCAATGGTCTCAAGTTGCGGTGGGAGAGGTCCAGGTTGGATATTAGGAAAAACTATTTCCCTAGGAGAGTGATGAAGCACTGGAATGGGTTACCTAGGGAGGTGGTGGCATCTCCATCCCTAGAGGTTTTTAAGTCTCGGCTTGACAAAGCCCTGGCTGGGATGATTTAGTTGAGGTTGGTCCTGCTTTGGGCAGGGGGCTGGACTTGATGACTCCTGAGGTCTCTTCCAGCCCTGGGACTTTATGATTCTATGATTATTACTGGAATGAGGTTACTCCTGGAGGCTCGCAGGGCACACCATTAAGTTTGTACGGGGCCAGCAATGTGGAGGCACCACCATTGTGTATTATTTTAGAAGCAAGGGACTGCAGCCAGAGGGTCCCAATATCCAACATCACCACTGGGTGTCACGGAGTGTGAGGGAGTCACCAGGCCCTGCACCCCCATCCGCTGCCAGATGTGGCTCTCAGCCAGCAAATAGAACAGAAGGTTTATTGGTTGACAGGGTCACAGTGTAGCACAGGCTTGTTGTTACGGGAACCAAGAGCATTCAGTACAATCCATATTCGGTATAGGGGGGCCCAGAGCCTGGCTCCCCAAACCAGCTAGACTCCCCCTTCCCTAAGCCAGCCGAAAAACTAAACTCACACACCCAGCAACTGGTCCTAGTCCTCTACCTTCTTCTTTGTTGAAATTCCTGGGTAAGGTGTTATCTGCTGTCACCTGGTCCTCAGGAGGTGAGAGACTGAACATACTTCCCCAGTGAGCCATGACCAGCCTTCCTCTCCTCATCCAAATAGTATTGCAGTGCCCAGAGAAACTGAGGCATGTGCACACACATACAGAGTTACTACAGAACAGCACAGGACAGTAGACTCACATACAACACAACAAAGCACACAGAGTGAATACAAACCAGAGTGAAAACAGTGACTACAAGAGTGAATACAATCCCTGCTACATCGTACTGGGATACTCGGATCTTCTTTAATGCTAAAACCATCAGGCACCCAGGCACAAAGGTGAATGTTTCATGCTCTTGAGTAATCCAGGGAGGAAAGAGGGGGTTACATAAGGATATATATTAAAATTTTAAGTCTAACTAGTGTCCCTTAAGTGACTTCCTACAAGATGTCAAAAATATTAATATCAGAGCTGTGTGAGTCTAATATCTATTTAATTTTCTTTCTTTTATATAGGAATTAGATACAGTGCTCCCACCAGCTAACTGCTATGTTATCTGCCAAAAACCCTAGAGTTTTCCAGAGCCTTAGTAGCCCTAGAAAGAGGGGATATGTGTGTGTGTGGGAGGGCGAATGGGATCAGTTTCCCCCCACCTTTGGTGCTTGGCTTGTACTGAGCATGCTCAGTAATACTACTGAAGCTGCTATCTTCAGTGTTCCTCACGACGCTCTTACTCTCTTCCCCTCCAATCACGGTATGCACAGGTTGTCCCCCTGTACCAAAATGTGAAATGGCGCCCCCCCAATGGAGTGGTGAGTGGCTGGCAGGGCAGCTGCTACTGGAGCAAGCACCCCGCGAGCAAAGCGCAATCTTCCCCACCTCAGGGTAGGAGTGGACTCATAGGTGCACCTCTGAACTCTGCGCCCTCACTAACCAAAGGCTGCGTGGCCCCAGGGAGCGAGCTGATAGCCAGGGTCTGAGGAACAGGAGGTCCCAGCCATGCCTGGAGTAAAACGCTGGGAGGTCTGCGGGGGGAGCGCTGCTCTGCCAGACAGCAACATGGCTCGCTCAGCGAGGCTGGGCTCTGGTAAGCTAGGTGTGATTCTGTGCGCCATGAAGCTGTTGCTTTCCCGCCCGGCGACTCGCCACCCCTCGAATCGCCACACGCTGTGACACCACCTGTGCTCGGTGTGACTATGAACGGAGCTCAGGTGTGCGTTGAGTGAGCGGTGGGGTGGTGGAAAGTGGAACTGGTCAGCTGGAGGCCTGCTCCTTTGAGAGCAGCAGGGCTTGGGCTGCTGTGAGTGCCCAGTAGAACAGGGGCTGGGCACTGTGGGGGGATGCTTGGAGGGCTGGGGGCTCAAGTGTGCCCATTGCTAACTAAGGATGTTAAAATGTGGTTAATTGACCAGTCAACTAGTCGATGGAATTTCTAGTCTAAAATGTGGTTAATTGACTAGTCAACAGGCACTTCCGCATTCCTCCCTTGAAATGTACAAGAGCCCCCTGCTGGGGCTCTTGTACATTTCAAAGGAGGAATGCAGAACTCTGCATACAGCCTGGGGCCAGCGGGGGCTCTTGTGCATTTCAAAGCCATGGAGCCCAGGATCAGCAGGGGACTCAGAGTCCCCCACTGACCACGGGCCCCATGCTACGCTGCATGCCACTAGAAGCCCGGGTTCAGCTGGGGAGTCCCCAGCTGACCCTGGGTTCTGCACGGCACTTCCCTGCAACCCGCCCCAGGTTCTGGGGAAGTGCCACACAGAGCCCGGGATCAGCTGGGGAGTCCCCTGCTGATCCCAGGCTCCACTGCTCCTTTGAAACATGCGGATGCGTCTCTGCGTGGCATTTCCCCAGAACCTGGATCAGGTCCGCGGATCAGCTGTGCGGCCGCTGCCCCTTTAAAATGCTGCCTCTGGTATTTCAAAGGGGCAGCTGCTGTGGAGCCAGAGTCAGCTGGGGACTCCCCAGCTGACCCTGGGTTTTGGGGAATGCCACGCAGAACCCGGGATCAGTTGACCCCGGGCTCCACTGCTGCCCCTTTGAAATGCGCGGAGGCAGTGTTTTAAAGGGGCAGCTGCTGCACAGCTGATCCCGGACAGCTGTGCAGCAGCTGCCACTTTGAAGTACCTGTTCCCCATCCCTTTGCTGCCTCTATCTAATACAGGCAGCGGGGTGTGTGTGTGTGTGTGTGTGTGTGGAATTGACTAGTTGACTAGTCAAAAGACTATCGGATAAGCAAATGCTTATTGGAGAGTCAACTTGTCTTTAACATCCCTACTGCCAACCTGGAGAGAGGCCACCCCACAAAGGCTAGAGGGCACGGCTTGTGCAGTCTATAGCCAAGGGAGAGGGGGAGCTGTACCCCAACAAGCACAGATGTAGCTTTCTTATGCCAGGGACCATGGCATCACAGCAGGGCATCAGGGATACCACAACTGCAAGGGGAATGTGTCCCCTACTGACTCCCCACCACCTTCCTGCAGCACAGGCCCTTTCGCACTGCACTGAGGCACTGAGGTCAGCACTGACTTCAAGGAGAGAGCACCCCCTACTGACCAGCCTGCTCTCTGTAGCGCAGGCCTCCAGAACCACACAGGGGCAGCTAGTGAGAGGTGTGCGCCCCCTATTGGAACTGCCATATTTCTCCTTGAAGCATAGGCCCCAAGCAGGGGTCATTGAATCCTAGAACACTAGAACTGGAAGGGACCTCGAGAGGTCATCGAATCCAGTCCCCTGCCCTGACGGCAGGGCCCAGTACTGTCTAGACCATCCCTGATAGATGTCTGTCTAACCTGCTCTTAAATATATCCAGAGATGGAGATTCCACAACTTCCCTAGGCAATTTATTCCAGTGCTTAACCAACCTGACAGTTAGGAAGTTTTTGAAAATGACCAACCTAAACCTCCCTTGCTGCAATTTAAGCCCATTGCTTCTTGTCATGTCCTAAGAGGCCAAGGAGAACAATTTTTCTCCTCGTTCTTGTGACACCCTTTTAGATACCCGAAAACTGCTCTCATGTCCCCTCTAAGTGTTCTCCTTTCCAAACTAAACAAGTCCAATTCTTTCAGTCTTCATTCATAAGTCAAGTTCTCTAGACCTTTAATCATTCTTGTTGCTCTTCTCTGGACCTTCTCCAATTTCTCCACATCTTTCTTGAAATGTGGTGCCCAGAACTGGACACAATATCCAAGTGAGGCCTAATCAGCGCAGAGTAGAGCGGAAGAATGACTTCTCGTGTCTTGCTCACAACACTCCTGTTAAAGCATCCCAGAATCATGTTTGCTTTTTTTGCAACAGTGTCACACTGTTAAATCATATTTAGTTTGTGGTTCACTATGACCCCTAGATCTCTTTCTGCAGTACTCCTTCCTAGGCAGTTGCTTCCCATTCTGTATGTGTGAGACTGATTGCTCCTTCCAAAGTGAAACACTTTGCATTTGTCCTTATTAAACTTCATCCTCTTTACCGCAGACCATTTCTCCAGTTTGTCCAGATCACAGCTTGGTATCATCTGCAAACTTAATAAGCGTACTCTCTATGCCAATATCTAAATCATTGATTAAGATACTGAACAGAACTGGTCCCAAAACTGACCCCTGAGGAGCCCCACTTGTTATGCTCTTCAAGCATGACTGTGAACCATTTATAACTACTCTCTGAGAATGGTTATCCAGCCAGTTATTCACCCACCTTATAGTAGCTCCATCTAAGTTGTATTTCCCTAGTTTATTGATATGAAGGTCATGCGAGACTGTATAAAATGCTTTACTAAAGTCTAGGTATACCATATCTACTGCTTCCCCCTTATCCACAAGACTTGTTATCCTATCAAAGAAAGATATCAGATTGCTCTGACATAATTTGTTCTTTACAAATCCATGCTGGCTGTTACCTATCATCTTATTATCTTCCTGGTGTATGTAGATTAATTCCTTAATTACTTGCTTCATTATCTTTCCTGGCACAGAAGTTAAACTGATTGGTCTGTAGTTTCCTGGATTGTTCTTATTTCCCTTTTTATAAATGAGAACTATATTTGCCCTTTTCCAGTCTTCTGGAATCTCTCCTGTCTTCCATGATTTTTCAAAGATGATAGCTAAAGCCTCAGATACCTCCTCTATCAGCTCCTTGAATAGTCTAGGATGCATTTCATCAGGCCCTGGTGACTTGCAGACATCTAACTTTTCTAAGTGATTTTTAACTTGTTCTTTTTTTATTTTATCTTCTAAACCTACCCCCTTCCCACTAGCATTCACTATGTTAGGCATTCCTTCATCATCAGACTTCTTGGTGAAGACTGAAATAAAGAAGTCATTAAGCACGTATGCCATTTCCACATTTCCTGTTACTGTTTCTCCCTCCTCACTGAGCAATGAGCCTACTCTGTCCTTGGTCTTCCTCTTGCTTCTAATATATTTATAGAATGTCTTCTTGTTTCCCTTTATGTCTGTAGCTAGTTTGAGCTCATTTTGTGCCTTTGCCTTTCTAATCTTTCCCCCGCATACCTGTATTGCTTGCTTATATTGTGTGGGGCAATGGCCCATAATGAGCTACCCCCCCTGCTCCCTGCAACACCCACAGTACTATGATGGACGAGGGTTACCTGAGCACACAACACCGGCATCTTCTCTGTGGTGACAGTTATTGTCTCCCCACGGCCGAGCCTTGCATTCGGTGAAAGCAGCTTCTGTCCCTGTGCACTGAACATCATCCAGCCAGATATGGTCAGCTCCTTGCCCAAACCGAGCCCCGCCTGGGGCTGATATCGCCGTCCCACAGCCCAGCTGTCTGCACACGACTCCAGCATCAGTTATGTCCCAGCTGTCATCACACACGGTTCCCCACTGCTGGTTGTGCAGCACCTCAACTCTCCCAGTGCAGCGATTGGGGCCGTTCACCAGTCGGAGCTGAACCACGTTTGATATGCCTGAGTCTGCAACATCCCAAGGGAATAACCATTCAGGGAGGTTCCTGTGTGTCTGATCCAGGGGTGGGCAAAATGGCTTCTGCAGGCTGGATCCAGCCCACCAAGCGGGTTGATCCAGCCTGCAGAGGCCCTGGCACTCCCTCACCCCAGGCCAATTATGGTCTGGGAGGGGGGGAGAAGTGCAGGAAGTTTCCTTCGCCCTGCAAGGAGTGCACGGCACTTAGAAGTGCCATGTGGTCCTGGAAGGGTGGGAGGGGACTTTGTGTGCTCTGCCCCCAGACCAATCAGGGCCTGAGGGTCAGGGGAAGCACGTGAAGTTTCTTCTGCCCTGCCCCTACCCTGCAAGGAGCACATGGTGCTTAGAAGTGCTACACTGTCCTAGCAGAGCAGGAAGAGACTTCGCGTGCTCCCCTGCCCCCAAGACTCTTCCCACCGCCAGGGACATTGGTATCTAGGGGGAAATCTTTGGAGGGGCAAAGACTTCATGCACTCCCTCACCTCCAGACCAATCATGGTCTGTGGGCAGGGAAGCAGGGAAGTATTCTGGCCCCACCCCTTCCACTTGAGGCCCCGCCCCTTCCAGTGCAGCCTGGGGCCACTTCAAAAATTTCTGAAGTGGCCTCTGCTAAAATATGATTGCCCACCCCTGCTCTGATCACTAGTGACTCTGAGGAACGGAGTGCCTCCCACTGACAGGACTTAACAGCCTCAGCGACAGCCTGTCAGGGATTCACACCTGCTAAGGCTGTAGCCAAAATGTAGTATTTTAATGTTGGTATAAGAATGTAAGTCTGGTGTATAATGATTTGCTTATAAGTTCTGTATGTTTCTATTTCACCCTGTTTCTCATGATTAGACAATGTCTGCACTGCAAACTAGTAACTCCGTGACCCTTTGTCTGGAATGCTCTGTAAATTGTTTGGAATGAGCGAAGAATGTCTGAGAAAGGCATCAGATATGTCTGAATGGTCGACAAGACTTGATGACTTGGTTCAGAGAAGACTTGAGAGACCTGGAGATAATCAGAGAACATTCCTTGTGCCTAAGGCTAAATGAATTTGCAGAATAGAGGAGCCCTGGAGACAGGCCGACATCCAGAAGATTATACAATAAACAAGCTTGTCCATAAACATGAAAGGAAATTTTGCGGGAAACCTCCAAAATTAACCTATCAAGGTTTGCAGCATGACACTGCAAAACCCATAGACCCCAATGGGATCGGACAAGTATAAAAAGGGGGGGCTCTTGCCATAAAACTGGGTTTTGTCCTGCAAGCCAAGCCTCAGAGGAGCCTCAGATCATGATAGATGAACCTCCACTCCTCACTCATGCTCAATCTTACTTGGCTGGTAACATTAACTTAAGCCAGGACAAACTGGTAACTATAAATCATCTGCAGGACCTGTGTGTGTGTCACTGTATTCTTAATAAATATGACATGTTGTCTTTTCCCCTAAAAAAGATCCCATGTGCTTCTTATACTCATAACAAGGCTGCCAATTAATTGCAGTTAACTCATGATTACCTCATAATCACGATTTAAAAAAATTTATCATGATTAATCACAGTTTAAATCACAGTTAAAAACAATAGAATACCAGCTGAAATTCATTAAATATTGTTGATGTTTTTCTACAATTTCAATATCAACACAGAATACAAAATGTATAGTGCTCGCTTTATGTCATTATTTTGGATTACAAATCTTTACACTAGAAAAAAGATAACACGAAATAGTGCTTTTCAGTTTGCCTCATACAAATCTTGTCCGGTGATCTCTGCATCGTGAAAGAGAAACTTAGAAATGTAGGTGTCTGTTGTTACATAATTGCACTCAAAACCAAAACAGAGTAAAACTTAGAGCAGAGGTGGGGAACTTTTTGGGGGTTGGGGGCCACTGACCCACAGAAAAATCAGTCGGGAGCCGCACACACACAAAAAAGTGTCCCCGACTGAGAAGCAGAAAGACACTCCACACGTTCCCCTCACACACTAGAGCCTAGTAGATTTTGTGTGCTCTAGTCATGCAGTGAGGGGGTTGGCGCACCATTGCAGGTTCCCCAATGCTAGGCGGGGGGAAGCCCAGAGCCTCAGGGAGCAGATCTAGGCAAGCCAAGGAGTGCATCCGGCCCCCGGGTCTTAGGTTCCCAACCCCTTATTTAGAGCCTCCACCAGGTATAGGCAAAACACCCTCTGCGGGCGGCATCTGGTGCACCAAGCCACTGGATTCGGTCCATGGACACAGCGGGGAGCCTCAGGCAGACTCCCTGCTCGCTCTGCCCCCTGGCATGCTGCTCAGAAAAGTGGCTTCTGGGCCGTTTTGCTTCACAAACAGCAGGGAGTGGTGCTTCACATGCTGCTCCCACCCTCAGCACAATCCCATTGGCCCTCCCTCAGCCTCTTATTCACAGATGCACATGGCCCCTGCAGCCTGTGTGGGGTCAGGGTAGGGTCCTGACTGAGAAATGTGCTGGGCTCCTGGCCAGGAGTCTCACAAGGTAAATCTCCCTGACAGAGCCTGCCTCTGGCCCTCTAGTCCCTCCCTCCCCACCTGCCCTCTGCCCCCCTACTCCAACCCCTACCCCACATAATCCCCCCTCCTGAGCCCATGCCCTCCCAGACCCTGCACCCCAATCCTCTGCCCCAGGTCACAACTGCCTCCTTCACCCAAAGTCCCTCACAGACCCTCATACACCCCAATCCCTTACCCCAAACTCCCCTCTGCACCCACCCTCCATCCTAGACCCTGCACCTCCTCCATTAATATCATGGAAGGGTGCAGCCCTTGACCACTTTCCAAAATCTTGGAGTGGCCCCCCATCAATAATTATTGCCCACCCCTGGCCTACACGTTCATTTACTCCTACTTCTTGTTCAGTCAGTGTCTCGGACTAACAGTTTTGTTTACATTTACAGGAGATAATGCTGCTTGCTTCTCATTTACTCTAATATCACCTGAAAGCAAGAGCAGGCATTTGAATGACAATTCTGTGGCCGGCATTGTAAGGTATTTATGTGACAGATATGCTAAAATTCATACGCCACTTCATAGAATCATAGAACCATAGAGCTGGAAGAGACCTCAGAAGATCATCTAGTCCAGCCCCCTGCTCTAGGCTGGACCAATCCCTACTAAATCAACCCGGCCAGGGCTTTGTCAAGCCGAGACTTAAATACCTCTAGGGATGGAGACTCCACTACTTCCCTAGGGAATCCATCCCAGTGCTTCACTACCCTCCTAGTGAAATAGTTTTTCCTAATGTCCAACCTGGACCTTTCCCACCACAACTTGAGACCATTGCTCCTTGTTCTGTCATCTGTCACTACTGAGAACAGCCTTTCTCCATCTTCTTTGGAACCTCCCTTTAGGAAGTTGAAGGCTGCTATCAAATCCCCCCTCATTCTTCGCTTCTGCAGACTAAACAGACCCAACTCCCTCATGTTTTGACCACCGTTCAAAGGACATGGCTCCATGCTGATAATGCTCATTAAAAAAGTGATGAGTTCATTTAATTTGTGACTGAACTCCTTGGGGGATAATTCTATGTCCCCTGCTCCAAGCTTTATTTGCATTCTGCCATAGATTCCATGTTACAGTAGTCTTGGATGATGGTTCAACCCTCTCTGCCTCCCAATTCTCCAGCCCATACTGTCTCCCACAATGCCTTGCTAGAGATAAGCAGCAACCCCCTCCAGGTGCTGTGACTGCTCAAGCCGAGCAGTGCAGATTTATTAATTGGTTCACCATTTCATCAATGGAAAGCGGATATACACCAGCCATTGTGAAATTCAAGGAGATTCATCACACACTTTAGGAAGACTCACTGGTAAAGATAAACAATTAAACAGATGTATTGATTAAAAATGATAGATTTTAAGTGACTATAAGTGATATGCGAAAAGTCAGAGGGAGTTATCAAAAGAAAAGAAAATATAAGCATGCAGTTTAAACTCTCAACCCTATTAGATTGGGCAACATCTAAATTAAGCAGTTTTTCTCACCCCACTGGGTATTTCAGTTGAGGGCTGTTCCAAGCCCCCGTCTTGCATCGGTCTGGCATTGGGGAGCCCATGCTGATGCTCCAGCCCCCTCACCATCTCCCCACGGGACTGGATCACACAAATTCTACTATCCTGGGTTCCCTCAGGCTCTGGTGTGCAAGGGGAATATGGGGAATGTCTTTCTCCTTCTCAGTCAAGGGTCACATCAGTGAGGTTTTGTTGTTGCTGTTATTTTTGTTTCTCACTTGTATGTGGCCCCGACTGATTTTTCTGAGGGTCAGCAGCCCCCGACCTAAAAAAGGTTCCCCACTCCTGATATACAGGTTTGTCCCTTAAACCTGGGCCAGCCTCCTCTGCTGGAAGCTTCAGTCTTCTTCTCAGTGCCCTTGTTGCTGGCAGCATGGGGCAGGGGCAGGAGAAAGGCCAAGTATGTGGTCCCAGTGCTCTGTTTTATACCCTCAGTCCATGTACTTGGAGAACACAAGCCCAGGTATGAGCCCTGCTGAGGGTATGTCTACACTGCAGAGGTGTTGTTTTTTCCGAAAAAACTTCACTTATGTCCACACTGCAATGACGTTCTTTCAAAAGAAAATCGAAAGAATGCAGGGGATTTTCCGACAGGGGTAAACCTCATTCTACGAGGAAGAACGCCTTTTCCGAAAGACCTCTTTCCGAAAAAGGTGTGTGTGGATGGAGAAGAGGGAGTTTTTTCAGAAGAAGAGGGAAGAGGAAAAAACACAGGTGCCCTGGTGGCCATGCTATCCATATCAATCATTGCTTACATGCGAGATAGCGTCCAGGCAGTCTGGACACTATCTTTCGAAAAAGTGCATCACTTTTTCGATGTGCTTTTGCAGTGTGGACGTTCTCTTTCTAAAGAATTTTTTGGGGAAGATCTCTTCTGAAAAAGGTTCTTTTGAAAGAAGCCTGCGGTCTAGATGTACCCAAGGAGTGAACAGAACAGGGAATCATCATGTGATCCCTCCTCTGTCATCCATTTCCAGCCTCTGACAAACAGAGGGTAGGGACACCATTCCTACCCATCCTGGCTAATAGCCATTGATGGATCTAACCTCCATGAATGTATCTAGTTCTTTTTTGAACCTTGTTAAAGTCCTGATCTTTACAACATCCTCTGGCAAGGAGTTCCACAGGTTGACTATGCGCTGCACAAAGAAAAACTTTGGATTGATGTTGAGCAGAATTCATCATCAACATGGCCACAAATACTCTGGAATGATGGTCAAAACATGGGACATATGAACCTTTAATGCATCTGGCGCACGAATACCTTTTTATGCCAGCTACAACAGTGCCATGCAAATGCCTATTCTCACTTTCAGGTAACATTATAAAAAAGCAGGCAGCATTATCTCCTATAAATATAAACTAACTTATTTGTCAGAGCAACTGGCTGAACAAGAAATAGGACTGGGTGGATTCGCAAGCTCTAAAGTTTTATTTTGTCTTATTTTTGAATGAAGTTATTTTGTACATAATTCTACATTTGTAGTTAATATTTCATGATAAAGAGATTGCACTGCAGTACTTGTCTGAAGTGAACTGAAAATACTATTTCATTTGTTTCTTTTTTATAGTGCAAATATTTGTCATGAAAAATCGATATGAAGTGAGCACTGTACACTTTCCATTCTGTGTTGTAATAGAAATCAATATATTTAAAAATATAGAAAACATCCAAAATATTTAAATAAATTGTATCTATTATTGTATAAAGGTGTAATTAATTACACAATTAATCACAATCAATTTTTTAAAGAAAGCCTTATTCTGAACAATTGGGATGCAGCCACCTCTGGTGTAGAACAGGGCAGCTGAGAGACCAGGCACAGAAACTCCTGGGCTGTGTAGGAGAGGAAGGAAGGAAGAATCCTGGTTCCAGTCACACTTTGTGGGATGTTATTGGCAAAGTGGAGATGGAAATCACCTGGAGTGACGGGGGAAGAGCCCCACACTTCATACAGGACCCCTGAGTGGCTGAATGGTCCATTAGACCCACATCCCACAAATGGGATCGAGGGTTACCCAGCGCCCATGGTGCTGCAGTGGGCTCAGCGCTGGAGAGGGTCTCTCACCGAGGCACATGCACTGCTCCCTGCAGTGCAGGCCCTAAGTGTGATGCTGGGGAGCTGGGGGCCAGAACTCACTGTGAGGAGAGAGCGCCCCTTACTGAGGCTCTGTTCCACTTCCCACAACACCCATGGTGACGGAGGAGGGTTACCTGAGCACACAACACCGGCATCTTCCCTATGGTTACAGTTATGGGTTCCCCAAGGCTTAGCCTTGCATACAGAGAGGGCAGCTTCTGTCCCTGTGCACTGAACGTCATCCAGCCAGATGGGATCCGAGCCTTGCCCAAATCGAGATGCCTTTGGGGCTAACAAGGCTGTTCCACAGCCCAGCTGCCTGCACACGACTTCAGCATCAATTAAATCCCAGTTGTCATCACACACGGTCCCCCAATGCTGGTTGTGCAGCACCTCGACTCTCCCGGAGCAGGTATTCGAACCGTTCACCAGCCGGAGCTGAGACTCTTCTGAGATGCCAGCATCTGCAAACACCCAAGGGAACAAACATTGAGGGAGGTTCCTGAGCGTCTGCAAGCCGCCTCCCAGTGACGGGTGTGACGGTCTCTGCCTCAGCCCCAGCCCCCACCACTGACCAGGCCAATCACTTGCCAAGGCTGATGTTTTCCACCCCCCTCCCTGCCAGCCAGGTGGACGGGGCTGCAGCCTGTGACTGCTCCCACCAGAGCTCTCAGTGAAACAGATCCCACCTCTCACCCCGCACTGCCCTGATGCAGGAGCCGGCAGGAGGCTCCTGGGGTACAGATTTACACCCTTGCTCCTGGTGCTGCTATTGGCTCCAGCGGGCGCCTGTGCGGGGCAGACGCTGCTTCAGCATATCCGTGATTCACAGCTGAGCATGACCAGATCCTCCTGTCCATTGGGCAGTTTGGGGCAGCTGCCCCAGGCCCTGTGCTTTGGTGGACCCCATGGCAGCCACTTCAGCCATCCTATGGACAGGGCTGTGGGGCCCAGGGTGGCCTGGAGGATTATTGGGGGCACTGGCATGCCACGGCATGGCAACAGGGGTCTCCACTCTCCCACTCAGCTCAGCAGTGGGAGCCAGAGCTAGCCCAGCAGCCAGCTCCATGCCACTCTGGCTCTGCCCTGCCTATCTCCCAGCCCGCTGCACTCTGCTTCACTGCAGCGTGGGAAACTGAGCTCCCCGACCCCAGCCCATTCGCCCCCGAGCAATGAAGGGCTCAGGGGAGCAGGCTGGGACTGGAGTCAGGGTAGCTCCTGCTCCCACTGCTGCAGTGAGTGTGTGTGGGGGGGTGGTCCCACCTGCTGCATGGTGCCTGACCTGCCTGCTCCCGTTGCATCGCCCAGGGAGGAGGCTTGAGGCAAGGGCTGCAATGAGGATGGGGTAGGGCGTGGGCAGAACAGTGTCATGAATTGTCAGAGCAAAAAAAATGTTTTGAAAAGGAGGCTGCCCCTTTAAGACGGCCGCCATCTTGGGCACCATTTTTAAAACTCCGCAGCTCCAACCTGGTAAGCACAGGAAAGCTGGGGGGTTGGAGGGGGAGCCGGTGGAGGGTGGGGGCTGTTTGGGGGGGCCTCAGGAGTGGCTTTGCAAGCCTCACTTTTGGGGGGCAAGAGCTGCATGCAGCTTGCGAGCCGTGGGTTGGCCACGTCTGGTGTAGAGGGAGGCATCACATGGCCAGCTCCTGGGTCTCTGCTGGTCACATGGGCCAGAGCAGCGTGTGCTCCGCTCCCAGCCCAGCCTGGCACCCCCCTAGCGTGGTGCCTGGAAAGTGACTCCTCTTGACCCCCTTCACTACGACTCTGCCACGCTCCTCACTCCCCCGCCAGACGCGGCAGGGGCAAATTGTCCCTGTCGGGCTTCCGTCAGACATATTTCACATGTCTGGTATTTCCTGTTTTTTTTTTACCGGACGGAGCCCGCAAATACCGGACTGTCCGGGTGAATCCCGGACACCTGGCAACCCTAGTATGGGCACTACAGTCTTTGAGAAGAGAACCATCTTATTGCTCCCTGAAGCACAGGCCCAAGCACCATGGCCCATAATGAGCTACCCACCCTGCTCTCTGCAACACCCACAGTGATGTGCTGGAGGAGCATTACCTGAGCACACAACACCGGCATCTTCTCCGTGGTGACAGTTATGTATGCCCCATGGCCGAGCCCGGCATACAAAGAGGGCATCCTCTGTCCCTGTGCACTGAACCTCATCCAGCCAGATAATGTCAGTTCCGCGTCCAAATTGAGATCTCCCAGGGGCTGATGACGCCGTCCCACAGCCCAGCTGCTGGCACACCACTTTGGCATCCTGTAAGTCCCAGCCGTCATCACACACGGTTCCCCACTGATGGTTATGAAACACCTCGACTCTCCCAGCGCAGCGATTGGGGCCATTCACCAGCCGGAGCTGAGCCGCTTCTGACATGCTTGCATCTGAAACACCCCAGGGGAACAAACGATCAGGGTATGTCTACACTAGCCCCCTAGTTTGAACTAGGGAGGCTAATGTAGGCATTTGAAATAGCAAATCAAGCCCAGGATTTAAATATCCCGCGCTTGATTTGCATCTTCTTGGCCCGTCGCCATTTTTGAAATTTACAAGTCTGGACTAACTGCCGCGCTCGCTGCAGGGGACCAGTAGTTGAAATAAAGCCTTTAAATCGAACTACCTGTTATTCCTCCTGGAATGAGGTTTAACAGCTAGTTCGATTTAGGCTTTATTTCAAATACCGGTCCCTGACACGCAGTAGACACGGTAGTTAGTCCAGACTTGTAAATTTCAAAAATGGCATCGTTGAAGATGCAAATCAAGCCGGGATATTTAAATCCTGGGCTTGATTTGCAATTTTGAATGCCTACATTAGCCTCCCTAGTTCAAACTAGGGGGCTAGTGTAGACATTCCCTCAGGGATGTTCATGTGAATGTGATCGTTAGTGACACTGGGGATTATAGCATCTTCCACTGATGGGACTGAACACAGCTACCATAGAATCCTAGAATCCTGGAGCTGGAAGACACCTCAGGAGTCCTCAAGTCCAGCTCCCTGCCCAAAGCAGGACCAATCCCAACTAAATCATCCCAGCCAGGGCTTTGTCAAGCCGAGACTTAAAAACCTCTAGGGATGGAGATTCTGCCCCCTCCCTAGGGAACTCATCCCAGTACTTCACCAACCTCCTATGGAAATAGTTTTCCTAATATCCAACTTAGACCTCCCCCACTATAACTTGAGACCATTGCTCCTCGTTCTGCCATCCGTCACTACTAAGAACAGCCTCTACATCCTCTTTGGAACCTCCCTTCAGGAAGTTAATCATAGAATCATAGAACCATAGAGCTGGAAGAGGCCTCAGAAGGTCATCAAGTCCAGCCCCCTGCTCTAGGCAGGACCAATCCCAACTAAATCAACCCAGCCCCCTAATATGCCATTAGCCTTTTTGGCTACAAGGGCACCCTGTTGACTCATATCCAGCTTCTCATCCACTGTAATCCCCAGGTCCTTTTCTGCTGAACTGCTACCTAGCCAGTCATTCCTAAGCCTATAACAATGCTTGGGATTCTTCCCTCCCAAGTGCATAACTCTGCACTTGTCCTTGTTGAACCTCATCAGATTTCTTTTGGCCCAATCCTCCAATTTATCTCAGTCACTCTGGACCTTAACCCTACCCTCCAATATATCTACCTCTCTCTCTAGCTTAGTGTCATCCACAAACTTGCTGAGGGTGCAATCCAATCCCTCATCCAGGTCATTAATAAAGATGTTGAACAAAACCAGCCCTAGAACTGACCTTTGGGGCACTGCACTTGAAACTGACCACCAAACAGACATGAGCCGTTGATCACTACCCGTTGGGCCCGACAATCTAGCCAGCTTTATATCCACCTTACAGTCTATTTATCCAATACATACTCTGTTAACTTGCTGGTAAGAATATTGTGGGAGACCGTACCAAAAGCTTTGCTAAAGTCAAGGTATATCACATCCACCAACTTCCCCATGTCCACAGAGCCAGTTACCTCATCATAGAAGCTAATCACATTGGTCAGTGAGACCTATGAAGGGCTCACTCTCTACCACTGATATGCAGACACCTCTAAGGTGAAACAGGGCAGCTGAGAAACAGGTGAGGGAAATCTGCCTCAGTCACTTAGGCAGGACATGGGGGACAATTCTGCATCCATACACAAAGATGCCAAATATTACAGGTTCAAAGCTACTCAGCTAAGAAGTTAATTGGCTGGGGCAATGGGGTTAAGAGCCTGATGCTTGACCAAGTGACCCAGGGCCCCTACTTCTTGTGAACAGCAGCAAGCTCTATTTGACAGTGAATCTGACCAGCAGAACTCTTAGGGTGTGTCTAGACTACAGGGTTTTGTCGACAAAAGTGGACTTTTGTCGACAAAACTATACCTGCGTCTACACTGCTGCTGAGTTCTGTTGACACAACGTCGACAGAACTCGACAGTTTTGTCGATGGTGGTAAACCTCATTCTACAAGGAATAACGCCTTTTGTCAACAGAGTTCTGTTGACAGAAGGTGTTATTGCATCTACACTGTCCTTTGCGTCTACGCTGTCATGTCGACAAAGCGGCTTGCTTTGTCGACAGAACTGGATGTAGTCTAGACACTCTTTGTCCACAGAAGCTTTGTCGACAGTATCTGTCGACAAAACTTCTGTCGACAAAAGCCTGTAGTCTAGACGTACCCATAGTTCCCTAGGCCCAAAGCACCCGGTTGGACCTCCTGTGTAGCACAGGCCAGAGACATGCCCCAGAGTAATTCTTAGGCAGATCTCTGAGAAATAACCAAGCTTGATTTTAAAATGGCCAGCAAGGGAGAATGCCCCACAGCCCTTGGTAAACTGTTCCAGTGGTTAATAATCCTCTCTATGTAAACCTTCACTTTCTTTGTAATTTCTCTCTTCAACTTCCAGCCACTGGATCTGACTAAGCACCGGGCTGTGAGATTGAAGCGTGGTTTAGCATCACATTTCTCCTCCCCAGGATGGTAATTGTAGACTGTGATCAAGTGACCTCTTCACCTTCTCTTTCTTAAGTGAAACAGACTGCTGGGTTCCTTGCATCTATCAATGCAGGGCAGGTTTTCAAATCCTTCTTTTCTGAACCTATTACATTTGTCAGCATCCTTCTTGAAATGTAAGCACCAGGACTGGCCCCAGGATCCCAGCAGCAGTCACACCAGTGCCACCTACAGAGATAAAATAACCTCCCCACAGCTACTCCAGAGCTCTCTCTGTATGCATCCCAGAGTTGCATTAGTTAGCCCTTTTTCACACAGTGTCAGTCTGGGAGCTCCTGTTCAGCTGATTATCCGCCCCCAAAATCTTTGTCGTCATCCCTGCTTCGCAGGAGAGCGTCCCCCCTCCTGTATGTATAGCCTGCATTCTGGGTTCCAAAGTGGACAATTTTATATTTGCTCATATTAAAAGACATCTGGTTTTGCTTGCACCCAGTTCACCTAGTGATTCAGATCACTCTGTGCCAATGACCTGTCCTCTTTGCTGTCCACCAGTCTCCTAGGTGTGTCCTCTGCAAACTGTCTGAGTAATGTTTTTATGTTTTCTTCCAGTTCCTTGACAAAAATGTTAAATAGTGTAGAGCCAAGCAGTGACCCGCAGGGCCTAGGCAAACACATTTGCCCAAAGATGATCTCCCATTGCCGATTACAATGAAACAAGTAAGTTGGCTAGTTATTAACCAATTTAACGTGTGACATGTCAATTTTGTATTGTTCTCACATGGTGCCAGGCCACAGGACCATCCTTACTCATATGCAGAATATGCAATTGTGTACAGCATCCAAACATTTGGGACACCACTGGGTCTTACTGTCCATCCACTTGCCTCTTCCTAACCCTGTGCCAGGGCTTCACTTCCTCCAGAGAGGATCTAGTTAACTTACAAGTGACAAAGCCTGCCAGCCCTATTAGCAGACACTGAACCTGCGAAAGAGCCATTGGAGTGGTAAGGAAGCCATTTAACAGGCATTTGCCACGCCCAGGTACAGACTGTCAGTTTCTGGATTTACTGTGTCAGTCAACAGGGCCCTAGTTTAAAATTATTTCTTTAGTATGTTGCTGAAGGTTATAAAATCACAGCTCTAAAAAATTGTCCTTCTCCATTGGGCATGAGGGGGCCCGCTGAATAGCACTGCATAGGGCCCCATAAATCTTAAGGATGGCCCTGAGAGGTCGAATGCCTTACAGCAGTGTTTCCCAATTTTATTTGGCCGAGGAACCCTTTTCAGCTTTTCAGAATTTCAAGGAACCCCTAGGTTTGTCAACAACAAAAAAAAAAAAGGGGGTGAGGTGGGGAGGAGAGAGGGACCCACCAATTCATGAAAATCACATTCCTTCCCCAAGACACCCCCCCCATCTCCCTTCCGTGAGGCCTCATCCGCTCTGTTCCCCTCCTCTCCATCACTTGCTATCCCCAGCCCTTATACCTGTCTCAACCTAGTGAGAGTGAGGTGTGGAGTGGGAATGAGGGATTTGGGTGTGGGAAGGGGTGAGAAGTACAAGCTCTGGGAGGGAATTTGGATGCAGGAGAAGGGGCTGTTGGCTTGGGAGGGGCTCTAGGCTGGGGAGTGTTGGGCTCAGGTGGAAGGTTGGGGTGCTGAGCAAGCCAGGGCTTGTGGATGTGAGGGTGCAGGAGTTTGGGCTGGATATGTGAGGACTCAGGGCAAGAAGGTTGAGTATGATGGGCTCAGGACACAGATTTGTGATGTGTGGATGGTGGAGGAATGTTGTGGCAGAAGACTGAGGATGTGGGGATGCAGGAGTTTGGGGATGTAAGAGGCTCAGGACAGGGGGTTCCAGTGTATGATAGGCTCAGATTTGGGGTCAGGTAGTGCAGGAGTGTTATGACGCTGCAGTGAAATGGGGGTTTGGTCCCAGTCGGGGGCTTGTTGGCCAGGCTTCATTTTTAAATAAAATATTATGTCAAACTCAAAAGGTTTTAGCATTGTCTTTATATATGAGAGGGGTGAGGAACCTGTTTTGACTCAAAGGTCACTGACACAGAAAAGTCAGTTGGGGCCACACAAGTGAGATGCAAAAAAACAAACAAAAAAAAACTCCTCCAAAAACCCCCAAGCCTCACTAATGTGGTCCCAAATGTGCTGGTGGGGGCAGGGGACAGAGTGCTAATGGGTGCTGGGGCTGGGGAGAGGGTGCTGCTGGGTGGAAGGATGCTGGCTCAGGTGGCAGGGTGCTGGGGCAAGCAGGTGGCAGGGTGCTGGGGTCAGGGACATGGTCCTGCTGGGCACTAGGGTGACTGGCAGGGTGCTGGGACAAGGAACAGGGTGCTGCTGGGTGCTAGTGTGGATGGCAGGGTGCTGGGGCCCGGGCCAGGGCCAGGGTGGTGCTAAGTCCTGGGGTGTGAGGCAAGGTGCTGGGGCCAGGGCGGTGCTAGGGTGGATGGCAGGGCTGCCAAGGAGCGGGATAGGGATGGGGTGCAGGATCTGGGAGGGAGCAGGGGGGCGGAAGGGGACACGGTCTGGGTGGTAGGTAGGGTGCAGAAGCAGGCTGGATGTAGGGTGTCTGGCTACGAGGAGGGTGCGAGGGGACTTGGGTAGGAGTTGGACCTCCCTGATCTGGCACCCTCTAGACCTGACTGGTCCCAGATGAGGAATTTTTGGACCAGGGGAGGTCATTTCAGGGCTCCTGGTTCCCCCCCCGCCCTTTCCCACTTGGCTTCTTTGCACCTCTATCCCCTGCAACCGAACTAAGCTGCCCACCCCTGCTGGTTCCCTGCACTTACCCCAAAACCATCCCTCACAATCCAAGGGAGTGCAGCACCAGTTCCCTGCAGTCCCTCACAGCCCAGCTGAGCTGCCCGTCTGTTCTGTATGCCCTTCCCCATCCACCTCAGCCCAGCTGAGCCCTGCACTGGTTCCCTGCATGCCTCCCCCACAGCACAGCTGAGCCCTGTTTCCCTGCACCTCCTCCAAGCCCCACAAAACTGCTGAGCCAAGAGCCGATTCCCTGCCCCTCCCTCCCCTTGAGTCTAGCCCGGTTCCCGGCACCTCACCTCCTGCAGTCAAACTGAGCTCTGAGCCTACACACACACACACACACCCCACCCACATCCCAGCTCCCCACTCTGCAACCCAGCTGAGCTCAATTTCCCTGCACCTTCCCCAAACCATGTAGACATGCTGAGCCAGTGCTGATTCCCTGCCCCTGCCTTCCTCCCTCCCCTTGGCTGTGTCTACACTGGCACGATCTTGCAGCGGCAGCTCTTGCAAAAATTTGCTGCCTGTCTACACTGGCCGTGTGTTCTTGCGCAAGTACACTAATGTTCTCATGTATGAAATCAGGGCTTCTTCCAAGAACTATGATGCTCCGCTCAGGAATAAGCCCTTTTGAGCAACTATTCTTGCGCAAGAGGCCAGTGTGGATAGGCAACATGAATTTCTTGCGCAAGAAAGCCCTATGGCTAAAATGGCCATCGGCACTTTCTTGGGCAAGAGAGTGTCCACACTGCCATAGATGCTCTTGTGCAAAAGCACAGCTCGCACATGGCAGCGTGGACGTGTTCTTGTGCAAGAAACAACCAGTGTAGACATAGCCTAAGAGTTTCCTCACGTGAGCAAAATGAATTTTGTGTTGTGCACCAGTATTGAGTTCATGTGGCTTGTTTGGATGTGCCACCCAAGTTATTAATAAATATTTTTAAACCTCTACCTTTTCCCTCTGCTGCCATGTCTCCTCCCCTTGTTCCATCAGCTTCCCTGGTGCCTGCTGCCCCCCCACTCCTCACCCTCCTCTTCTGTCCTGACTCCTGCTCTTCTCACTGTCCTCAGCCCTCCTGCAACCTGCCCCCTCCACCAGCCCTTCTCTCCCCTGTGCCCACTTCTCCAGTAGCCTCACTCTGATCATGTGAGCTACCCTCCTCATCCCCTCTTCTAACACCTCCTCTACAAACCTGCCCTGCATCTCTCCTCTGATAGTGGTCCCTCCACTGCAGGTGTCTGCCCTTCTGCTTCACCCCAGAATCCCTTGGCACCTGCACCTTCTCTTACCCCTGCACCCTCCTGGTGCCTCCCCTTCCCTCACTTCCCCTGCCCCCTTTACTCCATTTTTCCCTGATGCCCACCCCTCACCACCCTCTGCCCCCATTCCCCTCATGCCCCTGTGCCTCTCACATGACTTGCTCCATCCCAGCCTTCCTCATGCCCACCTTCTTTCAAGCCTTCTCCCAGCACCTCCCCTCACCCCTCTAGCCCCCAATGCCCTTACCCTCTCCCCTCCCAGCATCACCCTGTCCCCTCCCACTGACACCTCCTCCTCCCCTTTTCCTCATTGTCTGAACTTGGCCCCTGCCATTTGTCTCTCCTCCACCCCTGTCCTTTGGTGCCTTCCCTTCCCCTCCGCCTCCGCACAAGCACCTTCCTCTCCCAGCCCTTCCCCTTTCCCTCTGCACAAGCCCCTTCCTTCCCTTCCCTTCCCTTCCCTCCCCCTCACTCTCCCTTTCCCTCGCCCTCTCCCCTACCTTCTGCCTTCCACTTTGTGGGGCCGGAGTCTGTGCTCTGTCCCCGGACTCCGAACCCACAACTCAGCCATGCGGCGCAACACAGCGCCCAGCAAGTTTAAAATCCCGGGCCGTGACATTACGTCACGTCCGGGCATCTCCCTACCTACTGGTTTGAGCGCGCTGCGCAGGGCAGCAGCAGCCAGCAAGGGGGAGCTCAAAAAGAAGGTTGCGCATGGCAGGGACGGGTCTGGGTCCGGGTCCAGGGGAGAGACGCTCTGGGGCCGGGGTGGGAGGACTCGCGCGGGGGGGTCGGGACCCGCTCCAGCTCCAAATATTGCTGGAGCATGGGCACCACGAGCCCACACAACTCGTCGCCCATGCCTCTGCTGGCTAGCCAGCTCTCTCTCTCTCTTTTTCCGAGGGGGCGGTGGAGCGGAACCCTGGGGTTCCGCGGAGCACCAGTTGGAAAACACTGCCTTACAGAAATCCAGAGGGGGTGAGGTAATATCGTACACTGCACCCGCTCCAGTTGGCGAGAGACATGCTTAGGAGCGCATACAGAGCTTCTCTTCAGGTCACCCTTTGCTGAGCCCTGGCCTGCTCCCCTGCAGCATGGCCTTCCACTAGGGTCGCCAGATGGTTTAACCAAAAATACCGAACACCCCACCCCCAGAAAACCCAAACACCAGGGAAAAAATTCTGTTGAGGGAAAAAAAAGGGGGGAGGAAAAAAAGAAAAAGAAAGGACCCCAAGAGTTGTTAAGCAACAAATAAATAAAGAAATAAAATAAAACAGCATGGCCCCTTAAAGTGCGTGCAGAATCAGAATAGGTATAGGAAGAGGAGAGGCTGAGTACTAAGACCGAGGGAAGGCATTGCTTCCCCTTGCTCAGGTCTTTAGGCTTTTTTCTGGCACCCATCTTATTTTCTTGGTTGAGCCAGAAGAGAGCTTCCCTGCGGAACCAGGTGAGCAGGAGGTCCGAGGGCGGCGGTCCCGGGGGGGGGGGCCGGGGGCTGGGCCCAGTTGCTGAGTGTGTCGTAGGGTTGTCAGGTGTCCGGTATTTTCACCTCCTGGCCGGGAAAAAAACAGAAAATACTGGACACATTTTAGGTGTCCGGTATTTTCTGCATTTTTTTTACTGGACAGGAGGCGAAAATACCAGACTGTCCGGGTCAATAGCAGACACCTGACAACCCTACCTTCTGCATCAGCGGTGCACAGGGTCAGGACTCACTGTGCAGGGGGAGCGCCCCAGTAAGTCCCTGACCTGCTTCTCACAGCACTCACAGGGGCATGACAGAGGTTACCTGAGCACACCACACCAGCATCTTCTCCATGGTAACAGTTGTTACTCTTGCCCCGCGGCCGAGCCCTGCATTCAGAGAGGGCAGCTTCTGTCCCCGTGCAGTTAACATCACTCAGCCAGATTGGGCCATGTCCTTGTCCAAATTGAGCCCTGCCTGGGGCTGATACCGCCGTCCCGCAGCCCATCTGCCTGCACACAACCCCGGCATCGGTTATATTCCAGCCGTCATCACACACGGTTCCCCACTGCCTGTCATGAAGCACCTCGATTCTCCCGGCGCAGCGACTCGGGCCATTCAGCAGGCGCACCTCAGCCAGGTGTGGAAGGGCTGAGTCTGCAAACACCCAAGGAAACAGTCAAGAGAGATTCTTGTGCATCTTATCACTAGCAATGCTGGGGAATGCAGAGCCTCCCACTGGTAGGTGTCAACAGCCAGCCACAACTGACCATCCAGGGCTCACTCCCCACCACAGACTTGCTACCACCTCTGGGGTGGAACAGGGCAGCGGAGAGACAGGCTATGGAAAGCTGGTCCAGGAGCAGGTCAGGGACTCACTGGGGTGCTCCCCCTGCACAGCGAGTCCTGACCCTATGCGCCAGCTGATGCATGTTGCAGGGAGTGAGGCTGGGGTGCAGCAGAGGGGGCTCCCCCTGCAGACTCCTGTGTTACCACAAGGCCCCAGGCTGGATCTAATGGCCTTGCTGCAGGGAGCGGTTTGGGGACCCCAGGAGGGGGCTGTTCTCTCAGAGTCAGCGCTGACCCCAAGATCCCAGCATGGTGCTAGGGTCTATGTCACTGTGAGAGGCCCTCTCCACCTCTGCTCACTGTGACCCCCACCCAGCTACAGCACTGTGGGCGCTCTGTGGCCACTGAGTTCTAGTCCAACTCACCTGGGGCCTGATTTGATGAGATGGGAGGTTTGGCTGCTTAAAGCTGAGATTCCCAAACACCGGTCCATGGACGGGTGCCAGGCCGTGAACCGCCGGCTGCTGGGCCACGGCGGCTGCCAAAGCTCAAGCCAGCTATTCGTGGCGGCTCAGCTCCAGCAGCCTTGGTGGCTGATTTTGCCTGGCGCTGCGGCTGAAGTGGTGGCAGAAGGAGGCGAAGCAGGAGGTGCCTCCTTCCCTCCTTCCCCCTCACACCCAGGTAAGGTGGTGGCCCAGCCAGGGCTCTGCACTCCTGGTGCCCCCCTGCCTCTGCGCATGGGGGCACGAGATGCTCTTGGGGAAGGAGGGGCACGAAGGAGGAGGGAGCACATGTGTCACTAACGGCCGCTCCCCCCTTCCCACACAGCAGTAACAGCCATGCTCCCTAGAGGGGGCAGCCTGCCTCAGAGGGGTGTGGAGGTGGAGTGGGGTCAAAGGACACAGGGCATAGGGGTGGGGGTCAAAGGGTGTTAGGCACTGGGGAGCAATGGGATGGGTTGGGGCTAGGTGGAAGGCAACACTTTATTTGCATATTTGTTATTTACATAATTAATATGCAAATATGCAAATAAAATGATTCCAGTCCACCAAAAGTTTGTGAATGGGTTTGCCGGTCTGGGATATAAAAAAGGTTGGGAACCACTGGCTTAAGGGAACAGCTTTGATGCACTCCTAGGAAGTGGGGAAGAATTATGTCTCCCCAACACAGCAGGCCTGAAAACCAGGCCTGTGAGATTGCCCAACTCGAGCCTTATGCGTTGCACCATGGCGAGACGGGGGACTGCAACTAATGGCCCACCAGCGGAGGCCACACCCACTGATGCATCATGGTCAGGTGACTAGAAGTAGAATGTTGATTGGACACCTCCAAGGATAAAGATTCCTGTTACTGTCCCATCCTTATCTCAGCAACTTGTTGCTACGCTAGCTGCTGGCCACACCCCTGGGATCAAATTCCTGCCACCTGGCCCGTGTCCTGATCCTTATTCCCTTTACCCTCCTGTGTGATCTTACTGGATTTCAGTAGGAACGTGCAGATCATTGTTGCACCCCCTCTGGTGTGTTTGCCCCACATTCTGTGCCAAGTGGGCCACCTATTGCTTAAAAAGGGCATAGGACTCAGGGGCGGCCCGAGACGAGCTGCTGGCAACTGGAGGCTGAGGCGGAATGCACGATCGGCGCCCCCGGCCTCCAAGATGAGCTGCCGGCAACTGGAGCCCTAGGTGGAATGTGTGATCGGCGCCCCCCGCCTCCAAGACGAGCTGCCGGCAACTGGAGCCCTAGGTGGAATGCGCGATCGGAGCCCCCGGCCTCCAAGATGAGCTGCCGGCAACTGGAGCCCTAGGCAGAATGCGCGATCGGCGCCCCCCGCATCCAAAGCCCTCAACGGCGGTGCGTCATCATTGGGCGCCCCGTTTAATGCGGCACCCTAGGTGACTGCCGAGTCTGCCTATATGCACGGGCCGCCCCTGACAGGACTGCAAAAGGGCTTGCTCATGTGACTGACTCCATTTTGGGAGGTGCCTGCACACAGGAGAACAATGGATTTCCCTCCACGTGGACAAGATCATGAAAGGGCTCCAGGGGTTCCTCCACTTAGTCCTCAGTCCTGCTCTTCACTTCAGAAGCATCTTTGCTATGGACAAAGGGCCCAGACGGATTTGTTGACCCATCCTAACAAAGGATGTCCTCCAGAGACTGTGTGATTGGGGTGTGTAATGTGATCTCGTTAACAATTCTACTCTCAACCTTTTCTTTCTTTTTATTAATAAGCCTTCTGATTTTAGATTCTAAAGGATTGGCCCAGCGTGCTCTTTTCGGTAAGATCTGAGGCAAACATTGGCCTGAGGCGTACAGTGGCTGGTCCTTTGGGACTGGGAGAACCTGTCTGGATTTGGTGAGATTGGTTTTTATAACCTCTCATCCGTATAGAGTGGGGCTGGTTGTGGCACAGGTAAAGCTGAAGTGTCCAAGGGGATTGCTTGTGTGACTTCTTGCTGGCCAGATTGGCAGCTGAAGTGTTCTTAGTGGCTGGTTTGGTGCCTTATAGAGGAGGACCCCCCAATCTTGGGCTGTAAGTAGTTCTAAGCAATTCACCCTGATTTGACCCTCTCAGTGGTGCCCCCAGATATATGTTATATCACACCAGTGTTCCCAATGCCTCTTGCCTGGTCCAAGGAGGGAGGTGGGGTGCATGTCCCACAGGGACACACAAACCTCTCCCTGCAGCAAAGTCCCCACCGCTCACTTGCTGGGGCACTGGGCTAACCGCAGACTTAGACAGGAAAGCAGGAGCTGTGCTGAGAACTCTCCAGCCTGTTCCAGACAGCGCCCCTGTGATGTGACGGAGGAGGGTTACCTGAGCACACAACACCGGCATCTTCTCCATGGTGACAGTTATTGTTCCCCCAAGGCCGAACCCTACAATCGGAGAGGGCAGCTTCGGACCCGGTGCAGTTAACGTCGTCCAGCCAGATGGTGTCAAAACCTCTCCCAAAGAAAGCCCCCCCTGGGGCTGCTACCGCCGTTCCACAGCCCAGCTGCCTGCACACAACTCCAGCGTCGCTTAAGTCCCAGTCATCATCACACACGGTTCCCCATTGACGACTCTGAAACACTTCGACTCTCCCAGTGCAGCGATTGGGGCCGTTCACCAGCCGGAGAGGACCTGGGTCCGGAATGACCATGTCTGCAATTGCAATAAACACTCAAGGAGATTCCTGTGCACCCAGTCACAAGTGATGCTGATGAATGAATCCTTACCATGGATAGGTGTGACTGGCCTCCTCATACAGCCACTGCATGCCCAGGACTCAGTCCTCTCCACTGACATGCTGCCACTGGGGTGGGTCAGGGCACAGAAATGTGGTTCAGGGCTAATTTTCTGTGGTGCAGATTGTCCTGCATGGCTGAATTAAGAGCCCAACTCTTGACAAAGAGGCCCTGGGTTTCTAGTCCCCAGGAGTGGCTGCAAGCTCTGTTTGACACCAAGTCCCACAGCTGGGATCCATGTGCCTCATTGGGCCTGGGAGGGATAGGTGGATCAGAGCAGGGGAGGGCCTCTCACTGTGCCCCACACAGCCCTCTGCAGCTCATGCCCCCTAGCTCTGTTGTGGGGAATACAGTGCCACTGTCTGTGGAGCGAGCCCCTCCGGTTGAGCCCCACACTCTGCAGCAGAGACCTTTTATCAGGTAGCAGGCTGGGGTCAGAGTGCCCCCTACTGTGTTCCCCATCTCCTCAGTGCTGCGCTGGGGCCAGAGTCTCACAGAGTCCATAGGTGGTTCTGGGCAGCTGCCCCAGGCCCTCTGCTTCGGGGTTCCCCACGACAGTGGCCTCAACTGTCCTATGGATGGAAGGGACCAGGCAGACTGTGGGGGGGCCTGGTGCAGGGTGGTAGCAGGAGTCATTCCCCCCCTCCTGCACTCACTTTGGTGGCGGGAGCTGAAGCAGCCTGGCAGCCTGCCAGGTTCAGTCCTGCCACCCTCTCCTGGCCCACTATGCCCTGCTTCTCGACAGCAGCAGGAAGTGGAGTGCCCTGGGGCTGGCAAGTGCTGCTTTCTGACACCGTGGTGAGTGCAGAGGAGGGATGACCCCTGCTGCCACCCCATGCCAGGCCCCGTAACCTCCTGGCTTGCATTGCTTTGGGGAAGAAGCAAAGGATCCGAGCAGGGCCTGGGCATGAGCAGAGCAGGAGCAGGGCTTGGGGGAAGAGATGGAGAGGGGTCAGGGTGGGGTGGAGCAGAGGCAGGGGCGGGGCCTGTGACGGGTGTGAGTGGGTGTGGGTGTTACCCCAGACCCTGCACTCCCCTAGGGACGGCCCTGGCTAGAGCGCAGGAACTCAGACAGAAAGCCAGAAATTCACTCCCTGCAGCACCCGCCATGACATGGCAGACAGGGCTCACCTGAGCACTCCACACCGGCGTCTTCCACGTGGTTACAGTTGTGCTGTCCCCAAGGCTTAGCCCTGCATTCGGAGAGGGCAGCTTCCGTCCCAGTGCAGTTAACCTCGTCCAGCCAAATACGGCCAGTTCCCTGTCCAAAGCGAGACCCATGTGGGGCTGCTACCGCCGTCGTCCCGCAGCCCAGCTGCCGGCACACGACTCCGGCCTCAGTTAAATTCCAGCCGTCATCACACACGGTTCCCCACTGCTGGTCGTGCAGCACCTCGACTCTCCCAGCGCAGCGACTCGGGCCATTCACCAGCCGGAGCTGAGCTAGTTCTGACATGCCTGAGTCTGCAACACCCCAAAGGAAAATACTCAGGGACGTTCTTTCATGTCTGTTCAGTAGTGACCCAGAGGAATATAGTGCCTCCTAGTGACATGTCCACACAGCAAATGCCTACCAAGGCTCACTCCCCACCCATGAATCAGGGCACCTGGGACACACTAAGGAAACTGGTCTAGCTCAGGTGCTGCTAACCCCAGGGCAAGTAGATCTTGTGTGCTCCAGCCCCATGGTGTGATAGTGTGGGGGCAGGGGCAGGAGTGCCAGTCCAGACTCCCCAGTGCTGGCGGGGGAGGAGCCCACCAGCAGAGGCCAACCCACCACAGGCCGGAGACCAGTAGCAGATGGGTGAGTGGTGTGTAATCCGTCCTATTCCCATCCTATCTCTTCTCTGAACAACTCAGTGCTAAGGCTGCTGCTGGCCAGACCGCTGGCACAAGATTCCTACTGCCTGGCCCAGTTCTTCCTCCTTGCTTTCCTTACCGCCCTGGTTCCTGCCTCCTCACTCTAACTCCGTGACCGACTCTGGCTGCGGCTTGACCCTTAGCAAGGCATCAGACTCTGATTATGACTTGCACTTTGGCATATCAGACAGTGACCTTGACACAGCCCAGAACCTGACCATCAGGTCACAGAATCATAGAACACTAGAACTGGAAGGGACCTCGAGAGGACATCCAATCCAGTCCCCTGCCCTCACAGCAGGACCAAGCACCATCTAGATTATCCCTGACAGGTGTCTGTCTCACCTGCTCTTAAATATCCCCAGTGATGGAGATGCCACAACCTCCCCAGGCAACTTATTCCAGTGTTTAACCATGCTGACAGTTAGGAAGTTTTTCCTACTGTCCAACCTAAACCTCCCTTGGTGCAGTTTAAGCTCATTGCTTCTTGTCCTATCCTCAGAGTCCAAGGAGAACAATTTTTCTACCTCCTCCATGGCTGCGTCTATACTACAAGCCTCTCCCACAAGAGGAAATGCAAATGGAGTGCTCATTAGCAACTTCTCGTGTTTCATTTGCATATTCTCTTCCGATGCTTTTTGCGCAAGAGGTTTTTGCACTAAAAGGTGCCATCTACAACTGAAAAAATGAGGAAGAATGGCTCTTGCACAAGAGGGGTTTTTGCATTCATTATGCGAATGAAGTGCTGCTAATCCACACTTTGTTTGCGTAGGCTCTTGCGGAAAAGCGAAGCAGTGTAGATGTAGTGCCCATGACATCCTTTTCGGTACTAGAAAGCTGCTCTCATGTCCCCCCTCAGTCTTCTTTTTTTCAAACTAAACAAACCCCAGTCTTCCCTCAGGTAATTTTTTCTAGACCTTTAATCATTTTTATTGCTCTTCTTTGGACCTTCTTGAATTTCTCCACATCTTTTCTGAAATGTGGTGCCCAGAACTGAAGACAATACTGCAACTGAGGTCTAATCAGCGCAGAATACAGTGGAAGAATGACTTCTCCAGTCTTGCTCACAACACTCCAGTTAATGCATCCCAAAATTACATTTGCGTTTTTTGCAACTTTCAGCTGTGAAAGTAACTTAAAAGTTATTACAGGTCTTGTCCTATTGCAACCTGGGTCCCTGCCAGCTCTTTCAATAGCTCCCTGCTGGCTTTTGCCGCAGCTCAGCCAGCTCTTGCGAGAGCTGCACGCGAGTGCACACTGATTACTTTCAACACGGTTGACTCATTTAGCTCATGGTACACTAGCTCCCTTTCTTCAGTACTCCTTCCTAGAGTTTCAGAGGGGGAGCTGTGTTAGTCTGTAACTGGAAAAAACTTAAAAAACAACAAATAGTCTTGCGGTACCTGAGGGTATGTCTACACTGCCACCCTAGTTTGAACTAGGGTGGCTAATGTAGGCATTTGAACTTGCAAATGAAGCCCGGGATTTAAATATCCCGGGCTTTATTTGCATGTTCCCGGGCGCAGCCATTTTTAAATGCCCCGTAGTTCGAACTCCCTGCCCGTGGCTACACGCGGCACGGACCAGGTAGCTCGAATTAAAGCTCCTAATCAGGGGCAGATGACCATTTTGCGGGGCCCAGGGCAGCACAATTTTGCGGGGCCCCCCCTTTGCCATGGCGCATGCACGGGGCTTTCTGAAGTGTGGGGCCCGGGGCAGCCGCCCGCTCGCCCTGCTCTATATCCGCCCCTGCTCCTAATTCGAACTACCATTAAACCTCCTTGCAGGAGGAATAACGGTAGTTCAAATTAGGAGCTTTAATTCGAACTACCTAGTCCGTGTCGCGTGTAGCTGCGGGCAGGGAGTTCGAACCACGAGGCATTTAAAAATGGCGGCGCTCGGGAACATGCAAATAAAGCCCCGGGATATTTAAATCCCGGGCTTCATTTGCAAGTTCGAATGCCTACATTAGCCACCTTAGTTCGAACTAGGGTGGCAGTGTAGACATACCCTTAGAGACTAACAAAAGGTGTGTTTGGTATTATGAGCTTCTGTGGGCACAGCCCACGAAATTAATCTGAAGATTCATCTGAAGAAGTGGCCTCATGATACCATCTACATTTTTTGTTAGTCTCTAAGTTCCTCCCTAGATTGTCACTTCCCATTTTGTATGTATGGTCACAATCCCCTGTTACCGGTCCTGACGTTGTCCAATCCCACCTGTGCTAAGGGCACACAGCTAATTAGCTAATTTGGCATTTTGCCAGGACAATAGGGTTAAGAGCCTGACACTTGGGCTACGGCTACATTGTAGCCTTCTTCCGGGAAAAGCTTATGCAAATGAAGCGCAGTGTGGAATATCACTGCGCTTCATTTGCATAATTAATTAGCAGCTGCTTTTGTGCAAGATGGCTCCTTTTTGTGCAAAACCCCCTGTCTTGCGCAAGAGCCATTCTTCCAAGAACAGCTACTCTTGGCCAGCTAGGGAAGAAATAGAGCCTGCAGTGCCTTCCTCACAGGGCCTCTTTGGCCAGGTCAGAAGACAGGAGCCATGGGGAGACAGACAGCATGGGGCTGCTGAGTGGTCAGAGAAGGGCTCATAAGGGCTAATGGGGAAGGACAGACTGGGGCAGAGGCTGCATGGGAGTGAAGATGGAGGCCCAGAGGGTGATATAGGACCACACTGGGGAGGGGTGGTGGCTGAGAAGGAGCACAGAGACACATGGGGACAGGGGGTGCAGGGCAATATAGAGATAGGGAGTGGCTGAGTGGGGGGCAGAGACACACATGGGAATGGGGATTGGGGGAGTGGATGTCTGAATGGGGATGGAAGGACACATGGGGACGGGACAGATGTATCTTACTGAATGGGAGAGGCTGGGATCAGCCAGCATCTGGCTGGGGAAAACTCCCTAACAATCCCTCCGCACCTCTAACCCCTAAAAACCTATTACATACTTTTCCCACCCATAGGGAGCAGCCCTCCAGGGGTATGTCTACACTACAGAGTTTTGTCAGAAAAATGGCCGTTTTTCCGACAAAACTTGAGCTACGTCCACACTGCAATTGCATTCTTTCGAAAGAAAATCGAAAGAACAGAGGGGTTTTTCCGATGGCGGTGCTCCTCTTTCTATGAGGAAGAACACCTTTTCCAAATGAGCTCTTTCAGAAAAAAGCGTGTGTGGACGAGGAAGAGGGTTTTTTTTCGAAAGAAGAGGCCTCCAGGAAATAACACAGGTGTCCTGGTGGACACTCCGTCCCAAGTAATCACAACTCTATAGTTCCTGTCTCCTGGCCCCTCTTAAAGCTTCAGGCACCATGAACAAGCTTTGTGGCAGGAAGCTGGCCTGGGAGCAGCACCTGACTGTGCGGTTCTCCCTGCCACAAACCTGCTCACCCGTGGCCCAGCCACAAGCCCCTTGAGATTCCCCTGGTCCTTGCAGGAAGCAGCCCCAGGGGTCCCAGGACCCACCCTGGGGGACCAAGAGGTGGGCACCCTCCTGGTCCAGAGCGGAGATCCCGTCCCTCCTTGAGCTGTTAAGTGAGCAGGAGACATTGCAGGATCTCTGCTCCAAGGCCGCAACGGGGACATTTATGGCCGGATGGCCGAGTCCCTGGCAGAGCACAGACACCCACCCTGGACCTTAGCACAGGTCCAGAGTAAGGTGAAAGAGCTCCGTCAGGGATACGTCAGGGACAGAGAGTGCAGCTTGTGCTCAGGGGCAAGACCCTACACCTGTCTCTACTACCAGGAGCTCCACCAGATCCTGGGGGGGGGTGGGAAAGCCATTTCCCCATCCATCGTGGTGGACTCTGGCCTCGAGACCCCGTCGTCACCCGGCCAGAGGTCATGGCGGAAGAGGAGGAGGACCAGGGACAGCAGGAGGAAGAGGAGGCGGACGAGACGGGCACTGTCACCCTGTCCCTGGAGCTGGTTCCAGCCACGATGTCTCCCAGGCCTCGTCTGACACTGGGGAGGGATCTTCAGGTGAGTGCTTTCAGTTTGTCATACACACAGGGTGCACGAGGTGAGTGCAGAGGGGATGGGGTGCGATCGTCACTTGGCCTTCTCGGCCTGGACACTGCACTGTACTCGGTGCATGTGGAAGCACGTGCAGCACCAGTCTGCACCACGCGGCCTCAGGGGGTAGCCCCGGAGCACCCCCGGGATCCTGTTCACAGGCTCAAGGGGAGGCCACACACACATCTGGAAGCAGGCTCGGCACAAGGCTGCACACATGACCCCATACACACCAAGGAGTGCTGCACACAGCCCACGGGCATGCCTGCACGTATGTGTCACCACCTGCTCCCGTGGACAGCGCTGCCAGGCACAGGTGTGTGTGCGGACCCCAGGGAAGGCCAGGCTGCTCCCGGCTCCTCTGCTGCCCATGGGATCCCACTGTGGCTGGACACTTCCCTTGCCTGCTTCTCAGTGGGCTGGAGGCAGGGGCGGCCCATGAGCCTAGGCGAGCTAGGCAGCTGCCGAGGGTGCCGCTGGCCCAGGTGCCCGATGATAACGTCACGGGGCACCGGGGTGCCCCATGATGACGTCATGGCCATTGACGGCCGTGCAGGCAGGGGCACCGATTGCACCGCCCCGCCTTGGGCGCCAGCTGCTGCAGCCGGCCTCGGGCTGCTCCTGGCTGGAGGGGGGTGGGAAGTGGGCAGCATGGTCCCCTGGCACCTCGGGGCCCCTGTGAGGCAGGGTCTGCTGTGCAAGTTGCACATGGCCTTGTTCCTGGGACATCCCCATCTTCTGGCCCGAGGACTGTTGGTTGCTGCTCACAGAGGAGGGCACGGCCTCAGGGACAGTGTCTGCAGGGATGACTGACTGCCTCTCCCTCTTTGTGTTCTCCACAGCTGGACCAGTTGGGACTGAGGGGCGAGCCACGCCACCCGTGCCAGCCATCAGAGCCCAGGGTACCCTGGCTTTCACGCGCCAGGGTACAGGAAGACTTGATGTGGCAGCCTGGCAGTGTCCTGCGTGACATGCAGCATACCCTGGCGCAGAAAATCCGCGAGGACTCTGAGTGGCAGAACCGCGCGTGGGACCAGCTCATGCATCGGTGCGATAGCATGTATGCCATCATGAGGGAAATGATGGCACACCTTCCTGCTGTCACGGCTCATGCCTACCAACCTTCTGCCCCACTTGCTATGCCCATTCCTCCTCCTCAAGTGATGCCTATGCTCCCTACTTCTACCCCCTGCCATCCCTGACCCTGCTCCATCCCCCCGTCCTGCTCACCCCCTGTGTTCCCCGGACCCATCCAACCCCAAGTCCGACAAGGTCCCTGTACCCAAGGTGGCACATCCAGCCGCCCCCAACACCACTCTGACCTCCCCTTCCCCTCCAGGTTATGAGCCCCCCTCCTCCTCCCCAGCTGTTTTTACTGAAAGATCAATACAGAGTTCATTTTGTTCAAAACCGAACAGGTGTCTTTATTGAGAAGTCAGGGAAAGGGTGAAGGGAGGGGTTGTGGTGGGGAAGGGATAGGGCAGCAATCCAGAGGCTCATGGGAGGGGGGCTCTGGGAAGAGTTACTGGGGTCTTCAGAGAACCTCTCCCTCTGTGAAGTGTCCATGGTTGTTGGGTTGACCAGGGCCTGCAGCATCATGAAGTAGTCCTTCCTATTAATATACTGGGCTGCTCGATGCTCAGGTGCACGGATTGGTGCACGGTGGGTCCCATTGATCACTCCAGCGCAGTTTGGGAAGCCCAGGGCAGCAAATCTGGCCACGATCGGGTCCAGGTCTCCCAGGCGAATAAACCTGAGCAGCAGGATGGAGTTGATGGCCCTCACCACCTGCAGAAGGAGACAAACAAACACACAAAACAGGGAATGAGAGAGGGAGTGCCTGAGCCCTTGGGAGATGCCCGTCCCCCTCCCATTTCCTCCCCCCTAAACACCCCAGAAGCCACCCCTTATGAGGCCACTCCCAGCAGCAGGGCTGTGTGAGGGTAAGACAGCACAACCCCCTGGGGACAGGGCTTCCTCCCACCTCCCTCCATCCCCCACAGCCCCCAACCTCCCTTTCCCTAGGGTCCCCCTTTTCCAGGACTCCCCCTCCCCATGCAGGGACTGCAGCCCCAGAGTGCCTTACCTCCATGAGGAGGGCCCCGACGGTGGTTGCCCATCCAGGGGGGTGGCGGGCCGTAGGTGGGTGTCGTGGTGTTGGAGGGCAGGGGCGAGCCAGGCACACAGCTCCAAAAAGGTGGCCTTCTGCACGCGGAAGTTTTGGAGCCACTGCTGGTCGTCCCACCGCTCCATGACCAGCCAGTCCCACCAGTCGGAACTGGTGTCCAGCCTCCAAAAACGCCTCTCCACTGTGGGATGCGGTTGCCAGAGTGTAGCTCCCGCACCCAGGGAGAGGGTCCCCAGAATGAGCTCGGGGTCGAGCTCATGCAGGACCAGGAAGGCAGCTGGCACAAAGCACTGCAGAAACGGCAGCCTGGCCGTGGGGGGCCATCACATGCCCAGAGGCAGCTCTGGCTCCATGGCACCAAGAGACAAGCTGTGGCATCCAAAAAAGCAGGGCAACCACTTGAAGAAATAGGCAAGCAGGCAGCAGAAGCAGAGAAACAGCTGTCCGGGGTGTCCCTTTAAGCGCATGTCTCTGCAAGGCTCCAGCACCAGCACTCGTACACCACTGGTGACCTAAAGCTCTGGCTGAAGTGGTTCCGGGTGGCCTTTTATGTGAGAAAGTGTCCATGCAGTGTGGACGCTCTCTTTCAAAAAGACAGATGGCTTTTTCAGTGCGCTTTGGCAGTGTGGACACTCTCGTTTGAAAGACGTTTTTTTCAGAAGATCTCTTCCGAAAAAACTTCTTTTGAAAGAAGCTTGCAGTCTAGACATAGCCTAAGTTCACACCCAGGCTCCTTTCCAGCAATTCCTTCCCTCTCCCTTCATTCTTCTGTTATCCCTGACTCCCCCCAGCCGTAGCATTGCCTCTGAGGGGTATGAGAAATACAGTTCTGTATTATAGTTTAAATTAATTATTACTTGGAGTTCTGAATTAATATGCCTAGCAGGGAATCCATTTGTCAAAAAAACATTTATTGACTTTTTTTGCTGTCTATAGTGTTACAGACTTACCTGCTGACAGGTTTTTTTTTTTTTAAACCAAGATAATTGAAACTGGTGTGATTATCTTGTGTTGTTTTGACAAACAAAGTATAAAGAACTAGAGGCTTTACCTGATGTTGCTTGGATCCTTAATTGAAATATTTTTTGTTTTTCTTCATTTGAATCAGTGCTCTGGGGTGGGGCTGGGGATGAGGGGTTCAGGGTGCAGGCTGCCCCAGGGAGAGAGGACAACCCCAGCCCTCTGCCACCGCAGCAGCTTGGGGCCAGGGGAGAGGTGCCTCTCCATTGCTGCAGCAGCTGCAGTGGGCACAGCAAGGAGAGGGTTGCATATCTCCCAGCTGGGGGACAGACAGACACACAAACAGACACACTCTCTGAAATATGTAGTAGATAGCTGTCCTTTCTCCACCCAGGTCCTTTGCTGCCCCAGTGAGGCTATGGCTGACCTGATCCCCATCTCTGGCCCCTTGTGGCTCTCCTATGATCGTTATACAGTATAACTGTGCCTTCCAGCGAACCTCTTCATTTCCCTTTTATGAGAAACTATCACATTCCAGGCACATCCCATTGTCCTGGCACAACCAAACTTTGACTTCACTTTAAGTTATGATAAGAGGAAGCTGCATATCAAATTTGGTGGCCCTAGCTCTTACTAGGGGTTACTAGGAGTAGTAAGGAGCTCTTACCATTCAGGAGTAGTTCTTGAACAAAGAAACTCACAGACAGATGGACAGACAGATACACACAAACGCTCCCAAATATATAGTCTATTTTGCAGAATTCTCAATGTCGTGTGCAGAATATTTCATTTTTCAGTGTGGAATCCACCCAGGAGTAATATGTCTCTCCCTGCAGCACAGCCTTTGGCACCTCATTGGGACACTGTGGTCACCACTGACTCAAGCAACAAAGCCAGGACTATGCTAAAATCTTCCCAAACTGTTCCAGACAGCACCCCTGTGATGTGATGGAGGAGGGTTACCTGAGCACACAACACCGGCATCTTCTCCATGGTGACAGTTATTCTTTCCCCACGGCCGAGCCCTGCATTCAGAGAGGGCAGCTTCAGCCCCTGTGCAGTTAACCTCGTCCAGCCAGATGGTGTCAGAACCTCTCCCAAACTGAGCGCTCCCTAGGGCTGCTACCGCCGTCCCGCAGCCCAGCTGCCGGCACACGACTCCGGCATCGGTTAAGTCCCAGTCGTCATCACACACGGTTCCCCACTGATGGTTGTGCAGCACCTCGACTCTCCCAGCGCAGCGATTGGGGCTGTTCACCAGCCGGAGAGGACCCGGGTCCGGAATGACTGTGTCTGCAATTGCAATAAACACTCAAGGAGATTCTTGTGCACCCAGTCACAAGTGATGCTGATGAATGAATCCCTACCACAGATGGGTGTGACTGGCCTCCTCACACAGCCACTGCATGCCCAGGGCTCAGTCCTCTCCACTGACATGCTGCCACTGCTGGGGTGGGACAGGGCAGCTGAGAGTCAGGGCACAGAAATATGGTGACTGTGCATGACAGGAATTTGGGGAAAATGTGTCGAGTCAGAGCTGTGGGGACATCACAGGTTCAGGACTAATTTTCTGTGGTGTGAATTGTCCTGCATGGCTGAGTTAGGAGCTTAACTCTTGATAAAGTTTCTAGTTCCCAGGAGTGTCTGCAATCATAGAATCATAGAATACTAGTAATTGAAGGGACTTCAAGACTTCATCAAGTCCAGCCTCCTTGGTCCTCACAGCAGGACCAAGTACCATTTAGATCATCCCTGATAGATCTCCAGGGATGGAGATTCCACAACCTCCCTAGGTAATTTATTCCAGTGTTTATTCAAGCCCACGAAAGCTTGTGCTCCAACACTTCGGTTAGTCTATAAGTTGGAGTATTGTGTCTAGTTCTGGGCACCACATTTCAAGAAAGATGTGGAGAAATTGGAAAAGTTCCAGAGAAGAGCAACAAGAATGATTAAAGGTCTAGAGAACATGAGCTACAAAGGAAGACTGGAAGAATTGGGCTTGTTTAGTTTAAAAAAGAGATGACTGAGAGGGGACATGATAGCGGTTTTCAGGTATCTAAAAGGGTGTTAGTAGGAGGAGGGAGAAAACTTGTTCATCTTGGCCTCTGAGGATAGAACAAGAAGCTATGGGGTTAAACTGCAGCAATGGAGGTTTAGGTTGGACATTAGGAAAAAGTTCCTAACTCTCAGGGTAGTCAGACACTGGAATAAATTGCCCAGGGAGGTTGTGGAATCTCCATCTCTGGAGATATTTAAGAGCAGGTTAAATAAATGTCTATCCGGGATGGTCTAGAGTCTAGACAGTACTGGGTCCTGCCGTGAGGGCAGGGGACTGGACTCAGTGACCTCTCAAGGTCCCTTCCAGTTCTAGTGTTCTATGATTCTATGTCCCCTCTCAGCCTTCTCTTATACAATAAACAAACCCAGTTCTTTCAGTCGTCCCTCACAGGTAATGTCTTCTAGACCAGGGGTCAGGTTTTAATGGGGGCCACTCCAAGATTTTGACAAGTGCTTAAGGGCTGCATTTCTACCAAGGGGGCTTGAGGTCTGGGACAGAGGTTGGGTGCAGAAGGGAGCTTGGGGGTAGGAGACTAGTGTGCAGGCGGCGAAGGTGAAGAGGGGGTTGGGAAGGAGAGGGTGAAGAGGGGTGTGAAGGAGGGGGTTGGGATCTGGGGCAGAGGTTTGGGGTGCAGAATCCAGAAGACAGTATGGGTGCCAGAGAGGATTCTGGCCTGGGGGAAGGGTGTAGGAGAGGGTGCTGGGTCTGGGAGGGAGATGTGACCTGGGTGAAGGGGGTGCAGAGGGTTGAGGTGATGACTTGGGGCAGGGGAATTGGGTGCAGGGTCAGGGAGGGGATATGGGTGCCAGAGAGGATTCTGGCCTGGGGGAAGGGGGTAGGAGAGGGTGCAGGTCCGGGAGGGAGTTGTGACCTGGGTGAAAGGGGTACAGAGCGTTTGGGTGGTGGCCTGGGCAGGTAGTTGGGGGAAGGAGGGAAGAGAGCAGGGGTGCCAGAGGCAGGCTCTGGCTGGGAGGCGCTTACCTAAGCAGCCCCCAGCCAGCTGCCCTGCAGGAACCTGAAGGCTGCAATCGCAAGCTGCTCCACATGGCTCTGCTCCAGGAAGGATGAAGGGGTGGGAGGAGGGAGGAATGAGGCTTCATTGGCTGCCCCTGCTGCCAGCAAAATATCTCAGCTGCTATTGGTCAGAAACTGTCCAATGGGAGCTGAGGGGCAGAGCACAAAGCCTCCCTCCTCCTCCCAGAATAGAGCAGCCACATTTAAAGCAGGCACGGGCCGGATCCAGTGGGTTGGTGGGCCAGATTCGGCCCACTGGCAGCCGCTTGCCCACTTCTGTTCTAGCCCTTTAATCATTTTTGTTGCTCTTCTCTAGACACTCTCCAATTTCTTAACATCTTTCTTGAAATGTGGTGCCCAGAACTGGACACAGTACTCCAGCTGAGGCCTAATCAGCGCAGAGGAGAGTGGAAAAAATGGTTACTTACCTCTGTAAGGTTGCTCTTCGAGATGTGTCCATTCCACGTAGGTATGTGCGCGCTGTGTGCACGTCTTGTCGGGAGATTTTCCCTTAGCAGTGCCGGTTGGGCCAGTAGGGGAGCCTCCTGAAGTGGCGCTGATAAACCGGCTAATATATACACCTGCTGGCCCTCCACCCTGTCGGTTCGTTCTTACCAGACTACCCCGAAGAAGGGGAGGCGGGCGGGGATTTGAAATGGACACGAGCAACACATCTAGAAGAACAACAGTTACGAAAGGTCAGTAACTGTTTCTTCTTCTTCGAGTGATTGCTCATGTCCATTCCACGTAGGTGACTCCAAAGCAGAAAGCCAGGAGGTGGGATCGGAGTTCTAACCTTCAACTGAGCATAGGACAGACCTGCCCAGGGCTGTATCCTCCCTAGCCTGATGAGCCAGTGCATAATGGTTGGCAAAGGTGTCTTCTTCTTAAACCCTTGTACTCCGAGTGGAGCATAGGTCATCTACAAGTCTCCTCCACTTCACTCTGTCTTGAGACAAAACTTCTAGCTGACTCCAGGAGTACCCCAGTTGTTGTCCTTCAATCTCAGTAGATCTTCTCCACATTGTCCAAGGTCTTCCTCTTTTTGCATTTTCCTTGCAGGTTCCATGTGAGAACTTGATGGATTTTGCTGAATGATGGTTTTCTGAGAGTGTGGCCTAGCCCCACTGTCTTCTTGATTTGAACGTCAAGTGGTTATTGTCCTACTCTGTTCCAAAGCTCCTCATTTGTGACAAAGTCTTGCCATTTAATGTGAAGGATGTACCTCAGGCATCTGTTTATGAATGTCTGTAACTTGTGATTTGAAGACTTTTTAGTACGCCAGGTCTCACATCCATACAAGAGCACACTCTTCACATTTGTGTTGAAGATTCACAGTTTCGTCTTCACAGATATTATTTGTGAACTCCATATGGGACGAAAAGTCTTGAATGCAGCTGGTGCTTTCCCTATCCTAGCACTGATATCCTTGTCTGTTCCTCCATCTCTGCCCATAATACTCCCCAAGTAGATGAATTGCTCCACATCTTCCAGGTCGTCCCCTCCCAGTGTGATGATGTTGTTGTTGGATTGGTTGATCCTCATTGTCTTGGTCTTTCCCTTGTGAATGCTCAGTCCAATCACTAGGCCTGAGCCCTAGTGGAGTGGGCTGTGATGGGCGGCGCTGGCACCCCGGCCAACTCGTAACACTCCTTAATACAGGAAGTGATCCATGAAGAGATCCGCTGTGTGGAAACCAGCTTCCCTGTCAACTGTTCCACCATTGCTACAAACAGCTGAGGGGACTTGCAAAAGGGCCTTGTCCTGTCTATATAATACTCCAAAGCTCTCCTGATATCTAGCGTGTGTAATGTTTGTTCTTTGCCCGAAGCATGGGGCTTAGGGTAAAATACTGGGAGGAAAATGTCTTGGGAGACATGGAAATGAGACACTACCTTTCACAGGAATGCTGAGTGGGGACGTAACCTAACCTTATCCTTAAAGAACACTGTTTAGGGAGGGTCCGAAGTGAGGGCCCTCAGCTCAGACAGCTGGCGTGATAGCAACCAGGAAGGACACATTCCAGGAAAGGTGCAGTAGCGAACACAATGCTAGGGGCTCAAAGGGGGGGCCCTTAAGTTTGGTCAGGACCAGGTTGAGGTCCCACTGAGGTACAGGTTGACGCATATGCGGGTAGAGCCTATCCAAGCCCTTCAGAAACCGGTGGACCATTGGGTTTGCCTGCGAAGAGCATCTTGCCCCATGAGAGCCAAGGTGGAAGGCTGAAATGGCCGCTAAGTGCACCTTAACTGATGAGGAGGATAATCCTTGAACCCTAAGGTCCAGAAGGTGGTCTAGGACCAGTGGGACCTGGGCATCCCTAGGTGAGACCCCTCTGTGAAGAATGGAGAAGCGCTTCCACTTAGCTAGGAAGGTGGCCCTAGTAGAGGGTTTCCTACTTCCCAACAGCACTTCCTGCGAGCATTGCAGTTCTGCTGCTGTCAGCCGCAGAGCTTCCAGCCCATTAAGTGCAGGGACCACAGGTTTGGGTGGCAGAGCCTGCTAAAGTCCTGTTATCACATCCAGGTCCAGCAGTAGGGCTATTGGCCACTTGCAGGAAAGGCTCAGAAGGGACATGAACCAATGCTGCCTCAGCCACGCCAGTGCAATGAGTATCAGAGAGGCCCTGAACTCCTGCACCCATAGGAATACTTTGTGTACCAATGGGAAGGGCGGGAACACATAAAGTAGTCCCTGGGCCAAGGACAATGAGCGCATCTCCCAGAGACTCTCAACCCAGCCCCATGAGGGAGCAGAACCTGGGGCACTTCCTGTTCTGGCGGGTCACAAACAGGTCCAGGAGGGGAAACTCCCACCTATAGAAAATTTGGAGGGCCACATCCCTCCTGAGAGACCATTCGTGTCCGGAGAGAGAGCTGGTCTGCCAAGGTGTTCTGAGACCCCAGATAGGCAGCAATTGGGTGGATAACCTCCCCAATGCACAGCTCCCAGAGCTGGAGGGCTTCCTGAAACAGGGGAAGAGAACGGGCCCCAACCTGCCTGTTTATGTATGAGACCATGGAGGTGTTGTTGGATAGGATCAGAACCATCCCTCCTCTGGGCCTGGGGAGAAAGGCCTGACAGGCGAGGCGGACCGCCTGCAGCTCTCTGATGTTAATGTGTAGGGAGAAGTCTTCCCGCGACCACATAACTTGGGTCCTCACGTCATTGACGTGAACTCCCCAGCCAGTGTCAGTTGCGTCCATCACCAGCCGAAGGGTTGGGAGGGGCCTGGAGAAGGGTACCCTGGCACAGACCACCTCCTCCTGGGTCTACCAATCTAGGGAGTGGAGGGCGGGCGAACAGAGGGGGGGCGAACAGTCACCACTCTGTCCCAAGAGTGGAGGGACAGGTTGTGAACCTGTGCCAGTCTGATGTGCTGGATGACGTAAGTACAGGCAGCCATGAGGCCCAGCAGTCGCATACAGTTCCTGGCTGTGGTCACTGGGAACGCCCACAGGGTCATCACACCATCTCTGATAGTCAGAAAATGTGATCTGGGCAGGGAGGCCGTGGCCAATGTGGAGTCCAGCTGAGCACCCATGGGTGGGGATCACCTGGGTGGGGATCAGGGTGGACTTGGCCACATTTAGGAGGAGGCCCAGCTCCTGAAATAGGTCTCGTACCAGGGCAATGTGGGCTAGCACTTGGTCCAGGAAGAGTCCCCAAAGCAGCCAGTTGTCCAGATATGGAAACAGGGCAGTGGCAACTACGGCCATGCATTTCATGAATAGCTGAGGGGCCGTGGACAGGCCAAAGGGGAGGGCCATAAACTGTTAATAGTCCTGGCCAACCATAAAGTGTAGGAACTGCCTGTGGTGAAAGGAGATAGAAATATGAAAGTCAGCGTCCTTCAGATCGAGGGCAGCATACCAGTCTCCGAGATTCAGGGATGGGATGATCGATGCTAGGGTCGCCATCTTGAATTTGGCATTGGCGATGAAGGTCTAAAATGGGTCGAAACCCTCCTTTCGCCTTGGGAACCAAGAAATACCAGGAATAGAACCCCCTGCCCATGAACTAGTGGAGCACCACTTTGGCCGCCCTGAGACTCAGGGGCTGCAGAACCTCCTCCCAGAGGAAATGCTTGTGAGAGGGGTCCCTGAAGAGGGACAGAGTAGGGGGATGGGTAGAGGGGAGTGAAAAGAAAGGGATAGAATATCCCCTCCCCACCATCTCTAGAACCCATCAATCTGAGGTAATGGACTCCCAGGCCCGGCAGAAGGGGATCCCAGAACTGGAAGGGGGAGGCTGGTAGGCTGTTCTCATGCAAAGGCTGGTGGGGCCCCTGGGACTTATTAGAGGGACCCTGACCCTGATCCGAGGGAGAGTGGGAATGGCACCTATTGTGTCTTCTGTTCCCAGTCCTCCCCCTACAGTGAGGGAAGTCAGGTCTCAAGCCCTGTTGGGCAGGCCTGGGAGGATTCCTGAGGGACTTCAGGGTGGCCCAGGTATCTTTAAGGCCATGCAGATGCTGATCGGTCTGTTTGGAAAACAGGGACGGCCCTTCAAAGGGGAGCTCCTGAATGGTGGTCTGGAGTTTGGGAGGCACTCCAGACCCCTGCAGCCACAAACTGCATCGTGAGATGATTCCCGCATGCTGCTGCATCTGCGGCGTCCAGTGCGGCTTGTAGGGCCTCCTGGGAGATTACCCTGCCCTCCTCTGTGAGGGACTTAAACTGTGAACAGGAGACCCTGGGGAGCACCTCAGCAAATTTGTCCATAGTCGCCCAAGTATTATATGCATAGCAGCTCAGCAGAACCTGCTGGTTCACTATGCAGAGCTGCAGGCCTCCCGAGGCATATGTCTTCCTGCCCAGGAGAACCATCTTTTTGGTCTCCCTGTTTTTTGTTGTGGCACCTGGTTGGCCTTGCCTCTCCCTCTGGCTGACCGCCTGAACAATCAGCGACCTCGGGGGCAGGTGGGAGAAGAGAAGTTCAGTCCCCTTCTGTGGCACAAAGTATCTCCTCTCGGCCTGTTTATCAGTTGGCGGGATGGAGGCCGGGGTCTACCAGAGGGTCTTTGCGATTCTTGTGATGGTTTTGTTGATGGACAAAGCCACTCTGTCAGCCTGAACCCCCAGGCTCTGGGCCAGGCGATGGAGGAGATCCTGATGAGATCTCGAGTCCATAGCTGACATGGATGGGAGGGCCCTGCCAAGAGCCTCCTAGGGCGAGGAAGATGACAATCCCTTTATGCCCACAACCCCTGAGTCAGGTGCCTCCAATGGGGCCTGGGAAGCCACTGACAAGGCCACCGTTAGTGGGCTGGGCAGCAGATGGGCCCCTCTCTATCTATGGCCCAGGCGAGGCTTGCCCCAGAAAGAGAGACTGCTCCGACACTGGGGAGTGGGTTAGTCGGGTTGCTGACGGGGGAACCCTGGGTCCCGAGTAGGCCGACCCTGGCCCAGAGGGACCCACATCCTGGCCTTGGTAATAGGCCCAGGAAGTCCAGAAAGGCAACTGCACAAGCGCCTGTAGCTGAGGGGCCGAGACTGTAGCACTCCTGGGGTGAGCTGTGGCCAAGGCTGGTGCTGCTGCTGGGTGGGGTGCGCTGATGTACTGTGGTGCCGGGACCGGGGGCAGGAGTAGGATCGGAGCCATGACCTCGATCTAGAGCCCTGCGAAGACCAAATCAATTCTGCCTCTGAATTGGTTGAGTACTCAGACGTCAACCAGCTGCAGTAGCAGTGGCAGTCGGCGACCCCCATCGTGGGGCGTGCCATGCTTCAGGCTTCCCTCAGTGGACTGGGATCTCTGCATGAGCGGGAGCAGTGTGGGTCCGACCACGATGGTCTGGGTGCTGAGCTCGTCGGTGCCACGTGTCCCTCCTGGGGGCACACAGAGGGCACATGCCTTGCAGGAGACCTGCCCCGGCTAGGTCTCCTCCTCTTCTGCAGCACTGGGGACTGAGACCAGTGTCAAGGCCTGTGCAGTGCCGGAGAGGCACACGAGTGACTAGGTGCCTCCTGCACCGAAGCCAGTGCGCTTTGGGTAGCCAGCGCCGGGTCGGATGCTGGTGCCGGACGCAGTGCCGCCTCCGTTAGGATGATCTTGAGACGGGACTCCCTCTCTCATTTAGAGCCCAGTTTGAAGCCTTTGCAGATTTTACAAGCCTCAGACAGATGAGATTTGCTGTGGCACTTGAGGCAGGCTCCGTGGGGGTCCCTACAGGGCATAGGCTTCTGGCACTTCTCACAGGGCTTCATGCCTTGGGGCCTAGGCATGCCCCACTGGTCACCCAAAGGAAGCCCCGTGCCTAAAACTATGCACTAAATACTGCACGTAACTATCAACTGCTAGACAAAACAATAAACTGTGAAAAACTTTAAGGTCAGACTAAACTACTAAGATGAACTGCTAAGAGGCGCTTGCAGAGCAAGAGCAAAGCACGCTCCAACGACCGACGCTTGCGAATGGTAAGAAGGAACCGAGGGGGTGGAGGGCTAGCAGGGGTATATATTAGCCGGTTTATCAACTACTCCAGTGTCACACTGTTGACTCATATTTAGCTTGTGGTCCACAATGACCCCCTAAATCCTTTTCTGTAGGACGCCTTCCTAGACAGTCACTTCCCATTCTGTGTGTGTGAGACTGATTGTTCCTCCCTAAGCGGAGCACTTTATATTTGTCCTTATTCATCTTCATCCCATTTACCTCAGACCATTTCTCCAGTTTGCCCAGATCATTTTGAATTATGACCCTATCCTCCAGAGCACTTGCCACCCCTCCCAGCTTGGTCCATCTGCAAACTGTATAAGCATCCTCTCTTTGCCAATATCTAAAGCGTTGCTGAAGATATTGAATAGAACTGGTCCCAAAACAGACCACTCCGGAACCCCACTTGTTATGCCCTTCCAGCATGACTGTGAACCATTGATAACTACTCTGTGAGAACAGCTATCCAGCCAGTTCTGCACCCACCCTATAGTAGCCCCATCTAGGTTGTAGTTCCCTGGTTTATTGATAGGAAGGTCATGGGAGACTGTATCAAATGCCTCACTAATTTCTGTTTGACACCAAGTCCTACAGCTGGGAGCCAAGCTTACTCAGTGCCTCATTGTGCCAGGAAAGGATGGGGAGAGTCAGAGTGATCGGAGAGGGGGAGGGCCTCTCACTATGCCCCACGCCCTCTCTGCAGCTGACACCCCCTAGCCCAGGGGTGGGCAAAAGGGCCTCCCCAGGCTGGATCTGGCCCACCAAGCAGGTTGATCCGGCCTGCGGAGGCCCTACTGCTCCTCTGCCCCCAGGCCAATCAGGGCCTGAGGGTGGGGGGAAGTGCGCAAAGCTTCCTCCGCCCTGCCCCTGTCCTGCAAGGAGCATGCGGCGCTTAGAAGTGCCATGTGCTCCTGGCAGGGCGGGAGGAGACTTCGCGTGCTCCCCTGTCCCCAAACCCTGATTGGTCTGGGGCAGAAGGGGGAGTGCACAAAGTCTCCTCCCACCGCCATGGGCATGGTCGCCTAGGGGGAACCTCTGGGGGGGGGCAAAGACTTCACATGCTCCCCACCCACAGACCAATCATGGTCTGTGGGTGGGGAAGCAGGGAAGTATCTGGCCCCGCCCCTTCCGCTTGAGGTCCCGCCCCTTCCAGAGCGGCCTGGGGCGACTGCAAAAATTTCTGAAGTGGCCCCCGGTAAAAAATTATTGCCCACCCCTGCCCTAGTTCCATTGTAGGTATAGTGACCATATTTTCTGAACCAAAATTAGGGACACATTGGCCATGCCCACGACTGCTGTTAGCCACGCCCTCGGACTCCCATTAGCCACTCCCCCTGACTCCTGTTAGTCACACCTCTGAGCCCCATTAGCCACGCCCCCTGCCACAAGAAGTCCTCCCCTGGAGGTAGTACTGCCAAGGTCAAGATAGACACATGACTAGAAGAAAGGGTGTCATATGACCCCTCTAAGAACGCCTCCCATCATCATCCTACCAATAGGGATGAGTTTGGCCCCCAGAGAACCCCCCATGAAACTAGCCTGCAATTGCATTAACCCAATTTGCATTGCATTTACTCAGGGGGAGAGGCTGGGAGAAGTGTTCCCTTCAGCACATGCTCTCAGCACTGCGCTGGCACATGGGAACTCAGACAGGGAAGCAGAGACTGGGCTGAAACCTTTCGAATCTGCTCCCTGCAGCACCTGCCGTGAGATGGGAGACAGGGCTCACCTGAGCACTCCACACTGGCATCTTCCACGTGGTTACAGTTGTGCTGTCCCCAAGGCTTAGCCTTACATTCGGAGAGGGCAACTTCCGTCCCGGTGCAGTTGACCTCGTCCAGCCAGATACGGCCAGTTCCATGTCCAAAGCGAGACCCGTGTGGGGCTGCTAGTGCCGTCCCGCAGCCCAGCTGCCGGCACACGACTCTGGCCTCGGTTAAATCCCAGCCGTCATCACACACGGTTCCCCACTGCAGGTCATGAAGCACTTCAACTCTCCCAATGCAGCGACTTGAGCCGTTCGCCAGCCGGAGCTGAGCTATTTCTGGACTGCCTGAGTCTGCAACACCCAAAGGGACAGACACTCAGGGCCAGGTAGAGGGAAGGAACAAGGGGCTTTTCTCCTGCCGTTTGCTCTGGATCCCATTCAGCCCCAGTGTGGCGGACTGGCTGGCTCAGGGGGTGAGAAGGACACTTGGGGTTCCCCTCTGGAGGTCACCAGCCCTGATCCAGCCCCAGCCTGGGGGAAGGGCTGACTGGTGGGGCAGAGAACGGGACACAGGGGTTTTCCTCCTAGGGGATGCTGGTCCCTCACAGTCTGTGCGAGGGGGATGAGCTGATGCAGTAGGTTGGGGGAAGGAGACCCAGGGCTCTTTCCAGAAGGCACCAGTCCCCGACTGGCCCCAGCTCAGGCAGGGCAGTGGCTGGCGTGGTGGGAGCAGGCATTGGGCTTTCACAGCTGGTTCCAAGCTGGCAGTGCCTGGAAGTGGCAGCCAGTGCAGCTCTCTGGTGCCCAGTGTGTGAAATGAGCTGCTGGGGAGAATTTCCCTTGTGCCCAAGCAGGTGTGTGCCGCCCGGCCCAGCCTCAGTCTGAGTGGCTCCCAGGTGAGGGGCGAGGGACTAATTGGTCAGGAGACTGAACTGCCCTTCGCCCTTGTCTGGGCTCCTTCCCCATCTGCGCCCTGATGCGCAGCATGACAGGGCTGTAGAGCTCCCCCAAAGCCCTGACTAGGGCTGTCTGGGCTCCACTGAATTCCGCAGTGTCCATCCTGAGCATTGCCCTGGTGCTGAAGGTGCCACAGCAGCCTGGCTCCTGGTATCCCACCCCCAGCAATCACAGGCTCCAGCTGGTGTGACACCCACCCCGGTGTCAGCACACAGCACCGTCACTGGCCCAGGGCAGGGCCACGTGCCAACCACAGTCAGGCTGAGCTGGAATGGCTCTAAAAATCACTAAAGCTGAATGTGTCTGTTGGGGCAGATCTTACCCCCGGGTAAATCTGGGGTCACCCCAGACTGACACAGCTCAGCCAGGAACTGCCAGAGCCCAAACATCAATTGGTCTTACTGAGTACAAGGGAGCCCTCAGGACCCTGGGTAGCCTGGGGCCCGACAGCCAGAATGCCCTGCGTTCTGCTCACTTTGCCACACAACCTGCCTTCTAACAAGTCTCTGGTGGGGAAAGTGAGGCACATAGCAAGGAATGAAAAGACTGAGACCATGAGGCAGGGCTGTCAGGAGCAGAATTTGAACATGAATAAATAACCATAACTCTGCCCTTCATCACTCCGATTTACAAAAACACATGGACAGATCCTGCACCCTCTGCCTGTGTCCGTACCTACCTGCCACGGGGAATCCTGTCATGGAAGCTGAAAGAAAGCAAAGAGATGAGGTGAGTCTCTGTCTCTGTGGCTGGACATTGTGGGGATGTGCAAAGGCTGCCTGGTGTGCGCCATGGCCTGAGTGAGCTCTCCCCTGCCATCTCGTGATGTGTGGGAGGAAAGGCTTCAGCCGCTCACTCGCTGTATTTCAGTGACTTGGCTCCCGCCCCTCAGGGCAGTGGTTTGCCTGCACTGATGGGAGAGCCCCTCCTGCCGGCATCGGTAGCATCTACACGGAAGCGCTGCTGCTGCCGAGTTGCCGCAGACGAGCCCGAAGCAGCTGGCAGATGACAAGACCTGGTGAGCGGCGACAGAGCCAGTGACACAGCACCAGCCCTTCCAGGCCAAGCTGCCTGCTTTCACACTGCCTGCATCGCTGAGGGGCCCACACACCCTGCTCCCCTCAGGCCTGGCTGGGGCTAGTGTCCCCCTGCCCTGGAATGCGACAGCCCCACACACCCTGTAGTGGAACCCAAAAGTGTGTTATACAGCCCAGCCAGTAGGTGACAATGTGTCTAAAATACCTTATGTAAATTAGGAAGTTGGATATTAGGAAAAACTAGGAGGGTAGTGAAGCACTGGAATGGGTTCCCTAGGGAAGTAGTGGAGTCTCCATCCCTAGAGGTGTTTAAGTCTCGGCTTGACCAAGCCCTGGCTGGGTTGATTTAGTTGGGATTGGTCCAGCCTAGAGCAGGGGGCTGGACTTGATGACCTTCTGAGGTCTCTTCCAGCTCTATGATTCTATGATTCTAAATCTATCCTCAGCCAGGCCTGGAAGAGCCTTAAAGGATCGTGGTGTGTAAAAGTAAGCTCTGTGACCAGGGGCGGCTCTAGACTAGCTGCCAGCAACTGGCGCCCTAGGCGAACCATGCAATCGGCGCCCCCACCTCCAAATCCCTCAATGATATTGCACCACCATTTGGCGCCCCATTTAACTTGGCACTCTAGGCAACCGCCATGTCTGCTACAGAAGGACACAGCATGGGGTCTGGAGTAAACTATGCACAGAAACAGAAGGGACAAAGCTACAGAGATTACAGGATCTTGTCCCCATGCCACTCCTCAGTGCCTCAGAGAACTTCAGCTTTAACAAACTTCACCATGGCCAGAATGGAAACAAGATTGCACGAGAGATTTCACATTGCTGCCAAGCTGCACAAAGAAACTGGAGAGATGCAGGAATCTTCTTTAATGTAGGCCGGGGGTGGGCAATAATATTTGATGGGGGGGCCAGTCCAAGATTTTGGAAAGTGGTTGAGGGCCGCATGATATTAATGGAGGAGATGCAGGGTCTAGGATGGAGGTTGGGTGCAGAAGGGAGCTCGGGGTAAGGGACTGGGGTGCAGGAGGGGAGAATAGAGTCTGGTAGGGAGTTTGGGTGAAGGAGGCGGTTTGTGACCTAGGGTAGGAGACTGATTGGTTTCTAGTGGAGTGCCCCAAGGATCGGTTCTAGGGCTGGTTTTGTTCAACATCTTTATTAATGATCTGGATGAGGGGGTGTATTGCACCCTCTGCAAGTTTGCAGATGACACTAAGGTACGGGGAGAGGTAGATACGTTGGAGGGCAGGGATAGGGTCCAGAGTGACCTAGACAGATTAGAGGATTGGGCCAAAAGAAATCTGATGAGGTTCAACAAGGACAAGTGTAGAGTCCTGTACTTGGGACGGAAGAATCCCAAGCATTGTTACAGGCTGGGGACCAAATGGCTAAGTAGCAGTGCGGCAGAAAAGGACCTGGGGATTACAGTGGATATGAGTCAACAGTGTGCCCTTGTAGCCAAGAAGGCAAATGGCATATTAAGGTGCATTAGGAGGAGCATTGCCAGCAGGTCTAGAGAAGTGATTATTCCCCTTTATTCAGTTCTGGTGAGGCCACATCTGGAGTCTTGTGTCCAGTTATGGGCTCCCCACTATAGAAAAGATGTGGACGCATTGCAGAAGGTCCAGCGGAGGGCAACCAAAATGATTAGGGGGCTGGAGCACATACCTATGAGGAGAGGCTGAGGAATTTGGGCTTATTTAGTCTGCAGAAGAGAAGAGTGAGGGGGGATTTGATAATAGTCTTCAACTTCCTGAAGGGAGGTTCCAAAGAGGATGGAAAGAGGCTGTTCTCAGTAATGATGGATGGCAGAACAAGGAGCAAAGGTCTCAAGTTACAGTGGGGGGAGGTCTAGGTTGGATATTAGGAAAAACTATTTCCCTAGGAGGGTGGTGAAGCACTGGGATGGGTTCCCTAGGGAGGTGGTGGACTCTCCATCCCCATAGGTTTTTAAGTCTCGGCTTGACAAAGTCCTGACTGGGATGATTGAGTTGGGGTTGGTCCTGCGTTGGGCAGGGAGCTGGACTCGATGATTCCTGAGGTCTCTTCCAGCCCTGTGTGACGTAGTGGGGGTATCTGGCTAGTTCCTATGCTGGCTCTGTGGTAATCCCCAATGGCTGCCATCGGTACCACAGCCCAGAAGGATGAGTCATTATGCAAAGAGGGTCTCTCAACCTGTCTGACCAGCTACCCCCCAGGGGGAGAGACAAAGGAAGGGGGAATGCTGCCCTGGCTGGGGGCAGGGCTGGAAGAGTTAGTAGTTGCTGTCTGGGATCATGGAGGAACCAGCCTAAGCCAGGGGCTGGGATTTAGGGGCCCAGTCTCCCCCATCTCAAGGGGGGGCTGAGGCATCCTAGACCTGCCCTGTAACCAGATTACATCGGTGCTGTGCTGTGCTGTGCTGTATCCTGGAGAAGGAATAAACTCCTCCATTCTACGGGCTGGTGGAGTCTGTTCGTGCCATTACGGGGTGCAGGAGTCAGGGACCCCAACGCGTCGTCACACTGGTGTCAGGAGTGGATGCACTGCACCCCGTGGATGGAGCAAGCGACTAAGGCGCAGTAGAAGCAAGAGCCATGGAACCAGGCGTGCTGGAAACAGAGCGAAGCGGTTCCTGAGAATCGTGGGCGCAGCAGCACTAGACTGGTGAGTCTGCACCGAGGGGACCAGCGGGAGATGGCCTATACCCAACTGCTGAAGGCAGAGCTGGTGAAGCTGTGCAGAGAGAGGGGCTTGCCTGTGCGAGCGCAACCAAGGCCCAGCTGATTGCCCGGCTGGAAGAGAATGACCAGCCACAGGGCTGGGATCCTGTCCCCGTGGGGAAACAGCCAGACCCCCACTGGGAGCGTGTCAGGCTCGGAGAGGGGGCGGAGCGCTGGAGGCCGCCGAAGAGACCGGACTGCCTCCCAGGGAAGCACTGCAAGCCGTAGTCCGGCTAGGGCAGGGGCCAGCCCAGTGGAGCTGCGGCGGCTAGAAATCCAGCTGCAGATGAAGGAATTGGAAGTCCAGGACCGTAGAGAGCAGCGGCAGCATGAGCTGGCCATGGCCGAGCGGAGAAGTGGCGGGCCTCGGCTGCGCCAGCGGGCGGGCCCCAAGGGCCCAGGGGCGGCCAGACGCTGGAGAAGCTCGTGGTGGCCCAATTGAAGGACATGGGCGATGTAGATGGGTTCCTCAGCTCCTTTGAGAGGGCCTGTGGACTGCAACGGGTCCCCAGCTGACTGGCTGCAGGAGCTCATCCCCGCACTGAACCAGGAAGCTGCCGGGTGCTCAATCAGCTGGAGGACCTACAGCCAGGGATTACAACCGAGTCAAGGAGGCCCTGCTGCACAAGTTCGGGCTGACCCCGAGATGTACAGGAAGAAGTTCCGGGAGGTGCAGAAGGAGCCACGGAGACCTATGTGGACCTGGCCTCCCGCCTGGCGCAATACTGCCGCAAGTGGGTGTCTGGAGTCGGAGCCCAGACTGCAGAGGGGCTGCTCAAGCTGTTCATGATGGAGCAGTTCTATGAAGCATGCCCACCCAGATTGAGGCTGTGGCTCAAGGACCGAAGACCAGAGACCCCCCAGGAGGCCGGGAGACTGGCAGATGAGTTCACGGAGAGCCGGTCCGGGTGTGAACGGGAGTCCCGGAGAGAAAGGGAATCGCACAGAGACCGGATGTCGGCTGAGCGACGGAGGGAGTCAACTACGAGGCGAGCCCAAGGAACAGGTCGTCTGTGCCCCAGAGAACCAGCCAGGGCCTGGACAGAGACAGCCCAAAGCCTAACTTGCCATCGCTGTGGGCAAAAAGGCCACAAGAGGGCTCAGTGCACCAGGTCCCATGACCTGGGACTTTCCAGGGTTAACTGGCTGGGGCTGGAGGAAGGGCAGGCTGCCCCAGAGGCAGGGGCTGGCAGGCAAACCTCAGCTCAGAGTGGGGGGAAGGATGCTCAGTGCACCCTGGGAGGTCTGACCTCGGGAGGCGGATTTCTCCGTACCGGGTGGGGCAGGACGGCCCCTGCAGGAGCGAGTGCCTCATACCCTGGAGGTGGATGGTAGGAAGGTGACGGGTTTCTGGGACACGGGGCGGAGGTGACGCTGGCCCGATCTGACATAGTGGCCCCAGACCGGATACTACCCCACACGCAGCTGACCCTGAAGGGCATAGACGGGTCCCCGCTTAAGGTGCCTGTAGCCAGGGTGCATCTGAAATGGGGGCCAAGGAAGGTCTCAAGAAAGTGGGGTGCACCCGCACTTGCCCACGGAGTGCTAATGGGGAATGACCTAGAGGAGTGGCCCCAGGAATCCCAGCGGGCTCTAGTCACTGCCCGGAGCCAGAGCCAGCGAGGGCTGGCAACCTGGATCAGGGAAGGACTCCTGGCAGGGTCCTCAGGGTCCCATCACCGTGGACACGGGTCCAGCCAAACTGGGACCCGGACCTAGGCAAAGGTGGGGAACAGGTCCCGATCCCTGCCCCAGCGGCTGAATTCCAGGCTGAGGTGCAGGCAGACCCCTCCTTGCAGAGGCTGAGGACCAGGCTGGCCTCCGTGCAGCTCAGCCCCTGGGGAGAGGAGGCCAGGAGAGATTCCTGTGGGAGCGGGGATTCCTGTTCGAGAATGGCTTCCCCCAGGAAGGTGAGGGCATGGGGTCCAGCGGCAGCTGGTCGTCCCCCAAAGTATCACCTCAAGCTGCTGTTTTGGCCCATAATGTCCCCTTTGCGGGCCACCGAGATCCGGAGCACCCGGCTGAGGCTGCTCCAACACTTCTACTGGCCGGGAATATTCGCAGCCGTGCAGCGGTACTGCGGTCCTGCGACTCCTGCCAGAGGCGGGAAGGCCCAAGACAGGAGAAAGCTGCTCAGGGCCCCTACCCTGTATAGAGGAGCCGCTGGGCTTGCTGAGAGCGTTATGGGAGGAAGACCTCCCGGGATGGAGCGTCGGGGTGGAGGCCGCCCTGGCTGTCCAGAGAAGGCTCGCTGGGCTCATGGCCCCGCCCGAGAGACCCTGGCCAGAGATCAAGGCCAGCGGAAGGATGGGTGCGACCACAGAGGACAGGCCTGTGCCAGTCGCCCTGGAGCGATGCAGCGAGTGGACAGAGGGAAGCCAGTTCATGTGGGGCCTCGCCGCCGGCCCGAGTCAAGGGGGAGCACCCATGTCCCCAGGGCGGGTTCCCACGCAGAGGACCCGAACTTCCCTAGGTCACGAGCGGAGTGACCCTGCTCAGTCTGCCTCGGAGGGGGAGAACTGTGACGAGTGGGGTATCTGGCTAGTTCCTATGCTGGCTCTGTGGTAATCCCCAATGGCTGCCATCGGTACCACAGCCCAGAAGGATGAGTCATTATGCAAAGAGGGTCTCTCAACCTGTCTGACCAGCTACCCCCAGGAGAGACAAAGGAAGGGGGAATGCCTGGCTGGGGGCAGGCTGGAAGAGTTAGTAGTTGCTGTCTGGGATCATGGAGGAACCAGCCTAAGCCAGGGGCTGGGATTTAGGGCCCAGTCTCCCCCATCTCAAGGGGGGGCTGAGGCATCCTAGACCTGCCCTGTAACCAGATTACATCGGTGCGGTGCTGTGCTGTGCTGTATCCTGGAGAAGGAATAAACTCCTCCATTCTACGGGCTGGTGGAGTATGTTCGTGCCATTACGGGGGTGCAGGAGTCAGGGGACCCCAACGCGTCATCACACCCTGCGATTCTATGATTCTACGACAGAAGTTGCTCTTTCAGAGCCCTATAGATTAAGCTGGGGCGGTTAGTCAGCAAGCTGCATTCCCTCCAGGTGTGAACTGTAAGACCGGTTCAATCTGTTTCTCCCCACTGATTCAATGGTAGAGTTAAAGAAAGGCTCCATAAGGGATCTCTTTTGTATGTATATGTACTCCAGTGGATGCTGGAATCTCTGGGGGCTGGGCTGTGCTTTGGGCCAAGAGCTGAAATCACTGAGAGCTGAAATCACTAGGTTTGGCCCAGAGCCAAATCCGCACAAGCCAGGAGAAGATGCATGAGCAGGGTGGTGTTGGAGAGGCATGAGGAGCGGCCAGCAGAGGGGTGGCAGCAAGGGGCGATGAATGGCCGGCAGAGCGGCGCCAGAGAGCAGTGAGCAGGTGGATGGCGGGTGACCAGCAGAGTGGGTGAGATGCCTTCTACCTGTCCGCCCCCAACATGGGAGGGGAGGCGAACTCTGCGGATCACCTCTGACCATGGGCAGCGACTGAGTGGGATGCAGAGAAGGGCTGGGCATGTGAAGGGACATTTACATTGCTGGACTTGAGAGCTTGAGAGGAAAAGGACATTGTCCAGCCTACCAAAACCAGCTGATTTTGGTTATGAACTCTGTTTGTGGGGTTTTCCTATGGACTCTGTCTGTGGGGTTTTCCCAAATTAATGCCACGTTACTTCCCATCCTTTTTAGTAAAGGGTTCTTTCCTACACTCAGACTCTGTGCTTGTGAGAGGGGCAGCATTGCCTCCCAGAGACGCTGAGGGGTGTTGTGTGGATTTCCCAGGTTTCTGGGAGGGGGCCTGAGCCAGTTCTGTGTTGGATGGATGGAGAGGAACCCCTAGACATTGAACCCGGCCCTGGCTGCTGTTGGTGCTACCTGGCAAAAGAGTTACAGTAGTCACATTAGAGAGCTTACAGAGGCACAACTACATTGCTGCAGCTTCACTGCTGTGACCTCTCTAGTGTAGTTGTAGTCTTAGAAGCTGTCATGGCTGATTCCCCACTCTTGCATGATGAATGCAGAAGTTGGGGCCCGCAAAAGTACCCCAAAACCTTATTTCTCCAGGCTTTGGTATAAAACTTCCCCCCAAATCCTAAAAACCTAGATTTTGGGGATAAAAAAATCCGCTGCCACCATCAAATGCTTTTGAACCCACAAACGGGTGGACACTTGAACCAACCTCAGGGCACCCTAAGCTTTTTTCTCCAAAGAGGTTGAAAAAGAAAGAGAAAATATAAACTGCAGTCTGTGGTTGCTGCCCTCTAGTCAGAGGCATGCAGATCCCACAGACATATTTTCCAGGACACAGAACTGAACCAATACCAGGTTAATAAAAAAAAGAAAGAAGTTTTATTATCAAAACAATAGTCCTGTTAGAAGCATAGTTGGATTGGCTAGATGGTAAGAGCCACCAGTGAATAAACTCATGGGGAATTTTCCCATGGGCTCAAAACTTAGTTACAAAAGAAATGAAAGCCCATTTCTAACAGCACAGGTGTCTGTATTTATGGCTCGTGTCATGGTCATGAGGGATGGCCAGCAGCCTGGGAACTAAGGAGTTAACTGTGTCCCTATACCTAGCCAGGTAGCATTCAGCCAATAGAAATGCAGATAGGGATTTCAAACTGAGACAAAGGGATTTTGGGGGTTTCCCTCCTTTGTCTCTGGGCCAGTTTGCTCTAGAATAGTACAGACATCAGATCCAAAGTCCCATAACAGAAACAATAAAACCTAACAGAGTGTATTTCTACACTACAAAGTTAATTCGAACTAACAGCCGTTAGTGCGAATTAACTTTAATAGCGGCTATACATGCAAACCGCTAGTTCAAATTTAAATCGAAATAGCAGAGCGCTTAATTCGAACTAGGTAAACCTCATTCTACGAGGAGTAAACGCCAGATTCGAATTAAGTAGTTCGAATTAAGTGCTGTGTAGCCACTTAATTCGAACTAGCTGGAGGCTAGCCCTTCCCAGTTCCCCCTGGTGGCCACTCTGGGCCAAACCAGGAAAACTCCTCTCCTCTCCCCAGCCCTGGGGCCCTTAAAGGGGTAGACTTGCCACTGGGCACGTGCAAGAGCCAGGCTTGCCAGCAGCCGCAGACCCTCAGCCAGTGGCCACACAATGGCAGCCAGTGGCAGCCAGCTCTCCCCTGTCCAGGGGCCAGCCAGGGGCCGTAGACGGCACGCGCCTTCCTGGACTAGTGCAGACATCATGGACCTCATTGAGGTTTGGGGGCAGGCCCCCAATGTCCATGATCTCTGCACTAGGCGGAGGAACGCGGCTGTCTACGGCTGCATAGCGGCCACCATGGCCAGGAAAGGCCACAGGCGCACCCAGGAGCAGGTGCGCTTGAAGGTCAAAGAGCTGCAGCAGGCGTACGCCAGGGCCACCAGGGGCGGCGCCGCAGCAGGGGCTGACACCTGCCCCTACTTCCCTGCCCTCGACCAACTCCTGGGGGGCGGGGCAGTCCATGCCAGCCCGGGAGGCAGCGAGCTGGGACCAGAGCGCCCTGACCCGGGCACACCAGAGGGGCCACCACCAGCTGTCCCGGCACTGGAGTCGGCAGGGTCATCAAGGGAGGCCATACCAGGTAAGCGCCAGCACTGTCCCCTGCCCGGGGGGGGAGGTGGAGAGGGAGACCAGGGACTGTGCGCGTGGGCCATGCCTCCCACGGATCACGCAGCCACCTGTGCATGTGCGAGCACGTGCCATGCCACCCAGGGGCCATGGCCCAATAGGCACATGCGTGTGTGAAGAGACCTGACATGCTCCCGACCCCGGGGCGGGACCCTGCAGGACACTCTCTCTTCACACGCCCCCTCTACACAGAGGCAGGGGGCATCTCCCCCCCCGCCCTGGCCACACTATTCACGGCACAGGGGCATGGGTGCAGTCTTGGGGCAGCTCCCAGTCCCGGGGAGAGCCAGACATCCTGACCATGGCCTCTGTGCAAGCACATCGGCTCTGACAGTGCAGGGCACGGTCGCCCTCACGTCGCAGGGGCGGGCTGGGCATCATCCACTGCATCCCTAGGGAGAACTGACCACTTCTCTTGTTTCTCTACAGCTGCATCAGCTGCTCGTGCAGGGCGCACCACCCCGCCCGGGACATGCTCCCGCACCCGCGGCCTGCTCCAGACCACCAGCACGTGGCAGGAGTACTGGGACCAGCACCTGAGGGCCCTGCGAGCCCTGCACCACACCATTGAGGCCTGGATGCGAGAAGACCTGCAGCTCCGCTGGGAGCAGCTGGCTGAGGACCGAGCCATAAACGCTAACCTGCAGGCCCTGCTGCAGAGCATGCTGCCCCGTGCCGGTCCTGCACCTGCTGTCCCCGCTACAGTTCCTCCTCCCACTCCTGCCCCCACCTCTTCCTCCTCAACCTCCACACCTCCTCCTCCACCCCCACCTCAACCTCCGCACCTCCTCCCCATCCCCGGGGCCAGGCCCCCTCCCCCGCCATGCTGGGAGGCGGTTGGCCAGCGAGACCCCACCCCTGAGCCCTGAGCTTCCCCTCCCCCTTCTTCCCTTGCTTCCCTTCAGCTCCCTCCTCCAAGTTTTCCCCCTCCCCTCTCCCACCCTCTCTCCTGCCCTCTCCCGCCTCCTTTCCCCTGTCTCCCCAGAGTTTCATTTCCCCTCCCCAGTTGTGTTAAATAAAAAGAGTTGTTATTTTTGATGTCTTTTATTTGACATCAGGAATGGGGGGGCTAGGGAAGGGTAAGTGGAAGGACGAGAGAGAGGAATGGGGCATGAGCCCCCAGTGGGGCAGATCGGGGAGACTGTTAGCACTCCTCAGGGTGGAAGCTCTCCCGCAGGGCCCACTGGATCCTGACATTCCCTCGATGGTCCTCCCAGGTGGCAGCCTGCAGACAGTGCAGCCAGGCTGCTGGCAACGTGTCCACGAGACTCAGCAGAGTCCCCGGGGGCAGGTCTGGTTCCATGTTGCAGAGTGCCATGGTGTCCCGAGTGAGGGTAAGCAGAGCACTCTGAGACACAAATGCTTTGCTGTCCCTCAGTGAGGTGGACCAGCAAGCAGAGAAACCTGAGAACTGTCTGTTCGGGATGGGGGGTCAGGTCCCTTTAATCACAGACCTCGGCTAGCCTGAGGCAGCAGCCCCACACACTAAGTCCGACCCTGATGCCCTGCCGGCACTGGTTCTGGCCAGCCTTACCTTCAATTCAGGGTCCACTCAATGTGGACATGCTATTTCGAATTAGAAAAATGCTATTTCGAATTAGCTTAATTCGAATTTTTGTGTCTAGATGCGTTATTTCGAATTAGCTTAATTTGAATTAACTAATTCGAAATAAGTTAATGCGAAATAGTGCTGTAGTGTAGACATACCCAGATTTATCTAAACTTTACCCTTCTGACACATTATGAAGAGTCTTTTTCTTGGAGAGAGACATGTCTTCTGTCTCCCTCAGTATTCTAGAGCAAACTGGCCCGGAGACAAAGGAGGGAAACCCCCAAAATCCCTTTGTCTCAGTTTGAAATTCCTATCTGCATTTCTATTGGCTGAATGCTACCTGGTTAGGTATAGGGACATAGTTAACTCCTTAGTTCCCAGGCTGCTGGCCATTCCTCATGACCATGACAGAAGCCATAAACAGACACTTGTGTGTTAGAACGTATTGGGGTAAGACCCCACTGAGACCAGGGGAGAGACCCCCTCAGATTAAGAGGGACAAATCCCAGCCTATATGCAGAAGGGAAAAATTCAGCCCACACGATGATGCCTGTCCAGCCAGAGCGCATGGTATAATATTTACATGAATTATGGGCATTTTGCTGCTGTGTACAGCACCAGAGCACGTAGGGATCTGACTCATCGCAAACAACCAAGAGCCATTGTTTGTGGGATCCATCACTTGTGATCACATAGAGCATGTCTGGAGAATGAAACTGAATGCTAATGGCAAGACAATTCTCTATCAAATTGACTCCGGAGCTGATATCTCTGGCATTTCAGATGGGACTTAAAATCCCCTTGGCTAGGTCTACACTGCAAAGATAAATCGGAAAAAGAAACACCATTTGCAGTACGCAAATTGCGTATCTTTTTCTGCTTTACTGTTAAAAGAGGCTTTTCCAAAATTTGGCATGTTTACATGGTGCCACATTTTGGAAAAAAAGGTCCTCTTTTGACACATCCCTCTTCCTCGTAAAATGAGGTTTACAGGGATGGCAAAAGAGCACATCTGCTTTTTCGAAAATGTTTCTGAAAAAGCAGACGTGCTCCTTGGACGTGGCATTGATTTCCGGGATACTCCAGTATCCCAGAAAAGTGCTGCAGCCTAGATGTAGCCCTCCAGTCTCTCCCAGAGTGGAAGTCACCTAAAACAGCTGTAACTAGCCCTGGACTTATCTGACCTGCCTGTGCCAGTTCACCACAGAAATAAGTGTTATATCAGCAAATCTTCCAGCAAGTTCTTCCACCTTTCTCACCAGGCCCATCTTGGCTGCCACACTGCAGCTCAGAAGGTCGCTGGTTGTCTGTGGTTCTTTGATCACATTCACTCTCAGTGCAAAGCTCTAGTCTTAGCCTATGGAACGCCTTGCTAGGCGATAATGTAAAGACCAAAACTATAACAGGGTTCAAAAAAGAACTAGAGAAATTCATAGAGGACAGGTCTATGAGCTAGGATGGGAAGGGATGTAACACCATGCTCTGAAGTGTCCCTAGACTTTTGCCAGAAGCTGGGAGTGGACAACAGGGGATGGATCACTTGATTGCCTGATCTGTTCATTCCCTCTGAAGCACCTGGCATTGACTCCAATGGAAAACAGAATGGGTACGGGGCTAGAGGGGCCATTGCTCTGCTCTAGTATGGCCATTCTTATGTTCTTAGGACCCTGGGCTTTTGAAAGGGGATCCAGTACAACTCAACGTAAGAGACAATACTGAACGATACAGCGCACAAACATTCCCACCAGAGAGACCTTGAAGAGACTAGCTGCAGATTTAGGGAAATTCAGAGTCCATCATTACCTGGTCACCATGGATTATTTTTCCAGGTGTATAGAGACAATGTAAATGAAAGGCACATCGTGGTGTTATCGAGAAATTGAAGTGCATTTTTGCTCACTTGGGTATTCCAGAGCAACCAGTGACAGACAATTGACCACAATTCACTGCAGCAGCATTTGTCATTCCAAACAAACTGTTATCCCCAGCTACCCACAGTACCCCAAGCAAACTGAGAGGCTGAAGGAGCTGTACAGAGAGCCAAGAAAACCTGACAGTAGGAAGATCCATTCCTTCTCTTCTCAGTTACAGAGCCACACCCATAGCAGCTGCTGAAAACAGTCCAGCACAGTTCCTGATGGGAGGACAATTCAGAATCATAGAATCCTAGGGCTGGAAGAGACCTCAGGAGTCATTGAGTCTAACCCCCTGCCCAAAGCAGGACCAACCCAACTAAATCAACCCGTCCAACTTTGGAAAAGAATTGATCTCCAAAGGAAAGGGACCAGACACAAAGATGCCAAATAAGATAAAAAGGCTAAATCAGGGGTGGCCAACCAGTGGCTCCAGAGCCATATGCAGCTTTTCAGAAGTTAACATGCGGCTCCTTGCATAGGTACCAAATCCAGGGCTGGAGCTACAGGTGCCAACTTTCCACTGGGCCAGAGGGTGCTCACTGTTCAACCCCCAGCTCTGCCCTAGGCCCTTTCCCCCCAGGATCCTGCCACTTCCAACCCTCTCCACTGAGCCTGTCACACCCACGCTTCTCCCCTCCAGTGTCTCCCACTGAGAGAGAGCTGATCCCAGGGGGCAGGAGGAAAAGGAGAAGGAGGCGCTGACCGGTGGGGCTGCCAGTGGGTGGGATGTGCTGAGAGTGGTGTGGGGAGCTGATCAGGGCTGGTGACATAGAACTGTAGCTCTTTGGCAATGGGCGTTGGTACATTCTGGCTCCTTCTCAGGTTTAGGCTGGACACCCCTGGGCTAAACTGACATACTGTAATGGCACTAGGGGCAGGGTATTGCAAAATGGGACCCTACCCCACCCTAAGTTATCTTGGTGGGACAAGAAGCAGCCCACCCCTCACTATCCGCTACCCAGAGAAACAGGCTGGGGAAGCGGAGGGACACTACTAACTCCAGGAGATTTCTTGCCCCAATTTACCTAGAGAGGCTACACCAGCAGGGTCATGCCTACTGGGCTCCCAGAACACGCTGGGACTGGGCTGCAGCCCTGTTACCAGGCATTGTCCCTCTTGAGGGACCTCACAGCTGCTCCTGCATCCCTAAGGCCAAACCTGAACACTGTAGACTATGGCAAAGGGGCTTCCAGATCACCTTGTCCCCTCACCACACAGCACCCCCTCCCCAGCTGCTGTCCACACATCGGCTCCGTCTGTGAGCTGCAGCGCTCCTGCCTGGCTACTGGACAGATTTCCAATCAGTAATATGGGCGGGGCTATCTGGGGTTGTACTTTTATCCACATCTGACATGTAAAAAAGAGCACACACAAAATGCCAACACAAACACAACAGATTTCTCTCTGCCTGGAACAGCATGGAAAGGGGTGAAAATTTGTTAGCAAGTTTAAGGGTACACTAAGCAGCTGAAAGATTTTAAAGCATGCTAAAGCAAGCGTCACACTCTAGCTGATACCTGGATGGGAAACATACTGAATTATTTACTACATGTTGCAGTGCTTTGGAGGACAAGATTAAAAGTCAAAATGATCTGGACTAACTGGAGTAATGGTCTGAAGTAAATAGGATGAAATTCAATTAAACACAGGAATAAATTGCCCAGGGAGCTAGTGTGGTTGAAGAATCTCCCTCACTGAAGACTTTTTAGAGTGGGTTAGAGAAACACTTGTCAGGAAAGTTTTAGATAATACCTAGTCCTGCCATGTGTGCAGAGAACTGGACTAGATGAGCTCCCAAGGTCCCTTCCAGCCCTGCATTTCTGCAGTTCTATACAAACCAACACACTTTCAGCAGTAACTCTCTCTTCTCTGGGATGCTGAAATTTGGTGCTTTGGTTGCTCGTCCCAGAAGGGGGTGTGCTGAGGTGATATTTCATCCACTGGGTTATGGCTTCCCTTGATGCTTTCCCACTTCTGTTGGGAGGGGGCACAGTGGAGAGCTGATCTCAGTAACACTCACTTACCTCCTGTGTCCCTGCCCCTCACTCACCTGCTCTCTCCATACAAATTATCTCAGCAGTGTCCAGCCTCCCCCTTCTTTTCTCTTTTTGCACTAGCCCCACATCTTGCCCCCTAACAGAGCCTGGTTTGAAGGTGAATGCTGGTGATTGCCCACGCTGACGAATGCCCGGTGACTGCCCCAGCCGAGTACTCACCAGGCAGTGGGTGCTCAGCCCCTGTAGCCAAGAGTCAAAGGAAAAGGAGAGAAATAGAGAAAAGAAAACCCCTTCATCCTCTGAGTTCCAGCCTGCCCGCCCTGCTGTGAGGTGGGGCTGCCTTTGCCCAGGCCGTACATGGCTAACACAGGGCCTTGCCCCAGGACAGGGCCAGGCAAACCTCTGCAGAGCCAGTTGTGGTCGGGGCAGCCACAGCTTCCTGCAGGGCGGGGTCTCAAGGCAGCATGTGGGGGGGATGTTTCTGGGACAGCTCAGCCCGCCCTGCTGTCCACTTGCTCCCCCTTGCTGGGTCTCTGCCTGTCTCCTGCTCCCCCACAGCACAGCCCTGATCCCCCAGCCCCCCGCCAACCCTTGTCTCTGCTGTTGGGTTCGCTCCCTCTGCAGGGCCCTGCCCAGCTGGGCCTGTTGCCATGTCACAGTGGGACCCTGGCCCCTCACCAACCCTCGACCCACCCCCACTGACCCTGGTTCCCCTTCCCCCTCAGCATCGCTGACCTTCACCTCACACCTCTCACTAACCCTCGCTACACACTCCTCACTGCTCCTGGCCTCACCCCACGAACCCTTTCCCCACCCTCCTCACTGACCCGCACTGAACCCCTCCTCCCCCCACCTCCTGACTGGCCCTGGCCCTGCTGCCCCACTGCCTCGCCCCATTCACTGGACATATGCCCCCTCACAAGCCCCGCCCCCTCACCAACCCTCACCCGCGCTCCTCAGCACCCCATGACCCACGCCCCTCACCAAGCCTGGCCCAGCTCCCCACTATTCCTGGCTACATCCGCGGGCCCCACTCCCTTGCTGACTCTCACTCTGCTGCCTCTTTTCTGCAGCCTTGCGAGAGTCTATGGGCTCCGCAGAACCTGCCCAGCCTGCGCACCCCGCACAGGGGCAGGGGCCGAGGGAAAGGTTCAGTCAGTCTTCGGGGGGGTTACAGAGCCAGAGATACCTAGGCCAAGGGGACTGCGGGCAGCTCGTCAGCCCCGTGGGCTTGGTTCCTAGATGTGCACAGTTGCTTGTATCTCTGTTAAAACACATATTGTTTGCTTGCACCAGTTTACAAAGAGCCCAGCTTGCGCTGAATCCGTGACCTGTCCCGTTCCATATTTACACTCCCCGGTTGTGTCATCTGCAAACGTTCTCAGCGACGAGCTCTGCTTTCAGCGCCCAGCGACGGAGCCGGCGGGTCTGTGTGGGCCCACAGAGTGGCTGGCCAGCCCTCTGGAAATGCCGGTGGGTGCTGAGAGGGAGCTGCGATTTGTGATGTTAACTTGTCCTTGTCCCCCAGCTCTGTCAGTGACAGCCAGAGCCGGAGAAGGGCTGTGTCTGGGGACAGCACGTGTCATGGCTGGTTGTGAGCCCAGCAGGGCAAAGGCTTTCCCTGGCCATGTGGTGTACAGCACCAAGCACAGCAGGGCTCAGAGTGACGAGACCAGGACTCCATTCCCAACAGCTGCTATCACATCTCAGTGCCCCTCTTGCCCCTCTCTGCCCTCTCCGTTTAGACAGAGCTCTGGGGGACAGAAACTGCCCATTCCCATGCCAGGGTAGAGCTAAGCACAGGGCCTTGAGCCCAGCCAGCCACACTAGGTGCTGCTGTAACCTGCATTCTAGTGTTTGTACAACAAATGGTTCAGAACTGGAGCCTCGAACCCGGTCAGAGCAGGGCTGGGGTTAGTCATTCGGGGCCATCATCTGGGACCCAGTGTGCAGCTCTGGCCACCTGCACACAGGACGGATGGGTTCAGACGTGCCCAGGGGCAGAGAAGGCTGCTGGGGGTCGGGGGATGGAAGGCAGTCATACGAAAGGAGCTGGAAGAGCTGGGCTGGTTTGGCTGGCACAGCGCAGGCTGAGCGGGGTTCTGATTGCTCTGTAGGACCCCATCGGGGAACCTCGGGGAGGGAGAAGAACCAGTAAAGCCAATAGACAGTGTTGGCACAAGAGCTACTGGGGATAAACTGGCCAGTAGTCACGTTAGGCTGGAAATGAGAAGGGGGGTTGGGAACAGCCTCCTAACGGAGGAGGGGAGAACAGCCTAACTCACGTAAAGATGGCGCTTGGAAAGCATGTGACGGGGATTGTACGACGTGTCCTTCCAGCCCGACGCCCCGTGTTCCCAAAGAAACCAGCCCAGGGCGCTGGGAAACACCTCCAGGATTCACTGACTTCCCAGGTTCTTTTTACTCTTACAGAAGTTAAACAAAAGCTAAACAAACTGTGTTGTAAAATCGTACACGCAGCTAGATAAATCCTGGTAAGACCCTCCCGAAACCATTAGCCCCCACTCCGCTTCCCCCAGCAGCAATGCACCCCAGGAGTCCTGGCTCCCAGGACACAGCTATGTTGTTACTGATGGGTCGGTATGGAAGAGAGCAGGTTGCCCATGGGGCTATTCAAAGCCAGAGCAAAGGAAAAAGGCCACTCACCCCATAGCCAGGCCAGGAGGATGGGGATCCTTGTGTTCCCAGCGCCAGCACAGGCAGCTGAACTCCTGCCACGGGGGCATCCAGCTGGGAGCAGGAGGTGCCCAGGAAACCCCATGCCCCACAGCAGAGGTTGCGGGGCAGCGTAGCCAGGCACTAGTGCAGGCAATGGCCCTAGTGAGAGAGGCAGGCTGAGCTCGGTGTGACGGTCACAGGCTGGGAGGTGGGGGAGATGGGGCAGGCACCCAAGGGGGCAGGGTGTATGACAGGCCTCTCATTGCTGAGACCCTTCCCTCTGCACCCCCTGGCACTGCCCCAGTGGGCGTGTGCAATGGAGACCACAGAGGAGAAGTGACCCTCGTGCCTAGCGCTGTGGCCTTATTTATATCACTGGATTGTGAAATCCGTGTTCTGGGAACATGCTGAGCAAACAACCTCCTCTTAGAACAGCTGGCTCTGGGACACATGGGGCAGGAGGGGCAGTTCCTGGAGCAAGTTTGCAGGGACTCAGTAGAAACAACCCACGGAGGGCTGGTGGACTCGGGACAGGCACCCAGGTTTGGCTGAGGGGACGAGGACCAGCCCATGCTGTTAAAGCCAGGCTGACGGCCATGAGGACACCCTGACTCCAGCTGAAGGCTGCAGAGACTTGGCCTGGTTGACACCTAAAACTTAGGTCAACCCAGCTATATTGCATCTGTGTGTGTGAAAAATTCAGAGCCCTGGGGACGTGGTGAAGCCGACCTATGTCCTGGTGTAGCCAGCAGAAGGTGGAAAATTCTCCCATTGACCTTGATACCATCGCTTGGAGGGGGGATTAACTATGGTGACAGCAAAGCCCCTTCCATTGCTGCAGCGTCTGCATTACAACACTCCAGCAGCACAGTCCTGCAAGTGTAGGGTTGACACGGCCCTTGTCTGCCCAGGGCAGGGGCATCACTGCTCCGGCCTCGCCCTGGGGGGCGCCCCGTGTACCTAGAGCACAATCACACCTGAGCTTATACCCAAGACCTGTTCCCATGTCACCATCTCGGCAAATCCCAGAGGACGCAGCTTCCTCGCGGATCGAGGGCCCAGGTGGCCCAGTCCCCGGCTAGCCCCTGATGCTCTCCGGGGGATGTGGGGTCTACGCCCACCCTTGGGGAGCTCAGTGGACCACGGAGGTGTTTGGCGCCTGTGTGATCGCCAGCTGCGGAGCGGCTTTCGTTGGTAAACGCGCTTCATCATCCATTGGTCTGTTCCAAGGTAGCCGCCGCTGGAACCGAGAGCTGGCGGGAGGGGGGGAAGGGGGGGGTGTTGCTGGGTTCAGCTACCAAGATCTCAAGCTGATATTGTCTTGCCCTGGCCCAGGGAGCAGCTGAGCTAGGTGACAAGAACCGAGAACTCCCCACTGTGGACAAGGCCTAAGATGAGCGTTGCCCCCCAAGCTGAGGCGTGTCGCTGCCAGGGCGTGGGGCTGTGCAGAGGTGTTTGCTCTCCCCCCCCGAGCCTGTGCCAAAGCCCGGAGCAGGCAGCGCTCTGACAACTCGCTCTGCGCCACGCGTGCGGCTCCATGGCTGGGCCGTGCCCAGCTCACACACACTCACAGGGCTCCGTGCCGGCACGAGGGTTTGCAGCTGGGCTAGGTAATGTCTAACTGGCCAAAGAGGAGCACCCAGTGGTGACTCTCCCCGGCATCAAGGAGATATGAGGCTAGGCCTGTCCTGGAGTGGAGGGCAGGGGGGGTTCACACATTTATTCCCTCGTGGGAGCAAGGTGAGTGGGGCAGAGCCAGGTTTACAATGGCACCATGGAGCTGAGCCCAAGCCCAGAAGGGCCTCCGTCCTGCTCTGCTTGCACTGTGCCCTGAAGCCCTGCCAGCCCACTGGCTCCTCTCCCCTGGCCACCCACCACATACTCCTCTCAGCCTGCCTGCTGGTCAGCTGAGGGCTCCTCTGTCTCCCAGCCTCGCCCGCCAGCTTCTCTCTGCCTGCTGGTGGGACGCCGGCTCTGAAGCAGTCTCTGCATCTGACCACCTGTGGGGCCCACCTGTCCCGCTGGAGCTGAGCCACTTAGGACCAGTGCAGAAGTCTGACCAGTCTCAGCCCATTGCGGGAGGGAGCATGGGGCGGCTTGGCTGGGCCCCTCCAGGCAAGTGGGTCCTGAGGGAGCTGGGCTGATTGTATCAGTCCCAGGTCGCTGGAGCGATTCCCTGCCGAGGACCAGCCCTGGCGGCTCAGACACAGTCACCTCCTAGAGGGCAGTGAGTGGAGGCAGGGTGTAGGGAAGTGGGGCTCAGCAGGGGGCGCTGTGCTGCAGTGGGCGGGACGGGGCTCAGCAGGGGGCGCTGTGCTGCAGTGGGTGGGACGGCACTCAGCAGGGGGCGCTATACTGCAGTGGGTTGGAGAGGGCTCAGCAGGGGTGCTATGCTGCAGTGGGTTGGAGAGGGCTCAGCAGGGGCGCTGTGCTGCAGTGGGCGGGACGGGGCTCAGCAAGGGCGCTGTGCTGCAGTGGGCGGCACAGGGCTCAGGAGGGGTGCTGTGCTGCAGTGGGCGGGACGGGGCTCAGCAGGGGCGCTGTGCTGCAGTGGGCGGGACAGGGCTCAGCAGGGGCGCTGTGCTGCAGTGGGTGGGACAGGGCTCAGCAGGGGCGCTGTGCTGCAGTGGGTGGGATGGGGCTCCGCAGGGGGCACGGTGCTGCAGTGGGCGGGACAGGGCTCAGCAGGGGGCGCTGTACTGCAGTGGGTAGGATGGGGCTCAGCAGGGGGCGCTGTGCTGCAGTGGGCGGGACAGGGCTCAGCAGGGGAACTGTGCTGCAGTGGGTGGGATGGGGCTCCGCAGGGGGCACTGTACTGCAGTGGGCGGGACAGGGCTCAGGAGGGGCGCTATACTGCAGTGGGTAGGATGGGGCTCAGCAGGGGGCGCTGTGCTGCAGTGGGCGGGACGGTGCTCAGCAGGGGGCGCTGTGCTGCAGTGGGCGGGACAGGGCTCAGCAGGGGCGCTGTGCTGCAGTGGGCGGGACGGTGCTCAGCAGGGGCGCTGTGCTGCAGTGGGCGGGACAGGGCTCAGCAGGGGCGCTGTGCTGCAGTGGGCGGGACAGGGCTCAGCAGGGGCGCTGTGCTGCAGTGGGTGGGATGGGGCTCCGCAGGGGCACGGTGCTGCAGTGGGCGGGACAGGGCTCAGCAGGGGCGCTGTGCTGCAGTGGGCGGGACAGGGCTCAGGAGGGGCGCTGTGCTGCAGTGGGTGGGATGGGGCTCCGCAGGGGGCACGGTGCTGCAGTGGGCGGGACAGGGCTCAGCAGGGGCGCTGTACTGCAGTGGGTAGGATGGGGCTCAGCAGGGGGCGCTGTGCTGCAGTGGGCGGGACAGGGCTCAGGAGGGGCGCTATACTGCAGTGGGTAGGATGGGGCTCAGCAGGGGGCGCTGTGCTGCAGTGGGCGGGACGGTGCTCAGCAGGGGGCGCTGAGCTGCAGTGGGCGGGGTAGAAGGCTGATTCTGTGCAGTGTCCCCCTCTCAGTGCTTGTGGAGTCCAGCGCAGTGAGCCTCTTTCACACTCCCCCCTGTCCCAGTCACGCTCCTCATGCCGCCCCCTGGCTGCCGTGACCAAGGCTGCTGGAACTGAGCCTGGGATCCCCCGGCTGCACCCCGGGCTTAGGGCCCTTTCTCGATGGCAGAGTTATGGAGAGAAACCAGCTGCCACCTGCAGGGCGAGCCCAGCCCCTGCGCCCAACAGTTGGACAGAGGGACGCAGGGACACGGCTGCCGGAGCCCGGGTGGTTCGGCCATTGCAGCTGGACGCGTCTCGTTGCATTAACCCCAGCGGCCCCGGCCATCCTTGTGGGGCTGGGCAGGGCCCCGGCTCGCAGGCTGCTGAGGGGCTGGTGCCAGGGCGTGGTTGGGGGGAGGTTGCTGGTACCACTGGTTCACAGCCTGCCTGTGCCTACAGATCCAAGTGCAGCAGAGCAGGTGCCCCCTCCTCTCCCGTGTGGGCCGAGCAGTGTCCAGGGCCCAGCCGCGGGCATGGGGGTCATGCCAGGAACAAGCCTCACTGGAGATAGGTGGGCGGGGGGCAGAGTGGCTCGGGTGGGAACGCCAGCAGCACCGGGCACCTCTAGCCCATTCCCAGGTTCCAGCGCCCTCCCTGCCCCCAGGAGTCCTGGTGCCCCTCAGCCAGCCGGGCGAGGGACGTCCCCTCCACGTCCTGGGGAGGGAAAATGGGAGGGGGCTCAGCTACGCACAGTGCAACCCCCAGCCCTACTTCCCCCCCACCCCCCGATCGGGGCACCCAGCCCCCTGTCCTGCCACCTCTGATCCCACTGCCCCAGCACCTGCCCCATTATCCCCAGAGCCCCCGATGGCTCCTGTGCCCCACATCCCCTCGTTATCCCCCCCAGCGCCCCCTGCTGGCCCCTGCAACCCACAACCATGCTGGGTGGGTGCCCCCCCCTTCACCCCCAGCACTGAACCCCACTCACCAGGCTCCTGGGGCAGGTGGCAGCAGCACAGGATCACCTCAGTGCCATGTAGGTCACCATGTCATAGTGCATGGGGGGCAGTGTCTGGAAGAGAGGCAGGAGGGGTCAGTTCAGGCTGCGCTGCCCATGGCCGGGCCCATCCCTCTGTCTGGGACCTGCTGCACCCCCCCCGTCCAGCCCCCCAACTGGGGTTAGCAACTTCCATCACAGAGTCCCTGCAGGTGGGCTGCCCCACATACTCATCCCCACGGCAGCAAGGCCCCCAGGTGCTCAGCCCCACGGCAGCAGGGTCCCCCAGGTGCTCAGCCCCATAGCAGCAGGGTCCACCCGGTGCTCAGCCCCACACTGGGTTGCGGGGACAGGCTCAGTTCTGGCTTTAGCAGGGGAAACCCAGGGCCCCTGCCTCACTCCTCCCCTTCCCCCGGTCATCCAGGCCTGAGCCCCCCACTGCAGCCAGGGCCGGGGTGCAGCACCTACCTTGGAGGTGCAGATCTGGCCAATGTCAGCATCTGAGAGAGAGATGGGGGGTTAGATTGAATCACATGGGTAGGTCCCACAGTTTCCCACCCCTTCCCCTCCAGCCAGACTCCCCTAACCTCTCCATCCCCGAGGAGCCCCAGTCCGGGGAGCCCCCAGACTCCCCCACCTATAGCTCCACTGGGGGGTCCTTCCCCCACCAGCGCTCCCCGGCCCTTGCAGTGGCAGGCCCAGCTCTGCACATGGATACGGTGCCCCCTTCAGCCTGTGGAGGTGCACAGCGGGAACCCCCAGACGGGGTGGGGGTGGACAGTCACAGTGAGGGAGGGGGCCCCATCTCCATCAGGCGGGGACGGTGAGAGCTGCCAGATGAAAAGGACCCGGCTCGTGTTGCCCCCCTGCCCCTGCAACACTGGCATGGGGGAGCCCGGCAGGTCCTCACAGTGCAGCTGCTCCTCGGTGCGTCCACCACTGCCAGGGCCTCCGTGACGATCGCAACACCAGCCGCAGCGTCACGGCCAGGGCCTCCCGTGCCCGGCTGCCTGTGCAGGACAAACACAGCCGGCTCAGCGTGTGCCAACCCCAACCCCCCTGCCCTGCCACCCACTGCACCCCTGCAGCATGGCCCAAGGCCCAGCCCGCACCCAAGCTCGGCTAGGGGATCAGAGGGCTGTGGGATGAGGGAGCAGGCTACAGAGGGGACCCAGCTGTCAGGGACATCGGTCCCCTCCCGGGCAGTTCAGTCGTGCCACCAAAATCCCCCCGCCCTGATTCCTGCTGCAAGGGAAGCCCAGGGGCACCGTGGCAGGGAGACTCCTCCCCGTGGCCCACCTACCTGGGTCTTCGCCAGGACGACACAACTGGAAGAAAGAGGGAGAATGTCACTACGAACTGCGCAGCCGCCCCCCTGCCCCCACCACGCTGTGGCTGTGCTGGCACCCGCTGCCAGACGACCTCCATCTAGGTAGGGGCTGGCCAGCGCCCAGAGGGCTCCGATATGCAGGCCCTGAGCCCCCGCCCTTCTGTCTGTCCCCATTATCCCTGGGCACCGGGCATTGCGCCGCGGCTCCAGAGGGCAGGCTCAGCGTGGCACCCAGAGCTGGCCACGCGCAGACACCGTGGGCCCATCTTGGCCCCTCGCTCCCCCGAGCCCACTCCGTCACTTACCCCTGTACAGCAGCCCCAGCCCCAGCAGCAGGGCGCAGGGCACCAAGATGCCCAGGATCAGGTCCAGGTGCTCGGCTGGAAGAGAGCACCAGGAGACAGGCAGTGAGAGCCCTGCCCAGGAACAGCCCGCGCCCAGTGCCACACACACAGCCTGACACCCAGGCCGGCTTGGCTGGTCCCGACGGGGCTCGCAGAGGCTTGGCCTGAGCCAGCCAAGGGCTGCTAGCCTGCCCCAGCTGGGCTCACCACTAGAGGGCAACACCAGCACACGCAATGGGATGGGGGGGGGGTTGTCCTCCCAGTGCAGAGAGGGCCATGGGGCCTAGCAGTTAGCACAGGAGGGCTGGGAACCAGGACTCCTGGGTTCCAGCTCTGGGAGGGGAGTGGGACCTAGTGGTTAGAGGAGGGGGGGTGGCTGCTAGCATTCCTGGGTTCTATCCCTGGCTCTGGCAGTGGTTGTGTTCTGCAGGGACTTTGCACCTCTGTTTCCTTCCCCATCATGGGTCATCAGCAGGGATTAGCCCTCCCGAGGCCGGGGCAGACCCTCAGGGAGCTTGCGGGCTGAGAACAACCCTAGTGCTCAGTGCGGGTACCTGGGCTGGCATCGTCGTCTCCATCCTGGGCACCTGCAGCAGCAAGGAACATTCACAGTAAAGGGAGGAGGGGCCCAGAGGGGGCCAGGGCTGCGACTGGCTCTGGGATGGAGCCAGACACCAGCAGAGGGCGTGAAGGGAATCCCTGAACTCCAGCCCCTGCCCCACTTCTATCCTGCCTCCTTCCAGATGTGCAGAGACCTGGGCAATAACAAGGGCCAGCAAGCAACCTGCCTGCTGGCTAGCAGGGCGGCCCATAATGCCAGCCAGCCCCTCCCCTAATCCCAGCCCCCAAGCCCCTCCTCTAATCCCAGCCCCCAAACCCCTCCTCTAATCCCAGCCCCCCAGCCGAGCACCAGACCGCTCCTCTAATCCCAGTCCTCCCAAGCCACTGGCAGCACCAGTCATGGGCAGAGTTTGGGAAGGGCCCACAAAGCCTCTGGCCCTGCTTGTGAAAGCCCAGCCAGCCCAGGCCGTCACTGTCCTGCCAGGCTCTCTGGCACCATGGGGTGCTCCAGGAACCCGGGGCTGTTCTGGGCTGTGCCGGCCCAGCCAGCTCCCCTAGACACAGTGATGGGGGGACAGGGAGTCCCTGCCCTGCAGGAGGGGCGTGACGGGGGCTGCTGCCCACACACGCCAGCTGCCCCGGAGCCCCCTCTGCTCAGCACAGCCCCTGATTCCTGTCCCAGCAGCGGGGTTCCACTGTCTCTGCCTGGCTGCTCTGGGTGGGGCAGGTCTGGGCCTCAGGTCCTCACCTGTCACACGCAGAGTCCTGGAGAGGCTCAGGTTGGAATTCAGCAGCTCGTTATTGTCACTCCTGTGCTGGTACCAGCAGGAGAAATTCCCAGCGTCCCCCGGGCCGGAGATGCGACGGGCGAGGTCGTAGGTGAATCGCCCGGGGGTGAACACTTGGCTGGCAGCGTCCTGCCCGTCCTTGCAGAAGATAATGCGGGTCACAGGGGACGCTCCAGGGATCAGACACCTCATGGTAACAACAGCCCCGACAGGCGCCAGGGACGCGTTCAGAGAGAGCAGGGGAGCTGGCAGGGACCCTGAGGGGAGAAGTGGGAGTGAGAGCCCAGCCAGGGAGCTATCAGTCAGTCTAGTATCTCGTGTGCAGCTGGGGTAGATGCACCTGGCCTAGCTAGTGTCCCTAGCACTGAGTGCATGAGTGCATTTCCAGGCAGGTGACAGAACCGGAACCCGAGCTAGCTGGCTCAGGCATGTCTACATGAGCTGCTGTCATTGCACACAAGTGCAGAACAGACCGACCCGAAACAGGCTTTCAGGAAGGAGGCAGATCCTGGGTGGGGAAGGGGGAAGCTGGGAGCACATGGGGGCAGGTAGGGAGACCTGGAATGTGGGGGAAGGGCAGAGACTACATGAAGGGTGTGTGGAGACCCTAAATGGTGCAGGAGGGGAGACTCCCAGCCTCCTCATCACACACCAGGCTGTGTCTGGCCGGTTTTGAAACCAGTCGCTGGACTTTGAGACCTCTCTCCTGCCTCTCTCCTGCCCTGTGTGCCGTGGGGCTGTCAACATAGTGTATGCTGGTGAGGGGTGCCGTGGTGGGGAACAGCAGGCAGATCTCTTGGGTGGGGGATGAGCAGGGGAAGGGGGACCCACACACCATAGGACCTGGGGGATTTCCCAGCAGGGCAGAGAATCTGAGTGGGGCACCGATTGCCAGATGGAGATGGGAGAGTGAATTCCCCCCCAGCATGAGTTCTCAGTGGTGACGGATGGCAGACTGAGGAGCAATGGTCTCAAGTTACACTGGGGGGAGTCTAGGTTGGATATTAGGAAAAACTATTTCCCTAGGAGGGTGGGGAAGCACTGGGAATGGGTTCCCTAGGGAGGGGGTGGAATCTCCATCCCTAGAGGTTTTTATGTCCCAGCTGGGATAATTTAGTTGGGATTGGTCCTGCTTTGAGCAGGGGGCTGGACTTGATGACTCCTGAGGTCTCTTCGAGCCCAAGGATTTTATGAGGTGAGGTCATGGGGGCACTGGGGTCCGCTCTGCCTGGCAGGTCACAAATCTGCCCAAGTCCCGCAGTGTTTGGGGTTCCCTGGCAGCCCCAGCTCCCGGAGCCCTGGGATCTGGCTGTTCCTGCTTTTGGTTAAACCAAGTCAGGTCCCATCCCCAGGGTTTGGGCAGAGAAGCCAGAATTGGGGGCCCTGGGAGGCTCTGGTGCTGGGAGAGCGGGGGGCTCCCATCCTGCTTCTCACTGGCCACGGGCCCTGGGGCCCCTGCGCTCAGTCCCCTGCCAGGCCCAGCAGAGGGGTCAGATATCCTGCCAGTGACTCTGCACCTCACTCCGGAGGCTGGGACGGCTGGCTTCTCTGGGCTGCCAGGGCACTCACCCTCCGGGCAGCAGGGCTCCTGGCTGGTGCGCTGCAGCGCCAGGGCTGGAAGAGAGAGCAGAGAGCAGTGACGGGGATGGGGCAGAGCGAGACAGTGAGAGCTGCCGTGCAGCCAACAGGACTCACCCCAGAGGTGGCTGCATCTTAGCACTAAGGTTCCTTGCGCAAACAGCGTCTGTGCCCCACCCCAAAGGTGGCTGCATCGTAGCATGGAATGAGAAGTCCCTGTAGCACCATCCCCCATGCCACACCCCAGAGGCAGCTGCATCTCAGCACCAGACAAAGGGCCCCTGTATAAACAGACTCCCCCACAGAGGGCTGCTGGATTGGGCCCAGAATCCCAGCAGTTAATTAAAGCTGCTTGGCACCTTGGGATTTTTGCCGAGCCCCGCAGGCGACAGTGTGATCAGTGGGGTAGTGAGGGGGAAAGAGGGGCAGTTGCCCCCAGGCGCCATGCTAAGGGGGCGCCAATTTAGTCCCTCTCCTCTCCCCCGTCATCCCTCGGCTCACCTGCTCCTCCTCCGCCCGCTGTCACTGACTGGAGCCTCCTCCCTGCCTCTCTGCCGCCCCCAGCCCAACCCTCCTCCATCTCTGCCGGCGGGTTAGTGCATGCAGGGGCCCGACCCCAAACTGGAGGGGTTGGGGGAGGATGCGGTACAAGCTCCCGCCCCCCCAGGGTCGGGCTCAGCCATGCACCAGGTTCAGGGCCCTGTCGCATGGTGGGGGGGCACAAATTTTGCCTTTGCCCCCAGGCACATAACACCCTCATTACACCTCTGGGTGCGATTCCCCCAGCACCAGGCCTGTGCAGCTCGGCTAGGCCTGGCTGCCACTGGCCATCTCCCTCTCATCCACGAGCAGCCCTGAGCTCCCAGCCAGACCGAAGAGCTCAGCACAGCTCTGTCTGGTCTCCTGCTGCACAGCGGCTGGTTTCAGCCACTTGTGTTTTTAGCACCGTTCTGGGGGAGGCAACCACGAGGCCGTAGCTGCTTCCCCATTCCCTGCTGCTCCGTGCCCCTGCAGCACGGCCAGGTGATTCTACGTGCGCGGCTGCGGGGGCGTCTACACCACAAAGGAGCCGCTCTCGGTTCCTGCCCCATTGCCCAGCGTCATGTCCCCACAAACTGCGCAAGAGCCTTGCAGGAGAGTGGAGGCTGCTACCGCGGCTGCAACGCCAGCCATTACACCTCTCTGGCCCAGGGACAGGGCTGGGGGATCTCATATTGGACCAACTTCTGCAGGGAGGAAGACAAGCTTCACTTACGTCCACACTGCAATTACATTCTTTCGAAAATAAAATCAAAAGCACAGAGAGGGTTTTACGACATTGGTAAACCTCATTCTATGAGGAAGATGCCTTTTTGCGAAAGAGCTCTTTCTGAAAATGGCGTGTGGGGACGGGGAAGAGGGAGTTCTCTCAGAAGAAGAAGAAAGAGGAAAAAGCACAGGTGCCCTGGTGGCCACTCCACCCATAGTAATCACAGCTTACATGCGAGATAGTGTCCATTCAGTGTGGATCCTATCTGTCGAAAAAGCAGAGCGCTTTTTCGATGCACTTTGGCAGTGTGGACACTCTCTTTTGGAAGAAGTTTTTTCAGAAAATCGCTTCCGGAAAAGCTTCTTCCTAAAGAAGCCTGCAGTCTAGACGTAGCCTGGGAAAGGGCCCGGCCGCATGGCTAACCGCAGGGGCAGCAGGCTGTGTGGCCGGAGCTAACCCAGCTTGCAAGGGCTCTGTGGGAGAAGTGGCCCATAAGGCCGGCAGGACAAAGGCAGGGCCCCTAGGCTGCAGGTTGCAGGAATAAGCCATAAACCCAGGGGGGGTAGGAAGGCCGCAGGAGTTCTAGCATCTAGCGATGCTGGCGTCATGGCTTTTGGCCCTGTGACTGTTAACAGGCCATGTCCCCTCGGCTGGTTCCTGACAATCTGGGCTAACGCTGGGGTAACCCATCTGCATCGCTCTGGGTTTAGCTGTGGGGCTGGGAGTCCATTTCCCAGCCTGCCGGAGAGCTCTGTGTCAGCGTGAAACCTCATCTCCCTCGCCCGCCCGCCCGCGCACCCGCCGGTGCTGTCCAGTGAGAGTCACGACCCCAGCCACCTCGTCTCGCTGATCCCCTGGGGCCGACAGGGCGCCAATGCACTGCCAATATCTATCTAGTTATCTGTCTGTCCCTGTGCACCCCCTCTGCCTGCCTGTCTGTCTGTCTGTCTGTCTATCTATCCCCATACACCTCATCTATCTATCTATCTAGTTATCTGCCTGTCCCTGTGCACCTCTGTCTGTCTGTCCCTATACACCCCCTCTGTCTGTCTGTCTGCTTTCCAGATCACCCTGCCCAAAAGTGATGCTCTACTGCGCACAGGTGCTCTGTGACAGCCCAGTGCAAAGACACTTCACTGCTGCCCCTGTCACTCACATTGTCATCTGCATTCGAGTCTTCTTCCTAGGGATGTAAGCGAGTAGTCGAGTACTCAACTACCTGATAAGGCTAAGCTTATTGGGTAGTCAAGTACTCCACTACTTGCTTCCCCCCGACTGGTGGGGGGAGAGGAGGCTGCTGCAAAGCACGAGCCAGCATGCCACCTGGCCCTTACTACATTTAAAATGCAGAGGTGCAATGGTCTTGGAGCTGGCAGGAGTTGGGAGTGTCTCTCTGTCCCTATACACCCTGTCTGTCTGTCCCTATAGACCCTGTCTGTCTGTCTGTCGCTATACACCCTGTCTGTCTGTCCCCATGTACCCCCCTATGCACCCTCATCTATCTATCTATCTATCTATCTCCATACACTGTTCCCTTTTGCTCTCTCTCCCCAGGCACCGTCATGCCACATGGATATTTCCCATCACTCCAATTCTCCCAGGTTCTTCCACACATACATGTAGCACACACACACGGTCATGCAGGGACACACAGAGAGTCAGAGACACATATACAGACACACAGTGCACACATACACACCTGGAGATGTATGCACACACAGCATACACACAACACGTACACAAACACGCAGACACACACATATGCATGCACACATACAGGGACACACACACACGGAGATGCACGCATACACAACGTACACACAACACATACACAAACACACGGACATACACACAGAGACACACAGCTCTCCCCAGCCCTGTGAAGGCGCACGCGGGCGGCACACTCACCGAGCACCCACAGCCAGAGCCCGAGCGCCATCGGGGAGCCGTGGGGCAGGGGATGCTGCGCGGTGTCTGCGCCAGGGGCTGAGGCAGAAGTGAAGCTGTCGTGTCAGTGGTAACCGGGACTCTTCTCCTTTCTGCACCAGCGGTGGGAGCAGCCTGGCCTGGCCGCCCCCTGCTCTCTGCTGTCACGCCCTGGCCAGCGGGGGAGGGTGTGAAACCCCCAGTTCCTCTGCGCCCCACTCCTGCCCTCCGTCAGGCCAGGCTGCTTTCTGGGACTCCCAGCATAGGCAGGGTCGGCAGGGCCAGGGAAGGTGGATCATCTCTGTGGGGGGGCGTGAGTAAGCCCAGTTGTGGCCCAGCTCGGGTGTCCGCACTGCCACAGCATGGGCACTAACAGTGCAGTCAGACACAAGGCCCAGCCAGCGCCCTGCGAACACAGATTGAAGGCCACTGAAAACGGAAGAGAACCCCTGTGCCCCACCCCAGAGGCAGCTGCATCGCTGCACCAGAGACGCAATCCCTGTAGAAACAGTTGAGTGTGGAGAGTCCCTTCTGGCATGGGGTGCCTTCGTGTGACCCTTGTATGGCCTGTGACCCCCCCCCCCCCAATCTGGCAGCTTCTCAATCCATGGAACCTGAGCAGCCAATGCCCCCCCCCCACTCGTCATTCCAAATCCCCCCAAGACTGAGCTGGGGACTCCAGAGCCCCAGCTAGAGCCCATCACCCCAGCCTGAGCCAGTGACCCCAGAGCCCCTAGCCCTAAGCCAGGCCTCCCCCCCTCACACACACACATGCAGCCTGGGCCAGCGATCCCAATCCCCCAGACCTCAGCCAGACACCCCCCCCCCCCCAAGCTTGAGCCAATGAACGAAGCCAGAGGTCCTGGGCCCAGAGCATAGCAGCCCACTGCACTGTGTCCTCAGCTGGATGGGTCAGGCCGGAGCTTGGGCTCTGAACCCTCCTGCCCCACCCTAGGCCCCCGAGTCTGAGCCCCAGCTGCAATGCCTGCATGGTTATTCCTTGTGCAGAGCATGAGCCCCCAGTGCAGCTAGGCCGGGCCTGACAGGAGCATTTAAACCCGGGGGGGGGGGGGTGCGCTCATTCTCTGGCACACGGGATTCGGGAGGGAAAAGAGTCATCAGGCTGAGAACAGGGCATTTGCATTAAGAGGGTGAGTGGGCAGGTCAGCAGGTTAAACAGGCAGAGTGCGCGAGCCGGCTGCGATAAGAGGGAGACCCCTGGGGACCATTTCCTACAAACAACATAACAATGGAGGAGCTGAGTTAGGAGGCAGAGATGAGGTGAAGAGCAGGCCAAGCAGGGCCAGGCTGGGGTAGGGGAGCTGGCGGTGCTAGCCCAGCTGGCGAGGCTCATGGGGAGGCCGGAGGAAAGCCAAGGAAACAATGGCTGGATTGCATTGAAGGAAACAGGAGGCAGATGCATCTTAGCGTGGCCTCAGACCAACAAAGCCGGCCTGGCCCCAGGGAGTTAAAAAGAGAAGAGTCGGGGCAGCAAAATGTTGTGATCCTTGCTGGAGGCTCCCGGCCAACGGGACTGAACTTGGGACTGAACTTGGCTCACCCTGAGTGAAGAGTCCCCCAGCCACAGCCTCTGTCCAGCTAATGGACCCCGGCCAGTAGAGGATGGGGTGACTTCCTGGTAGGGAGGCCACTGCCCAGGTGTCCTGCGTGCTGTTCGACCTCCCTGCAATCCTGCGCAGGGCTCAGTGGGCGCTGGTAGGAGGGGGCCTGGCAGCTGCTCTGCACCCCAGAGCCGTCACAGCTGGAGCAACAATTAGGCAAGAGCCCAGAGCAGTGCCGGGGCCAGAGGTGGCACCAGCCAGAGAAGGGGCAGGGCCAGCGGAGGGGTGAGACCTGCATGCAGGCGATTGTGGGGATGGTGAGGAGCCACAACAAAACGGTGCAGACAGGGCACAGGCAGTGGTGCAGCGAGAGACAATGAACTTTCTGCCTCCTCTGCTCCACACCCTGCCTCCCGCACCCCATGGCTGGAGATGGACCTACCTGAGTACACCTCTGGGCTTCGGGACGTCCCCTGCTGCCAACGTCAGTCATCTGCAGGGGACACCAGAGGGGAAAGGAGAATGCTTATAATGGGGAGTGGGGAAACCAAGTCCAGGGCCACTGCCCATGATGCAGTAAGGTCAGTACGTCACTCGGTGTTTTTACGATCATGTGGTTAATCTATGGTTGCTTTCCTGAATAAATGTCGACTTCTCCTCCCCCCATCGTCCAGGTAGTGGTCACAGCATCCATGGAGGGACTTGGTGATGCCTTGCGTACAACATTTACTTGTATGGCAAACCACAACGGAGACCAGAAATTTGAAGTCAGTGATCTGCTTTGCCAGGCTTTGTGCTCTGTGTCAGGTGCCAGCCGCAGCTTCACTTGATTTCATTTCCACCAGAGCCTTGTAAACCTCAGCCACGTGGTGGGGAGCTGCATGGAGAGCATAAGGCTGGTGAGGAAACAAAGGGGTTGAGAGACATCGCTAGCATCTAATAAAATATGTCCTGTATTAGTTGCTACTTACATGCTTTGAGTCTTAAAACACAAGTACAGGTTCACTATTACACAGTCAAACTAGGTTCACAATGTCACAGCTGGGTTTTCACTTCACTTCACTTCACTTCACTCCTCACTGACTGACTGGCCCTACCCTTTACATAGCCCCAAGGGCCTGGCTTATAAGCACCAACTCCAGACCAAGGATGAGCAGGTATTTGGCTAATTGTGTAGTCGATACAATATGTATCGACTACACGATTAGTCGATAAGGGGGGGACCCTCTGCAGAGCCACAGCAAGAGTAGCTCTGATAGAGGCAGCAGCAGGGGGCAGGTGGCACTGCAGAGATGGTGCTGGGCGGATCTGCTTTTAAGCTGGCTCCCCCCAGCACCAGCTCCTGCTCCCCCATTGCTGCCTCTCACGCAGAGGCAGCAAGGAGGAAGGGGGGGAGTGAGCAGTCGAGGAGTCAACTCAACTACCCGATAAGTGTAGGCTTGTCGACTACTTGACTACTCACTTACATCCCTACTGCAGACTGACAGCCCAGCTCCCCCACATGGCATCTCTCACCCACCTGTGGCTCCCGCTGATCAACTTCTACTTCCCCACAGCGCCTCCTGCCCACCATGATCAGCTGTTCCATGGTGTGCAGCAGGCACCAGGATGGGGGGGGGCAGGGATGGGGCATGCTCAGGGAAGGGGCAGAAAGAGGCTGGGAAGGGGCAGGGTGGGGCCGAAGGGGAAAGGATGGAGTGAGGCTGGGGACAGAGCAAGGGGTGGGGGGCTTGGGGGAGTTGCCTGAGGCAGGTCAGTGTCCCAGCACCCCCTGTACAGAGAGGAATTCAGCGTCTGTGGCCCGGCTGATAACATTCTGGAGCTTGGAGGAAAATGTGGTTCTCGGAAAGGCTGGAAGGTTCCACGAGATTCTACAAAGGCCCTGAACATTTTAGGAGGGCAGCACAAACGGAATCCGCACGCGGAACACCTGAAACCTGCTACTTCAAACACCCCGAGCCTGGTGCCCTCCGAGCCTGGCACCCCAGGCAATTGCTTGGCCCCTGCCTGCCCCTAAATCTGGCCTTGGAGGCAGGGTTGAGTCAGGGCATTTGTCAGTGTTAAGAGGATCCCAGACTTTGAGCCTGGTCCTTGCTGCAGCTGAGGGCTCTGAGATGATGCTAATAACTGAGTGGCATGGATGGGACATAGACATTCACCCTTGCAGAGGGGCTGAGTTTTGGAAAGTCTCCATCCAAAGAGCATTGTGGACTCTGGCTGCAGCCCTTTGTAGCCTGCCCTACTCTTCCTAACACCACAGGCCTTGCTAGTGCTGCAGAGGTACCTTCTCTCCCCCGCCCGCCATTCCTGCATACCACCCCGCTGTCCTGGGGAAGGTGCCTGCACATACAGCTCAGAGTATTTCCATGGTCAGACCCTTCTTACCGGAGTCTTGTACAAACCAGCGCTTGCAAAAATTACCTCCAGAGTTTGAAGGGAGCCTGCTGGGGAATTGCAGCAGGGGTGGGAGAGCATTAGCGCAATTCTTCATCCAAATTGGGCCTAGCTCTGACGTCTACCCTGCAAACAGGACAGTGACCTTCCAAAAAGGCTTCCAAGAAAAGCTACATGAACAATTTGAGGGCTAGAAAACTGGTTCGGCCTAATGTCTCTCTCTATATATTTTAGAGAGTTTGTGCATCTGTCTGTCCGTGAGTCTGTCCATCTCTCTGTGAGCCCAGTTGTTCAAGAATTAAACAATAAGAGCTAGGAACACCAAATCTGGTATGTAGCTTCCTCTTCTCCTAACTTAAAGCAAGGTCAGGGTTTGATTGTGCCAGAAAAATGGGATGTGACTGGAATCTGATTGTTTTCCATAACACAGAGCAGGGACAGTTATACTCCGCAATGACCACAGGGGGCAGTAAGTGCGGGGGACAGCAATACTGCAGTGACCACAGGGGGCAGTGAGCGTGGGGGACAGCTATACTGCAGTGACCACAGGGGGCAGTAAGTGTGGGGGACAGTTATACTGCAGTGACCACAGGGGGCAGTGAACGCGGGGGACAGCAATACTGCAGTGACCACAAGAGGCAGTGAGCACGGGGGACAGCAATACTGCAGTGAACACAGGGGGCAGTGAGTGCAGGGGACAGCAATACTGCAGTGAACACAGGGGGCAGTGAGTGCAGGGGACAGCAATACTGCAGTGACCACAGGGGGCGGTGAGCGCAGGGAACAGTTATACTGCACTGACCACAGGGGCAGTGAGCGCAGGGGACAGCTATACTGCAGTGACCACAGGGGGCGGTGAGCGCAGGGGACAGCTATACTGCACTGACCACAGGGGCAGTGAGCGCAGGGGACAGCTATACTGCAGTGACCACAGGGGGCAGCAAGCAAGGGGGAAAGCAATACTGCAGTGACCACAGGGGGCAGTGAGTTCAGGGGACAGCAATACTGCAGTGACCGTAGGAGGCAGTGAGCATGGGGGACAGCAATACTGCAGTGAACACAGGGGGCAGTGAGCACGGGGGACAGCAATACTGCACTGACCACAGGGGGCAGTGAGCGCAGGGGACAGCTATACTGCAGTGACCACAGGGGGCAGTGAGCACGGGGGACAGCAATACTGCAGTGACCACAGGGGGCAGTGAGCGCAGGGGACAGCTGTACTGCAGTGATCACAGGGGAGCAGCTGCACTAGGAAAACAGTGGCCAGATGGGGCCAAATTGCTCCATATTGCCAGCCACAGGTAAGTGGCCTCTCTGTCCCAAACCCTTCACCCTCAGCCACAGTGACGGCTAGTGGCCCCGCTGCCACGGTCCCCCAGGAGTACCACTGGAGTCGGCCAGCACAGCCCCATCCCTGCTTCAGGAGTCGTGGGCTTGGGGCTAGGGCTGCATTGCCCCAGCCTACCCCACCCCAAAGGAGATTCAGGACGGAGGGGACAGCATGGAAACCTGGGCTCCGACCTGGGTCCCCCCATCAGAGGAGATGTGGTTCCCCCTGGTTTCCCCTCCCAAAGGAGACATAGGCTGGGGGGGCCCGGGTCTGTGAGACCCCCCCAAGAGCTGCAGGCTAGGGCCGGGCAGTGCAGTCCCCCCTCACCTTGGAGGAGCCACCAGCTGGGCGTGGCTCCACACACCCCAGGGAGCCACCCTTGCTAAAGCAGCAGTACCATCGCCACCATGAGCCCCCCAAGACCTGCCAGCCCTGACTCCTGCACCCCCCATCTTCTGCCCTGAGCCCCCACAAGGACCCAGCCAAAGCCAGGTACATTCTCTAGTTTGCTAACTGAAGCGATGGCTCAGAGGTGATGGGATCCCGCTCTGTGGACTGGAGAATTGGACCTTGGGTGTTTGAAATGTGTCCCGAACGTTGCTCTTGTCACCCTGCGAGGGGAGCAGGAATCTGCTGTGATACTAGTGCCCCACACGCCGGGTGGGGTCTTGGGTTCCAGAGGCCGGGGCTGGCATGGTGGGGGGCACAACTGGTTGCAGTGGCAGCCCTGAGCCACCAGGAGCTGGCTGGCATCAGCACCTCTCCAGGGAGGATCTGGAGAGGCAGCCGGAGCTCTGCTGAGCCAAGCATGTGAACTCTGCGTGGCCTGGAGGGGACAGGAGCCCGTGATAAGAGCAGGACCAGGAGTCACAGATGCACGCGCAGCAGCTCTGTTGGGACAGAGGGGATGTGGGGTGGAGCTTGGGGGGCAGGACATGACAATGCCCTGGATTCCACCACCAGGAACCCTCCCCTCCGCTAAACCAAGGACAGACGGATTCCGGGCTGCCAGGCACTGAGCTGCGGTTACCTTGCTTTGCAAAGGCCGCTTCTGGATCCTCCCCCTGTGCCGCAGGGGGTCGGGGGAGCCTGCTGCAGGAGCCTGGCTGGGCTGCAGATTGAGGGAGATCACCCAGTGGCCCAGTCTGCTGGCATGTTGAGGCACACTCTAGGAGCCATCCCCAAGGGCTGGCTGGTCACGGCACACCCAGCCCGGGTGGACCTGGGACAGCAGCTTGTTACAGGAATAAATGTGCCCAGTGTGAGACATGTGGTTGTGTGTGTCCAGAGATGTCATGGGGGTGAGCAGATGGGACAGGGCCCCTCACCAACCCAAAAGGCCACCCCAGGCCCAGACTGCGACACTGCAAAGGGGGTGTCATTCAGCACCACTCTTGCCCGGCAGACGGGGTGGTTGCTGTGGAGCCTGGTTGAAATTTGCTGTCTCTTGGCAGTGGTGGTGGGGGGTGGGTTGTCAGTTGCAGAGCTGGGCTCCCTCCCCAAGCGTCTCTGCAGATTTCTCGTTTGTCCTTAACCCCTTTCAGGCAATGCTGCCTCCATGGAAACCAGGTGGGGGTTGCGGCGGTTGCTACTGCTGCCGCCTACCAATGGGACATGGCACAGCTCAGCGGAGGGCTGGGCATGAGTGGGGGCAGGGCAGCTCCATTGCTGGTCCCATTGCTGGAACTGGGATGCCACACGGCTGGAGTCCCGGAGTGATGGGACTAGCACATAACAACTCCCCCATGGGCTGTGTCTGCGGTGCGCCCTGCAGGGATGTTAACAAACATGTAATAGTGTACATGTGTAACCACTGGATTTTTTTAGTGGTTACACATTAACACACAGGTGGGGGGGGGAGGGGCAGGCGGGAGCTGGTGCTTGCAGGGAGCTGGCTGAAAAGCACCCACCTGCTCCCCCCCCCCACCTCTGATACAGAGACAGCAGCATCGGGGGCAGGCGGCTCTGTGGGAGCCAGTACATGCAAGGACCTGGCTTGGAAGCCTGCTTCTGGGTGCCATCTCCCACCTGCTTTCCTGCCCCCCACACTGCTCCCTCTGTGGGAGGCAGCTCTGCAGGAGCTGGCACATGCAGAGAGCTGGCTTGAAAGCTAGCTCCCCACACATACCAGCTCCCACCTGCCCCTCCACACTGCTGCCTCTGATACAGAGGCCATGGCACGAGGGGGGCAGACAGTCGGTTCAGCAGGAGCTGGTATGAGCGGGGAGCCAGTTTGAAATCCCGCTTCCCACATGTACCGGCTCCCGCCTGCCCCCCAGCTCCCCATGCTGCTGCCTCTCTATCAGAGGCAGTGTGTGTGTGTGTGTGGGGGCTCCAACTTTAAATTAAGCTTCCCATGGGACCAGCTCCCGCCTCTCCCTACTCTGCTCCTCTGATACAGAGAAGCAAGGGAGGGGGGTTGCATGTAACTGTTAGGATTAACCGATAAGCCTAGGCTTATCGATTAATCATGGAAACAACGCGTGAGACAGGTCTCTGGGGCAGGGGCTATAAATACCTTGCCTCAGCCATCACCTGTGCTTGCACATGACTGGCTGGCAGCTCTTATCCAGCTCGTGGGGGGCGAAGGGGAATGCACATCTGTCCCCCCCAGCACCATCATTCTCCCCACACACACAAATGCTCAGCCAGCACGGCTCAGGTTCCTACAGCAGGGAAGGCTGAGGGGCTGTCTCGGTGCCGTGAGGCCATAGTGCCCCTCTCCAGCATACGCAGGGGTGTAAAGCCAGCTGGCGTCTCCAGGCCATTGCAGGGCTCCAGGAACGGGTGCTTTGAGCCAGTCCCAGATGCCGCCATGCAACAGGCCAGGCGGCAGGGTCAGCTGGGATGGATCCGTCACCATGGTTTTGCTCATCAGGACCCATGCTGGGGGCATGGAGATGGGGGGCAGGTATTCCCCTAGAGCTGAGAGGGGAAGGGACAAGCCAGAGGGCTTCATTCCCACAAGGAAAGTCTCTTCTGTGCTGCTGTTGGGCCAGACACAGGTACAGGAGAGATGGCCCAGAAGACCTCCCAGTCCAGTTGGACCGTGTCTCGGTTAAAGTGCCACAGTCAGGGAGAGAACCCAGGTGTCTGGGCTTTCAGCCCTTCCCTGCTCTAACCACTAGATCCCACTTCACCCCAGGGCTGGGAATAGAACCCAGGTGTCCTGGCTCCCAGGCCCCTGCACTAACCCACTGGCCCTGCCCCCATGGAGGGGATGCTGCCTGGTGCATGATGGGGCAGTCACTGGGGTTGGGGGTGGGCTCTTTGTGGTGTATCCTGGCCCCTGATGTGCTGATCTCATGGCACTTGGGAGGGAAGGGTGGGGAGAGCAGGCTCCTGTTAGCTCCCGAACCCCCTATGGAGATTCCCATGGCAACATGGCCTGCTCAGAGCTCACCTGGATACCAGCAGGTTGCTGTGGATACGGTGCCACTGTTTGGCAATACAATACACCCTAGGGACAGGTGTCCTGTTGAGCAGGGACCAGAGTATATGTGTGTGTGGGGGGGAAGCCAGAGCCATATCCCTGATTGAGCCACTAGCCCCTGGTGCCAGCCAGGCTGGCGCTGCATCAGGGATGGAGGACTGGCAGTGCTGGCAGGCTATGTCTGGGACTTGGAGCAGAATCTCCCACCTCTGCTCCTGAGCTCTGCTCTATGGCTGGCAGGCCTTGTCCCAGCCTACACCTAGCAATGACCCAGCTAGAATGAAGTGGGAATTATCTGTGGTATTTTTATGAGTCCAGTGTGTGCCTCAGTTTCCCCTGTACTTTGCATGGCTACCCAATGTACCCCCAGAGCACAGAATCAGCACTGTGTGTCCGCGTGTGTCACTCACCTCCCTGTCTGGGGAGCAATGAAGAGTTGTTAAGGAACCGGCTGGACACAGATCCCCACGGGAATCTGGGATATGATCAGGGTGGGTTCTGGGAGAAGCTGTCTCTCGCTCTCTTGGGAAGTGACTAAGGAACAGAGCCTGAAGCTGGGGTTCACTGGCTTGGCTGGGCTCAGGGGTGACCAGGCTGGGCTCTGATGCCCTGTGCCGGTGCCAGGGCCTAACAAACCTGACTGCTTTGAAAATGCTGCCAGGTGTCATTGTCCATCCTGGCAGAGGGGCAGGAATCCCTGCAGCATGGCCAGGGCTCTCCAGAGGTCTCTCAGCTGGCTGTGCTTGGCAGAGCTTGTGGGGTGGAGCAGCAGGGCTGGAGCCCAGAGGCTCAGTACAGGAGGTGGTGAGGACCCTTGGCCTGCACTGGAGAAGACTGAGACCCCATGAGAGCCTGGCACATAAAGAGGGGTGCTCCTAGAGACTGTTCCAAAGCTGGGAGCATAGCACAGACCCTGCTGATCCATGACACCAGCCCTGCCCTGGCCCTAGCCCTGCCCCGACACAGCCCTAAGCAGGCCCTAGCCAGACAGGGTACGTCTACACTAGCCCTCTAGATCGATCTAGGGAGGCTAATGAGGGCGACCGGAATTGCAAATCAAGCCCGGGATTTAAATATCCCGTGCTTGATTTGCATGTTCCCAGCTGGTCGCCATTTTAGAAATTGACTAGCCCGAAGTAACTGCCCGTGTCTACACGCAGCAGTGAAAAGGGATTCTGGAATAAGGCCCCTAAATCGAATTAGGTGGTAAACCTCATTCCACGAAAGTCGAAAGAATGGAGGGGTTTTTCCGACAGCGGTAAACCTCTTTCTACGAGGAAGAAGCCTTTTTCCGAAAGAGCTCGTTTGGAAAAAGGCGTGTGTGGACGCGGAAGAGGCTTTTTTTTTTCGAAAGAAGAGGCCTCCAGGACATAACACAGGTGCCCTGGTGGACACTCTGTCCAGACTAATCACAACTCTATAGCTGCTGTCTCCTGCCAGCTCTTAAAGCTGCAGATACCCTGGGCAAGCCTAGTGGCAGGAAGCCGGCCCCAAGCGCAGCACCTGACTGCGCGGCTCTCCCTGCCACAGGCATTGCCACCCATGGCATAGCCACAAGCCCCCCAAGACTCCCCTGGTCCTCACAGGGAGCAGCACCAGGGCTCCCAGGACCCTGCCAGGCGTAGCAAGCGGCATGCACCCTCCTGGTCTGGAGCGGAGATCCTGTCCCTCCTTGAGCTGTGGCGGGAGGAGGAGACCCTGCAGGATCTTCACTCCTGGCTCAGGAACGCCAATATTGATGGGCGCATGGCTGAGGCGCTGGCGGAGCGGGGACACCCCCCTGGACTTTAGAACAGGTCCGGAGTAAAGTTAAGGAGCTCCGCCAGGGCTATGACAGGGCCAGGGAGTGCAGCTCTAGCTCTGGGGCAGGTCCCCACTCCTGCCCCTATTACCAGGAGTTCCTTGGGGAGGGGGAAAGCCCTTTCCCCACCCGTGGTGGTGGACTTGGGGCTCAAAATGCCTATTGTAGCCCACCCAGAGCTCGCTGAGGAGGAACGAGGGACATCAGGGGCAGGAGGAGGAGGACACGGCCAGCACCATGACGCTGACCCCCGAGGTGGTACCCCAGGCCTGGATATGTTTCAGGCATCCTCCGATGGCGGGGAGGGATCATTAGGTGAGGCGGGCACAGAGGGGATGGGGTGCGATTGTTGCTTGGCCTTCTCGGCCTGGACACTGCGCTGCACTCGGTGCATGTGGAAGCACGTGCTGCACCAGTCTGCACCACGCAGCCTCAGGAGGCAGCCCCGGAGCACCCCCAGGAACCTGCTCACAGGCTCAGGGGAAGCCACACACACATCTGGCCCTGGGGGAGACCCCCTCCCACCACCAGCCACCACTGGAAGCAGGCTGGGCACAAGGCCACACACACGACCGGGGTGGCCTGTGAGCCTAGGCGAGTTAGGCAGCTGCCTAGGGCGCCGCTGGCTCGGGCGCCCGATGATGACGTCACGGGGTGCCGGGGTGCCCTGTAATGAAGTCACAGCCATTGACAGCTGTGCAGGCAGGGGCGCCGATTGCGCCGCCCTGCCTAGGGCGCCAGCTGCTGCAGCTGGCCTCGGGCCACTCCTGCACACGACCCCATACACACCGAGGAGGGCGCAGCACCAGGGCTCCCAGGACCCTGCCAGTGTCTTATGCCCCCTTCCCCACACAGCACACGGGCATGCCTGCACGCGTGAGGCACCACCTGCTCCTACGGACAGCGCTAACAGGCACAGGTGTGTGTGCAGGCCTCATGGAGCGGCAGGCTGCTCCAGGCCCCTCTCCCACCCATGGGATCCCAATATGGCTGGACACCCTTTGCCTGCTTGTCTGGGGGGGGGGGGAGAGGGGGAAACGGGCATCATAGTTTCCTGGGCACCTTTGGGGCCCCTGTGAGGCAGGGCCTACTGTGCAGGCCACACATGGCCTTGTTCCTGGGACATCCCCGTCCTCTGGCCCAAGGACTGTTGGTTGCTGCTCACAGAGGAGGGCACAGCCTCAGGGACAGTGTCTGCATGGATGACTGACTGGTCTCTCCCTCTTTATTCTCCACAGCCAGACCAGCCATCACAGAGGGGCGATCCATGCCAGCCAAGGCAGCTGCCTGACCCTGGGGGACTCAAAAGCGCTTGAGGGCCCAGGAGGACCTCATGAGGCAGCATGTGGGCGTCCTGTGTGACATGCAGCAGATCCTGGTGCAGAAGGTCTGGGATGATGCTGAGTGGCAGACCCGCATGTGGGACCAGCTTGTGTGGCAGGGTGACAACATGTGTGCCATCATGTGTGAAATGATGGCACACTCGGCTGCTGTCTCTGCTCCTGCCTCCCACCTTCCTGCCCCCCCCGCTATGCCCATTCCCCCTCCCCCTGCTCCCCAAGCGATGCCTCTGCTCCCTTCTCCTGCTATGCCTCTGCTCCCTCCCCAAGTGATTCTTATGCCCCCTTCCCCTCTCATCTCTGACCCCGCTCCAGCCTCCCACTTCCCCCGGCCCCTCCCCGTGGTCCCAGAACCCTCCCAACCCCTAGTTCGCTGAGGTCTCTGCACCAGAGGTGGTAATTCCAGCTGCCCCCCATGCCACTCCCAGCCCTGAGACCCCATCCTCCCTCCCACCTCCAGGTTCTCAGCCCCCTATCTCCCCAGTTTGTTTTATTGAAAGAAAAATACAAAGTTCATTTTGTTCAAATCAAAACAGGTATGTTTATTGAGAGTGAAGGGAAGGGGGGAAGGGAGGAGTTGTGGTGGGAAAGGGATAGTGGAGCAAAGCACAGGCATCTAGTGGGGAGGCCCTGGGGAGAGTTACTGAGGACCTTGAGAGAAACTCTCCCTCAGGGCCTCCCGGATGCGCACCCCAAACTGATGGGCCTGGCAGATGGCAGCTGTCCACGGCTGCTCACAGGCCCTCCCTTTGCGGCTAGCCTCTGCCCCCCACCCATGTAGGAAGGCCTCCCCCTTCTTCTCCACAATATTGTGGAGGACCCAATATGCCGACACCACCTAGGGGATGTTGTGCTCCCCCATGTCCAGACAGGTCAGGAGGCACCTGAACCGCACCTTGAAGCAGCCGAAGGTGCACTCCACCTGCATGTGGACCCAGCTGAGATGGGAATTAAATTAGTCCCTGCTGGGGTCCAGGAGGCCGGTATATGGCTTTATCAGCCACGGCATGAGGGGATAGGCTGCGTTGCCCATGATGCACAGTGGCAACTGCACATCCCCAACCACAAAGTCATGCCGGGGGAAGAATGTGCCAGCCTCCAGCTTCCCACAGAGGCTGGAGTTTCAAAACACATGGGTGTCGTGCACCCTGCCTGACCACCTGACAAAAATGTCCATGAACTGTCCACGGTGGTCGAACTGGGCCTGCAGCACCATCAGAAAGTAGCCCTTCCTGTTGATGTATTGGGCCACTCGAAGGCCTGGTGTTCGGATTCGGATGTGGGTTCCATCTATGGCTCCACTGTGGTTAGGGAAACTCTGGGTAGCAAATCTTGCGACGATCGGGTCTAGGTCTCCCAGGCGAATGACCCTGCGCAGCAGAATGGCGTTAATGGCCCTCACAACCTGCAGAAGGAGACAAACAAACACGCAAAACAGAGAATGAGAGAGGGAGTGCCTGAGCCCTTGGGAGGTGCCCGTCCCACTCCCCTCTCCTCCCCCCCCAAACACCCCAGGAACCACCCCCTATGAGACCTCCCCCCCAGCAGCAGGGCTGTGTGAGTGAGGGATGGCACAACCTCCTGGGGATGGGGCTTTCCCCCCATCCCTAGCCCTCCACCCCCCCTTTCCCTAGGGTCCCCCTTTCGAGGATTCCCTACACCCCCTGCAGGGACTGCAGCCCAAGAGTGCCTTACCTCCATGAGGAGGGCCCCGACGGTGGACTTCCCCATGCCGAACTGGTTGCCCACTGACCGGTAACTATCTGGGGTGGCAAGCTTCCAGATGGCAATGGCGACTTGGTTTTCCAGGAGGATGGCAGGCTGCAGGTGGGTGTTGCGTCATTGGAGGGCAGGGGCCAGCCAGGCACACAGCTCCAAAAAGGTGGTCTTCTGCATGCGGAAGTTTTGGAGCCACTGCTGGTCGTCCCACTGCTCAATGACCAGGAGGTCCCACCAGTAAGAACTGGTGTCCGGCCTCCAAAACCATCTCTCCACTGTGGAATGCGGTTGCAAGGGTCTTGCTCCCACACACAAGGAGAGGGTCTCAAGGATGAGCTCGGTGTCGAGCTTGTGGAGGGCCATGAAGGCAGCCTGCACAAACTGCTGCAGAAACTGCAGCATGGCTGTGTGGGGCCATCACATGCCCAGAGGCAGCTCTGGCTCCATGGCAAAAGGAAAAATGCTGTGGCATCCAAAAAGCTGGGCAACCAGAGCATGCACTGCTAAAGCTTTGCTGTCCCTCAGAGAGGTAGGCAGGCACGAAGCAGAAGCAGAAGCAGAAAAATGGCTGTCCAGGGGTGTCCCTTTAAGCACATCTCTCAGCTAGGCTTAGGCAACAGCACTTGGAAGCAACTGCTGACCTAATGCCCTGCCTGAACTGGTTCCTGGTGGCCTTATATGCGAAATAGCGTCCAGTCAGTGTGGACGCTATCTTTCAAAAAAGCAGATCACTTTTTTGTTGCACTTTTGCTGTGTAGACTCTCTTTCAGAAGAAGTTTTTCCAGAAGATCTCTTCTGGAAAAGCTTCTTTCAAAAGAAGCTCGCAGTCTAGACGTAGCCTGGGGGAAGAGCCGAGGGGAGGGGTGAGTGTTCCAGCTCCCTCCTGTGCTGGCACCAGTGTCTCACAGCAATCTCTGGGCTATTTATTGGTCGATGGTAGAAAGAGCCAGGGGACAAGGGCCATGGTGCAATTCTGGGGCCAGGGAAGCTGGTCTGAGCCAGACTGGGGAGATGACAGCATGGCTAGAATTGCTCTGCTCCCCCTGGCCCCTGTATACATCTTAGTGGGGGTGGGACAGGGACTAAGTGCAGGTGGGTTAGTTGTGTTGGAATAATTGGGGTCAGAGTACAGAGATCTCTGCCTGCCTGGTCCCCTGGCAACAACCAGAACTGTCAACCTGCTTAACCTGCTCCTGAGGTTCCTGCAGAAGGGACATAATCCGATTCACAACACTAATCGGGCTGTCAGTGTACCCACAGCCCAGTTCCCCTTCCCATTAGTGGAGAGAGTTTCTATAGCCCCCTCTCCCTGAGGGTCACACCAAAGATAGCACTATCGGCCCTTTTGGGGAGAAGAAATGCAGTGAACTGGGCTAGGCTAGTGGATTGACTGCTGTTAAATTCCAATCCAGTTTCCTAAAAGACAACAACACAATCCACAGGTTTGCTGCATCTGCCTCTGGCTTTGACTCTCACATCCAGTGCCCCTGCCCCAAGAACCCAGCCCAGCCTGATCAGCAACTCAGAGACCTGGCAAACTCATACCAGTGCCCAGCAGGGTAGGGACGTGCTGGAACTGCCCCTCAGTGCAGGGCACTCAGCACTCTGCTTGGAAAGGGCAGAGATGCTCATTAAGCAAGAACGGAGTGGGGAAATGACACATGATGAGAGGAGTCTGTTGGGGTCAGGACTTTGCCAGCACCAGTGAAGATATTAGTGAGGCCCTGCTCTGTGGCCAGGTACGGTCACGATGTGTCTCTTGGGATCAGGATGATGAAGATGCAATGGTGCCATTGTGGATGCTGGGGTTCCAGGAGATGGGGAGGGGGGCAGACAGGATGGACAAATTCCCTCCTTACAGACACACTCCTCTACCATTTTGATCCCCTCAGGCTGTGTCTAGACTGGCAAGTTTTTCCGCAAAAGCAACTGCTTTTTGAAAAACTTGCCAGCTGTCTACACTGGTCGCTTGAATTTCATAAGAACACTGACGATCTCATGTAAGATTGTCAGTGTTCTTGCGAAATACTATGCTGCTCCGTTGGGCAAGCCTCTTGCACAAATGCTTTTGCGCAAGAGGCCAGTGTAGACAACGTGGTATTGTTTTATAAAAAGCCCGATCGCGAAAATGGCAATCGGGCTTTCTTGTAAAATCCGTTTAGATTAGCACGACGCTTTTCCGCATAAAAAGTGCTTTTGCGGAAAAGCGTCCGTAATCTAGACTCTCTTTCCGCAAATGCTTTTAACAGAAAACTTTTCCATTAAAAGCATTTGCGGAAAATCATGCCAGTGTAGACGTAGCCTCAAAGTCTTTTTTTATGGACTCGCAAGGGAGGAGCAGGTGGAACCACCTAGTCCCTCAGTATTTTGCCCACCAGTTAGGTCTAGTATCTGACACACCCTGACACCTCTCCCCATGCTGATGAAGTGGACTGAGAACAATTTGCACTATCCATGCCCCTGCCTCCTGGTACTAACCAGTGTTATCATATAGCAGGCTCAGCTAGACTTTTGTTCCCATGGACACGAGAGAGTCCACAGACCAGAACCAGCTTCCAGGTGGGGTGGGACGTGTGAGAGGGGATCATGCAGGCAAGCTCCAAAACTATTTCTGGTGGGGGGCTGAGCCTGGTATTTGCCTGGAGACCCAATATTCTGCTTCAGGTCACAGGCTAGTCAGTGCCATGTGCCCAGCTCAGCAGCCTTGGATCTGAGGGGGGCCACCAGCCAGTCACCCAGCCTTTATCTCACATGGGGGCTCCACTGGTGGATGCTTGCCCCCCAGCGTCCACCTGGCCAGGAGCACAAAGCAGGGAAGTCCATGGCAGTGCAGCAGGGCAAGGCTACTAAACTGGCTGGTATACCCTGCTCCCCACTGGGCTGGGGACTATGGCAGCATCGCACTTGATTCCTCCTGAGCCAGAAGGCAGACCATGGGTGCTGGAGTTTGATGGGCTGGAGGACCCTGGCTCCCAGTGGGGGAGCTGGATGCTACAGAGGCAGTATGGGGGACACGGGCTGCCCTGGAAAGGTGCTGAGGGGAGCTGGGGATACTAAAAGCTCGCGGGGGGGGGGTCTAGCACCAGACACAAACGCGGCCCCAGGTTACTCTCTGATCCCATCTGACACAGCACCTATCACTGGGCCAGTTTTCCCGAAGCCAATCGCTACCCCGCTCGCGGCGGCTCTGCAGCCAATCAGAGGCGAGCCCAGCCCCTCCTTCTGCTCACAGCTGATGCAACTCTGCTGCAATCGATCCAGTCACCGCCCGCAGGGTCTTGCCCCCTCCCGCAAAATAGGCCCCTCGCTCCCGCCTCGGAGCACGGCATGGGGTGACGGGGGGCGGAGCCGCGCATCTCCGGGGCACAGCGAGGGGGCGGGCTGGATTGGGGGGTGGGGGCTGATGGGCGCACGACCCCGTTGGCGGGGCGGAGGAAGACGAGCTGTGATGCGGCCCGGGAGGGGGAAGGGAATATAGATAGCGGCCCCTCCCTGCCTCCCCTTTACTCCGTCTCTCTCCGCACAAACAGACAGCACTCGAGCGTAGCGCACCATGGCTCTCTAGCACAGCCAGACGCTGACTCGCGTGCGCCGCGCCGCGCCGCCACCCACGCCGCCACCATGGAGTGAGTGCTGCGTCCCCGGGCTGCGCTCGCTGACCCCGCCATGCCGGGGGCTCCCTATGCGGGGGACCCCGGGGGGGACGAGGCGCGTGCACAGGCATCGCGGTGGGACCTCGACCGGGGAGGGCGAGGGGTAGGGCGCGCAAGGACCCCGGCACGGGGATGGCGCGCAGGGGCCCCTGGGGGGGGGGCATACGGGGACCCCTTGCGGGGGGAGGAGCGGCATGCACCAGCGCGTAGGAGCCCCCTTGCGGGGGGGAGCGGCATACAAGGACCCCTTGCGGGGGGAGGAGCGGCATGCACCGGGCGGGGCGGTGGGCGCGTAGGAGCCCCCTTGCGGGGGGAGCGGCATACAAGGACCCCTTGCGGGGGGCGGCATGCACCAGGGCGGGGCGGTGGGCGCGTAAGGCCCTTGCGGGGAGCGGCATACAAGGACCCCTTGCGGGGGCAGGATGCACCAGCTGCCGCGGTGGAGACGGCATGCACCAGCCGTTGCGGTCACGCAGGGACCCTAGCAAGAGGATGGCGTGCAGTCACACAGCCCCCGGGGTGGGACCTCGGCGGAAGGGCGCACTGTTGCATGGCTAATTCCCTTATAGCCTCTGAGCTCTTCCCCTAGTTGCGGCGGCTGCAGGGGGCGGCGCTGCCGGGATCACGTTGCAGCCCTGCAGGGCATCTCCATGGACTCCAGTCTCCTGAGCCGCGAGTAAAGGGGGCCGGGTGGGCCTTAGCCCTGCTGGCAGCTCGGGGGCTGTGTGAAGCCATGTGGTCTGATGAGTGGAGGGAAGAGGCACAGGGTTGTCCCCTCACTGAGTGGTGCTGTACCAGATGGGTGAAGGAATGGAGCCCTCCCCCTTGCCTGCAGCCCTGCTCATCTTCTCTTCTCTCTTACAGGTCTTCCTGCTCTGCCCCCATCTCACCTGCCACCCTTGCCAGCAGGAACCGTGCTCCCCACCTGCCACACTCTGGCCCCTTTTCCCATCGGGCTGTGGCCTGCCTGAGCCCGCACCTGCCCCACCATGTCAATGCTGGCAGCTTTGACCCTGGACATGGAGAAGACCCTGCTCCCAGCTAGCACCCTCTCCTGGAGGGCCGAGTTCCTTAAGATCCCCGGCCACTATGAGCCCCTGGCAGGGGCCACGGATGGGCACTATGCCCATGGCACAGAGGCAATGGTGTTGGCAGGTACAGCTCTGGCAGGAGAGGGAATACCAGGTGTGTGTGTTTGTGGGGAGGGGTGTTGGGGAAACAGATGGGGGATACCTGGTTGGGCTGCTTACAGGAGGTATTCTGACTGCCTCAGAAGGGCATCAGAACCTTCCCCCTTATGCCAGGCTGGGAGCCCCCTGCCTTCCCTGCTGATTATGATGGGGTTGCTGAAGGGTTAGGATGTTTGCTCAGAGGGCACTGGGCTCCCTGCCAAGGCCAGGTCAGAGAAGGCAAGTTGTAAATAAAGCTACCTTAGGCCATGTCTTAAAGGGCTTGGCTAGGCCACATACCTGCCTAGCAGCCCTTCCTTCTCCAGCCCAGCTGCAGGTGGATCTCCTGCCTCTCCTGGATTGGGGGGAGGGCTCTGCACTGCTCTTTTCCTGTCAGGGCTCCCCCATGCAGCCTGTGAACCTGCTCTCTCCACACAGGCGATGGCTTCTCAGACTGGATGACGGAGAGGGTGGACTTCTCCTCTCTCCTGATGGAGTCGGGGGACCCATCGCTGCCCTCACCCCCACTGCCTGACCTGGAGGCCATGGCTTCCCTCCTGAAGAAGGAGCTGGAGCAGATGGAAGACTACTTTCTAGAGGAGTCACTGTCCCCAGGGCTGGGCCTGGACCAGGTGGCCCCCAGCACACCACCTTCACACCAACCTGCATTTCACTTCCCTTTTGGAGATGGTAATGGGCCAGCAGGGTCCTTCCCACCCTTTGGCTCTGACAGCCCCATACCACTGCAGACCCTTGACTCAGGCTGCCTTGAGCTCCTCAACCTGTATGGTACTGGGGTGCCTGGTGGGGAGTGCCCTGGCCAGGGCCGGCTGGAGGAGTATGTTGGTAGCCCACCAGCTGCCAAGCGCAGCAGGCCAAACCCCTTGGAGCAGTCAGCAGTCCTGCCCCAGCAAAAGGGGGACCGTAAGCAAAAGAAGCGGGATCAGAACAAGACAGCAGCACTACGGTACCGGCAGCGGAAGCGGGCTGAGTATGAGGCACTAGATGATGAGTGCCAGGGTTTGGAGGCCAGGAATCGTGAGCTTAAAGAGAAGGCAGACTCCATTGAGCGAGAGATCCAGTATGTCAAAGACCTGCTCATTGAGGTCTACAAGGCCAGGAGCCAGAGGCTCCGTGCTAGCTAGTATGAATAGGGAGAGGGCCACCTAGTCCAGACTCCACCCCAGATCCAGAGAAGGGCACTGGCTCTGAGGGGGAGGGACTCTGACAGCTGTAGATCTTAAGATGGGGGCTCCAGACTCAGCACAACACCCCCTAATGCAGTAGAAGCAGGGTACTGGGGACAATGAGCTAGACAACGCTCTGTGGGGGTCAGAAGCAGTGGCTAGGCACAGGAAAGGTTGAGACAGTTAAGAGGGGGACCAGGCTGCTAGGTGATGTTCTGGAGAATGGACGTACCTGTAGCAGCCTGCCCTGCCTCTAGGGAGGGATGTTGGGGAAGGGGACAAGAGTGGATCAAAGGCAGAAGGGTGTAGCTATGGCAGAGAAGGGATGTGTAAAAGGTAGGGGGGGGAGGTGCTTGGTGAAGTGAAAGTGCATGTGGGACAGAGGCAGAGCCATATATAAAACAGTTTTATAGATGTTTCCTGTAGCTTCCTTTATAATGCATAAAAGCAAATAAAGGCTATTCCTACATTCAGGCTGTGCAATGTGTTCTCTGGCACACCTCCTTTCCCCTGTGTTGGGTCTCCAACTGCACTCACCTCTCAGGGCCATAGACTTTCCCACCCTGCTTCTGCCAGCACTGCTAGAAGCAAGCTGCCTCTCCCCTCCCCACTGCATTACATAGCTGATGGTGTCTACACCTGGCTTTCTGTGCACACAGGCTGGGAGCTAAGAAGGAAATGAAGGTTTATTGTACACCACAATGCTCATTACAACTGAACAGATGCCCCAGCCTCAGGCTAATATCTCCCTGGCTTCAGGGCTCAGTGCACCTGGGGCAGGAAAGCAAGAACTCTAGGCCTTGGCCCAGGTACAGTGGAGGCAGCAGGAAGGCTCTGGCACACATTCATCCATGTGCTGGCAATCACAGGGATCTAGTCCCTCCTGCTTCCTATCCTCTCTTGAGCAACTCACACCAGCACTAGTAGAAGTCCTCATCCTCAGTCTTCTCCACTGACTGTTGGTTCTGAATCTGCTGCTGCAGCTTGTAGAGCTCAGCCACCTGCAGTCAAGAAAAAGGGATGGAAGCTCCTAGCACCACAAAAATCAATCCTGCCCCATCCGCTGCCAACTGCATGGCTCTAAGGCACCTACATAATGGCTGCATCTAGACTGGCATGAATTTCTGCAAATGCTTTTAACGGAAAAGTTTTTCCGTTAAAAGCATTTGCAGAAGAGCACGTCTAGATTGGCACGGATGCTTTTGCGCAAAAGCAACCGTGGCCAATCTAGATGCGCTTTTGCGGAAAAAAGCCCTGATCGCCATTTTAGCCATCGGGGCTTTTTTGCGCAAAACAATTCTAGGTTGTCTACAAAAAAAAAAAGCATTTGCGCAAGAGGGCTTGTGCCCGAGCAGGAGCGTCGTTGTATTTGCGCAAGAAGCACTGATTTTGTACATTAAAGTCAGTGCTCTTGCGCAAATTCAAGCGGCCACTGTAGACAGCTGGCAAGTTTGTGCGCAAAACTTGCCAGTCTAGACACAGCAATAGGGTCTTGGAACTGTGCCCAGACCTAACCCACAGAGGCACAGCTGTTGCTGCCCCCGCCTATTGGGAAGATGCTCAGCCGGAACTACCCATCAACAAACCAGAGCTCAGCTAGGACTGCTGCCCCCCAGAGATGAGACCAGTAACCTTAACACTGTCCCCATGGTAAGTTGAGAGGTTTGCTCTGGCATTGGGAGGGAAAAGCTCAGCACTGGCAGAGCAGTCTGGCTGTTGGATTTAGCTAAGATGCTGGGATCAGCACCCTGACTGGGCTGAAATGCTAAGAGGGCATTAGCTAAGAATCTTGGGAAGAGCCCCTTAGTGCCATGTTGAGTGTTAGGCCCATCAGTTTGAGGGGTTCATACCCCTTAAGGCATCCCATGCTGGTGCTTGTGACAGCACCCCTAGCACAGTGTCAACACTGCAGTGAGCAATTTCTGCTGGGCTCAGCCTCCGTTCTGGAGGTCACCCATGGTGCTGGTTATGCTCCTGAGCCATGTACATGCCAGGCTAGGGTTGCCCTGGGCATAGGTCTCTTGCCCCAGCAGGACAGTAGCCCCATGTCTAAGCTGAGGAGAGAGGAAGGCACGTTGTAGAACTAAGCCACTTAATCCAACCCTTATGCCATATGCTACCTGGGAGCTGGTGGTGGCTTCCTCAGGCTTCTTGTCATCACGCACACGCAGGAACCGGGGAAAGCGCAGGGAGATGCCCTTCTCCTCATCCATCTGGGGGTTAGAAAGGGTGGTTCCCAACCTGTGAGGGGAATACTAGAGCCCACGCCCGGGGGTGCTGAGCACTGGCCAGGCTGGCAGCTTCCTGCACTCCAGCACTGCTGCTGAGTGAGTCTCCCCACCCCATGCAGGGACAGGAAGTCCCAGATGGCCCCATACTGCAGGGTGATGCTGTTCCTGCTCAGGCCCCTCCCACTGCAGGCCCCACCCCAGACTCACCAGGCCTATGGCTGCCTTGTGCACAGGTGAGATGGACAGGTCAGCACACTTCACTTCCCACACCTGCACTGCTGCCAGCCAATGGTTGGGCTCAATGCTGCTGTCCCAGCGGTAATAGGGCCGTGGTTTCTCCAGCACATGATCCTGCAAGTCAGAAGGAAAGAATTACCGGCCCAGTTCTCCAGCGATGCCCATCTAACTCCAGGCATGCTCCAGCCACCTGCTATACGAGACCTTTGGCCCCAAGAAGCAAGATTCCTGGGGTTAAGCCCCAACTCTAGGAGGGGAGTGGGATTTGATGGCTAAAGCAAGGGGGCTGGGAGTCAGGACTCCTTGGTTCCAGCCAGGGCTCTGCTGCTGACTAGTTGAGTGTCTCTGGACCAGGCTCTCACTGGCAAGAGAACTACCTGAGGCCTGGGGTATATGGGCGCTCTGGTAGGTTCTGAGGGTAGGTACAGTGAGCTGTGTTACCTCCAGGCTCAGGGCAGGGACCATAGAGGGCAATGCATAAGTTTCTTCACATTTCTTAGCAGCTGGGCTGCACAAGCAATGGAGGAGTTCCTTAAGAATAGCCATGCAAGCTGGATGTGGGGGTAAAACCTCCTACCTTCAGAAAGCTGTAATGTTTCTCCAGGCTCTCCTCTGTGAAACCAGTCCCAAGCTGATGGTGATAGCAGGGCATTACTGTTACAAACCTACCCAACAATCTAGGCTGCTCACCCCTTACACCAGTCTGTTGCATACAACCCTCCCCACTGCCTCCCTGCACCCTCCTCCTCCTCCACCACCACCTCCTTACACCCATTTCCCGGACATGCTTGTGGGCAGTGGCAGAAATAAGCAGATGTCCCTTCCCCTTCCCCAAGCCTGCTTGCACCACCCCTCTGCACTAGGGATGTAAAGTCCCATTTAATTAGTTAACCAGTTTAACCGATTAACTGATGAAATAGGTGCGGTGTGAGGGGGTGCTCCAGCCTTGGGCTGGAGCAGCCTACCGCCACTGGCCTGGAGTGGATGCCACTCTAGCCCGGCTGCTTCTGGGCCTATGTGGGGTTGGCAGAGCTGGCAGCCCTGCGTGGGGTCCTAGTGGGACTGCTCCCTGGGATGCATTACCCGGTAAGCATCACCCTTTAAGTGATAACCAGATACCTGTTAACATCTCTACCCTGCATAATGTCAGCACATGGTTAACATTCCTACCCTGTCCCCCAAACTTTCTTGTCCACACTACTTCCCCCTTGCACATTTCTCCCAGATCTGCTCACCACTGCCACTGTCTCCAGTATGCACCTACTTGTGAACAGCCATTCCTTCTCAGTATGCTCACTAAGGATGTTAAGGACTAGTCGATTCCAGCCGCCCTTGCTGCCTCTATCAGATAGAAGTAGCAAAGGGATGGGAAGAAGGGGTACTTCAAAGTGGCAGTGCCTTACAGCTGAACTGGGGATCCACTGTGCAGCGCTGCCCCTTTGAATGCCGGTTCAGCATTTCAAACGGGCAACCAATGCACAGCTGATGCCCGGCTCAGCTGTGCGGCGGCTGCCCCTTTGAAATGCCGCCTCGCTGTGGAGCCTGGGGTCAGCTGGGGACTCCCCAGCTTTTCCCAGGCTCTGCATGGCATTTCAGCCGAACCTGGGATCCGCTGGGGAGTCCCCAAGTCCTCAGCTGATCCCGGGCTCTGCGCAGCATGCAGCGCAGTATGGAGACCGGGATCAGTGAGGGATTCTGAGTCCCCTGGTGACCCTGGGCTCTATGGCTTTGAAATGCACTGGGGACTCTTGTACATTTCAAAGCAGGCACACAGCATGCAGCCTGGAGTTAGTGTGGCTTCCTGCTGGCCCAGGCTGCACTAAGAGTTCCACATTCCTTCTTTGAAATGTACAAGAGCCCCTGCTGGGGCTCTTGTACATTTCAAAGGAGGAATGCGGAAGTGCCTGTCGACTAGTTGAGTAGTCGATGGAAATTCCATCGACTACTCAACTAGTCAATTAACCACAATTTAACATCCTTAATGTTCACTTGCACCTGCTGCATAATCCCCACAAAGCCCACTCATTCCCAGCCATCAGCCTCATCACCTCACCACCCTCCCCAGGCATCTCCCTGTCAGCACACACATGCTCATCCTTACTTTTCCTGGTATACCCATTTCCTCCCATTCTTGACTTGCTGCCCCCCACCCTCCAATAGCCAGGGGAGTTCTCTCCCCTCTGGCCTGTTCCACTGCCCTCCTACAAACCTAAGACAGATAGCTAAGGGGAAACACTGGAGTCACCCCCCACACCTGCCTCTACCCGCCAACATCCCCCCCACAACCTAGGAAGGGAGCTGCTTTCTTTCCCCTGCTCCGGCCCATGGGCAGCAGAGAGCAGGGCTACTCTGCACTCACCCAGAGTGCTTACTGTATCCCAAATCACAGCCCCATCCATGGGGCACCGAACAGCATGGGAGCTTGAGATTGACAGGAAGCCCAATTTCCAAGGGACCCTTTGGCAATCCCAGCTTGAAAGGCTCCCTGTATCAACCTGGGCCCCAAACCTGTGCAAAGAGCACATGCTCCCTACCTTACAGATGCTCTGGTACTCCTCAGTCTCCTCGTCGTAGCACGCCAGCAGAAAGCCACCATACATGCCTACTCGCTTGCCCTTGCCCAGATAGGCACCAATCACTACCAAGTCCAGTGTGTCACCAACACCTTCCAGGTAATCCTTCTTCAGCTGCAACAGGAGAACCAGCCTCAGCAACAGCATGTATGGGACACAGGGTCTCTCTCTTCTAAGTGTTGACAGCTTCAATCCAGCCACAGACTAGGGGAACTAGCTGGTTGAGAGGGGTGAGGACTCGGACCCAGGCTCTCTCTCCTGTAGGGGGCAGCAGCATGATGCAAAGCCACTTCTATGCATGATGGTTTACTGTCCCCATATTATAGGGTACGGAGCACTAGCTGGTAGGTGTCCCTCAGCAAGTAAAATTGAAGAAGGCAGGATGTGGATCTCTCAGTTGATGCCAACCAGTGTCCCCAGAGCTAGGCATCTTCTCCCTGACGTAACTGTCCTAGATGGGGTGGGTGGGTAAAATTTTTTGATGGGGGCCACTTACCCAGGCAGTTCCCAGCCAGAGCAGTGGGCCCTCAGGCAGGCTCCCTGTCTGCTGCAGCCTCAAGCCACTCGAAGTGGCTGGCTGCGCCTTGTGCCTTGTTCTGGCCAAAGGGAGCTGAGAGATAATGTTGGGGGTTGGGGGAGGCAGCATCAGAAGTCTCCCTCCGCCAGTGACACAGAAAGGCATATAGAGTGGCCAGCTTCTTTGAGCGCCTTGGAACTGGTCCCTGGTGGGGTGGCTGCAGGCCGGATTCAAAGGCTTGGTGGGCTGCATCCAGCCTGCAGGCTGTATCTCGCCAGTCCCTGTCCTAGATGGATGTGCTTTGGCACTGGGTAGCATCCTGGGGCCCAGAGTATGGTTAGCTGTCTCTTCTCCACTACCCATCCCTCCTTTTCCCATCTGAAACAGCATGTCTCCTTCCCAGTGTCAGACACGCCGGTGGGGTAGCAACAGAGGTGTAGTGGCTGAGTGGCTACGGTGCTCAACTAATATTCCTGAAGGTGAGAGTCACACTCAATCTCGCACTGAAAGGCCCCTCCAGTTCACCCAACTGCAAGGTGGGTACCTGATATATTGGGTTAGGGTTGTTTAATGTGTGGACATAATGCTGGTCACATCACTCCTGCGTGTAACACTGGCTGTGAAACTGACATATCTTAACCGAATCAGCCTGATAAGCCCTTTTTCACCTGCACTGGGGGAGGGGTGCGTCAATGCCTAGAAGGACAGCACACTCAGTCTACTGACTCCTGAGATTGATAAACTCAGCAAGGAAGCTAAGCACAGACCCCAGGCCAGGAGAGATAAGTGTGGGCTTTGGAATAAACTTGTCTCTTACTCTCTCCTGGGAGCTGACTATGGAAGAGATGGCCTGAAAATGTTCACTACAGCTTGGCTGGACTTTGGTCTGATCAGAACAGGCTCTGCTTGAGCCTTCCTCTCTCTGTGTTACACTAAGAACTTCATATGCTGCATGCCACTGACTTCACTACCAGCAAAATGGGACATGTGATCCTCACTCCACCAGCAAGAGCTTTCTTACCTTCAGCCATTTGTGGGATCTTTTGGCAATCTCGTAAGTGGCATCCACATCCAGCGTCTTGACCATGAGGCCCTCGCAGGAGTCTGCAAGAGAGAGGCTGTTTAGCAAGGCCTGGAAGGCAGGGTGGAGAGTTCCATCTCCACTCACCTATTGCCAGTGCTTAATCCAGTCAGGGCAGTGCACCCAAGCCCCTCCAGCTCACCCTTGATGGACTGGTCAAGAAATTCAGAGATCTCATCCATGCTGCATGTGTCCATGGAGGTGGCAAACAAGAACTCCCCCTCCGTCTCCACAAAAGACTCACGCAGCAGCTGACGGCGCTTGGAGAACGGCTCCTTCACCAGGGACTGCAGGGATAGAGGGGCACTGTGCTGAGTCACAGGCAAATGAAGGGACAGAATAGATGGGGCAGATAGCATTTGGAAGGCCGCAGTGAGGTACAAATGGCAGGGATGAGGCCAACAGGGGGACAAGGTGAACAGGCAGGACACTCACCTCTCCATTGAGGTACAGCATGTCAAAGGCGTACAGACACACCTGTACTTTGATCTCAGCAGCTTCCACGTCCTGAGGAGATAGACAGCACCAGGGGTTACTGCCCTACTCTGTCCATCCCTGTGAGCCCTGCTCTCTTCCACACACCACCCACACTGTGCCACCAGTCCTGCTTTCTTTCCCATCTTGCTGGCTTACCTAGGGACCAGCCCATGCCCATCTTCACAGGAACTGTCCCCTCACCTTTCGCTTCCGTGTGGTCAGGACCTGGAAGGGTTGAATCTGCCTCTTCTCAGCATCCCAGGCCACAGCCTCAGCATCCAGGATACATGACCGCACATTGCCCTTCTTCACCTGCACAAGGGGATGTCAATGTGTGGAAGGACAGAGGGCTGGCTCATAGTGCCAAAAGCACTGCAGCCCCAGCCTGTATCCCTGTTCCACATCATTCTGTTTCCTGCTGCTTGGGAGAACACCCACTCTTGAAGTGTTCCTTCTTGTTGGCACCCCCCAGCCACTGTATGTCCCCACCCCAATCCCCCTTACCTTGGGGATGCGGCTGATGATGTCCGGGTATTTGGAGGTATTGTCCTCCTGGTTGCGGCTGTAGATGTGCACATCCCCATTCTCCAGGATGTGGATCTGGGCACAGAAAGTGGCACAATGAGAGCTAGTGGAGGCTGCAGGGGGCAGTGCGTCTCCCCATGACTGAGTGTGACATCCTTACCTGGGCTCGCTCCCCATCATACTTGTACTCGCAGGTGAAGGCAGCCTCCTCAAATCGCTTCAGCACCTCCCCAATGCCCTTGGTGGGCTGGGCCAGCATGGGTTTCAGCGGGATCCCTGGAGAAGCCATACACTGGAGCATCAGGATCATCAGTTCATGGATGGTAGCAGCATTCAGGGGCCATGGCCTAAAGCCAGACCCCCTGTGACAGTCACTGCAAACACCGGGCATTGCCCTGCAGCACAGGCTGCCTCACCCCATCCCACTATGCCAGGTAAGCCTTCCACACACACCACACCAGGCCCTGCCCCACAGACCAGTGCTTCCTCACAGCCCAATACTAGGTACTGCCCCACAACAGTGATTCACTTGGCCTCCATGCTAACTGCATGCTGTGCCAGGGCCATCCCTACAGGAGGATGGGGTTTGGGGCAATCCCCCCCATGCCCATGCACAGGGCCCAGCGCAAACCCTTCTGCCCCTGCTCCATCCCTTCCCCAAATCCTGTCCCTGCTTCCTTACCTGAAACCCCTTCCCCTGAGCAATGAGAGACCTGGCATGGGACCTGCACTCCGCCGCACTCACCATGGCAGCAGGAGCAAGAGTGAGCTGGCAGCCTGCTCTACTCCACTATCTTCTCCCAGTCTACTGTGCTCTGCTTCTCCGCAGTGGTGGGAAGTGGAGTGCCCTGAGGCTGGGACACTCTGCTTCCTGCTGCTGCAGTAAAGCAGAGCACAGGAATCTGGGAGAGGGCATCAGGGTGGAGCAGAGCAGGCTTCCAGATCACTCTGGCTCCCACTGAGACGGGGTGACCCCTGTTGTCACCCTTCACCAAGGCCCCTGGTAATGCCCCACGCCACACCCATGTTGAGGCAGCTGCCATGGAGTCTGTGGCAACTGCCCCAAACTGTTCAGAGCGCACACTGACTTTGCCCCAGAGTACAATTGAAACAGGCCCATTACACACAGGGAGGGCTGTAGGAGGGAGGAGATGGTTTATGCAGTGCAGGGGACATGCAGGTACAGGAGGTGCTAGGTGGGGGCTTGTGATGCCAGGGAGCAGATGGTACCTGGGGTGATCTTGCAGTGCTGTGGCAGGCTCTGCACTCCATGCTCCAGCAGGACAGGCACTATGATGTCATAGTTAGGCAGCTCACTGAAACACAAAACACAGATGAGGTCTGCTGCCAGTCTCCAATGGACTCATTCCCTGCCCCTTGCCCCATTGGGAAGCACCAGGACCTTGCACAGCCCCAGTCCACAGGAGCTGGGATAACAGAGCTCTCTAGCTGGCTCAATGCTGGTGCTTCTGAAACAACTTCCCATATCTCACCTAACACCTCGGAGGCTGTACTTGGACATCAATGGAACAACAGCCCAGGGAAGCCATTCTGGAACAAGGCCACCAGGCCCAGGCACCTCTGAAGACTCCCACTTTGTAGCTCTCTCTCCTGGAGCATCACAGAGAATGCACCGTACTGCCAGCATCAGCTGGAGCTGTTAAGGTTACGGACACGGTGTATTCCCTCCCTGACGTGAGAAGCAGTGTTCCCTGTAAGCTGGGCACTTAGATGGCTGCCCAGAAGAAATTCAAATGCGCCCAGCTGATTAGCAGAGTGGCCCACAGCTGGCAGCATGTATTTCTATTGGTGCTGCACATCTGCACATGCCTTGGTGCACATAAAATTTATTTCGTTCATGGACAGAAAAAAAAAAATCAGAGGAAACATTGGCAAGGAGCATTCTCCGTGATCAGCAGGGCATCCATACTGTGCCTTCCAGAAGGGGGACAGAAACCGCTACACAGAGCCATTCACATGTCACCACCACACTGGGATCCAGGTGTGATTGTCATTCGGGAGAAGCCTTTTTTCTCTACCCAGCTGCCAAGCTCAGTGTGGTGTAGAGCAAGGTGAGAAAGCTAGCTCCTGGGAATCAGGCTAGCTGGGGACCAATTTATCTATGCTCTTCCTAAGAGCCAGGTGGCATTCTCGAGTGCAGATAATATTGCATGCAGAAAGAAAGAGCAAACAAAAGAAAGTGAGTAGTGGAAACTATGTTTGTTTGCGGAAGCAACTACTCCCAACGCAAAGGCATCCAAGGTCATCTGCACCTTAAGGAAACACTTTTCAGAAGTACTGCATGGCACTCAAACCAGACGGGTAACAAATACAAACTACAAGCTGCAAGGCAGATACAGGGAAGAAGCTCCTAGGAGAGGTGGCTACAGAGCAGGACTCACTGTGGAGTTTCTTTAAATGGATCAAGTGAGGTTCCAGTTAGTAACACAGAGGAGAATGAACACACAGAAGCACTGGAACAGAGCATAACTTCTTGACAGTGAGTGGATTCAAGTCCACAACAGAGTGCATTTCACAAAGCAGGCTCACAATGACCCCTTTAGCAAAGCAACACTGGTCTCCCCACACAAGGACAGACACACTGGGAGATGGTGAAAGAGCCACAGGACAGAGCAGTGTGCACATACAGATGATCAAAGTGGTGCATGACCTGCCAATTACACAGGAGTCAAAGGTATTCTAAATGGAGCTGGGAGCATGATGCGGCAGGATACAACACATCCCCAGAGTGCCCCATGTGCAGCCACGCAACCCACTTAGTGCTTTTGGAAGGAATTCAGATACAAGTTGACACTCCCTGGAACAGACCCTGCCAGCCAAGGTTGTGTGTAGATCCCATGCCCATCACCCACCAGCCATTACTACCCCAGGAAAAGCCCAGCTTCCAGAAGGTATTCAAAGAGATCTGTCAGTCTAAAGCAATACAGAGATGGAAGAATGCTACACTTTGAGCACCACCTCCACCATGGGGAACCAGCTGCCAGGGATCAGAGCAAGGTGGCAGCAAATACTGCTGTTCTTGGAAGGGGAGGAGGACTGATCCTCAGCACAACCTCGGAGATTAAGGATTTTAAGAGGTGGGTAATTGACTAATCAAGTTGATACAATTTATATTGACTACACGATTAGTCGATAGGGGAAGGTGCTCTGTCCTGGCTCGCACTGATCCAGGAGCTACCCCCGCTGCGGCTCTGCAGTTTAAATGTAGTAGGAGCCACAGCCGTGCTCCTCCTCCATTTAAACTGCAGAGCCACAGCAGGGGTAGATCCTCAACCAGCATGAGCCAGGACCACTGCAGCTCTGCATTTTAAATCTTACTGTATGTAAAATGCAGAGCCGCAGCAGTCCCAGACTGGCAGGACCAAGAAAAAAGAAGAGAGACTAAAGGAGCAGCTGGATAAAGGGGGAGGGCAGGGTGCAGACTCAGCTCCCCAGACCTCAATTGCCAGCCCTGTCCATGCCCCTTTTGCCTCGCAAGCTCCGCGGAGTGAGAGAAACAGCAGGAAAAATCACTGACACAACCAGGCAGAGTAGGAAGGTTAGAGCTCCCCGGGGCTGGAGCAGGGTTTGCACCCCTTGCCTGCCTCTCTTCGCCTCCTTTGCTACCTGTGCCTTCCCTCCCTTTGCCTCTTCCTGCGTTTGCAAACCCAGCGTCACCAATCAATCAGGGTGTGAGGTGTGTTGGGGGGGGTGTGATCGTGACCCGCCGGACTAGCAAATCTGCCGCTCCCAGCTTGCTCGCTGCCTGTAAGTTCCCAATTGCAACCTACTTCTGTGCACACTTTGCTGTAAGCGAGCCCTGGTTGGGGAGAGAAGGAAGAAAACAAACAGTGGGGGGTCGGCTCATTCCCCATGCCCCAGTGCAAGCAAACAAACCAACCTCCGTGGATTTGGTTAGCCAGGTACAGTGTCAATAATTTAAACATTATAGCAAGTGTGAGAAATTTGTTTGCCAGGCTGAGGCAAGATGGGGCATTCATTTTGGGGGTTGCGGGGTTACTTAAGTAAGCCCACGTCTGGTTTCTAATTCAGTTCGTTCTCATTTGCAGCATGTTTTTCTGCACGCGAGTTTAAAATGTATCCACTCTGGGAAACTGAAGTTGGGGCCACTTCAAATTAAAATCTGCCTCTCCCCTCCAGGCCCCACTGGAGCAAGGGTATGCTGGGAGCCTGTGGAAAACTTGGGCACCATTTCCATTAGTAAATGCCAATCACTGCTCCTGTTCAATGCAGCCATTAATAAATCCACAAGGGGTGGTAGAGCTAGGAGGAAAATGTCCTCCAAGAGCAGCCAGAGACCTTTTCCCCTGCTCGAGTCAGGAGCTAAGCAGCATCTCCAGCCCAAGCCACAAAATAAGGACTGCGACCTCCCAGCCTGAAGCCAAAAGCGAGCTCAGGCGAGGGAAGGGCTAGGGAGCCATTTTAAAGCCCTTCTCTGGGAAGTAGCCAGTGTTAGAGAAGGAGAAGGAAGGAAGGAAGCAGAGAGGGAGATAACAGGCAAGCAAATGCTCCGAGTGGAATGCTCCGGAGTGCCTAGCCAGGACACAGGGTCTAAACCTGCCTTGTATGGATACCTTCGTCCTGCGTGTGGTGCACAGACACAAGTGAGTAACACAGGGCCTATAAGCCCCCTTGCTGTGTGATTTATATTGAGTCTGCACTTATTTCACTGGCACCCCCTCTATCCACCCAGACCTGGGAATAAACATCCTTGGTTTGGTTCTGCTAATTTCCAGCTGTGCAGCACTCCCATTTAAAATGCTCCCCCCAGCACCAGCTCTGTTCCCTGCCCCTGCTGCCTCTGATATAGAAGGCAGCTGGCAGGGAGGGGGGAAGTGAGTAGTCGACTTGACTACCCAATAGGCTCAGGCATATCAGGTAGTCAGCTACTCGCTTACATCCATAACTGAGATGACAAACCTTAGAGCTGAGAGAACATAAGAATAGCCATACTGGGTCAGACCAAAGGTCCATCCAGCCCGGTACCCTGTCTGCCAACAGTGGCCAATGCCAGATGCCCCAGAGGGAGTGAATCGAACAGGTAATGATCAAGCGATCTCTCTCCTGCCATCCATCTTCACCCTCTGACAAATAGAGGTTAGGGACACCATTCCTTACCCATACTGGCTAATAGCCATTTATGGACTTAACCTCCATGAATGTATCTAGTTCTCTTTTAAACCCTGTTATAGTCCTAGCCTTCACAGCCTTCACAACCTCCTCAGGCAAGGAGTTCCACAGATTGACTATGCGCTGTGTGAAGAAGAACTTCCTTTTATTTGTTTTAAACCTGCTGCCCATTAGTTTCATTTGGTGGCCCCTAGTTCTTATATTATGGGAACAAGTAAATAACTTTTCCTTATTCACTTTCTCCACACCACTCATGATTTTATATACCTCTACCATATCCCCCCTTTGTCTCCTCTTTTCCAAGCTGAAAAGTCCCAGTCTCTTTAATCTCTCCTCCTATGGGACCCGTTCCAAACCCCTAATCATTTTAGTTGCCCTTCTCTGAACCTTTTCTAATGCCAGTATATCTTTTTTGAGATGAGGAGACTACATCTGTACACAGTATTCAAGATGTGGGTGTACCATGGATTTATATAAGGGCAATAAGATATTCTCTGTCTTATTCTCTATCCCTTTTTTAATGATTCCTAACATCCTGTTTGCTTTTTTGACTGCTGCTGCACACTGTGTGGACGTCTTCAGAGAACTATCCACGATTACCCCAAGATCTCTTTCCTGATTAGCTGTAGTTAAATTAGCCCCCCATCATATTATATGTATACTTGGGGTTATTTTTCCCAATGTGCATTAGTTTACATTTATCCACATTCAATTTCATTTGCCATTTTGTGGCCAGTCACTTAGTTTGGTGAGATCTTTTTGAAGTTCTTCACAGTCTGCTTTGGTCTTAACTACCTTGAGCAGTTTAGTATTGTCCGCAAACTTTGCCACCTCACTGTTTACCCCTTTCTCCAGATCATTTATGTATATGTTGAATAGGATTGGTCCTAAGACTGACCCTTGGGGAACACCACTAGTTACCCCTCTCCATTCTGAAAATTTACCATTTATTCCTACCCTTTGTTTCCTATCTTTTAACCAGTTCTCAGTCCATGAAAGGATCTTCCCTCTTATCCCATGACAACTTAATTTACATAAGAGCCATTGGTAAGGGATCTTGTCAAAAGCTCTCTGGAAATCTAAGTACACTATATCTACTGGATCCCCCTTGTCCACATGTTTGTTGACCCCTTCAAAGAACTCTAATAGATTAAACAAAAAACAGGACTATGTAGCACTTTAAAGACTAACAAGATGGTTTATTAGGTGATGAGCTTTCGTGGGCCAGACCCACTTCCTCAGATCAAATAGTGGAAGAAAATTGTCACAACCATATATACCAAAGGTTACAATTAAAAAAATGAACACATATGAAAAGGACAAATCAAATTTCAGAACAGAAGGGGGATGGGGAAGTAAATGTCTGTGAGCTAATGATATTAGAGGTGATAATTGGTGACCTCACCCACTGACTCATAAAACCCACTGACTCATACAGTTACCTACATGCTTCCAGCTCCCATCCAGCACACACCATACGATCCATCATCTATAGCCTAGCCCTTTGATACAACCGTATCTGCTCTAATCCCACTGACAGAGACCAGAAACTTCAGGATCTCTACCAAGCATTTATAAACCTCAACTACCCACCCGGAGAAATAAAAAAGCAAATTGAAAAAGCCAGACGAATACCTAGAAACCATCTACTTCAAGAAAACCAACAATAGAACACCACTTGTCACCACCTACAGCCCCCAACTTAAACCTGTCCAACACATTATCAATAAACTACAGCCTATACTGGAACAGGATACTAAACTCCGAGAGGCTCTGGGAGACAGACCCATAGTCTCCTATAGACAACCACCTAACCTCAAGATGATTCTTACCAACAACCACAGGACATACCACACTAATACCAACCCTGGTACCTTCCTTGCAACAAACCCCGTTGCCAGCTTTGTCCACATATTCACTCTGCTGATACCATTATTGGACCTAACCAAGTGAGTTATAAGATCAAGAACACATATTCCTGTGCATCCAGAAATATAATTTATGCTATCATGTGCGAAAGTGTCCGTCTGCTATGTACATTGGGCAAAAGTCTCAGACACTTCGCCAAGGATCAATGCCCACAAAACAGATATTAGACAGGATCACAAAGAAAAAACAGTTTCTTGCCATTTCAACCAGCAAGGACATTGCCTCAACGACTTGATTACCTGCATCCTGCTTCAAAGGCCTTTTAAGACTACACTTGAAAGGGAATCCTCTGAACTATCATTCATGCTTAAATTCGACACTTTACACTCAAATTTGAATAAAGACTCTAATTATCTTACCCATTACAAAGATAGCTTCCCAATTATCACCTCTAATATCATTAGCTCACAGACATTTACTCCCCATCCCCTTCTGTTCTGAAATTTGATTTGTCCTTTTCATATGTGTTCATTTTTTTAATTGTACCCTTTGGTATATATGGTTGTGACAATTTTCTTCCACTATTTGATCTGAGGAAGTGGGTCTGGCCCACGAAAGCTCATCACCTAATAAACCATCTTGTTAGTCTTTAAAGTGCTACATAGTCCTGTTTTTTGTTTCAGCTACACCAGACTAACACAGCTACATTTCTATCACTATTCTAATAGATTAGTAAGACATGATTTCCCTTTACAGAAACCATGTTGACTTTTGCCCAACAAATTATGTTCTTCTATGTGTCTGACAATTTTATTCTTTACTATTGTTTCAACTAATTTGCCCAGTATTGATGTTAGACTTACCGGTCTGTAATTGCCGGGATTGCCTCTAGAGCCCTTTTTAAATATTGGCATTACATTAGCAATCTTCCAGTCGTTGGGTACAGAAGCTGATTTAAAGGATAGGTTACAAACCATAGTTAATAGTTCTGCAATTTCACATTTGAGTTCTTTCAGAACTCTTGGGTGAATGCCATCTGGTCCCGGTGACTTGTTACTGTTAAGTTTATCAATTAATTCCAAAACCTCCTCTAATGACACTTCAATCTGTGACAAGTCCTCAGATTTGTCACCTACAAAGGGCGGGTCAGGTTTGGGAATCTCCCTAACATCCTCAGCCATGAAGACTGAGGCAAAGAAGTCATTTAGTTTCTCCACAATGACTTTATCGTCTGTAAGTGCTCCTTTTGTATCTCGATCGTCCAGGGGCCACACTGATTGTTTAGCAGGCTTCCTGCTTCTGATGTACTTAAACATTTTGTTATTACCTTTTGAGTTTTTGGCTAGCTGTTCTTCAAACTCCTTTTTGGCTTTTCTTATTACATTTTTACACTTAATTTGGCAGTGTTTATGCTCCTTTCTATTTGCCTCACTGGGATTTGACTTCCACTTTTTAAAAGATGTCCTTTTATCTCTCACTGCTTCTTTTACATGGTTGTTAAGCCACGGTGGCTCTTTTTTAGTTCTTCTATGTTTTTTAATTTGGGGTATACATTTAAGTTGGGCCTCTATTATGGTGTCTTTGAAAAATTTCCATGCAGCTTGCAGGGATTTTACTTTAGTCACTGTACCTTTTAATTTCTGTTTAACTAACCTCCTCATTTTTGCATAGTTCCCCTTTCTGAAATTAAATGCCACAGTGTTGGGCTGCTGAGGTGTTCTTCCCACCACAGGAATGTTAAATGTTATTATACTATGGTCACTATTTCTAAGCAGTCCTGCTATAGTTACCTCTTGGACCAGATCCTGCGCACCACTCAGGACTAAATCGAGAATTGCCTCTCCCCTTGTGGGTTCCTGTACCAGCTGCTCCAAGAAGCAATTGTTTAAGGTATCAATAAATGTTGTCTTTGCATCTCGTCCTGAGGTGACATGTACCCAGTCAATATGGGAATAGTTGAAATCCCCCACTATTATTGAGTTCTTTATTTTGATAGCCTCTCTAATCTCCCTTAGCATTTCATAGTCACTATTACTGTCCTGGACAGGTGGTCGATAATAGATCCCTACTGTTATATTCTTATTAGAGCAGGGAATTACTATCCATAGTGATTCTATGGAACATGTTGATTCATTTAAGATTTTTACTTCATTTGATTCTAAATTGTCTTTCACATATAGTGCCACTCCCCCACCCGCACAACCTATTCTGTCCTTCCGATATATTTTGTACCCCGGAATGATTGTGTCCCATTGATTGTCCTCACTCCACCAGGTTTCTGTGATGTCTATTATATCAGTATCCTCCTTTAACACGAGGCACTCTAGTTCACCCATCTTATTTTTTTAGACTTCTAGCATTTGTGTACAAGCACTTTAAAAATTTGTCACTGTTTAGTTGTCTGCCCTTTTCTGATGTGTCAGATTCTTTTTTTATGTGAATGTTTTTTGTCTGATCTGGCCCATACTTTATCCTCATCCATCCTCTCCTCCTGACTAAAACCTAGAGAATCTCTATCAATAGACTCTTCTCTAAGAGACGTCTCTGTCCGATCCACGTGCTCCTCCGCACCAATCGGCTTTCCCCCCATCTCTTAATTTAAAAACTGCTCTGTGACCTTTTTAATGTTAAGTGCCAGCAGTCTGGATCCACTATGGTTTAGGTGGAGCCCATCCTTCCTGTATAGGCTCCCCCCATCCCAAAAGTTTCCCCTGTTCCTTATAAAGCTAAACCCCTCCTCCCTACACCATCGTCTCATCCACACATTGAGACTCTGAAGCTCTGCCTGCCTACCTGGCCCTGCGTGTGGAAATGGAAGCATTTCTGAGAATGCCACCATAGAGGTCCTGGATTTCAGTCTCTTTCCTAGCAGCCTAAATTTGGCCTCCAGGACGTCTCTGCTACCCTTTCCTATGTCATTGGTACCTACATGTACCAAAACCACTGGCTCCTCCCCAGCACTACACATAAGTCTATCTAGATGCCTCGAGAGATCCGCAACCTTCGCACCAGGCAGGCAAGTCACCATACGGTTCTCCTGGTCATCGCAAACCCAGCTATCTACATTTCTAATGATCGAATCTCCCATTACTAACAACTTCCTTTTCCTACTGACTGGAGTTCCCTTCCCTGGAGAGGTAACCTCAGTGCGAGAGGATACCCCAACATCTGGAAGGAGGGTCCCAGCTATGGGAAGGTTTCCATCTGCTCCCATTGACTGCTCTCCTCCCCTGAGCCTTTCATCCCCCTTAACAGCACCGGGGCTGTTTGACCGGAGGTGGGACAATTCTACAGTGTCCTAAAAGGCCTCATCTACGTACCTCTCTGCCTCCCTCAGCTCCTCCAGTTCAGCCACCCTGGCCTCCAAAGCCCGTACGCGGTCTCTGAGGGCCAGGAGCTCCTTGCACTGAATGCACACATACGCCACCCGCCCACAGGGCAGGTAATCATACATGCTACACTGAGTGCAATAAACAGGATAGCCCCCACTCTGCTGCTGGGCTTCTGCCTGCATTCTCTCCTACAGCTACCTAGGTTATTGATAAGGTTTCTAGTTAATCAAAACTTCCTGATTTAAAACCTTTAAACTAAACTATAAAGAATGGCAAGTGTACCTTGGCCCCTACCCACTCCCCTTCCAAACTCCCTCTCAAAACTCCTGTTTGCTGCTCCTGTTCGCAAACAGGAGAACATTGCCCTGCCACAGCCTGCCCAGCCCTCACACCAACAGTGCTGGAGATACAGACTAGCTCCCCAGGCAAGGCCATGCTGACCTACTCAATGCTCCAAGAGCAGCAGAGCCTCTGGACAGTCAGGCTGGCCCACTGCTCACCCTACATGCCATCTCCAGAGCACAATGCCGGGTCCCTATCACCACCTCTGGGGAGTCCTGCAGACACAGATGGAAGGCTTGGTGTAAAGAACTCTCCGTGGCTGTGGCTCTGCCCCCACCTTGGTATGGGTAAGGACGGCACTCACCAGAAAGTCTGTTTGAGGGTCTGAGTCTGCTCCTCCAGCCAGGCTTTGCGTGCCTCTGCAGATTTGCCCTGGCCAGCATCCAGCACCTCTGGGGGAAATGCTGCAAGAGAAGCATACATCACTTCCCATTCACATACAGCTCCTACCAGGGTACCCAGCTCCACAACACCTTGCTCCATGAACTCACCTTGTCCTGGGGGAGTGAGAGAGACAGCATGGGCAATGGCTGACAGCACTGACTGCTCTGCCAGCCCAATCCTAAGCTTCCCACCCAGGGACCTGGAATACACAAGTGAAGAAGGAAGAGACATCACAGGGCTATGGGTCAGGATTGAGGGGCACTGGTGGAGCTGCAGGGCTATGGGTCAGGATTGAGGGGCACTGATGGAGCTGGCAGGAGGGGTGAAGGGGAGATAAGGGCTGGGACAGCAGTAGGATGACCATGGGGATTGAGGGAGCCAGCAGAGCTGGTACAGCAGGGGGCTGCAGGTCCTGACTGAAGAGTACTGGCAGAGCTGGGGGAGGCAGGGACTCCAAGGCTGGGATAGCAACAGGCTGTGAGTGGGACTGAGGAGCACTGGCAGAGCTGCAGGTGGGTAGACTGCAGGGCTGAGACAACAACCTGCTGCAGATTGAGACCCAGAGATAGCAGCAGAGCTGTGGAGAGCTCAGGACTGGGCTGGAAGATTCTGGCAGAGCCATGGTGAGCAACTCTGGCTGCAGCAATGGCATGGTGACCTGACAGTGGCCTTGCCAGGCCCTGGTAGGCGGGAGGGACAGCATGACTCACCGAGTGATGTAGCGAGCTTCCGAGTGCCGGCAGGCCACAAACAGCCCTTTGATGATGTCAATCTTCTTGTTCATTGACTGGTGGGGAAGGGGGAAGAAGGACAGACAGCCCACCTGAGTCAAGCCTGGGCCAAACACACATGGGGCCAGGGGGTGCTACAGCATCCCCCGCCTGGCTGATCGCTACAACGTCTGCCTTGCCTTTTGCTCCCACATGGTCTCCATTCCCATTGCCTACCTTCTCCCCAAGCCAATCTTGTCCACACTGTAGCTGGGCCCTTGGGAAAGGGCTGCATTACAAATAGAGCCTCCTTTCCTCGTTAATTACATGGAACCATGGTGTAGAAAGGAGGAGCCAGCCTGGAGGCAGCCATGCCTCCCCAAGACAAGAGACTTTGGCAGGTCCAGGCACATATGGTGCACTTCACCCTTTCTGAAGGCCAGCCCCTCTAGGCATAAGTGCTCTGCATGTCCAAGGCAAAGCTGACTATAGCCCTGCCAAAGGGACATCAAGTCAGGTCACAATGGCCCAAGCCCACCAGCTCCACCTACACAAGCAGCCCCATCCCACTCACAGCACTTCCCGTCATCCTGGCAATCTCCTGTAGCTTGCTGAAGACCCCAGCAGCACTCAGCTTGGGCGGCGTGAACATGGTGCGCTGGTTGCTACGGCTGCTCTCCGCTACCAAGCCCAGATCCCCCTTTTCCTGGGCCTCGGCTTTGATCTGATCCAGCTGGCGGCCTGCAGGCAACAAGGAGAAAGGGAGGTTCCCAAGCTGGCAGCTTACCCAGCACACCACAATGCCCCCAGGACATGACTGGCCTGACCTTCTTCCCCAACCCCTCTGCTATTCCCCAACGAGCAGGCCTGCTGCTCAGTGCAAGCTGGGGATGCCCAGGCCCCAGGGAGGGGCAGGTCAAGTTTAGGGCCCTGATCTCCCCATAACTGGATGCTGAGGACTATTTCCCTCTGGATGTGCCTGAAGCAGGCAATGGCAGGACACAGGCAGGCAGTGCTGGGAGCAGCCCCTTAGGATGGCAGTTTGGCCTCTCCAGACTACAAAAACAGAAGGGATTTCCCAGCCAGGCTGTCACACCCCCAACCTGTTACACACACCAGGAACTCTCCCAACATACAAGTCAGTGCAACTGCAACCACAGTGCAGCCTGTGCATGTGTCAGTGCTTAATTGGAAAATCTCAGCCCTAGTACCCTAAAGGGAGACTGAGTCTGGAGACATAGAGAGACCAGCACCAACAGCTGGAGTCATGTGCTCTGGGAAGGGGGATGCTTACTGGGAGACAGCGTTGGCCCTGGGCAGGTAGGTATGCTATTGGCTACTGTGGTAAGTCCAAGTGAGCACACCCTATGCCAGTGCCATCATGCCTATAAGCAGGTGGAAAGCTGCAGTATGGCCAGGAACCCACCACTGAGGAGCTGCACAATCTATACCCAGTCAACAGGGTTGAAGGCCATAGCACAGCTAGGGGACTGCTGTTTGGTGCGCACCTGTTGCCTGTGCGACAGCCTTCATGAGGATGGTCTCGCCAATGCCCAGCTCCAGACCCTTGTAGGCAGGGCCCAGGCGGTTAAGACAGAGGTAGATGCAGGGCAGGATGTCGGACGGCGACATGGCGATCACTGAGCGGAAGAGGTTGCTCAGGGTCTCAATGTTCTTCAGTCTGGAACACATACACAGAATGGTGGAAGAGTGTCACCCACTGCCAACCCAGCCTAGTAGTCCAGACACAAGCAGCACAGTGGGGGTCTTACCGGGCAGACACCTCCTCGATCCGCTCAAAGGTCCGAGCCACAGCCAGGTAGGGGACCCTGCAGAGAGACACACACAAGCCTGCTCAAAAGCAGCACCCCAGCACATGCCCTCTCCCTATGATTTAGGACTGGTATGGAGAGCAGTGTGGATAGAGCCACGACTCCTAAGTTCTTTTCCTGACCCTAGCAGAGGGTCTAGTAGCTGGAACTCGGGCAGCTGGGAACCAGGACTCCTGGGTTCTGTTGTCCGCCCTCCTGCTAGCTCACTGCATGTTCCTAGGCCTATTACCTAGTTCAGCAATCCCATCCCTTTACCCAACAAGCTTGCTGTACCTGCAAGCGTGAAACTCAGAGCTTTGGATCAGGCCAGGCCATCAGACTAAGGTGCCACACCCAAGGTTCACAGTGCAGATCTGTCTGCTCTAGGAGATCTCACAGATGAATCCCAATGGAACACAAGCCCTCGTACTTTCCCATTTCAAAGTCCCATCACTTCTCCTGCAGCTTTTTAGGCCCAGTCCGGTGTTTCCCCTTTCCAGTGCAGGCACTCTGCTGAGACCAGCTGTGGCACAAAGGAGAATGGGGACAGATCTGTGATTTAGGGATGTGAAAGGTTAACTAGTAAGCATCATCCTTAAAGGGTGATGCTTACCAGCTCCAGTTAACCAGTGGGGGCTGGAGCAATTCCCTGTCTATTGCAGCCAGAGGGCTGCTTGAGGCCCATCAGAGAGAGAGGCTGATGCAGGGCTGGAGCAGCCCCTGCCCATGGCAAGCCAGGTCACCCCCTGCCAAACCCCCCTTTAATTGGTTAACTAGTTAAAGAATACATTTAACAAGTTAACTAGTTAAACAGAAATTTACTTCCCTACTATGATTTGGGAAGAGCCCTGATGGAAGGAAAAGCACTCTGGTGTGCATCTCCTGTTACATTTCTTCTACCCCCACAAGGAGCAGAGCTTGCAGGCTTCATAAGGGAGCACTGCCCTCTTCTTTATGGACTATTCACCTCTGACCATGGCCCCAGCAGGCATCCTGGATGGGATTGTAGCTGCTCTTTGAAGGATTGTACTCCATGGGGTCCACTGGCACAGCTAGCTTGGAGAAACTGGAAGAAACACAAAGCTAGAGAGACAGGAAGTCATCAAGCCCAGTACACAGGCTCCACTGCACTGGTGTTATTGGGAGTCTTCCAACAATTCACTTGCACTAGCATCTCCAGCGAGGGAACCCAGCACGGGTAGGTATACCACATGGATCAAATAGGCAATCATCTGCGCCAATGCCCCCATGGGGGAAGCTGCTATGTCACAGGAAGTTGTGTGCACACACAAGCCCGGACGCAGCCTAGAGCACGTGTTGGTTGGGACATGTTGTCTTTGCAGGAATTGTATTTCGTGGGTAGCAGAGTGGTGGTGGGGGGGACACTTAACTTGATGCTGCCTCATGCTGTCCCCAAAAGGGGTCATGATTGCCAGAAGTAGGGAGAAGGCTACAGCCCCTGCTAGGGAGTACCATTCCATACAGGTATTGTCCAATAATGTGTCTGCTCCCACTGCATGGGTGGGGCACAGCCCCAGGTAAAGGAGATGCTCCATGCCCACAGCTCCCTACCTGCCAGCTCTGTCATCATTCCCATCACTGCTTGCTGTCGTTGAGCTAGTTGGGACAGGTGGTGGCTCCACTGCTGCATGTTCATCTGCCTTCCCTTCCTTTGCCACTGGCGCCTTCTTGGGGGCTGTGTGGGATTTAAAGGGCCAACACACAGCACTTTATTCACTGAGGGAAAGCAGGCCCACCTGTCTGCAGAACAGACACCGACAGGGGAACCTTTAACATTAGGCCCCTCTCTCCTGGACCTGCATGCACTGGCTCTCCACATCCACCACCAGATCCACCCAGCTTCAGGACCCCTCCCCCAGATTTGTTTATCCTAGGGTTCAGGATGACTCCCTGCCCCGTCCAGGACCAAAGTTCCCTCTAATTTTTCCATCCATTAATTTTGTAATGTGCACTAAAATCAAGGTAATGTGTCGATGAGCACTATCAGTGCAAACAAAAAGCCTAAATATAATATACATTTTAAAAAGTTGCCATAGCAATAATTACTCCAGCCAGGACAGGTTAGGCATTTTAAAACTCATGACTCAAAAAGTTAACTGTAAGCATAAGACAAATAAAATTATGAAAACCACAGACCAGTCCAGAAACTAAAACAACACTACTTTGAAAGAATAATATTACAGAGAATATATATGCATGAAGTACCAAGAAGTAACACTGTCACGAATCATGGGTAGTGTGAATAGTTAGCATGAGTGAATCAACAGTAAATGAGCTGAAGAGAGGCCATGCTGAGGTCCAGACAAGAGCCCCGGAGGATTGTGGACTTGTTTACAACTTTAAGAAAAAGGACTGTGTGAAATAAAAGAACTGTGTATGTATGTTGAGGCAGTGTTTCCAGCATTTCCAGATAAGAAAAAAGTAACAAGGGAATCATAGAATCATAGAACTGGAAGAGACTTTAGAAGGTCATCAAGTCCAGCCCCCTGCTTTAGGCAGGACCAATTCCAACTAAATCAACCCGGCCAGGGCTTTGTCAAGCCGAGACTTAAACACCTCTAGGGATGGAGACTCCACTACTTCCCTAGGGAACCCATTCCAGTGCTTCACCACCCTCCTAGTGAAATAGTTTTTCCTAATATCCAACCTGGACCTCTCCCACCACAACTTGAGACCATTGCTCCTTGTTCTGCCATCTGTCACTACTGAGAACAGCCTCTCTCCATCCTCTTTGGAACCTCACTTCAGGAAGTTGAAGGCTGCTATCAAATCCCCCCTCACTCTTCGCTTCTGCAGACTAAACAGACCCAAGTCCCTCAGCCTCTCCTCATAAGTCATATGCTCCAGCCCACTAATCATTTTGGTTGCCCTCCGCTGGACCCTCTCCAATGCATCCACATCCTTTTTGTAGTGGGGGGCCCAAAACTGGACACAATACTCCAGATGCGGCCTCACTAAAGCCGAATAAAGGGGAATGATGACATCTCTGGATCTGCTGGCAATGCTCCTCTTAATGCAACCTAATATGCCATTAGCCTTCTTGGCTAATGCACTTGTCCTTGTTGAACCTCATCAGATTTCTTGTGGCCCAATCCTCCAATTTGTCTAAGTCATTCTGTACCCTATCTCTGCCCTTAAGCGTATCTACCTCTCCCCCCAGCTTAGAGTCATCTGCAAACTTGCTGAGGGTGCAATCCATCCCCTCATCCAGATCATTAATAAAGATATTGAACAAAACCGGTCCTAGAACCGAACCTTGGGGCACTCCACTAGAAACTGACCGCCATCCTGACATCGAGCCATTGATCACTACCCGCTGGGCCCGGCCTTCTAGCCATCTTTCTATCCATCTTACCGTCCATTTATCCAATCCACAATCCCTTAACTTGCTGGCAAGAATATTGTGGGAGACTGTATCAAAAGCCTTGCTAAAGTCAAGGTATATAACATCCACTGACTTCCCCATGTCCACCGAGCCAGTTACCTCATCATAGAAGCTAATCAGATTGGTCAGGCATGACTTGCCCTTTGTGAATCCATGCTGACTATTCCTAATCACTTTCCTCTCATCCAAGTGCCTCAATATGGATTCCTTAAGGATCCCTTCCATGATTTTTCCAGGAACCGAGGTAAGACTGATCGGCCTATAGTTCCCTGGATCATCCTTCTTCCCTTTTTTGAAGATGGGCACTACATTTGCCTTTTTCCAGTCATCCGGGATTTCTCCCGATCTCCACGGAAGAATCTAACCAAGGACAGACCATTGTTTCTCACTCGTGGTGAGACAAGAAAAATTGGGTGGTGCAAAAACCGGGTGTTTCTGGATTGGTCGTGGACACACCAGTAAGAAGAAGGGGATGTCACTAATGGACATCACCCCACCTGGACTGTGTGCAACCAGTGGATGGCATCCCACTGGACTGGCCCCTGCCGAGGGGATATATACCACACCATTTTGCCCCACGAGTTGGAGTCCATTGATTCGGCATATTGGGGTGACGTGTCACATCGGACTTCCACCTCAACCAAATTAACCAACATTACCTGGGGTCTGGCCAGCCCCAGAGGGTGAGTGTGTGTGTGTTAAATTGAATTAAGAATTAGGCTGCTAAATTGGGTTAAGGATTAGATGTAGATTGTTAATTATTCCATTTAAATATTGCTTTTAATACCTTTTAATACTTGTGATACCTTTTAATGCTGTTTTAATTGCTTAGTACTAAATATACATATACATATAGAGCTTTTAAAACTGCTCCTGAATTGCGTGCAATAAAACTTGTTAAAGGTATGTTTAAGATACTGTGGAAGACTCTTTCGTTCTGTGAATGTTGAACCAAATGCACATTGGGATATGGCTTGATTAGCTGGATCACAGCGCCCTCATGTGACAATACCACCGCAAATATGTATTGGGTGGTGAGTGTGTCAGAGACAGAGTGTATGCATAGTGTGTGAGAGAGACAAACTGTACATATAAGACACATGCAAACAATGTGTGCACTGGCTGCTGGGTAGGTTTATGAGAGTCTGACCATATGCTGTCTCTTTAAGGCACTCACACACCAGAAGGCTGGTTGTTCAGACTGCAGCAGCTCTCCTGCTCCCGAACCCTGTCCCCACTCCCCTGCTCTGCAGAGACAGGGTATGGGAGGTATGGGAAGAGGAGGGTGGGGGACAACCTGAGGTCATTTCCTACATGGAAACTCCAGATCAAAGAGCTCATTTGGCGATAGTTTGACCCCACGTACTAGGGGCTGAGTTCATATACAGGGGAGGAAGCTCTGTTGCAGCTATGTCGTGTCCTGTGTTGGGACACAAAGCTGAGAGTGGCAGACAAGGGAGTGAATGATTATGCCTTATTCTGGAAACTGGCTCACCAAGTCCAGCCCCCACCCCATGCTAGGGGTTCTGGGACCATGTGACTACACTTCCTCCACACTCACCAAAGAAGCTGGAGATGGCTCTGGTGATCTGGGGTGGTTCAGGCTGCTTCTGGATTCCCCCTTCACCTCTGTCTTCTCCCTTGTTCACAGCCACCTCTTTCAAAGTGCCATTAGCTTCAGCCATTTCCATCTCTGAATGCTGACCTTTCACCTCTTGCATTTCCACATCTTCCTCTTCCTTTGCTCCCCTGCCTGCCTCATCTCCTGGACCTGCAGCAGAACACAAATTTACAACCAATCAGATACATATGGCACAGAGACCCCATGCTCTGGCATCCTACTGACCCATGTAGCTGGGGATAAAGAGTGAGAGTCAGTTCCAGAGAATGGCTTCTATTGCAGTGGTTTTCAACCAAGGATATGCATACTCCGGGGGTAGGCAGAAGTCCTCTATGGGGTACATCAACTTAACTATACAGTTGCCTAGTTTCACAGCAGGCTACATAAAAAGTACTAGTCAAATCAGTCCAAACTAAAATTTCATACAATAACTTGTTTATACAGCTCCATACACTACAGACAGCTACAAGTACAGTATTTATATTCCAATTGATTTATTTTATAATTATATGATAAAAATGAGAAAACAAGCCATTTTCCAATAATAGTACTTCAGTTATGGCTGATTTTGTAAGCAAGTCATAAGTGAGGTGAAACTTGGGGCTATGCAAGACAAATCATACTCCTGAAAGGAGTAGTCAGGAAAGGTTGATATCCACTACTCTACCAGATGCACACAGCAAGTTCACTGCTGCCACCTCCTGGCTGCAGGTATGGTAAGGCAATAAAGGCTCCTGTGTCACAAAGTGTATTCAGGTCAAGGACCCCAAGAAAAGGTTATGCAAATGAACCTGCAGCCAGGAAAGACAGTTCCCGGGCATCACTGGCAGCGGGACCTTCTGGAAAGCAGCAGGAAATACCCAGGGAAGGGAAGTCCAAGATTCTACATTCCCAGACTATTTGCTGGCACACTCTCACCTTGTTGCTCTCGCCATCTCTTGGCAGTTGGCTCCTCATGGCTGTTGTTCTCTCTACTGATTGTCAGCTCCATTTTGCGTTTGGGGATCTGTTTGCGAGCTAAGGAGTAGAGATTAGAGTCAGTCTCTTGTAAGATACTGGAAAGGGTCTCTGGAGTCAGCTCTGAGCCCTTAGACCAGGACAAGCTGTAGGAAAAAGGGGTGTGTGGAGTCCAGAGATGCACAGGTGCCAAGGTACAGGAGCAACATTGGGTTACAGAGAGCAAGCCAGGCCAGCACAGTGACATTTAGCACCCAATGAGGCCAAACTTATCCAGAGGCCCCTCTGAGCATCATGCAGGGCACCTAAAGCCAATTGTCCAGCTGACTTCAGTGGAGTTTGGGTGATCAGCCCCTCTGAGAATGAGAACAGGTAGGCACGCAAGATCAGGACCCTCGTGAACACTGAAGTCTGAATGATTTGGGGGCAGAAGGAAGGCATATTTTGGTAAGCTCAGAGAGCTGGTACGTAAGGTCCCATGGGAAGCAAGACTAAGGAGAAAAACAACTGAAGAGAGTTGGCAGTTTTTCAAACGGACATTATTAAAGGCCCAAAAAGCAAGCTATTCCACTGCGTAGGAAAGATAGAAAGTATGGCAAAAGACCGCTTTGGCTTAACCAGGAGATCTTGCATGATCTAAAAATAAAAAGGAGTCATATAAAAAGTGGAAATTAGGACAAATTACAAAGGATGAATATAAGCAAACAATACAGGTATGCGGGGGCAAGATTAGAAAGGTAAAGGCACAAAACTAGCTCAAACTAGCTACAGACATAAAGGGAAACAAGAAGACATTCTATAAATACATTAGAAGCAAGAGGAAGACCAAGGACAGGGTAGGCCCATTGCTTAGTGAGGAGGGAGAAGTAGTAACAGGAAACTTGGAAATGGCAGAGGTGCTTAATGACGTCTTTGTTTCAGTCTTCACCAAGAAGTCTGATGATGAAGGAATGCCTAACAGTGAATGCTAGTGGGAAGAGGGCAGGTTTAGAAGATAAAATAAAAAAAGAACAAGTTAAAAATCACTTAGAAAAGTTTGATGTCTGCAAGTCACCAGGGCCCGATGAAATGCATTCTAGAATACTCAAGGAGCTGATAGAGAAGTTATCTGAGCCTCTAGCTATCATTTTTGAAAAATCATGGAAGACAGGAGAGATTCCAAAAGACTGGAAAAGGGCAAATACAGTGTCCATCTATAAAAAGGGAAATAAGAACAACCCAGGAAACTACAGACCAGTCAGTTTAACTTCTGTGCCAGGAAAGATAATGGAGCAAGTAATTAAGGAATTCATTTGCAAACACCTGGAAGATAATAAGGTGATAGGTAACAGCCAGCATGGATTTGTAAAGAACAAATTATGTCAAACCAATCTGATAGCTTTCTTTGATAGGATAATGAATCTTATGGATAAGGGAGAAGCGATGGACGTGGTATACCTAGATTTTAGTAAGGCATTTGATATGGTCTTGCATGATCTTCTTCTCAATAAACTAGGCAAATACAACTTAGATGGGGCTACTATAAGGTGGGTACATAACTGGCTTGATAATAATTACTCTCTGAGAACGGTTAACGGTTCACAATCATGCTGAAAGGGCATAACAAGCAGAGTTCTGCAGAGGTCTGTTTTGGGACCAGTTCTGTTCAATATCTTCATCAACAATTTAGATCAGGGCTACTCATCACGTGGCCTGCAGCCCGTTTGTTTGTGGCTCGTGGTGCGGTTTGGGTTTACGCGGGGGTCAACAGGTGGGATCCTTTGAACATGGCCTCCACTGGAAACACGCTCCACAATGGCTAGTCATATAATGGTCTTCTGTTTATATGCATTTTAGTAGTTAAATTCCTGGACTGTCATTGCTCATTAAAAATAATGTCATATGGGTGGAAATCTGGTAAATATTGCATTTTATTAATATCAGCAGAACTGACTTAAATGGGGCCTGCATAGTCTGTAGTCTTGCCTTAATCTTTGTATTCATGCCTGTCAGTGTGAAAGAAGCTATTTGCATGTATATTTGCATGTATATGCAACCACACTTAAGTTGAGGCCCTTGGCATGTGCTTGTGAGTTTCACTGTGTCCCCTGGGGCTACCAAAGTTTAATAGCCCTGATTTAGATATTGGCATAGAGAGTACGCTCATAAGTGTGCAGATAATACCAAGCTGGGAGGGGTTGCAATTGCTTTGGAGGACAAGGTCATAATTCAAAATGATCTGGACAAATTGGATAAATACTCTGAGGTAAGTAGGATAAAGTTTAATTAGGAAAAATGCAAAGTACTCCACTTAGGAAGGAACAATCAATTTCATACATTCTGAATGGAAAGCGACTGTCTAAGAAGGAGTAAGGCAGAAAGGGATATAGGGGTCATAATGGACGACAAGCTAAACATGAGTCAACAGTGTGATGCTGTTGCAAAAAAAGCAAACATGATTTTGAGATGCATTAACAGGAGTGTTGTGAGCAAGACATGAGAAGTCATTCTTCCGCTCTACTCTGCGCTGACAAGACCTTAATTGGAGTATTGTGTCCAGTTCTGGGCACCACATTTCAAGAAAGAGGAGGAGAAATTGGAGAAGATCCAGAGAAGGGCAACAAGAATGATTAAGGGTCTAGAGAACATGAGCTATGAGGGAAGACTGAAAGAATTGGGCTTGTTTAGTTTGGAAAGGAGAAGACAGAAGGGACATGATAGCGGTTTTCAGGTATCTAAAAGGGTGTCACAAGGAAGAGGAGAAAAATCGTTCTCCTTGGCCTCCAAGGATAAGACAAGAAGCAATGAGCTTAAACTGCAGCAAGGGAGGTTTAGGTTGGACGTTAGGAAAGACTTCCTGTCAGGGTGGTTAAGCACTGGAATAAGTTGCGTAGGGAGGTTGTGGAATCTCCATATCTGAGGATATTTAAGAGCAGGTTGGTTAGATGTCTATCAGGGATGGTCTAGACAGTGCTGGGTCCTGCCACGAGGGCAGGTGACTAGACTCGATGACCTCTCACGGTCCCTTCCAGTTCTAGTGTTCTATGATTCTATGACAGCACAGCTGTGCGGCAGAAAAGTAAAAACACTGGCTCTCACCCTACATTGCTCTACCAGTTCTGACCTGCCCCAAAGTTTAGAGTTCAGAAAGACAGAAGCCTAAGCCAGTAGAAAGCCACATGGAAGGAAAAACAGGAATCAGAGAAAATCACCTGGAGCCCGGGACCCCAACAGTGAAATCTACACATGAGCAGATCTCTGTTGGGGCCCAAGGGAGAAAAGGCAAACAAGCAACAAGGATGGATTTTAATGAAGAGACATCAATGAGGTATGGTTTAAGGGAGAAAGCAACACACTTGTGGCATGGTAACTCCTGGTGACTAGAATATGCATAGTCATGGGTGCCATGGCGGGGGGGGGCGCTAGGGGCAGTAGCCACTGCTAAATTTTGAACCCCTGCATTTCATACTTGAGGTCTGCTTAAAGCTGCATGCCCTCACTCCAGAGGAAGTTTTTAAATGCAACAGAATTTGAGCTGCTTGCAGCTTTGCCTTTGGGGCACAGAGTTTGTTATAAAAAGTGGGAGGCAGGTGATTAAGAATAAGAAAAAAACTGGTCATTCAAATAATTAAAGGATCATTAGAAAATCATAAAAACATTGCCAGGTATTCCACTTAAAAGATGGGGGGGTGGGGAAGAGTAACAATGAGTGTTCTGCTGTTGGGATTTGAATTTGGACTAGTACTATTGAACTTATAAATGTTCTTGGAAAAGGGGTAAATAGTGAGGTGGCAACATTTGAAGATGCTACAAAATTACTCAAAATAGTTAAGTCCAAAGCTGACTGCAAAGAGTTACAATGGGATCTCACAAAACTGGGAGATTGGGCAACACAAGGGCAGATGAAATTCAGTGTTCACAAGTGCAACATAATGCACATGGAAAAATATAATCACAACTATACATACAAAAATGATGGGATCTAAATTAGCTGTTACCACTTAAGAAAGAGATCTTGGAATCACTGTGGACAGTTCTCTAAAAACATGTGCTCAATGTGCAGTGGCAGTCTAAAAACTAAAAACCTAGCAGAATATTGGGCATCACTAGGAAAGGAATAAATAAGTCAAAAAATATCATATTACCTCTATATAAAGTCATGGTATGCCCACATCTTGAATACTGTATGCAGGTTTGGTCACTCCATTTAAAAAAAGATATATTAGATTTGGAAAAGATACAGAAAGGGCAACTGAAATGATTAAGGGTTAAGGAACACCTTCCTTATGAAGAGAGATTAGCAAGATTGGGACTTTTCAGCTTGGAAAAGAAATGACTAAAGAATGGGGGGATATGTTAGGGGTCTAGAAAATAATGAATGGTGTAGAAAAATAGAATAAGGACATGTTATTTACTCCTTCACTAACATAACACAAGAAGCTGACCCAATTACATTTATAGGCAGCAGATTTAAAACAAATTATTTCTTCACAGTCAACCCATGAGCTCTTTGCCAGGAAATGGTAGAAAGGCCCAGGGAAAGACCATAGGACCTAAGAGCCACGGGCGGCTGTTGCATCTAAAAGGCAGAGGTGCAGTAGAGATAGTGAGGGCCCCATCCACCACCTTAGCAACTAATCAAGTAGTCGATGGAAATTCCTGCTTGATTAGCTGATTAACTGAAATTTAACATCCCTACACTAGAACCCACTTCACTTCCAGAGCAGAGATAAGAGCCTAGGAGTCCTGACACACACAGTGGAATTTTTAAGAAAGAAAGAATATAGATTAAAAGGTTAAGGCTAACCCCTAGAGTGACTTGCCACAAGATGTCAGAATGTTAATTTTAGAGCCGAGTGGGTATAATATTTATTTAAATTCTCTTTCTTTTATATAGGAATTAGATACAGTGCTCCTGTCAGCTAACTGCTAAGTTACCTGCCAAAAAAATTAAGACTTTTCCAGGCCTTAGTAGCACTAGAACAGTGGTCTCCAACTTTTTTACACGCAAGACCACTTTTTAAATGTCAGGGCAAGCCAAGATCTACCCCATCCCCTCCCCAAGACCCCACTCCTTGAGGCCCCACACTCTCCATCATTTGCTGTCCCCAGTCCTTACTCACTCACTGGGTTGAGACAGGAGGTGCGAGCTCTGGGGTGGGAATGAAGGATTTGGACGAGGGAAGAGTGAGAGGTGCAAGTTCTGGGAGGGAATATGAGTGCAGGAGGTAGAGAAGGGGATGCTGGCTCAGGCAGGGGACTCCAGGCTGGAGAGTGTTGGGTTAGGTGGAAGGTTGGGGTGCTGGAACAAGCCGCAGGCTTGTGGATGTAGGAGTGCAGGAGTTTGGGCTGGGGTATATGAGGGATTCAGGGCAGAGGGTGTTGGGTGTATGATGGGCTCAGGGCACAGGTTTGCAGTGTGTGGATGGAGTCTTGTGGCACAAGACTGGGGAGATGGGTGGTGCAGGAGTTTGGGAATGTGAGGGGCTCAGAGCAGGGGGTTCAGATGTGTGATGGCCTCAGGGTTGGGGTCTGTGGGGGGTGCAGGAGTGTTATGATGCTGCAGCCAGACGCGGGCTTGGCCCCAGTTGGGGGCTTGTTGGCCAGGCTTCTTTTTTAAATAAAATATTATGTCCAACACAAAACATTTCAGTATTATTTTTACTTATGGGACGGGCAGAGAACCTGTTTTGGGTCAGGGGCCACTGACCCACAGAAAAATCAGTCGGGGATCACACAAGTGAGATGAAAAAAAAAAATCCGTCAAAAAACCCAAGCCCTCACTGATGTGGCCCCAACGGAGACACTTCACTCCCCTGGCACTCTAGCCCCTGGGGAGGATAAGTAGGACTGAGGTTCAAGGCCTCAGGTCAGATTAACTCTTCTGAGGTTCCAGGGTTAGTGGATTTTGTGGGCCCCTCTACACTCTGAGCTAGGGCCAAAAAATGAGAGATCCAGTGTGTGGGACAGGGCTCCCAGTAAGTGGGATAGGGATGGGGGTGCAGAATCTGGGTGGAAAATTGGGCACAAAAATCAAGCTGGGGGTAGGTGTCTGGCCAGGAGGGAGGGGGGCAGGAGTGGGGTGCTGGTGGGAGGTCTGGCCAGGAGGCAGGTGACAGGGTGCTGGTAGGAGGTCTGGCCAGGGGGCACAGTGCTGGTGGAGGTCTGGCCAGAGGAGAGAGGGGGCAGGGGCAGCTCGGCCTGTTCCTGCGGGTCTCCAGGGACGAGGATCTCTGGGGCAGGATCTGCATGCAGCGCTGGAAGAAGCGCACGTATGGTCCTTTATGAACTCCAGCCACTCCAAATCATCAGCACCATCTTAACTACCCCCTCACCGTCTTCCTGGAACACGGGGAAGGAAGTGAAGACAAGAACGCGTGCGCTGTTGTGGGTGTGGAGGCAGGGGGGTGTCCCGAGGCTCCAGGCCAGATCTGGCGCAGAACCTCGGGACTTCCCCCCCACACCGCAGGAAGCCGGAGCTAGCACTATTTTTGTGGGAGGCTGTAGCGCCAGCACGGGCTCCTTGTTGGGGGTGGTGGGGAGTAAGTGGGGGGCTGGGAACACTGCCTCACGATCAACTGGTAGGTGACCACGGCTCTAGAAAGGGGTCACGTGTGTGTTGGGAAGTGGGGAAGGGCAAATGCAATTGCCCCCCTCCCAAATTTCCCGCTTGACTTGTACAGGGCTCAGTAACACTACAGAACCCACTGTCCTCAGTCTGCCCTGCCCTCATGTTCTCACTCTCTTCCCTCCCCCCCCGCACCAAAATCTGAAACATTGCCCTTGTTCATTGTCTTCAAAAAGCAAGCAAAACTAAGATTCAGGTTAGATTGATTTGCTGGGAATAATTCAAGGCAGGCAAGGATCATGTGCAGTCTGGAAAAACCTTGGTCAGGGGGAAGAGAAATGCATGTCTCTGTCCAAAAAAAGCAGTGGCTGGAGAACTGAGAGCCTAGCATCAATGCCCTTGCTGAACCACAAAGAGGAATAAGAAGACAAAAGGGGCTACTCAGGACAACAAAATAGGGAACCCTGGAGGCCACTTAGGGAGAATGCAGGCACGACTCCCTGCTGGTGTGGAGTCAGGCTGAGGGATAAGGCAGAGCCCCAGCCCAAGCTCACTAGTCCTGTCAGATGGGATCAGTGATCCATGGGTCCCAGCCTGTCTCCTGTGACTCTCCAGAGCCCTGAGGAGAAGAACCAGGGAGTCAGCTATAACTGGCATGCTGTTATTCTGCCCGATTGCATGGGACCTAAGACAGCAGGCTCCTCCTTGACAGTGGAAATAAGGGCAGGGTAGCCTAGTGATCCATCCTAAAGTGAGCTGAACCATGGACTGTGGAAGGGTGCACGTATAGGTCCTTGGGAACTCTTTCCAAGTGATAGAGAGTGAGAACATAGTCACATCCAGGCAGAGTCCTTACCTGTTCTGCGTCTGGGGACATCAGCATGGCCAACGGCAGGGGAGTCAGAAAGGGCTGGGCTATCTCCAGCCGAGTGGCTGCTGCTTGGCGAGGGGCTATCCATGGAGAGATCAGACTGAGGAGTTTGCACATGCTCCTGAAAAACAACCCCCCAAGAGTACTGAAGGCAGCATAGAGATACAGAGTGCAAACCAAATACCACTCGGCTGTATCACTAGCACTGTGCAAGATGGTGGGAGCTGCAGAAGCCCACACACGATCCTAAGAGAGGGTCCCTGGAGGAAAGTTGGGGAGGGGTTCCAAGGTGGCCTAAGAGTTACAAGGGGCAGAACAATCTTCTTCAGCAGGTCTCTGTCACAGCAGAAAGGACACTGCACTGTATGTACCTCTCTCACCACCAGCAGAAGACACCCTGCAAGTCTAGCATTGGAAGTCACATACAAGAGAGTCCAGAGCCTGGCTAGAGTGAAGGGAGCTAAGACAAGATATGGAGAAGGCAGTGGGCAGGTGATGGCAAAGTGAAGGGCATCATGGGTTAGTCTACACTCCAGTTGGTGCTGGGGGGAGGCAGGATCCCAGGCTGGATCCATGTGGGTTCCAGGGGAGAGGTATGGGGTGCAGAGGATACCTGCTTATTGCTGGTTTTCTTGGGGCTTTTGTCCTGCTTGGGCTCCACCTCTGCTTGAGCTTCCTCCATGACCACCTCCTCATCACTGTCACTCTCCAAGAACCGGCGCAGGGGCCTCTTGGCAGCAGATTTCACTGGGGAGTCCACATGGAGGTTCAGGCCATTTCTCTGCACTGTGGCTGCCTCTGACACTCTGCAACAAAGCTGTGGGTCAGAAAATGGCTCACCCCAACACCCCCCATGGTGCATAATGGAGCCCCAAAACCTGACAGTAACACACTGGCTGGTTGAGTCCTCCTCTGCTGGTAGTCTGATCTTCTCCGCCTCCTTTTCAGTCTTTGTCCCTTTCATGGGCTGGAAAAATGACCTGCCCAGAACAGCAAACAAATGCCTAACTAATACCCCTGCATGGGCAAACTAGACAGACGCTTGTGGAAAGGAGATCCCTTTGGCACAGCATAGGGACCCATCAAGGGTCCTTCCAGTCACTCGATATATTTAGTCATCCAGGCAACAAGCTAAGTACAATGAGAGCGAGCCTTGCATTGGCAGCCACAGCCCCAAGGTTCTCTGACTGCATTGGGGAGTCCAACTGAGGAGTCTCGAGGACTCCAGCAATACCCAGAATAGCTGCAGCATCACCCCACCTGTGGGCTTGCTCCATCACCACACAGGCACAGAAGCAGCTCTTGTCCAAGCTTCATTTAGCTGCAAGCTGTTTTCTTATCTTGCATGGGGGCAAGTGTGGCCAGAGCTCTGTGGGGCAGGAAGTCTCTGCAGGGCAGGCCTGACACACACAGGCATTCATGCCCACAGCACTGAATACAGGCTAACAAGAGAGACAGGCCATGAGACCAAGGATTGGCCTCATCTCTGAAAGGCAATGCACCAAACAGTGTAGGCAGGGCCTATGCCTTCCTGCATCAGCCAACCTGGCCCCATGGGTCTGAGATATGCTGCTGGGGGCAGGGAAACACAGCCACAGCACAGGCAGGCTCTGCTGGCATAGGGATGGAGACACAAGAGCAAGGAGCTGGCAAGGAACAGGCAGCCTTTCCCCATCACTTGCTCTTCCATCACTCCAGCCGAGAATGGGACAGTGAAGTGGCACTGAGGCTCCAAGCCCGCACGGGGCAGTACTTACGTGATGGGGCGCTGCATCATGGCGGTTGGGGTTGGGGAAGCTGCTGCAGACCAGACAGACACAACGCCTTACTGGCACGTCAGTTGCTCTGGGATCTGCGAGCCAAGCACCAGGGATCTCTTAGCGCCCCTTCACCATGGTGGCTCCAGCTGCAGGCAGAGAAGGGAAGAGAGGCCCACCTGAGCTAGCACACAGACTGCAGCCGGGGCTGCGGACCTCACCCGGGCACGGCTGCGCCAGCCAGCAACACGGACAGGAAGGTGAAACTATCCGCCTAGCCGAGGCGCTCGGCCCCAAGCCAGGGTCTGGGGCAGCTGCCCCCTTGGAAGCACCTGAGACACCTCATTGCTGGAGACTGGACTCACCAGACCAGACTGAGAGTCGGCCTGGCAGCCAGGGAGGGCGGAGACAAGTGGGTGGGGAGCTGGACAGCTGGGAGAGCAGCACCTGTGTGGGGAAGGCAGCTGGTGGAGGGTGTGAAGGGGGGGCAGGAGATTGAGGGCACATGTGGGGGGACGGCTAGAGAAGGGGCGCGGCAGGGCAGAGGAGTCGGATCAAGGCAGAGTAGATAAGGGGGGGTGCCGGGGGAAGAAGGGGTCTGCATGGAGAGGTAGGTGCGGGAAGGGGGGCGGTGGACTGGGAGCGGCTGCGAAAGAGGCAGGTTAATAAGGGAGGTGGGGAGGCAAGCAGCCGCTTTTCCCGCCATTTCTGCCCCCACACGAGCTGCCAACGGTCGCTGGCGCCCAACGTTCTGTCCCCAACGGTCCCCACTCCGGCGGCATGAGGAGGGGGCGGGCGCGCGCGCGCGGCTACCTGCAGGGCTCGCGTCCAATCCTAACCTGGGGCTCGCGCCTCCCACCTCCCTTTCGCGGGGAAAAAAAAAATCCAAGCTGCAGGGTTCCGACAGGCACCAAGCGCGTGACGTCACAACACCCGACGTGAGCTGCGTGCGAAGGCAGAAAAGGGCGCACAGCGCACGCTGGGAAATGTAGTTTTAGTAGCGGTAAATGCCCTGGCCTCGCCATGCTCAGGGAGCATGCTGGGAAACGCAGCCTAACTCCTGCCACTGTCCAGCCACCACCCACCCCATCTACAGACTCTCCCCTCAGCCCAGCCCTACTTCCCCTGCCCCCTCACACTGAGGTGCCCCCATGGAGTCCTATGGCATCCTCCCCACCCCTACACTGCCCAGCTCATGGAGTCCCCGCACTCTTGCCTAGGAACCCTGGGCCAAGATGCTGGATGGGGGTCACACACATGCTCCCCTGCTGTGAATGCTGAACTGCAGAGGGCCAGTATAGGGCTGTGTGGCTCCCAGCTCAGCCCCTGCGGCAGGGGCACTGAAGATGCTAGGGACACTGCTGGCTCCTCCTTCCTGGGGGTGACAGAGCAGTGCCCTCTGTCAGTGCCAGGACAAGGCACAGACATCACCCTGCCATTGTCCCATGGCATGACGCAGTTGCCAGGGCTGACGTTGAAATCAGCATCGGCACTGGGCAGCACAGTTGATACCTCCCCCAGTTGAGAGGCCAAGCTCTGCCCCTGCACTGGATGCACTCTGGGCCCTTTGGGGTGTTTTCTACACAACCATGCCACCACAAGCTGACGGTTTAAAAAGAATGAAAGCTGAGACTATGAGAAGAGCCAGAAGCTGCAGAGGTGTAGGGGTCTGGCACCAGCTGATACAGAGCACTGGACTGCAGCAATCGGCAACAGACTGGGCAGCTCCAGGTTTGGGCCTGAAAGAAACCAAACAGCTATCAGAGCAAGAGGGAAGATAAGGAGGAATGGTGAAGCAGGAAGAGTCAAAACGGAAAATACATATTTTATTCAATAAAGTGTATTCTCTATACGTAGACAGCATCAGATGGCATCATACACCAACCTCCGCCTGCCAATGAAGACACCCCAGCACATCATATTCTGCAGGGCTCGCATCCAATCCGAACCTAGTGTACTTGCCCCTCCCTCCGGCCTGTCTCAGGAGAAAAAAAAAATCCAACCTGTCGCGTTCCGACAAGGCACCGAATGCATGACGTCAAAAAGCCAACGTGCACTATGCCTGCTGGGAAATGTAATTTTAGTAGCCGCGCAAACGCCCTGGCCTCGCCATGCTCAGGGAGCATGCTGGGAAATGCAGCCTAACTCCTGCCATTGTCCAGCCACCACCCACCCCATCTACAGACTCTCTCCTCAGCCCAGCCCTGCTACCTCTACCCCCGCACGCTGAGGTGCCCCCATGGAGTCCTATGGCATCCTCCCCACCCCTACACTGCCCATTTGCCCAGCTCATGGAGTCCCTGCACTCTTGCCTAGGAACCCCAGGTCAAGATGCTGGGCGGGGGGGTCACACGGATGCTCCCCTCCCGCTGTGCCCATGGCCAGCACCAAGCCAAGCCACCTGCTGTGAATGCTGAACTGCAGAGGGCCAGTATAGGGCTGTGTGGCTCCCAGCTCAGCCCCTGCGGCAGGGGCACTGAAGATGCTAGGGACACTGCTGGCTCCTCCTTCCTGGGGGTGACAGAGCAGTGCCCTCTGTCAGTGCCAGGACAAGGCACAGACATCACCCTGCCATTGTCCCATGGCATGAACCAGTTGCCAGGGCTGACGCTGAAATCAGCATCGGCACTGGGCAGCAGAGTTAATACCTCCCCCAGCTGAGTGAGGCCAAGCTCTGCACCTGCCCGAGAAGATGCCCCAGCACTGGATACACTCTGGGCCCTTCGGGATGTTTTCTACACAACCATGCCACCGGAAACTGACAGTTTAAAAGGAATGAAAGCTGAGACTGCGAGAACAGCCAGAAGCTGCAGAGGGATGGTGGCCTGGTACCAGCTGATACAGAGTCCTGGCACTGCAGCAATGGCCAACAGGCCAGTCAGCACCAGGTTTGGCCCAGAAAGAAACTACGGAGCTATCAGAGCATGAGGGAAGACAGTGAAGAGCCAGGAAGAGTCAAAAGGAAAATATGTTTATTGGATAAAGGGTATTCTCCATACAAAGAAAATATCACATGGTATAATCCACTGACCCACCCCTGCCAGCGCAGACACCCCAATGGGTCATACACTGCCTGGAGTCATTTGCCCACCCTCCTGCCAGAGCAGACACTCTCAACACATCACACCCCGCCTGGCATCATCCACTCTCCCACTGCTGCCAATGCAAACATCCATCTGGTCCCACCTGGTGCCATCTGCCCACCCTGCCCTTGCCAGCGTAGATATCCCAGTATGTCACATCCTACCTGCCACCATCTGCCTGCCTGCCTGCCCCTGCCAGCGCAGACACACCAAAGCATCACACTCCACCTGACACCATCTGCCCACCCGGCCCTGCCAGAAGCCTGTGGTTTCCCTCAGCTAAAGGCAGGCAGTGCTCAGCCCCCGACAGACACACAGACACCTTGGAATCCCTGCCCCTCCCAAGTTCCAGGCGCTGTCAGCTATGGGATAGCAGGACACAGCCCAAGATGGGCACCCAGCCTACAGCTGTCCCTCCCTGGCGTAAGCTGTGGGTGTTCTCAGACAAAAGAGAGCACCCCTCACCAATAGTACCTAGCTTACCTAGGTACACAGCCACCTCGGGATCCCTACCTGGCACATGTTGCAGGTGCTCTCACGATGGGTCAGCAGCTCCTGGCCCATGAGGGGGACTCAGCCTGCTGTGGTCCCCACCTGCTACTTTCCCTTCTTCCTTGTGAAAACAAAGACCAGCACTCAGGCAACCCATCCAGCATGACATCAATGCGGGGCACTGCCACTGTGGCAATGGGCTTCTGCCCTGATGCGTGAGCCACAGGTGGGCAACTGGTCCCTGACTTACACAGTAAGCAACCAGAGCAAATGGGGTCCCCCGCGGCCCTAGCATGTGCTCAGCAATGCCGCCCGGTTCCTGTGCAGCAAACCAGGGTCAAAGAGAGCCAACCCAGCATGCAGGCGTGTGGCAAAGAGATGGCGGCAAGGGAGCAGGCTGGAGGTGTAGATGGAGCAGGAACAACAGGTCAGGGCCCGGTCCATGATGAACTCGGACACACCGTCATGGAGCAGGTAGCCTTCGGCCGTCTCCTGGAAGTGGTAGTGGCTCTGCCGCACAAAGCCCAGCTCCTCTTCTATCAGGCCAGCCGGCTCCGACTTGCAGATGGCACGGTAGTGCATGGCCAGCTCCCCCTCGTCCAGCTCGTGGGCCTCGCTGCTTTCCTCCATGGCCAGCAGATCCAACATACACTGCGCCACAGTAGGCGAGGGGCTGAGGGCCGCCAGCAGCCGGCGCTGGTGCTGCTTGAGCAGCTCACAGGCGTTGACATCGCGGGCCGTCTCAAAGGCCCAGAATTGTACCCACATCTCACTGCGTGGCTGCCAATGGCGCTGGAAGTAGCGCACAAAGGGCTGGGGGAGAATGGCCTTCATTTCCTGAACCGCCTGCTGATAGGCGGCCGGTGACTTTGCTGCAGCCAGGCGGCAGAGCAGGGGCCAGATGCGCTCGTCTTCAGCGGCGCCCAGCTCCTGCGCCTTGCTGAAGAGCATCTCCAACACCTGGGAGCGGCAGATCTGCACGCGGGCGTTGGGCAGCAGCTCCTTCACCGCCTCCAAGTGGGCAATCTCCATGCCCAGTGTGACACATCGCACCTGCAGCTTGACCTCAGGCACGCTCTGCACCAGTGAGGCCAGCATGAAGCGCAGCAGGTCGGGCGTGTCCTGCTGCGTCAGGCAATAGGCCACCGCGCGGCCATGCCAGGCCCCATCCACGCACAACACTGAGTACAAGTCAAACTCTTCATTCAGCCCCACCATGCGGTCAAAGAAGAGCATGAGCGGGAAGCGCCGGCTTAGTGCCATCATGCGTGAGCTGAGGAAGAAGATGGTCTGCACAATGACCTTGTCCTCCATGAAAACCAGCTTGACCTTGGCGCCGGGATCGCTAGCGAAGAGCCCGTCCAGCACAGTCAGAACATCCAGGACACCGTGGTCACGGCTCTTGCAGTAAGAGAGCAGACGTCGGACGTCCGGCCCACCCACAAACTGCTTGGAGATCTTGTTGGTGGTGCGCACTGGCAGGCAGGAGTTGGCCATTAGATAGCCCTTCTTGAAGTAGTAGGCAAACTCGATAGGGCACAGGGCATGGTTGTGAGCCAGCTGGCACTCAGTGACGATCAGCCGGTCCTTCTTGGGGCTCATCTTCAGCACAATGTTGGCACTGCAGCCCTTCTGCTGCTCCCTGCAGGCAGAGAGACAGGCTGAACACACAGAGACCTCCGCACAAACCACACTGGTGGATTAGGAGGCAGCAGAGCGAGCTTGCAGAGTGGGGCCTGTGCTCACCCAGGTCTGGCAAACACAGGTATCAGGGTGACAGAGAGGCCTGACCAGCAAACACCTGTGTGTCTGCTAGCTCTAGGGATGGGACAGAGGGACCCACAGCATTAACAAACAGGGACAGGAGATGGGTACCTCTGCCCATACCCAGGAACCAGGACATAGGCAGTGTGACAGGAGGAAACCCCTCCCCCACTGAGCTATAGGTTTGGGCAACTCCCTGCCATAAGGAAGCACTGGGCCAGGGCCAAGAAAGGGGCTAGATTAGGGCTGGGCAAAATACAGCCTGGAGGCCAGATCCGGCCCACCAAGCCACTGGATCCAGCCCGCAGACCACCCTGCCAGGACCCGCAGGCACATACAGCTGCTATGGTTTAAAACACAGCCCCTGCAGCTCTCTGCTCTGCAGGAAGGGGGAGGCTTTGCGTGATCTCCCCGCCCCCAGCCCAATCCTCAGATCTGATTGGCCAGAAACAACCGGCCAATAAGAACTGACCTCAGCCAATCTCTCAGCACCTATTGGCTAGAAACAGCCAGCCAACTAGAGCTGAGAGATTCGCCTGAGAGACTGGGGCAGCGCAACCCTCTTCCCCCCCAGGAGTTGAGAGGCGCGAAGAGGGAGCAGCCTGTGTTTTCAAGTGGGCTGGGGCTGCAGCAGGCAGGGAGCCCAGCCTGCCTTGGGGGTGCTGCAGCCTGCTGGCCAGGAGACACCTAGATAAACTCCTCCCAGTCAGCGCCTGCCTCTGGCACCCCAACACCTCCTGCACCCCAACCTCCCCCCGATCACCATCCAAACCCTCTGCACCCAGTGACAACTCCCTTCCAGTCCCTGTACCCCCTCCTACATGCTTCCCCCAGGCCAGAATCCTCTCCTTCACCCCAATTCCCTGACCCAGGTCACAACCTCCTTCCCCACCCAAACACCCTTTCAGACCCCACACTGTTTCCTGCACCCCAGTTCCTTACCCCATGCACCCTTCTGCACCCAACCTAGACCCTGCAGCCCCTTCACACAAAAGTGTGGCCCTTGACCACTTACCAAATCTTGGAGTCGCCCCACTCCCCCAAAAAATTATTGCCCACCCTTGGGCTAGACCCTTGTCTGGCTAATAAGAACACTCAGTTTTAACGAGGCAGTGTGGCCTACTGGACAGAGCTCTGCACTGGGACTCAAGAGAACTGGGCTCTGCCTGGTGTGTGCCCTTCAGCAAATCCTGTTGCTTCTCTGTGCCTTGGTTTCCTCTTCTGTACACGGGGGATAACAACATTACCCTCCTGGGCACAGCACTGTGAATTCTATAGGAGAAAGGACTCATTGATAACTGGGGACTGTTATAATTATTAGAATCGGGATTAAAGCACTCTACAATGGGGCAGGGAGATGACCCGAACACTACCGTCAACCACAGCTTGACAGAAGCTATGCGGCAGGGAGGAGCTCCCAAGGGGAGGCAACACCAACATTCCCTTTGCAAGGATTTGGGCCAGTCCCTGGCAGCAGCAGGTGCTGTCCCCTTTGGATTTGGAGCCTGGCAGCCCAGGCCTCAGCCAGGTTGGCAGCACTGATGGATGTAAGCTTTGCCCCATCACAGGCTCAGAGAACCTCTCCCATGTCAGACTGCTCTCCTAACTATGGATATTAAATGTAGTTTAATCAACTAATCGATTACTTGATGGAATTTCCATCGACTGGTCGATTAGTCGATAAGCCGGAGAGCCACTGCAGGGTTAGCTCCTGGCCCCGGGAGCTAACTCCGCTGTGCTTCTGCTTTTTAAAGCCCCGTGGAGATGCACTGCTTCTGCTCCCTGCCCTGCTGCCTCTCTCTGATAGAGGCAGCGGGGGGGAAGTGACTAGTCGAGGGACTAGTCGACTATCTGACAAGCTTAGGCTTATCGGATAGTCAACTGGACACTAACATCCCTAGTCCTGACTACGGTAACGTGCACTGCATGACACCAGCCACTCACCTGTCCCTTCGGCCACATGCCTCTCAACTCCAATGAGACACAGGCATAGGCTAGAGAGAGAGCCCATGCCCGGGGTGTGAAGGTTGTTTATACAGGGATTCCTTGCCTGGCACTGAGATGCAGCTGCCTCCGGGATAGAATATGAGGGCCGTTTAAATGCACAGATCAGGAAGGGGAGTCATCCAAAGAACATAACTGGGGATCGTAGGAAGACATATTAGCCTATTTAGAATTTCACCAGGACACCTGAGTTCTCACCCAAACTCTTAAGGGAACTCTCCATAGGATCATTTTAACTGCAAGTGAGAAAGGACACAATTTGACATCTAGATCAGCCGCTCAGCTCCCTGCAGCACAGGCCTGCTAGTGCTGCCCTGGGCACTGGGACCAGCACTGACTGCCTTCCTACAGCAAAGGCCCCCGATACCATCCTGGGACATCAGCCAAGCACTGACTGCCTGGGACAGCAGCCTCTACTGAGTTTCCCACTCTTTGGAAAACTCTTTAGAAAACAGGTCCCTGCTATAGTCTCTTTGGCCCCTTACTGCCACCCTGGGACATCAGGGCAAGCACTGACTGCAAGAGAAGTGTAACTCTACTGACACTCATACAGCAAGGCTATGGACTCCGAGCCCTAAACCAGAAGGACCCTGCTCTGAATGTGGGCTGCAGCTGACATCATGATGCACAAGTACAGCGCTGCATGGATACAAAATTGGTATCCATCTCTACTAAAATGATCTGTGGATATCTGCATTCACATCTGCGGATGCGGATGCCAGTGGATATAAAGCAGATAGCCGCAAATTTGCAAGGTCCTAAATTCAAAATTTGTTTCCATATCCACAAAAATGATCTGTGAATACCTGCGTCCACATCTGGAGTGCAGATATACACAAATGTTAAGCAAAAATATCCATGGTTTTGCAGGACTCTATGCATAGGATCCCCATGGTACGGGCCCAGTTTGGCACTGATGCCAAATGTTTCCCCCAGTTCTTCTGCCTGTCCTACCCAGTGCCCAGCTGTCTGCCCTCCATAGGTGCTCACCCCTGATCGAGCTTGCCAGAGCCACGAAAGTCCTTACAGACCAGGCGCACGGAACTGTACTTGAGGGCCTCCACGACGTCAGGCTGCGGGGGCGCCGTTGCCCACTTGCATTTGCTGAGCGGCACCGAGTTCTTGACGAAAAACAGGACCTTCCTGCGCTCGCACCAGGCATCGAAGAAGGCGCTGAACCCTTCCCACGAAAAGAACTCCTTCTCCTGCAGCTCGTCCTCCTCCATCTTACAGGGCAGCTGGGCCTGCTGGGGACAGCTGGGATCAGCACCCGGATAGGCAGGGAACAGAGCTGGAGACCCCCAGCAAGATAGGCACCTCTCAGCCAGCCCTGTTGACCAGGGACAGAGCAAAGGGGCATCAGGAAGGGGCTTGCAGCTGCACAGACTCAGCCCTCCAGTCTGTGTCCCCTGTGTACATGCTTGTGTTGTTCACCCTACCAGGGCTGCTCCTCCCCACCCTCAATAATTGCTGACTCCTCAGTATCGGCATTCTTCTGCCTTACGGCAGCTCTGGGATGACACTGTGGGGTGGAGGGACAGGAGGGAGCTGGGGAACGTATCGAAACCCCACCAGGTACAAAGCATGGTCCCATGCAGCTTCATGAACCCCTCACCAACAGCCTTGTTTTACACATGCCCATTGTCTGTCTGTCTTACATACATTCAGCAAATTGACAGCTGGCTATGTGACAGCTCTCCAAACGTAGTCATCGGTGTTCTCCCTCCCTCTTTGGGTGGGCTCCGCAGGGACTAGCTCTTGGCCAGATGCTAGTCAGTATTTTCATCAGAAGTCAAGCAGGAAATATAAACTCCCAGCTGAGAAGAGTGTTCATGGCTGACACAAAGACTGAACAGTAACTAGCGATGAGGTCAGTGCAGCCAGGATGGGTGAACTGTATGGCTTGGTTGCCTAGATGCATTTAAGGTAGGCTGATCACTGAACCATTGAAAATTAGGGTTGGAAGAGATTACAGAAGGCATCTAGTCCAAAACCCTGCTTAAAGCAGGACCAACCCTAACTACGTCAAACTAGGGCTTATAAACCTCTAACGATGGAGAGTCCACCACCTCCCTAGGTAACCCATTCCAGTGCTTCACAGATACAAGGTAAAAGAGATGAAGGTCACACCAACTGCACAGGGGCTGGACCTTGGAAAGCAGGAACACAGAAAGAGATTTAGGGGACAAACATCTCAACGCGGGCTCCTAGGGCGATGCTGTGGCAACAGATCCTTTGCTGGATTGGGAGGTAAGGAGGCAGCTTTCCCTCTGGGTACACCACTCGTGGGGTAGGACCTGGACTTCTCAAGCTGTTCTGGTGTCTGTGTTCATAAAGGATGTTGAATAATTGCTGAGAGTGGAGAAAACAAAACAAAATCAAACCTGATTCATGAGCTGGTGAAAATGCCTGCCAGAGAGAGGACCAAGCCAGAGCTGTTTTGCTTCTCAAGAAGGAAGAGAGGCGACTTGCTTACATGTCACAGAGAGAGAGTCCTGAGTGCTGAAGGCTTTTTGACTCTAGCAGAGAAAAGACAAAAGAAGAACCATTGGTGGGAAGCTGAAGTCAGACTAATTTCAACCAGAACTAGGACAGACCTGTTTAGCAGGGAGGATGAGATAAACTGCCAAGGGATGGGGTGGCTTCCCCATCACTTGCTGGATTCAGGTCCAGGCTGGATGCTTTAGTCCAGGGGTGGCCAATCTGTGGCTACAGAGCCACATGTGGCTCTTCAGAAGATAATATGTGGCTCCTTACATAGGTACCAAATCCTCACTGGGTCTGAGGGTGCTCATTGTTCAACCTCCAGCTCTGCCCTAGGCGCTGTCCCCCTCTACCCTTTCCCCCTAGGATCTTGCCACTTCCTACCCTCTCCACTGAGCCTGTCACACCCATGCTTCCCCCCTCCAGTTTCTCCCACTGAGAAAGAGCTGATCACAGTGAGCAGGAGGAAAAGAAGGAGGCACTGACTGGTGGGGCTGCCAGTGGGTGGGATGTGCTGAGAGTGGTGGCAGGGAGACGATCAGGGCTGGTGACATATAACTGTTGCTCTTTGGTGATGTGCATTGGTATATTCTGGCTCCTTCTCAGGTTTAGGCTGGCCACCCCTGAAGTCAAACACAAGTTACTGGACCCAGCAGAGCACGACTGGATGTACTGTCAAGGTATGTCATACAGGAGGGCAGGTGACGCTGGCAGATTGCACTTCTCGCAGTGGCCATAGGCTTGTGCTGACAGTGTCTCAGGTTTTCTTGAACTAACCCCATCCCGTGAGATTCCACAGACAGACTAGAAGCTCTGGCAATTGCACAGACTGTGCTGGCCTGGGGCAGCCATTTCCCTGCTCTGCAGCGTGGCGCTGTCAGGCACCCTACAGCCCCTGCACATGGCGAATTTCCCATCCCTCCCAAGCCACGACCACACTGCCCCGCTGTGCACCGCCTGTCGCAGAGTCCCTGTGTCGGGACGCACTGGCTGCTGGCCCAGCCCATGGATGCCCCACCCCGCCGCCAGCCCTGCACGCAGCTGGACGGGAACCACCGACAGCGCCGAGCCTCAGCCCTGTGCTGCGCGGCCCCGCCCCGCCCCGCCCCGCTCACCAGCCCCGCCGCGCCGGGATGCTCCACAGGGCAGCAGCAGCAGGGACTAGAGCACCCAGCCCCCACAATGCACTGCGCCCCTCCCCACCCTCCCACAATGCACTGGGGCTCTCACTCCCCATTAGTCCGCCCACTGCACTACCGTCCTCCTCAGCCCCGACCCTTCCCACAATGCACCACACCCCGACCTAGCCCCCCCCCAGCTCCCACAGTGCACTGCGGTTTTAACCCCTTCCCATCTGCCCCTGTACTGTTCTACCGTCCTCCCCAGCTCCGCCCCTCCCCACAATGCACCGCGCCCTCACCCAGCCCCCCCCACAACAAACCGCGAACCTCCCCAAACCTCAAGCTCCCACAATGCACTGCAGCCTTCACTCCCATCAGTCCCCTCACTGTACTAACCGTCCTCCCTTAGCCCCCGGCCCTTCCCACAATGCACCGCTCCCCTGACCCAGCCCCAAGCTCCCACAATGCACCGCGGCTACCCCCCAAGTCCCTTCACTTTTCTGCCCTCCTCATCAGTCCCGACCCTGCCTACAATGCACCGCAGCTCCCACCCCCAGCTGTCTTCACAGCCCCATGCACTGCAGCCCTCCCTGCTCCCATGCTGCAAGTAGCCCTCACCCAGCTCCCGTTCCCATGATGCACTTCATCTCTTGCCATCCTAACAGTCCACCTCATTGCACTGCCACCCTCACCCAGCCCCAGTGCACTGCAGCCCCCAACCAGTTCCCTCACCCCCTGCTTGCCTTACACCTGTCATCCATCCCCCTGGCTTCCACAATGCACTGCGGCCCCTCACACTAGGGTAATAGCAAGGTGTGGGGGGCTGTAGGGATTGTCCACAGAGGACAGAGGTTTTACCTTCCCTGTCCAGTAAGAGGGGCCAGTCCTAGTTTGGATGGAGCACCATACGGGGGTAACAGCGGGCATCCTTGCATTGCTATCCCTAAACAGCAGCCATAGCATCTTTGGACTGGCTGGCTACATCCACATGTGCACTGTCTCAATCCAGTCACAGCTGGATAAGATGCTGGCCTATTACCATAGAGAGAGTAGAACTAGCAGACAGAAAGCTACTTTTCCCAGTCCAGCTTTGGGGCCCTTGCCAGAACCTCAGTATAGTGCCTGGCCCATGCCTAGAAAGTTCTGGGCACTGCGGGAGGGTGTGACTACAAAGCAGGGGTGGGCAATAATTTTTGAATATGGGCCACTTCAAAAATGTTCAGAGTGGTCCTGGGCTGCCCCAAAAGGGGTATGGCATCGGGCAGAAGGGGTGGGCTTTAAATAGCAGGCGTTGAAAGGGCTTGTGCCTCCCCTGCAGCTCTCAGGCATCATGTTAGTGAGGGACGGAAGCTGCAAGCCCTTTCAATTCCTGCTATTTAAAGGGCTCACTGCTCTCAGCCTTGCTGCTAGCCCATTGCCTGGGAGCCAGGACATGTGAGCCATTTCAACTGCTTCTATTTAAAGGGCTCGTGCCTTCCTGGGGCTGTTGCCTGACAGCCACGGGACAGGCATAAGTCCTTTCAATAGAAGCAGTTGAAAGGGCTTGTGAGTCCCTGGCTCCCAGGCAATGCACTAGCCAGGAGCTGCAAGCCTTTCCAATTGCTTCTATTTAAAGGACTTGCACCAGGTAACGGATTGCTGCCAGGTAACGCAGCTACTCAGCCTGCATGAGCCCTTTAAACAGAAGCAGTTAAAAGGGCTTGCAGCTCCTAGTGCTACTAGGTATTGCCAGGGAGCCGGGACATGCAAGTCCTTTTAACTGCTTCTATTTAAAGAACTCATGCGGGCTGAGTAGCTGTGTTGCCCGGCAGGTGCAGGGAAGGCATGAGCCCTCCTGCTATAGAGCAAGCACACTGCCATGCTGGGAACACGCTGCTAAGGACCCATGGGAAAGGTCCAAAGACAGTTGGGATTTAGAGAATGGCATAAAGCCTGAGGGCATAAAACTGGCCTAAAACTTGCTGGTTTGTAACCTCTTGTCTAGAGAATACAAGCAGTAGGGGCTGGACAGGTATGCAATGATGGGATGAAGTGAGGAAAACATATATATTCTCTATGGACTGGTCTATGCTATTAAGTTAGGTTGTCAGAAGATGCCTTGTGCATGCGTCTATGGTCCAATATGTCCCCCACCAACATTTGTGCTCCATTATGGTGACTAGCCAACCCATGTCCCCAGTGTGGCACTGACCTGCATAGGCCGACACAATGCGAACATACATGGCACATGCTGATCCCAACAGTCCTTCAACAGCTGCTCCACCATGTCACATTCCTGTGACAGTGACTGCTCTGCTCACAACTACAGATTCCCCTGCCCAGAACCCAGACTCTCAGGGTGCGTCTAGACGGGCAAGATTTTCCGCAGAAACTTGCCAGTTGTCTACATTGGCCGCTTGAATTTGCGCAAGAGCACTGACTTTGTAATGTACAAAATCAGTGCTTCTTGTCTAAATACTTGGCTCCCGCTCAGGAAAAAGCCCTCTTGCGCAAGAGGCCAGTGTAGACAGGAAGGAATTTTTGCATAAGAAAGCCCCGATGGCGAAAATGGCGGCCGGAGCTTTCTTGCGCAAAATCACGTCTATACTGGCCACAGATGCTTTTGCGCAAAAGCATCCGTGCCAATCTAGACGCTCTTTTGCGGAAATACTTTTAATGGAAAAACTTTTCCGTTAAAAGTATTTCCGCAAAATCATGCCAGTCTAGACGCAGCCTCAGAGTCCAAAAGCCACCCACTCCACCCACCACCCCCTGGTTTTGAAAGCCTTTTCTTGATTGCCCAGCTTGGTGAGCATTCTTCTCAGCTCACCTTCATGCCAGGGTCGAATTACAGCAGCTTCCCAGTATCTCCTCTCTGCTCCAGGAGGAGTGTACCTCTTGGCCCTGTGGCAAAAAGAGACTTTGCAAACACAGCTACAGAATAAGTGTAGAAACATGGACATCTCCACTCAGCTTGCAAAAGGGATGCAAGCACAGGGGTAGGACAGGGCTCAACAGCAGTGCCACATGAAAGCAAAGGAATTTCACCAGGGATACCACAAGACCAGGGTGGCCAACAGTCTGCCACTTCTTTAGGGAACTATGGTGAAGATCCCAGCTGCCTGGGAGGAGCCCAAGACAGAGACCTATTAAAAGAGCAAGGAGAAGTGGGAGACACAGCAAAAGATTCCAGCCATGCTGTGAGCCAGGACCACAGTCTAGCAACCCAATATTTATAGACTGAGACAAACAACTCTCATACCACCTTACATGGTTCATGATATCTGCTTGTCACCTCCCCTTGCATCATGCTCCCAGTGCCTGGGACAAAACATCCTGTTTGGTGTTAGCTCAGATGGCCTTGGACTAATCCTCTGGTGTGTGTTTTCACACATCCTCACTATCTGTCACTTCTTCGGGGTGCCTGTGATTTAGCAACACAAGGAGTATTTTTGCCAAGGTCATAAAGTAAACTTGCAAACAGCTACTTTAACACATGGCCTCATTTTGATTGATAGTTTCACAGGCCTCAACATCTCAAACCAGGCCCAGTAGTTCAGGCCCTTGCTCTCCTATAGGTTGGTTCCCCAGGATCACCATTAGCATTTCAGCATTAATCTGCATGTCAGGAAAGAGGATGCCTGCTTGCAGCTTTCTGCCCAGCCCTGTGTTCTTAAGACATGCACGTCATGCACTTTCTCTGACCAGTCCACAGAGATGTCAGTGAAGCATCCCCAGTGATCCCCAATAGTTGAACAATCATCAAACAGCCCTTTCTGTTGATATCCTTTGGGACAAGATGGGCTGTCACCAACAGAAATGTGCATGTTGTCTATTGCCCCACTGCTGTTCAAGAACCCCACTGCTGTAAATCCATCCTCTGTGCCTTGCACACTGCTGAGAGTCATAGGCCTGTGCAGCAGGAGACAAGCAACAGCCCTACATACTTTCATGACAATGGCCCCCTATGATGGCATGGCACCTACATCCCGTCCTGGCTGGGTATGTCTGCAGTCTTTAAACAATCGCTGCCCTAGTAGCTTGAAGGACTCCTCTACTGCTTTTATTGGAATGGGCATGGCAGGACCCTGAGGCTTCCACCAATGTTCCTTCTAAATGTTTCCATCCATGTGAAGAATCAATTTTTGTATATGCACCAAGGCATGTACAGATGTGCACCACCAGTAGGAACACATGCTGTCAGCTGTGGGCACTCTGCTAATCAGTGGGGAGGCATTATAATCTCCCCTGGGTGGCTGACCAAGTGTTCACCTTACAGGGAACACTGGCCTCCATCCCATCACACCCTCAGAATGGATTTTCCAACTCCAGAATGATTTCCCATGGATGATTGGCAGCTTCCAGAGAATGATCTCCAGCTCCTCCATTGTCAGTGCAGCTCTCACTTTGGTGCAACGGCACTCAAAGGCTGGGGCCAGCTCAGCCCCTAGATCCAGGAGCGTGGCCTGTCACACCAGAAAGCTCTGCAGCCACTGCATATTGTCCCAGCCTGCCTGATGATGTGATGCCACCAGTCAGTGCTCATTTCATTAATGTCACAAGCTTGAATTGTCGTTATGTCCCCCAGCAGACTGCCCTTGAGGAAATCTCACGTCCTGCAAGTCTGCACACATAGGAGAATTGCATGTCCTGGGTTTGCAACGTTTGTGAGAACAGTGCAGAGCACTGCAGGCTCCAGGTTTGTCACAGGGCGCAGAGACAGAAGAGTGCCCAAAGGTTTGGGGATTTTTTTTTTTTTAAATGAGATACAGATGCCATTATGAGAAGGAGAAAGTTGCAAGTTGGGAACTTGACCCCCTCATTCCCAGATCCCTGCCAAGACATACCTGTTCCACGATACATTGTGAAAATTTCCCAAAAGGCATTATGCTGGACAGTGTCGCATGCCACAGTGAGATAGCTGCCCATGGTGCATCACACTGTGCAGCGACAAGCACTCTTGGGGTGCGTCTACACTGCAGCTGTAGCTTGAAATAAGCTACGGAATTTGAGCTACGCAAATTGCGTAGCTTATTTCGAGTCAATTTCGAAATAGCTTATTTGCCTACACAGTGCCAAATTTTTAAATAACCCGCTATTCTGAAACGTCCCTTACTCCTCGTGGAATGAGGTTTACAGAGACGTCAGAAGAGCAAGCTGGTTATATTTCAAAACAACGGGCTTGCTGTTAAGATGTGGGATACCTCCCGTATCCTGAAATAGTGCTGCAGTGTAAACGTAGGAGCACGTGCAGCACCAACACTATTGGCCAAGTACACACATGCCAGAGTGCTATGCAAACTTCAGCACTCTCCTTGACAGCCTGGGGCACAGAATACAGGCTTGGAACAACTCGGCACAGAGCTCACCTGATCAATTCCCTGCCACCGCTCTTCAGTCGCTCCTGTGACACATGATAGGACTGAAATGTTTTCATTTGACTCAAGTCCCTGGGATCAGTCCCAGTTGTCTAGGTGCAGTGTAACTCCCTGGTCAGGCTGGCCAGAGCAGATGAGCCAATAAGCCCATCTGGGCTTCAACTGTATGAAACTATGTACACCGTATCAAGAACCCGTCTCCAGCCTGTTCTCCCCTCTTGGCCAATCCAGCCAGCCATGGACTCAACCTCTTAGCATAAGCCTTGTGCAGGTTAATTCCAACGGGTTCCTGCCGTCCTTTCCGGTTACATCAGTGGTTCCCAACCTTCTTTATACCCATTCAGCAAACCCATTCACAAACTTTTGGCAGACTGGTAACATTTTATTTGCATAGTCATTATGTTAATAATGAATATGCAAATATGGAAATAAAATGTTACTGGTCTGCCGAAATATGTACCCCAGCCAGGGCTGGCCTTAGAAAACATAGCGCCCTGGGCAAACTTGTATGTCGGCACCCCTGCTCCCCCACCCTGGGCATGGTGCCCCCCATTTCCCTTGGCTGCCATGGGCTCCCATACCCCTGGATTCTGTGCCCCCTTTGCCATTAACTCCTGTACCCTAAGTTCTACACTGTTCCCTTACCCCCAACATTTTGTCACCTTCACCCCAACCTTTGCACAATACCATCTTCACTCCAACCCCTGCACTTCCCTCCCTCCTGCACCCCCAGCTCCAGCCCTGCGTTGCCAGCATGCCCACACTGCCTCCCTGCCCAGTATCACCCAACTGAGACACTTCACTCCTCTGGCGCTCCAGCCCTACCTCGGAAAGGACAGGAAGGACTGAGGTTCAGGGTTTCCCATAGACCAGATTTACTCTTCTGGGGTTCCAGGGTTAGTGGATTTTGTGGACCCTCTAGGCTCTGGGGTTGGGACAAAAATGGGGGGTTCAGCATGCGGGACAGGGCTGCCAGTGAGAGGAATGGGAGTGCAGGTGTGGGGGAGGGTCTGAGGTCTGGATGGGAGGAAAGATGCAGAAGCAGGCTGAGAGTAGGGTGTCCAGCCGGGGGGAGGGTGCAGGAGCAAGGGAAGGTGCAGTGTGTGGTCAGGAGGAAGGGTGCAGGAGCAAAAGTGGGTTCAGGAGCAGGCTGGGGGTAGGGTGTCTGGCCAGGGGAAGGGTGCAGGAGTGGGAGCGGGCTGGGGGGAGGGTGCAGGAGCAGACTGGGGTTGCAGGGTCTCAGCGGTGTGGTGGTGCATGAGCGGGCTGTGCGTGTGGTGGGCTGGGCATGAGCAGGTCGGGGGCACTTACTTGCCTTCGTTCCCCGTGCCGGTCCCAGACACAGCCTCCACTGCTCCCACTAACTGGTTTCTGTTGGAGCGCCAGCACTGGCTTCCTGATGGTGGGGGCGGGGGGAGAGAGAAAGCCCCAAGCCTTGCTGCATGGTCCCGTTCATGGAGAAGAAACACTCCCCCTCCCCTTCCCCCTGGTTGGGGGAACAGCAGCACACCTGCTGGGAGAGGGGGAGCGCTTCTTCCCCACAGCAAGACTTGGGGCTTTCTTCCCAGTGGGAAGCCAGCACTGGCACTGCAGCCTGCCCCCCTCCCACCCCAGATGGAGCACCAGAGCTGGCTTCCTGCTGCGGGGGAGGGGGAGAGAAAGCCCTGAGCCTTGCTGCATGAGCCGGCTCGCAGTCGCGGGGAAGCAGCACTGCCTGTGGGCTGCGGTTCCCCCGGCCAGGAGAGGGGAAGGGGCAACGTTTCTTCCCTGTGAGCTGTATCACGCAGTGACGCTCGGGCTTCCCTCTCCCCCGTGGGAAGCAGGCGCTGGTGCTCCAACCGCACGGGCGGGGGGGCGAGGTTGCAGTGCCCTGGGCCTAGGCCCCTATCGCCCGACCCTGTGGCTCTGCCCCCAGAGCTGCTGTGAACAAACGGCTTCAGCTCTGGCACCCGCCACAGCCTGGTAGCCAGTGGTTTGCGTGGACCAGTGCTTGGGAACTGCTGGGTTACAGGAGAGGACTGGGGGGAGCCAAGACTCCTGAGTTCCAACCCCTAGGAGCGGTTTGGAGTCTAGTGGTTACAGGGGCGGAGGCCAGGACTCTTGGCCTCTATCACTGGCTGCAGAATAGAAGTGGTTATCTAGTGGGTTGGGGGGCACTAGGACAGTTGAGCTTGGGCAATGACTGAGCAGTACTTGCGGATCGGGGGCAGGAGAGGGGTGCAGGGTCACACTGACCCTGACCTGCTCCCATCTATCCCCTCTCTGGAAAATAGGGGTCTCTCATTACCCTCCCTGGCCACACATGGAGCAGACCCTGTGGGCAGGGGCTCTCTCTTTAGGACCACCCATCTCAAGGGCCACCCTCGACTCTTTGGCAGGAGTGGACCACAACCCGCCTGCCCTTGCCAGGGTGAGGGCAGTCCTGGCATTCAAGCTGGGGACAGAGGGTCACTCCTGCTGCCCTCCCTGCTTGGCTGAGGCCCAGCTTCTCCTTCAGGCAGAGGAGCTGGGATTCCCAGGGTCCCCTGAGGCCAGCACAGCACCCCACTCCGTCCTCCTGCTCCCTCTGCAGGCCCCATGGCAAAGCCTAGGTCTGTGCAGCAATGATGAGAACTTAAGGCTCAGCCATGGTGCTTGGCTGCCTACACTGCATCCTGGGTCTCATGGAGCACGCAGCAGGGCTGCTAAACTGTCCCCACTGGCTGAGTGAGGGGCTGGCCTCTTGCTGGACGGGGGCTATGGGGAGGTCTCTGGGACAAAATGGGAATATCCTGTAACATCTCATGTGGGCCTCAGCCTCCCCTCTGCCTACACTGCCATTGAGCTGGCCCAGGCCAGACATGGGTGTCCAATGGCAGTGTAAACATGGCCTAAGAGACGTTGGCAGGCATCATGCCCAGCTGAGCTAGGACAGGTCACTGAAAGGCTGACGGCGTAGCAGGAGAACTGTTGCAGCCAACGGCAATCCTAGTCCCCAGGACATGGACACCTAGCACCCAACGCCCAGAGGGGGATGGATTTCCCGCGTCTCTCTGCAGGGAAGCTGGCCCAGGTGAGGGATAAGAGCTGGCTGCTAGAAGGAATCAGGGCTCTCACCTAGGCGGTCAGCTGGGGAGACAGAGCTGGAGCTGGCCTGGGCTCGGGGCTGACCAGAATGGGCTCTGCTTGAACCTCCAGGTCTCTGTGCTACAGATGGCCTGGGCTGCGTGTCGCTGACATTCATGATGCGGCCCAGCATCGCTGTCAATCTCGGCTGAGGTGCACTGCCCCTGCAGAGGGAACCCGTCTCTCCCAGGAGTCTGTCTGCCTTGGACTCACTGCGGGGGCAGGGCTCTGAGGGCCGGGCAGGGAGCCCTCTCTCTCCTCAAATTGCCCCATGCCACAAACAGCACCTTCCAAATGGCATTTTATTGATGGGAAGCTTATAAAGTGTCACTTCCAATCAGAGCCCCTTCCCCCTCCCACCCAAGCACCTCCAGGCCCCTTCTCACTGCCCCAAGACCATGCGCCCTCAGCCTTGTGCCATGGGGATTTTCCCATCCCACACATCCCCCCCCAGTAGCACCCACTGGACCTGTTGGCAGGCAGGTCTCACCTCTCCGCCCCAGGCAATTCCTGCTCTCCACTTCCACAGCAGCTCTGTGGGAGCAGCCCTGAGGCTGTCAGTCCACAGGGCACCCTGGGGCCAAGAGGTGGCTGGTCCTTTTAGTGCCTGACAGGGGGTGCAGCCACCCAGCGCAAACAAACTCCGGTTAGGGCAGCCGCCCAGTGCTAGGTGTCCTGCCCCTCACTGCCTGATGGGGAGTGCAGCAAGCCAGGGTCATACAGGGGCTGCCCAGTCCAGAGGCGGGTGGCAAAGAGGTGGCGGCAGGGCCGGCGGCTGGAGACGTAGATGGAGCAGGAGCAGGTGGCCAGGTCGCGGCTCACCAGGAAGGAGCAGATGCCGCCATCCAGCAGGAAGCCCTCTGGCACCTCCTTGACATGGTAGTTGGCATGCTTGGCCAGGCCCAGCTCCTCAGCGATAAGCGCAGCGCTGTCGGGCGGGCACACGGCGCGGTACAGCTCCGACACCCGCTCCTCGTTGAGCGCTGCCATCTCCACCCGCAGCGCCTGCAGCTCCAGCAGCCCCCGCACGCAGGCCGCCAGCCCCAGGGGCGGGCTCAGGGCCGAGCGCAGCTTCTGCTGGTGGAAGCTCATGTGCTCCAGGAAGGGGCAGTCGCGGTTGCGCTCAAAGGCCCAGCACTCGGCCCATGTGCCCTTGTTGTGATGCCAGTGCTCCAGGTAGTACTGCAGGAAGGGCAGCGGCGCCACGTCCTCCAGGTCACTCAGGTACTGGCTGTAGACACGGGGCGAGCTGGCGTTGGCCATGTTGTGCAGCAGGTTGCGCACCTTGTCCTCCTTGGGCACGGCCAGCTCGCGCGCCTTGCAGTACAGAGCCTCCAGCACCTGCAGCCGGCAGATCTGCACCCGGGCACAGGGCAGCACCTCCTCCACCGCGTCCACGTCCGTGATGCCTGCCCCCACCGTCAGGCACTTCACCTTCAGCTTGATGTCTGGCGCGCTCTGCACCAGCGAGGCCACGATGAAGATGACCAGGTCGGGCACGCCCCGGCGGGCCACGCAGTAGGCGCACTCACGGCCCCGCCCGTTGCTGTCCTGGCACAGCACCGAGTAGAGCTCGAACTCACTGTTGACGCAGGCCGCCTTGTCCATATAGAGGCAGCGGGGGAAGCGCTGCACCAGCCCCCGCATGTGTGACGTGGCCAGGAAGATACTGTTGAGCACGGCTACGTCCTCCTGGAAGACCAGCTTGACCTTGGCACCTGGGTCGCTCTTGAAGAGGCCGTCCAGCTGGCTCAGCAGCTCGCACATGCCCTTGTCCTTAGCCTTGCTGTAGTCCTCCAGGTTCCAGATCAAGTCAGGCGCCAGAAACCGCTTGGACACACTGTTGGTGATGCGAATGGGCAGCCCCATGCTGGCCTCCAGCTGGTGACGCTTGAAGTAGTGAGCAAACTCCACCTCTGACAGCTTGTGGTTGTGCTCCAGGCTGGCCTCGATCACCACCAGCCGGTCCTTCTTGGGGCCCAGCCGCAGCGTGATGGAGGCAGGGCAGTCGATCTTCTCACTGCTGGGTAGGGGAAACAGAGGAGTCAGCGGGGGGGCAGCCTAGAGGCTGGCAGAAGGGGTGCGCCTGAAGCAGAGCAAGGTGACACCTGCTGCTGCCAGTGACGTGGACAGCTCTGGCCAGCCAGCCACACTGGCCCTGTGCCCGACTCATCCCTTGACCTGGGGAGACTAAACAGAGAAGGGCCAGCGAGATGCTCCGGCTGCCACAGCGCACAGTGCTAGGAGAGGGGCTCAGGCTGCAAACTGTCACACCTAAGGCAGGCCAGGGAGCCCCATCACCAATATGTTTAACCCTGGGCATGGCCCAGCCTGGAGACTCCCTCACCAGGAAGCAGCTGGAGCAGCCCCAAGTACAACTCAGCTGCAATGCCCAGCAATCCCCTGGCAAGGCTAATGGCAGCTCCCCCAGGCCCACACAGGGCCCCCTTGGCCACCAGAGCTGAAGGATCATGACAGGTCTCCAGCTGCGCCCAAGGGGAAGCAGAACGCCATGCAACAGCAGCATCAGGACTGCGAGGGAAAACATCTGCTGTCAGAACCTAAATGCTGCAGTGTGGACTTGGGGAGAGGGGGGTCTGTAGCTGGGGAGATGGGAGGGATTACGGTGTCCCAGCCAGCCCAGGGCCCCCACTCACAGCCGGTTGCGCTGCACGGTGCTCTGTCCCACATAGGTGCCACTGTGCTTGCAGATGAGGCGGACAAAGCGGAAGCGCAGGGTGGCGGCCAGGCTGGGCTGGTAGTGCAGTGGGTTCTGGCGGAGTGAGATCAGTGGCTTGAGGCTGGCAATGATGAACAGCACCTTGTGCTTCTCACCAGTCATCGAAGAAGCTGCTGAACTGATGCCACGTGTGGAACTCCTGGCCCAGGCCCAGATCCCCCATGGCCCTGCGGGCAGAGGGTGGGCGTGGGAAGCCACCGCCACTGCTGCAGGGAACACCGAGACAGCATCAGCTGGATGGGGGTGACAGACAGCTACCTACCCAATCTGGTCCCCTCCCACTCTCAGCCCCCACCTGCCATCCTCCATCTGTTGCAATGGGCCCAGCCCCCTCGATGCACCCTATGCCCCCCTAAGTAAAGGACCCCGACCTGGCCCATGCAATGGACCCCACCCTCTCTCTGTGCAACAGGCCCAGCAGCCCCCTCTATTGCACCTCGTGCCTTCCCCCATGTCACAGAACCTGTCCCACCTCCATGCAATGAAATGGACCACGCCCCCTCTCCACACAAAAATGGGCCCAGCTCCCCAATGCTCCTCATGTCCCCTCTCCCTGCAATAGACCCTGATCCTTCCCCAAGAAATGGACATGCCCCCTCTCCGTGCCCCCCCCGTGCAATGGACATGCCCCCTCTCCGTGCCCCCGTGCAATGGACCTGCCCCTCTCTGTGCCCCCATTCAATGGACCTGCCCCTCTCCGTGCCCCCGTGCAATGGACCTGCCCCTCTCTGTGCCCCCATTCAATGGACCTGCCCCTCTCCGTGCCCCCGTGCAATGGACCTGCCCCTCTCCGTGCCCCTGTGCAATGGACATGCCCCTCTCCATGCCTCCCATGCAATGGACCTGCCCCCTCTCCGTGCCCCGTGCAATGGACATGCCCCTCTCCATGCCCCCCATGCAATGGACCTGCCCCTCTCCGTGCCCCCGTGCAATGGACCTGCCCTCTCCGTGCCCCCGTGCAATGGACCTGCCCCCTCTCCGTGCCCCCGTGCAATGGACCTGCCCTCTCCGTGCCCCCCGTGCAATGGACCTGCCCCCTCTCCGTGCCCCCCGTGCAATGGACCTGCCCTCTCCGTGCCCCGTGCAATGGACCTGCCCCTCTCCGCGCCCCGTGCAATGGACCTGCCCCTCTCCGTACCCCCGTGCAACTAATGCTCCTCGCGGCTCCTCCCGTGCACCGCGCCCCCCGTACCTGCCGCGCTCCCTTCGGTCCCGCAGACCCGGGCACCGGGGCTCCACCCCACAATGCACCGCGCGCGCCGCGGCCGAGCCGGGACCGGACAATGCCTCGGTGTCCCAGCATGCACCGCGCGTGCCCGGCCCTGGGGCGGGACTGATGGGGAGAGGGGCAGTGCTGGGAGGGGTGTCATGGGGAGGGGCGCAGGGACTCTCAGGGGCTGTGGTGGGAGGGACCTGGGGTATCCTGGGGAGGGGCGCAGGACTCTCGGGGGCTGTGGTGGGGAGGGACTCTGGGGTATCCTGGGGAGGGGCGCAGGGACTCTGGGGCTGTGGTGGGGAGGGACCTGGGGCATCCTGGGGAGGGGCGCAGGGACTCTGGGGGCTGTGGTGGGGAGGGACCTGGGGATATCCTGGGGAGGGGCGCAGGGACTCGGGGGCTGTGGTGGGGAGGGACCTGGGGCATCCTGGGGAGGGGCGCAGGACTCTCGGGGGCTGTGGTAGGGGAGGGACCTGGGGATATCCTGGGGAGGGGCGCAGGGACTCTCGGGGGCTGTGGTAGGGGAGGGACTCGGGGATATCCTGGGGAGGCGCAGGGACTCTTGGGGGCTGTGGGGAGGGACTCGGGGATATCCTGGGGGAGGGGCACAGGGACTCTCGGGGGCTGTGGTGAGGGACGGGGTGTAGGGAGGCTGTCCTTAAGGGGAGGGGCACAGTGGGTGCCCAGGGCTGAGAGGTGTAAGGACTCTGGTGGGGGTGGGGAACCTTTTTTCTATCTGGGCCATTGACCCACAGAAAAAAAATCACTTGAGGGCCACAGCCCAGAGAAAAGCAAGGCTAGGAAAACTGGATGGGCCCCTACTTTTGGGTGGGTAGGCAATGATGGGGGGACCACCTCTCCCCCTACCCATGCCTTCCACCTGCAGTTCCCCCCCTCCTGCTGGCAGCCTGGATGAATTTAAAATAGGAGACAGATCCGCTCTTGGGCTTGCAGCTTTCCTACCCGTGCCCTAGGAGGATGGGGGAGGGGGACTCTACAAGGGGGCTGTCCTAGAGAGATGGGGTGCAGGAGTGGATGAGTGGAGGATAGCTTCTGAACTGGATACCAATGTGGTCAGGGAGGCAGGACTGAGGTGGGGTGGGGTGTATTTATGGAACTGTGTAACCATGTGCACGTGGTTGTGCATTGTGCAGAGGACTGTATTTAGTGTGTGTCCTGGGTGTGGTTGTTAATAGATGTGTGTGAGAGTTTGTGCAGGTGCTGTTGCCTAATAATGGCCAAAACTAAAATCAATTTAAAGCATTAATAAACTATAAGGTTTGAGAGTCTCAGAGGGGTAGCCATGTTAGTCTGTATCTGCAAAAACCCACAAAAGCTTATGTCCTAATCAATCAGTTTCTAGTGGTGCATCTACACAGCACCCTTAGCTTGAAATAAGCTACGCAATTTGCATAGCTTATTTTGTAATTTGGCACTGTCTACACAGTGTTGGAATAAGCCACCTGTTATTTCTAAATCTATTTCGAAATAACGGGCTGCTTCAATAGACATGGAATAGCTATTTCGGGATACTTCTGGTATCCCGAAATAGCTCCTCAGTATAGACGTACCCTAAGGTGCCAGAGGACTCATTTTAAAAAAGGTGTGGGATGTTTTATATTGGAAAGCCATTAGTTTATCCAGTTAACCCAGAACTAACTATAGCCTTAATTATGGCTTTAAAACTGCGCCTCACCCTGACTCTCACACTAACCTGAACCTGAAACCTAATGCTAACCTAATCTGAGAAATCTGAGATCTGATGTTAACCACAGCCATTGGTGCTCTACCCCTGACCTTCTGCCCCACGGCTGCCCCCCACTCCACCCCTTCCCCCAAATCTCCATCCCTGCTCTACCTCTTCCCTTGAGTGCATCCCATCCCTGGTCCTCCCCCTTCTGCCCCAATCAGCTGTTCGTGGTGCTGTGGAAGCTTTGGGAGGGCAGTGGAGGAGCTGGTCAGTGGGGCCACCAGTGGGAGGGATGGGGCTGGTGGGGAGGGCAACAGAGGGCTGGAACTTGGCTGCCAGTGGGTGTTCTTCACCCTGCTAATTTTACCCAGAGAGTGGGTGCCTATGACCGTAACTAAGGATACCATTTGGTCATGGATCCTGTGACTTTAACAGATCTCCATGCCTTCTTCAGCTTCAGACGGGCTGCTGCATCAGCAGCAGGCAGAAAAAGTAACTTGAATTTCTTATAAGTACTGTCATATTGCAAACCCCTCCTCCCCAAAAAAGGGGACTCAGGGCGGAGGCTGCAAGGTGTTACGGTAGAACTATAAGAATTCTAAGTGTGGGGTGGAGTGTGTGGCGGGGAGCTCAGGGCAGGGGTTGGGAGTGTGTGGATGTAGGAGGGCTCTGGGCATGGCGGTGGGGATGTGGGTGGTGCAGTAAGGTCAATAGGTTGGGTTGAGAGGTGTGAGGGGGGATCAGGGCAGAGAGTGGGGAACTTGGGGCTGAGAGGGCAGCCACTCTGCTGCCTGGCCGTCCATTCCCCAGGATTGGCGAGGGTAGCAGGGACAGCACTGCCTGGCCGCCAGCTCCCCAGGGCAGGAGCCTGGGTGCACTGTGGCTGCATTGCCTAGGGTGTAGTGATAAGCAATTTTTGTTGCTATGCTGGCAGCATCCAGAGCCCTGCCCCCAGCAGACCAATCTCTTACCAGTGCCCCATGCTGGCTTGCTTTCACCATTGACTTCAATCCCCCGCTCTCCCTGACCATACCCTGATTTTATACAGTTTTCCCATGACTTTCTCATGAATTTTGTTTACATTTACTATGACAATAATAACTGTGCCCCAGCCCTGGTTCTCACACTAACCCCTCAGGGTACTGGCACAAGGAGGTAGGTTAGATTTGGCGCTGTGGGTCCTAACCCATTTCACACTCATCATAGACAGGCATGGGCAGTGGGTGAACTACTGGCTAGTGTTCACTGTAAACGGAGCACTTGGGCAGCCACTCATGAGACATTCAAGTGCCACCCAGCTGATAAGCAGAATACCCACAGCTTGGCAGCATGTGTTGCTACTGGTGGTACCCACCCATCTGCACATGCCTCAATGCATGTAACAAAATGTATTCCACACACAGATGGAAAAATCAGAGGGAACACCTACAAAATGGGGAAGTGGATACAGGAAAGCAGTGTCTCTGAAGAGAACTTAGGGGCTATATTGGGCAAGCTGTTCACTATGGGTGTCCAGTAAGATGCTTTGATGAACAAGAGTGAGTGTATCATTGGATGTAGCAGCCGAGCAGTGAGTGGGCGAGGGAGGTGACACAGAGACTGGAATAGTGCATCCAGCTTTGGTGGCCATGTTTGGAAAAGATGGTGAAAACTTGGAAATGGGGCAGGAAAGAGCCACAAAATGTTTTGAGGGCTGGAGAAAAATGCCTTTGAGTGAGCCAATGGAAGACCTCAAACTGTTTAGCTTAGAAAAAAAATTAGGACGTGACTTAATGGATGTGTTGAAATGGCTTCATGGAGAGAAACTGTTGGTATTAAAGGGCTCATTAATCAAGACCCAGAGGATGGAAACTGAAAAGAGACCAATTCATATGAGAAAAGAGGTGTGAATAGTCACCTGTGAGAATGATTCACCAAAGAAACAAGCTACCACGGAAAATGATGGGGATTCTCCATCTTTTTATGTCTTCTAATGAAGACTAGATGCCTTTCTGGTATATGTTAGATTTAAAACTAGCGACTGTGCTATATGGGAGGCCTACGATCTGCAGGAGTTCCGATTAGATGCACTAACGGTCTCTTCTGGCCAAAAACCTCCCACCTCTTTTGTCATCCATGAGGCCTGGAATTTGAAGGGGGTTAGATGCTCTGAAGGTTACTTCTTGCCACACCATCTGCTAATTTATGAAAACATGAGTGAGGCCTGGGGTGTAGCCTCTGATGTTTTATGGGGTAGCCAGCTTTCTCCCTAGAATGCACACTCTTTGTGTGAAATAATCCATGGAGAGTAGCTCCAACATCCAACAGCCAGTGTGGCTGGCCAAGGGCAGGACATTAACACTCCTAGGGAAAGGTGGGCATGGTGGTGACATCACAAGGGCCTTTTGCAGGACCTCATCCTATTGGCCAAAAGTGATGGGGAGGTGATGACCTCACAGAGAGATTCTGCTATCAGCTGGCAGGCCAGGAGTGCAGGACCAGGCCAACCTCAGAGATCCATGTGGCTTTACCTGAGCAAGTCTCCTTCTTGAGGTCTTTTCTGAAGGACCGAGAGAGTATTTTGATTAACGAATGTGAGCACGAGGACAACTTTGGAGTTTTCTCTTTGTCTTTGACTGATTTTGCAGGGACTCTGATTAGATGCACTAATTATCTCTTCTTGACTGATTTTGCTAGAAAATTGACATCCCCATTTAGAAGATAAGAGCCACCAAGAGATTTGTTCAGTCTGATCAACCTGGCTCCTGCTGAATTCTAGGCACAGGAAACACTAGATTGAGATGTCAGTATTGTATTTTCCACCTAAGACTTTGTCTCTGAGAATCACTGGGGACATTTGGTTCTTTTTTGTTTTGTTTTCTTAACCCTATTCCTCCACCCCTCCTTTCTCTTTTTGCATCTTTTGTCCCTTTCCCTTGCTTTCCTCCCATCATCATCAGCTCTGTATGTGTGGAGTGGGGGATTGGTCTCCAGCTCTCATTGTGGGAGGCCCTCATAAAGGGGTCATTCTAGAAGAGTGCTCCAAGAGTGATGCCCTCCGGTGGTGACCTGGCCCATCTTGGGGACATCAGGTGACTCCTACCACAGTCTCAGAGTCTTAACACTGGATTGAGCAAGCATGGGGCTATTGAAAAGGAGGAGGCTCATGCCCTTGCTATTCTCTTTAAGACCAAGGAAATGAGTCCTATCCAAACATGTATGTGATTGCTCTGGCTGCTTCCCTCCATTCATTGTCTCTGAGAAGTTCATGATTCTAATGGTCTAGTTCTTCTAAAATACTGAACAATGAGGTTTTAATTAGGGATGTTAAATGCTCTCTATCCTGCTGCCTCTCTCCCTTTGAAATGCACAAGAGCTACCCATGGCTTTTGTACATTTCAAAGGGAGAGAGGCAGCAGGAACACACACCAGAGGGACCAAGCAGTCCCTGGTGGCAGGATTTCCCTCTGTGCCTCTTCCTCTGAAATGTACAAGAGCCGCAGGCAGCTCTTGTACATTTCAAAGGGAGAGGAGCAGCAGCCGGGACCTGGCGGGAGCAGGATTGTTTCAATCCCTACTGCCCTCTGCCTCCCCTGCCCCCTGCGGAGATGGTGCTGGGGAACCTGCTTTTAAGTTGGCTCCTCCCAGCACCTGCTCATGCTCCCCCCCCCTTGCTGCCTCTCTCTGGTAGAGGCAGAAAGGGCGGGGAAGTGACTAGTCGAGTTCCTACTTGACTATCCAATAAGCGTTTGCTTATCGGGTAGTCAACTTGTCACTTACATCCCTAGTTTTAATAAAGCCATATGCAAACCTGTATTTCCAGGACCAAAGGAGTCAGGCTGCACCTACACCCCTGGAAAGCAGTGACTCTGAAAAGGATTTGGGGGCCAGAGTGGACAAGCCGCTCCACAGGTGATCTCAGTGTGGAGCTGTGGTAAGAAAGATTAAAGCCATCCTTGGTGGCTTATAGGAGTGAGTATAGAATGGGACGTGATCCAGCCTTGGGGAGACTGACACTGGAATATTGAACCCAGTTCTCATGAAGGGGAAAGGAGTCCAGGAGATCTGGCTGTATTTTAAATAAGCCTTATTGAAAGCCCAGGAACAAATCATCCTGATGCACAGTAAGAAAAGCAAACGTGGTAGCAGTGAAATCCTTGGTGAGCTTAAACACAAAAAGGAAGCTTATAAGAAGTGGAAACTTGGACAGTTGACTAGGGAGGAGTATATATTGCTCGAAAATGCAGGGGTGTAATCAGGAAGGCGAAAGCGCAATTGGAATTGCAGCTAGCAAAGGAAGTAAAGGGTAACAAGAAAGGTTTCTACAGGCATGTTAGCAATAAGAGGGTGATCAGAGAAGGTGTGGGGCCCTTACTGGATGAGGGAGGTAACCTAGTGACAGAGGATGTGTGGAAAGCTGAAGAACTCAATGCTTTTTTTTGTCTCTTCGCAGACAAGGTCAGCTCCCAGACTGCTGCACTAGGCAACACAGTATGGAAAAGAGGTGGGCAGCCCTCATAAGAACATAAGAGCGGCCAGACTGGGTCAGACCAAAGTTCCATTTAGCCCAGTATCCTGTCTCCCAACAGTGGCCAATGCCAGGTGCCCCCTCAGGAGTGAACAGGACAGCTCTTCTGCCATCCAGAAGGCCTAGGATATGAAGGGGGTCAGATTAGATGTTCTAATGATTCCTTCTTGCCAGACCATCAGCTAATTCATAAAAACATGAGTGTGGCCTGGGGAGCAGCCTTTCATGTTTTACAGGTGAGCCAGCTTGCTGCCTAGAATGAACACTCTGTGTGGGGTAATCCATGGGGAGTAGCTCAAACATCCAGGCTACATCTACACTGGCAGCTTCTTGCACAAGAACTGTTTTGCGGAAGAGTTCTTGCGCAAAAAGTCTTCCACAAGAGCATGTCTACACTGGCATGTGCTTTTGTGCAAGAGATGTGCTTTTGTGCAAGAGCGTCTATGGCAGTGTGGACGCTCTCTTGAGCAAGAATGCTCTGATGGCCATTTTAGCCATAGGGGTTTCTTGCGCAAGAAATTTGTTGCCTGTCTACACTGCCCTCTTGTGCAAGAGCTCTTGCACAAGAAGGCTTATTCCTCGTGAGGAGAGGAATAACTCTTCCGGAAGAAGCCCTGTTTTCCGACACTGTACTGTAAATTTACTTGCGCAAGAATACGCGAGCAGTGTAGACACTCGGCAAGTTTTTGCGCAAGAACAGCTGTTCTTGCGCAAGAAGCCACCAGTGTAGACGTAGCCCCAATGTGGCTGGCCAAGGGCAGGACATTAACACTGCCAGGGCGGGGTGGGTGTGGCAGTGACATCACAAGGGTCTTTTGCAGGATCTCAGCCTATTGGACAAAGGTGGTGTGGAGGCGATGACCTCACAGAGAGACCCTGACTTCAGCCAGTGGGACTAGGGCAATCTCAGAGACCCGTCGCGTTGCCTTTGCAAGCTCTGTGGTGCTGGGACTGGCAGATTGCTGGGATACAGGACCACAGCCGGGTGGGGGAGTAAGGACACTTTGCCAGGCAGAACATGGCTCAAGGAGTGAGACTGGCTCGGTTCCCTGCAGTGGCTGCCTCCCGGGGCAAGACAGGAGCCCACTCCTGATTCCCAGCTCAATTTCCTGTCCAGCTCCCAGCAGGAGAGGCAGGTAGTAAATAAAGGTCCCATATTGGAACCTGGTTCGTTGCTGTGATTTGTGTCTGATGTCCATTGGTACGTGGCATTGGGAGAATCCCCAGGTGGGGGAGTTAATGTAAGGTGAGGGCTCTGGGAGTCTCTCCACTTCCCATCTTCCTGGCTGATGGCATCTGAGGGTCTGAGAAGAGAGACTGGGTCAATGAGCCACTACTGCCAGACCCTGGCTGGGTTCCCTGCTCCCTGCAGAAGCTGAGGAAGGAGGTGGGGTTTGCCCAATGCCATCACCAGTGAGAAAGCAGAACACCCCACGCTGGGAACAGGGTAGGGGACCCTGAAGGTAGAGTGGTGGGGTGGGCTCTGGAGTGGCTTGGGGTGAGGGTATGTGCTGGGGGACTATAGGGTGGTGGGTTTGAGTCCTGCCCACCCTTAGAGTATCCAGACAGCTAGTACAGGCTGCTCCAGGGCTGGAGCTAGCTCCTGCATTTGGTAAGCAGGATAAGGGATCTGCTGAAGGTAGGGGGGTGAAGTGGGATCCTGTCATGTGGTTTGATTTATTTTAGATCCAAGGGAAAACAGAACAGGACACTCCAGGGTTACCTAACCACTTTCTTATTTATTGCAAGCTTTAAGCAGTTAATACAATTGTTTAAGTTTTACAGGCCTTAAAAACAATTACTATACAATTTAAACCTTAAATACTATCAATTCTAAAGCAATTAATACAGCACAAAGCAATGCAAAAACAATTAATAGAAGATCTACTATAATACAATAATTACGCCTAATTCACTTACACTTCACCCATATGCTACCTACAGTACCAGGCAGGAGGTCGTGGTTCCTCTTCTTCCCACGCAATGGAACACCATGCACTGGGTCGCCGGTGTGAAGGGTCTGTTTACTTCTAGTTACATCGAGCAGGACCTGTGGGACAATCCTGCCCATTCCATCCCATTGATTATTCTTACTAAGCCCATTTTTATAGCAAAGTGACTACGTCTACACTACAGGCTTCTTGTGCAAAAAGCTTTTTGTGGAAGAGACCTTCTGCAAAAACTTCTTGCACAAGAGTGCGTCCACACTGCAAAAGCGCATCGAAAAAGCAATGCACTTTTGCAAAAGAGAGCGTCCAGACTGTATGGACGCGCTCTCAAAAGGAAACTGATTGCTATTTACAGAATGGCCACCAGGGCACCTGGGCTTTTTTCAATTGCCTCTTTTTGCGCAACCCGCCCCTGTTCCCTGTCCACACGCACCTGTTTGCGCAAAAGCTCTTTTTTTGCGCAAAAATGTGCTTGAGGTGTAGATGCTCAGTGCGAGTTTTTGCGGAAAAACTCTGTAGTGTAGACATAGCCAGAGAGATTAGTATCCAGCAGATTAGTGGTCACCTGACCAAGCCCTTTTCCGACCCTCACTACAATACAACCAGGCAGGACAAAAAATACACATTGAGGGTGTAAATGCGGCAGGGTCACAGTTCACTGCCACCTTGGCACGGGAAGCCAGGTTCCGTATCTCTCACCCATGGGCTCCCTCCAGTGGCAGGCGCTGTGCACGGCCTGCCTGGATGCCAGGCTAAAGGGCCTGCTGGCAGCAACCCCCAGCACAAACTCCAGCCCCTGGGGGAGGTGAACTACATGGGAGGGGCAAAGGAATTGTCCCTTAGCTCTGGGAAGGCCTGGAAATGAGAGACTGGATGATCCACGTTTCTACTCTGTCCTAGGGCTCACCCACAAACCTGGGAGGGAGCAACAGAACGGAGTCCCACCCCAGCCCTTCCCCTGGGGCACACTCTTCTCCCCACCCCTGGGGCTATTTTGCTTTGGTTCTATGAGCAGGCAACAAACGGGAATTTCTCCATCTTTGAGGAGCTGCGCAGGGTTCCCAGAATTGTCAGACACTGTTACCCTGCTGCCTCAGCTGGTGAGCGTTCTGCTGCCACCAAGCCGGGTTAGCTGCCAGCACATTGTTCACAACTCTGCCAGACTAAAACAGTGGGGGAGGTCTAGGTTGGATATTGGGGAAAACAATTTCCCTAGGAGAGTGGGGAAGCACTGGGATGGGTTCCCTAGGGAGGGGGGTCTCCATCCCTAGAGGTTTTAAAGTCCTGGCTTGACAAAGCCCTGGCTAGGAGGATTGAGTTGGGTTGGTCCTGCTTTGGGCAGGGGGCTGGACTCGATGACTCCTGTAGTCTCTTCCAAACCTCATCTTCTAGGAGTCTGTGAAATCTTGCCTTACCGGTAACAATCAGTGAACCATACCAGCCTGCCTCTGCCTTCCCTTGTGCCATGCCGGCTTGGGCAGCCCTCCTGGTGGCACTCGGTCTTGATCTGTCGTCTGCAAGGAGATCAGACAATTCATAAAATGCTCCAGACAACTCCCACCTTTGGCCCAGGGTGCTCTCCCCTCACAGTTACTGCTGGCCCTGGCGCCAGCTGCCCCTCTTGGACCTGATGTCTGGTGTTGAAAAACTCACACTAAGGATCCTGACTCTTCCGTAGGGTTGTACAACCCAGGACATTTTCCCCTGGAGTCTGAGGGTGAAACCTGCGTCCTGGGCAAACTTCTGTAGCCCATGTGGAGTTGTATCTCGCGAAGTCCCTTCCAGTCCTAGTATTCTATGATTCTATGACTAGGTGTGGGGTCTCTTTATACACAGCTGCCCCATCCCAGAGGAAGCTGCATTTCAACATAGGGTAAGGGGGCCCTGTATAAACAGCTGCATCACACTAGAGGTGGCTGCATCTCCGTGTGGGGCAAGGGGTCCCTTTATAAACATCCCCCACGCGACACCAAGGCGGTTTGGTGTCCATAGGGTTTGGTCCTCAGGCAGAGGGCAGGAACATGGCCCTGGTTCTAATGCCTGGAAGCGGGAGTGGCATCCTTCAGCAAGTCTGGAGTGCCCTGTTCAGTGGGATTGGGCCTGCAAAGTGTGGCCCAGCCTGGCCTTGTTCTGCTGGTTATGGTGGCCCCGAGCCAAGCTGTTCCCACAGGTGAGGCCCTGTGCTGAAGAGGTTGTTTCTGGCCCGTGGGTGGGGGGGCTGAAGATAGGGGAGTCACATGCTCTCCCTGCCCCTCCCACCCCCGCCCAGAGCAAATACCATGTGCAAATACCACCTCCCTATGCCCATGTGCTGTATTGGGGCCGTTGTCATGGTACCAGCACAAATGCCCCCAAGGGGATCCTAGAATAGGCCCTTGTTGTGGCCAAGTTGCCATGGTTCTGGGAAGAGGAATGGGCCAAGTCTCTGACCCCCTGAGCGGTCCCTTGCCCTGCTCCCAGGCCTCCTTTGTCTTCCTGCCACCCAGAGACCTGGGAAAACAACAGAGGGAGCCACCCCACGGTACTTGGCCTTGGCAGGGGTCTGTTGATCATGGCAACACAAGCTTCCCCTGCCGACCCCAGTCTCAGCAGCTCCCTGGGCTGGCAGGGCCCCTCCGCTGCCCCACACCTTGCAGCCAGGGCAGGATCTGCAGGGGTCATGGGGATAGCAAAGGGGTGGGAGGCTTGCATCAGCAGTCCTGGCTCCCAGCCCCCTGGAATAGCCTACTCAGAGCAATTCAGTGGTGGGACGGGGGGCTGCCTGGGGTCACTCCCCCATAGCGCCGACCCCAGTGCCCCTGTGTGGTGAAGGGGGTCTCATATCTGTCTGACCAAAAGTCATACTAAAAGTCCAAACTGTTTCTGGGATTTCCACTTTGTGGGGGAGGGCTGGGGGACATATTCTCTGGTGTCTCAGCATCCTGGACAATCCCAGCCCCTTTCCTGCTTGAGAAACGCCCCATCTCCACCTCCCTATGCCCACACAGCCTGTCCAGGTGCTAGACCACCACTCCCACACCCACCCCACAGGTCTGGTGCTGCAAAGTGTGGTCCAGCCTGGCCTTGTTTCTGCCGGCATGGTGCTCCCGAGCCAAGCTGCTCCCATGGGTAAGGCCCCCCCGTGCCAAAGAGGTTGTGTCCCACCCAGAGGGTGGGGGACTGATGATGGGGGACTCTCAGCACCAGGAGAGGGGTTCCTGTATAAACAGTGCCCATATACCACCCCAGAGGTGGCTGCAGTGTCAGGTGAGGAGTTCCTGTATTAACAGCTCCCATGCCCCTCCCCAGAGGTGGCTGCAGTGTCAGGTGAGCGCTTCCTGTATTAACAGCTCCCATGCCCCACCCCAGAGGTGGCTGCAGTATTGGGTGAAGGCTTCCTGTATTAACAGCTCCCATGCCCCAGCCCAGAGGTGGCTGCAGTGTTGGGTGAGGGGTTCCTGTATTAACAGCTCCCATGCCCCTCCCCAGAGGTGGCTGCAGTGTCGGGTGAGGGGTTCCTGTATTAACAGCTCCCATGCCCCACCCCAGAGGTGGCTGCATCTCAGTGTTGGCTGAGGGGTTCCGGTTTAACCAGCCCAGAGAGTGGCAGAAAGTGTTTTGGGATCTGTTGGGGTAAGAGTGTTCCCTGGAGCTTGACTCCAGTGGGGCCTCTGCCCTGTCCCTCCCCCTGCAGCTTCCCTATGGGCTACCAGGGTGGGGGGCTCCCCTACCTCCAGGAGCTGACTTTCCAGGAACACCTGGGACAAGCTCATACTGGGGGGCCAGGTGAGGGGAGCAGTAAACCAGAGTGGGGGCTGGAGCATCCAGTGCCAGCTGGTAAAAATAACCCAGATAAGTGCCTGCTAATCCCAGCCCAGTGAATGCCAGCCCCCGGCACTGACCGCACCTGACCCCTGGCTCGCACTGCTGCCTGGGACCTGCCAGGCACCACGGGACCCTCTCCAGCCCGGGGCTGACGGGATAAAAGGCTCAGCCTGGGCCACTGGGCAGACGCACAGAGGCAGGGAAGTAAAGGGGCTGGAATCAGCAGCTCCCCTGTGAGTAGCTTAGCAGGAGGCAGGTAAGTGGGGCCCCTCTCCATATGGCCCCCCTGCAGCCTGGCACCCCCAAGCTCCCGGGCTCCGGCAGGTCATTTTGGTGGCTTTGCCTCTTGATGTGTTTCCCCCTCTTGCTGTTGGCAGCTCCCTGCCTGAAGATGCCAAAAGGTGTCTGGGGCTGCTGTTCCTGCTTCCACTGCATATGGCGCTGGGGGGCACTGACGCCAGTAGAAGCCATCCCTGGCTCTGGGAGGGAAGTGGGGTCTAGTGGTTAGAGCAGGAGGCTAAGAGCTGGAACTCCTGGGTTCTGTCGCTGGATCTGGGATGGAAGAAGGGTCTAGTGGTTAGAGCAGGCGGTTAGGCACTGGAACTCCAGGGCTCTATCTCTGGCTCTGGGAGGGAAGTGGGTCTAGTGGTTAGAGCAGGCGGTTAGGCGCTGGAAATCCTGGGTTCTATCTCTGGCTCTGGGAGGGAAGTGGGTCTAGTAGTTAGAGCGGGAGCTAGGTTGCCTCCTAGCTCTGCCTAAAGCCTTGCCTGCACGAGGAAGTTGTAGCGGGTTTGCTGCTGGTGTGATTTGGCCCAGGGTTGTAGAGGAGTCTGGGGCAATTCAGGCTTAGTGGGGCAGGAAGGTGTCACTAACAGAGTTGCTCATCCCCAGAGGCAGAGCATCAGTGGGGCCTTGAGTCAGTCTGCCCGGCCTCCACAAGCTGGAAGGAGAGCTCAAGCGGGGAGCCATGCCTCCTTGGTTCACAGCTACAGAAAGCCAGGACTTGGCGCCCCAGGGCCCAGGGGGGGAAGCAGCTGTCAGGCCTTGAGGGGCCATTACTCTTGTGTGAAACAGCCTCTGCACCCCACCCCATAGGTGGCTCTGAGCGAGGGTCCTTGTATAAACAGCCCCATGCCCTCCTGGAGGCAGTCGCAGCTCAGTGCCAGGGGAGGGGGGTCCCTGTGTACACGGATCTACAGGCCTCGGCTTTTAAACTGTCTCTTGGAAGAATCCTGCAGTGCCAGCCCCCCTCCCCCACCGAGGGGTCTCCCCAAGATTGAATCCTGGGCTCCAGCCTCCTGCTCCACCCCACAAGCTCTGCCCAGTGAGTCCAACTCACCCCAAGTCCTGCGGGGGACTTGTCTGCTGGGCAGGGCCCCAGGCACCCAGGCGGAGCAGGGGCATTACCTGGCTGGGCACAGCCTGGGCGGCCTAAGGCCGTGTCTCAGCACTGGGCCAATAACATCGTACTGGGTGGGCTGTCTGGACACTGCTCCCGGAGGTCACACCCCCAGTCCCCTTGACCTGCAGCTATGGCCCTGCCCGCCCCACGGGGCGTGGAGCAGCAGCTGGAGGAGATGATGGAGTTGACGGCGCAGAACCTGCCCCATCTGGAGGTGACCGAGTCGTACACTATCCTGAGAGAGCTGGGCAGAGGCTCCTACGGCCGGGTGCTATTGGCCGTGCACCAGCTGCAAGGTAGGGCCTGGGCTGGTGAGGGAGCCAGTCTGTGCCCAAGGGGCCCTCTCTCCCACAGACCCCACCGTTCCTGTTCCCCCAGGAGCACCAGTGCCACACGCCCACCCTCATGTGCTGCAGGTGGGGAGGGAGAGCCCTGCCCCCAAGCCCCCACGAGCTGCCAGGCCCAAGGATCCTAGTCTGACAGCTCTTGGCCCCACAGGGCTGTATGGGGTGGGGTAGGGAGGGCCGATCCAAGGAGGGGTGGGGGGAGGGAGGGCCGATCCAAGGTGGGGGCAGGTCTGGGCCAGCGTGGGGAGAGGTACACTCTTACGGGGGCAGGGGCAGCCCTGACCCCTCGCTCTGTCCCCTCCCCCCAGGCCGGCCGTTGGCGCTGAAGTTCATCGAGAAGCGGGACACTGAGCTGCGGGGCTTCCTGAGCGAATACTGCATCTCGCTGAGCCTGGCCGTCCACCCCTGCATCGCAGGCGCCCTGGGCATCGCCTTCCAGACCACGCACCACTACGCCTTCGCGCAGGAGATCGCCCCTGCCAGGGACCTCTTCGCCCTGCTGCAGCCGCAGGTACCACGAGCCGCAGCTTCCCACGGGGGTTGGCGGGGGGCAGATACGGGGCACAGGGCCTTTCCCTCTAGGGGGCACCGGTCCACACCCAGCCCTCGGGCAGGGGCTGGCTGGCACAGGGCATGGGCAGTGGGACACAACGTGGCCTTCCCCTCTCGGGGGCGCTGGCTCCCCCTGGGTTTCAGGGCAGGGACTGGCTGGCTCAGAGGATGGGGTTTAGGGCTCTCCCGTAGGACCTTTTCTCTCTCTGGTGCACCAGCTCCCATCCAGCCCCTAGGCAGGCACTGGCTGGACCGGGAAGGGGAGAGGGGAATGGGACACGGAGCTTGGCCCCTCTCTGGGGCTCTGGCTCCCATCCGCCTGGCCCGAGGTGGGCAGGGGGTCCAGGGAGCCCTTCTCTGAGCGCGCTGAGTGAACCCTCTGCACAGGTGGGGATCGGGCTCGCGGAGCTGCCCGTCAAGCGCTGTGCTCTGCAGCTCTCCAGCGCCCTGGAATTCATGGGGGCCAAAGGGCTGGTGCACCGCGACGTCAAGCCCGAGAACGTGCTGCTGCTCGACCCCGAGTGCCGGCGCATCCAGCTGACCGACTTTGGGCTGAGCTGCCCGCGGGGCACTGCCATCGAGGCCCTGCCGGAGAACCTGCCCTACACGGCACCCGAGCTGTGCAGCCTGGGGCCCTCGGCCCGCCTGCTGGCCCAGCCCAGCCTGGACGCCTGGGCGCTCGGCGTGCTGCTCTTCTGCCTGCTGACCGGCTACTTCCCCTGGCACACGGCCGCCGACAGGCACTACCGGGACTTCGCGCGCTGGCACCGCAGCCCCCGCGTGCGCCCGCGCCCGCCCCACTGGGGGCGCTTCACCTCCCAGGCCCAGGAGATGCTGCGAGGGCTGCTAACCCCTGACCCTGCCCAGCGCAGCCCAGCCGGCGCTGCCATGGCCCACGTCAAGTGCGGCTGGCTGGAGCCTGAGGGGCCTGGCACCCACCGGACTTTGCTGAGGAGCCGCTGTTACCGCTGAGCCGGGGCCCGTGGGCACTGCTGCCAGGCACAGGCAGGGACCAAGGACACACTGCTTACCAGGGACCATGGCCATAGGCCGGGACGGGGCCCGGGCCAGGGACTGCAGAGATGGGGGGTGGGGAATAAAAGCAAAACGCTAATACAAACGGCTTGGAGCTTTCTCCACCAAACGGACCAGAGCAAAGGGGCCACCTGCCTGATCCCTTCCCCCCAAACCCCAGATCAGACCCATGGCTCATCCCCGCTCCGCAATCCTGCCCTCGCCCCTCAGGCCCCAGGCTGACACAGGGCAAGGAGGGGGCCCAGCTGCCCACTATGGGGGAGTATCGGGCCGGAGCGCGGGGACTGAGACCTGGGGCTGCATGGGGCAGGGAGGCAGTGACTAAATATCTAAGAGTGGAAATGCCAGGGGTGGGGCTGAGACACCCCACGGTGGGGCTGCAAGACGGTAGTTTGATCAGCACCTGTAGTGGAGAGGCCGTACGAAGTGGGGGGGGAGGGCTGAGTCCCACAGTGGAGGCCGTATGGAGTGGGGGGAAGGCTGAGCCCCACGGTGGAGGCCATACGGGGGCAGGGGGAGGGCTGAGTCCCACAGTGGAGGCCGTATGGAGTGGGGGGAGCTGAGCCCCACGGTGGAGGCCGTATGGAGTGGCAGGGGGCTGAGCTCCACGGTGGAGGCTGTATGGGGGGGCGGGCTGAGCCCCATGGTGGAGGCTGTTCTGGGGAAGGGGCTGCGCCCCACGGTGGAGGCTGTATGGAGGGAGGGAGGCTGAGCCCTGCGGTGGAGGCTGTTCTGGGGGAGGGGCTGAACCCATTGGTGGAGGCTGTATGGGGGGGGGGGCTGAGCCCCACAGTGGAGGCTGTATCGGGGGGGGAGCTGAGCCCCATGGTGGAGGCCGTACAGAGTGGAGGCCGTATGTACAGGACCCCTGGTGCACATCCTGTAGGGTTAGGGCCAGCGTTGCATCCTGCGCCCTGCCTGCATTTCCGGCACACGGTCCAAGTCTGACCCCAGATGCCGAAGGCCTCAAGACATCAAGCTCCGGGTGCAGCTGTAACTGGAAACTGTCAGCAGGTGCCCAAGGCACGCAGCCTCACACAGCCACTAAATATAACCAGGGAGGGGGCTCTCCCCACATCATCCTTAGCACAAATGGGTTCAGGCATAGACTTGTAGGGCTGGGAGGGACCTTGAGCGGTCGTCTAATCCAGCCCCCTGCACTCGGGGAAGGCTAAGTATCACCTAGTATTATCTAAACATGGGGCAGTCCCCAGAGCTGGGGCAGCGGCAGGCTGCAGGTTAGGATTGAGGGGCATCCAAATGATGCATGGGGGTGGACCCAGCACCTAGTCTGTGTGTGTGGGGGGGGGGATCCAGCAGCACCAAGTCTGTGGGGGCAGGGACCCAGCACCCAGTCTGTCCGTGTGGGGGACCCAGCTGTACCCTGTCTATGTATGAAGGGGAACCCAACAGCCTGTCTGTGTGTGCGTGGGGGGGGGGACCTAGCTCCCAGTCTCTTTGCTGGGGGACCCGCACTTAGTGCATGCTCAGGGGGAACCGGTGCTTAGTCTTTGCACGGGTGCAATCAACGGGGCAGCCACATGCCCGCCAATAAGCTAAGGGGGTTATCTGGACTCGGAGGACAGATGAAGTTTGGGGCTATAAGTAGAAGGCAGAAACCACCACCCCCCCTTCATCCTGCACGTGGGCAGGAATTGGGCAGTGCGGGTACCCTCAGCTGCATCAGACAACCTGGTGTGTGCTGCGGGCCAAGCATTGTGGGGCACTGGCCTGCAACGGGCAGGCTGGCCTCGGCCGGTTGGGTGGCTGCCAGGCTGAAGGGGTCAGGGAGCTGGCACCCCCCTAAGAACCAGCAGGGGTGACATGGTGACGCCCAGCTCTGGGTATCCCAAGAGCCATCCCAGGCCCCTGGTGGCCAGGCAGAGCTGGTCCAGTGTGAGAGACCAAGCCCTGTCCTGAGCAGAGAGCAGGCAAGGCAGGTGCCCGGGCACGAGGGGGTGGCTAGCTAGGAGCAGTGGAGAGCACCCCAGTGCCCAGGCTGCCTCACGCCTTCCATGCTGAAAGAGTCATTGCTTGCCTCCCCTCCATTGTTTGCTGCGAGCCTTTGCTATTTGGCACGGAGAGCCCCTGGCTACAGCAAGGCCTTTTCATTCCCAGTGACAATCCACTGGGCTTGGCCAGCACACAGGTCACAGGGAAATACAGCACAGGGAAAAGGGGGCCACGGCCGACATAATCACAGCGCAGAGAATGAGGGGCCACGGCCGACATAATCACTGCACAGGGAAAAGGGGGCCACGGCCGACATAATCACAGCGCAGAGAATGAGGGGCCACGGCCGACATAATCACTGCACAGGGAAAAGGGGGCCACAGCCGACATAATCACAGCGCAGGGAACGAGGGGCCACAGCTGACACAATCACAGCACAGGGAAAAGGAGGCCTGCGCTGCTTGGCACGTGGATATGTGGGCTGGTGCTGCTTGGCACGTGGCTCTGTAGGCCAGTGCTGCTCGGCACATGGCTCTGTGGGCCAGTGCTGCTTCGTGCGTGGCTCCTTGGCCAGTGCTGCTCGGTGTGTGGCTCCGTGGGCCGGTGCTGCTCGGTGTGTGGCTCCGTGGGCTGGGGCTGCTCGGCATGTGGCTGTGTGGGCTGGTGCTGCTCAGCGCGTGGATTGTGGGCCGGGGCTGTTTGGCACGTGGCTCCATGGGCCGGGGCTGCTCAGCCCATGGCTCCGTGGGCCGGGGCTGCTCAGCGTGTGGCTCCATGGGCCAGAGCTGCTCGGCGCGTGGCTCCGTGGGCAGGTGACAGTACAGAGGCTGTGGGACCGAGCCGTGCAGTTCAGGCTACTGCCAGGGAAGCTGATTTCAGACAACACCCCCTATGCTGAGGAACTCACTGCCACCAGACTGTCGGGCCAGGGCTCAGCACGCAGCGGTAGAGGAGCACCCCTCTCTCTGGGTAACAGGGACATCCAGGCTCCCACGAGAGAGGCAGTGCCCCCTTGTGGAGGGGTCGGGAAGGCTCTGACAGTGTGGGTTGGGCATTGCGCGCTCCCAGTTCAGGGCCCTCTTTCTCCTCTGCAGCGGCACCAATGTGATGGCGCCCGCTCTGCCCGTGGGAGCATAGCTCTGCGGCCCAGTGCTCCCCTGCTGGCAGTGGTTACTGACGCCCTGCGGCGTGGTGCCCATGTGGGGAGGCTTAGGGGATACACTCGGCACCAAAACAGGGGGATGCATTGGGCTCCCTGGCCCGCGGCATCAGTCCCCGTCCACCTGCCCCAGCCCTGTTTACAGGGCCAGGATTTACTGTCCCTTCAGGGAACACTGGCTAATCCCCCCGTCCCCACCCCGAATCACTGATTAAAGGGAAGCCAGGTGCAGAGCCAACGCCTGTGCCCCGTGCTGCTCTGCTCCAGCCAGGGACTGGCCCAAACCGCTTCTGTTTATCGTGGAGACACCTTGCATGCTGCAGGCTCCTCGCGTGACAGCCGGAGAGCAGCCGGGGCTGGGTGCGGGGCCTGCCACAGCAGGTGCTGTGGGTCAGATGGGAGGGGCATCGGCAGAGCCTTGCAGGGTGGGGGCCAGGGCTGGAACAGGGCTATGGATTGGGACTGGGGGCACTGGCAGAGCTGCCGGGGGAGCCCAGGGCTGGCTGGGGGGATTGACAGGCATTGCAGGGGCCAGCCCACACGTCCCTGCTCTGTGCTCCTTGGCAGCGCAGTGACTTCCCAGCAGTCCCCTCCTCTCCTGCCCCCCGGCTCTGGGCCAGCTGTATCCAATTCTGCTCCTGGCGGCAAGCCAGCCTCCCTGCTCAGCCCTATGGGGGTCTGGCCCTGGCCCTGCCCATAAATCACGGGCCGTGTCCTGTGTCTGCCAGCACCCAGCAGCGCAGAGCCATGTATGTCATGGAATCCCAGGGTTGGCAGGGGCCAAGGGGCTGCACACGCCTGCTTGAGTCCAGAGCCATTTGGGTGCTAATGCCGGGGCTCCTGCCACCAAAGCTTCCTGCAGATGGAGAGCTGCAGGAGCCTCAGTGCTGCGCAGCCCTCTGTGGGGAAACTGAGGCCCAGAGAAGGGATGGCTCTACCTGCCATCATAGAGTCCCTCAGTTGAATAGAACCCAGGCGTCCTGACTTCCAGCACTACTATCCCCCACCTCCAATTTCCTGGGCCCCTGTGTAATACGGGGGATTTTGGGGCAATATTTTTATCAAAATATTCACAGAGCCAGAGATTCCAAGGCCAGATGGAACCACTGTGATCATCATCTGACCTCCTGTATGACACATTGTGTGACTCAGTTTCCCCACTCCCAGTGCATGGCTCCCCACTGGCTGGGAATGGGTTGATATCTCCTTGTGGAGTGGGGGTGGCTTAGCACAGGCTGAGCATCATGGACACTATCTGAGTTGGGACCAGACATATTAACAAGGTGTGATGAAGCTGGAATTTTGTGTAAACATTTTATTAGTCGGCTGTGTGCCTCAGTTTCCTGTTCTTGGCATGGCTCCTCAGTGGGGAAAAACAGGTCCAAGTCTGCTGTCAAGATGGACTAAAAGTCACAGGTGTGGATGTCACCTCCCAGTCTGGCTGGAATATCCACTAAGTCAGTGTTTCACAACCTTTTTTATAAAGTACCCCTTTAAAAAAATTATAAGTACCCCCAGTACCTAGTTTTCAGACACACGATTTTTTTTCTACCATTGCAACACTTTTGTTTAAATAACTTAATCGTAGCTGGGCAGGCGATACAATTTTTGGGTGTAAAAAGTACAAAAATAATAAAGTGCAGTAAAACTTAAAACAAAAATTCCGTTTTCTCCAAATTTCAGTTGTGTTGACATACCCCCCAGATTTCTCTCGAGTACCCTCATACTACTGGTTGAGAAACACTGCACTAAGTCAGAAGGAATTGGCTGAAACTGACCCAGACCAGCCAGGAGGGCAGAGAGACAGTGTCAGCCGACATTTTGGGCAAGGAAGCTGAGCACACCCCGCAGCTGGCGAACAGAGGGCTGGGATGGGGAATAAGAGTGGGTCTGGCTCTGGGTCCGGGGTTCTCACTTGGCAACCAAGTCAGAGAGAGACACAGACCCTGAGCACAGTCACGGCAGCTCGCTGGGCCAGAAGCGGTTCTACTTGAAACTCAGCTCTGTGCTAAGCTAAGGACTTCCTAGGCTGGGTGCCACTCGGTAGCACTGTAAATCCGTGCGGAGGTGAATTAATCCCTGCAGAGCGGACAAGGCTCTCCCAGGAGTCTGGCTCAGCCGCACTCGCGGGGCTGAGCACACAGGGAGAAGCAGGAGGGCGGGAGCCCAGAGTCTCCGGCTCTGATCGCTAGAAAGGCTGCACGTGTCCACTGCTGCGTAGCCCCTCTCAATCCCTTCCCCCAAGAGGCAGTAGCTAGGTGGATGGACGAATTCTCCCTGTACCCAGCACTGTGCTTACCAGCGCTCGTCTCACAATGCTCAGCGAGGGAGCTGGGCCGGCCTGGCTTTTGGGCGTAGATTAGGGATGAGAATGTTAACCGGTTAACCTTAGAAGGTGAGGGTCATCGGTTAAGGTTAACTGGTGGGGGCTGGAGCAGCTCCCCCTTGCTGAGGGCAGGAGGCTGCTCCAACCCCTCGGGGGCCCCGTGGAGAGGGCAGCCCCTCCCCCGCCTCGCCTTTAGTCAGTTAACGGGTTAGCCAATTAAAGGGGATTTTACATCCCTAGTGTAGACCTGGCCTCAGTGTCGGACAGTGAGGCTGCGTGGTCCCTCCTGGGGATGTTTAGAAGCCGGGACGTAGCACACATCCTGGGGTTCTGGGACTGCAATCAGCACACACAGCTGAGGCCAACACTGGGGAAGCAGCTGGACACAACTGGGGGCAGAGGCAGGAGGTGTTGGTGGCTGTTTGTAAGGTGCCAGAAAGACCCAGGATGTGAGGAGCTTGGACACCCAGGGACAGAGCCAGACCCAAGGCGGATTCCCTGGAGGTGGAACCGGGGATCCGGTGAGGAGCCAGGGGCCAAAGGCTCCTTCCCGTAGTGACTGTCTGCAGTGCAGCTTCCCCAGGCTGCGTTAATGGCTCTCCCGCACTGGGGCCAGGCGACTGGCTGTTAAACGGGGCCTGTCTTGAATGGGCCGCGCTTCCTCGCTGCACACACTCCCAGGGTGTCGCTCCCTGCTAGGATGGAGCCTTTCCACAGCTTAGTGCTGGGCAGCGAAACAGGCTGTGGGCCAGGAGTGCATCAAAAGGCCAGGACGGAGCACAGAGCCTAACAGCTCAGGACCCTGCACAGTTTCTGGTAGCTGCACCTTTGACTCCCTGCCCGTGTAGGGTAACCAGATGGTTCAAAAAAATACCGGACACACTTGATCTCAGATGGGGAAGGGGGGACTGGCCGGGAGGAGGGGGGGAGGGGGAACTGGCTGGCGGGAAGCAGGACTGGCCGGGAGGGGTTGGGGAGCGGGGCTGGCAGGGGAGGAACCGGCTGGCGGGGAGTGGGGTTGGCTGGAAGGGGGTCGGGGAGAGCGGGGCTGGCTGGAGGGGGAGTCGGAGGCGGGGGAACCGGCCGGCGGGAAGCAGGGCTGGCCCGGGCGCACGCAGATCCCGGGGTGCTGCCCATCCCATGCACAGTCCCGGCAGGGCACACGGGCGAGTCCGGCCCCGGGAATTCCATCCTGCCCCCCCGTACTGTGTAGTTGCGTACTGCCTGCCTGGTAGACACGCTCGTGCAGAGTGAGCATGTCTACCAGCCAGGCAGTACGCAACTATGTACTGATACTCAGGGCTCGACAAACAATGTAATCTACTCGCCTATGGCGAGTAGATTACACCCCCAGAAGAGCCGGCGCAGAGCGATCTGCGCAGAGTGCAGAACCGCGCGGCTGGCGAGCAGGGCTTGCTGCCGCTCGGTGAGCCCTGCTGATACTCATGATAATAAAACATACTTAATTAGAAAATACCAGACATTTCTATGTCCGGTATTTTCTCAATTTGTTTCCCAGACAGAAAGCTCAAATCCCGGACTGTCCGGTTCAAAACCGGACACCTGGCAACCCTACCCCTGAGTGTCCGGCTCCAGGAAAGCCCCTCTGGTCTCAGGGCTCTCTCTGGGCAGAGTCCCCCATCGCACTCCCTCCAGAGCAGGGGTTAGGCTGCAGTTCCCTGCCACTCGGCAAGCAATGCCAGTGGTGCCCGGGGAGACCACAGATGTATGAGAAATGCCGCCGAGAGAACAGACCGTCCTCCTCAGACCCTGCCCAGAGCAGAACTTCCCATCGCCCTCCTGGGGCTGGCAGGGACCCCGCAGGTGGCTGCCCCCTTGGCCCAAAGGTCAGGTCCATCTGACAGCCCCTTGCTCAGGCTGAGTTCACAGCAGATGCCCTTTGTCTCTTGGCCTCTGGTCCCTGGCTGAGCCAGGCCCCTGGGTGGGGGCATCTCTGGAGTGGTTCCTGCTGGCCAGCGGGAACAGCAGTTATGACCTACCCCCACTGCTCCGAGCTCCTGGGAGAGCAGCAGTGTCCATCACATGTGGAGCAGCCCCCAGCGACCCTCTGCACGTTCATCGCACTAGCCCAGTCAGACCCCCCACAGAACCCATCCGGGGTCGCAATCCGTGCCCCGACGCCCTGCTTCGGCTGGCTGGGCTGCCTGGAACCATGGCCCCAATACTGGCTCCCCACGGAGGCTGACAGCCCTCACTGGACAGAGGCAACTCTGTAGAGGGGGCCCTGCAGCCCTGTCCTGTCCCTTCCCCTCTTGCAGCCTGCCTCATGGGAGCGGCCAGTCCCAGCTGGAGCAATTCTCCAGGACAGCACCAGTGTGCTGGCTGGGTCACAGTGTGGAGGGACATCCAGCCCCACAGGGAGCAGAGCAGGGGCACTGCAAGGGATGCTCTCTCCTCATGGTCACTGCTGGCCTCAATGCAATGACATATGGGGAGATGACGAGGCAAAACCATGGTCCTCCTGATGTGTCATTACTGCGCCCCAATGGGGCTGAGCCCCACTCCATGCCAGCACCAGCATGTGGTCACAGGGCCCAGCCATGCCCTTGCTGCATCCCTGCTGTGGCTGGATGGCAGCCAGAGGGCTGTTGTGTAACGGGGAAGAGGGGGTGTTGCTTCCCATGCAACAAATTTAGCTGCGTGGGTGAGATCTCTCATCACCATTCCAGGGATCAGCACACTGGCCACTGTCCTGCCAAGCTCTGTATGTGTGTGCGTGCATAGCTCTGTGTGCTGTTGGCAGGCCAGATGCCAGCTCACGCTAAGGCCCCGAGGTCTCGACTGAACGCCGAGAAACCCCTCACTGGAACCTCTGTGGCTTCTCTGTGTGGCAGTGTTGTTAAAATAGGCATTGGAGTTACAAGAATGTGTTTAGTGCTTAGACTTTGTGAAATGCTTGTGAATTGCCACATGCATTAATCGCTTATCGCAGCTGTATCCCGTGCTATAAGATTATATTAAGAGTTTGCTTGGTAACTGTAAATCACCAGATAGGAGACAAGCATTAATCAGTTTCAAATACTAGTTTCCAATAGGAGGTGTTACTCCCTACCCAACAAGAAGGCAGAAGAATATCAGAAGCCTTGTTTGCTTGTTGTTTGCTCCTCCCCTTGCAAAGGAATTCCTTCCATCCACTGCATTTACAACTCAAAGCAGAAGTGGGAAAGGAATATAAAGTCCTAACAAGGAGGAACTATAACTCTCTTGTGCTTGGGCTCAGAGTATTTCTACACAGCAAAATGAGGAAGACCGGCTCTTGTGGAAGAGGGGATTTTTGCACAAAAAGGAGCCGTGTACACAGCTCCTTTTTGAGCAAAAGCCTCTTGTGCAAAAACGGCTGCTAATTAATTATGCAAATGAAGTGTGGCAATATTCTACTCTGCACTTCATTTGCATAAGCTTTTGCGGAAGAAGGCTGCAGAATAGACGTAGTCTAAGACAGGAGTTCATGTGTGTGTATACACAGGGCCGGCTTTAGGAAGTGCGGGGCCCAATTTGAACGGTTTTGGCGCCCCCCCCAGGATTTTTTGTTGAGCAAAAAAACAAAACACACACACACACACCAAACCACAACCACACACAAATATCACATCAGAAGTAGATCTGATCAAAATGTATATCAATATGGTTGAACATTTTCAAAAAAAAAATGCCATCTTATATTATGCAAAATTTTACACAAAATTAAATCAGTTGCCTTAAGTGTAGGTCAAATATTTTCAATTGCAAACTATCCAATTTTTTCAATAAAGTTTAAAGTTTGATTTTAAAAAGTTACCAGAGAGCGTTGCAGTTTTCTGTTACATTGATTTACTTTTTAAATAGCAAAAATGGAGTCTTTGTTAAGAAAGTGTCAGTTCTGTGGTCAGATTCCAGGCCTTAGTGATTTCAGCACCAATGATTTCACTAGGTAATATGGTACCTCACCACCATTGCCTCCTTTGCACTGCCCTTCAACACACTGCCTGCATGTTGAGTCCAAGGTCAGTCTACACAAGATTTTATCAATGATTTTTGCTCAAGCGATCACTGAGACAAGACAAGGACTCTCAATTGATTCTAGTCAGCTCTGCCTTTAAACACTGGATGTAAAGTCTCAGATATAATTGAGGACTCCCAAATAGACTCTACACCACCAGAAATAAAACCTGTTTCCATCTTCTGTGACTTTCAGTTAGATGTGACTCATTATCCTCTGCTTAGTGTTCAAGTTATGGTAGACCCTAAGCCAGGTCATATTAAGTTCAGGTCTTTTACCTTTTAATCATACAATATGGATAACATTTCATTCTCCCAGCTCCAAGTCTTAAGTGAATTTCAACCCAAAAGAGCCAAAATTGATCACCTTGACACAGCAAGTGTGTCTACTGATCTCTGTGGCAAAGTAGGTTGTCTATATAAATAAGGTCTGCTCGAAGCCTTTTCCTACAGTTGATTAACAGATGGCAGTAGATAGCTCATTCAGACCACTGGCTGATAATAGTTAGTCACCCTGACCAGTCATTAACCATAGTCATGGACTCACCCTACTCTCCATTGTCTCTATGTTTCGCTGATCACCTGTGACAAAAAAGGAGGGTGGAAAGGGAAACTGAAGGGAGAGACCTCTCTAAATTCACCAATCAAAGAGCAGTATTGTCAACCCAAAAATCACAAGGAACGCCTACATAAAGTTATGAGAATGGTCTACAAATCATACGATTTTTTAAAAATAAAACATGTTGGATTTTTATTGGCCTTTTGTTTCTTGAGTATTTAGGGTTCATGTTTTAAAGCTTTCCTCCTTAGCTGTAAGGCCCAGAAGTATAGAGAACTTTTTTTTAAATGAAAGCTGAGATTCCTACATAATCAATTGACTCCAGGCCTTTAGAAAAACACCAAATGTTTTGAGACTCATGGTAAAACAATGGAGGAATTCTTGTGAGCCCATGCTTTGCCCACAGTATAAATAAAAACAACACAATATCTTCTCTACTAAACATCCTAATGAGATACTGCAAATGGTAAATTGAATTCAACAGCTCCTGATATGAACAGGTATCTACCTAGTTTTTCATATTTGAGATGGGTTACCAGGAATCATACATGACAATATGAAATCTTTCCACTCTCAAGTCAGCATATTCACAAAGCACCTATAATTTTGATCCATGCATTTATTGGATAGTGAAAGAGAAAGGAGGGGAATTAGTGTAGATAAATGTTCAAATTAGAAAAAAAAAAAAAAAAGCCTGAAGGAATTAGGACTGCGCTCCTACATCTCACGTTCAGAACTGACTAAGACACTTATGACCAGATTTTCAAAGGTGCGTACAGATCTTTGAAGATCCGAGTTGGCAACTGTCTCTTTAGGAGCTTAATTACCTTTGAAAATCTGAGCTTAGATTTCCAAGTCCAATTTCCAAAAATGACTTTAGTCCCTCAAGTGCTTTTGAAAATTTTAACTGGGGGCCTAAAGAGACAAAAATAGACAAAAGGCAGGAGATATGGTATTCCTTTTAAAACTGTGACACATCTATTTTTAACTAAATTTTATATTATTTTTCTCCCAGGGGCAACTGACCCCTCCGGCCCCCTCACTATGCCACTGCCCCCCCTCCTGCAGCTCTATCATCTTACGAATGTGAAGATCTGAGAGCGCCGTCCCATGAATCTGCAGTTAGTGTCTGTGGCGCCTGCTTCTGGGTGGTGTCTGAGTGCTGCCACATTCACCTCCAAAGAGGGGGCTTCCCAAAGCAGGCCCTTGCTGCTGACCTCCAAGGCATCCACAGATCCAGTCTCCTTTCAATGGGCCCACTTCCCAGGGCTCATTGATCTTGGATCTGGCTTCCATCCCCTCTCCAACCTTTGCAACTGCCTAGAGGTGCTCACCTTCCGCCTTATCCATTCCTACCTCATTCACCCCACAGGGACAGTCTCTGCCTCACTTGTCCCAGGGACTATTCTACCAAGACTTAATACAAAGTTTCCATGTAAAAGGACTCACTACAAAGCTAAAAACTTCAATGAGAGAATGATTAATACAGAGACGTGTCTACATCTGCTGCAGGGAGACACCTCTGCCTGCCTACACCCCTCTCCCCCAGAGTCTACAGCCCCATTGCAAAGCAGGGGAGTGGAAGGAAAGAGGCTGAGGCCCATCAACGGGACTGAAGCAGTCATGAGCAAGCCATGCCCGGGAGCCATTCTCCTGTCCATTGCCGGTGCAGTGTTGCTTCGGGCACGCTGAAATGCAGTCACCTCTAGGGTGGGGTGGACAGCTGTTTAACATCTGCACAAGGTTTCAGGAAGGGGGCAGTGCGGGCTGCCTTCCTGTAGAGCCCCCCATCAGAACTACTGTGCCCTCCTGGCTTAGGAAAAGAATAAACAGGAGGACTGGAACTTAACCCGCCCAGTCTCACGTCCCCTAGGCAGGGAATGAGCCATCTACATTAGGCCCCAGCTGGAGTATCATGTCCAGTTCTGGGTGCCACATTTCAGGAAACGTGGAGAAACTGGAGAAAGTCCAGAGAAGATCAACACAAATGATGAAAGGTCTAGAGAACATGAGATATGAGGCAAGGCTGAAGAAATTGGCCTTGTTTACCTTGGAAAAGAGAAGGCCGAGAAGGGACATGAGAGCAGCTTTCAAGTATCTAAAAGAGTATCATAAGGAGGAGGAAGAAAAATTGTTCTGCTTGGCCTCTGAGGTTAGGATGAGAAGCAATGGGCTTAAATTGCAGCAAGGGAGGTTTAGGTTGGACATTAGGAAAAACTTCCCGCTTGTCAGGGTGATTAAACACTGGAATAAATTGCCTAGGGAGATTGCGGAATCTCCATCACTGAAGATATTTAAGACCAGGTTAGACAGACACTTGACAGGGATGAGCTAGGACAACTCAACTTTGGAAGCCCCAGGGGCCGCACTGATACTTACAGAACATGCTGAGGGACTCAACTTAAGTGTGATTGCATATGCAAGCAAATATATACAAATAGCTTATCTCACACTGACAGGAATGAATACAAAGATTAAGGCAAGACTACACAACACACAGGCCCCATTTAAGTCAGTTCTGCTGATATTAATAAAATGCAATATTTACCCGACAGCACTTTTCTTATGACAGCACTTTTCATGAGCAATGACAGTTCAAGAATTTAACTACTAAAACACATATCATCAGAAGATCATTACACTGACTACTTTTTTGTTTTGGCTCCCACTCGCCAGCCACGTGTTGATCCCCACATAAACCCAAACTGCACCACAGGGTGCAAACAAACTGGCCGTGGGCAGCATACCAAGTTATTAATAAATATTTTATAAACCTTTACCTTTTCTCTCTGCTGTCATGTCTCCCCTCCTTGCTCCATCATCTCCCCTGGTGCCTGCTGCCCCCCAACTCCTCACCCTCCTCTGCTGTCCTGACTCCTGCCCTTCTCACTGCCCTCAGCGACCTGCCCCCCTCCACCAGCCTTTCTCTCCCCCCTGTGCCCACTCCTTCAGTAGCCCCACTCTGATCATGTGAGCGACCCCCTCCTCATCCCCTCTTCTAACACCTCCCTCTACACACCTGCCCTGCCTCTCTCCTCTGGTGCTAGTCCCTCCCCTACAGGTGTCTGCCCTTCTGCTTCACCCCAGAATCCCCTGGCACCTGCACCTTCCCTTAGCCCTGCACCCTCCTGGTGCCTCCCCTTCCCTTACTGCCCCTGCCCCTTTGCCCTCTTTTTCCTGATACCCACCCCTCACCACTCTCTGCTCCGTTCCCCTCCTGCCCCTCTGTGCCCTCACACATGACTTGCTCCATCCCCACCTTTCTCATGCCCACCCCTTCTTTCAAGCCTTCTCCCAGCACCTCCTCTCTAGCCCCAATGCCCTTCCCCTCTCCTCTCCTCTCCCAGCATCACCCTTTCCCTCATTGTCTGCACTTGGCCCCTGCCATTTGTCTCTCCTCCACCCTGTCTCTTGGTGCCTTCACCTCCCCTCCCCACAAGCCCCTTCTCCTTCCACCTCCCCCTCCCCCCAAGCCTCTTCCCCACCTCCGCCCAAGCCCCTTCCGCCTCCGCCCCGCCCAAGCCCCTCCTTCCCCACCTCTGCCCTCGCCCTCACCCTCGCCCTCGCCCCTTCCCTTCCCCCGCCACCGCTGCACAAGCCAGTTCCCTACCTTCTGCCTTCCATGTTGCGGGGCCAGAGTCCGCACTCAGGGCCCGGAGGCCGAACCCGGAGCCAGCCAGGTCTGCAACGTGCCTCCCACGAGTTTAAAAAACCCGGGCCATGACGTCACGTCACACCAGGGCATCCTCCCCACCCACCAGCAACACTGTGCAAGGCAGCAGCAGGCAGCGAGGAGGAGCCGCGCTGAGCCGCGCACGGCAGGGATGGTCCAGGGCCGAGGGGGGCGCTCTGGGGTCGGGGTGGGAGGACGTCGGGGTTCGGCGAGGGGGGCCTGGGCCCGCTCCAGGCAGAGCCGGGGAGAGACCCAGCTCCACATATTGGTGGAGCAGGGCCCCGGCTCTGTAACTCACTGGCACTTCCGAGTGCAGTGGCGCGGGGCCCCCTTAGGCGCGGGGCTCGATTTGACCGAATCGGTCGAATCAGCCTAAGGCCGGCCCTGTGTATACATGTATTGACCTTCTTTAACCTTGTAAACAACTCTCATTTCCTTTCCCTGTATAAACAACGAGAAATCCTGTGGCACCTTATAGACTAACAGATTTATTGGAGCATAAGCTTTCATGGGCAAAACCCACTTCGTCAGATGCCACAGGACTTCTCATTGTTTATGCAGATTCAGACAAACACTGCTACCCCTCTGATACTTTTTCCCTCTATAACAGATCTTTAGTTTGTTACAGAACGGGCTACAAGCATTGTGTTTGGTGTGAGATCTAAGGTGCAATTGATTTGGAGTAAGCAACAGATCCTTTGGGAGTAACCCAAATATTGCTGTGATCTTTGGAGTAAACGACCCGTCTGTCACAAAGGAAAGCTCATCTGGTCAGCAAGAGAGCTTGCAGAACTGAAGGGGAACTGTCTCCAATGACATGGTCAGGCCATATAGAGCTTGAGGAGTTCATACTGGACACTTGGCTGGTGAAATGTAAATATAGAACTTACAGTTTGGGTTCCCACACCCTTGAGCTACTACAGGACGCCTTGACCATGTATATGGTCTTCACCGAGAAGTCTGAAGGAATGCCTAACATAGTGAATGCTAGTGGGAAGGGGGGAGGTTTAGAAGATAAAATAAAAAAAGAACAAGTTAAAAATCACCTAGAAAAGTTAGATAGACGCTTGCAAGTCACCAGGGCCTGATGAAATGCATCCTAGAATACTCAAGGAGCTGATAGAGGAGGTATCTGAGCCTCTAGCTATCATCTTTGGAAATTCATGGGAGACGGGAGAGATTCCAGAAGACCGGAAAAGGGCAAATATAGTGCCCATTTATAAAAAGGGAAATAAGAACAACCCAGGAAACTACAGACCAGCTAGTTTAACTTCTGTGCCAGGAAAGATAATGGAGTAATTAAGGAAATCATCTGTAAACACTTGGAAGGTGGCAAGGTGATAGGGAACAGCCAGCATGGATTTGTAAAGAATAAATCATGTCAAACCAATCTGATAGCTTTCTTTGATAGGATATCGAGTCTTGTGGATAAGGGAGAAGCGGTGGATGTGGTATACCTAGACTTTAGTAAGGTGTTTGATACGGTCTCGCATGATATTCTTATCAATAAACTAGGTAACTACAACTTAGATGGGGCTACTATAAGGTGGGTGCATAACTGGCTGGATAACCGTACTCAAGAGAGTAGTTATTAATGGTTCACAATCCTGCTGGAAAGGTATAACAAGTGGGGTTCCGCAGGGGTCTGTTTTGGGACCGTCTCTGTTCGATAGCTTCATCAACAATTTAGATATTGGCATAGAAAGTACGCTTATTAAGTTTGCAGATGATACCAAGCTGGGAGGGGTTGCGACTGCTCTTGAGGATAGGGTCATAATTCAAAATGATCTGGACAAATTGGAGAAATGGTCTGAGGCAAACAGGATGAAGTTTAATAAAGACAAATGTAAAGTGCTCCACTTAGGAAGGAACAATCAGTTTCACACATACGGACTGGGAAGCGACTGTCTAGGAAGGAGTACGGCAGAAAGGGATCTAGGTGTTATAGTGGACCACAAGCTAAATATGAGTCAGCAGTGTGATGCTGTTGCAAAAAAAGCAAACATGATTCTGGGATGCATTAACAGGTGTGTTGTGAGCAAGACATGAGAAGTCATTCTTCTGCTCTACTCTGCGCTGGTTAGGCCTCAGTTGGAGTATTGTGTCCAGTTCTGGGCACCGCAGTTCAAGAAAGATGTGGAGAAATTGGAGAGGGTCCAGAGAAGAGCAACAAGAATGATTAAATGTCTAGAGAACATGACCTATGAAGGAAGGCTGAAAGAATTGGGTTTGTTTAGTTTAGAAAAGAGAAGATTGAGGGGGGACATGATAGCCGTTTTCAGGTATCTAAAAGGGTGTCATAAGGAGGAGGGAGAAAACTTGTTCATCTTGGTCTCTGAGGATAGAACAAGAAGCAATGGGCTTAAACTGCAGCAAGGGAGGTTTAGGTTGGACATTAGGAAAAACTTCCTAACTGTCAGGGTAGTTAAACACTGGAATAAATTGCCCAGGGAGGTTGTGGAATCTCCATCTGTGGAGATATTTAAGAGTAGGTTAGATAAATGTCTAACAGGGATGGTCTAGACAGTATTTGGTCCTGCCATGGGGGCAGGGGACTGGACTCGATGACCTCTCGAGGTCCCTTCCAGTCCTAGTATTCTATGATTCTATGTGAGAGTAGTTTTGTGTGTGTGTAGGTATCTGTGTAGAGGTGTGTGTGTGTGCAATCTGGATGTGTACATTTGCATAGCTGGGTGTGAATGCACACAGCTGCCTGTGTGACTATGCATAGATCTGAAATTATGTGTGAGTAGCTTTCTGTGAGTGTGCGTGTAGAGTTGTGTATGTATGTAGGTGACGGGGGCTCAGTGTGAGAGCATGCATAGCTTTATGTGTAGAACTATATGTGTACACACTGGGTATGTGAACAACCAGTTGACCAGTTGACTATCTGATAAGCAAATGCTTATCGGATAGTCGACACCCTTTTCCACTAGTCACTCTCCCCCTTTGCTGCCTCTATCAGAAAGAGGCAGCGGAGGGAAGGGGAGGGGAGGGGGAAGTGATGGGGGTGCTTCAAAGTGGCAGTATTGCCTGGAGCCCGGGGTCAGCTGGGGACTGCTTGAGTCCCCTGCTGGCCCTGTGCTACCTGCAATGCTTTCTCCTTTGAAGTGTAGCAACATCCCTAGTACACACAGCTGGCTGTGGAGGGATTAGGGTCTGTGTCAGGGGTGGGCAAAAGGGCTGGACTGAGCCCGCCAAGCGGGTGGCTCTGGCCCACGGAGGCCCTGCTGCTCCCCTGCCCCCAAGCCAATTAGGGCCTGGGGACGGGGGAGTGCCCAAAGCCGCATGCTGCTTGCAGGGCGGGGGCAGAGCGGAGAAGGCTTCGAGTGCTCCCCTGCCCCCAGGCCAATCACGGCCTGGGGGCAGGGGAAGCTGCGTGAAGCTTCCTTCACCCTTCCCCCTCTCTGCGAGGAACCTGTGGCACTTCAAAGTGCCACGTGCTCCTCGCAGGGTGGGAGGAGGCTTCCCATGCTCCCCTGCACCCGGGCCCTGATTGGTCTGGGGTTGGGGGAGCGTGCCAAGCCTCTTCCAGGGCATGGGTGCCTAGTGGGAAGTGGGGGGAAAGGGGCTCTCTCACCCCCAGCCTTTTGGGGTGGCCCAGGGCTACTTCAAAAATTTTTGAAATGGCCCCCAGGCAAAAATTATTGCCCAGCCCGGTCTGTGTGCATATGGGTCAGTGTGTGGGGGCAGGGCCCTCGGGGTGTATGCAATGCTGCAGCCCATTGTCAACTGCTGGTTGGAAGGGAAGCTCCTTGTTGTGTGCCCACTCATATCCCCTGCCCAGCTGGGGGCGCTGTCAACCAGGGAAGGGGGTGCAAGCTCTGGCTCCTGGACACAGGAGTGTTGGGGAAGGTGCCAGGTGTGGTCCTTCAGGAGAATCCCCATCATTGTTGGTGGGGGTTACAGAAGAAGGTGGGCTGGGTGACTGTCCAGACCAAGCCAGGATCTCTGATACCATGTGCGTGATGAAGACCCCAGCACAGAGAGTGGGGCGCCCCCAGGCGTGGAGGAGCTGTGGGGGCAGGCCTTGGTGAGCAGGTAAGTAGAACCCTGAAAATCCGTGGATCTCCGCTTTCTATCCGTGTGCATCTGAGGATGTGAAAGTGGATCATCCGTGGCTCGTTTTTGCAGATAGAGATGCAGATACAAAACTGTCTGTCGGCGCAGGGCTCTGCCGATGGGCGTGTGGACACGGAGCCGGCACAGCTGGGGCACTGCAAGGCCCGAGGGGAGGGGAAAAGCCCGTTCAGTCCTGGGAGTCCAGGGCTGGCAGCCTGCAGTGGGGCAGGGGGGTGGGGGAGGGGAGCCTGAGCAGGGCGAGCGCCGCGCCCGGACGTGACCCACCTCTGCCCCAGCCCCTGGCCTCTCGATGCCCCCCCCCCCGCAGGGGCAGCAGGGTCTGGCGGGGAGGGGCACAGGCTGCCCAGCTGGAAGGGAGCAGAGCAGGGCCAAGGTCAGCAGGGTCAATGTGGGGACAGAGGTCACTGTCGGAGTCACTGGGGGGCGTGTCCAATCAGGCTCCACCCCTCACGAGTCTGCTGAGGGGGGGCACTTGGCCCCTGCCCAGCCACTCATTGGCTGTTGCCATGGAGACTGTACCCAGTCGTGGGGGGGGTGTGATCTCACTGAGCGGTGACGTCCCCACTGGGTGACGATGTCTCTCCATCCAGATTGGATTAGCCCCGCCCCCACTTGCCCTCATCCAACATGGCCGGCCGCCTTGTTCGGGCCGCCTAAAATACTACGCTTCCCAAGGTGCCCCGCGCGGAAGCAGCCGGCCAATGGGCGCTGGCGGAGGGGGCGGGGCCGCGCGCGCGGCCCGGCGGTTAGTGTGCGCGCGGTAAAGGTTGGGTGTCTCGCGCCGGCGGCCGTTGGGAGACAGGAGCGGCCCCGCCCCCTCGGTCCCCCGCCACGCGAGGCGGCTGCCCCCCGCCCGCTGGGAAGGAGCCCCGGGCACGAGGTAGCGAGCGGGCGAACTGCCCTTCCCCACGGCAGGTGAGATTGCAGAGGCCTACGGGGAAGGGGCGGTGGGCGCTGCGCTTAAAGGGGCGGAGCTCCGCTTAAAGGGGCAGGCACGCGAGGCCGATTTTGTGTCCGCCAGGGGACTTTTGGCCAGTATCAAGGGGCGGGGCGAATGGCTCTTAAAGGGATGGGTCCCGGGGCTTAAAGGGGCAGTCACTCACTCTTCGTCGGGGGCGGGGTGGCTTGTGCCCCCCCTCCCCACCGGGCAGCGCTCGCTTAACTCACTGCCCGCCAGTTAGTGGTGGGGGCGTCTGCCGTGTGACAGGCTGGGGGGGGTGGGGGGCCGTGTGACAGGGGCGGTACCTGGGACTGAGTGACCCAGGGTGGGGGCAGTACATGGGGGGCATTTATGTTGTGTGACACAGGTGGGGTGTACACAGGTGGGGCGGTACAGGGGTCTCTGTGACACTGGTGGGGGCGTACAGGGGCCGTGACACAGGGTGGGGCGGTACAGGGGTCTCTGTGACACAGGGTGGGGTGGTACAGGGGTCTCTGTGACACAGGTGGGGCGGTACAGGGGTCTCTGTGACACAGGGTGGGGGTGGTACAGGGGTCTCTGTGACACAGGGTGGGGTGGTAGATGGGGGCTGTGTGACACTGGGGGGCGGTACAGGGGTCTGTGTGACACTGGTGGGGCGGTACAGGGGTCTCTGTGACACAGGGTGGGGCGGTACAGGGGTCTCTGTGACACAGGGTGGGGCGGTACAGGGGCCGTGTGACACAGGGTGGGGTGGTAGATGGGGGCTGTGTGACACATGATGGGGGTGGTACAATGGGGGATCCGCACCCAGTGTACCTGCGTCTATCTAGAGAGGGCTGTACCTGTAGTGCTTGGGCTGTGTAACACTGGGGAAGTGGGGGGCAAATAGCTCTTTCTACTAGGGATTTAATAGTGTTGTCGATTAACCAATAAGCAAAAGTTTATAGGTTAATGCTACAGAGTACATGTCTTCCCTCCCCGCCACTCCCACCAGTGAATTTTTTAGCAGGCTGGCCAGCAGCCCAGTTCAGTCCTGGCTCACGCCAGGTCCTGGGCCTACCTCCACTGTGGCTCTGCATTTAAAGTGAATTAGGAGCTAGGTGGGCAGGCAGCCCAGCTTGGTTCTGACTCGCACCAGGTCTGGGAGCTCACCCTCCCTGCGCTGCTGCCTCTGTATCAGAGGCAGCAGCACAGGGTGACAGGCAGCCAGTCTGTGAAGGGAGCTGGTTTTTAAACTGGCTCCCCTTGTGGACCAGCTCGTGCCTGGCATCCCAGGCTGTTGCGTCTGATGCAGGGGGCTTCACAGGAGCAGGGCTGCAGCACACTGGCTGCTGGCCCCACCCCTGGGGACTGTAGACTAGCCGAGTAACCAATAGGAATTCATGAGGTTAATCGACTATTCAAGTAACCGATATTTAACATCCCTACTTCCCACAAGCCTCCCACATACTGTTGGTGAGGGGGGCCAATGGGACCCTGTGCTGGAGTAGTGGAAGGGTTGCAGGTGCAAGCAGAGAGATTATTTTCTTTTTATTTGGCACTGACGGAACCACTGCTGTGGTGTTTGGTCCAGTTCTGGTGCCCACAGCTGAAGGCTGTTGATAAATTGGAGGGGGTCAGGGAAGAGCCATGACTATGGTTAAAGGGCTAGAAAACGTGCCTCAGTGTGATAGACTCAATGAGCAAAATCTATTTAGCATAACAGTCAGTCCTTCGAGTGATGTTCCCGTGGGTGCTCCACCGTGATGGGTCACCCAGAGCTGCAAATCGGAGCATTGCAAAGCAGTTCCTGCCCCGCCCCCCTGTCGGGCTGTGCATGCACAGGAGGCATCTCGTGCCACTGCCTCCCAAGTGCCTGACATGCGCGGCCTGACCCTTCCCCTTCAGTTCCTCTTCAACTGCCCTCAGCTGCAGACAGGGCTTCAACATGCTCTCTCACTCTCATTACCTCAGATAGTCACAGAAACTGTGTTTGGACAGTTTCTTTTATAGGATAAGTGTTAAAAATTTGTGTAAATAGTTTCCCTCCTTCATTTTTACCTAAAAAAAAAAATTTTTTTTCCCCTCGGGGATTTGAATGCGGCATTAGCTGCTCAAGCGTGGCGAACCGGGCACCTTTCGGTTCCCTGCTTCTCTGAGGAAAAAAAAAAAAAGGAATTGACTTGAATCAACAGATATTAACTAATATGTCTGCCTCGTCAGACATATTGGCTTTAAGAAATGTACGGACTGCCGAGATCCCATGCCAGTATCTGATGACCAGGGCTCGACAAATAATGCAATCTACTCGCCCGTGGCGAGTAGATTACAACTCGGAAGAGCCGGGTTCGGGCGATCTGCACATGCGCAGAACGATCTGCGCATGCGCAGATCGCCGGACAGCGCGGCTGGCGAGCGGGGCTCGCCACGGTTTGGCGAGCCCTGCTGATGACCATTCCCTCTGTATACACTGTTTGGGAGAAGCCCACAACCCGCAAAAATGCGAGCACTGTTCAAGCCTGACTGCGAGAGCGAGAAAAGATAGAGAGCTCCGCCTGAGAATGACAAGACGCCTCCTCTAACCAAGACGGCTCTCCAAAGAAAAGGACTGCCTCCCTGCCCGTCAGGAAAGCCATGAAGAAGAGAGCTTCTCCAGCTCACTTTCTCCTTCCTTCCTCCTCCCCAAGAATTAGCAGGGAGAGAGACCTGGAACATCTGGGGCCACCACCACCAAATCAGCAGGCAGAGCTCATACTGCAGCACCTACACTGGTGTGCGCCTCCTTGGTTCTGAAAGAAACACTAGGGCGCTCTACTCTCCCAGAGCCACTTAAGAGCTCGGCACAACAAAAAGCTGCGGCGCCATAGGCAAAAACAGCGCGCTCTAAGAAGCCAGCACCGTCTTCAATGCCGCCACCCTTGGCACCAGCCATGCTGGCACTTGTTACAGACCCGCAGTTAACATGGGCAGTATCTGGCACTAACAGCAGCCGCACCCAGTCCCACAACTCTGCTACCTGCCATTCATGCCTGGACCCTTTCTGCTGTTAGACTCATTACCTGACTGCCAGGGCAAGCACGCTCAGTCCCGGCCTGCTTCTACAGGTCTATCACCTGCAATATCTCCAACTTGCAACCCCCATGTGGGATTGGGTCTCCAGTACTCTCTCAGAAGTCCCTTGCCTGATGATGACCAAATCAGTGCATTCTCATCCCAGCACTCATCACCGACGGGGTCACGCTCACACTGTTGCAGAGAAAGACCTCGTCAGCTCTCCTGGTACCCACACCGGGCTTACCCCCCTCCTTCTTACCTACCACAGTGGGCACCTTGGGATCTATATAGGCAGTGCTCATCAACCCACTTTACATCAGCAAAAAGATGCTTGCCTCCATCCCAAGCCCTTCCCCCACCCAAAGATTCAGAGGAGGAGGAGGGACAGGATAGTTGGGCCATATGGCTGCAACTACATAAGTCATCTGTTATGCATGCTTATGTTTCTGATGCTTTCCACTATGGATAGCATCTGTCTATACTCCTTCACGCCTCTCATTGCACAAGAGAGTTACTGTACCAACAGACCTCCTCACATCCCTACACTGGTGGACATCAGCAGACAATCTCCTGGCAGGCATCCCCTTCCACCAACCCTAGCTCACTGCACGAATCACAACATACGCATCCCTGCTGGGTTGGGAAGCCTATCTTCAAGAGCAGGTAGTTCAGGACAAGTGGTCTCCACAAGTGGTCCCTACACATCAGTCTGTTAGAACTCAAGGCATCGAGAAATGCCCGCACGCACTTTGTGTCCCAAATTGCCAACTGTACAGTTTGAGTCCTCACAGACAATATCTCAACAATATTTTACATAAACAGACAAGGCAGTGCCCACTCCCGTTCCCTGTGCACAGAGGCCATCAGCTTATGGAACTGGTGCAACTGCAACCAGGTTACACTGGTAGGATCATACCTCCCCGGTGTCACCAACATCACTGGGACTCTCTGAGCTGCAACTTTTCTGCGGACCACGAATGGGAGCTGCATCTTGAGGTCGCAAACCTGACCTTCTGTCAATGGGGTTGACCAACATTTGACCTTTTTGCCTCTTCCCACAACACCAAATTCCCCTGATTCTGCTCCAAAGTGGGACTTGGCAAGGGCTCACTTGGAGATGTGTTCCTGATCCAGTGGAGGGCCCCTCTACACTATGCCTTCCCCCCCATACCACTCATTTCCAGAGTACTCCACAAGATCTGTGCAGTAGGGGCTCAAGTCATTCTGATAGCTCCATCCTGGTCACGCCAAACATGGTTTCCATTTTTGCACAGGCTGTGGACTCAGCCTCCATACCCATTACCACATCAACGCAACCTTCTCTCCCAGAATTGTGGGATGATGCTGCATCCTCAGCTGCACACCCTTCACGTCCATGCATGGCTCCTATCTGGTTTAGGGAACTAGAGACCTGATGCTCTCAACAGGTGAAGAATGTTCTCCACAGTAGGAGACCTTCCACTCAAAAAACTTTCCTTAAAAAATGGACTCGTTTCTCTCACTGGTGTCAAAGAGTGATGAGGGACCCTTGTACGCCCCACTGAAGATCATCCTTGACTACACATTAGAACTTAAGATATTGGGATTTTCACTTTCTTCCCTCTGGGTATGTCTACACTTGCTCCCTAGTTCGAACTAGGGATGCAAATGTAGCTGACCGAAATTGCTAATGAAGTGGGGATTTAAATATCATTAGCAAAATCGTGCCCGCGCGCTATTCTGCTAGCCAGATGATTCGAACCAGGAAGTGCGCTCCGGGACGCGTTAGTTTGAATCAGACCCCTTGGTTCAAACTAACATTACTCCTCAAAAAAATCCCTGCTTCATTAGCAATTTTGGTCGGCTACATTTGCATCCCTAGTTTGAACTAGGGAGCAAGTGTAGACGTACCCATAGAGTCCACCTGTTGGCTATAACAGCTTTCCACAATAAGGATGTTAAAGACTAGTCCTGCTGATCCCGAGCTCCATGGCTTTGAAATGCACAAGAGCCCCCACTGGGGACTCTTGTGCATTTCAAAGCAGGCACCCGCGTGCAGCCCGGAGTCAGGCATCCACATTTTAACATCCTTATTCCACACCCCAGTGGATGGTTTCTCCATTTTTGCTCACCTAGTCACAAAAAGATTCCTTAAGGGTCTCCAGAATATATACCCACCCTGCAGACCTCCACCCCCAGCATGGGATTTGAACCTTGTTTTGGACTGTTTGACTAGGCCTCTGTTTGAGCCCCTGGCCACAGTTGCGCTTTCCTTCCTATACATGAAGGTCTGCTTTCTGTTGGCCATTACCTCAGTGAGGAGGATTGGGGAGCTTGGGGCCCTTATGGCAGAGCCTCCCTATACTGTTTTTGCAAAAGACAGGGTTATGTTGAGGCCGCATCCAGCATTCCACGTCAATGAACCCATTGTATTACCTACTTTCTTTCCAAAGCCACATAAGTATGCCAAGGGATGCCATGATGCACACCCTCGATATTCGACAGGCATTGGCCTTCTTTTTAGATAGACCCAGACCCTTTCATAAATCTCAGAGACTTTATTTCCATTGCCGAGCAATTGAGAGGCATGCCTATCTCGACTTAGATATCGACGTGCATACTCAGATGCCATTCTGTGGCTAACAGGTTCTTACAGCATCCATCACGGGCACATTCCACTCGAGCTACAGCTGCCTTCACAGCCTTCCTGAACAATGTCCCCCTAAGAGACATTTATAGAGCTGCAACATGGTCCTCAGACCACACTTTCGCGAAACACTATGCAATACTACCACAACTAGCATCTGACTCAGCAGTGGACACTGCAGTCTTGTCCACCACTGCCAAACAATGACTCCGACTCCGCTCCATCCAACAGTGGAGCACCCACGGGGACATCACTCTAAGAAGAAAAGGGAGTTACTCACTTTGTGCAGTAACAACTGTTCTTCAAGATGTGTGTCCTGTGGCTCCACAACCCTCCCTTCCTCCCCTCTACTTGGAGACTTAGGGTATGTCTAGACTGCATCCCTCTGTCAGCAGAGGGATGCAGATTAGGCAGGTCGACATTGCAAATGAGGCAGGGATTTAAATATCCCGTGCCTAATTTGCATAAAAATGGCCACCATGTTTTGCTGACTCAGCACTTTGTCAGCAAACAGAGGCAGTCTAGAGTGGGATCTATTGAGAAAGAAAGCCTTTTTCGACAGATCTTGTAAACCTCCTTGCAGGAGGCATAAGGGATTTGTTGAAAAAGGCTTTCGTTCTCGACAGATCCCCCTCTAGACTGTTGCTTTTTGCCGACAAAGTGCTGAGTCGGCAAAATGCGGCGGCAAAATGCAATGTTGACCTGCCTAATCTGCATCCCTCTGCCGACAGAGGGATGCAGTCTAGACATACACTTAGTTACTTGGACGGAGAAGAGGAACTGAACAGGAGGGGCCAGGCCGCGCGTGTCAGGTGCTTGGGAGGCAGCAGCGTGAGTGGCCTGACAAGGTGTGTGTGTATGGGGGGGTGGGGGAGGGACTGCTTTGCAATGCTCCAATTTGTGGCGCTGGAGCACCCACAAGGACATACATCTCGAAGAACAGTTGTTACTGCATGAAGCAAGTCCCTTTTAAGTGGTAACAGGACCGCAGTCTGTAAGTACCTCCATGAGAATCAAATACTGAATAATGGGCTCTCAATCTAGCAGTGAAAGGTAGAACATGTCCAGTGGCTGGAAGCTGAAGCTGCATAAACTCAGGCTGGAAATAAGATGTACATTTATAATTACATTAGCCCTCAGAACAATTTCCCAAGGGTTGTGATGCATTCTCCATCACTGACAATGTTTAAATCCAGATTAGGTGTTTCTCTAAAAGTTCTGCTCTAGATATTATTTTGGGACAGGTCCCTGGCTACACAAGGTCAGACAAGACCAGTGGTCACCAACCAATAGACTGGGATCTACTGGTAGATCTTGGAGCCTTTATCAGGTGATCCTGTCAGGTTTGGCTGGGGGGCTGTCAAGTGCCAGGACTTCATCTGCCCCTCTCAGCACTGCTGTGCTGCTCCTGCCCTCTGCCATGGAGGTGCCCCCAACCCCTGGGAGCCTCTTGGTTGCTGCGTAGGGCACAGGAAGAAGAGGAGGGGGTGCTGATGTCAGGATGCCCCTTCCTCCACCCTGTACCCCATCTCCATAGAGCAGAGGGGGGGCAGGGATGGAGAGAGTTTGCTGGCTGCTTTTGGGAGTGGTGCAGAGCCAGGGAAGGGGTGAGCCTGCCTTAGCCCCCTGCACCACCACCTGGAAGCCACCTGTGGTAAATGATGCCCAGCTGGAGCCTGCATTTCAAAAACCTGGCCCCAGTCCTGAACCCCTCCTGCACCCCAAGCCCCTGAGTCCCACTGCACCCAAACTCCTTCCCAGAGCCTGCACCCATTCTGCACCTCAGTTCCCTGCCCCAGGCTGAGCTCAGAACCCCTGGCACACTCCAAATCCTTTAGCCCAAGATCAGAGACCGCATTCTCCTCCCTCGCATCCCAACCCTCTATCCCCAGCCTGATAAAAGTGAATGAGGGTGGGGAAGGGATGGAGGATGGAGTGAGCAGGGACTGGGTCTTGGAGAAGGGGTGGGAAGGAGGCAGGGCAAGAGTGTTTTGGGTATGAGGTGGATCCTGGATTGCATTTAAATTCAAAAAGTGATCTCATGCTTAAAAAGGTTGGAGACCATTGGACTCGATGATCAGAATGATCTTTTTTGGCCTTTGAATCTCATTAACAGCATGACAGAGCAGTGGTGCACGAGGCAGGGCTGGAGGTGCCAGGGCCAGTGACAGGAATGAGTGAGGAAATGGTTCAGCTTTGTGACATCTAGCAAGTTTCCAGCCAGAATTCTGCTTGGAGCTCAGAAATCACCGCTGGATTTGTTAAAAGCCACCAGACAGGAGGCAGGGATATTTTAAGGCTGGGTTCCCAGGGAGCCAGGCTGTCAGCAGCACAACAGCAGGATACATCTTGGCTGGTACTCCCATAGTGGGGTCACCTTCCACTCAGGTAAAAACAAAGTGCAGTTGAGCAGTGAACAGGAGCCAGAGCAGTCCTGGAGGTAAAGGGCTGCTCCTTTACCAACCCTGCTTTGACAGAAAGCCACAGAGTCCCAGTAACCAAGGGCTTAATGTGAACCATAAGGTTTAAAATAGAAGAGAGGTCCCCCTTTGTATGGAGTTACCCTGACTGTTGGGGGATCAGTATTCTGATCTCAATTCTTCCAAGACTGTCCTGGAGTCACCCTGACATCCTTGGCTGGCTCTGGGCAGCTGTGGATTCTGGATATCTGCAGGTTCTGGCCCAGCTCTGGCTGGCAGTGGGCTCTGGCCTGGTTGTTGGTCTCACCAAACTAAGTGATTGGGCAACAAAATGGCAAATGAAATTTAATGTTGATAAATGTAAAGTCATGTACATTGGAAAAAATAATCCCAACTATTCATACAATATGATGAGGACTTATTTGGCTACAACTTCTCGAGAGAGAGATCTTGGAGTCATTGTGGACAGTTCTCTGAAAACAACTACTCCATGTGCAGCGGCTGTCAAAAAAGCAAATAGAATGTTAGGTATCATTAAAAAGGGATAGAGAATAAGACAGAAAATATTTTATTGCCTCTATATAAAATCATGGTACGCCCACATCTTGAATACTGCGTACAGATGTGGTTGCCTCGTCTCAAAAATATATATATCGTCATTGGAAAAGGTTCAGAGAAGGGCAGCAAAAATGATTAGGAGTTTAGAATGGGTCCCATATGAAGAGAGATTAAGAAGACTTGGACTTTTCAGCTTAGAAAAGAGGAGACTAAGGGGGGATATGATAGAGGTCTATAAAATCATAACTGGTATGGAAAAACTGAATAAGGAAACATTATATATTTATTCCCACAAAATAAGAACTAGGGGTCACCAAATGAAATTAATAGGCAGCGGGTTTAAAACAAACAAAAGGAAGTTTTTCTTCACTCAGTGCACAGTCAACCGGTGGAACTCCTTGCCAGAGGATGAAGTGAAGGCTAGAACGTTAACAGGGTTAAAAAAAGAGCTAGATGGATTCATGGAGGTTAGGTCCATCAATGGCTATTAGCCAGGATGGGCGGGAATGGTATCCCTAGCCGCTGTTTCTCTGGAGGTGGGTGACAGGAGGGACTGCATGAGGATTACCTGTTGTGCTCCCTCCCTCTGGGGCATCTGGTATTAGCCCCTGTCGGCAGATAGGATACTGGGCTAGATGGACCTTTTCTCTGACGCAGTATGGCCATTCTTATGTTCTTATGGTGTTTTGCTGACTTGCGCCCTCTTTCCCTGCAGGCTCAGGTGAGATGGTGGGAGCCCAGCAGCTGGAGATGGCGGACATGCAGCCAGCACCAGTGCCGCAGCCGGGTGCCAGCGACCACCAATATGAGTGCCTGGAGTGTGGCAAAGTGTTCAAGTGGTCGTCACGACTGATTCATCACCAGCGCACACACACGGGTGAGCGCCCCTACAAATGCTCCGAGTGCCCTAAGGCCTTCAAGGGCTCATCAGCACTGCTCTACCACCAGCGCAGCCACACTGGCGAGCGCCCCTACAAGTGTGCTGACTGCGGCAAGGCCTTCAAACGCTCGTCGCTGTTGCAGATCCACCAGAGCGTGCACACAGGTCTACGCGCCTTCAAGTGCGCTCTGTGTGGCATGGCCTTCAAGTGGTCGTCGCACTACCAGTACCATGTGCGCCAGCACACAGGCGAGCGCCCCTACAAGTGCACGTTGTGTGAGAAGGCCTTCAAGAACTCATCCAGCCTTCGGCGCCACCGTAACATCCACACCGGTGAGCGCCCTTATGTCTGTGCTGCCTGCGGGAAGGCCTTCACCCAGTCCACCAACCTGCGGCAGCACCAGCGCATCCACACGGGCGAGCGTCCCTACCAGTGCACTGAATGCCCCAAGACCTTCACCCACTCCTCCAACCTGCTGCTGCACCAGCGCACCCATACCGGGGGACGGGCCCACAAGTGCCAGGCCTGTGGCAAAGCCTTCATCTCGGATGCCTACCTGCAGAAACACCTGCAGACGCATGCAGCCAAGCCACTGGCACCCTTTGGCGAGGCAGAGCTGACCTGTGCTCCAGCTGAGCTCTTCCTGGCTCCTGCTGAGCCTGTAGAGACAGTGGAGATGCTATGGAAGTGTGGGGAATGTGAGCTGACCTTCCCCAGCGAGGAGCTACTGCTGGGCCACCAGCACAGTCACTTGGCTCCCACAGTGCCCACTGAGCCGCCCGTCCCGCCGCTCTACACCTGCGCCACCTGTGGCAAGGCCTTCAAGAATGGCTCGGGCCTGGCACGCCACCAGCACAGCCACGTGGGTGAGCGCCCTTACAAGTGCTCCATCTGCGAGAAGACATTTGTGCAGCTCTCTAGCCTGCTGGGGCACCAGCGCAGCCACCCGGCCGAGCAGCAGCTCATTCAGGCTGAGGCCGAGGTCACCTGTCCCCAGACGGCGACCGAGCCAGCCCCACCCCCCGTGCCTCCTGAGGTGGCCGAGCGCCCCTACAAGTGCACCGAGTGCGGCAAGGCCTTCAAAGGCTCGTCAGGGCTGCGCTACCACCTGCGCGACCACACAGGCGAGCGCCCCTACAAGTGCTCGGAGTGCGGCAAGGCCTTCAAGCGCTCGTCACTGTTGTCCATCCACCAGCGCGTGCACACCGGCCTGCGCGCCTTCAAGTGCGCCGAGTGTGGCCTCACCTTCAAGTGGTCGTCGCACTACCAGTACCACCTGCGCCTGCACACGGGTGAGCGCCCCTATAGCTGCACCGACTGTGGCAAGGCCTTCAAGAACACCTCATGCCTGCGACGCCACCGCCAGCTGCACACGGGTGAGCGCCCCTTCGCCTGCCTGGTGTGTGGCAAGGCCTTCACCCAGACCTCCAACCTGCGGCAGCACCAGCGCACGCACACAGGCGAGCGCCCCTACAGCTGCCAGGAATGCGGCAAGAGCTTCACTCACTCCTCCAACCTGCAGCTCCATCAGCGCACGCACTCCAGCGAGCGCCCCTTCAAGTGCTCTGTCTGCGCCAAGGGCTTCATCATGGCTTCCTACCTGCAGCGCCACCTGCGCACCCACGCTGCTGAGGCCAAGGGGGAGAGCCCAGCCCCAGGCCTTCCCACCCCACCTGCCACCCAGGAAGTGCATATTGTGCCCAACTTACAGGCCACTCTCAACCTGGAGGTGGGTAGCACGCCCAGCGCCCCCAACTCACAGACTTTCCTGCTGGTGCAGACAGCCCAGGGGCTGCAGCTCATCCCCAGTGTCCAGCAGAGCCCCCAGAAACTGCTGCTCCTGCCCAGCCCACAGCTGGTGCCGACGCAGCAGAAAGTGCCCGTCCTCCAGAACACCCCTAATTTTACACTGGTGCCCAGCGGCCCTGTAGCCCCAAGCAAGCCTGCCCCGCGCCAGCAGAACAAGACCAGGAAGCCGGCAGCACCTGGCAATCCCCAGAACATCATCTTGGTGCCAGGTGGTGGGCCAGCGCTGCCCAGCATGCAGATCCAAGCACTGCCAGGCCCACAGCCAACACCAACCCTCCCGGCTGGGCAGAATATCATTGTGCTGCAGAATGTGGCCGAGCAGCCTCCTGCAGATGTGTCTGGAGTCCGGATCCAAGCCCAGCCTCAGGAGGTGGCCAGCATCCAGCTACAGGCTCTGCCGCGGCCCCCTGCTGAGGCATCAAATGTGCAGCCTCTGCCCCAGCCCCCAGAACTAGGCAGCATGCAGCTGCAAACCCTAGTGCAGCCTCCCTCAGTAGGGGGTGAAGAGCAGCACCTGCCTTGCTCCTCAGCACTTTCAGGCACTGTGGGTTCTGGGCCAGATGTGTCGGGCCTGCAGGAGAGTCAGGATCTGCTGGTGGTGCAGAGTGGGCCAGGGGAGGAACTGCTGGGGTCGGGTGGGGAGGTGGGTGTGCATCTGGAGACGCTGCAGACGGAGGAGGGGGTACAGAGCGTACTGGTGCTGCGTGGTGCTGATGGCGAACAGACCCGACTCTGTGTACAGGAGGTGGAGAACCTGCAGGAACTGCCCCCAGACAATGGGGTAGGAGCCCTGGCACCAGCAACAGGGCAGAAGCTCTTCATCATCCGCAGTGCACCTGGTGAGCAGACTCTGCAAGTGCTGGAAAACATGGGCTCTGGCAGTGGCACGGTGCATGGGGTGTCAGCTGGCGGGCAGCCCTCTGCCACCAGCACCCAGATGGTGCAGCTGCTGCCAAACCCAGTGCCACCCCCCCAGGAACTGCCCTCTATCCAGATTGTGCAGACAGTGCCCAGCGTGCAGCTGGTTCACACCTTCTGAGCCCCTGGCTACAGACACCAGCCAGAGGGTGTGCAGTGGGTTGGCACTGCAGGATCTGCTAGAGCTCTTGTTCCCCGATTGTCTTGCCTGTGCAATATGAAGACAGTGGGATATCCCCACATGATGACCAGTGGGGGCCGCAAGCTGTGAGACTCGTGCAGGTAGCCTGGTTCTGCTTCATCCTAGCTATTCCTGTCTGCAGACTCCTGAGTTCTGTCCCCAACTCTTGGAGGAGACTTGGCTCTAGGGGTTAGAGTGGATGGGTGGGCTGGGAGTCGGGACCCCTTGGTTCCATCCCTGACTCTATGGGGTCTAGTGGTTAAAGTGTATGCAGGGGAAAGGTTTGGGAGCTAGGTCTCTTGGGTTCTGCTGGGTGAGCCTGAGCAAGTCCCTCCCTGGTTGGAGCATTTTCCCTTCTGTGGGCTGGGCACAGCATTCCGGGAGGCCAAATGCATGAATGAGAGGCAGGAGCTCTGCAGTCAACCCGTGGGTGGGGCAGTTGGTGCTTGCCTCTCCACAAGTGGTTCCTATAGGAGAAAGATGGCTCTGGCAGAAAGAAGACTGGCATGAGAGCAGTTGCCACCTTCTGTATCCCTGTCCTGGTAACCAGGTAATACCTGCTCCCCAAAGCCCTGGCCTATTCTTCCAGTGCCCAGATGGCCTCCTGTGTAGGCAGAGCAACCCTGTCTCTTCCAGAGCCCCTTCTGTATGAGGGCACTTGGCACAACCCTTCAACCTAGAAGGCAAATAAAAGACTGATTTGAAAGTGCCTCTGTTTGGTTTGTTCAGTGCATGGACGGTGTAGGAGAAAGAAAGAGCCTGAAGAGCTGGGTGCTTGAACCAAAGTAAGCAAAAGTTTTATTATGAGTAACAGGCCATGTCGGAAGCAGATGTTTGCATGCAAGTCAGTGTCTCTCAGCCCTAGAACTGCTAGCACTGATAAAAGCACATGAAGTATGTAAATACATGCCACCAGGACAATACAGGGACACCCAGCTGAGTACACAATAAAATAGTTTGAAACAACAGGAGTGAAAGCAGAACAACGGGTAGAGAATGCTTTGGAGGAAAGTACAAGAAGAGGTACCAAACACGTCATTAATGCGTAAGATGATATGTATGGTGTGGATCATAAATTGTTCATTTCTGACTATAAATGTGGGGTACCTCACTTAACTCTTTAGCTGGCCTAGGGGGAAATAGTGAAATCCATACTATTGATTTGGCTGTGTCCATTGTCCTGGGTACAAATATGTAGGGGGCTCAGAGGCCATCTGGCTACCAACAATTATTAATGTACTTCATTCAACAATAAACCTGACTCAGGTGCCTTTGTATCTTATCTAAGTGTGTGGTCTTTGGGGGCTCTCGTAAAGTCTATTATGCTAGCTACCTGCACAGAGCTGGCATAATATACTGAGGGAGCATATGAAAATGCACGGAGCCGAACATTTATCACTAACGGAGCAGGAGACCTGTCAGAATGCCACACTAGTAAATCCTGGATTTGCTGTATCGCTATCCTGAATTACTACAGACGGGGATGTGGCCTCACGCCTACACCCATCTTGTGGTGGCTGAACACCACACAGGCTGCATGGGAACAGGGCCTAATTGGTAGATAGTGCCCTCCTTCTGCCACCACAGCTGCAGCTCCTACACTAAGCCTGGCTGAGGCTGGTGGGTGCCTGCAGGTTCAACTTGGCAGCTGTGTGTGCATGAGACACACTAGTATCTGCTCAGACCTGGTGCTGGGTTCCTGCGCTGGAGCAGCTGGGTGAGAGGAGGGATGCAGGGCCCCGCCAAACCTGAGTGTTCATCAGATAGCCTTTATGCTGGGGGCTGCAGGGCCTTGCCTCAGCAAAGCAACCATCTGTGGGCGCTGAGCCCAGTGTCCAAGGATGACACTAGCAGGCCTGTGCTGCAGAGGGGTGTGGCTCAGCAAGGGATTTTTTGTACCTCTCCCCCCCCATACCCTGCACTGTGTTGGATGGGGCCTGCCCATCAGGGCACTGGGTCCAGCTTAGCTTGTCCCCTTGCTCATTGGTCCAGCTCAGCTTGGTCACTGGGTCTGGTTCAGCTTGCCCCCTCACTGCGTCAGCTGGCTTGGCTCACATATTGGTCTGGCTTATATTGCTTATTCATTGCTGGAACTGGCTGGGCCTACTGGGTCCAGACCCACCATCTCACTCATTGGTCAGCAGGTCCCTTAGGGTCCAGCTCAGCTTGCCCCCTTTCTCAATGGTCAGCAGGTCCGGCTCGACCTGATCACTGGGTCCAGCTCGGCTCTCACTCGGCGCTCACCGGGTGCAGCCCGGCTCGGCGCTCACCAAGTACAGCTCAGCCCCTCTCTCGGCGCTCCCCGGGTCCGGCTCGGCCCCTCTCTCGGCGCTCCCCGGGTCCGGCTCGGCCCCTCTCTCGGCGCTCCCCGGGTCCGGCTCGGCCCCTCTCTCGGCGCTCCCCGGGTCCGGCTCGGCCCTTCTCTCGGCGCTCCCCTGGTCCGGCTCGGCCCCTCTCTCGGCGCTCCCCGGGTCCGGCTCGGCCCCTCTCTCGGCGCTCCTGGTCCGCTCGGCCCCTCTCGGCGCTCCCGGGTCCGGCTCGGCCCCTCTCGGCGCTCCCCGGGTCCGGCTCGGCCCTTCTCTCGGCGCTCCTGGTCCGGCTCGGCCCCTCTCGGCGCTCCCCGGATCCAGCTCAGCGCTCACTGGGTCCGGCTCAGCCCCTCACTCCGCGGTCCCTGGGTCTGGCTCGGCTCCCCTCACTGTTATCACTGGGCCCAGCTCAGCCTGCCCTGGGCTGCGTCCCCGCAGGGTGCCCCAGGCTGGTCTCTGTGTGACTGTGCAGTGGCAGGGGGGGGGGCTGCGTTCCTGGAGGTTTTACACAACAGAACCGTCCATTCCTGGCGGCTCCTAGGGCGGGGCAGAGGGGGCCCCCAGTTATAGGAGCTCATGGGGTGGTGCCTGCTGGGAGAGCCCCCGTCCCCGCACACGCCCCACCGCCCTCGCACCCCCGCACTGCGAGGCAGGCGCTATGCGGGCCCGCTAGGCCGCAGTTGCGCCCTTAGCAACGGTTGCTACGTAAAACCTGGGCGGGCGGAGGAAAGTGGGGGGGGGAGAAGGGGAAAAGAGCTGCGGCGCATGCGTACTGGGCAGAAGGAGCGAGGCTTTCGCCGGCTGCGCGCTGGGCTAGGGTGAGAGGCTCGGATAGCTTGGAGCGGGTCCATTGCTCACCGGGAGGGGGTGGCGTGGGTTGTGGGAGGCGCCACAGGGTGTTGAGGGCTCAGGGCGTTCCATCGCCTGTGCTGCGGGGGTTGCATTCTCTGGGGAGGAGGATTGTACCATTCTCTTCTTGAAGGGAGGGGATGGTTACGAGGGGGGAGGCAGGCAGTCCCATTCCCTTTAATGGGGCCGGGGGTGGTTGCGGGGGAGGCAATCCCATTCCCTTTAAAGGAGGAAGGGACAGTGGTTGCAGGGGGCGGGCAGTCCCATTCCCTTTAATGGAGGAAGGGACAGTGGTTGCAAGGGGGGGGCAGGCAGTCCCATTCCCTTTAATGGGGGAAGGGACAGTGGTTGCAGGGGTGGGCAATCCCATTCCCTTTAATGGGGAAGGGACAGAGGTTGCAGGGGCAGGCAGTCCCATTCCCTTTAATGGGGGAAGGGACAGTGGTTGCAGGGGGCGGGCAATCCCATTCCCTTTAATGGGGAAGGGACAGTGGTTGCAGGGATGGGTAGTCCCATTCCCTTTAATGGGGAAGGGACAGTGGTTGCAGGGGGCAGGCAGTCCCATTCCCTTTAATGGGGAAGGGACAGTGGTTGCAGGGGTGGGCAGTTCCATTCCCTTTAATGGGGAAGGGACAGTGGTTGCAGGCGGGCAGTCCCATTCCCTTTAAAGGAGGAAGGGACAGTGGTTGCAGGGGTGGGCAGTCCCATTCTCTTTAATGGGGAAGGGACAGAGGTTGCAGGAGGCGGGCAATCCCATCGCTTTAATGGGGAAGGGACAGAGGTTGCAGGGGCGGGCAGTCCCATTCCCTTTAATGGGGAAGGGACAGTGGTTGCAGGGGTGGGCAGTCCCATTCCCTTTAAGGAGGAAGGGACAGTGGTTGCAGGGGCGGGCAATCCCATTCCCTTTAATGGAGGAAGGGACAGTGGTTGCAGGGGTGGCAGTCCCATTCCCTTTAATGGGGAAGGGACAGTGGTTGCAGGGGGGCAGTCCCATTCCCTTTAATGGGGAAGGGACAGTGGTTGCAGGGGCAATCCCATTCCCTTTAAGGAGGAAGGGACAGTGGTTGCAGGTGGGCAGTCCCATTCCCTTTAATGGGGAAGGGACAGTGGTTGCAGGAGGCGGGCAGTCCCATTCCCTTTAATGGGGGAAGGGACAGAGGTTGCAGGGGACGGGCAGTCCCATTCCCTTTAATGGGGGAAGGGACAGTGGTTGCAGGGGGATGGGTAGTCCCATTCCCTTTAATGGGAAGGGACAGTGGTTGCAGGGGTGGGCGGTCCCATTCCCTTTAATGGGGAAGGGACAGTGGTTGCAGGGGTGGCGGTCCCATTCCCTTTAATGGAGGAAGGGACAGTGGTTGCAGGGGTGGGCGGTCCCATTCCCTTTAATGGGGAAGGGACAGTGGTTGCAGGGGTGGGCAGTTCCCATTCCCTTTAATGGGGAAGGGACAGTGGTTGCAGGGGCGGGCAGTCCCATTCCCTTTAATGGGGAAGGGACAGTGGTTGCAGGGGCGGGCAGTCCCATTCCCTTTAAAGGAGGAAGGGACAGTGGTTGCAGGGGTGGGCAAGTCCCATTCCCTTTAATGGGGAAGGGACAGAGGTTGCAGGGGACAGGGCAGTCCCATTCCCTTTAATGGGGGAAGGGACAGTGGTTGCAGGGGGATGGGTAGTCCCATTCCCTTTAATGGGGGAAGGGACAGTGGTTGCAGGGGGGTGGGCGGTCCCATTCCCTTTAATGGGGAAGGGACAGTGGTTGCAGGGGAGGCGGTCCCATTCCCTTTAATGGGGAAGGGACAGTGGTTGCAGGGCGGGCAGTCCCATTCCCTTTAAAGGAGGAAGGGACAGTGGTTGCAGGGGTGGGCAGTCCCATTTCCCTTTAATGGGGAAGGGACAGAGGTTGCAGGAGGCGGGCAATCCCATTCCTTTAATGGGGAAGGGACAGAGGTTGCAGGGACGGCAGTCCCATTCCCTTTAATGGGGGAAGGGACAGTGGTTGCAGGGGGTGGGCGGTCCCATTCCCTTTAATGGGGGAAGGGACAGTGGTTGCAGGGGTGGGGCGGTCCCATTCCCTTTAATGGGGGAAGGGACAGTGGTTGCAGGGGGGTGGGCGGTCCCATTCCCTTTAATGGGGGAAGGGACAGTGGTTGCAGGGGGACGGGCGGTCCCATTCCCTTTAATGGGGGAAGGGACAGTGGTTGCAGGGGCGGGCAGTCCCATTCCCTTTAAAGGAGGAAGGGACAGTGGTTGCAGGGGGGTGGGCAGTCCCATTCCCTTTAATGGGGGAAGGGACAGAGGTTGCAGGAGGCGGGCAATCCCATTCCCTTTAATGGGGGAAGGGACAGAGGTTGCAGGGGACGGGCAGTCCCATTCCCTTTAATGGGGGAAGGGACAGTGGTTGCAGGATGGGTAGTCCCATTCCCTTTAATGGGGAAGGGACAGTGGTTGCAGGGGGGTGGGCGGTCCCATTCCCTTTAATGGGGGAAGGGACAGTGGTTGCAGGGGGACGGGCGGTCCCATTCCCTTTAATGGGGAAGGGACAGTGGTTGCAGGGGCGGTCCCATTCCCTTTAATGGGGAAGGGACAGTGGTTGCAGGGGCGGGCAATCCCATTCCCTTTAATGGGGAAGGACAGTGGTTGCAGGGGCAGGCAGTCCCATTCCCTTTAATGGGGAAGGGACAGTGGTTGCAGGGCGGGCAGTCCCATTCCTTTAAAGGGGGAAGGGACAGTGGTTGCGAGCGGGCAGTCCCATTCCCTTTAATGGGGGAAGGGACAGTGGTTGCAGGGGGCAGGCAGTCCCATTCCCTTTAAAGGAGGAAGGGACAGTGGTTGCAGGGGGTGGGCAGTCCCATTCCCTTTAATGGGGGAAGGGACAGTGGTTGCAGGGGGACGGGCGGTCCCATTCCCTTTAATGGGGGAAGGGACAGTGGTTGCAGGGGTGGGCAGTCCCATTCCCTTTAATGGGGAAGGGACAGTGGTTGCAGGGGCAGGCAGTCCCATTCCCTTTAAAGGAGGAAGGGACAGTGGTTGCAGGTGGGCAGTCCCATTCCCTTTAATGGGGAAGGGACAGTGGTTGCAGGGGCAGTCCCATTCCCTTTAATGGGGAAGGGACAGTGGTTGTAGGGGGACGGGCGGTCCCATTCCCTTTAATGGGGGAAGGGACAGTGGTTGCAGGGGGACGGGCGGTCCCATTCCCTTTAATGGGGGAAGGGACAGTGGTTGCAGGGGGACGGGCGGTCCCATTCCCTTTAAAGGAGGAAGGGACAGTGGTTGCAGGGGGCGGGCAATCCCATTCCCTTTAATGGGGGAAGGGACAGTGGTTGCAGGGGGCGGGCAGTCCCATTCCCTTTAAAGGAGGAAGGGACAGTGGTTGCAGGGGTGGGCAGTCCCATTCCCTTTAATGGGGGAAGGGACAGTGGTTGCAGGGGTGGGCAGTCCCATTCCCTTTAATGGGGAAGGGACAGTGGTTGCAGGGGACGGGCAGTCCCATTCCCTTTAAAGGGGAAGGGACAGTGGTTGCAGGGGCGGGCAGTCCCATTCCCTTTAATGGGGAAGGGACAGTGGTTGCAGGGGTGGGCAGTCCCATTCCTTTAAAGGAGGAAGGGACAGTGGTTGCAGGGCGGGCAGTCCCATTCCCTTTAATGGGGAAGGACAGTGGTTGCAGGGGGTGGGCAATCCCATTCCCTTTAATGGGGAAGGGACAGTGGTTGCAGGGGCAGGCAGTCCCATTCCCTTTAAAGGAGGAAGGGACAGTGGCTGCAGGGGGTGGGCAGTCCCATTCCCTTTAATGGGGAAGGGACAGTGGTTGCAGGGTGGGCAGTCCCATTCCCTTTAATGGGGAAGGGACAGTGGTTGCAGGGGCGGGCAGTCCCATTCCCTTTAATGGGGAAGGGACAGTGGTTGCAGGGGCGGGCAGTCCCATTCCCTTTAATGGGGGAAGGGACAGTGGTTGCAGGGGCGGGCAGTCCCATTCCCTTTAATGGAGGAAGGGACAGTGGTTGCAGGGGCGGGCAGTCCCATTCCCTTTAATGGGGGAAGGGACAGTGGTTGCAGGAGGGTGGGCAGTCCCATTCTCTTTAATGGGGAAGGGACAGTGGTAGCGGGGGGGGCGGGCAGTCCTAATTCCCTTTAATGGGGAAGGGACAGTGGTTGCAGGGGCAGTCCCATTCCCTTTAATGGGGGAAGGGACAGTGGTTGCAGGGCGGGCAGTCCCATTCCCTTTAATGGGGAAGGGACAGTGGTTGCAGGGTGGGCAGTCCCATTCCCTTTAATGGGGAAGGGACAGTGGTTGCAGGGGTGGGCAGTCCCATTCCCTTTAATGGAGGAAGGGACAGAGGTTGCAGGGGGGCAGTCCCATTCCCTTTAAAGGGGGAAGGGACAGAGGTTGCAGGGGGTGGGCAGTCCCATTCCCTTTAATGGGGGAAGGGACAGAGGTTGCAGGGGGGCGGGCAGTCCCATTCCCTTTAATGGGGGAAGGGACAGTGGTTGCAGGGGCGGGCAGTCCTAATCCCTTTAATGGAGGAAGGGACAGTGGTTGCAGGGTGGCAGTCCCATTCCCTTTAATGGAGGAAGGGACAGTGGTTGCAGGGGGGTGGGCAGTCCCATTCCCTTTAATGGGGGAAGGGACAGTGGTTGCAGGGGGGCGGGCAGTCCCATTCCCTTTAATGGGGGAAGGGACAGAGGTTGCAGGGGTGGGCAGTCCCATTCCCTTTAATGGGGAAGGGACAGTGGTTGCAGAGGCGGGCAGTCCCATTCCCTTTAATGGGGGAAGGGACAGTGGTTGCAGGGGGGTGGGCAGTCCCATTCCCTTTAAAGGAGGAAGGGACAGTGGTTGCAGGGGGGCGGGCAGTCCCATTCCCTTTAAAGGAGGAAGGGACAGTGGTTGCAGGGGGGTGGGCAGTCCCATTCCCTTTAATGGGGAAGGACAGTGGTTGCAGGGGGGCGGGCAGTCCCATTCCTTTAATGGGGGAAGGGACAGAGGTTGCAGGGGGGCGGGCAGTCCCATTCCCTCTCATGGGCGGAGGGGCAGATCTCTGTGAAGGGGTTCAACCATTTCTTGGATGGGGGTGGATGGAGGAGGCTGCCCCAAAGCAAAGTGTTGAGACTGTTTCTTCCGCACCTTGTCTCTGTGACCCCACCCCCCTCGCCAGCTTGGTCATGGGGCCTTTCCCCCTCTAGGGGATGCTGGCTCCAATCTGGCCGTAGGGCAGGGGCTGGCTGGCTCAGGGGGTGGGGATTGGGGCTTGTCCTCTCTGGGGGGCACTGGCTGTGCTGCCGCCTGAGAACACCACGTGGGTTCAGCCCCTGGACCTGCCCAGCTGTTCTCTGGGCTGCCGTGGCTGAGTGACTCTAGTATAGTGATTGGGGGCACCGGGCTGGGCGCAGAGCTGGAGCAGGCAGTGCTGGGGGAATGAGCTGCTCGGAGCCTCACCAGACCTGCGAGGAGGAGGAAAAGCCCTCGGCATTCAGCCTTGTTTCCTGCCTTGCAGGTGCTCTCGCTCCCACCAGGCGCCATGCCCATGGTGGATCCTAACCAGCTCGCCATCCGCGAGATGCAGGAAGATGAGGAACAGATGGTCCTGGAGCTGCTAAAGGTCTGGGGAGAGGGCAGTGCCTGTCTGTCCAGCCCTGGAGATGTCTGTCTGTCCATCCAAGCTCTAACCCCCTGCCTGCCTTTAGCCCTGTGGGGATCTCAAAGCTAAAGAATGACCCTGCATGACTCCCTACCCCTAGCTAGATGTAGCAAGTCAGTATGAATCCCATTATTTGTGGAGGAAGGTGAGGCACAGAGATCCAAAGCGAGCAACCCTTGAAGTCCCAGAGGGTCGAGGAAGAGCTGAGATTAGCACTGACCTGGTTTCCTTGACCTGCCATTTCCCATTGTGACCAGTGTCCCATCCATATAACAGTTCAGGGTGGATATCCTTTGCTTTGGGGGGGCCCTGCAGCAGCCACCCCAACCATCCAATGGATGGGACAGTCCCCCATATTGATGGGAGCCCACAGAGCCCCGGGTGGCTTGAGGGATTCAGGGGCCAGGGAGGAACGCTGAGCAGCAGGGGTCCCCCCGCCGCACTCAGTGTGGCAGCGGAAGCCTGGGAAGCAGAGTATCTCATGCAGCAACTTGAGCTGCTCTGCTGTCATATCCCAGCCTGGTTGCTCCATTCCCCCAGGAGATGTGGGGTTTGGGGAAGTGGGCTGGGCCTGGGATGCTCCGCTTCCTGTCGCCGTGGTGAAGCCAAGCAACCCGGATGGCAGCCAAGCAGAACAAGCTTGGCTCCTGCTGCTGTGGTGAGTGGGCGGGGGGCCCAACCCCTGCTGCCACCTTGAGCTAGGCTCCCTGGGTCACGTAGCTCCACGGAGGGGAGTTTGGGGGAGGTACAAGGGGGCCAGGAGGGAGCAGAGCAGGGGCAGGAAGAGGCAGGGTGGGGGTGGAGCAGGGGCAGGCCTTGGGGAAAGATGTGGGTGGGAAGAGAAAGGATGGGGGCAATGTGTGTGTGTGTCAGGGGATGTCCCAGGCCCCATGGCCCCCCTAGGGACAGCCCTGACCATGAGCATTAGACCCTGCTGTCCTCCGAAGTGCAGGGCTAGAACCCAGACATCCTACCAGCTTCTCTTTTCTCTCAACCTCTGGCCTTTGTGCTCTGTACAGTACCTGTGAGAAATGCATGGGATTGGGCCCCTGTGTCCCATCCTGGACTTCCTCCGAGACCAGCCCCCCTGGCCACAGTGCCCTTTCTGGTAGGGTTACATCCCTCTGGGAAAGTTGCTGCCTGTGGCAAACCCGCCATCACAGCTGCACTCCCACCTGGCCTGGGCACGCAGCAGGCCCGCTGCCCTCAGCCCCCTGCTGACATGCCCTCTTCCTCCCCAGGATGGGTTCAAGGACACGGAAAACCGGCTGATCCTGTATGTCCTGACACGGCCCCTGGCACTGCTGCTGCTGGCCGTGGTGAGCAGCGGCCTCCGCTTTCTGCTCAACTCCTTTGTGGCCGCGCTGCTGGGCCCCGTGCTGCTCACCATCCTGGCCCTCAAGCTGCTGCTGCGGCGCTCTCCGGACCTGGGCCGCCTGCACGCGTACTACCACTCAGGGCGGCGCGGGCTCTGGGTGGCGGTGTATGACGGTGACGACGTGTGCGGCTGTGTGGCGCTGGAGCCCCGCCCACCGGGAGAGTCCCGTGCTGCTGAGCTGAGGCGCTTGGCCGTCAGCCGCTGGTACCGGCGCTCAGGCGTGGGGCGGCGTCTACTGGCCTTCCTGGAGGCGCAGGCGCGGGCACAGGGCTACGAGTGTGTGGTGCTCTATGCTGCTGTGGTCGCCAAGGCTGCTGTCAGCCTCTTCGAGAGCAGTGGCTACCGCCCCACCGGTGGGCGCAGCTGGCTTGGCTACACCATCCTGCAGGAGTACAGCAAGGAGCTCTAATACCCCCCCACTTCCCAGCCCTGCTTGGGGGGACTGGCTTGTAAGAAGTAGTCTTGGCCAAGAGCTGGTGGGCCATGTCTGTCCTCATGCCCGGGGGTCTCTCTGCTTCACGGACGCCACCACAGGATGTGGGGTATCGATGGCTGGGATGTGGGATTGGGGGTGCAGCAGCCCTGGCCTTCACTCTCAGGATGCAGGGCCACCTCTTCGTTGACCGGAAACAGCTAATTCTGGATGAGTCCCTTTCTGGAGCTGAACAAGACGGGCTGAACCCAATTTTGACAGACTGGGTTGTGACTGTGTGTGTGTGTGGAGGCGGGGAGGTTGTGACTGTGTGTGTGTGGAGGGCAGGGGAAGGGATTGTGACTGTGGGGGGGGGTAGAGGTGGATTACAGATTCAATTGTGACTGCAGGAGTGTGGGGATAAATTGCAGACAGATGGTGACTTCAGGGTGGTGCAGGGGGGATCACAGACTGCTCTGGGGAAGGGGCTATCGGGTGGGTGGCCTTTAGGCATGGAACAGAGTGAAAGGGAAGGTAAGTTTGGTGACTGGGAGGTACTGCAGAGGTGGAGGGGCAGGCGTTGAGGTTCAGGGGGACCCCAGCATTAGCACGGGACTGTGGAGAAGTGGGCTCTCCCCATCACCAAGTTGGCTGTGTGAGGGAGCTGTTTGGTTGTGGTTTGCGATGGGCATGGGCCTGGCTGAGGATTGCATTGCTGAACCCAGGTGAGAGAATTGTGGATCTGTCAGTTGCCCCTACAGCTTGAGGGCCAATGGAACCTTGCTGCAGCCATCGCGGGTCCATGTGTGTCACTGCATGTTGTGAATAAAGCTTGCTATTGCGGATACTGCGGCTCCATCTACCTCTTGCCCCCATGGACCTGGGGCAGCTCCCCAGGCAGCAGGAACCCACTCAGCCTGGGAGGTCATCAGGAGAGTCGCTGCCAGGAAAGGCTGATGGCAGCTGTCTCTCCATCTCCAGACATGCTCTGCTCCAGTTGTTGCCAGCATAAAACAACAAATATCCCTCCCTCCATCAATGGCTCGATGTCTGGCTGGCGGTTTCAAGCGGGGTGCCCCCGGGGTCGGCACTGGGGCCAGTTTTGTTCAGCATCTTTATTAATGACCTGGATGAGGCGATGGATTGCACCCTCAGGAAGTTTGCAGATGACACTAAGCTAGGGGGAGAGGTAGATACACTGGAGGGTAGGGATAGGGTCCAGAGTGACCTAGATAAATTGGAGGATTGGGCCAAAAGAAATCTGATGAGGTTCAGAAAGGACAAGTGCAGAGTCCTGCCCTTGGGCCGGAAGAATCCCAGGCATAGTTACAGGCTGGGGACTGACTGGCTAAGCAGCAGTTCTGCAAAAAAAGATCTGGGGATTATAGTGGATGAGAAGCTGGATATGAGTCAACAGGGTGCTCTTGTAGCCAAGAAGGCTAATGGCATATTAGGGGGCATTAGGAGGAGCATTGCCAGCAGATCCAGAGAAGCGATTATTCCCCTTTATTCAGCACTAGCAAGGCCACATCTGGAGTACTGTGTCCAATTCTGGGGCCCCCCACTACAGAAAAGAGGTGGATGCATTGGAGAGGGTCCAGCGGAAGGCAACCAAAATGATTAGGGGGCTGGAGCGCATGATTTTTGAGGAGAAGCTGAGAGATTTGGGCTTGTTTAGTCTAGAGAAGAGTGCGGGGGGATTTGATAGCAGCCTTCAACTACCTGAAGGGGAATTTCAAAGGCGATGGAGAGAGGCTGTTCTCAGTGGTGGCAGACGGCAGAACGAGGGGCAATGGTCTCAAGTTGCAGTGGGGGAGGTCTAGGTTGGATATTAGGAAAAAGTTTCCCTAGGAGGGTGGGGAAGCACTGGGATGGGTTCCCTAGAGATTTTGAAGTCCCAGCAAAGCCCTGGCTGGGATGATTTAGTTGGGGTTGGTCCTGCTTTGGGTGGGTGGGTGGGGGTTGGACTGGATGACTCCCGAGATCTCTTCCAACCCTGTGATACCTCTCATCCTAGTGTGCACCGGGGGAGGGGGGACCGCTGACTGCAGGGTGCCGGGGAGAGCGCCCCCTTCTGGGCCCTGCAGCACAGCCCCCTAACACTGCCCTGGAGCAATGAGGCCACGACTGCCGGGGAAGAGAGCCCCTGCCCGCCCCTTGCAGCTGCCTGCCCGTTCCTTGGCCGTCTCCATCCACGCGGCGGGCCAGGCAGGCTGCAGCGTGGGATGTTTCGTTGTATGACAACACAGGTTGCTATGGTTGCCAGTATCCTGGAGTCGCAGCAGCCGCAGTGGCGATTAGAGTCTGGGGAGCAGCCAGGCCACAGTGCTCCATCTGCCCTGTGGTGCAGCCAGCTGGGCAGGGGCAGTGCCTGGCATGAGGGGCCAGGTGGGCTGGGTCCCCAGGCCTGCCCTGTGTCTACAGGCATCCCAGAGACCCGGGCTGGGCCATCCCTCCTTGTGACGCTGCTGGCTCTAGGCTGGCCTGGCTCTCTCTCACAGCGCTGACTCAATCTTTCTATGACTCGCCCCAAGCTGGGACCGTGCAGCCTGGGCTGGAGAACACAGGCATGACCCAGCCCAGGCCCCACACTCTGGTGGGACAGGACCCCCCACTCACAGCCCTGGGCCTGGATAACACAGCACAGCACCCAGGGTGTGAGGCCAGCTAGCACTGGAACCACGGGGCTGTGTGTCAGTCTCTGTGCGTGTGTGTGTGCACAAGTGTGTGTATGTGAGTGTGGATGATATGTATGTGTATCTGGGCGCGTGTGTGAATTGGCGGGAGGTGTGTGTCCACGTTTGTGTGCCCATGTAAACATCTGGATGTGTGTCCATCCGTGTGCATCACTTTGTATGTATATTTGTGCAGGGAAAGGGCTGGGGGGCACGCGTGTGTGTAGCCCTGAATGTCGGTTTGCACTGCACACACAGGCATGAGCCCAGCTGTTGCAGCTGCTTCTGTAGCCGCTCGTTAACTCATTGGCTGCTGGGGCTGGGCTGGAGGATGCCACTCACTGGGCTGGGACATGTGGCTGGCAGGGCTCTGCCGTCCAGCATCCCTGGTGCTCCGCTTGCCTCCGCCTGTGCATGGGCTCCCCTGCGGCCCCTGGCTTCCAAGGTCACCACCCTCAGCTGTGGGCGGTTCAGGCTCCGTGCTTCTAAGTGGTGTCTGGGCTGAGTCATCCCCTGGCCTGGCCAGTCCTGCTCCATGAAACACCCCTTTGCGAGGCCACTGTGCTGTCTTGGCCCCAGGGCTTGCTCCACACCAGCCACCATGCGGCTGCTCCTGCTCCTCCTTGGTGAGTACCAACGGCTCGGGGGGGTGAGGCTCAACTCCAGGGTCCCAGCTCAGGCACTGCCAGAGCTCCCAGATGCTCAGGGCTGCAGGGGCACTGAGGGCCAGGCAGAGGCCACTGGGCAGGGTGCACCAAGCACTGAGTACAAGGCGCTGGACAGGGGTCGCTGGGCACAGGGTGCTGAGTGCTGGGCAGGAGCGCTGGGCCGAGGGTGCTGAGCACGGGGCAGGGAGTGCTGGGCTGGGGGTGCTGAGTGCTAGGCACAGGGTGCTGAGTGCTGGGCCAGGGGTGCTGGGCTGGGGGCGCTGAGCGCAGGGCAGGGGGCCCTGGGCACAGGGTGCTGAGTGCTGGGCAGGGGTGCTGAGTGCTGGGCAGGGGTGCTGGGCAGGGGTGCTGAGCTCAGGGCAGGGGGCGCTGGACACGGGGTACTGAGAACTGGGCAGGGGGTGCTGAGTGCTGGGCAGGAGGCGCTGGGCCGAGGGTGCTGAGCACGGGGCAGGGAGTGCTGGGCTGGGGGTGCTGAGTGCTAGGCACAGGGTGCTGAGTGCTGGGCCAGGGGTGCTGGGCTGGGGGCGCTGAGCGCAGGGCAGGGGTGCTGAGTGCTGGGCAGGGGTGCTGAGTGCTGGGCAGGGGCACTGGGCAGGGGTGCTGAGCGCTGGACAGGGGTCCTGAGTGCTGGGCAGGGGCACTGGGCAGGGGTGCTGAGCGCTGGACAGGGGTGCTGAGTGCTGGGCAGGGGCACTGGGCAGGGGTGCTGAGCGCAGGGCAGGGGCACTGGGCAGGGGTGCTGAGCGCAGGGCAGGGGCGCTGGACACGGGTACTGAGAACTGGGCAGGGGTGCTGAGTGCTGGGCAGGGGCGCTGGGCACAGGGTACTGAGAACTGGGCAGGGGTGCTGAGCGCTGGGCAGGGAGCTCTGGGCAGGGGGTGCTGAGCGCTGGACAGGGGGTGCTGGGCAGGGGGTGCTGAGCGCAGGGCAGGGGGCGCTGGACACAGGGTACTGAGAACTGGGCAGGGGGTTCTGAGCGCTGGGCAGGGGGCATCAATTGCAGCCAGAGACACTCAGGCTGGGAGCCCAAGGTGCCTCACTCCAGGGCTTGCTCTGTTCACAGACATTTGCAGCGTTAATCTAAGTGCTGCTCATGCCGGTCGTTCTGGGGTCGGGCTCAGACTGGCCAGGCCTCCACATCCGCCAGTCTGGACTCTCTGACCCACTGGGGAGGGGATTGGCCGTTTGCTGGGTTTGGCTTACCCGCTGCGCTCTTGTTTTTCAGTTGCTTTCCTGGAATTTCACTGCACAGGTAACTGCGTATTGTGGGGGTGTGCATGCCTGTGTGTGTGCGTGTGTGCGCACCCTTGTGCACGTGTATCACTGACGTGTGGGCGAGTCCCCGAGCCCTGCACTCCCATCCACAGTGAGATGTGACTCTCAGCCGGCAGGTAGAACGGGGTTTATTAGTCGACAGGGACACGACGTAGAACTGATTTGTCAGCACAGAAATCAGGAGCAGTCAGGACAGTCCATCTTGGGGAGAGTGGGACCCAGAACCAGGGTCTTGGCCCTCCCTCTGCCTCCCCAGCCAGCCAAGACTGACTCATGCACAGCTTCTGGTCCCAGCCCCCCCAGCCAGGCTCTTCCCCCTGGCCTTTGTCCTGCTTCCCAGGCAAAAGGTGTCACCTAGTTGCACCCCCTCCTGTGCTCAGAGTACAAAGGGAGTGGGCCTGCAGCCTCCCTCAGTGAGAGTCACACCCACAATTCCCATCACTATCTAGGTATTGGTGCAGTGCCCAGGGAAACTGAGGCACATGCATGGGGTTAGTACAAGACCATAAAAAACACATGCAACATAACAAGGAGACTAAAATCCCCACCATCCCCACTATGTCACAATGTGGCCCTGTCTGCTGTCTGTATGTGTGCGTGTAGCCGGGGGGCTGAGTGTTGCAGTGGGGTGCGAAGAGTTGCATGTGAGGCTGGAAAGTCTGAGTGGGGTGAATGGTCACAGTTGGGTGGAGGCTGCAGTGGGGTGGAGAATTGCAGGTGGCGGAGCATCACAGTGGGGTGTGGAGTGTCGCAGTAGGGTGGAGGCTCATGGGGGTGTGGAGTGTCGCAGTGGGTGGAGGCTCACGGGGAGTGTCGCAGTGGGGTGGAGGCTGACGGGGAGGAGTGTCGCAGTGGGGTGGAGGCTGACGGGGAGTGTTGCAGTGGTGGAGGCTGACGGGGTGTGGGGTGTCGCAGTGGGGTGGAGGCTCACGGGGTGTGGAGTGTCGCAGTGGGGTGGAGGCTGACGGGGGTGTGGAGTGTCGTAGTGGGTGGAGGCTCACGGGGTGTGGAGTGTCGCAGTGGGTGGAGGCTCACGGGGACTGATGGTTCAGGGTGTGACAGGCCGTGCTGTGCCTGCAGGCCTGTTCCAGGTGCGTCTGGCCGGGGGCCCCAGTGCGTGCGTGGGGCGTGTGGAGATCAGCCACAAGGGCCGCTGGGGCTCGGTGTGTGACGACGAGTGGGATCTGGCCGACGCAGCCGTTGTGTGCCGCCAGCTGGGCTGTGGCACGGCGCTCTCTGCCCCGGTTGGCGCCTGGTTCGGGAAGGGCACCGGCCCCATCTGGCTCAATGAGTTGCGATGCCAGGGCTCCGAGCAACACCTGCGCCACTGCCGCCACCGGGGCTGGCGCCAGCACGTCTGCACCCACGAGGAGGACGCCAGCGCCGTGTGCTCAGGTAGGGCTCGTCGGAGTGTGTGACGTGCCCACTGGGTTCTCCCCACACAGCACTGGGCCAAGGGGAGCCAGCACCTCTGGGAGCCGGGCCCCGGGCTCCATTCCCAACCCCCTGGGGCCGGATTGGAGGACATGGCCATAGTGGGTCCCTGTGTGTCACTGCAGCAGCGGTTTGCAGGTCCAGTTAGCGCCCATCCGTGGCCCAGGTGTGCGCTAAAAGGTGCCAGCCTGCGCAGAGAGGTCTGGATTCCTGGCTGCCTGTGCAGCAGGGTCCAGATTGGGGTTGTCCCTGTGGGAGTCTGGGGGTGCTGCCCGGCTCTGCACAGCAGGGGCACCTCACCTGGCCCTGCATAATGGGAGTGTGGGACTGGTGCTGGCAGTGGACCCGCTGGGGTTGGGATCAGGGTTCCCAGCCAGCTGCCAGACAAGTCCAGGGTTGGGCCTGCCACCCGGCCTAACATAAAGGGGTCTGGGCCCTGCCCAGGTCCCCATTCCTGGCCCTACTCTGTGGAGGGGTCTCTGGGCAGGAGGCGCTGGGCATAGGGTTGGTGGAGGGGCTGGGGGCGCACTGCGGTTTTCAGCCTGTGGCCAGGTAGCACATGGTGGCTCAATGCTAATTAGGGTGAGAACCACTGCACTACACTGGATGTGCAGGTGAGAGGGCCTGTCCCATGGCCGTGCCCAGTGTGGCTGGCACTGACCCTTCTGGGGCCCAGGGGCCACACTCTGCATGTGGCCATGTCTCTGTGCCCCGTCTGACCCTGCCGCGCCCACAGCTCACCGCTTCCTGCCCTTCATCACCACCGAGCCCTCGGTGCAGCTCAGGAACCCCCGACCCCCAGCACAGAGCACAGCCCAGGCTCCCACCACGCCAGTGCACAGTGAGTACGAGACAAACCAATCCCCCCGGCCCTTCCGCTCCTAGCACATGCCCCCCTCCACTCCAGGCCCCCGACTTCCTGGGCTTCATCCCAGGGGAAGTGGAATTGCTTGTTCATGGGCCTTGAGTGGAGCTAGCGGATGCGACTGACCCCTGGTGGGATGAACGCTGGAACATTAAAATCAAGGGTTAGGGCCTGTGGAGCAAGCATCGTGGGAAACCCCATCTCAAGAGCGGCACTGCTTGTTTCAGGGTCACTGATCAGTAGCTTGGACTTCAATTCCAAAGCCAGAAGGGACCGCTGTGACCATCTAATCTGACATCCCCCCCCCACCCATAACTCAGGCTTGAGAATGTACCCAGGTAATTCCCAGAGCAGAGTTTTGAGAAAAACCTCCACTTGGAGCGATCTCCCCTGGAGGGCTCACGCTGCCAGGATCAAAACGTCCTCTGAACTTCAGAACACCATGACAATTTCCTCACGCAAAGAGCGCCATAGCCAGTGTGTGGGGATTTTACATTTGAGCACATCTATGGCTGTTACCCACTCTAGGGCACCCCACCTTTACCCTGGCATGGGCTCAAGGCAAATTTCAGTACCATCACCCTTTCCCAGTTCCTAGGGCTCCGGGCAAAAGGCACTTACCCTCACCCAGTTCCTAGGGCCTAGAGCCACCCATCCCCCATTTCTAGGGCTCAGGGAGGAATCTGGGGGCTTGCGGGGCCTTTTCACCAGTGAAATAACCTGACACAGTCATACCCAGGTCCTCTGTGCATTAGCAGCCACCCAAAGAGAATGTAGATGCTGAGCGTACAGCGCTCCCCAGCTGCTCCCAACAGGGCAGATGAAATATCCTGCCGGCTGCCCAGGACCAGGTCATGTGGGGTTCTGGCTTCCTGCAGGGTGTGGGTGCAGGGTGTGGGGGTCTGGCAGCTCTGATCAGAGGCCGTTTCCTGGAGTTAGGTTCCAGTCCTAAAAACTTCCTTTTGGACCCCAGTTTATCTAGTGAAATCCAGTCCTGCTTAGCTGTACCTTAACCAATCAGTTTAGACTAAAGAACCACAACACAGTGTTTTTCCCCAATCCTAGCCCAATACGAAATAATTCTTTAACTACACATACTCCCCCCCCCTCCCCTCCCTTCGCTGGTTTAAATCTTGTAAAATGAGTTATGCAACAGGCAGAGCCCAGATAGGTAAACAATACAGAAGTGGGGTGGGGACCTTAAGGGCAAAATCATAAAGAAGTAGAGACTTCACACCCCTGACGGCTGATAGCATTCTGTCTGGCAAGGGCGCTTATCAGAGTTTTCTTTACCATTTCCTTCACTGGGGATGGTGGGTGCTGTTAGGACAGGAGTGCCTCTTTAATAGCCGGATATTACTTTGCTTTGATAAAATCTAGGTGGAAAGGGAGGATGTGACTTTCTGCTCCTTAGCTCATGGCTGTTGCTCTCCTGTGACTGCAGAAAAAGGCTGCGGGCCTTGCGAAACAGGCTGCACTCACAGCTTAGGTTCGAGTCTCACAGAGCCCCAGGATTGATGCTCCATCCCAGTGTTTAAACAGGCTCTTGGAGGAATCCCTGCAACGTGCCAGACCCCGCAAGGGGTCTCACTTTCTGCCAGGGCAGGCCTTGGGGTCTCACAGACCCCAAAACAGCTCTCTGGGCAGAGCCGTCCATACACAGAAATACGCAGCTGCATAGGGCAACCCAAATGTTGGGGACCACTGGTCTTAGTGTCCCCCCACTCGGCTCTTCCCATCCCTGCTCTCTGGCTCTGCTTCCTCTGGAGAGGAGGTAGTTCACTTATAAGTGGCAAAGCCTGGCAGAGCTCGTAGCAGACACTGAACCTGTGAAAGGGCCATAACGGGCATTTGCCAACCCCAGGCATATTCTGCCAGTTTCTGAATTTATTGTGCGAGTCAAGAGGACCTTAGTTAAAATTTGCTTCAAAAACTATTTCATTAGCGTGAAGCTGAAGATTATTAAATCACAGCTCTAAAAAGTCCACCCCCCCAGCTGCTATTGGTTATGGGGCACCAGTTTAATAGTACTGGATAGAGTCCCATTGGGATGGCCCTGTCTTTGGGCTCCAGCCTGTTTCCTTTGCCCCGCAAGCGCTTTCCTGCCAGGGAAACTCAGCCAGACTCCTGGGAGAGCCTTGTGCGCACTGCCAGGATTAATGCACCTCAGCACGGATGGGTGGAGACGCTCAAACCATGCTTCCAAAGCCGGTGGGCTTGCTCTGGCCCTGGCACACGGACAGGGAATCCCGAGGGCAGCGCAGAGAGAGAGGAAGGGTCCAGCAGAGCCAATTCTGGTCGTCCCCGAGCCCAGCTTCAGGCTCTGTTCCTTAGTCACTTGCCAGAGGTTTCTGCAGAAAAGGACCTGGGGGTTACAGTGGATGAGAAGCTGGATATGAGTCAACAGTGTGCCCTTGTAGCCAAGAAGGCTAATGGCATATTAGGTTGCATTAGGAGGAGCATTGCCAGCAGATCCAGAGATGTCATTATTCCCCTTTATTCGGCTCTGGTGAGGCCACATCTGGAGTATTGTGTCCAGTTCTGGGCCCCCCACTACAGAAAGGATGTGGACGCATTGGAGAGGGTCCAGCGGAGGGCAACCAAAATGATTAGGGGGCTGGAGCATATGACCTATGAGGAGAGGCTGAGGGACTTGGGTCTGTTTAGTCTGCAGAAGAGAAGAGTAGCAGCCTTCAATAGCCTTCAATAGCAGCCTTCAATTTCCTGAAGGGAGGTTCCAAAGAGGATGGAGAGAGGCTGTTCTCAGTAGTGCCAGATAGCAGAACAAGGAGCAATGGTCTCAAGTTGTGGCGGGAGAGGTCCAGGTTGGATATTAGGAAAAACTATTTCCCTAGGAGGGTGGGGAAGCACTGGAATGGGTTCCCTAGGGAAGCAGTGGAGTCTCCATCCCTAGAGGTGTTTAAGTCTCGGCTTGACCAAGCCCTGGCTGGGTTGATTTAGGTGGGGTTGGTCCTGCCTAGAGCAGGGGGCTGGACTTGATGGCCTCCTGAGGTCTCTTCCAGCTCTATGGTTCTATGATTCTATGATTCTAGGTAAGAACATGGAGGTTTCCGCCAGAGCCCACCCTTATCCCCGTCCCAGGCCTCTGTCTCCAGGCAGGTTCACAGCCACGCCTGCTAGGGGTCATTTGGTGGAGTGTCCATTGTTCCCTCCTGGAGCTTCCATTGTTCCTCTGGCCTGCTCATGGGTCTGGGCTTTGTCTAGACTTGCAGTGTGAAAGCGCTGCCGCAGCAGCGTTCCAACGGGACAGTGCGGTTGCGAGTGACACCAGTGCTGGGGGAAAACACGCAGAGCCCATGTGGAAAACCACCTCCCTGAGTGAGAGAGTTTCCCTGAGTTTTTCACCCCCCTGAGTGAGAGAGTTTCAGCACAGTAACTGGTCTGTGTAGACAAGCCCTGGATCTGTTTCAAACACTTCCTTCAGGGCCATTTGATCCATCCAAACAGCGAGATAACGTGCACCTGCACACACACCACACACACACACATATATCTGTGTGTCCTGTGCTATTCCAGAAGTAGCGCTACCCCTCTGGGTAGCAATGCAATCTGCAGAGAGAAACTGAGGCACACATAGGAGTAATAAAATATTACCCAAAATTCCTGCTTCCTCACAAGTGAGCATGATTTGATGACATTTATAATATGCAAAAAGGAGAAACTCCAGTCTGCATTCTTGGTGCTTGAGAAGGGGCAGTTTGACAAAGTTGAAAACAATTATGAACAAAATCCTCTGGGAGGAAGAATTAACATAATATAGCAGCCCGATGTCTGTGACTCTGTAATGCTGAAATGCTGGCTGTTCCCTCTGGGCGGTGCTGTTGCCTGAGTCATGTCCTTCGCCTCCCGCCGTGGCACTCGGCTGACTTCTGCGCCGCTCAGCCGGGCCGCCGCGGGGGAGCAAGTGGCGCAAGCAGCCGTTTGGGCGCCGCGGTCCCCATGCAACACGGGGGTAGCTGAGCTGCGCAGAAGTCAGCCAAGCGCCACAGTGGGAGGGGAAGGGGGGCGGGGCGGTGACGTACCAGGGGGTGGGGCCTGGCTGTGTACGTCACCGCCCTGCCCCTCTTTGCCTCCCGCCGTGGCGCTCGGCTGACTTCTGCGCCACTCAGCTGGGCCGCCACGGGGGAGCCCAAACGGCGTGACAGCAGCTCCAGGCCCTGTCCGCTGGCCGTCAACATCACCGCCCCGCCCCTCGGCTGACTTCTGCGCCGCTCAGCCGGGCTGCCGCATGGGAGCAAGTGGTGCGAGTGACCGTTTGGGTTCCACGCTCCCCATGCAGCGTGGGGAGCATGGTGCCCAAACGGCCGTTAGGGCTCCGCGGTCCCCTGAGTGAGAGGCAGGAGGGGGAGGAGAAGAGAAAGAGAGAGATAGAGAGAGAGGCAGGAGGCAGAGGAGAGCTGAGAGAGAGAGAGGGGGAGGCAGTAGGAGGAGGAGCGACAGAGAGAGGGATAGACATGGAGCAAGAGACCAGAGGCTCAGGAGAGAAGACCGATGTGGAGGAGAGATCTGAAAATCCCATCTTACAATGGGCTAATTGGCTAGTTAACATAAGAAGGGCCATACTGGGACAGACCAAGGGTCTGTCTAGCCCAGTATTCTGTTTTCTGTCAATGGCCAATGCCAGGTCCCTGGAGGGAGTGAACGGAACAGAGGGATAATCAGAAATTTAAGAAGAAAAAAGTGTGTATTGGGAATAGGCTGAGAATTGGATGCCACAAAAGCCACAGTCCTACAACTGAGGAAGAAGGCCTTGCTGGTTTAAAAATCCAAGCCAGACTTAAAGGAAAAGTGAAAGCATGATAAAAATAAAAACAATGATATGCAACAAATGGAAGAAAAGGGAAGTTGCCAATAATGACTATACATCAGAAGCTTCAGAGGGGTAGCCGAGTTAGTCTGTAACAGGAAAAACTTAAAAAACAACAAATAGTCTAGTAGCACCTTAAAGACTAACAAAACATGTAGATGGTATCATGAGCTTTCGTGGGCACAGCCGACTCAGAAGCTAGGAATTGTAGAAAATTGATAAGGGAAGATTTTTTTAAAAAAGTGTAGAACAAACAAAAAGAATCCTGACCGTGGTTTTGGCCCATTACTGGATGGAAATCGAAAACAAATGATGATCATATGGTGATAATAACACTTTTCTTATTCCACTAATATATCAGGAGGATAATAAGAGAAGCTACTAAAGTCAGAAATGTTTAAATTGGCAGGTCCAGATGAATTGCATCAACGAGTTTTGAAAGAGCTTCCCGAGGAGCTTGCTGGATCTTTACTTTTGATTTTCATTCATGGTGGACTGGGGTAGTTGGGTAAATAGGATGACCCAGGTAATTACTGTATAGGCCTGTCATCCTGACATCATTCCTGGGCAAAATAGTGGAGAAATTGATATGGGACTTGATTAATAAGGAATATAAAGAGGATAATGTAATTATTGCAAATCAACATGGGTTTATGGAAAATAGAGCCTGTCAAATTAACTTGATATATTTTTGGTGGTATGATGGGTTTGATTACAGAGATCCCATTAAGACTGTCACTTGATGTGCTGAAAATACCACTGAGCTTGCCTTCCTGCCCTGTGAGGCACCCCGCCACCCTGGGGGACGGGAGACTGGTACAGGGTGGTACGGCTCACTTGGCACCCTGGGAGCAAGCAACAATATGCCTTTAGTGGCTGGATGCAAATGTATTGCTCTGGGGAGGAAGAGTGCAGGCTGCACTCCCCGGGGGCCTCTTTCCGGGAGCAGGGACTCTGAAACTGCCCCATGCTTCCCCCACTCTGCCCTTTCCTCCAAGCCCAGCCCCTGCCCCTGCTCCACCTTTGTTCCGCCTCCTGCTGGCCCATTATACCCTCCCCCAAAGCCTCCTGCCCCAAGCGGTGCGACCTGGGATTACAGGGGGTGGCAATGGGAAGCAGAGGAGCCAGGCCCCAGCCTGCAGCGACCTGGCTGGGATATGGTGGAGCGGAGCAGGCTGGGGCTGGGTCGCTCTGCTTCCCACGGCTCCTGCCACCGCTGGTGTGTGGGGGCAGGCCTGGCCCTTGCTGCCGGCACAGGCCCCCGGTAACTCCTGTCCTCCCTGAGCCCTGCGGAGCCTGGGGCAGCTGCCCTGAGCCCTCTTATGCCCGCAATTCCAGAAGGAGGGTGATGAATTGCAGGGGGGTCAGAGAAGACGGTGAAGGGGGTAGCAAACCTGCCTTGGCGTGACAGGCTCAGGGAGCTGGGTCTAGGTGGCTGAGCAAGGAGGCGGTCGCAGGCTGTAGGTAGCTGCCTGGGAACAAAGGTTCAATGCTACGCTCTGACGCCCGGCCAGGGACGGTCGGATGCCCTCCAAAGGCTGGACGCTGAAGCTGGACAAGTTGAGTCGGGAACTCAGACGTTCCTTTGTGGCGGGGAAGGGCTGGAACAATTTACCGAGGGTTGTGGGGGGCTCTCCAATGTGGACGATTTTGGACTCGGTCGTTGTAAATGCTCTGCTCACGGAATTATTTGGGGTCAGCTCTCGGCAGGACGTCAGCAACATGACCACCGAGGTCTCTTCTGGCCTCCGGAGCTGCAAGCATCCCCTTGTGTCCGCCCTGGCGTCCATGACCCTGTCAGAGACCCGCCCCCACCCATCAGCCTGGACAGTGGGGCTCCCTTCCCGTGCAAAGACACCCCCCCAGCCTGGCCTGCGGTGCCCCTCCCCCTACAGGAGGCCTGCCATTCTGGTCTGGACTGTGGATCCGCTCTGTGATCCCCATCCCCTGGTGACCTACTATCTGCCCCGCAGGCGGCGCCCCCCTGCGGCTGGTTGGGGGGCCCCACAACTGCGCAGGGCGCCTGGAGGTGCTGCACAGGGGCCAGTGGGGCTCGGTGTGTGATGACGGCTGGGGGCTGCCGGAGGGCACCGTGGTGTGCCGGGAGCTGGGCTGCGGCGCGGTGCAGGCGGCCCCCGGGGGGGCGCATTTTGGGACAGGCACTGGCCCCATCTGGCTGGACGACGTGGGCTGCAGCGGGAAGGAGGTGTCTCTGCGGCACTGCCGGGCACGGCCCTGGGGGCGCAGCAACTGCCAGCACAACGAGGACGCCAGCGTCGTTTGTACAGGTATCTCCTGGAGCTACGTACCCCCCCAGCTACCCCATCTGGAACTTCCCCTCAGCTATTCCCCCAGAGATACCTTCCCCTCCTCAACTATTCCCCCAGAGATACTTACCCCCAGCTACCCCCACCCTGAACTTCCCCTCCTCAACTATTCCCCAGAGATACTTACCCCCAGCTACCCCCACCCTGAACTTCCCCTCCTCAGCTATTCCCCAGAGATACTTACCCCCAGCTACCCCCACCCTGAACTTCCCTCTCCCTCAGCTATTCCCCAGAGATACTTACCCCCAGCTACCCCACCCTGAACTTCCCCTCCTCAACTATTCCCCCAGAGATACTTACCCCCAGCTACCCCCACCCTGAACTTCCCCTCCTCAGCTATTCCCCAGAGATACTTACCCCAGCTACCTCCACCCTGAACTTCCCCTCCTCAGCTATTCCCCCAGAGATACCTACCCCAGATACCCCAATCTGAACTTCCTCCTCCTCAGCTATTCCCCCAGAGATATCTACCCCCAGCTGCCCCCAACTTCCCCTTCCTCAGCTATTCCCCCAGAGATATCTACCCCCAGCTGCCCCTACCCTGGAACTTCCCCCTCCTCAGCTATTCCCTCAGAGATACCTACCCCCAGCTGCCTCCACCTGAACTTCCTCCCTGAGATATTCTCCCAAGAGATACCTACCCCCCCAGCTACACCCACCCCAAACTACCTCCGTCTCAGAGCAATTCCTCCCCAGAGATACCTACCCCCAGCTACTCCCACCCCGAACTCTCCTCACGGAGCTGTTCCCCCAGAACTACCCACTTCCCACAGCTACTCCTCACCCTGGACTCTCTTCCTCACAGAGCTATTTCCCCTGAGCTACCTACTCCCGAGCTACTCCCCCCGAAAAACCTTCCTCCTTGAGCTATTGCCCCCAGAGCTACCTACCCCCACAGCTACTTCCCCACCCCAAACTCCCTCCCAGAGCTATTCCCCTGAGCTACCTACCCCAGCTACTCCCAACCAAAATCCCTCCCTCCCTGAGCTAATCCCCAGAGCTCCCTACACCCCACATTGCCCTCAGAGCTACCTCCGCCCACCTCAAAGTTACCTCCCCACTCTCGAGCTACCTCCCGTCACCCCAGAGCTACTTCCCCACCTCAAAGTTACCCCACCCCAAGTTACCTCCCAAGCTACTTCCTCCCACTATGAGCTACTTCCCCCCACTGAGTTACTCCCCACCCCAAGCTACTTCCCCCCACTCTGAGCTACTTTCCTCCACCCCAGAGCTACCTACCTAAGGGTATGTCTACACTAGCCCCCTAGTTTCGAATGAGGATTAACTGTTACACCTCATTGCAGGAGGAGTAACAGTTAATCCAAACTAAGGATTTAGTTCGGATTAACTTCTGACTGCTGCGTATAGCTGCGGGCAGTCAGTTCGAACTAAGGGGATTTAAAAATGGCGCCCACCCGGGAACATGCAAATGAAGCCCGGGATATTTAAATCCCGGGCTTCATTTGCAAGTTCGAATGCCTACATTAGCCACCTAGTTCGAAGTAGGGGGCTAGTGTAGATATACCCTAACTTGCAGACAAGCTACCCCGATATCTCTGCTCTCCCTCCCTGTCGGGGGTTATCCCTGCTCTCTCCTGGGTGTGTGTGTGTGTGTGTGTGTTCTCTGCTGTTTCTCTGGGGTGAGAGCGGCTGATTTTTGTTCTCTTCTTGGGGTTGTGGAGTGATTTCTGCTGTCTCCCCGTGGGAGGGCTGGGGTGATCTCTGCTGTCTTGCTGTGGGGGGTAAGGGGATGGTCTCTGCTGTCTTACTGGGGGTAGGGGATGGTCTCTGCTGTCTCGCTGGGGTGGGGTGGGACTGATCTCTGCTCTCTTCGCAGGGGGTGCTGTGCTGCGGCTGGTGGGCGGGGCAGGTCCCTGCTCCGGGCGGCTGGAGGTTTTCCACCAGGACCGCTGGGGCACGGTGTGTGACGACATGTGGGCGCTGCCCGGCGCAGCGGTGGTGTGCCGGGAGCTCGGCTGCGGGGACTCCCTCTCGGCTCCTGGCGGGGCCTTCTTTGGTGAGGGCAGCGGCCCCATCTGGCTGGACAACGTGCGGTGCCAGGGCAACGAGTCGGCACTGAGCCGGTGTCCAGCGGCGCCCTGGGGCGTGCACGACTGCCAACACGCAGAGGACGCTGGCGTGGTGTGCACAGGTAACTGGGGGGCATGGGTCTCTCTTCCCTGCACTGGCCTCTCCCCAGCCAGCACCCACGTTCCACCTCTCGGTTGCTCAGCTGCTTCCACTGCCAGATGTCTGCACCTGCCGCGCTGAGCCAGAGGGTTCGCTTCATGGCCTGCAACTCAGAATTAGCCCTGCTGGGTAACTGGGTCCCTTCCGCTCCCGCTCAGCCGTTTCTTTTAACTTTCCCCAGTTGTACCTGGGAGGTGCCGAGATCTGCCACTATTCCCTTCCCCTCCCTGGACTACAGCGGCTAGAAGCCCAACCCTGGATTGGGCCCCTGAAGGCAGGGTCCAGCCCAGACGTCCGGGCACTCACGGGAGAGCAAGAGGCACTAGGCCGCAGTGCAAGCGGGAATCCTTTTGGGGCAGCTCTGCTCCATGAAGCGTGAAGGGACATGGCCGAGGGCTGGGCGTGGGACTCGTTAGGCACACAGCGGGCCTAGGCTGGTGGGCGTGAGAGCTGTGTCTACACTGGAGTTTGCTTGGGGGCCGTTAAGCGCTCTGAGTGCAGTGAGCTCATCCTAGCGGGTTTCAACCTTTGTGTCTTTTGCTCTCCTCTGTAAAGCTTGACTTAGCCCTGGCAGCCGGTGCCATGTGTCTAGGCAGCTGGCTCTCCCTGTGGGTTGGCCTGTGGTGGGTCTCTCTGGCAGGACAGAGGGAGAGATGCTCGACCCACAGGTGGCTGTCAGACTTGCTGGGACACGGAGTAGGGGGCAGATTTGGTTTAACCATCACATTTCCCAGCCCCGCGTGCATGGAAATTCCTTAGCTAACATGCCATGTGATCTGCTGGCTTGGGGAGGTGAACTCCTGGCCCTGCCCCTTCTGCCCAAGGCTCTGCCCCTGCAGGAGCCCAGAATCCCCACCACAGCCGCCAGCCCCTCTGCTCCTGCTCTGGGCCACCTGAGTGCTCCAGCCTGGAGTGCCGGGCAGGTGGCAAGGCCACCAGCACTACTATCCCGGGAGCAGCGGGGGACTGGCTGCCTGGACTCCAGGGTGCTACCCCCCCAGCTCCAGCACAGTGATGGGGGAAGAGCTTGGGCAGGAAGCTGGAGCGGGTCTGGAGGCAGAGTGTGGGTGGGGGCCACACAGGGCTGTTTGGAGAGACTTGGTCTCCCCTGGCCTGCGATGCCCATTGCCCATGTCTAAAAGGCCTGTAACCAGCTGCCAGCTAGTGCTGGCATCGACAGGATCAATATCTAGAAAGTCTTCTTAACACCACCAAACAGAACTGGCTCCAGTGCCCTCCTGCCCCCCGAACTCTGGGAAAACCAGCCACCAACTCCCCAAGAGGCAGCGCCCTGAGAGCGCACAGCAGAGACATTTTTGAGAGAGGCGAGAGGAACCAGCTTTAATTTGGGAAAACACTACAACAGTGACTCCCAAGTAAGCAGTCAGTCAAACACCCGCTGGGCAGTGTCCTTTGCCTCAGTTTCCCACCTTGCAGTGTGACAGTCCAATGGACAAGCATCTCTTTAATTGTACACTTATAAAATTTGCATATGATACCAAGCTGGGAGGAGTTGCGAGTGCTTTGGAGAACAGGGTTATAAATCACAATGATCTGGGCAAACTGGAGAAATAGTCCAAGGTAAATAGGATGAAGATTAATAAGGACAAATGCAAAGTACTTCACTCAGAGAGGAACAATCAGTGTCACACATTCAGAATGGGAAGCGACTGTCTAGGGAGGAGTCCTGCAGAAAGGGATCTAGAGGTCATAGCTGACCACAAGCTAAATCTGAGCCAACAGTGTGATACTGTTGCAAAAATAGCAAAACATGATTCTGGGATGTATTAACAGGAGTGTTGTGAGCAAGACACCAGAAATCATTCTTCCGCTCTACTCTGCGCTGGTTAGGCCTCAGCTGGAGTATTGTGTTCAGTTCTAGCTGCCACATTTTAGGAAAGATGGGGAAGGTCCAGAGAAGAGCAACAGAAATGATTAAAGGTCTAGAGAACATGAGCATGAGGGGGGATTGAAAGAACTGGGTTTGTTTAGTGTGGAAGAGAAGACTGAGAGGGGACATGATAGTGGTTTTCACGTACCTAAAAAGGTGTCACAAGGAGGCGGGAGAAAAATTGTTCTCCTTGGCCTCTGAGGATAGGACAAGTGATGGGCTTAAACTGCAGCAAGGGCCGTTTAGGTTGGACATTAGGAAAAGCTTCCTGTCAGGGTGGTTAAACACTGGAATAAGTTGCCTGGGGAGGTTGTGGAATCTCCATCCCTGGAGATATTTAAAAGCAGGTTAGACAACACGTCTCAGGGATGATCTAGATGGTGCTTGGTCCTGCCTTGAGGGCAGGAGACTGGACTGATGGGGCCCCTTCCAGTTCTAGTGTTCTGTGATCCTGTGCTGCGCCCCTCCCCCTGTGCCATACCCCATTCGTGGTCGCGGGCCTGAAGTCAGTGTCCTGCCAGAGTTTGGGGTGCATGCCCGGGCGTCAGCTTTCGCTCCTGAAGGGGGTTGGGCAATGCCGCTGGGCCTTTGCCTCTGTCACTGCCACTGGTTACAGCGCTGGGGTCTGAGGCTCCTGCGTGGCAGCCCCGTCCATAGGGCTTTCCAGTGGATGGCGAGGAGCCTCTGCCTTGCTTTCACCACGCACACTGTCCCAACACCCGCCCCAGGCCTCAGAGGCTGGCTATAGTGAGCCGGGCCTCGCCATCTCTTTGCAGCCTGGAGAACGATCTTTAACCCCCCACTAGAAACCCTTGTTGCTTTTCCCGGGGGGGTTGGCATCATAGTGCTGGCTTAGCCCCACGATTGGGGGAGCCCCTTGGGCAGGAAGGCTAAGTACTAGCTGCCCTTTACTCCTGCCATGAAGATAACAGGTCAGTGCCCTGCAGCCAAGACTTTCCAACCCTTAACAGCACCAACAGGTGATTTTGACCACGCAGCTATGTGGTGAGCATCTGGACTGAGCAGGCGTGTCCGTGCCAATACAGCAGGGCTGGGCAAAATACGGCCCGGAAGGCTGGATCTGGCCCGCCAAGCCACCGGATCCAGCCCACAGACCACCCTGCCGAGCCCCAAGCGGTTTAAAGTGCTGTCCCTAAACTATGCAGTTTAAAGTGCTGTTTCTCTGCTCTGCAGGGAGGGGGGAAGCTTTGTGTGATCTGCCCCCCCCCAGCCCAACCCTCAGCTCCTATTTGCCAGAAACAACCGGCCAATAAGGACCGAGCTCAGTCACTTTCTCAGCTCCTCTTGGCTGGAAACAGCCAGCCAATCGGAGCTGAGAGATTGGCCGGGGGGAGGGGAGGGGGAGCAGCACAAGCCTCTTCTCCCACCCTGAGTTGAGAGCCATGTGGAGGGAGCAGCCTGTATTTTCAAGCGGGCTGCGGCTGCAGCAGGTAGGGAGCCCAGCCTGCCTTAGGGTGCTGCAGGGCTGCTGGCCAGGAGACACTTAGATAAACTCCTCCCAGCCACAGCCTGCCTCTGGCACCCCAACTCCCTCCCCCAGGTCACCATCCAAACCCTCTGCACCCCCTACCCCAGGTCACAACTCCCTCCCAGACCCTGCACCTCTCCCCTAGGCTCAAATCCTCGGCTGCACCCCAATTCCCTACCCCAGGTCACAATTCCCTCCTTCACCCGAACTGCCTCTCATACCGCACACCATCTCCTGTCCCTCAGTCCCTTACTCTGTGCACCCAGCCTCCATCCTAGACCCTACATCCTCTCCATGGAAAAGTGTGGTCCTTGACCACTTTCCAAAATCTTGGAGTGGCCCCCGACCAAAAATTATTGCCAACCCCTGCAATACAGCCTGCTCCTCACTCAGGGTATGTCTACACTGCCACCCTAGTTCGAACTAGGGTGGCTAATGTAGTCATTCGAACTTGCAAATGAAGCCCGGGATTTAAATATCCCAGGCTTTATTTGCATGTTCACGGGCGCCGCCATTTTTAAATGCCCGTAGTTGAACTACCTGCCCGCGGCTACGCGCGGACTAGGTAGTTCGAATTAAAGCTCCCTAAATCGAACTACCATTATGGAGTTATGGAGTAACGGTAGTTCGAATTAGAGTTTTAATTTGAACTACCTGGCCCGTGCCGCGATGGCCGGCAGGTAGTTCAACCACGGGTATTTAAAAATGGCGGCGCTAAACATGTAATGAAGCCGGGATATTTAAATCCCGGCTTCATTTGCAAGTTCGAATGATCATTAGCCACCCTAGTTCGAACTAGGGTGGCAGTGTAGACATACCCTCCGATGGAGTGAGCCAGGACCATCTTGCAGACCAAAGGGGCAGGGGAGCGTGGCTCTCACCAACCTGTTCTGGGCATATTTGACCTCTGTACATCTGACCATGTGCGCTATGTGTGCATGTGCATTATCTGTGTGCGGGTACATGGCATGCAGAATGTGCATGCAGCGTGCATTTTTGCATAGTGCATGTGTGAGCATCCTGTGTGTATGCAGTGCATGAGTGCAGTCATATGTGTGTACATTGTGTGTGCATGCAGTGTGTGTACACTGTGCATTTGCACAGTGGTGTGTGTGCAGTGCATACACATGCATGCACTGTGAAATCGGTGTGTGCGCAGCAGTGGGCCTACATTTGCAGGTGGATCGGCTGCTCTGTGCTCCAGTGTCTGTGTGCACTGTGTGTGTGTTTGCAAAATGTGGTTGTGCGGTGGCATGTGTGCAATGTGCAATCTCTGCATGCACAGTGGTGTGTGTGCACAATGTGCATGTGCACAATGGTTGTGTACAGTTTATTCACGTGTGCAGTGTGAATTGCATGTGCGTGGGCCGAGTGTATTTGCATGGTGCTGTATGTGTGTGCAAATACATGAGTGTATGTTGCATGGTGTCTGTGTGTGCGTGTGTGCAGTGTGCATGCAGTGTCTGCACATTAGGATGACCAGATGTCCTGCTTTTATAGGGGCAGTATCTGGGGCTTTGATGTAGGTACCTGTTCTCCCCTATTCCTATTCACACTTGCTGTCTAGTGACCTTTCTGCGAAGAGTGTACACAGTGTGACTCCTGGCTGGCCGGGGGTTGGGGATCCAGCTGACAGGAGTGAGGGGTGCTCTGGCTGGCTGAGAGTTGGGGGTCCGGCTGGTGGGGGGTGAGGGGTGCTCTGGCTGGCCAGGAGTTGGGGATCCAGCTGGCGCGGGTGAGGGGTGCTCTGGCTGGCTGGAGGTTGGGGGTCCGGCTGTCGCGGGTGAGGGGTGCTCTGGCTGGCTGGAGGTTGGGGGTCCGGCTGTCGCGGGTGAGGGGTGCTCTGGCTGGCCAGGAGTTGGGGATCCGGCTGGTGTGGGTGAGGGGTGCTCTGGCTGGCTGGAGGTTGGGGGTCTGGCTGGCGCGGGTGAGGGGTGCTCTGGCTGGCCAGGAGTTGGGGATCCGGCTGGTGTGGGTGAGGGGTGCTCTGGCTGGCTGGAGGTTGGGGGTCTGGCTGGCGCGGGTGAGGGGTGCTCTGGCTGGCTGGGAGTTGGGGGTCCGGCTGGTGAAGGTGAGGGGTGCTCTAGCTGGCTGGGAGTTGGGGGTTCAGCTGGCACGGGTGAGGGGTGCTCTGGCTGGCTGGGGTTGGGGGTCTGGCTGGCAGGGGTGCTACCTGCTGGTCAGCAGCTCTGTGCTCCAGGAACATGGAAGCTGGGAGCGTGTTTGTGCCAACTCCCTCAGGTTGCTGGGATTTCCCCCGGTCTCCTCCACAGACGAGCTGGCCCATGTGGGGCAGCGCTCTGGCAAGCCCATGGCCCCACAGCCACGCACGCAGAAGCCCCGGATGCAGAAGCCCCGGCCCCGGCCCCCTTCAATGGCACCAGCCCAAGTAACCCCCCGGGCAGTTCTACCAGGTGAGTGATCTGTGGGGATACCCTTCCCAGAAAAGCCCCTGCTCCCTAGTCCATCCCACACCCTGCCCCATCCTCCCACCCCCTCTTAGCTCCTGAGAGACCCCCTCAGGGAGCCATGCACCCAGCCGGGATGTGCAGAGAGCCAGCGCGGCCTGCTCAGGACAAGCCGCATCCCTTAGCCACCTGGACCCAGCACTGGAGGGTCCTTAGGGCAGCCTGGCCAAGCTGCACTATAGGGTTGGTATGGAAAGGGAGGGGGGCTAGTGGGGGGGGTGGGGATTCATCTGGCGGGGTTGGACGGGCTGGCTGGTGGGGGGAGGATTAGTCTGGCAGGGGTTGGGGGCTGGCTGGTGGGTGTGAGGGGATTAGTCTGGCGGGGTTGTGGGGCTGGCTGGTGGGGGTGAGGGGTTTCACCTGGCAGGGGTTGTGGGGCTGGCTGGTGGGGGTGAGGGGTTTCACCTGGCAGGGGTTGTGGGGCTGGTGGTGGGGTGCGGGGTGTCACCTGGCAGGGGTTGTGGGGCTGGTGGTGGGGTGAGGGGGTGTCACCTGGCAGGGGTTGTGGGGCTGGTGGTGGGGTGAGGGGAATTCGTGTGGCAGGGGTTTGGGGGCTGGTGGTGGGGGTGAGCGGGATCTGTCTGGCGGGAGTTGGGGGCTGGTTGGGGGGAGTTGGGGGTGCGGCTGGTGGGGGTGCTACCTGCTGGGCTGGCTGCTCTGTGCTCCAGGCAAGTGGAAGCCGTCGCTGTTTCTGGAGCCCAGCAGGCCGCGGGAGGCCGCCCCGCCAGAGGTGAACACGCGGCGCCCCCTTCCCTCAGGAGAACCAGAGCTGCCCACGGCTGGGCCCACAGGTCAGTCTGGCACCCTGCAGCTTGTCCTGCCCGGCCCCATTGACGCCTGCAGGCTCCGAGTGCTCTGCCGCTCACCCAGCACCGCCCCGCAGCGCATGAGGACCTGTGTGCTCCACTGTTCTCTGTCAGATCCCCCTGCGGGAGAGGTGGTGTTTTGGGGTGCTGGTTGGTAGCGCTGTGCTGGGTGGTGTGGTGGGATGGGTGTGTGTGGGGTGGGGCGGTGCGGTGCGGTGCGGATGTTAGGGCTGTGCTGGGTGGTGAGGGGTGAGATGTGTTAGTGCTGCTCGGAGTGGTGTGGGTGTGTTAGCACTGGATGGGGTGTGGTGGTGTGGATGTGTTAGCCCTGCACTGGGTGCTGTGAGGCAAGGTGTGGTGGGGACGTGTTAGCCCTGCACTGGTGGGGCCAGGCTGGGCACATTGAGTGGGGGCAGAGCCGGGTGGGCAGTGTGGGGCCAGGCTGGGCACATTGAGCAGGGGCAGGGCCAGGTGGGCAGTGTGGGGTCGGGCTGGGCACACTGGGCAGGGCTGGGCTGGGCAGACTGAGCGGGGGCAGGGCCGACCTAGGGCCTGGCTGAACTGTGTGGGGAGCAGGAGGGACCTGGCACTGGCCTCGTGTCTGTGTGTGTCCCTGGGGGAACTGCCTGACTCAGGGGAAGGGGGTGGGGGTAAGAGGTTCTGCAGGGGGAGTGTTACCTGCATTCCAGCTCTGCGGCTTTCTCCCCACAGCCCAGGCTGTGACAGATGCTGCTGTGGGGGTGAGCAGCCCCAGGGATACCCCCCGTCCTGGACGGCATGGAGCCCCGCGGGTGCTGCACCCTGTCCTGAAGAGCCGGCGGCCCCGCCCCAAACCACTGGAGACACGCCCAGGTACTGGTGTCACTGCACGGTGCGCTGCAGCCAGTGCCCATCTGCCACTGCCCCTCCGAGCCCGATGCCCGGGTGGCACGAAGGGCCCTGTGCTGCAGAGAGCAGGGGGCTCAGTAGGGGGCGCTGTCCTGGGCACAGTGCTGGTCTGGTGCCGGGGTGGGGCCAGTGGGGCCGTGCTGCGGGATGCCCTGGGGGTGCTGTTGAAGGGAGTGTGAAGTGGCTACAGGTCACAGTGCAGAGTTGAACCCTGGTGTCCAGGCAGAATGCTGGGGAGGGTCAGTTGTCCTGCCCCCCGTCAGGTGGTGCTGGGCACAGGGGGCTGGGCTCGGGGGTGTGGAGGGACAGAGCCGGGTGGGCCACTGTGGAAGGGCTGGAAAGGCCCAGCCACCCTCAGGGCATTTTGGAAGCCTGTGTCATTCTCTCTGTCTCCTGCCTTACATAGATGCTGTCCGGCACCGAGCTCCTGCTGTCACCCCCACCCTCAGGACCCGCACTGGGGCCCAGACTGACCCCCATCTGCCTCGCCTCCCGCACCGGCCCAGAGACAGTACCCTAGCGACTGTGGCTTCCCCAATCCACCCTCCCAGCGAGCCCCACAATGCCTGGACCAGCCCCGGCACCCACCCTACCACTCCTCAACCACCCCCACAACCACCTACCCTCTCAGCCAGCCCCATAGCACCTGGACCAGCCCACACTCCCTTCCCCTCACCCCCACAACCACCCCACAACCACCTACCCTCCCAGCCAGCCCCATAGCACCTGGACCAGCCCACGCTCCTTCCCCTCACCCCCACAACCACCTACCCTCCCAGCCAGACCCATAGCACCTGGACCAGCCCACGCTCCCTTCCCCTCACCCCCACAACCACCTACCCTCCCAGCCAGACCCATAGCACCTGGACCAGCGCACGCTCCCTTCCCCTCACCCCCACAACCACCTACCCTCCCAGCCAGACCCATAGCACCTGGACCAGCCCACGCTCCCTTCCCCTCACCCCCACAACCACCTACCCTCCCAGCCAGACCCATAGCACCTGGACCAGCCCACGCTCCCTTCCCTCACCCCACAACCACCTACCCTCCCAGCCAGACCCATAGCACCTGGACCAGCCCACGCTCCCTTCCCCTCACCCCACAACCACCTACCCTCCCAGCCAGACCCATAGCACCTGGACCAGCCCACGCTCCCTTCCCTCACCCCACAACCACCCCCACAACCACCTACCCTCCCAGCCAGCCCCATAGCACCTGGACCAGCCCACGCTCCCTTCCCCTCACTCCCACAACCACCTACCCTCCCAGCCAGCCCCACAGCGCCTGGACCAACCCAGGCTCCCCAACCCACACAACTGCCTCCATAACTACCTTCCCTCTTGACCAGCCCCATAGCCCCCAGATGGGCCAAAGCTCCCCCTCCCCCACAACAGCCCACCCTTCCAGCTACCCCCACAACACCCAGGTGGGCCTGGCCTCTCCAATCCTCTCCCCAATCCTCACAGTGACCGACAGAGCCCAAACAGACCCAAGCTCCCCCATTCCCACAGCCATCCAATCTGTGGACAAGACCCACAGCACCTGGCTAGGCCCAGCCCCTACATTCCCCTCCTATGCAACAACTCAGCCTCCTAGCCAGCCCCACAGCACCCAGATGGGCCCAGCTCCCTCCCACCCCACAACTTCTCAGCCTCAAGATGAGACCCACAGTGCCCAGATGGACCCAGCTCCCTCCAGCCTCGCAACAGCCCAGCTTTGGGATAAGACCCACAGCACCTGGACCGGCTCAGTTCCCTCCCGCCCCACAACCCCTCAGCCTCAGGATGAGATCCACAGCGCTGGGACGGGCCCCACTCCCTCCCGCCCCACAACCCCTCAGCCTCAGGACGAGACCCACAGCGCCCGGACGGGCCTCGCTGCCTTCCGCCCCACAACTCCTCAGCCTCAGGATGAGACCCACAGCACCAGGACGGGCCCCGCTCCCTCCCGCCCCACAACCCCTCAGCCTCAGGGTGAGACCCACAGCGCCCGGACGGGCCCAGTTCCTTCTCGTCCCACAACCCCTCAGCCTCAGGACAACACCCACAGTGCCCTGACGGGCCCAGCTCCCTCCACCCCATAACCCCTCAGCCTCAGGACGAGACCCACAGCGCCTGGACCAGCCCAGCTCCCTCCCGCCCCACAACCCTTCAGCCTCAGGACAAGACCCACAGGCCCTGGACCAGCCCAGCTCCCTCCCGCCCCACAACCCTCAGCCTCAGGACGAGACCCACAGCGCCTGGACCAGCCCAGCTCCCTCCCACCCCACAACCCCTCAGCCTCAGGACGAGACCCACAGCGCCTGGACCAGCCCAGCTCCCTCCCACCCCACAACCCCTCAGCCTCAGGACGAGACCCACAGCCCCCAGACCAGCCCAGCTCCCTCCCACCCCACAACCCCTCAGCCTCAGGACGATACCCACAGCGCCCAGACGGGCCCAGCTTCCCTGTCCCAGAACAAGCCCCCTGGTGCCCACGTGCCGTGCACTAGCTCAGCAGTTAATGGTTGTGCCAAGACACCTGCAGCACCGTGGCTGCCAGGCACCCTAACTGCACAGACAGGTAGGTGCAGGGGCCTATTCCCAGCAGGGGTCCAAAGCCCTGGGCTGGGTGGGGTGTGTGGACAGCGTCTAGACACCAGGGCTGCCTGGAAATGTCCCTGGGGGTCTGTGTTGGGGGGGATTCTCCTAGGGTGATAGCACCCTCCCTAGACTGGCTGGGCTGGAACCAGTGCGCCCATAACCCATCCTTCTCCCCAGTGACACCCATTCCACACCAGGAAGCCCCAGGCCTTTGCAGAGGGAAATACCATTATCCACCGTTGTGGGGACAAACTGAGGCACGAGTGAGTCAGTGCCTAAGTTGGGGGGAAAAACCCAGGAGTCCTGTCAGCTTATCCCCCTCCCTCTCCTACCCACTACACCCCCATGCCAGAGCTGGGATAGAACCCAGGAGTCCTGGCTCCCAGTTCCCCCTTGCCCTGGTTCTAACCATTAGATCCTACTCCCCTCCCTGAGCTGCCTTGGCATGTGCAGTAGCAGACAAGGCCATTGTCAGTGGGGGAGGGGTTGGCAGCCAGGTATTCCCTGGGCCCTGTTGGTTGGGGGTGGTGTATGTGGGGGTGTCTCTCTGGCTCAGAGCTTTACAGGTGTCTTCCTTGTGTCCCATCCCACAGATGCTGCCTCCACGCCGGGCCAACCTCAGGAAACCATCCTGGAGATGCTGCATCCGGCCACCCACTCTCTCCCAGCTACTGCCTTCCCTCCAGCCACCCCCTCAGCCGGGGCCCTACCACCTCCAGCCACTATTCCCCCCACCTCCCGCCCTCAGGCCAGCACCCCTCCTGCCCCACCCCCGGCCCAGAGGGCCGTGGCTGTGCCGTGGGTGACAAAGGCCCCTGTGCCGGCTGCAGGGCCGGCAGTCAGACAGGTGGGGGATTGCCGGGAGCCAAGCCACGAATCTCCCCAGCTGCAGGAGCTGATCCAGGTGGTCCGGGAGCTGCGGGGGGACGTGCGCGCCCTCGTCCACATCCAGCGGCAGGAGGGCCGCTGGCTGGGCGCCATCGCTGGCAGCCTGGCTGAGCTGGTGGGGGCCGTGCGGCAGTTGGTGGGGGAGCTGCCCAGACAGGGGCTTCGGGGGCAGAGCCAGCTCCCCACTTCAGCACGGCACAGGCATGGCTCTGCGCTCCCTAAAGACAGCCTGGCCTGATGCTTGCCCTCCACAGAGCCCTGCTGAGAGACAGACCCCCCCAGGGCTGCACACCCCTGCTGAGAGACAGACCCCCCCAGGGCTGCACACCCCTGATGAGAGACAGACCCTCCCTGCCTGCCCTGCCCCTGAGAGACAGACTGCCCCCCCCAGAGCCGGCCCACAACATTTTGGCACCTGAGGCGAGGAGCTCAAATGACGCCCCCATGCCCCTTTTCTCCTGCCTGCCTGTTATGTCTCTTGTGCCCTCCTTCCTCCAGCACCGCACTCCAGCATCTCTCTACATCTAGAGCAGAGAGAATACAGATGTACCAGCAGCAGACACAATTTTCTACACTCTGGATCCTAGTGGCGCCCTCCCCACCACAGTCTGGCACCTGAGGTGGCCGCCTCAGTTCGCCTCATGGTAGGGCCAGCCCTGGCCCCCACCCCGCCTGCATACAACCCCCGCTGAAAGACAGACCCCTGCTGGCCCTGCCCCCTGCCACTGAGAGACAGACCCTCCTGCCTGCATGCACACCCCACTGAGACCCCCGCCTTGCCCCCTCTGCTGAGAGACAGACCCCCAGCTGCCTGCATGCACACTCCTGCTGAGAGACTCCCCCCCAGCCTCCACTGCCCCCACCTCCAGTGCAGAGGTTTCTGGGATCCCCCCCAGATCAGGCCTGTCTGCCCCACATGGTAGCACGGAGTTCTGGGCTGTGGGCGTCAGTCTGAGCCCAGCCTGCAGTAAAGAGGAAGCAGCCGGAACTGTGGCGTCTGGTTGTCTGTCTGTTCTGGGGAGCCCTGTTTGCACCAGGCAGCAGTTGTAAGCCCTGGGAGCCCCAGCATGGGGTGCTGCGCAATGCAGGGGGGCTGTGGGCCCTGGGGGTCCGTGCTGTTAGGGCCCATCCCCTGGCCTGGCTGCCCATCCGCCCATCACAGGTGCATGGGCTCTGGTCTAGGTCATCAGACTCCTTGGAGCGATGCCTCCTTATTGTGCTGGGCTCGGAGGCCCCCGCACTGTTCCCAGGGTAGGGCCATGTCCTCTGGGCTGGCCGTTGGGCACCAGTGGCCCCCGGCAGTGAGCTGAGCCCAACCAGACGCCTGCGGGAGGCTTCGCCAGGCCAGGCCATGCTGAGTCCCAGCCCCCAGGGCTGGGGACTCCCAGATGCTGCGGGATCAGAGCTGGGGCTCCCCTTGCCCTCTGGCCTCTCTGCTGATTGGGGTCGGTGTCAGTTCTTCAGTGGCCCAGGCAGGCGTGGGCCATGCTTCTGCTCCGCACCTCGAGCAGCATTACCTGCCGTCCTGGCCTCCTACCTTCCCGTGCTCTGGGCTCTGTACCCCTCTGCCCTCCAGCTCCTAGGCTTTCTGCCCCACCGGACCCCATACTCTGGGCCTGCACCCGGCCCCCACTAACTGCTGGGCTGTGCACCCCTACTCCCACCCCTAGGCGCAGCACCCCTCCCCTATCTCCTGTCCCCTGCACTCCAGCTCTAGGCTCTCCACCCCTACCTCTACGCTCTCTGCCCCACCGGGCCCCATTCCCTGGCCTCTGCACCCCACCCCCACTATCCCCTGACCTCTGCACCCCACCCCTGGGCTGTGTGCCCCACCCCCACCAACCCTCAGGCTCTGCACCCCTTTCACCCCCAGTTTTGGTCCCCCACTGCCCTGGTTCACCAGGCAGAAGCACAACAGCAGCCGTGGGTTCCAGCAAGAGGCTGGTTTGCCTGAACTCAGCCAGCAACTGGCTCCCTTGGCCCTTTCCCCAGGAGGGCCAAAGGGACAGACTGTTCACAAGTGTTCTCCAGCACCCAGACCACAGCATGCCCTGGGGCGGGGCTGGCCCACATAGTACAGGGAGCTGTAGGGGGGCAGTGCTGGGGGCCTGCGTTGCAGGGAGGGGGGTGGTGCTACCAGGGGATGCTCTTCCTTCACAGTGCTCCAAGCTAACTGTCCCCTCTGTTCTGTCCTCTGGGGGGAGAGGCCCCATTCCCTGCCCCCAGAATCCCTCTGCTGGGAGGGGAAGCAGCCAGGCACACAGCCCTTAGGGTCAGCCCCCTTGTTGTTGTGTAGGGAAGGGGGCTTGTGGATAGGCGGGGACCACCCCCCTGCACTCACGGGCAGTGAGAAGCAGAGCAAAGGGGCCGGGAGCTTCTAAGGGTGTTAGAAGGAGAAGGGGAAATAATTGTTCTCCTTGGCCTCTAAGGATAGGACAAGGAACACTGGGCTCAAACTGCAGCCAGGGAGGTTCCTGGCTGTCTGGGGGGGTGAAACACTGGAATAAATTCTGCTAGAGAAGGAAGTGGAGCCAGTTGCAGAGATTCCAAGCTCAAGTAATAGAGGAAGCAGGGCCAGAGCCATGGGCCCCAGGACAGAGTCATGGGGTGGGGAGCTGCCCCCTGCCCCATCCCGTTTTAACCACCAGACCCCAGTTCCTGTCCTGTGCTGGGGAGAGACCCTAGGAGTCCTGCCTTGGCCTCCCAAGGGTGGCAGCTTGCAGAAATGTTGCTGCTGCCCAGAATGCCCAAAATGCCCTGCTGCTGGGCTTGGGGAGGGAGTTTGGGTGCAGAAGGGCTGAGGGGTTGGGGTTGGGGAGGGAGTTTGACTGCAGGAGGGGTTGCAAGTGCTTGGGGGGAAAAGAGGAGTGAAGGGAGGAGGGTGTTGCACTAATCTAGAGCATCCCCTCTGGCAGAGGCTTGGGGGTGGGAGTCAGCAGCAGCGCAGGGAGACATCGACACCCTTTGCCACAGGGCCACGTGCTGGCAGCTGCGCAGTAAGTGGCCAGAAGCTGCTCTAGCCCAGCTGCACCGCCAGTGACAAGAGTGGTGGGGGCGGAGGCAGTCAGAGTGTTTTAAATTGCCTGGGGGTGAGCAGGGAGATGCCTGGGGGAGGGGCGGGGTGGCAGGCTGGGTGAGGGAGGGGAGCGTGCGGGGTGGCAGGCGAGAGTGGGAAAGGGGAGCGTGCGGGGTGGCAGGCGGGGCTGGGGGAAGGGAGTGCATGTGGTGGTAGGGGGAGGAGAGTGTGCGGGGTGGCAGACAGGCCCATACAATTCATTGCCTCTGCCCCCTACTGTAAATCACCAGACCCCCAGCCCCCTTTTCACAGGGCTGGGCACCAGCAGATCCTACTCCGCTTCCACAGCTGGGGTGAGAACCCAGGAGTCCTGGCTCCCAGCAACTACCCTGCCCTGTCCCCTATAACCACCGAGTCCCACTCCTCTCCCAGAGCCAGGGCTAATGGGACCCAACTGCACCAGGACAGTGCTCCCACTGAGATCCCAGCCCCCTCCCTGTGGCGCAGGGTCACCACTGCCATGTCAGCAGGGTCACTGGCAGGAAACGCTCTAGACCGCAGAGCTGTGCCCTGCCCCAGGACGTGCTGAGCCAGCGCGAGGTGCGGGGAAGTGCCCTTGAGACCAGCCCGTGGGCCGGCCCCTCACTCCGGCTCCTCCCTTGCTGGCCGGCAGAGCCCTGCGCAGGCCATAAAAGGGGCTGCCCTGGGTGGGAGGGTGAGATGCTCTTGGCACCAGATCGTGGCACGAAGGAGCCGCTCGCTGGGGCAGCCATGGACCTGCGGCTGGGCCTCTGGCTCTGCTTCGGTGAGGGCCCCCTGGGGGTGTCAGACCCCGGCCCATTGTGGGAGGTGCTGGCGGGGAAGGGCTGGGCCCTGATGGGGCTTCTCTGTGCACCAGGGTTAAGAAGGGGGCAGAGCAGCCGATGGACAGCCGGCTTGGGGCTGCCCCGGTCTCCTAGGTCCCAGCACCGGTCACTGCCATGACTGGCCCCAACTGCTCTGGACTTTGCTCCACCTGGCGCCACCTTCCTGCAGGTGCCGTGTTGGGGTGCGAGGGCCCCTCTCTGCTCCTGACAGTTTCCCCTTCTCTCCCCAGCTTCCGGCGTGGGAGTCTCTGACTTCAGGATGTGAGCAGAGGTGACCATGATGTTCTTTGCAGAGTCAGCTGTTTGAGCGCAGACCCCAGCATGCAATGGGAGTTTTGTGGCTGCCCAAGTGCAGGTCCCAGCATGCAATGGGAGTGAGGCTCTAGGAGCTGCCCACTATGGGACTCATTTTCTCCCCGTCCAGCCATTCTGGTTTATCCTTGTGCTGCCGGGCCCAGCCTGCACTGCGATCTGCCAGACACCCTGAGCTGGATCCAGGGGAGCAGACCCCCAGCTGTTTGCCCACCCCCAGGAATACCAAGGGGCGCCAACTTTCTACTTGCACAAACACTCTCGCTCCACCTCTGACCCTTCCTGCCCGAGTCCTTGTCCCGCCCCTCTCTGATGTCCCACCCCTGCTCTGTCCCTGCCCTTCCCTCCCTGCACCAGGCGGTCGAGGTGCATGGGGAGGAGGGGAGGACTCTGGCTGGGCGTGCGGGCTCTGAGATGGGGCTGCTGGGTGTGAGGTGTTTTCGGCTCCAGGCTTGGATCAAAGGAATCGGGGGGAAAGCCAAGGTTCAGGGTGGGCCAGGGGATTGCGACATGGGAGGGGGGAGGATGTTATGGGAGCCCTGTCCCAGTAGCACTTACCTTAAGCAGCTCCCGGAAGCAGTGGTATGTTCCCACTCTGGCTTCCCCAGTCTGCAGGCACCACACCCGCAGCTCCCATTGGCCACAGGTCCCAGCCAATGGGAGCAGTGGCAGCCTGCAGAGCCTCCTGGCTGCCCCTATGCATAGGATCCAGAGGGGAACGTGCTCACTGTTTTCTAGAAGGCACCTTTCTGGAAGATGCCTACCCCCAGCTGTCCCCACTCCGAACTTCCCCCTCCCTCAGCTATTCCCCCAGCTGCCTCCACCCCGAACTTCCCCTCCTGGGCTATTCCACCCAGTGATACCTACCCCTCAGCTACCCCTACCCCGTACTCCCTCCCTCCCAGAGCTATTCCCCCCAGATATACATACCCTCCAGCTACCCCCACCCCGAACTCCCTCCTCCCAGAGCTATTCCCCAGAGGTGCCTATACCCCCAGCTACCCTCACCCTGAATTCCCTCCCTCCCAGAGCTATTCTCCCTTGAGCTACCTACCCCCCAGCTACTCTCCCTAACAACCACCATTCCCAGAGTTATTCCCCCCTGAGTTACCTACCGCCACTACTCTCCCGAACAGCTTCCCTCCCAGAGCTATTCCCACCCAGATGTCCCTACAACCGCAGCTACCCCCACCCTGAACTCCCTTCCTCCCTGAGCTATTGCCCCCAGAGATCCCTACCACCCCAGCTACCCCCACCCCAAACTCCTTTGCTCCCTCCCAGAGGTATTTCTGCCTGAGCTAACTACCTCCTCAGCTACTCCCACCCCAAACACCCTATCTCCCTCCCAGACCTATTTCTTCCTGAGCTACCTACCCCCAGCTCTCCCCACCCTGAAATCCCCCTCCCAGAACTACCCCTCAGCTACCCCAACCCTGAAATCCCCTTCCCAGATCTATTCCCCCCAGAGATACTTACACACCCAGCTACTCCCACCCTGAACTCCCTCCCTCCTAGAGCTATTCCCCTGAGTTACCAACCCCAGTTACTCCCCTGAACAACATCCCTCCCAGAGCTATTCGCCCCAGAGCTACCTACCCCCAAGCTACCCCCATCCAAAACTCATCCTCCCAGAGCTATTTGCCCCAGAGATACCTACCCCCACAGCTACCACCACCTGAACTCCCTCCTGAGCTATTCCCCAGAGGTCCCTATCCCCACTCCGAACTCCCTCCCAGATCTATTCCCCAGAGCTACCTACCTCCCAGCTACGCCCACCCCAAATTACCTCCCTCTCAGAGCAATTCCCCACAGAGCTACCTCCCTCCCATGTACCTGCATCCTAGACTCCCTCCCTCCCAGAGCTATTCCCCCTGAGCTACCTACCCCTGAGCTACTCCCCCAAACCTTCCTCCCTGAGCTATTCCCCCCCAGAACTACCTACCTTCCACAGCTACTTCCGACCCCAAATTCCCACCCTCCCTGATCTTTTCCCCCCAGAAGTCCCTACCCCCATCCTGAACTCCCCCCTCCCAGAGCTATTCTCCCCTAGAGATACCTACCACCCCAGCTACCCTCACCGTGAACAACCTCCTCTCCCAGGCTATTCCCCGAGCTACCTACCTCCCCAACTACTCCCCGAACTCCCTCCCTCCTGAGCTAATCCCCCCAGAGCTACCTCCCACACCTCAAAGTTACCTTCCCCCACCCCATATTACCTTCCCCCACTTCAGAGCTACCTCTCCTCATCCCAAGTGAGCCCCCCCCCCTGAAGCTACTTCCTCCCACAGTGAGCTACCTTCCCCCACCCTGAGCTACTTTCCCCCACCCAGAGCTAGCTACCTAACTTGCAGACAAGCTGCCCCGATATCTCTGCTCTCCTTCCCTGGTGGGGGTTATCCCTGCTCTCTCCTGGGGGGAGGGCTGATCTCTGCTCTCTTCTTGGGGTTGAGAAGTGATCTCTGCTGTCTCCCCGTGGGTGGGTGGGGATTGTCTCAGCTGTTTTCCTAGGGGTTGGGAGTGATCTTTGCTCTTTTGCAGGTGGGGGTAAGGGGATGGTCTCTGCTGTCTCGCTGGGGTGGGGGGGTGCGACTGATCTCTGCTTTCTTCGCAGGGGGTGCTGTGCTGCGGCTGGTGGGTGGGGCAGGTCCCTGCTCCGGGCGGCTGGAGGTTTTCCACCAGGACCTCTGGGGCACAGTGTGCGACGACATGTGGGCGCTGACCGGCGCGGCTGTGGTGTGCCGGGAGCTCGGCTGCGGGGACCCTCTCTCGGCTCCTGGCGGGGCCTTCTTTGGTGAGGGCAGCGGCCCCATCTGGCTGGACAACGTGCGGTGCCAGGGCAGCGAGTTGGCGCTGAGCTGGTGTCTGGCGGCGCCCTGGGGCGTGCACGACTGCCAGCATGCGGAGGACGCTGGCGTGGTGTGCACAGGTAACCGGGGGGGGGCGGTCTCTCTTCCCTGCACTGGCCTCTCTCCAGCCAGCACCCACGTTCCACTTCTCAGTTGCTCGGCTGCTTCCACTGGGGCAAGGTGGGGTGTGTGTGTTAGCACTGGATGGGGTGTGGTGGTGTGGGTGTGTTAGCTCTGCACTGGGTGCTGTGAGGCAGGGTGTGGTGGTGGGGGGAGGATGTGTTAGCCCTGCACTGGTGGGGCCGGGCTGGGCAGACTGAGTGGGGGCAGGACCGACCTAGGGCCTGGCTACTCTGTGTGGGGAGCAGAAGGGACCTGGCACTGGCCTCGTGTCTGTGTGTGTCCTTGGGGGAACTGCCCGACTCAGGGGAAGGGGGTGGGGGTAAGGGGTTCTGCAGGGGGAGTGTTACCTGCATTCCAGCTCTGCGGCTTTCTCCCTACAGCCCAGGCTGCGACAGATGCTGCTGTGGGGGTGAGCAGCCCCAGGGATACCCCCCATCCTGGACGGCATGGAGCCCCGTGGGTGCCGCACCCTGTCCTGAAGAGCCGGCGGCCCCGCCCCAAACCACTGGAGACACGCCCAGGTACTGGTGTCACTGCACGGTGCGCTGCAGCCAGTGCCCACCTGCCACTGCCCCTCCGAGCCCGATGCCCGGGTGGCACGAAGGGCCCTGTGCTGCAGAGAGCAGGGGGCTCAGTAGGGGGCGCTGTCCTGGGCACAGTGCTGGTCTGATGCCGGGGTGGGGCCGGTGGGGCCGTGCTGCGGGATGCCCTGGGGGTGCTGTTGAAGGGAGTGTGAAGTGGCTACAGGTCGCAGTGCAGAGTTGAACCCTGGTGTCCAGGCAGAATGCTGGGGAGGGTCAGTTGTCCTGCCCACCGTCAGGTGGTGCTGGGCACAGGGGGCTGGGCTCGGGGGTGTGGAGGGACAGAGCCGGGTGGGCCACTGTGGAAGGGCTGGAAAGACACAGCCGCCCTCAGGGCATTTTGGAAGCCTGTGTCATTCTCTCTGTCTCCTTCCTTACATAGATGCTGTCCGGCACCGAGCTCCTGCTGTCACCCCCACCCTCAGGACCCGCACTGGGGCCCAGACTGACCCCCATCTGCCTCGCCTCCCGCACCGGCCCAGAGACAGCACCCTAGCGACTGTGGCTTCCCCAATCCACCCTTCCAGGAAGCCCCACAATGCCTGGACCAGCCCTGCTCCTTCCCCCCTCACAGCCCCTCAGCCTCAGGACGAGACCCACAGCACATGGACGGGCCCCACTCCCTCCCACCCCACAGCCCGTCATCCTCAAGACGAGATCCACAGTGCCCAGATGGGCCCGGCTCCCTCCCGTCCCACAACTCCTCAGCCTGAGGACGAGACCCACAGCACCCATAGAGGCCCAGCTCTCTCCCGCCCCACAAACCTTCTGCCTCAGGACGAAGCCCAGAGCGCCTGGATAGGCCTGGCCACTACATCCCCCACCTACACAACCTCCCATCTTCCTAGCCAGCACCACAGTGCCCAGATGAGTCCAGCTCCCCCACAGCACAGAACTTCTCAGCCTCAAGATGAGACCCACAGTGCCCAGATGGACCCAGCTCCCTCCAGCCTCGCAACAGCCCAGCCTTGGGGTGAGTTCCACGGTGCCTGGACTGGCCCAGGTCCCTCCCGCCCCATAACCCCTCTGCCTCAGGACGAGAGCGAGAGTGACAGCGCCTGGATGGACCCAGCTCCCTACCGCCCCACAAACCCTCAGTCTCAGGATGAGACTCACAGCGCCCAGATGGGACTTGCTCCCTTCCGCCCCACAATCCCTGAGTCCCAGGACGAGATCCATAGCGCCTGCATGGACCCAGCTCCTTCCCTGCCCAGAACCCCTCAGCCTGAGGACGAGACCCACAGTACCCAGACGGGCCCAGCTCCCTCCTCTCCTGCAACTCCTCAGCCTGAGGACGAGACCCACAGTGCCCATAGTGGGCCAGCTCCCTCTGACACCACAAATCCTCTGCCTCACGATGAAACCCACAGCGCCCAGATAGGCTCGGCCCCTAGATCTCCCACCTACACAACCTCCCATCTTCATAGCCAGCATCACAGTGCTCAGATGGGCCCAGCTCCCTCCCGACCTACAACTTCTCAGCCTCAAAATGAGACCCACAATGCCGAGATGGACCCAGCTCAGTCCAGCCTTGCAACTGCCCAGCCTTGGAATGAGATCCACGGCGCCTGGACCGTCCCAGTTCCCTCCCGCCCCACAACCCCTCAGCCTCAGGACGAGACCCACAACGCTTGGACGGGTCCGGTCCCTACATCACCCTCCTACACAACCACCCAGCTTCCTAGGCAGCCCCACAGTGCCGAGATGGACCCAGATCCCTCCAGCCTTGCAACTGCCCAGTTTTGGGATGAGACCCTCGGTGCCTGGACCAGCGCAGTTCCCTCCGGCCCCACAAATTCTCAGCCTCAGGATGAGACCCACAGTGCCTGGATGGGCCCCACTCTCTCCCACCCCACAACCCCTCAGCCTCAGGACGAGACCTACAGTGCCCGGACGGGCCCAGCTCCCTCCCGCCCCACAACCCCTCAGCCTCAGGACGAGACCCACAACACTTGGATGGGTCTGGCCCCTACATCACCCTCCTACACAACCACCCAGCTTCCTAGGCAGCCCCACAGTGCCCAGATGGGTCCAGCTCCCCTCCCGCCCCACAACTTCTCAGACTCAAGATGAGACCCACAGTGCCCAGATGGATCCAGCTCCCTCCAGTCTCGCAACTGCCCAGACTCAGGATGAGACCAACGGCGCCTGGACCGGCCTAGTACCTTCCCATCCCATAACCTCTCACCCTCAGGATGAGACCCACAGTGCCCGGAAGGGTTCGGCCCCTACATCCTCCTTCTACACAATCATCCAGCTTCCTAGCCAGCCCCGCAGTGCCCATATGGCTCCAGCTCCCCTCCCGCCCCACAACTTCTCCGCCTCAAGATGAGACCCACAGTGCCGAGATGGACCCAGCTCCCTCCAGCCTTGCAACTGCCCAGCTTTGGGATGAGACCCTTGGTGCCTGGACCGGTCCAGTTCCCTCCCACCCCACAACCCCTCAGCATCAGGACGAAACCCACAACACCCAGACAGGCCCAGCCCCTACATCCCCCACCTACACTACCTCCCATCTTCATAGCCAGCACCACAGTGCCCAGATGGGTCCAGCTCTCTCACAACACGCAACTTCTCAGCATCAAAATGAGACCCACAGTGCCCAGATGGACCCAGCTCCCTCCAGCCTCGCAACAGCCCAGCTTTGGGATAAGACCCACACCACCTGGACCGGCTCAGTTCCCTCCCGCCCCACAACCCCTCACGCTCAGGACGAGACCCACAGTGCCTGGATGGACTCAGCTCCCTCCCACCCCACAACCCCTCAGCCTCAGGATGAGACCCACATCGCCTGGATGGGCCCAGCTCCCTCCCGACCTACAACTTCTCAGCCCCAAGATGAGGCCCACAGTGCTGAGATGGACCCAGATCCCTCCAGCCTTGCAACTGCCCAGCCTTGGGATGAAATCCACGGCACCTGGACCGGCCCAGTTCCCTCCCGCCCCACAGCCCCTCAGCCTCAGAATGAGAGCGAGAGTGACAGTGCCTGGATGGACCCAGCTCGCTCCCGCCCCACAACCCCTCAGCCTCAGGACGAGACCCACAACACTTGGATGGGTCTGGCCCCTACATCACCCTCCTACACAACCACCCAGCTTCCAAGGCAGCCCCACAGTGCCCAGATGGGTCCAGCTCCCTCCCGCCCCACAACTTCTCAGACTCAAGATGAGACCCACAGTGCCCAGATGGATACAGCTCCCTCCAGTCTCTCAACTGCCCAGACTCAGAATGAGACCCACAGCGCGCCTGGACCGGCCTAGTACCTTCCCATCCCATAACCTCTCACTCTCAGGATGAGACCCACAGTGCACGGAAGGGCTCGGCCCCTACATCCTCCTTCTACACAATCACCCAGCTTCCTAGCCAGCCCCGCAGTGCCCATATGGCTCCAGCTCCCTCCCGCCCCACAACTTCTCCGCCTCAAGATGAGGCCCACAGTGCCCGAGATGGACCCAGCTCCCTCCAGCCTTGCAACTGCCCAGCTTTGGGATGAGACCCTTGGTTCCTGGACCGGTCCAGTTCCCTCCCACCCCACAACCCCTCAGCATCAGGACGAAACCCACAACACCCAGACAGGCCCAGCCCCTACATCCCCCCACCTACACTACCTCCCATCTTCATAGCCAGCACCACAGTGCCCAGATGGGTCCAGCTCTCTCACAACACGCAACTTCTCAGCATCAAAATGAGACCCACAGTGCCCAGATGGACCCAGCTCCCTCCAGCCTCGCAACAGCCCAGCTTTGGGATAAGACCCACACCACCTGGACCGGCTCAGTTCCCTCCCGCCCCACAACCCCTCACGCTCAGGACGAGACCCACAGCGCCTGGATGGACTCAGCTCCCTCCCACCCCACAACCCCTCACGCTCAGGACGAGACCCACATCACTTGGATTGGCCCAGATGCCTCCCGCCCCACAACCCCTCAGCCTCAGGACGAGACCCACATCGCCTGGATGGGCCCAGCTCCCTCCCGACCTACAACTTCACAGCCTCAAGATGAGACCCACAGTGCCGAGATGGACCCAGATCCCTCCAGCCTTGCAACTGCCCAGCTTTGGGATGAGACCCTTGGCGCCTGGACCAGCGCAGTTCCCTCCCGCCCCACAAATTCTCAGCCTCAGGATGAGACCCACAGTGCCTGGATGGGCCCCACTCTCTCCCGCCCCACAACCCCTCAGCCTCAGGACGAGACCTACAGTGCCCGGACGGGCCCAGCTCCCTCCCGCCCCACAACTCCTCAGCCTGAGGATGAGACCCACAGCACCCATAGAGGCCCAGCTCCCTCCCACCCCACAAATCCTCTGCCTCAGGACGAAACTCACAGTGCCCGGATAGGCCTGGCCCCTAGATCCCCCATCTACACAACCTCCCATCTTCATAGCCAGCATCACAGTGCCCAGATGGGTCCAGCTCCCTTACGACACGCAACTCAAAATGAGACTTACAATGCCGAGATGGACCCAGCTCTGTCCAGCCTCGCAACTGCCCAGCCTTTGGATGAGACCCTCGGCTCCTGGACCGGCGCAGTTCCCTCCCGCCCCACAAATTCTCAGCCTCAGGACAAGACCCACAGTGCCTGGATGGGCCCCACTCTCTCCCACCCCACAACCCCTCAGCCTGAGGACGAGACCCACAGTGCCCAGACAGGTCCGGCCCCTACATCACCCTCCTACACAACCACCCAACTTCCTAGGCAGCCCCACAGTGCCCAGATGGATCCAGCTCCCTCCCACCCCACAACTTCTCAGACTCAAGATGAGACCCACAGTGCCCAGATGGACCCAGCTCCCTCCAGTCTCGCAACTGCCCAGACTCAGGATGAGACCCACGGCGCCTGGACCGGCCTAGTACCTTCCCATCCCATAACCTCTCACCCTCAGGATGAGACCCACAGTGCACGGAAGGGCTCGGCCCCTACATCCTCCTTCTACACAATCACCCAGCTTCCTAGCCAGCCCCGCAGTGCCCAGATGGCTCCAGCTCCCTCCCGACCCACAACTTCTCCGCCTCAAGATGAGACCCACAATGCCGAGATGGACCCAGCTCCCTCCAGCCTTGCAACTGCCCAGCTTTGGGATGAGACCCTCGGCGCCTGGACCGGCCCACTTCCCTCCCACTCCACAATCCCTCAGCCTCAGGGTGAAACCCACAACACCAGGACAGGCCCAGCCCCTACATCCCCCACCTACACTACCTCCCATCTTCATAGCCAGCATCACAGTGCCCAGATGGCTCCAGCTCCCTCACAACACGCAACTTCTCAGCCTCAAGATGAGACCCACAGTGCCCAGATGGACCCAGCTCCCTCCAGCCTTGCAACAGCCCAGCCTTGGGATGAGATCCATGGCCCCTGGACTGGCCCAGTTCCCTCCCGCCCCACAACCCCTCTGCCTCAGGACGAGAGCGAGAGTGACAGCACCTGGATGGACCCAGCTCGCTCCCACCCCACAACCCCTCAGTCTGAGGATGAGATTCACAGTGCCTGGAGGGACCCAGCTCCTTCCCATCCCACAACCCCTCAGCCTCAGGAGAAGAACCAGAGCGCCTGGACAGACCCAGCTCCCTCCCGTCCCACAACTCCTCAGTCTCAGGATGAGACCCACAGTGCCCGGAAGGGTTCGGCCCCTACATCCTCCTTCTACACAATCACCCAGCTTCCTAGCCAGCCCCACAGTGCCCAGATGGCTCCAGCTCCCTCCCAACCCACAACTTCTCCGCCTGAAGATGAGACCCAAAGTGCTGAGATGGACCCAGCTTCCTCCAGCCTTGCAACTGCCCAGCTTTGGGATGAGACCCTCAGCACCTGGACCGGCCCACTTCCCTCCCAGCCTACAACCTCTCAGGTTCAGGACGAGACCCACAGGGCTGACACGGGCCTAACTCCCATCCACCTCACAACCCCTCAGCCTCAGGACAAGCTCCACGGTGTCTGGATGGACCCAGGTCCCTCGCGCCCCACAGCTCCTCAGCCTCAGGACAAGACCCACAGCACCTGGATGGGCCCAGCCTCCCCTTCTGAGTTCCAGATCAAGCCCCCTGGCACCCAGGTGCCATGCACCAGCCCAGCAGTTAATGGGATGGGTTGTGCCAAGACACTTGCAGCACCCTGGCTGCCAGGCACCCTGACTGCACAGACAGGTAGGTGCAGGGGCCTGTTCCCAGCAGCGGTCCAAAGCCTTGGGTTGGGTAGGGCGTGTAGACATTGTCTAGACACCAAAGCCTCTTGTAAATGTCCCTGGGGGTGTGTGTTGGGGGGGGATTGTACTAGGGCCTCCTAGGGTGATAGCACCCTCCCTAGACCGGCCGGGCCGGACCCAGTGCACCCATAACCCATGCTTCTCCCCAGTGACACCAATCCCACACCATCCCACGTTGGGAAGCCCCAGGACTTTGCACCCATTATCCACCATTGTGGGGGTAAACTGAGGCACGAGTGAGTCAGTGCCTAAGTTGGGGGGAAAAACCCAGGAGTCCTGTCAGCTTATCCCCCTCCCTCCCCTACCCACTACACCCCCATGCCAGAGCTGGGATAGAACCCAGGAGTCCTGGCTCCCAGTTCCCCCTTGCCCTGGTTCTAACCATTAGATCCCACTCCCCTCCCTGAGCTGCCTTGGCATGTGCAGTAGCAGAGAAGGCCATTGTCAGTGGGGAGGGTTGGCAGCCAGGTATTCCCTGGGCCCTGTTGGTTGGGGGTGGTGTGTGTGGGGGTGTCTCTCTGGCTCAGAGCTTTACAGGTGGTTTCCTTGTGTCCCATCCCACAGATGCTGCCTCCATGCCGGGCCAACCTCAGGAAACCATCCTGGAGATGCTGCATCCTGCCACCCACTCTCTCCCAGCTACTGCCTTCCCTCCAGCCACCCCCTCAGCCGGGGCCCCACCACCTCCAGCCACTATTCCCCCCACCTCCCGCCCTCAGGCCAGCACCCCTCCTGCCCCACCTCTGGCCCACAGGGCCGTGGCCATGCCAAGGGAGACAAAGGCTCCTGTCAGGCAGGTGGGGGATTACCAGGAGCCAGGCCATGAATCTCCCCAGCTGCAGGAGCTGATCCAGGTGGTCCGGGAGCTGCGGGGGGACGTGCACGCCCTCGTCCACATCCAGCGGCAGGAGGGCCACTGGCTGGGCGCCATCGCTGGCAGCCTGGCTGAGCTGGCGGGGGCCGTGCGACAGTTGGTGGGGGAGCTGCCCAGACAGGGGCTTCGGGGGCAGAGCCAGCTCCCCACTTCAGCACGGCACAGGCATGGCCCTGCGCTCCCTAAAGACAGCCTGGCCTGATGCTTGCCCTCCACAGAGCCCTGCTGAGAGACAGACCCCCCCAGGGCTGCACACCCCTGCTGAGAGACAGACCCCTGCCTGCCCTGCTCCCCTCTGCTGAGAGACAGACCCCCCCAGCCTCCACTGCCCCCACCTCCAGTGCAGATGTTTCTGGGATCCCCCCGCAGATCAGGCCTGTCTGTCCCCCATGGTAGCATGGAGCTCTGGGCTGCGGGCATCAGTCTGAGCCCAGCCTGCAGTAAAGAGGAAGCAGCCGGAGCTGTGGCGTCTGGTTGTCTGTCTGTTCTGGGGAGCCCTGTTGGCAGCGGCTGTAAGCCCTGGGAGCCACAGCACGGGGTGCTGTGCAATGCAGGGGGGATGTGGGCCTTGGGGGTCCGTGCTGTGAGCACCCATCCTCCGGCCTGGCTGCCCATCCACAGTGCACGAGCTCTGGTCTAGGTCATCAGACTCCTTGGAGCAACGCCCCCTTATTGTGCTTGGCTTGGAGGCCTCTGCACTGTTCCCAGGGCAGGACCGTGTCCTCTGGACTGGCCCTTGGGCACCAGTGGCCCCCGGCAGTGAGCTGAGCCCAACCAGACGCCTGCGGGAGGCTTCGCCAGGCCCCCCTAGGGCACCGGGAGCCTTCCCAGCAGCCCCGGAGATGCGCGGCTAAGCCTCCAGCCCAGCCTCTGGCTCGCTGCCTCCTTGTCAGTCCAAGCTGAGCCCCCACTTTCCCCATAGGCAGCGACAAGCCCCCCAGTCCTTTGGCACCAGGCCGGCCATGCTGAGTCCCTACTCCCACCCCTGGCCTCTGCACCCCACCCCTGGGCTGTGAGCCCCACCCCCACCAACCCTTGGGCTCTGCACCACTTTCGCCCCCAGTTTTGGTCCCCCACTGCCCTGGTTCACCAGGCAGGAGCACAACAGCAGCCGTGGGTTCCAGTAGGAGCCCGGTTTGTCTGAACTCAGCCAGCGGCTGGCTCCCTTGGCCCTTTCCCCAGCAGGCCCAAAGGGACGGACTTCTCCACCCCCAAGCACACAACATGCCCTGGGGGGGGGGGGGGCCCTGGCCCACATAGTACAGGGAGCTGTAGGGGGGCAGTGCTGGGGGCCTGTGTTGCAGGGAGGGGGGTGGTGCTACCAGGGGATGCTCTTCCTTCACAGTGCTGCAAGCCATCTGTCCCCTCTGTGCTGTCCTCTGGGGGGAGGGGCCCCATTCCCTGCCCCCAGGATCCCTCTGCTGGAAGGGGAAGCAGTGAGGCACACAGCCCTTAGGGTCAGCCCCCTTGTTGTTGTGTAGGGGAGGGGGCTTGTGGATGGGCGGGGACCACCCCCCTGCACTCACTGGCACTGGGAAACAGAGCAAGGGGCCGGGAGCTTCTAAAGGTGTTACAAGGGAAAGGGAAAAAAATTGTTCTCCTTGGCCTCTGAGGATAGGAGAAGGAACAATGGGCTAGGACTGCAGCCAGGGAGGTTTGGGGTGGATATTAGGAAAAACTTCCTGCCTGTCTGGGGGGTGAAACACTGGAATAAATTCTGCTAGAGAAGGAAGTGGAGCCAATTGCAGAGATTCCGAGCTCAAGCAAAAGAGGAAGCAGGGCCAGAGCCTTGGGCCCCAGGACAGAGTCATGGAGTGGGGAGCTGCCCCCTGCCCCATCCCGTTTTAAACACCAGACCCCCCTTCTTGTCCTGTGCTGGGGAGAGACCCTAGGAGCCCTGCCTTGGCCTTCCAAGGGTGGCAGCTTGCAGAACTGTTGCTGGTGCCCAAAATGCCCAAAATGCCCTGCTGCTGGGCTTGGGGACGGAGTTTGGGTGCAGGAGGGCTGAGTGGTTGGGCTCGGGGAGGGCGTTTGGGTGCAAGAGGGGGTGCAGGAGCTTGAGGGGTGAAGGGAGGAGGGGTAGGATCTGGGAGGGTATGGGGGTGTTGCACTGATCTAGAGCATCCCCTCTGGCAGAGGCTTGGGGGTGGGAGTCAGGAGCAGCGCAGGGAGACACCGACACCCTTCGCCACAGGGCCACGTGCTGGCAGCCGCACAGTGAGTGTCCAGAAGCTGCTCTAGCCCAGCTGCACCGCTAGTGATGGGGGTGGGGGCAGTCAGGGTGTTTTAAATTGCCTGGGGGTGAGCAGGGAGATGCCTGGGGGAGGGGAGCGTGTGGGGTGGCAGGCGGGGATGGGGAGGAGCATGCGGGGTGGCAGGCGGGGATGGGGAGGGAGCGTGGGGGTGGCAGGCGGGGATGGGGAGGGGAGCGTGCGGGGTGGCAGGCAGGGCTGGGAGAGGGAGTGCGGGGTGGCAGGCGGGGATGGGGAGGAGGAGCGGGGGTGGCAGGCGGGGATGGGGAAGGGGAGCCTGCGGGGTGGCAGGCGGGGATGGGGGAAGGGAGTGCATGTGGTGGTAGGGGGAGGGGAGTGTGCGGGGTGGCAGACAGGCCCATACAATTCATTGCCTCTGCCCCCTACTGTAAATCACCAGACCCCACCCCCCTTTCACAGGGCCGGGCACCAGCAGATCCTACTCCCCTTCCACAGCTGGGGTGAGAACCCAGGAGTCCTGGCTCCCAGCAACTACCCTGCCCTGTCCCCTATAACCACCGAGTCCCACTCCTCTCCCAGAGCCAGGGCTAATGGGACCCAACTGCACCAGGACAGTGCTCCCACTGAGATCCCAGCCCCCTCCCTGTGGCGCAGGGTCACCACTGCCATGTCAGCAGGGTCACTGGCAGGAAACGCTCTAGACCGCAGAGCTGTGCCCTGCCCCAGGACGTGCTGAGCCAGCGCGAGGTGCGGGGAAGTGCCCTTGAGACCAGCCCGTGGGCCGGCCCCTCACTCCGGCTCCTCCCTCGCTGGCCGGCAGAGCCCTGCGCAGGCCATAAAAGGGGCTGCCCTGGGTGGGAGGGTGAGATGCTCTTGGCACCAGATCGTGGCAGGAAGGAGCCGCTCGCTGGGGCAGCCATGGACCTGCGGCTGGGCCTCTGGCTCTGCTTCGGTGAGGGCCCCCTGGAGGTGTCAGGCCCCGGCTCATTGGGGGAGGTGGTGGTGGGGATGGGCTGGGCCCTGATGGGGCTTCTCTGTGCACCAGGGTTAAGAGGGGGGCGAAGCAGCTGATGGGCAGCCGGCCTGGGGCTGCCCCGGACTCCTAGGTCCCAGCACCGGTCACTGTTGTGTCTGGCCCCAACTGCTCTGGACTTTGCCCCACCTGGTGCCACCTTCCTGCAGGTGCCGTGTTGGGGTGCGAGGGCCCCTCTCTGCTCCTGACAGTTTCCTCTTCTCTCCCCAGCTGCCAGCGTGGGAGTCTCTGCCCTCTCAGGTACGTACGTCTGGCCCCTCGGCCCCTGCCCTTTGCCCGAGCCCAGGCCAGGATCCCACCCCCTGGTGTCACGGCAGGGTCTGAGCAGAGGTGAGCACGACCTGCTTTGCAGAGTCATTGCTGTCCCGGCCCCGCCTTCCGTGACTTGCTCATTCACAGGGGCTGCACCAGGCGGTCGAGGTGTATGGGGAGGAGGGGAGGACTCTGGCTGGGCGTGCAGGCTCTGAGATGGGGCTGCTGGGTGTGAGGTGTTTTCAGCTCCAGGCTTGGATCAAAGGAATCGGGGGAAAGGCGAAGGATCAGGATGGGCCAGGGGATTGCGACATGCGGGGGGGAGGTGTTAAGGGAGCCATGTCCGGGCAGCACTGACCGGAAGCAGCTCCCGGAAGCAGTGGTACGTTCCCACTCTGGCCCAGTCTGCAGGCACCACCCCCACAGCTCCCATTGGCCACAGGTCCCAGCCAATGGGAGCAGTGGCAGCCTGCAGAGCCTCCTGGCTGCCCCTATGCATAGGATCCAGAGGGGAACGTGCTCACTGCTCTCTGGAGAGCAGCAGGGAGCCTGCCAGCTCCACCACCTGGACTGTCGATAGCCCAGTTAGCTGTGCCGACCGGAGCCTGGGGGGATTACTCTGTGGTGGGGCATTTTAATATTAATAATAAAAAAATAAATAACACCCCCTCCCAGACACCACCACATAACTTTCCACAGGGAGCTCCTCACTCGCCAAGCTGCCCCGTGTGTTCACACACAATCTAACTCCATCTCCCCGGTCACGGTGGCCCCTTGTGACGTAGTGGAGGTACCTGGCTGGTTTCTACGCTGGCTCTGTGGTAACCCCCACTGGCTGCCATCGGTACCACAGCCCAGAAGGACTGGAGATGAGTCATTATGCAAAGAGGGTCTCTCAACCTGTCTGACCAGCTACCCCCCAAGGAGAGAGACAGAGGAAGGGGAAATGCTGCCCTGGCTGGGGCAGGGCTGGAAGAGAGTTAGTTTCTGTCTGGGATCATGGAGGAACCAGCCTAAGCCAGGGGCTGGGATTTAGGGGCCCAATCTCCCCATCGCAAGGGGGGCTGAGGCATCCTAGACCTGCCCTGTAACCAGATTACATCGGTGCTGTGCTGTGCTGTGCTGTATCCTGGAGAAGGAATAAACTCCCTCCATTCTACGGGCTGGTGGAGTCTGTTCGTGCCATTACGGGGGTGCAGGAGTCAGGGGACCCCAACGCGTCGTCACACCCCTCTCCCCACGGAGCACCCCCTTGTTGTTCCACTGACCTGGGGCCCACATTGTATCCCAGCCCTGACCCAGCAGATGGGCCACATGCTGACACCCTGGTCCATGGAACCTGTCCAGGCTGGGCAGCATTGGGCAGTGTGGTTGCAAAAGAGCGCACCGGGAAGTGCAACCAGTTCCCCGGGTGGAGGGGGAGGCAGTGAGTGGTGTATGCAAATGAGCGGGGGCAGATAGGGACGTGCCCACCTTTTTCTGCCCTCCAACTGCCAGCCCTGGCTCCACAGCAGGGGCATGGCCCTGACTGCCCAGGCACCATGTGCTCTGCAGGCAGGCGGCCGATCTCAAGGGGAGACCCCCTCTCCATCTTTCCCCAGTGTGTGGAGTGTGTGGAGTAGAGGGCGGTTCTAGTCTCTGCTCTGTACATGGCTCTCGGTGTGACCAGGAGTAAATCAAGTCTTGGCTGCATGCCTCAGTTTCCCTTCTGCAAAGCAGGGGCAATGAGGCTTCAGCATGTCCTGGGGCTCAGTGACCTGCCCGTGCAGGCATGGAGGTGCAGGCCAAGGGCCCAGGGTCACGGGGGAAGCCCGTTCTGCCCTGTTCTGCACTTGCTGGCGATGCCTCGGGCTGGGCTGGGCCTTAACCCTGCACAGCCCTGGAGCAGGCGTCCCAACAGCTGTTTGCTTTGCCAGATGTCAGGCTGGTGGGGGGTCCCCATGACTGCGCTGGGCGAGTGGAGGTGCTTGTGGCCGGGCGCTGGGGCACCGTGTGTGATGACGGCTGGGACGAGAAGGACGTGGCCATGGTGTGCAGGCAGCTGGGCTGTGGGCAGGCTGTGGAGTCCCTGAGTAGCAGCGTGTTCGGCCCAGGGTCCGTGTCACAGCCTGTCCTGCTGACGGACGTGCAGTGCCAGGGGACGGAGGCGGCGCTGGGGAACTGCACGTACATGGATGCAGAGCACCTCTGTGAGCATGACGAGGATGCGGGGGCTCACTGCCAAGGTGAGCTGACCTGGAGCGGTTATGAACAGAAAACTCCTTCCTGCAGCAGGATTAGTGACCTCTGTGACGACGCGTTGGGGTCCCCTGACTCCTGCACCCCCGTAATGGCACGAACAGACTCCACCAGCTCGTAGAATGGAGGGAGTTTATTGTTTCTCCAGGATACAGCACAGCACAGCACCGATGTAATCTGGTTACAGGGCAGGCCTAGGATGCCTCAGCCCCCCTGGAGATGGGGGAGACTGGGCCCTAAATCCCAGCCCCTGGCTTAGGCTGGTTCCTCCATGATCCCAGACAGAAACTAAACTAACTCTATTCCAGCCCTGCCCCCCAGCCCGGGCAGCAATCCACCTTCCTTTGTCTCTCTCCTTGGGGGGTAGCTGGTCAGACAGGTTGAGAGACCCTCTTAGCATAATGACTCATCCTTCTGGGCTGTGGTACCGATGGCAGCCATTGGGGTTACCACAGAGCCAGCATAGGAACTAGCCAGGTACCCCACCACGTCACAGTTCTCCCCTCCGAGAGCGAACTGAGCAGGGTCACTCCACTCGTGACCTAGGGAAGTTCGGGTCCTCTGCGTGGGAACCCGCCCTGGGGACATGGGTGCTCCTTGACTGGGCCGGCCGTGGCAAGGCCCCACATGAATTGGCTTCCTCTGTCCACTCGCTGCATCGCTCCAGGGCGACTGGCACAGGCCTGTCCTCTGTGGTCGCACCCATCCTTCCGCTGGCCTTGATCTCTGGCCAGGGTCTCTCGGCCAGGGCCATGAGCCCAGCGAGCCTTCTCTGGACAGCCAGGCGGCCTCCACCCCGACGCTCCATCCCGGGAGGTCTTCCTCCCATAACTCTCTCAGCAAGCCCAGAGGCTCCTCTATACAGGGTAGGGGCCCCTGAGCAGCTTTCCTCCGTCTTGGGCCTTCCCGCCTCTGGCAGGAGTCGCAGGACCGGCCGTACGCTGCACGGCTGCGAATATTCCCGGCCAGTAGAAGTGTTGGAGCAGCCTCAGCCGGGTGCTCCGGATCCCGGTGGCCCGCAAAGGGGACGTTATGGGCCAAATACAGCAGCTTGAGGTGATACTTTGGGGACGACCAGCTGCCGCTGGACCCCATGCCCTCACCTTCCTGGGGGAAGCCATTCCCGGAACAGGAATCCCGCTCCCACAGGAATCTCTCCTGGCCTCCTCTCCCAGGGGCTGAGCTGCACGGAGGCCAGCCTCGCCCCTCAGCCTCTGCAAGGAGGGGTCTGCCTGCACCTCAGACTGGAATTCAGCCGCTGGGGCAGGGATCGGGACCTGTTCCCCACCTTTGCCTAGGTCCGGGGTCCCAGTTTGGCTGGACCCCGTGTCCACGGTGATGGGACCCTGAGGACCCTGCCAGGAGTCCTTCCCTGGATCCAGGTTGCCAGCCCCTCGCTGGCTCTGGCTACGGGCAGTGACTAGAGCCCGCTGGGATTCCTGGGGCCACTCCTCTAGGTCATTCCCCATTAGCACCTCCGTGGGCAAGTGCGGGTGCACCCCCACTTTCTTGAGACCTTCCTTGGCCCCCCATTTCAGATGCACCCTGGCTACGGGCACCTTAAACGGGGACCCGTCTATGCCCTTCAGGGTCAGCTGCGTGTGGGGTAGTATCCGGTCTGGGGCCACTATGTCAGATCGGGCCAGCGTCACCTCCGCCCCCATGTCCCAGAAACCCGTCACCTTCCTACCATCCACCTCCAGGGTATGAGGCACTTGCGCTCGCAGGGGCCGTCCTGCCCCACCCGGTACACGGAGAAATCCGCCTCCCGAGGGTCAGACCTCCCAGGGGTGCACTGAGCATCCTTCCCCCCACTCTGAGCTGAGGTTTGCCTGCCAGCCCCTGCCTCTGGGGCAGCCTGCCCTTCCTCCAGCCCCAGCCAGTTAACCCTGGAAAGTCCCAGGTCATGGGACCTGGTACACTGAGCCCTCTTGTGGCCTTTTGCCCACAGCGATGGCAAGTTAGGCTTTGGGCTGTCTCTGTCCAGGCCCTGGCTGGTTCTCTGGGGCACAGACGTCCTGTTCCTTGGGCTCGCCGTAGTTGACTCCTCCGTCGCTCAGCCGACATCCGGTCTCTGTGCGATTCCCTTTCTCTCCGGGACTCCGTTCACACCCGGACCGGCTCTCCGTGAACTCATCTGCCAGTCTCCCGGCCTCCTGGGGGGTCTCTGGTCTTCGGTCCTTGAGCCACAGCCTCAATCTGGGTGGGCATGCTTCATAGAACTGCTCCATCATGAACAGCTTGAGCAGCCCCTCTGCAGTCTGGGCTCCGACTCCAGACACCCACTTGCGGCAGTATTGCGCCAGGCGGGAGGCCAGGTCCACAGGTCTCCCCGTGGCTCCTCTGCACCTCCCGGAACTTCCTCCTGTACATCTCGGGGGTCAGCCCGAACTTGTGCAGCAGGGCCTCCTTGACTCGGTTGTAATCCCCTGGCTGTAGGTCTTCCAGCTGATGGAGCACCCCGGTGGCCTCCTGGTTCAGTGCAGGGATGAGCTCCTGCAGCCAGTCAGCTGGGGGGACCCGTTGCAGTCCACAGGCCCTCTCAAAGGAGCTGAGGAACCCGTCTATGTCGCCCATGTCCTTCAATTGGGCCACCACGAGCTTCTCCAAGCATCTGGCCGCCCGGCCTTTGGGGCTCATCTGCACTCGGCGCAGTTGGGGCCCTGCCGCTCTCCGCTCGGCCATGGCCAGCTCATGCTGCCGCTGCTCTCTACGGTCCTGGACTTCCAATTCCTTCATCTGCAGCTGGATTTCTAGCCGCCGCAGCTCCGAGGGGTTGGACCCCCCCCCTGGGTGGACTACGGTGTGACGACGCGTTGGGGTCCCCTGACTCCTGCACCCCCGTAATGGCACGAACAGACTCCACCGGCCCGTAGAATGGAGGGAGTTTATTGTTTCTCCAGGATACAGCACAGCACAGCACAGATGTAATCTGGTTACAGGGACTGCAGCCAAGAGGCCTCAGTGCCCCCCTCTGAGATGGGGGGGTGGCTGGGCCCTACAATCCCAGCCCCTGGCTTAGGCTGGTTCCTCCATGATTCCAGCCAGAAACTAACTAACTCTTCCAGCCCTGCCCCAGCCAGGCAGCATTCCCCCTTCCTTTGTCTCTCTCCCTGGGGGGTAGCTGGTCAGACAGGTTGAGAGACCCTCTTAGCATAATGACTCATCCTTCTGGGCTGTGGTACCGATGGCAGCCATTGGGGATTACCACAGAGCCAGCATAGGAACTAGCCAGATACCCCCACTACGTCACATACGGCTTGCAGTGCTCCCCTGGGAGGCAGTCCGGTCTCTTCGGCGGCCTCCAGCGCTCCGCCCCCTCTCCGAGCCTGACACGCTCCCAGTGGGGGTCTGGCTGTTCCCACGGGGACAGGATCCCAGCCCTGTGGCTGGTCATTCTCTTCCAGCCGGGCAATCAGCTGGGCCTTGGTTGCGCTCCGCACAGGCAAGCCCCTCTCTCTGCACAGCTTCACCAGCTCTGCCTTCAGCAGTTGGGTATAGGCCATCTCCCGCTGGTCCTCGGTGCAGACTCACCAGTCTAGTGCTGCTGCGCCCACGATTCTCAGGAACCGCCGCTCTGTTTCCAGCACGCCTGGTTCCATGGCTCTTGCTTCTACTGCGCCTAGTCACTCGCCGCTGGATGCTCCATCCACGGGGTGCAGTGCATCCCGCTCCTGACACCAGTGTGACGACGCGTTGGGGTCCCCTGACTCCTGCACCCCCGTAATGGCACGAACAGACTCCACCAGCTCGTAGAATGGAGGGAGTTTATTGTTTCTCCAGGATACAGCACAGCACAGCACCGATGTAATCTGGTTACAGGGCAGGCCTAGGATGCCTCAGCCCCCCTGGAGATGGGGGAGACTGGGCCTAAATCCCAGCCCTGGCTTAGGCTGGTTCCTCCATGATCCCAGACAGAAACTAAACTAACTCTATTCCAGCCCTGCCCCCCAGCCCGGGCAGCAATCCACCTTCCTTTGTCTCTCTCCTTGGGGGGTAGCTGGTCAGACAGGTTGAGAGACCCTCTTAGCATAATGACTCATCCTTCTGGGCTGTGGTACCGATGGCAGCCTTTGGGGGTTACCACAGAGCAAGCATAGGAACTAGCCAGGTACCCCCACTACGTCACAACCTCACACACTGCCCGCGACTGACAGCCCCCAGCAGGGCCGGGAGTCAAGACTCCTGGGGTCCATCTCTGGTTCTGGGATGGGAGTGGGGCCTAGTGGGTTGGGGGCTGGGAGCCAGGACTCCTGGGGTCTGTCCCTGGCTCTGGGAGGGGAGTGGGGCCTAGTGGGTTGGGGGCTGGGAGCCAGGACTCCTGGGGTCTGTCCCTGGCTCTGGGAGGGGAGTGGGGCCTAGTGGGTTGGGGGCTGGGAGCCAGGACTCCTGGGGTCTGTCCCTGGCTATGGGAGGGGAGTGGGGCCTAGTGGGTTGGAGGCTGGGAGCCAGGTCTCCTGGGTTCTGTTCCTGGCTCTGGTAGGTGTCACCTACATACACTAGGGCAGGGCACCCACCTTGTCCCAGTTCCTAGAGGTCAAGGAACCCCGACCTGCTCCCAGTTCCTAGGGGCCTGTGGGAAAGGCACCTGCCCTCCCCCAGGCCCTGGGGCCCAGGGAGGAACCTGGGGCTTTGCAGGGGATTTGCACCAATGAAAGAGCCTGACAGTGGTACCTAGATCTGAACACACCCCCTAAGTGTGCAGGGCTCTCTGATGGCTCACCCTGGGGACCCGCGGCTCTGCCTCTGGCTCTGCTTTGGTGACAATGTCACTGGGTGCGTAAGGCGCCTGCCAGCTGAGTGTTTCCCTGGTGGGAGCACATAGAGCTCGCCTGTTCTCCCCCTGGGCTGAGCCTGGCCCTGCTGAGTCCCCTGCACAGAGAGTGTGGATCAGTCTGTGCTTGTAGGACCCCGATGGGGCTGGTCTGTGCACAAGAGTTAGGAGCAGGTGTAACATACCAGGTGATCGGGGCACCGCTGAGAGGGTCAAATCAGGGAGAATTGCTTACAGCCAGGGTTACTTACAGCCCTAGACTGGGGTCCTTCTCTATAAGGCGCCAAGCCAGTCACACACAAACAACTTCAGCTGCCAGTGTGGCCAGTAGGAAGTCACACACGCAATCCCCTTAGACACTCCAGCTGCACCTGTGCCACAGCCGGCACCGCTCCTTACACAGAGGAGGGGTTATTAAACCAATGTCACTGACTCCAAACAGGCTCTCCTGGTCCCAAGGGCCAGCCCCAGTCCCGGCTCAATTTATACCTCGGCTCTTACCCAAAAGCGCACACTGGGCCAGGCCTTTAGCATCTAAAATCTAAGGGTGTATTAATAAAAGGAAAGACAAGGTGGAGAATGAGATTGTTAAAGCGATCACATTACATGCGCCAATCACCAAGTTCCTGATGCAGGCCTAGCAGAGATGTAACAACCTGCTAGTTTAACAGTCTCTGGAGTGCATGGATGGTAGGCCGGGTCAACGCTCCTTCCCAGCGCTCTGTCTCTGGCAAAGGTTCTTCTGGAGCGGAGAGTAAGCCCCGGATCTTTTTCTAACCTTGCCCCTGCAGAGGGAATTCCATTGTCCCCATGGGTGCTGGGCCTCCCAAAATGGGGCTGGTCACATGACCACTAAACTAGTTTAAGGCTATATCTATACTGCAGGTTATTTTCGGAAGAAGGTACGCAAATGGTGAACCGCAATTTGCATACCTTTACCTGATCCTTTTTTCAGAAGAGGCTTTTCCGACATTTGGCCCATCTACACGGGGGCCAAATGTGGGGAAAACCTCCTCTTTCAGAATATCCCTTATTCCTCATAGACTGAGAGATATAGGGCCTCCAAAAGAGCGCACCCACTTTTTCGGAAACTGATCCAAAAGGTATCCTGGAAAAACTCTATAGTGACATAGCCCATGTCCTTTCTAGACAAGGAGCCAGGGAGTATCCAGGTGTGTCCTTTGCAGACAAAGGGCCATCGTGTGCTCCTCAGGTGTTAATTGGCAACGCTTAAGAGCCTTTGTCCATGCAGCATTCACTATTCATTGGGCCACACCTCCCCAACCAATAGGTGGATGATGCCTTCTGCTGTCTCCCAGTCAGAGAACATTAAAAATATAAGTACAGAGCCTGTATCCGTAACTTGACACATGAAAATGTATATGAGCAGCGTAGACAGAATCAGCAAAGTACGAGCTCTCCTTAGACGCCTGCCATGACCCATCTTACACAGAATTTGGGGCAAACCCACCAGTGGGAGCAGCAGTGATCTGCCTGCTCACATTAAAATCCAATAACATCACAGTGGGGCAGAGCAGCTCCTGGGCAGCCAGCCTGGCACCACCTTCCTGCAGGTGCTATGAGGGGGGGAAGCTTTGGGGTGGTGCAAGGCAATGGGAATGAGGAGCTGCCCTAGGGCAGTCCCAGCATGCAATGGGAGCAAGGCGGCTGCCTGGGTTCAAGCACACAACAGGAACAAACTGGAGCGTGGCTCTAAGACTGTGGTGTCCAACCAGTTCTGAAGCAGTAGCCACTATAGCAGACGAGCTACAGTCAACCAGCTACATAGTTCAAGCCAACTAGCCACACTTAACTGGCCAAATAGCCACATGTGGCTAGTGGCTGGGGCAGGGCTACTCAGCTTTGGAAGCCCTGGAGGCTGCAATGATACTCACAGCACCTGCCGAGGGCCACAACTTAAGTGTGGTTGCATGTGCATGCAAACAGCTTCTTTCACACTGACAGGTATGAATACAAAGATTAAGGCAAGACTACACAACTGTAAGTCAGTTCTGCCGATATTAATAAAATGCAACAGTTACCCGATTTCCACCCGTATTGCACTTGTAATGAGCAATGACAGTCCAGGGATTTAACTACTAAAACACATCTCAACAGAAGACCGTTATAGACAGTGACCACTTTTTTGTTTGGCTCCCACCCATGGGCTGCAGACAAACGGGCCTTGGGCCACATGCCGCCCACGAGCCATGTGTTGAGTAGCCCTGGGCTAGGGCATTGGATACCACAGTTCTAAGAGCTACCTGCTATGAGGCTTCTTGCCGCGGGATCCATTCTCTTGGTGGGGGACCTCCTCTTTTTCTCCAAGCCCCAGCCGCTCTGGTTTGTCTTTGTGCTCATGGTCCCAGCCTGCACTGGGATCTGCCTGACACCCTGCGCTGGATCCAGGGGAGCAAAAGCATCAGCTACTTATTTATTTATTTGTTTATTTCCTGCCTGAGCAACTCTCACCAAGAAGTGCCCAGCTCCCCACTCCTGCTGTGTGTGTGTTAACACCCAGTCTAGCCCCACCTCTCAGGTCAGGGTGGCCCCTCTCCCCATGGGGTGTCCCCTTGTTGTCCCACTGACCTGGGGTCCACATTGTATCCCAGCCCTGATCCAGCACATGGGCTACATGCTGAGAGTAGGGCCCGAGGACACTGTCCAGGCTGGGCAGCATTGGGCAGTGCGGATGCAACTGAGTGAGCCGGGCAGTGCAACCAGTTTCCCCAGGGACGGAAGGAGGGGCAATGAGCGGGGGCAGGTAGGGACACGCCCACCTTGCTCTGGTGTAAGCCTGAGTCTTCGCCTCCAGCTCTGACTGCCCAGGAGATCTCCAGGCAGGCGGCCGATCTCCAGGGCAGACCCCGCATCTCTCCCCAGGGATGCGGGGCGCACTGGGTGCTCAGTGCACATGCTGCTGACTGGAAACGGGGCGAGGGGCACTGGGAAGAGCTAGTGGGGAAGGGACAGACGGGGAGCCAGGAGTCCGGACCCACCCTTGTCTTGGTCACTGTGCTCCATGAGCCAGTGACTAAGCTTCTGTCCTCGGCTCTGGGAGAGGAGTAGCGGTTAGGTGAGGGAGGCTAGAAGCGGGATGGGCAGGGTTCTGTCCCTGGCTCTGGGCAGAGAGTGGTGACTAGTGGTTAAAGGGGAAGGGGGAGGTTGTATTCCCTCCTCTGTACAAGGCTCTTGGTGTGACCAGGAGTAAGTCAAGTCCTGGCTTGTGCCTCAGTTTCCCTTCTCCAAAGCAGGGGCAATGAGGCTTCAGCATGTCCTGGGGCTCAGTGACCCGCCTGTGCAGGCATGGAGGTGAGGGCGAAGAGAACAGAGTTACTGGGGAAGCCCATTCTGCCCAGTTCTGCACTCACTGGTGATGATCGGGCTGGGCTGGGCCTTTAGCCCCTGCAGCATCTGGTGCTCCCCTGCAGCCCTGGGGCAGGCGTCCCAGCTGCTGTTTGTTTTGCCAGATGTCAGGCTGGTGGGGGGCCCCCACAGCTGTGCTGGGCGAGTGGAGGTGCATGTGGCCGGGCGCTGGGGCACCGTGTGTGACGATGGCTGGGACGAGAAGGACGTGGCCGTGGTGTGCAGGCAGCTGGGCTGTGGGCAGGCCGTGGGAGCGACGAATAGCAGCGTGTTCGGCCTGGGCCCCGAGTCTCAGCCTGTCCTGATGATGGATGTGCAGTGCCAGGGGACAGAGGCGGCGCTGAGGAACTGCACCTACAAGCATGCAGAGAACCTCTGTGAGCACTTCGAGGACGTGGGCGCTCGCTGCCAAGGTGAGCTGGCCTGGAGAGCCCTGGATCAGAGGAGGGATGGGTGGACGCCTGGGTTCCCAGGGCGGGGGCTGGGCTCTGACTGAGCAGCCTTGCTGGGTGAGTGCTGCACGGTCTGCCCTGGTGGCAGGTAGGGACATGGCACGTCCTGGGGTTGTGAGAAGCAGGGCCTGGGTGCCGCTTCCTGGTAGGGTTGCCAGATGGTTTCAACAAAAATACCGGACACACTTGCCATGACACCACAATGGCACATCACATCTTATTTAGGAAATACTGGACATTTATATTTTCTCAATACTGGACTGTCCGGTTCAAAACTGGACACCTGGCAACCCTACTTCCTGGACATGATCAGTGTCCACACGACCCCCTGTGACTGACACCCCCCAGCAGGGCCGGGAGCCAGGACTCCAGGGGTCCATCGCCGGCTCGGGGAGGTGTCACCTAGACAGGCTAGGGCAAAGCACCCACCTTGTGCCAGTTCCTAGCGCTTTAGCCACCCCAACCTGTTCCCAGTTCCTAGGGGCCTGTGGGAAAGGCACCTGCCCTCACCCAGGCCCTGGGGCTCAGGGAGGATCTGGGGGCTTGCAGGGCCTTTTCGCCAGTGAAAGAGCCTGACACAGTCATACCCGGATCCTCTGTGTATTAAGAGTCACCCAAGCAGCACAGGCGAAGTGTGCAGGGCTCCCTGACAGCTTGCCCTGGGGAGCCATGGACTGCGGCTCTGCCTCTGCTTTGGTGAGGGTGCCACTGTCTGCATAAGGCACCTGCCAGCTGGCTGCATCCCTGGTGGGGGCACACAGAGCTCGCCTGTTTTCCCTTGGGCCTGTGGCTGAGCCCTGCCCTGTGGCCCTGCACAGGGAGTGGGGCTCAGTCTGAGCTGGCGGGCCCAGGCCCTGATGGGGCTGCTTGGTGCACCAGGGTTAGGAGCAGGGTGGAGCAGCTCCTGGGCAGCCGGCCTGGGGCTGCCTCGGTCTCCTGGCTCCCATCACCTGTCTCCCATCACCTGCCTTGTCTGGGCCTGAGTGCTCTGGACTATGCCCCGCCTAGAGCCACCTTCCTGCTGGTGCTGTGGGGCCTGATGTCTGTCTCCCCGGCATCTGCCGTTTGGCAGAGCCCAGGCCTGGATCCCACCCTCTGTCATCACAACATGCCCTGAGCAGAAGTGGCCACCGCCGTGCTGTGGGGTGGTGGCTGCCCTAGGGCAGCTCCCAGCATGCAATGGGAGCAAGGTTGCTGCCCATATGCAGGTTCCAGCATCCAATGGGAATGAGGTGGCTGCCCAAGCAAAGGTCCCAGCATGCAATGGGAGTGAGGAGGCTGCCTGGGTTCAAGCACAGAACTAGAGCCAGCTGGAGCATGGCACTAGACGTTCCCTCCTATGGGACTCCTTGCTGTGGGGCCACTCCCCAGGGAAGGTGACATCACCTTGTTCCTCCAGCCCCACCCGCTCTGGTTTGTCTTTGTGCTGCTGGTCCCATCCTGCACTGGGATCTGCCAGACACGACCCCACTGCACCCCACCCCACCCCACTGCACTATACGAAGAAGCCCCCTGCTCTCCCAGCCCTCTGTGCATTAAAACAGAATCTAGCCCCATCTCTCAGGTCAGGGTGGCCCCTCTCCCCACTGGGTGCCCTCTTGTTGTCACACTGACCCAGGCTCCCACTGTGTCCCTGCCCTGACCCAGCGCATGGGGCACATGCTGTGATCATGGTGTTCGGAGTGTGGGCGAGTCACTGGGCCCTGCACCCCCATCCACAGCCAGACGAGACTCTCAGCCGGCAGGTAGAACAGAAGGTTTATTGGTTGATGGGGACACAGCGTAGCACAGACTGGTTGTTACCAGGAGCATTCAGTACAATCCATCGTGGGCAGAGGGGGGCCCAGAGCCAGGGCCCCTGCCCGGTCCCCCTAGCCAGGTAGACTCCCCTCTCCCTAAGCCAGCCGGAAACTCTCACACCCCCAGCAACTGGTCACAGCCCTCTAGGCAGCCCCTCTTCTTCCTTTGTCCTGCTTCCCAGGCAGAGTGCCCCCTGACTGAACCCTCCATCTAGCTCAGGGGTCTGGATGGCCTGGGCCATTCCCTATGCGCCTCCCTCAGGAGTCCTCCCCCAGAGATCCCATCCCCTGCTGGGCACTGCACACACAGAGTCGCTGCAGAGCAGCACAGGAGAGCAGGAATCACATGCAGCACAACAAAGCAACCAGTGAATCCACAACCAGAGTGACACCGTGACTACAAGAGTGGGCACAGTCCCCACTGCGTCACACGCAGCCATGGACACAGTGGCTACATCTACACTGCAAGGCTACATCTACACTGCATGGCTGTTTTTGTGCAAAAACCTGCAGAATGTCCACACCTCAAATACGTTTTTGCGCAAGTAAACCGAGGGCTTTTACCAGTGTAGGTAAACCTCCTTTTACGAGGCATAACTCCTTTTTGCGCTACAGCTGTTGCTCAATAAGGCACGTATGGATGCTCCGCAGGGGTTTTTGCGCAAAAAACCCTCTGGGAAAAAGCACAGGTGCTCTGATGGCCATTCTGTGAATGGCCATCAGAGCTTTCTTGCGTAAGAGCACCCATGCAGTGTGGACGGGCTCTTGCGCAAGAAGTTTTTGCGGAAAAACTCTTGCGTAAAAGAATTCTGGTGCAAGAAGCCTGCGGTGTAGACGTAGCCAGTCAGTGTGGTTGCAAATGACAGAGCTGGGCACTGCAACCAGTTCATCTGGAGGGGCAGTACATCATGCATGCAGATGAGCAGGGGCAGGTAGGGACAGGTGCAGCTGGCACTGGGGTGAGTCAGGGTCTCTCCCTTAAAACTACCAGCGCTGATCCCACAACAGGGGCACGATTGTGACTGCTCAGGAGCCGTGTGCTCTGCCGGCAGGCGGCCGATCTCCAGGGCAGACCCCCCATCTCTCCCCAGTGACGCAGAGAGAGCTGGGTTTTCAATGCACATGCTGCTGAGTGGAAACGGGGGTGAGAGACACTGGGAAGAGCTGGTGGGTACGGGACAGATGGGGAGCTAGGAGTCCGGACCCAGGGTGGCTAGAAATAGGGGTGGGCAGGCATCTGTCCCTGGCTCTCGGCAGAGAGAGGGGTCTAATGGTTAGAGTGGAGGGACGTTATATTCCCTGCTCTATTCAAAGTTTACTGTGTGATTAGGAGTAAGCCAAGTCCTGTCTCTGTGCCTCAGTTTTCCTTCTGCACAGCAGGGGCTCTGATTCTGTGCCCCTCTTTGGGGCTCAGTGACCGGTAGGGGCTGGAGGCAAATGCAGGCGAGGGGCCCAGGGTCATGGGGGAAGCCCGTTCTGCCCCGTTCTGCACTCACTGGCGATGCCTTGCGCTGGGCTGGGTCTTCAGCCCCCGCGGCCCGGAGCAGGTGTCCCAGCAGCTGTTTGCTTTGCCAGATGTCAGGCTGGTGGGAGGCCCCCACGACTGCGCCGGGCGAGTGGAGGTGCTTGTGGCCGGGCGGTGGGGTACCGTGTGTGACGACGGCTGGGACGAGAAGGACGTGGCCGTGGTGTGCAGGCAGCTGGACTGTGGGCAGGCCATGGGAGCAACGAATAGCAGAGTGTTCGGCCCGGGCCCCGAGTCACAGCCTGTCCTGATGATGGACGTGCAGTGCCAGGGGACGGAGGCGGCACTAAGGACCTGCACCTACAAGCATGCGGAGAACCTCTGTGAGCACTTCGAGGACGTGGGTGCTTGCTGCCAAGGTGAGCTGGCCTGGAGAGCCCTGGGTCAGGGGAGGGATGGGTGGACACCTGGGGTCCCGGGGGGGGGGTGGGCTCTGACTGAGCGGCCTTGCTGGGTGAGTGCTACACGGTCTGACCTGGTAGCAGGGAGGGACCCGGCAGTTTCTGGGGTTGGGACAAGCAGGGCCTGGGCACCGCTTCCTGGACATGGTCAGCATCCACACAAACCCTCTGTGACTGACACCCCCCAGCAGGGCCAGGAGCCAGGTCCTCAGGGGTACATCCCTGGCTCGGGGAGGTGTCACCTAGACAGGCTAGGGCAGGGCACCCACCTTGTGCCAGTTCCTAGAGCTTTAGCCACCCCAACCTGTTCCCAGGTCCTAGGGGCCTGTGGGAAAGGCACCTGCCCACACCCAGGCCCTCGGGCTCAGGTAGGAATCTGGGGACTCACAGGGCCTTTTCGCCAGTGAAAGAGCCTGACACAGTCATACCCGGATCCTCTGTGTATTAAGAGTCACGCAAGCAGCACAGGCGAAGTGTGCAGGGCTCCCTGACAGCTCGCCCTGGGGAGCCATGGACTGCGGCTCTGCCTCTGCCTCTGCTTTGGTGAGGGTGCCACTGGCTACGTAAGGCGCCCGCCAGCTGGCTGCGTCCCTGGTGGGGGCATACAGAGCTTGCCTGTTTTCCCTTGGGGCTATGGGTGAGCCCTGCCCCGTGCCCCCGCACAGGGATCAGGGCTCAGTCTGAGCTGGCAGGGCCAGGCCATGACAGGGCTGCTCTGTGCACCAGGGTTACGAGCGGGGTGGAGCAGCCGATGGGCAGCTGGCCTGGGGCTGCCGCAGTGTTCTGGGTCCCAGCACCTGTCACTGCCGTGTCTGGCCCCAACTGCTCTGGACTCTGCCCCGCCTGGCCTCACCTTCCCACTGAAGCCGTGGGGCCCACTACTGATGATTTCGCCTCTTTGCCCCAACCACCGGCCTGGGAGTGTCTGTCTCCCCCAGCATCTGCACTTTGGAGAGCCCAGGCCAGGGTCCCACCCACTGGCATCATAGTATGGCCTGAGCAGAGGTGGCCACAGCCAAGCTCTGGAGAGGCGGCTGCCCTAGGGCAGGTCCCAGCATGCAATGGGAGTGAGGCGGCTGCCCGGGTTCAAGCACAGAACCAGAGCAAAGTGGACTGTGGCACTAGGATTTGAGGGCAGCCTTCAACTTCCTTAAGGGAGGTTCCAAAGAGGCTGGAGAAAGGCTGCGCGCACAGTAGTGACGGATGCAGAACAAGGAGCAATGGTCTCAAGCTGCGGTGGGAGAGGTCCAGGTTGGATATTAGGAAAAGCTATTTCACTAGGGGTATGTCTACACTAGCCACCTAGTTCGAACTAGGGAGGCTAATGTAGGCATTCAAAGTTGCAAATCAAGCCCAGGATTTAAATATCCCGCGCTTGATTTGCATCTTCCCGGCCGGTCGCCATTTTTGAAATTTACAAGTCCAGACTAACTGCCTGCGTCTACATGCGGCAGGGACCCGGTATTTCGAATTAAAGCCCTAAATCGAACTAGCCGTTAAACCTCCTTGCAGGCATCACAACCACTGGCATCACAGCATGGCCTGAGCAATGGTGACCACAGCCGAGCTTTGGGGTGGCGGCTGCGCTAGGGCAGGTCCCAGCATGCAATGGGAGCGAGGCGGCTGCCGGGGTTCAAGCACAGAACCAGAGGAAACAAGTGTGGCACTAGGAGCACCCTGCTGTGGGACTCCTTGCCGTGGGGCCGTTCCCCTGGGAAGGTGACATCACCTTGTTCCTCCAGCCCCACCCGCTCTCCTTGTGCTGCTGGTCCCATCCTGCACTGGGACCTGCCAGACACGACCCCACACCACACCACTCTCCAAGCCCCCTGTGTGTTAAAACCAAATCTAGCCCCATCTCTCAGGTCAGGGTGGCCCCTCTCCCCACTGGGTGCCCTCTTGTTGTCACACTGACCCAGGCTCCCACTGTGTCCCTGCCCTGACCCAGCGCATGGGGCACATGCTGTGATCATGGTGTCCGGAGTGTGGGTGAGTCACTGGGCCCTGCACCCCCATCCGCAGACAGACGTGACTCTCAGCCGGCAGGTAGAACAGAAGGTTTATTGGTTGACGGGGACACAGCGTAGCACAGACTGGTTGTTACCAGGAGCATTCAGTACAATCCATCGTGGGCAGAGGGGGGCCCAGAGCCAGGGCCCCTGCCCGGCCCCCCCCAGCCAGCAGACTCCCCTCTCCCTAAGCCAGCCGGAAACTCTCATACCCCCAGCAACTGCTCACAGCCCTCTAGGCAGCCCCTCTTCTTCCTTTGTCCTGCTTCCCAGGCAGAGTGCCCCCTGACTGAACCCTCCACCTAGCTCAGGGGTCTGGATGGCCTGGGCCATTCCCTATGCGCCTCCCTCAGGAGTCCTCGCCCAGAGATCCCATCCTCCGCTAGGCACTGCACACACACACACATCCCCCATTGTGCGTGCGCGCACACACACACACACACACACACACACACACACACACAGTCACTACAGAACAGCACAGGACAATAAGAATCACATACAGCACCACAAAGCAACCAGTGAGTGCACAACCGGAGTGACACTGTGGCTACAAAAATGGTCACAGTCCCCACTGCGTCACACGCCCATGGACACTCTCCAGGCTGGGCAGCACTGGGCAGTGCGGATGCAAATGACAGAACCGGAGAGTGTAACCAATTCCCCCGGGCAGGGGCAGTCAGTGGTGTATGCAAATGAGCGGGGGCTGGTAGGGACAGGTGCAGCTGGCACTGGAGTGAGTCAGGGTCTCTTCCCTCCAACTATCAGAGCTGGCCCCACAACGGGGGCATGGCCCTGACTGCCCAGGAGCCGTGTGCTCTGCCAGGAGGCAGCTGATCTCCAGGGCAGACCCCCCATCTCTCCCCAGTGACGTAGGGAGTGCTGGGTGTTCAATGCACATGCTGCTGAGTGGAAACGGGGCGAGGGGCACTGGGAAGAGCTGGTGGGGAAGGGACAGACGGGGAGCCAGGAGTCCAGTCCAGACCTGTCCTCGTCTTGGTCCCCGTTCCCCATGAGCCAGTGACCAAGCTTCTGTCCTCCTCTCTGGAGGGGAGTAGGGACTCGTGTTTAAAGGCAAAGGTGGCTAGAAGCAGGGGTGGGCAGGGATCTGTCCCTGTCTTTGGGTAGAGAGTGGGGTCTAGTGGTTAGAGTGGAGGGACGTTATATTCCCTGCTCTATTCAAAGTTTACTGTGTGATTAGGAGTAAGCCAAGTCCTGTCTCTGTGCCTCAGTTTCCCTTCTACACAGCAGGGGCTCTGATTCTGTGCCCCTCTTTGGGGCTCAGTGACCGATAGGGGCTGGAGGCAAATGCAGGCAAGGGGCCCAGGGTCACGGGGGAAGCCCGTTCTGCCCCGTTCTGCACTCGCTGGCGATGCCTCGCACTGGGCTAGGCCTTCAGCCCCCGCAGCCCAGAGCAGGTGTCCCAGCTGCTGTTTGCTTTTGCAGATGTCAGGCTGGTGGGGGGCCCCCACAGCTGCGCCGGGCGAGTGGAGGTGCTTGTGGCCGGGCGCTGGGGCACCGTGTGTGACGATGGCTGGGACGAGAAGGACGTGGCTGTGGTGTGCAGGCAGCTGGGCTGTGGACAGGCCGAAGGAGCGATGATTAGCAGCACGTTCGGCCCGGGCCCCGAGTCACAGCCTGTCCTGATGATGGACGTGCAGTGCCAGGGGACGGAGGCGGCCCTCAGGACCTGCACCTACAAGCATGCGGAGAACCTCTGTGAGCACTTCGAGGATGTGGGCGCTCGCTGCCAAGGTGAGCTGGCCTGGAGAGCCCTGGGTCAGGGCAGGGACGGGCGGACACCTGGGGTCCCAGGGCGGGGACTGGGCTCTGACTGAGCAGCCTTGCTGGGTGAGCGCTGCACGGTCTGCCCTGGCAGCAGGGAGGGACATGGCAGGTCCTGGGGCTGGGAGAAGCAGGGTCTGGGCATCGCTTCCTGGACATGGTGAGTGTCCACACAACCCCCCGTGACTGACACCCCCCAGCAGGGCTGGGAGCCAGGGTTGCCAGGTGTCCGGTTTTGAACTGGACAGTCTGGGGTTTGAGCTTTCTGTCCAGGAAACAAATTGAGAAAATACCGGACATAGAAATGTCTGCTATTTCTAATTATGTTTCTATTAATATCATGAGTATCAGTACGTAGTTGCGTATTGCCTGGCTGGTACACATGCTCATGGTGCGTGAGCATGTCTACCAGCCAGGCAGTATGCAACTACACAGTAGAGAGGGCGGGGGACGGGCAGGGCCGGGATGGATTCCCCGGGGCCAGATTCGCCCGTGTGCCCCGCCGGGACCATGCGCGAGACGGGCAGCACCCCGGGATCTGCATGCGCCCGGGCCAGCCTTGCTCCCCGCTGGCCGGTTCTCTCTCCTACTACTCCCCCTCCGGCCAGCCCCGCTTCCCCCAACTCCCTCCCAGCCAGCCCCGCTCCCCTTCCAGCTGGTCTCCCCCCACCATCTGAGATCAAGTGTGCCCAGTATTTTTTTAAAACCATCTGGTAACCCTGCCGGGAGCCAGGACTCTTGGGTCCATGCCCGCTCTGGGAGGTGTCACCGACACATGCTAGGGCAGGGCACCCACCTTGTGCCAGTTCCCAGACCTGTTCCCAGTTCCTAGGGGCCTGTGGGAAAGGCACCTGCCCTCACCCTGGCCCCGGGGCTCAGGGCGGAATCTGGGGGCTCGCGGGGCCTTTTTGCCAGTGCAGAGCCTGACTCAGTCGTACCCGGATCCTCTGTGTATTAGCAGCCACCCAAAGAGACTGCAGACATTCAGCGCACAGCGCTCCCCGGCTGCTTCCCACAGGGCAGATGAAATTTCCTGCCGGCTGGCCAGCATCGGGTCATGTGAGGCCCTGGCTCTCTGCAGCGTGTGGGTGCAGGGTGTGGAGATCTGGTGGCTCTGAGCTTGGGGGTGTTAGATCCCTAAGAACTTCCTTTTGGACCCCAGTTTCCCTGGCGATGGCTGGGTCCCGGCGGGGGCCCCTTCGCCAGTCACCGGAAAGCAAAGGACCGTAACACGGTATTTTCCGGTCCTAGACAGGGGCGTGCTGAGGCACACGCGGCTGCGTAGGACTCCGCACAATGCAGGGCCTCCCCCCGTGGACCAGACAGCAGGTAAGAGGGTGGCAGGGGCTGGACAGAGCCGAACGCCGCGCATGCTGCGTGGGGAGGAGAGGGTGCACCTCCCCTGCGGGGGACTCAGCTCTCTGCCACCCTGTGGCAGGCAGGGGGCTTGTCTCGGTGTCTCTTGCCTCGTCTCTGCCACCCAGGCCGTGAGCCCAGGCTGCTTAGTACAGACAATCTGGGCCCCCAGCCCAGGGTGCAGGAGGCAGGCCAGGTGCTGCACAGGGTTCGGACTTTGGCTTGTCCTCGCTGACCGTGGCTGGATTCCACTCCCGCTCCTCTGGGCTGGGCGGGCGGGTTGCTCCCCAACCGCTCCAGCCTCCCGCTCTGCCGCCCCAGGCCCAGGGACTAGGGATCCTGAGGGCTCGGTCAGGCGCTGGCGCCGCAGCAGGACAGCCTGGCCCACCCTGTCCAGAGCAGAGTCCCTCCTTGGGCCCAGCCTGCTGGCTCTGGGGCCAGAAGGAGCTAAACCTCCACGTGGGCGAGGCAGGGACTGACATCTGCAGGGTCACTGGCAGGTAGTGCTCTAGACCGCAGAGCTGTGCCCTGCCCCGGGACATGTGCTGAGCCAGCGCGAGGTGCCGGGAAGTGCCCTTGTGACCAGCCCATGGTTCGGCTCCTCCATCGCTGGCCGGCAGAGCCCTGCGCAGGCCATAAAAGGGGCTGCCCTGGGTGGGAGGGTGAGACGCTCTTGGCACCAGATCGTGGCAGGAAGGAACCGCTCCCCGGGGCAGACATGGACCTTCTGGGCTTCTGGCTCTGCTTCGGTGAGGGCCCCCTGGGGACGGTGCTGGCAGGGCCATGCTGGGCCCTGAAGGGGCTGCTCTGTGCACCAGGGTTAGGATCGGGGTGGAGCAGCCATGCACTGCTGGCCTGGGACACCCCTAGTCTCCTGGATCCCAGCACTGGTCACTGCCATGTCTGGCCACAACTGGTCTGGACTCTGCCCCCTTCCGGTGCCACCTTCCTGCCGGTGCCGTGGGGCTGGGAAGCTTTGGGGTGCGAGGGCCCCTCTCTGCTCCTGACAGTTTCCTCTTCCCTCCCCAGCTGCCGGCGTGGGAGTCTCTGCCCTCTCAGGTACGTAGGTCTGGGCCTTTGGCCCCTGCCCTTTGCCAGAGCCCAGGCCAGGATCCCACCCCCCTGGGGTCACGGCAGGGCCTGAGCAGAGGAGGTCATGACCCGCTTTGCAGAGTCAGCTGCCCTAGGGCAGGTCCCAGCAGGCAGTGGGAGTGAGGCGGCTGCCTGGGTTCAAGCACACAACCAGAGCAAAGTGGAGCATGGCAGTAGGAGCGCCCTGCTGTGGGACTCCTTGCCGTGGGGCCGTTCCCCTGGGCCATTCCCCAGCCGCTCTGCTTTGTCCTTGTGCTGCTGGGCCCAGCCTGCACTGGGAGCTGCCAGACACCCTGCGCTGGATCCAGGGGAGCAGACCCCCAGCTGTTTGCCCACCCCCAGCAACACTGAGGGGCGCCAGCTTTCCACTTGCACAAACACCCTCGCTCCCCCTCTGGCCTTTCCCGCCGAGTCCTTGCCCGGCCCCTCTCTGATGCCCCACCCCCGCTATCCCGGCCCCTCCCTCTGTCTCTAGCTCTTCCCACCCTCCCTCATGTGGCTCTGCTCCAGCACTGGGGGGGTGGGGGGAGGGAGAGGGAGGAGGCTTCATTTGCTCCCCTGCCTTCAGCAGAATTTCCCAGCTCCTATTGGCCGGACACTGGGGACAGTGCAGGGAGCTTTCCCGTCCCTGCACAGATTCACAGCAAGGAGCAGCCTGCTCTGTGAAGTGGCTGCAGCTGCTCTGCAGTAAGAGTGCTGGGGAGGGGGCCGTGGGCTGGATCTGGCACCGTGGCGGCCGGATTTGGTCCACGAACCGCCTCTTGCCCAACCTGGGTTAGAGTGAGAGTGTTTGGGGAGGGGTGGTTTCTATTCCCTGTGTGCACAAGGCTCACTGTGTGACCGGGGTTAGCTGAGTCCTGTCTCTGTGCCTCGGTTTCCCTTCTGTAAAGCACTGGTTGTGACTCATTTCCAGGGGCTCAGTTACCGGCCTCTGGCCCTGCAGCCTCTGGGCCCTTCCCTGCACTCTGGAGCAGGCGTCCCAGCAGCTGCTTGCTTTGTAGATGTCAGGCTGGTGGGGGGCCCCCACGGCTGCGCCGGGCGAGTGGAGGTGCTTGTGGCCGGGCACTGGGGCACCGTGTGTGACGACGGCTGGGACGAGAAGGACGTGGCCGTGGTGTGCAGGCAGCTGGGCTGTGGGCAGGCTGTGGAAGCCATGAGTAGCGGCGTGTTCGGCCGAGGCCCCGAGTCACAGCCTATCCTGCTGACGGACGTGCAGTGCAATGGGACGGAGGTGGCGCTGGGGACCTGCACATATGAGGATTCAGGGATTGTCTGTGACCACAAGGAGGACGCGGGGGCTCGTTGCCATGGTGAGCCTCTATGCAGGGGAGGATTTCTGGGGTCCCAGGTTGGGGGCTGAGTTCTGACTCACTGGCCTTGCTGGGTGAGCGCTGCACGGTCGGCCCTTGTGGCAGGGAGGGACCCGGCAGGTCCTGGGCTTAGGACAAGCAGGGCCTGGGCTCCGCTTTCTGGACATGGTCAGTGTCCAAATAACACCCCACTCCCTGCAACTGATACCCTCCAGCAGGGCTGGGAGCCAGGACTTGTGGGGTCTGTTCCTGGCTCTGGGAGGGGAGGGGAGAGGGCTGGGAGCCAGGGCTCCTGGGTTCTGTTCCTGGCTCTGGGTGGCTGTCACTTCACATACGAGGGCACCCGTCTTGTCCCAGGTGCTAGGACTCAAGGCAGTCCATTTTAAAAAACTTCGATCAGTTCTTAGGGCCCTGTGGGAAAGGCACCTGCTCTTATCCATTCCCAGCGCTCAGGGAGGACTTGGCGAGGTTGCGGGGCTTTTTCGCCAGTGAAACGCCTGACACGGTGACAGCTGGATCCGCAGGGTGTTAACATTCACCAAAGCAGCACACACACACACAGGCACCCACCTTGTATCCTCCGGGGGGGGCACACAGAACTCACCTGTTCTCCCCCCAGGCTGTGCTGAGCCCACCCCTGCTGTGTCCCCCTGTACAGGGAGAGGAGCATAGTATGTCCTCGTGGGACCGTGCCCTGAGGAGGCTGCTCTGTGCACCAAGGTTAAGAGGGGGGGGCAGAGCAGCCGATGGGCCGCCGGCCTGGGACTGCCCTGGTCTCCTAGTTCCCAGCACCTGTCACTGCCGTGTCTGGCCCCAACTGCTCTGAATTCTGCCCCACCTGGTGCCACCTTCCTGCAGGTGCCGTGGGGCTGGGAAGCTTTGGGATGCGAGGGCCCATCTGTGCTCCTGACGGTTTCCCCTTCTCTCCCCAGCTGCCAGCGTGGGAGTCTCTGCCCCCTTAGGTACGTACGTCTGGCCCCTCCGCCCCTGCCCTTTGCCAGAGCCCAGGCCGGGATCCCACCCTGGCGTCACAGCAGGGCCTGAGCAGAGGTGACCACGACCAGCTTTGCACAGTCAGCTGTCCGAGCGCAGGTCCCAACATGGGAATGGGAGTGAGGCGGCTGCCTGGGTTCAAGCACAGAACCAGAGCAAAGTGGAGCGTGGCACTAGGCTCTCTCTGCGGTGGGACTCCTTGCCGTGGGGCTGTTGCCTTGGGAAGGTGACATCACCTTGTTCCTCCAGCCCCAGCCGCTCTGGTTTGTCCTTGTGTTGCCGGGCCCAGCCTGCACTGGGAGCTGCCAGACACCCTGCGCTGTATCCAGGGAAGAGACCCCCAGCTGTTTGCCCACCCCTAGCAACACTGAGGGGCGCCAGCTTTCCACTTGCACAAACACCCTCGCTCCCCCTCTGGCGTTTCTGGCCGAGTCCTTGCCCCGCCCCTCTCTGATGCCCCACCCCCGCTATCCCGGCCCCTGCCTCTGTCTCTAGCTCTTCCCACCCTCCCTCATGTGGCCTCTGCTCCAGCACAGGGAGGGCGGGAGTGGGCGGGAGAGAGGAGACTTCATTTGTTCCCCTGCCTTCAGCAAAATTTCCCAGCTCCTATTGGCCGGACACTGGGGACAGCGCAGGGAGCTTTCCCGTCCCTGCGCAGACTTCACAGCAAGGAGCAGCCTGCTTTTTGAAGTGACTGCAGCTCTGCAGTAAGAGTGCTGGGGAGGCAGCGGTGGGCTGGACCAGGCACCGTGGCGGCCGGATCTGGTCCATTAGCCGCCTCTTGCCCAAGGGGCTCAGTTACCGGCCTCTGGCCCTGCAGCCTCTGAGTCGCTCCCCGTAGCCCGGAGCGGGCGTCCCAGCAGCTGTTTGCTTTGTAGATGTCAGGCTGGTGGGGGGCCCCCACAGCTGCGCCGGGCGAGTGGAGGTGCTTGTGGCCGGGCGCTGGGGCACCGTGTGTGACGACGGCTGGGACAAGAAGGACGTGGCCGTGGTGTGCAGGCAGCTGGGCTGCGGGCAGGCTGTGGAAGTCCTGAGTAGCGGCGTGTTCGGCTCAGGCCCCGAGTCACAGCCTATCCTGCTGACGGACGTGCAGTGCCAGGGGACGGAGGCGGCGCTGGGGACCTGCACATATGAGGATTCAGGGATTGTCTGTGAGCACAAGGAGGATGCGGGGGCTCGTTGCCATGGTGAGCCCAGCTGCAGGGGAGGATTTCTGGGGTCCCAGGTTGGGGGCTGAGTTCTGACTCGTTGGCCTTGCTGGGTGAGCGCTGCACGGTCGGCCCTTGTGGCAGGGAGGGACCCGGCAGGTCCTGGGCTTGGGACAAGCAGGGCCTGGACTCCGCTTTCCGGACATGGTCAGTGTCCACACAACCCCCCGCGACTGACACCCTGTGACGATGCGTTGGGGTCCCCTGACTCCTGCACCCCCGTAATGGCACAAACAGACTCCACCAGCCCGTAGAATGGAGGGAGTTTATTCCTTCTCCAGGATACAGCACAGCACAGCACAGCACCGATGTAATCTGGTTACAGGGCAGGTCTAGGATGCCTCAGCCCCCTTGCGATGGGGAGATTGGGCCCCTAAATCCCAGCCCCTGGCTGTTTCCTCCATGATCCCAGACAGAAACTAAACCACTCTCTTCCAGCCCTGCCCCAGCCAGGGGCAGCATTTCCCCCTTCCTTTGTCTCTCTCCTTGGGGGTAGCTGGTCAGACAGGTTGAGAGACCCTCTTTGCATAATGACTCATCTCCAGTCCTTCTGGGCTGTGGTACCGATGGCAGCCAGTGGGGGTTACCACAGAGCCAGCATAGAAACCAGCCAGGTACCTCCACTACGTCACACACCCCCCAGCAGGGCTTGGAGCCAGGTCTCCTGGGGTCTGTTCCTGGCTCTGGGAGGGTGTCACCTACACAGTCTAGGGCACCTGTCTTGCCCCAGGTGCCAGGGCTCAACGTAGTTGATTTAAAAACCCCTGATCATTTCCTAGGCTCAGGGAGGACTCGGGGGGGTTGTGGGGCCTTTTTGCCAGTGAAAACCCTGACACAACACGGTGACACCCGGATCCGCTGCATGTTAACAGTCACCAAAGCGGCGCGCATACACACACATAGGCGACAAGTGCAGGGCCCCCTGCTACTGTGCCTCTGCCTCTGCCTTGATGAGGGTGCCGTAGTGTGTGTCAGGCACCCACCCTGTATCCTCCTGGGGGGGCACACAGAACTCGCCTGTTCTCCCCCCAGGCTGTGCTGAGCGAAGCCCTGCTGTATCCCCCTGTACAGGGATGGGAGCATAGTATGTCCTCGTGGAACCGTGCCCTGATGAGGCTGCTCTGTGCACCAAGGTTAAGAGGGGGGGCAGAGCAGCCGATGGGCCGCCGGCTTGGGACTGCCCCGGTCTCCTAGGTCCCAGCACCTGTCTCTGCCGTGTCTGGCCCCAACTGCTCTGAATTCTGCCCCACCTGGTGCCACCTTCCCGCAGGTGCCGTGGGCTGGGAAGCTTTGGGATGGGAGGGCCCCTCTCTGCTCCTGACCGTTTCCTCTTCTCTCCCCAGCTGCCAGCGTGGGAGTCTCTGCCCCCTTAGGTACGTACGTCTGGCCCCTCCGCCCCTGCCGTTTGCCAGAGCCCAGGCCATGATCCCACCCTGGCGTCACGGCAGGGCCTACGCAGAGGTGACCACGACCAGCTTTGCACAGTCAGCTGTCCGAGCGCAGATCCCAGCATGCAATGGGAGTGAGCGGCTGCCTGGGTTCAAGCACAGAACCAGAGCAAAGTGAGCGTGGCACTAGGCTCTCTGCTGCGGACTCCTTGCTGTGGGGCCGTTCCCCTGGGAAGGTGACATCACCTTGTTCCTCCAGCCCCAGCCGCTCTGCTTTGTCCTTGTGCTGCCGGGCCCAGCCTGCACTGGGAGCTGCCAGACACCCTGCTCTGGATCCAGGGAAGAGACCCCCAGCTGTTTGCCCACCCCTAGCAACACTGAGGGGCGCCAGCTTTCCACTTACACAAACACCCTCGCTCCAGCTCTGGCCCTTCCCACCGAGTCCTTGCCCCGCCACTCTCTGATGCCCCAGCCCCGCTGTCCCGGCCCCTGCCTCTGTCTCTAGCTCTTCCCACCCTCCCTCATGTGGCTCTGCTCCAGCACAGGGAGGGCGGGAGGGGGCGGGAGAGGGAGGAGGCTTCATTTGCTCCCCTGCCTTCAGCAAAATTTCCCAGCTCCTATTGGCCGGACACTGGGGAAAGCGCAGGGAGCTTTCCCGTCCCTGCGCAGATTCACAGCAAGGAGCAGCCTGCTCTTTGAAGTGGCTTCAGCTGCTGTGCAGTAAGAGTGCTGGCGAGGGGGCCCTGGGCTGGATCAGGCACCGTGGCAGCCAGACCTGGTCCGCGAACCGCCTCTTGCCCACCCTGTGTTAGAGTGTGTGTGTGTGTGTGGGGGAAGGGGGTGGTTTCTATTCCCTGTGTGTACAAGACTCACTGTGTGACCAGGGGTAAGCTGAGTCTTGTCTCTGTTCCTCTGTTTCCCTTCTATACAGCAGGGGCACTGGTTCTGATCCATTTCCAAGGGGCTCAGTTACCGGCCTCTGGCCCTGCAGCCTCTGGGTCATTCCCCGCAGCCTGGAACTGGTGTCCCAGCATCTGTTTGCTTTGCCAGATGTCAGGCTGGTGGGGCCCCCACGGCTGCGCTGGGCGAGTGGAGGTGTATGTGGCCGGGCGCTGGGGCACCGTGTGACGACGGCTGGGACGAGAAGGACGTGGCCGTGGTGTGCAGGCAGCTGGGCTGCGGCAGGCTGTGGAAGTCCTGAGTAGCGGCGTGTTCGGCTCAGGCCCCGAGTCACAGCCTATCCTGCTGACGGACGTGCAGTGCCAGGGGACGGAGGCGGCGCTGGGGACCTGCACATATGAGGATTCAGGGATCGTCTGTGAGCACAGGGAGGATGCGGGGGCTCGTTGCCATGGTGAGCCTCTATGGAGGGTAGGATTTCTGGGGTCCCAGGTTGGGGGCTGAGTTCTGACTCGTTGGCCTTGCTCGGTGAGTGCTGCACGGTCGGCCCTTGTGGCAGGGAGGGACCCGGCAGGTCCTGGGCTTGGGACAAGCAGGGCCTGGGCTCCGCTTTCTGGACATGGTCAGTGTCCACACAACCCCCCGCGACTGACACCCCCAGCAGGGCTTGGAGCCAGGTCTCCTGGGGTCTGTTCCTGGCTCTGGGAGGGGAATGGGGCTGAGTGGGTTGGGGGCTGGGAGCCAGGACTCCTGGGGTCTGTTCCTGGTTCTGGGAGGGAGTGGGGCTGAGTGGGTTGGGGGCTGGGAGCCAGGTCTCCTGGGGTCTGTTCCTGGCTCTGGGAGGGTGTCACCTACACAGTCTAGGGCACCTGTCTTGCCCCAGGTGCCAGGGCTCAACGTAGTTGATTTAAAAACCCCTGATCATTTCCTAGGCTCAGGAGGACTCGGGGGGTTGTGGGGCCTTTTGCCAGTGAAAACCCTGACACAACACGGTGACACCCGGATCCGCTGCATGTTAACAGTCACCAAAGCGGCGCGCATACACACACATAGGCGACAAGTGCAGGGCCCCCTGCTACTGTGCCTCTGCCTCTGCCTTGATGAGGGTGCCTCAGTGTGTGTCAGGCACCCACCCTATGTACCCTTGGGGGGGCACACAGAACTCGCCTGTTCTCCCCCCAGGCTGTGCTGAGGGAAGCCCTGCTGTGTCCCCCTGTACAGGGAGAGGAGCATAGTATGTCCTCGTGGAACCGTGCCCTGATGAGGCTGCTCTGTGCACCAAGGTTAAGAGGGGGGGCAGAGCAGCCGATGGGCCGCCGGCCTGGGACTGCCCCGGTCTCCTAGGTCCCAGCACCTGTCTCTGCCGTGTCTGGCCCCAACTGCTCTGAATTCTGCCCCACCTGGTGCCACCTTCCCGCAGGTGCCGTGGGCTGGGAAGCTTTGGGATGGGAGGGCCCCTCTCTGCTCCTGACCGTTTCCTCTTCTCTCCCCAGCTGCCAGCGTGGGAGTCTCTGCCCCCTTAGGTACGTACGTCTGGCCCCTCCGCCCCTGCCCTTTGCCAGAGCCCAGGCCGGGATCCCACCCTGGCGTCACAGCACGGCCTGAGCAGAGGTGACCACGACCAGCTTTGCACAGTCAGCTGTCCGAGCTCAGGTCCCAACATGGGAATGGGAGTGAGGCGGCTGCCTGGGTTCAAGGACAGAACCAGAGCAAAGTGGAGCGTGGCACTAGGCTCTCTCTGCGGTGGGACTCCTTGCCGTGGGGCTGTTGCCTTGGGAAGGTGACATCACCTTGTTCCTCCAGCCCCAGCTGCTCTGGTTTGTCCTTGTGTTGCCAGGCCCAGCCTGCACTGGGAGCTGCCAGACACCCTGCGCTGGATCTAGGAAAGAGACCCCCAGCTATTTGCCCACCCCCAGCAACACTGAGGGGCGCCAGCTTTCCACTTGCACAAACACCCTCACTCCCCCTCTGGCCTTTCCGGCCGAGTCCTTGCCCCGCCCCTCTCTGATGCCCCACCCCGCTGTCCCGCCCCTCCCTCTGTCTCTAGCTCTTCCCACCCTCCCTCATGTGGCTTTGCTCCAGCACAGGGAGGGCAGGAGGGGGCGGGAGAGAGGAGGCTTCATTCGCTCCCCTGCCTTCAGCAGAATTTCCCAGCTCCAATTGGCCGGACACTGGGGACAGCGCAGGGAGCTTTCCCCTCCCTGAGCAGATTCACAGCAAGGAGCAGCCTGCTCTTTGAAGTGGCTGCAGCTGCTCTGCAGTAAGAGTGCTGGCGAGGGGGCCGTGGGCTGGATCAGGCACCGTGGCGGCCGGATCTGGTCCACTAGCCGCCTCTTGCCCAAGGGGCTCAGTTACCGGCCTCTGGCCCTGCAGCCTCTGAGTCGCTCCCCGTAACCCGGAGCGGGCGTCCCAGCAGCTGTTTGCTTTGCCAGATGTCAGACTGGTGGGGGGCCCCCACGGCTGCGCCGGGCGAGTGGAGGTGCATGTGGCCGGGCGCTGGGGCACCGTGTGTGACGACGCCTGGGACGAGAAGGACGTGGCCGTGGTGTGCAGGCAGCTGGGCTGCGGGCAGGCTGTGGGAGCTGAGAGTAGCGGCGTGTTCGGCTCAGGCCCCGAGTCACAGCCTGTCCTGCTGACGGACGTGCAGTGCCAGGGGACGGAGGCGGCACTGGGGAACTGCACATATGAGGATTCAGGGATCGTCTGTGAGCACAAGGAGGATGCGGGGGCTCGTTGCCATGGTGAGCCTCTATGGAGGGTAGGATTTCTGGGGTCCCAGGTTGGGGGCTGAGTTCTGACTCGTTGGCCTTGCTGGGTGAGCGCTGCACGGTCGGCCCTTGTGGCAGGGAGGGACCCGGCAGGTCCTGGGCTTGGGACAAGCAGGGCATGGACTCCGCTTTCCGGACATGGTCAGTGTCCACACAAACCCCTGCAACTGACACCCCCCAGCAGGGCTGGGAGCCAGGTCTCCTGGGGTCTGTTCCTGGCTCTGGGAGGGTGTCACCTACACAGACTAGGGCACCCGTCTTGCCCCAGGTGCCAGGGCTCAAGGTAGTTGATTTAAAAACCCCTAATCATTTCCTAGGCTCAGGGAGGACTCCGGGGGGTTGTGGGGCCTTTTTGCCAGTGAAAACCCTGACACAACATGGTGACACCCGGATCCGCTGCATGTTAACAGTCACCAAAGCGGTGCGCGCACACACACACAGGCGACGTGTACAGGGCCCCCTGCTACTGTGCCTCTGCCTCTGCCTTGGTGAGGGTGCCTCAGTGTGTGTCAGGCACCCACCCTATATCCTCCTGGGGGGGCACACAGAACTCGCCTGTTCTCCCCCCAGGCTGTGCTGAGCGAAGCCCTGCTGTGTCCCCCTGTACAGGGAGAGGAGCATAGTATGTCCTCGTGGGACTGTGCCCTGATGAGGCTGCTCTGTGCACCAAGGTTAAGAGCGGGGGCAGAGCAGCCGATGGGCCACTGGCCTGGGACTGCCCCGGTCTCCTAGGTCCCAGCACCTGTCACTGCCGTGTCTGGCACCAACTGCTCTGAATTCTGCCCCACCTGGTGCCACCTTCCCGCCGCGGCGCTGGGAAGCTTTGGGATGCGAGGGCGCCTCTCTGCTCCTGACGGTTTCCTCTTCTCTCCCCAGCTGTCAGCGTGGGAGTCTCTGCCCCCTTAGGTACGTACGTCTGGCCCCTCCGCCCCTGCCCTTTGCCAGAGCCCAGGCCATGATCCCACCCTGGCGTCACGGCAGGGCCTACGCAGAGGTGACCACGACCAGCTTTGCACAGTCAGCTGTCCGAGCGCAGATCCCAGCATGCAATGGGAGTGAGACGGCTGCCTGGGTTCAAGCACAGAACCAGAGCAAAGTGGAGCGTGGCACTAGGCTCTCTCTGCTGCGGGACTCCTTGCTGTGGGGCCGTTCCCCTGGGAAGGTGACATCACCTTGTTCCTCCAGCCCCAGCCGCTCTGCTTTGTCCTTGTGCTGCCAGGCCCAGCCTGCACTGGGAGCTGCCAGACACCCTGTGTTGGAGACAGGGGAGCAGACCCCCAGTTGTTTGCCCACCCCTAGCAACACTGAGGGGCGCCAGCTTTCCACTTGCACAAACACCCTCGCTCCCCCTCTGGCCCTTCCCGCCGAGTCCTTGCCCCGCCCCTCTGTGATGCCCCACCCCCGCTATCCCGGCCCCTGCCTCTGTCTCTAGCTCTTCCCACCCTCCCTCATGTGGCTCTGCTCCAGCACAGGGAGGGCGGGAGGGGGCGGGAGAGGGAGGAGGCTTCATTTGCTCCCCTGCCTTCAGCAAAATTTCCCAGCTCCTATTGGCCGGACACTGGGGAAAGCGCAGGGAGCTTTCCCGTCCCTGCGCAGATTCACAGCAAGGAGCAGCCTGCTCTTTGAAGTGGCTTCAGCTGCTGTGCAGTAAGAGTGCTGGCGAGGGGGCCGTGGGCTGGATCAGGCACCGTGGCGGCCGGACCTGGTCCGCCAACCGCCTCTTGCCCACCCTGTGTTAGAGTGTGTGTGTGTGGGGGGGAGAGGGGTGGTTTCTATTCCCTGTGTGTACAAGACTCATTGTGTGACCAGGGGTAAGCTGAGTCTTGTCTCTGTTCCTCTGTTTCCCTTCTATACAGCAGGGGCACTGGTTCTGATCCATTTCCAAGGGGCTCAGTTACCGGCCTCTGGCCCTGCAGCCTCTGGGTCATTCCCCGCAGCCTGGAACTGGTGTCCCAGCATCTGTTTGCTTTGCCAGATGTCAGGCTGGTGGGGGGCCCCCACGGCTGCGCTGGGCGAGTGGAGGTGTATGTGGCCGGGCGCTGGGGCACCGTGTGTGACGACGGCTGGGACGAGAAGGACGTGGCCGTGGTGTGCAGGCAGCTGGGCTGCGGGCAGGCTGTGGAAGTCCTGAGTAGCGGCGTGTTCGGCTCAGGCCCCGAGTCACAGCCTATCCTGCTGACGGACGTGCAGTGCCAGGGGACGGAGGCGACGCTGGGGACCTGCACATATGAGGATCCAGGGATCGGCTGTGACCACAAGGAGGACGCGGGGGCTCGTTGCCAGGGTGAGCCTCTATGGGGGGGAGGATTTCTGGGGTCCCAGGTTGGGGGCTGAGTTCTGACTCGTTGGCCTTGCTGGGTGAGCGCTGCACGGTCGGCCCTTGTGGCAGGGAGGGACCCGGCAGGTCCTGGGCTTGGGATAAGCAGGGCCTGGGCTCCACTTTCTGGACATGGTCAGTGTCCACACAACCCCCCGCTACTGACACCCCCCAACAGGGCTGGGAGCCAGGTCTCCTGGGGTCTGTTCCTGGCTCTGGGAGGGTGTCAGCTACACAGACTTGGGCACTCGTCTTGCCGTAGGTGCCGGGGTTCAAGACAGTTGATTTAAAGACCCCCGATCTGTCCCTAGGCTCAGGGAGGACTCAGGGGGGTTGTGGGGCCTTTTCACCAGTGAAAACCCTGACACGGTGACACCCGGATCTGCTGCATGTTGATAGTCACCAAAGCGGCACACACACACACACACACACACACGCGCGACGTGTACAGGGCCCCCTGCTACTGTGCCTCTGCCTCTGCCTTGGTGAGGGTGCCTCAGTGTGTGTCAGGCACCCACCCTGTATCCTCCTGGGGGGGCACACAGAACTCGCCTGTTCTCCCCCCAGGCTGTGCTGAGCCCACCCCTGCTGGGTCCCCTGTACAGAGAGAGGAGCATAGTGTGTCCTCGTGGGACCGTCCCGTGATGGGGCTGCTCTGTGCACCAGGGTTAGGAGCTGGGGCCAGCCTGGGCCTCCCCCGTTCTCCTGAGTCCTAGCACCCCTCAGTGCTGTGTCTGGCCTTAAGTGCCAGCCCCAGTGCACAGCCCCACCTACTGGACAGTCCACAGACCACAAGGCTGTATCTATTTTTGTTATTCTCTAATGCAGTGGTCCCCAACGCGGTGCCTGCGGGCGCAATGGCGCCCGCTGGGGCATTTATATGCGCCCGCCTTGTGAGCAGGGCCGGCCCGAGCCATTCTTGCGTCCCGAGCCTTGGGCGCCCGGCGCCTGCGTGGCCCCCGCCTTGGGCACGTGGTGCATGCGCGGCCCCGCCCCTTGCCCGGCCCGGCAGCCCCAAAAGGTTGGGGACCACTGCTCTAATGCCTGCACTGGGAAGTTATTTTGAAATAACAAGGCAAGCTCCACACAGCAAGCCCATTATTTCGAAGTAACAGGCTTGTTATTTTGAGCTAATAACTCCTGCTGAAACTGTTATTTCGAAGTAGCGGTAGTGGGGACACTCAGCTGCTGCTATTTCGAAATAACTACTCCCGAGAGTCATTCAAAGTAATTACTTCCCAGTGCGTCCTGGGGCTCTAAGTCAAGGTAGCGCGTCCACATTAAGGGAGGCTGCCTTGGACTCATTTCGAGCCTTCCCCACAATGTGGACATGCTATTTTGAAATAACTCCCCAGAGCAGGCCAGAGCTAAGGTGCCACAGGACTATTAGTCATTTTTAAAAATGAAGAAGTTAGTTAAACAGAAATTAAAAGGTTCAGTGCCAAAGGGGAAATCCCTGCAAGCTATCTGGAGACTTTGCAAAGACACCATAATAGAGGTTCAACTGAATGTATACCCCAAATTAAAAAATATAAAGAGGTGCCACCATGGCTAAACAATAGAATAAGAGAAGTAGGTAGAGGCAAGAGTGGAAGTTAAATTGTAGTGAGGAAAAAAGAAAGGAGCAAAAACTCTAGCAAATGAAATGTAAAAATCAAATTAGGAAGGCGAAAAAATAATTTGAAGAGCAGTAGCCAAAGATGCAAAAAGTACTAGTGAAAAAAATTTTTTTAAGTACATCAGAAGCAGGAAGCCTGCTAAACAGCCATTGGGGCCCCTGGACAAGCAAGATGCTAAAGGATCACTCAAGGACAATAAGGCTACTGCAGAGAAACTACGTGAATTCTTTGCATTAGTTATCCTGGCTGAGGATATGCGGGAAATCCCCAAACCTGAGCCATTCTTTTGGGTGACAAATCTGAGGAACAATCCCAGACGGAGGTGTCATTAGCAGAGGTTTTGCAACAAATTGACAAATTAATCAGCAATAAGTCACCAGGCCCAGATGGCATTCACCCAAGAGTTCTGATGGAATTCAAATGGGAAATTGCAGAGCTACTGACTGGGGCATAACCTATCCTTGAAATCAGCTTCTATCCGAAATGACTGGAAGATTGCTAATGTGACACCAGTTTTTTTTATAAGGGTTCTAGAGGTGACTTCAGTACTGGGCCAACTGGTTGAAACTATAGTAAAGAACAGCATGTGCAGACATAGATCAGCATAATTTGTTGGGGAAGAGTCCACAGGGTTTCTGTAAAGGGAATTCATTCCTCACTAATCTACTAGAATTCTTTAAGGGGGTCAACAAGCCCCCCCACTGAGGATCTAGATTTCCAGAAAGCCTTTGTCAGGGTCCTTCACCAAAGGCTCCTAAGCAAAGTCAGCTGCCATGGGATACGAGGGAAGGTCCCTCAGGGATTGATTACTGGCTCAAGATAGGAAAGAAGAAAGAAAGGACAGAGTTAAATCTTCAGTTTTCAGAATGGAGAGAGGTCACTAGTGGTGTCTGCCAGGGGCCTGTTCTGGGACTAGTCCTATTCCATATATTCATAAAATGATTTGGAAAAAGGGATAAACAGTGAGGTGGCAAAATTTGCAGATGATACACAACTACTCAGGGTAGTTAAGTCCCAGGCAGACTGTGACTGGGTGACTGGGCAACAAAATGGGAAGTGAAATTTAATGCTGATAAATGCAAAGTATTGCAGATTGGAAAACGTAATCCCGACTAGACATATAAAATGATGGGGTCTAAATTAGCTATTACTGCTCAAGAGAGCAATCGTGGAGTCATTGTGGATAGTTCTCTGAGCAGCAGTTAAAAAAAAAGCAAACAAAATGCTGGGAATGATTAAGAAAGGGATGGACTAGGGAGGGACCATGGGCTATAATAGCAGAGAAAAAGGAGGGACAAGGCAGAACTGGGAGGCAAGATCAGAGCAGTATCTTAGATGCCTATATACAAATGCAAGATGTATGGGTAATAAGCAGGAAGAATTGGAAGTGCTAATAAATAAATACAACTATGACATTGTTGGTATCACAGAGACTTGGTGGGATAATACACAATTGGAATATTGGTATAGAAGGGTACAGCTTACTCAGGAAGGACAGGCAGGGAAAAAAGGGAGGAGGTGTTGCCTTATATATTAAAAATGTACACACTTGGACTGAGGTGGAAATGGACTTGGGAGACAGATGTGTTGAGTGTCTCTGGGTTAGGCTAAAAGGGGTAAAAAACAAGGGTGATGTCATGCTAGGGGTCTGCTACAGGCCACCTACCCAGGTGGATGAAGTTTTTTTTTAAACAACTAACAAAATCATCCAAAGCGCAGCATTTGGTGGTGATGGGGGACTTCAACTATCCAGACATATGTTGGGAAACTCCCAGAGCAGGACACAGACTATCCAATAAGTTCTTGGGCCTTTGGTCTGACCTGGTATGGCCGTTCCTATGTTCTTGTAGGGTAAATTGAGGCAGTCCATGGTATCTTGCTGAGAACTGACAAACTCAAATCTGAAAGTATCAGGCCAAGCCTGGGAAGCATACAGTACAACAGTTACCCTGACCCTGGTTCCCCTGGCAACTACATTCCAAAGGAGCCTTTCTCACTCTGATAAGGCCTGGCTGGTATCAGCCAGGCTGCGCGGGTTTCTCACTGTCTCTTGTGATTTCAGATTAATGAGCCTGAGTCCCAAGGACTGTGCCAGCACGAGATGGAGGCATCCCGCCATAGACATCACAATTTCAGCTAACAAGCTTACAGCAATATATTCATTCTGGGAGCTGCCATCCTGTTTATGTTGGCTTATTTAGCTTGTTAGGAATAACTACCTGTATTAGTGATAACATGTTGAATTGGCAATGGGCGGAGATGCTGTGTAACTGTCGTAGACCATTGGCTTATGTGCATATCTCACTTCCGCTGCTAGACCTATCAAATCACTTCTCCTCCGTCCATCTGCTACCTATATAATCTAATGTATGTTTTGATTAAGTTAGTGCGCTCTGGGCTAACACCTGGTCCGCACTCCACCAGCGCTGTGTGTTCAATAAATCCTCTGCTTGTTTTCACCTACACACAGTGTGTCCAGATATTATTCCCTACAGTTTGGGGGCTCGTCCGGGATCCGGGAATTGTGAGCTGATTGGGGATCGGAGACTAATATCCAATGAGAGGTGAGTACCTTTATTTACCACCTCATTAGGCCAGGGGTTGACGTCTCTCATTCCCTTCAGACACATCCTGGTCCCGCTCCCGTTTGAGGTACGAGACACCTGGATGAGTGTGAACCAAGCATAGAGGCAGGCCTGAGGGGACAAGCACAAGAGGGCAGTGTACTGTTTGAGCTAAGGGGCTGTTACGGAGGGACTGGATAAAACCACCAGGGAGTTATTGAGCCATACGTTAAGCTCAGAATTGACTGGGTATGCAAGGCGGCAGGCAGTACGAACTGGTGGTCCACTCCCTCATTGCACGTAACATTGCAAGACCTGATGGAGGCCATCCAACAGGCACGTGATGTATACACCCTCAAATAGTGCAGATCCCCGACCTAGCCAGCAGTAATGGGAGGGTGCCTGTAGGCACAAGGTCTGTGCAGTATAAGCTGTATGCCGAAAATCATAGGAGGGAAAGGCTGACCCGCTCAGGGGAAAACTCATCCCCTGGGGGAAACAGCAAAGCTGTGTACAGAGAAAAGGAAGGGAGAGATTCCCAGGTGTGTGGGTGTCAGTGGCTGTGACATCCAAGGGAGGAAAGCTGCGCGCAACCTCCATAAAACCTAAAACCCCCAACACTTGATCCGGAGGGTCTGTGCCCACAATCAAGGTTGGGAAAAGACGAAGAAAAGGAAAGTGAAGGGTTAAGCAAAAGGGAGATACAAACCCGTAATAAAGAAAGCGGAGAGATTGAGACCATGACATCACAGGGAGAAATGAAAACCAGCCCACGAGAGTATCTAGAATATAAACATGCACAGATTCGACAAGCGGCTGTCAAGAAGGCAGGTTACTCTGCAGCCGCATCAGAGAAGGATTTAATCCAGTGGTGGACTGAACAAAAGAATGGCAAAATCGAGAAAGCAGTGATAACCCTGCTAGATACCCTTACGTTAAAGAAAAAGGAAGACAAAGCCCTGAGGGATGAGATTGAAGCTCTGAGGAGCCAAAATCCACCCCACAGTGAAAAATGCAACCCCCAAGCTGCTGTACCTGGGTGCCAGCAAGAGGGAGAGACTAATTTCTCAGCTAGTGCACCCATACCGACTGCGCTGCCTCTTCCATGTGCGGGGGAGAAGCCACTGCATGCTCCCCCCTACTCCCCTATATATCCAGCCCCTTATGGGCCGGTGGGGCACAACATCAAGGATGGAGAGAGGGCACCGATGATGACTGAAGGGGACCAGATTGCCCATATGGCCCCGATTAAGATACAAACCAGGAGGATTCGAAATGTTGATAATGAGGGACAGGTTACACGAGGATTCCATTCTGAAACTACCTCCGTGTACCGTGCATTCTCCCCCTTAGAGAAACAGTCGCTGTTAGCAAACCTGCCAGACCTAAAGAGAGATCATAGAAATACCGAATTCTGGGATAAGCTGGAGAGCCTTAGAGGAAACACATGGCTTACACAAGAAGGATATGCATATCTTGGTAAAGTGCAAGTGCCCCAAAGATGTGTGGGAGAATCTGAATGAGCGATGGAGAACTGGGCGTTGGGCCGAGGATACCGTCCCGGACCCTAACAATGCAGGGGAACAGATAAAAAATACCCAGGCAGGAACCATAACTGAACTCAAAAATGCCCTTGCCGAAGCTTTAGGAGCTCGCACCACTAACTGGGGAGCTCTGGGTTTAGTCACCCAACAGAAGGGAAAGTCCGTTGTATCATATGCGGAGAGAAAATGGAATGCCTTTCGTTCGTACTCTGGTCTAGACGGCGTAACCCATAGAGACCATGAGGTGTTCCTCCAAATTCTGAAGGAAGGGATGTCTGCTGACCATCAAGCCGTCTTGGCCTTAGGCATTTCAGTTGGAAACACCTATGCAGACACAATGAAGTGGGCTACCGATTTGGAAAATAGAAAGAAAAGGAAGGCAGCCCCTGTCAGTGCAATAGAGGAGGAAGCCGCGATCTGTACACTCAAAACCACTCTTTGTTATACCTGTGGAAACCCAGGGCATAAAATGCGGGAATGTCGCCGCAAGAAAAAGGCCAAACCCTGTGACAACTGTAAGAAGACTAGTCATACTAGGGAGGAGTGTTTCCACCCTGGAGGGGAAAGGCAGGACAATGGCCAAACAAAAAGGACCAATCTACCACTCGTAACACCCGAGAGGCACAGGACAGTGTGCAGGAACCAGGGACAGCTGACAAGCAAATCCAAGAGATCCTTAAAATCCTTGCTAGCAAATAGGTAGCAGCGGCCTCCGTGGCTGGACCTGCAGGTGACCCTAGGATGTTTCTTAATGCACGAGTGGGGGGGCCGACCATGCAAAATGTTAATTGATACTGGAGCCTCAGTTTCGATAACCAGCCAAAACCTTCCCCTCACACGCCGACACATTTGGCTAAAGGGAGTGGGGGCAGGAAAAATAAAAGCTACCCTAAGTCAACCAGTAGAAATTGAATTTGAAGACGTGTTTACCGTGAGCCAAATTTGGGTTTGCCCCGAGCACAAAGATACAATTTGCGGCATAGATCTTATTACGGAGCTCGGGGGAATCATTAACCCCAGAGCCAACAGCATTGAATGGACATCGGGGAAGCCCAACGAACAGAACCACCTCAAGATATTGCCCTGATCTCTTGTAGTGAAATCACCACCCCTGAATGCGGGGAGAGCTTAATAGAAACCCTCTGCTCTCTACACCCTGGGGTTTGGGCCACTGATAAGCAGGACTGCGGGCTAGTAAATATGAAGCCTGTAGTCATAGAAGGACCTGTACATAAAGCCCACAGACAGTACCCGATTAAACCAGAAGCCTTAGAGGCTGTTAAGGGTATAGTCAAAGATCTGGAACACAGAGGAGTGGTTCGGAAAACCACCTCCACTACAAACTCCCCAATATGGCCCGTCCAGAAACCTGATGGAACGTGGAAACTAACCATAGATTATACCCACCTGAATAGGGTGACCCCTAAAGCGCACCCTATTGTGGCAAGCCCTGACACTATTTTTAACTTACTGAGCCCGACTCACTCAATATTTACAGTCCTGGATGTAGCAAATGGATTTTGGAGCATTCCCCTTGATAAAGGGAGTCAGGACAAATTTGCATTTACCCTTGGGGATCAGCAGTATACTTGGACCCGTGTGCCCCAAGGATACCACGGGTCACCCTCAATCTTTCACAGAGCTATGGCAAAAACCCTGGAGCAGGTCCGGACAGAAGGAGACACAGTAATTCTGCAGTATGTAGATGACCTGCTAATAGCCAGCGCCAATGAGAAGGATCACTTAAAAACCATGAACCAGCTGTTAGTACAACTTCAGGAAGCCGGATTTAAATTGAGCACCAAAAAGGCTGTTACAGCAATCTAAAGTCCTGTATTTAGGGCATGAGATATCACAGGGACAGAAAGCTCTTACCATGAATAGGAAACAAACCATTCTAAATTTACCAAGACCATGGACTATTAAGGAGGTCCGCAAAATCCTAGGTCTCCTGAACTACTGCAGGGCATATATCCCCGAATACTCAAAAATAGTGGAACCAATCCAAACCCTCACCAAAGGAGGGAAGCCAGCCAGAGAGCTCGTGGTATGGGGAGAACTTCAGGAAAAAGCATTCAAGAAAATAAAGCAGGCTCTAGCCTCTGCTCCCTGTCTCGGCTTGCCAGACATGAAAATGCCAATTCCACCTTTTCTGTAATCATAGCAAGACCCAATACACTGGGTGCTGCTGCAGCACCATGGGGATCGACCACCTCCGGTAGCTTACATGTCTACCCCTAGGCCCCCCTATATCACAGGGGCTGCCAAAATGTCTGGCGGCTTTAGACTGTGCACTCTGGGCTCACACCTGGTCCGCACTCCACCAGCGCTGTGTGTTCAATAAATCCTCTGCTTGTTTTCACCTACACCCAGTCTATCCGGATATTATTCCCTACAGTTCTTTTGTTGAGAGTAGGGTCTAGTGGTGAGAGCCGGGGGCTGGGAGCCAGGTCCTGGGTCTACCCCAGCTCTGTACGTTTTGGTCACTCCCTGCTCTTCATTCCTGTGTCTCCACCTGCCTTTCCCTGCAGAGGTGCCAAAGGTGCCGGTCCGGCTGGTGGGCAGCAACGGCACGCGCTGCAGTGGGCAGGTGGAGATTTTCCACTGGGGCCGCTGGGGCGCCGTGTGTGGGCTGGGTTGGGACCTGAGAGACGCCAAGGTGCTTTGCCGGGAGCTGGGCTGCGGGAGCCCGCGGTACGTCACCCAAAGCTGCAGCAAGTTCAGTCGGAGCTTGGCGCCCATCCTGCTGGGCCAGCTGGACTGCTCTGGGAATGAGACCTTGCTGACCCAATGCCAATTTCAGGACTGGGCAGAAGAGCCCTGCCCTCACCCCTGGGACACCGGAGTCACATGCCAAGGTGAGAAAGCCGAATTGGTGCCAGGCCCTCACCCCCTGCCTTTCCTCCTGGCCCCTATTTGTTGCCCAAGATGTACGTACATACGTGCATGCGTGTGTGCATGTGTGTGTGTTTTGTGGCTCCCATTGGTTGTTGTTCGCTGTTTGCAGCCAAGGGGAGCTGGCCCATGCTGCTTTCTGCGGCTCCCTTTGGCTGCAAACAGCAAACTGGAGCCAATAGGAGCCACAGGGCTCCGTGGCTGCGGAGCCAGAAAGTAACCCTGGAGCGGCCAGTGAGCAGCTTTCTCAACGTGGCTTTGTGGGCCGCTTTAGAAACTCTGCGATAGGTGGTCGATGCCTGCTGCTGTCTCCCAGACAGACGATGTTTAAGATACAAGTGCAGAGCCCAGTCCCATATCTCTACATACAAACCCCACATGCATGTGAGCAGCACAGACAGACTCAGCTAAGCAGGAGCTGTCATTAGACCCCTCACATGGCCCACGTGGCACAGAATGTGGGGAAACACACACCAGGGGGCGCAACAATGATCTGCATGTTCTGATTGAAATCCAATAACGTGACAGTCCCCAGTGCCACGTGGGTATCCTGGGCGTTGGCACATCCCTTGCCTCCCTGCCCAAAGGAGTGGCATGTGCCGTGGCCCCTGCTGAGCTTGGCGACAGCTGCCCCCGCTGGCTGGCCTCAGCCAGCAAAGCCATCTGTGTGTGTGTGTGGGGGGTCAAGTCCCCTCCACCAGCCAGGTCATGCCTCCCCAGGATGCACTGGGGCACTTCCCCAGCTAACGGCCCCCTTCCTTGCAGAGCCCTTTGCGCTGCGGCTGGTGGACGGCCCAGGGAGGTGCGCCGGGAGGCTGGGGGGGGGGGCACACAGAACTCGCCTGTTCTCCCCTCAGGCTGCGCTGAGCCCAGCCCTGCTGTGTCCCCCTGTACAGGGAAAGGGGCATAGTACGTCCTGGTGGGACCGTGCCCTGATGGGGCTGCTCTGTGCACCAGGATCAAGAGCGGGGCAGAGCAGCTGATGGCCCACCAGTCTGGCTCTGTCCTGGTCTCCTATGTGCCAGCACCTGTCGCTACGGTGTCTGGCCCCAGTTGTTCTGAATTCTGCCCTACTCGGTGCCACCTTCCTGCCGCGGGGCTGGGAAGCTTTGGGGTGCGAGGGCCCCTCTCTGCTCCTGACGGTTTCCTCTTTTCTCCCCAGCTGCCGGCATGGGAGGCTCTGCTCCCTCAGGTAGGTAGGTCTGGCCCCTCAGCACCTGCCCTTTGCAAGAGCCCAGGCCAGGATCCCCCCAGTGTGTTACGGCAGGGCCTGAGCAGAGGTGACCACGATGTGCTTTGCAGAGTCGGCTGCTCTAGGGCAGGTTCCAGCATGCAATGCGAACAAGGAGACTGCGCTAGGGCAGGTCCCAGCATGCAATGGGAGCGAGGCAGGTGCTTGAGGGTAGGTGACAGCATGCAATTGGAGTCAGGTGGCTGCCCTAGGGCAGGTCCCACCATGCAATGGGAGTGAGGTGCCTGCGCTAGAGGAGGTCCCAGCATGCAGTGGGAGCGAGGAGGCTGCCCTAAGGCAGGTCCCAGCATGAAAAGGGAGCAAGGCAGCTGGTCTAGGGTAGGTCCCAGCATGCAATGGGAATGAGGCAGGTGCCTGAGGGTAGGTACCAGCATGTAATGGGAGCGGCAAGGCTGCCCTAGGGCAGGTCCCAGAATGCAATGGGCGCGCGGCGGCTGCCTGGGTTCAAGCACACAACCAAAGCAAAGTGGAGCGTGGCACTAGGAGCGCCCTGCTGTGGGACTCCTTGCCGTGGGGCCGTTCCCCTGGGGAGGTGACATCACCTTGTTCCTCCAGCCCCAGCCGCTCTGCTTTGTCCTTGTGCTGCTGGGCCCAGCCTGCGCTGGATCCAGGGGAGCAGACTCTCAGCTGTTTGCCCACCCCTAGCAAAACCGAGGGGTGCCAGCTTTCCACTTGCACAAACATCCTCGCTCCTCCTCTGGCCGTTCCCACCCGAGTCCTTGCCCCGCCCCTCTCTGATGCCCCACCCCCAGTGTCCTGGCCCCTCCCTCTGTCTCTCGCTCTTCCCATCCTACCTCATGTGTCTGCTCCAGCGCAGGGAGGGTGGCGGGGGGGCGGGAGGGAGGAGGCTTCATTGGCTCCCCTGCCTTCAGCAGAATTTCCCAGCTCCTATTGGCTGGACACTGGGGACAGCGCAGGGAGCTTTCCCGTCCCTGTGCAGATTCACAGCAATGAGCAGCCTGCTCTGTGAAGTGGCTGCAGCTGCTCTGCAGTAAGAGTGCTGGCGAGGGGGCCGTGGGCTGGATCAGGCACCGTGGCAGCCGGACCTGGTCCACTAGCCTCCTCTTGCCTAACCTGGGTTAGAGTGAGAGTGTTTGGGAGGAGGGCTGGTTTCTATTCCCTGTGTGCACAAGGCTCACTGTGTGACCGGGGTAAGCTGAGTCCTGTCTCTGTGCCTCGGTTTCCCTTCTGTAAAGCAGGGGCACTGGTTATGACCCATTTCCAGGGGCTCAGTTACCTCATGTGTAACTGGGCCTCTGGCCCTGCAGCCTCTGGGTCGTTCCCTGCAGCCTGGAGTGGGTGTCCCAGCAGCTGTTTGCTTTGTCAGACGTCAGACTGGTGGGGGGCCCCCACGGCTGCGCTGGGGCACCGTGTGTGATGACGGCTGGGACGAGAAGGACGTGGCCGTGGTGTGCAGGCAGCTGTGCGGACAGGCTGTGGGAGCCGTGAGTAGCGGCATGTTCGGCTCAGGCCCCGAGTCATAGCCTATCCTGCTGACGGACGTGCAGTGCCAGGGGACGGAGGCGGCGCTGGGGACCTGCCCATATGAGGATTCAGGGATCGTCTGTGAGCACAAGGAGGATGCGGGGGCTCGTTACCAGAGTGAACCTCTATGGAGGGTAGGATTTCTGGGGTCCCAGGTTGGGGGCTGAGTTCTGACTCGTTGGCCTTGCTGGGTGAGCGCTGCACGGTCGGCCCTTGTGGCAGGGAGGGATCCGGCAGGTCCTGGGCTTGGGACAAGCAGGGCCTGGGCTCCGCTTTCTGGACATGGTCAGTGTCCAACCCTGCCCCTCCCCCCACGACTGTCACCCCCCAGCAGGGCTGGGAGCCAGGACTCCTGGGGCCATCCCTGGTTCTGGGAGGTGTCACCGACACATGCTAGGGCAGGGCACCCGCCTTGTGCCAGTTCCCAGACCTGTTCCCAGTTCCTAGGGGCCTGTGGGAAAGGCACCTGCCCTCACCCTGGCCCTGGGGCTCAAGGCGGAATCTGGGGGCTTGCGGGGCCTTTTTGCCAGTGCAGAGCCTGACTCAGTCACACCCGGATCCTCTGTGTATTAGCAGCCACCCAAAGAGACTGCAGACATTCAGCGCACAGCGCTCCCCGGCTGCTTCCCACAGGGCAGATGAAATTTCCTGCCGGCTGGCCAGCATCGGGTCATGTGGGGCCCTGGCTTCCTGCAGGGTGTGGGTGCAGGGTGTGAGGTCTGGCGGCTCTGACCTTGGGGGTGTGTCCCAGAGTTAGATCCCTAAGTACTTCCTTTTGGACCCCAGTTTCCCTGCAAATGGCTGGGTCCTGGCGGGGGCCCCTTCGCCAGTCACTGGAAAGCAAAGGACTGTAACACGGTATTTTCCGGTCCTAGACAGGGGCGTGCTGAGGCACACGCGGCTGCGTAAGACTCCGCACAATGCAGGGCCTCCCCCCGTGAACCGGACAGCAGGTAAGAGGGTGGCAGGGGCTGGACAGAGCCGAACGCCGCGCATGCTGCGTGGGGGGAGGGGAGAGGGTACTTGCACCTCCCCTGCGGGGGACTCAGCTCTCTGCCACCCTGTGGCAGGCAGGGGGCTTGTCTCGGTGTCTCTTGCCTCGTCTCTGCCACCCAGGCCGTGAGCCCAGGCTGCTTAGTACAGACAATCTGGGCCCCCAGCCCAGGGTGCAGGAGGCAGGCCAGTTGCTGCACAGGGTTCGGACTTTGGCTTGTCCTCGCTGACCGTGGCTGGACTCCACTCCCGCTCCTCTGGGCTGGGCGGGCGGGTTGCTCCCCAACCGCTCCAGCCTCCCGCTCTGCCGCCCCAGGCTGAGGGAGTAGGGATCCTGAGGGCTCGGTCAGGCGCTGGCGCCGCAGCAGGACAGCCTGGCCCACCCTGTCCAGAGCAGAGTCCCTCCTTGGGCCCAGCCTGCTGGCTCTGGGGCCAGAAGGAGCTAAACCTCCATGTGGGCGAGGCAGGGACTGACATCTGCAGGGTCACTGGCAGGCAGCGCTCTAGACCGCAGAGCTGTGCCCTGCCCCGGGACATGTGCTGAGCCAGCGCGAGGTGCTGGGAAGTGCCCTTGTGACCAGCCCGTGGTTCGGCTCCTCCCTCGCTGGCCGGCAGAGCCCTGCGCAGGCCATAAAAGGGGCTGCCCTGGGTGGGAGGGTGAGACGCTCTTGGCACCGGATCGTGGCAGGAAGGAACCGCTCACCGGGGCACCCATGGACCTGCAACTGGGCTTCTGGTTCTGCTTCGGTGAGGGCCCCCTGCGGGTGGTGCTGGCGGGGCCATGCTGGGCCCTGAAGGGGCTGCTCTGTGCACCAAGGTTAGGATCTGGGTGGAGCAGCCGATGGGCTGCCAGCCTGGGACACCCCTAATCTCCTGGGTCCCAGCACCGGTCACTGCCATGTCTGGCCCCAATTGGTCTGGACATTGCCCCTTCCGGTGCCACCTTCCTGCCGGTGCTGTGGGGCTGGGAAGCTTTGGGGTGCGAGGGTCCCTCTCTGCTCCTGACAGTTTCCTCTTCTCTCCCCAGCTGCCAGCGTGGGAGTCTCTGCCCTCTCAGGTACGTACATCTGGCCTCTCGGCTCCTGCCCTTTGCCAGAGCCCAGGCCAGGATCCCACCCCCTGGTGTCATGGCAGGGCCCGAGCAGAGGAGGTCATGACCCGCTTTGCAGAGTCAGCTGCCATAGGGCAGGTTCCAGCAGGCAGTGGGAGCGAGGCGGCTGCCTGGGTTCAAGCACACAACCAGAGCAAAGTGGAGCGTGGCACTAGGCTCTCCCTGCGGAGGGACTCCTTGCCGTGGGGCCGTTCCCCTGGGAAGGTGACATCACCTTGTTCCTCCAGCCCCAGCCGCTCTGCTTTGTCCTTGTGTTGCTGGGCCCAGCCTGCGCTGGGAGCTGCCAGACACCCTGCGCTGGATCCAGGGAAGAGACCCCCAGCTGTTTGCCCACCCCCAGCAACACTGAGGGGCGCCAGCTTTCCACTTGCACAAACACCCTCGCTCCCCCTCTGGCCTTTCCCGCCACCCCGCCCCTCTGTGATGCCCCACCCCCGCTGTCCCGGCCCCTGCCTCTGTCTCTAGCTCTTACCACCCTCCCTCATGTGGCTCTGCTCCAGCACAGGGAGGGCGTGGGGGGGGAGAGGGAGGAGGCTTCATTTGCTCCCCTGCCTTCAGCAAAATTTTCCAGCTCCTATTGGCCGGACACTGGGGACAGCGCAGGGAGCTTTCCTGTCCCTGCGCAGATTCACAGCAAGGAGCAGCCTGCTCTTTGAAGTGGCTGCAGCTGCTCTGCAGTAAGAGTGCTGGCGAGGGGGCCGTGGGCTGGACCAGGCACCATGGCGGCCGGATCTGGTCCACTAGCCGCCTCTTGCCCAAGGGGCGCAGTTACCGGCCTCTGGCCCTGCAGCCTCTGAGTCGCTCCCCGCAGCCCGGAGCGGGCGTCCCAGCATCTATTTGCTTTGCCAGATGTCAGGCTGGTGGGGGGCCCCCACGGCTGCGCCGGGCGAGTGGAGGTGCATGTGGCCGGGCGCTGGGGCACCGTGTGTGACGACGGCTGGGACGAGAAAGACGTGGCCGTGGTGTGCAGGCAGCTGGGCTGCGGGCAGGCTGTGGGAGCTGAGAGTAGCGGCGTGTTCGGCTCAGGCCCCGAGTCACAGCCTATCCTGCTGACGGACGTGCAGTGCCAGGGGACGGAGGCGGCGCTGGGGACCTGCACATATGAGGATTCAGGGATCGTCTGTGAGCACAAGGAGGACGCGGGGGCTCGTTGCCAGGGTGAGCCTCTATGCAGGGGAGGATTTCTGGGGTCCCAGATTGGGGGCTGAGTTCTGACTCACTGGCCTTGCTGGGTGAGCGCTGCATGGTCGGCCCTTGTGGCAGGGAGGGACCCGGCAGGTCCTGGGCGTGGGGCAAGCAGCGCCTGGGCTCCGCTTTCTGGAAATGGTCAGTGTCCACACAACCCCCCGCGACTGACACCCCCCAGCAGGGCTGGGAGCCAGGTCTCCTGGGGTCTGTTCCTGGCTCTGGGAGGGGAGTGGGGCTGAGTGGGTTGGGGGCTGGGAACCAGGACTCCTGGGGTCTGTTACTGGCTGTTTGTGGGTGTCACCTACACAGACTAGGGCACCCGTCTTGCCCCAGGTGCCAGGGCTCAAGGCAGTTGATTTAAAAACCCCTGATCATTTCCTAGGCTCAGGGAAGACTCGGGGGGGGGGGAGGGGGGGTTGTGGGGCCTTTTTGCCAGTGAAAACCCTGACACAACACGGTGACACCCGGATCCGCTGCATGTTAACAGTTATCAAAGCAGCGCGTGCGCGCGCACACACACAGGCGACATGTGCAGGGCCCCCTGCTACTGTGCCTCTGCCTCTGTCTTGGTGAGGGTGCCTCAGTGTGTGTCAGGCACCCACCCTGTGTCCTCCTGGGGGGGCACACAGAACTCGCCTGTTCTCCCCCCAGGCTGTGCTGAGCCCACCCCTGCTGTGTCCCCCTGTACAGGGAGAGGAGCATAGTATGTCCTCGTGGAACCGTGCCCTGATGAGGCTGCTCTGTGCACCAAGGCTAAGAGGGGGGGCAGAGCAGCCGATGGGCCGCCGGCCTGGGACTGCCCAGGTCTCCTAGGTCTCAGCCCTTGTCACTGCCGTGTCTGGCCCCAACTGCTCTGAATTCTGCCCCACCTGGTGCCACCTTCCCGCAGGTGCCGTGGGGCTGGGAAGCTTTGGGATGGGAGGGCCCCTCTCTGCTCCTGACCATTTCCTCTTCTCTCCCCAGCTGCCAGCGTGGGAGTCCCTGCCCCCTTAGGTACCTACGTCTGGCCCCTCCGCCCCTGCCCTTTGCCAGAGCCCATGCCAGGATCCCACCTTGGCATCTGACTAAGCAGAGGTGACCACGACCAGCTTTGCACAGTCAGCTGTCCGAGTGCAGGTCCCAGCATGCAATGGGAGCGAGGTGGCTGCCTGGGTTCAAGCACAGAACCAGAGCAAAGTGGAGCGTGGCAGTAGGCTCTCTTTGCGGTGGGACTCCTTGCCGTGGGGCTGTTGCCTTGGGAAGGTGACATCACCTTGTTCCTCCAGCCCCAGCCGCTCTGCTTTGTCCTTGTGTTGCTGGGCCCAGCCTGCTCTGGGAACTGCCAGACACCCTGCGCTGGATCCAGGAAAGAGACCCCCAGCTGTTTGCCCACCCCCAGCAACATGGAGAGGTGCCAACTTTCCACTTGCACAAACACCCTCGCTCCACCTCTGGCCTTTCCCGACGAGTCCTTGCCTCGCCCCTCTGTGATGCCCCACCCCCGCTGTCCCGGCCCCTCCCTCTGTCTCTCGCTCTCCCCACCCTCCCTCGTGGCTCTGCTCCAGCACAGGATGGGAGTGGGAGTGGGAGGGGGGGCGGGAAGGAGGAGACTTCATTTGCTCCCCTGCCTTCAGCAGAATTTCCCAGCTCCTATTGGCCGGACACTGGGGACAGTGCAGGGAGCTTTCCTGTCCCTGTGCAGATTCACAGCAAGGAGCAGCCTGCTCTGTGAAGTGGCTGCAGCTGCTCTGCAGTAAGAGTGCTGGTGCGGCGGCCGTGGGCTGGATTTGGTGCTGGCTATTTGGTCCACGAGCCGCCTCTTCCCCACCCTGGGTTAGAGTGAGAGTGTTTGGGGGGAGGGGTGGTTTCTATTCCCTGTGTGCACAAGGCTCACTGTGTGACCGGAGTAAGCTGAGTCCTGTCTCTGTGCCTCGGTTTCCCTTCTGTAAAGCAGGGGCACTAGTTATGACCCATTTCCAGGGGCTCAGTTACCGGCCTCTGGCCCTGCAGCCTCTGGGCTGTTCTCCACAGCCCGGAGTGGGCGTCCCAGCAGCTGTTTGCTTTGCCAGATGTCAGGCTGGTGGGGGGCCCCCACGGCTGCGCTGGGCGAGTGGAGGTGTATGTGGCCGGGCGCTGGGGCACCGTGTGTGACGACGGCTGGGACGAGAAGGACGTGGCCGTGGTGTGCAGGCAGCTGGGCTGCGGGCAGGCTGTGGAAGCCCTGAGTAGCGGCGTGTTCGGCCGAGGCCCCGAGTCACAGCCTATCCTGCTGACGGACGTGCAGTGCAAGGGGACAGAGGCGGCGCTGGGGACCTGCACATATGAGGATTCAGGGATCGTCTGTGAGCACAAGGAGGATGCGGGGGTTCGTTGCCATGGTGAGCCTCTATGCAGGGGAGGATTTCTGGGGTCCCGGGTTGGGGGCTGAGTTCTGACTCGTTGGCCTTGCTGGGTGAGCGCTGCACGGTCGGCCCTTGTGCCAGGGAGGGACCCGGCAGGTCCTGGGCTTGGGACAAGCAGGGCCTGGGCTCCGCTTTCTGGACATGGTCAGTGTCCACACAACCCCCCGCGACTGATATGCCCCAGCAGGGCTGGGAGCCAGGGCTCCTGGGTTCTGTTCCTGGCTCTGGGTGGCTGTCACTACACTGACGAGGGCACCCACCTTGCCCCAGGTGCTAGGACTCAAGGCAGTTCATTTTAAAAAACCTTGATCAGTTCCTAGGGCCCTGTGGGAAAGGCACCCGCACTTACCCATTCCCAGCGCTCAGGGAGGACTCCGCGGGATTGCAGGGCCTTTTCGCCAGTGAAAAGCCTGACAGTGACAGCCGGATTCGCAGTGTGTTAACAGTCACCAAAGCAGCAGCACACACACACACACATGTGCGCGCGCACGCGCAGTATACAGGGCCCCCTGCAACTGTGCTTCTGCCTCTGCCTTGGTGAGGGTGCCCCAGGCTGTGCTGAGCCCGCCCCTGCTGCGTGCCCCTGTACAAGGAGAGGGGCTCAGTCTGTGCTGGTGGGATTGTGCCCTGATGGGGCTGCTCTGTGCACCAAGGTTGAGGGGAGGGGCAGAGCAGCCGATGGGCCACCGGCCTGGGACTGCCCCGGTCTCCTAGTTCCCAGCACCTGTCACTGCCGTGTCTGGCCCCAACTGCTCTGAATTCTGCCCCACCTGGTGCCACCTTCCCGCAGGTGCCGTGGGGCTGGGAAGCTTTGGGATGCGAGGGCCCCTCTCTGCTCCTGACAGTTTCCCCTTCTCTCCCCAGCTGCCAGTGTGGGAGTCTCTGCCCCCTCAGGTACGTACGTCTGGCCCCCCCCAGCACCTGCCCTTTGCCAGAGCCCAGGCCAGGATCCCACCCTGGCGACACGGCAGGGCCTATGCAGAGGTGACCATGACCAGCTTTGCACAGTCAGGTGTCCGAGCGCAGGTCCCAGCATGCAGTGGGAGTGAGGCGGCTGCCTGGGTTTAAGCTCGCAACGAGAGGAAACGAGCGTGGCAGTAGGAGTGCCCTGCTGTGGGACTCCTTGCCACGGGACCGTTCCCCTGGGAAGGTGACATCACCTTTTTAGTCCAGCCCCAGCCGCTCCGGTTTGTCCTTGTGCTGCTGGGCCCAGCCTGCACTGGGAGCTGCCAGACACCCTGCGCTGGATCCAGGGAAGAGACCCCCAGCTGCTTGCCCACCCCCAGCAACACTGAGGGGTGCCAGCTTTCTACTTGCACAAACACCCTCACTCCCCCTCTGGCCTTTCCCGCCACCCTGCCCCTCTCTGATGCCCCACCCCCGCTATCCCGCCCCTTCCCTCTGTCTTTAGCTCTTCCCACCCTCCCTCATATGGCTCTGCTCCAGCGCAGGGAGGGTGGCGGGTGGGGGGGGAGAGGGAGGAGGCTTCATTTGCTCCCCTACCTTTAGCAGAATTTCCCAGCTCCTATTGGCCGGACACTGGGGACAGTGCAGGGAGCTTTCCCCTCCCTGCTCAGACTTCACAGCAAGGAGCAGCCTGCTCTTTGAAGTGGCTGCAGCTGCTGTGCAGTAAGAGTGCTGGCGAGGGGGCCGTGGGCTGGATCTGGCACCGTGGCAGCCGGATCTGGTCCACTAGCCGCCTCTTGCCCAACTTCGGTTAAAGTGAGTGTGTGTTTGTGTGTGTGTGTGTGGGGGGGTGCTTTCTATTCCCTGTGTGCAAAAGGCTCACTGTGTGACCAGTAGGGTTACCAGGTAGACTCCGCCAAAAAACCGGACGCACTTGAGTGGGGCGGGAACTGGGGCGGGGCGGGAAGCAGAGCTGACAGGGGAGGTTCGGGGCCAGCCAGGAGGAAGGGGGAACAGGAGGAGGGGAGACGGGAAACAGAGCTGGGGGGTCAGTGGCTGCGGGGCTGTCCGGGAGGAAGGGGGCTGTCCGGGACGAAGGGGGCCGGGAAGCAGAGCTGGGGGTCAAGGGCGCGGCACTGGAAGGGAGGAGGGGCGAGCCGGGGGCGGGAAGCAGATCTGGCGGGGGTGGGGTGCAATCACTATCTGCAGCTGGAGTCCAAGGGGCCGCGCCCCGGGCAGACGCTCCCTTTAGTTGGGAGCAGAAGCCGAGCGGGGGCGGAGCTGGGAGTTCCAGTCCCCGCCCCACCCGGCTTTTGCACGCGACCACAGGCTCCCAGCGCCAATCGCGCCCCGCCTCCCAGTCGCTCCCCAACCCCCGCCAGGCTTAGGTCCGGCGCCCAGCCGGAAATTCAGACAATACCGGACATTGCACATATCCGGTATTTTCTGAATTTTTCTACCGGACAGATGGTGCAAATACCGGACTGTCCAGTAGAAAACTGGACACCTGGCAACCCTAGTGACCAGGGGTAAGCTGAGTCCTGTCTCTGTGCCTCGGTTTCCCTTCTGTAAAGCAGGGGCACTGGTTATGATCCATTTCTAGGGCCTCTGGCCCTGCAGCCTCTGGGCCCTTCCGGGCAGCCCGGAGTGGGCGTCCCAGCAGCTGCTTGCTTTGTAGATGTCAGGCTGGTGGGGGGCCCCCACAGCTGCGCCGGGCGAGTGGAGGTGCTTGTGGCCGGGCGCTGGGGCACCGTGTGTGACGACGGCTGGGACGAGAAGGACGTGGCCGTGGTGTGCAGGCAGCTGGGCTGTGGGCAGGCTGTGGAAGCCGTGAATAGCAGCGTGTTTGGTCCAGGCCCCGAGTCACAGCCTATCCTGCTGACGGACGTGCAGTGCCAGGGGACGGAGGCGGCGCTGGGGAACTGCACATATGAGGATCCAGGGGGCAATTGTGACCACAAGGAGCACGTGGGGGCTCGTTGCCATGGTGAGCCCAGCTGCAGGGGAGGATTTCTGGGGTCCCAGGTTGGGGGCTGAGTTCTGACTCACTGGCCTTGCTGGGTGAGCGCTGCACGGTCGGCCCTTGTGGCAGGAAGGGACCCGGCAGGTTCTGGGCTTGGGATAAGCAGGGTCTGGACTCTGCTTTCTGGACATGGTCAGTGGCCACACAAACTTCTGCGACTGACACCCCCCAGCAGGGCTGGGAGCCAGGTCTCCTGGGGTCTGTTCCTAGCTCTGGGAGGGAGTGGGGCCAAATGCGTTGGCGGCTGGGAGCCAGGTCCTAGCACCCCTCAGTGCTTTGTCTGGCCCTAAGTGCCAGCCCCAGTGCACAGCCCCACCTACTGGACAGTCCACAGACCACGAGGCTGTATCTATTTTTGTTAGTCTCTAATTCAGTGGTCCCCCGTGGCGCCCGCCGGGACATTTATATGCACCCGCCTAGTGACCAGGTCCAGCCCGAGCCATTCTTGCGCCCCAGACTCAGCCCCGGGCGTGCACCGCATGCGCAGTGCCCTCCCTGGGCGCGCGGCACATGCGCGACCCCCACCCCCACCCGGCCCGGCAGCCGCAAAAGGTTGGGGACCACTGCTCTGTCTGCAATGGGAAGTTATTTTGAAATAACAAGGCAAGCGCCACACAGCAAGCCCATTATTACGAAGTAACAGGCTTGTTATTTTGAGCTAATAACTCCTGCTGAAATTGTTATTTCGAAGTAGCGGTAGTGGGGACACTCAGCTGTTGCTATTTCGAAATAACTACTCCCCAGAGTCATTCAAAGTAGTTACTCCCCAGTGCCTCCTGGGGCTCTAAGTCAAGGTAGCACATCCACATTAAGGGAGGCTGCCTTGGACTCATTTCGAGACTTCCCCACAGTGTGGACATGTTATTTTGAAATAAATAACTCCCCAGAGCAGGCCAGGGCTAAGGTGCCACAGGGCTATTAGTCATTTTTAAAAATGAAGAAGTTAGTTAAACAGAAATTAAAAGGTTCAGTGCCAAAGGGGAAATCCCTGCAAGCTACATGGAGACTTTGCAAAGACACCATAATAGAGGCTCAACTGAATGTATACCCCAAATTAAAAAATATAAAAAGAGAACCAAAGAAGTGCCACCATGGCTAAACAATAGAATAAGAGAAGTAGGTAGAGGCAAGAGTGGAAGTTAAATTGTAGTGAGGAAAAAAGAAAGGAGCAAAAACATTAGCAAATGAAATGTAAACATCAAATTAGGAAGGCGAAAAAATAATTTGAAGAGCAGCTAGCTAGCCATTCTTTTGGGTGAGAAATCTGAGGAACAATCCCAGACTGAGGTGTCATTAACGGAGGTTTTGGAACAAATTGACAAATTAATCAGCAATAAGTCACCAGGCCCAGATGGCATTCACCCAAGAGTTCTGATGGAATTCAAATGGGAAATTGCAGAGCTACTGACTGGGGCATAACCTATCCTTGAAATCAGCTTCTATCCCAAATGACTGGAAGATAGCTAATGTGACACCAGTTTTTTTTATAAGGGTTCTAGAGGTGACTTCAGTACTGGGCCAACTGGTTGAAACTATAGTAAAGAACAGCATGTGCAGACATAGATCAGCATAATTTGTTGGGGAAGAGTCCACAGGGTTTCTGTAAAGGGAATTCATTCCTCACTAATCTACTAGAATTCTTTAAGGGGGTCAACAAGCCCCCCCACTGAGGATCTAGATTTCCAGAAAGCCTTTGTCAGGGTCCCTCACCAAAGGCTCCTAAGCAAAGTCAGCTGCCATGGAATACGAGGGAAGGTCCCTCAGGGATTGATTACTGGCTCAAGATAGGAAAGAGGAAACAAAGGACAGGTTTAAATCTTCAGTTTTCAGAATGGAGAGAGGTCACTAGTGGTGTCTGCCTGGGGCTTGTTCTGGGACCAGTCCTATTCCATATATTCATAAAATGATTTGGAAAAAGGGATAAACAGTGAGGTGGCAAAATTTGCAGATGATACACAACTACTCAGGTTAGTTAAGTCCCAGGCAGACTGTGAAGAGCTACAAGGATCTCTCACAGTCTGCCTGGGTGACTGGGCAACAAAATGGGAAGTGAAATTTAACGCTGATAAATGCAAAGTATTGCAGATTGGAAAACGTAATCCCGACTAGACATATAAAATGATGGGGTCTAAATTAGCTATTACTGCTCAAGAGAGCAATCGTGGAGTCATTGTGGATAGTTCTCTGAGCAGCAGTTAAAAAAAAAGCAAACAAAATGCTGGGAATGATTAAGAAAGGGATGGACTAGGGAGGGACCATGGGCTATAATAGCAGAGAAAAAGGAGGGACAAGGCAGAACTGGGAGGCAAGATCAGAGCAGTATCTTAGATGCCTATATACAAATGGGTAATAAGCAGGAAGAACTGGAAGTGCTAATAAATAAATACAACTATGACATCGTTGGTATCACAGTCTTGGTGGGATAATACATGATTGGAATATTGGTATAGAAGGAGGAAGGACAGGCTTACTCAGGAAGGACAGGCAGGGAAAAAAGGGAGGAGGTGTTGCCTTATATATTAAAAATGTACACACTTGGACTGAGGTGGAAATGGACTTGGGAGACAGATGTGTTGAGTGTCTCTGGGTTAGGCTAAAAGGGGTAAAAAACAAGGGTGATGTCATGCTAGGGGTCTGCTACAGGCCAGCTACCCAGGTGGATGAGGCTTTTTTTAAACAAGTAACAAAATCATCCTAAGTGCAGGATTTGGTGCTGATGGGGGACTTCAACTATCCAGACATACGTTGGGAAACTCCCACAGCAGGGCACAGACTATCCAATAAGTTCTCGGGCCTTTGGTCTGACCCGGTATGGCCGTTCTTATGTTCTTTTGTTGAGAGTAGGGTCTAGTGGTAAGAGCAGGAGGCTGGGAGCCAGGTCCTGGGTCTACCCCAGCTCTGTACGTTTTGGTCACTCCCTGCTCTTCATTCCTGTGTCTCCACCTGCCTTTCCCTGCAGAGGTGCCAAAGGTGCCGGTTCGGCTGGTGGGCAGCAACGGCACGCGCTGCAGTGGGCAGGTGGAGATTTTTCACCGGGGCCGCTGGGGCGCCGTGTGTGGGCTGGGTTGGGACCTGACAGACGCCAAGGTGCTTTGCCGGGAGCTGGGCTGCGGGAGCCCGCGGTACATCACCCAAAGCTGCAGCAAGTTCAGTCGGAGCTCGGAGCCCATCCTGCTGGGCCAGCTGGACTGCTCTGGGAACGAGACCTCGCTGACCCAATGCCAATTTCAGGACTGGGCAGAAGAGCCCTGCCCTTACCACCGGGACACCGGAGTCAAGTGCCAAGGTGAGAAAGCAGAATTGGTGCCAGGCCCTCACCCCCTGCCTTTCCTCCTGGTGCCTCCCAGCCCGGAGGTTGGGGGGCCCTTGTAGGGATATTTGTTGCCCAAGACTCTCTCTCTGTGTGTGTGTGTTTTCCCTCCTCTGTAAGGCATCCAACCACCCACAAAGAACACTTCAGCTGCCAATCTGGCCACAGACCAGCCCCACTCCATACAGATGAGAAGTTATAAAAACCAAACTCACCAAATCCAAATAGGTTCTCCCAGTTCTCTGTGGTCATGAAGTCTTGTGGTTCCCATTGGTTGTTGTTCGCTGTTTGCAGCCAAGGGGAGCTGGCCCATGCTGCTTCCCGCAGCTCCCTTTGGCTGCAAACAGCAAACTGGAGCCAATAGGAGCCACAAGGCTCTGTGGCCAGTGAGCAGCTTTCTCAACGTGGCTTTGTGGGCCGCTTTAGAAACGCCTGCTGCTGTCTCCCAGACAGACAGGCTACGTCTAGACTGGCATGATTTTCCACAAATGCTTTTAACGGAAAAGTTTTTCCGTTAAAAGCATTTGCAGAAAAACCATCTAGATTGGCACAGACGCTTTTGCGCAAAAGCACTTTTTGTGCAAAAGCATCCGTGGCCAGTCTAGACGTGATTTTGAGCAAGAAAGCCCTGATCGCCATTTTAGCCATCGGGGCTTTTTTGCGCAAAACAGTTCTTCGCTGTCTACACTGGCCCTCTTGCGCAAGTATTTTTGCGCAAGAGGGCTTTTTCCCGAGCAGGAGTGTGAGTATTTGCGCAAGAAGCACTGATTTTGTACATTACAAAGTCAGTGCTCTTAAGAAATTCAAGCAGCCAGTGTAGATAGCTGGCAAGTTTTTGCGCAAAAGCAACTGCTTTTGCGCAAAAACTTGCCAGTCTAGACACAGCCACAATGTTTAAGATACAAGTGCAGAGCCCATTCCCATAACTCTACATACAAACCCCACATGCACGTGAGCAGCACAGACAGACTCAGCTAAGCAGGAGCTGTCATTAGACCCCTCACGTGGCCCACGTGGTGCAGAATGTGGGGAAACACACACCAGGGGGCGCAACAATGATCTGCATGTTCCGATTGAAATCCAATAACGTGACAGTCCCCGGTGCCACGTGGGTATCCTGAGCGTTGGCACATCCCTTGCCTCCCTGCCCAAAGGAGCGGCATGCGCCGTGGCCCCTGCTGAACTTGGTGACAGCTGCCCCCCCGCTCAGCCAGCAAAGCCATCTGTGTGTGTGTGTGTGTGGGTCAAGTCCCCTCCACCAGCCAGGTCATGCCTCCCTAAGATACACTGGGGCACTTCCGCAGCTAACGCCCCCCTTCCTTGCAGAGCCCTTTGCGCTGCGGCTGGTGGACGGCCCGGGGAGATGCGCCGGGCGGCTGGAGGTGCAGTATGACGGGGAGTGGGGCACCGTGTGTGATGACCACTGGTCCAATTCCAGCGCCAACGTGGTGTGCCAGGAGCTGGGCTGTGGCCCTGCTGAGCCAATGGTTGCAAAACTGAAGGAACGGCCCCGCTTTGGCAAGGCTACGGGGAGAATCTGGCTGGATGACGTCCGCTGCAAAGGCACCGAGAAGACCCTGGAGAACTGTGCCCACCGCGTCTGGGGCTACCACGACTGCACCCACCATGAGGACATCAGCGTGGTCTGCCAGGTACACGGCCACGCGCAGGGAGAGGGAGCCCCTCTCTGGGAGGGGAGTGGGGTCCAGGGTGTTAGAAGGGAGGGGGTTGGGGGCCGGGACTCCTGGGATCTGTCCCAGCCCTGGGAGGGGAGTGGGAGCAGGAGACAAAACAGGGGACATGGGAGCCAGGAGTCCTAGGACCAGGCTGGGCCTAGCTCTAGGCACTAGCTATGTGGGTGGCGGGGCTGGGGGAAGTGCCCAGAGGGTGAGGGGTCAGGAGCTCCCTGCAGCCCTGCCCAGGCCTGCAGGCAGGGCTCCCTAACCGCCCGTGCTCTCTTCATCCTGCAGGAGAGCTGAGCCATCCACAGCTCCTCTGCGGCCTCCCACCGTTCCCTGCCATCTGAGCTTCCAACTTCCCAGCCCTGCCTGCCCAGCCTGGGATGAACACAGGCACCGAAAGCATTCCTCTGCTCCCCATGAGCCACATTCTGGGGGCTCTGAGCCCCAGTCCCCAGGGGATGCAGCACGAAGTTGGCACACACCAGGATAGGCACCTCATTAGCAGTGGGGCAGCTCGCTCTGGCAGCCCCCCCGCCATCAGAGCAGGAGTTTCCAGGTCCCTCGTTCCAACCCCAGCCAAGGAGGGGCCGTCCCTGATGAACGCTGCCATTTCTGGGGTGGGGCTGCACCTCTTCCCCGGGGTACAAGATGGCCCCTCCCCACAGGTGTCTGTGCTACATGGCCAGGCTGGAGCCCTGGGGGAGCCCCTCATGTCACATGCCATCCTGACTGTGCAGATGCAAATAAAGAGCTGAATCTGCTGGAGGACTCATGTCTCCCTGCAGCTGCAGAGCGCTCGGTAGGTTCCCAACCCACAAAACCGAACACCCTGGCCCTGCCCACCCTTTCTCTGAGGCCCCACCCCACTCCACCATCCCCACCCCCATCATTCACAGGCTCATTTTCTCCTGGCTGGCTCAGGGGGCTGGGGTATGGGAGGGGATGAAGCTCTGGGATAGGTCTGGGTACAGGCGGGGGTTCTGGGCTGGGACCAAGGGGTCCCAGGAGGGGGATCAGGGCAGGAGCAGGGCATCGGGGAGCAGGGTGACGCTTACTTCACATGACTCCTGGAAGCAGCAGCATGTCCCCCTCCAGCTGCTAAGTGGAGGCATGGACACACAGCTCTGTGCACTGCCCCATCCGCAGGCACCGTCCCCGCCGCTCCCATTGGCCACGGTTCCCAGCCAATGGGAGCTGCAGAGTGGCATGGGGCGGGGGCAGTGTGTGGAGCTGTTACATAAAAGTCATATGTGGGTCCTGCAGTTTAGCAGGCCTGGGATGGAAGTTTCCATCCCTGCTGTCCCCAGCTGAACATAGCCTGGGACCCTGCAAGCCCAAACAGCAGCTGGCCGTTATCAGCTTTAAGCCATGCCTTGAGTTGGGAAACTACTGAGTAGTACACAAGTTTGACCTCGTTCTCAGCTCATAGGAGTGATAAAGATGGCGTTGAGCCAGGTACGTGCCCACCCGGTAAACAACTGGGCTACGTCTAGACTGGCATGATTTTCCTCAAATGCTTTTAACTGAAAAGTTTTTCCGTTAAAAGCATTTGCGGAAAAGAGCGTCTAGATTGGCACGGACGCTTTTGCACAAAAGCACTTTTTGTGGAAAAGCGTCCGTGGCAATCTAGACGCGGTTTTATGCAAGAAAGCCCGATCGCCATTTTCGCAATCGGGGCTTTTTTGCACAAAACAGTCCTGAGCTGTCTACACTGGCCCTTTTGCGCAAAAACATTTCCGGAAAAGGGCTTTTGCCCGAACGGGAGCGTGAAAGTATTTGTGCAAGAAGCACTGATTTTGTACATTACAAAGTCAGTGCTCTTGTGCAAATTCAAGCGGACAGTGTAGACAGCTGGCAAGTTTTTCGCAAAAGCGGCTGCTTTTGCAGAAAAACTTGCCAGTCTATACACAGCTCTGTAGTATAACTAGTGCGGGGAGTTTCCTGTCCGGTGAGTCTCTCCAGGGACCTAAACCTCGAGGAGTGCCCTGAATCCCCCTAGCTAGAGCCACGTCCACTGCGGCCTGGTGCGAGGTGACCGGAACAGGACTCCCTGCAGACCTGAAAGGGCGTAAGCATTTCCAAGTGCCTGTTACTCTCATATGCATTGCTTTGCCTATGCTGATTGGTGTAGTACTTTGCAGCAGCTGTGTAACCATCTGGCAGTATTAAGCCTGTAATTGTAGTGACACAGTGAGATCAATAAAAGCAACTATCTGTCCCTAATCGACTCTGTCTTGAAGCCAATCCACAACCCTGTTGGGCCCTGCCCCTCTGACTTGACAGGAGCCCCAATGTGTAGGAGCTGGAAGGGGACACGTGGCTGCTCCTGGGGGGCCTGTGGAGCCGTGGCAGGTAGGAGCCTGTCTCAGCCCCACTGTGCTGCCGGACTTGTAACATCCTGCTCAGCAGTGCTCATTGGAGCCCTCTGGGTCCTTTTCAACAGGGCATTCTGGTCGAAACCCAGATACCAGGCAACCTGCTCTCAGAGCTGCACACGTGGCCCCAGGATCACCCAGCGCCCAGCCAGGCCTCGCCTCAGCAGGAGCCATTCCTGAGAGCTGGGGGCGGCTGCCTCCAGAACTCATGCCAAGACAGTGAGCGGGAGTCCCGGCCTCGGCCAGTAGCTGGCAACGGTCTGCCTGGGAGCACACACCGGCCTCTGCCTCCCAGGGCTGAGCATAGAACTCCGGGGTCCTGCTCCCAAGCCTTGCTCTAACCACAAGACCTCACTCCCCTCCCAGACACCTGTTCTCAGGAGCTGCCCCGTTTGCTCATGTAGGTGGGGCTGCCCTTGGAGCTCGCTCTGCTCCGACAGCCGCAACGTGTGCTGACTGGGAGGCATGGCTGGAAATGGCGCCCACACCCAGGCAGCGGGTATGAAGCCTCTGAACACCCGTGTACCAGCATGGGGAGGCTCAGTGGGAGTCAGCCTCCCTTTAGACAGATGCCCTTAAAACACTGGCGAGACTCCATTTCCCTTTGCCAAGGCCACACAGCCTCTTTCCCAACGTACCATGTTACCGACGTGTCTGCTAGCTCTGGTCTTTGCGACAGCTACCTGGGCCTGACACGGGCTCCCTGGCCCGTAAGTGCCAAGAACACCTCTGGGGCCTTTTTGAGAACTTCCATGTGGCACCACCTACCTTCCCACCATCTGGGGCAGCGTCTGGTTGCAGCAGGAGGTTTCATACCGCAGAGAGGGGTTCTGCAGGGTCCCGTCTCAGCACCTGCAGAGCTCTTGGGAGAACATACATGTCCTGCGCTTCTAGGCCATTAGGACTTGCCTCAGAGGCTCACAGGGACTCTCAGCGTAGCCTCTCTCCCTTTCTCCATTTATCTCCATCTTCCCTCTCGGGCAGGGGGGTGTCTCTGTAGTGGTGCAGGGAATGTTGTGGGGTTCCAGCCCAGTGCACCAGGTTCCAGCCCAGAGGCCCTAATGGCAGCAGCAACAGGTAGCTTTTCCTCCACTACCAGAGCTGTAGCCATGCCCTGCATCAGTTCCCAAACAGCCCCTCCCAGCACCTTTCTCCTGGCACCTGACCCTCCTAGCCCCTCACCCTCCCAGAAGGGGAGCCTTTGAAACTAATCCCAGTGGGTCCTTAACAGGCCGCAGGTGTTCTGATTAGCCTGCTTCATTGCTTCTCGCAAGCTCTTAATTGGCTCCAGGTGACCAGACTTACTTGGTTCTAGCACATTCCTGGTTGCTCTTGAGAAACGCTGCCTTTTTTTTTTAGGGGTGGGCAGGGAAGGTCTGGCAGGGGTGTCGCTGGACAACCCCTCCATTGTGGTCGTAGGTGGGAAGGAAAGACAAACAAACAATCAAACAAACAATTAGGGGAGGACCAAAAACCACCAGGGGAGGGAACAAAGAGGGAGAGGGAGGGGAGGAAGGAGGTTCACCGCTCCCCCCCACTAGGCTGGAAGTGGGGTGGAGGGTGACAATTCAGACAGGGAAAAGGGGAAGGAGTAAGGAATACAGCTCCCAGCACAGGACGATAAGAGCGGCTCCTCCGGCTGCACTGGGAATGTGAGAGGGTCAATTATTTGAAAGACACGTGGGAAGTGAAACGGTGCTTGGGGGGAGGGTAACTAAAGAAGAATGGAAAGGCTCAGGCACCAAACGAGATGACAGAGGGGAGCATGGGCACATGGGTAGAGAGGGGAATGCAGGCTGTGAGGAGGGGCCTGCTCAAGAAAGGGGGGCAGCAAGACACTGCGGGGGAAAGGAAGCTAGTGTGCCCACGGGTGCCTGAGTGGCAGGCTCACTGCACCTGCTGCAGGACCCACCAGAGCAAGGGAGGGGCGGGAGGCGAGCAGTGGGGCCAAGGATGGAGATGGCCCTGCAGCACCTGGGGCTGGAGAGGAGTAGCAACAGCAGCAGCAGAAATGCAGGGGAGACAGCAGGGAGCAGAGGGAACCACCCCCCAGCACCCCACAAAAGCTGTGCCAGCTGTCACCTAGGGGTCCAGATGGCAAGAGGCCCCTTACAGACACTCACCCACCCCAGGAAGGAAGGAAAAAAACCCCAGGAGCTGCTATAAAGCAGCCCCCTTACCTCTTCCACTCCAGAGGGAGCAGCAGCTGTAGGAACGGTGAAGTCCAGGCCTGCAGCACTGAAGAAAGGGGCCAGGCAGTCCCCAAAAAAGATGGAAAATGGGGTTCCACTCCCCACCAGGATGAGGGCAGCAAAGGCCTATCCACCCCCCCCACCCCAGCAGCTCCTGCAGCCAGCTGAGGGGTGGGGTGGGGAAAGGCTGCCTGCAAACAGAGCAGGCAGAGAGAAAAGGGGACCTGGCCCAGAATGTATCCAGGGCCTGCCTGCCACAACCCCAGTAGCCCCCCCACACACCCCTCCCAAAAAGAGGAGGGGAGGGGTGCAGGGGAGGAAAAAGCACAACAAGCCCAGACCAGCAGCCTGCTGTACTCAGTGGAAGAGTGTTTCCTCTCTCCGCCTCGAAGTCAGGAGATACAGCAGGTTCAGGAGCTTGAAGGAAGCCTATTGGAGTCCGGGGAGGTGAGCGGGCGTTAGCCCATCCACATCTAAAGGACCTCCCCCCAGCCTATGGGGAGGGTCTACTGAGCCCAGGAAACCAAGTAATTACTTGGGACAAATAAAAAGAAAACAAGGACAGGTGTGAGGGTCAAAGGGCTAAAACAAGGGAACTGGATGGGGAGAAACGCTGCCTTGGGCATTGGGCACAGAAAACTCTTCATCCCGTGGCCAGTAGACTTGCTTCCACCAGACTCCTGCAGCCAACAGGTCTGGGGCTGTCACACTCGTTGTTGGTTAATGTACCAATCTGTTCCAAGGTCTCTGCTGTCAGACCTCAGTCTGGGGCAGTTCCTCAGATCTGCCGTCTTAACGAAACTCTTGGCTGTGGTATCTCCCCAATAACCCCTCCAGCGAAGACTGATGCAATGAATTCATCTAACTTCCCCTCGATGGCCGTGCCTTCCTCGAGTGCTCCTTTAGCAACTTGATGGTCCGATTCCCTCCGAATATCAGTAAGAATCAGGCTTCTGCAGCCTTTTGATGCTTTAGATCAGGGGTCTACAACCTATGGCTCTGGAACCAAATGTGGCTCAGTATGGAACCAAATATGGCTCTTTTGTCATTCCCAACATACACACAACTTTTAAAATTAAAATGAAAAATTAATTCAAAAATTTAAAAATGCGGTTACTCATGTCGCTTGCATGCCTGCATGAACCTGGATTTGACCAGTGGTGATGTAAATGTCAAAGAAATGTGCAAAAAGATGCAGCAGCAGCAGCAGAAGTCCCATTAAATAAAGTCTGTGAGCGAGATGTTTCATTTATCCTCTTATTAATCATCATGTCAATGATCAATAACATTAAGTTGGATATTTTCAGCCCTGCCAATGGGCGTTCTTATCTGGCTCTTTGCTGACCACTCGTTCTGAATTTTGAGGTAGGTTGGCTCTTTGGTTTGAAAAGGCTGCTGAGCCCTGCTTTAGAAAACGCTGGCTCATCCCCACCCTGCCCCAGGAGGGTCTGATGTCACCCAGAACCACACGTTCAAGATTCAACGTCTTGTGAAACGGTGCTCAAGAGACAGGTGCGGCTTGGCTGAACAGAGTTTTCACAGCAGAGCAGTGAGCACCTTGCCAGTGTGGAGAAAGTTAAAGCGCCGGGGGTGGGTTTACAGCGCAGTCATGTGCCAGTGTTGACTTGGCATTGGCATTTCAGCAATTGTGAAAGTTCCCCGGTTGGCTCGTGCTGCCCCTGCAGGCCCAGGCACACCCCCGCACAATAACACAGCCATGAGTCAGTGCCCTTTCCAAGGCTGAAGTTCTGAGCTGAACTTCCCTGGAACTGAAGAGGCAACTAAAACAAAGGTGAAGGCCGGCTCTGCCTGGCATTGCTCATGGGTAGAGCCCGGCGCGGATACACAATTTTGTACTCGCAGCCACAGTTGTAGTTGCAAAAAAGAGCCGCAGGGATCCACATCTCTAGCTGGCCCTGGGTTCACACAGACGGGCTCAGCGGGTGGAACTGAACGGCGGTTCCCTGGATGGGCCACTAAAATGCTGGCAGCGTGTGCTGTCAGAGGGATTTCACTGGGGCTTTGGTGTTCCCTCTAATTTTTTCCATCCAGGTGCAGAATAAATGTTATTATGTGCATGGATGCATGTGCAGATGTGCACCACAGGAGAAACACATATTGTCAGCTGTGGGGGCTCTGCCTATTAGCTGAGTGGCATTTGAATCTCCCCTGGGTGGCTGCCCAAACTCAGCTTACAGGGAACACTGCTGCAACTCTCACCTCCACCATGGAGCTGTGAGCCTTCCACAGAACTCACTGTGCATGTCAATAATTCACCGGTCACACCCAGTCACCTGTCCCCATGCGCCTGTTGCAATGCGAACAGCCCAACAGCAAAGCCACCTGCAGCGAGAGGCGCCTCCGAGGCAGAGGTGGGAATGGTGCCAGCTTCCTGGGAAGCTCCCAGAGTCTGGTCTGTCACGTCTTGACCAGAGACCCTAAACTGCTTCACGCACGCACCCAGCAACCTGGGAAAATGTCCACTGGGTGCCTCTCCGAGGCAGTTCATCCCTCTCACAAGCACTGAGTCTGAGGCAGAACGAGTCTCCTTAATACCAAGCACCTGGCATTAATCTGAGCAGGCAGCACAAGCTGTATCCTACACATAAAAGCAGGAGCAAGTCACCCACAGTGGGCCGTGTCCAGCTTTGGGTTCTTGAGTCCCACAGCAAGTTCTTGTAGGGGGTGCCCGCCCTTACCGCCTCGCTCACTGCTATGGTGCTGGCCAGCGCAGACCGAGGGGTCACAGGTACATCTGTGTGAATTGTCCTCCCGTTGTGCACGCGTGCGTGTGCAAACGCCATCACCATTCTTATTCCGCTGTCCGAGCTCCGAGGGACACCTGCTCTCAGCTTCTGCCAGCCAGTCTTGGTGATTTGAGCTCAGAGGTGTCCAGCTCTGGGCAGGCAGGAGGACAGAGACACCTGCTTTCCCCCTTCCCTCAGTTTCCAGCACTGACTCCTCATTGCACGAGGAGTAACAGTTAATTCGAGGGAAGGGTTTTGGATCGGACTACCGCGTCTACACGCAGCAAGTTAAATTGGGCGACCGGCATTTTAAAATGGCGACCGGCCGCGAATATGCTAATCAAGCGTGGGATATTTAAATTATTCATTAGCAACTTCGGTATGCTTCATTTGCCTCCCTAGTCGAACTAGGGGGCAAGTGTAGACATACCCTCGGGCAAGGCACCCACCTTGTCCCAGTTCCTAGAGCTCAAGGAACCCCGACCTGCTCCCAGTTCCTAGGGGCCTGTGGGAAAGGCACCTGCCCTCTCCCAGGCCCTGGGGCTCAGGGAGGAACCTGGGGGTTTGCAGGGGATTTTCACCAGTGAAGGAGCCTGACAGTGGTACCTAGATCCGAACATACCCCCTAAGTGTGCAGGGCTCTCTGATGGCTCACCCCAGGGAGCCATGGACCCACGGCTCTGCCTCTGGCTCTGCTTCGGTGACAATGTCACTGGGTGCATAAGACACCTGCCAGCTGGGTGTTTCCCTGGTGGGAGCACATAGAGCTCGTCAGTTCTCCCCCTGGGCTGAGCCCGGCCCTGCTGAGTCCCCTGCACAGGGAGTGTGGATCAGTCTGTGCTGGTAGGGCCCCGATGGGACTGGTCTGTGCACAAGGGTTAGGAGCAGGTGTAACATACCAGGTGGTCGGGGCACCGCTGAGAGGGTCAAATCAGGGAGAATTGCTTACAGCCAGGGTTACTTACAGCCCTAGACTGGGGTCCTTCTCTATAAGGCGCCAAGCCAGTCACATACAAACCACTTCAGCTGCCAGTGTGGCCAGTAGGAAGTCACACACGCAATCCCCTTAGGCCAGTGTTTCCCAATTTTATTTGGCTGAGGAACCCTTTTCAGCTTTTCAGAATTTCAAGGAACCCCTAGGTTTGTCAAGCAAAAAAAAAAAAAAAAGGGGAGGAGAGGGACCCACCAATGCATGAAAATCACATTCCTTCCCCAAGATCCCCCCACCTCCCTTCCTTGAGGCCTCATCCGCTCTGTTCCTCTCCTCTCCATCACTTGCTATCCCCAGCCTTTATACACTCTCACTAGGTTGAGACAGGAGGTGTGGGGTGGGAAGGAGGGATTTGGGTGTGGGAAGGGGTGAGAAGTACAAGCTCTGGGAAGGAATTTGGATGCAGGAGAAGAGGATGTTGGCTCGGGGAGGGGGCTCCAGGCTGGGGAGTGTTGGGCTCAGGTGGAAGGTTGGGGTGCTGAGCAAGCCATGGGCTTGTGGATGTGAGGGTGCAGGAGTTTGGGCTGGATATGTGAGGGACTCAGGGCAAGAAGGTTATGAGTATGATGGGCTCAGGGCACAGATTTGTGATGTGTGGATGGTGGAGGAATGTGGCAGAAGACTGAGGATGTGGGGATGTAGGAGTTTGGGGATGTAAGAGGCTCAGGACAGGGGGTTCCAGTGTATGATAGGCTCAGATTTGGGGTCAGGTGGTGCAGGAGTGTTATGATGCTGCAATGAGACGGGGGTTTGGTCCCATTCGGGGGCTTGTTGGCCAGGCTTCATTTTTAAATAAAATATTATGTCAAATTCAAAAGGTTTTAGCATTGTCTTTATTTATGAGAGGGGTGAGGAACCTGTTTTGAGTCAAGGGACACTGACCCACAGAAAAGTCAGTCGGGGCCACACAAGCAAGATGCAAAAAACAACCTCCAAAAACCCCCAAGCCTCACTAATGTGGTCCCAAATGTGCTGGTGGGGGCAGGGGACAGAGTGAAAGTGGGTGCTGGGGCTGGGGAGAGGCTGCTGGGTGGAAGGATGCTGGCTCAGGTGGCGGGGTGCTGGGGCAAGGTGCTGGGGCAGGCAGGTGGCAGGGTGCTGGGGTCAAATACATGGTCCTGCTGGGCACTAGGATGACTGGCAGGGTGCTGGGACAAGGAACAGGGTGCTGCTGGGTGCTAGCGTGGATGGCATGTGGCATGCCCCGAACCTGGTGCACCTCTAGGCCGGTGTTGCAGCGTGAGGGGAGTGAATTGGCTAGGTCTGAAGCATTCCCCCCACAGGCCTCAGCAAGCCTGGGGGTGGGGCTGAGCGGATGGGAGAAGCGGGGGTAGGGGGTGGCTGCCGGGTATCCGTCTCTGCCCTTTGCTGCCATTAGCTGGGGTGCACCGAGGGCCAGCGGGCAGCTCCCAGGATTCTCTCCTTTGAGCAGGGGTGGCTTGATCGCAGCACGAGCTAGACAGGGCATGGTTGCTGAAGCCCCCCCCCACCTTGCGGTTTTTCCCCACATTAATCAGATTGCAGCGAGCCGGGTTATGCTGGTCTGTGCTGCACTCACATCTTTGTTACCTGTGTAGACAGCCCCTGAAACACTGGAAACTGAGCTTCTAGTCCAGCCTGGTGTGTGACCTCAGGCATGTCACAGCCCCCAATGTGCCTTAGTTTCCCAGCTGTAAAATGGGAATAATGTTGGCCTCCTTGGGAAAGCCCTTTGAGTGTTACCAATGGGCAGAGCAAGGGCTGGCAAGGACAAGTCTTGCCTTGGTCACGCGGGCTTGGTACCATTCCAGTGGGCGGATGGTGCCATCCGTTGCTTGAAAGTGCTTTGTGTCCAGATGAAATCAAATGAGGCAGTCCAGTGACAGACGGGTGAGTGGCTGAAAGTCAGTGGGTAGGGAACTGGGTGCCAGGCGGCAGGTCACTGGCAAATTCAGCATACGAGGAAGGGGGCTCCCCACACCTCCGCTCCCAGCACTTGCGGACGGAGTTCACAAATGACAAAGCTCTTCTTGCTTCCCCACCAGCCAAGCCATCACTTGACTCTGGGTCTTTAACATGTGCTGTCCCTTGCCTTGGCTGGGCACTGCCCGGGCAGACCCAGCTTTGATAGCCCAGAATCACAGAAGTGCCCAAAACGTGCAGTTGGGGGCACAAGCACCCAGACTCGTGATCCCCACCTGCTGTTCTTTCCCAAGGCCCCCACACACACTGTCCCACCCCAAAAATGCTCCTGAGCTACCTCTTCCTCCCAAGATCCACCCCACTTGTATTCTCCCCTGCCATTGCCTGCCCTTACACGCTCTGGCCCCCACCCCTGCTCCATGCCCTTTGGCCCTGGCCTGCCCAACAGGGGCTGCCGCTAGAGACTGGCAGGTTTTCTACCAGCTGATGCCAGAGCCAGGCACCCCAGCACCTCCCACAACCAAATCCCCTCCTTCAGAGACAGGCAACCCCAGAGCGCCCCAACCAAATCCCCTCATTCAGAGACAGGCAACCCCAGAGCGCCCCCCAACCAAATCCCCTCCTTCAGAGACAGGCAACTCCAGAGCGCCCCCAACCAAATCCCCTCGTTCAGAGACAGGCAACCCCAGAGCGCCCCAACCAAATCCCCTCGTTCAGAGACAGGCAACCCCAGAGCCCTCCACTAAATCTTCCTCCTTCAGTGCTAAGCAACCCAGCGCCTCCTCCTTCCCCTCCCACAGAGACAGCAGACCCGGTCAGACAAGTTCATCTCACTTTTAACAGAGGCTGCTCCTGCCGGCTGCCCCTGCTCAGTGCGCCCCGACGGCAGCACGTGGCCCAGCTGCCGGCTCACTGATCTGAGTGTCAGGTGAGCTTGCGCAGCCTGCGATCGCTCCCACGCCGGCCCGGCGCCCCCCTAGCGTGGTGCCTGGGGGCACTGGCCCCCTCCCCACCCCCCCTTCGGTACGCCTCTGCGTGGGAGGACGCGCGGGGGGCCGGGGCTAGCCGGCTCTCTCTCTTTTTCAGAGGGGCCGGGGGAGTGCCGGCTCCTCGCGGAACCCCTAGTTTTGCTTCACGGTTCGCGGAGCACCAATTGGGAAACACTGCCTTAGACACTCCAGCTGCACCTGTGCCACAGCCGGCACCGCTCCTTACACAGAGGAGGGGTTATCAAACCGATCTCACTGACTCCAAACAGGCTCTCCCGGTCCCAAGGGCCAGCCCCAGTCCCGGCTCAATTTGTACCTCGGCTCTTACCCAAAAGTGCACGCTGGGCCAGGCCTTTAGCATCTAAAATCTAAGGGTGTATTAATAAAAGGAAAGACAAGGTGGAGAATGAGATTGTTAAAGTGATCACATTACATGCGCCAATCACCAAGTTCCTGATGCAGGCCTAACAGAGATGTAACAACCTGCTAGTTTAACAGTCTCTGGAGTGCACGGACGGTAGGCTGGGTCCACGCTACTTCCCAGCTATTTTTGTTTTTCGGCCCCGATCAGTTCCTTTTTTTTTTTTTTTTGCTCAACAAGTTTTGCTGCTGGGGAGGGGAAGGGGGAGAGGGGCGTGAGGGTTTCTCAAAAATCAAAAAGGGGGCGTGATGCTGAAAAGTTTGGGAACCACTGATCTACATGTTTTGTTAGTCTTTAAAGTACTATCCCTGCAGAACAGCACAGGACAGCAGGAATCACACACAGCACAACGAAGCAACCAGTGAATGCACAACTGGAGTCACACTGTGGCTACAGAAGTGGTCACAGTCCCCACTGTGTCACACACGCCCATGGATACTGTCCAGTCTGGGCAGCTCTGGGCAGTGCGGATGCGAATGACAGAGCCGGGGAGTGTAACCAGTTCCCCTTGGGGGGGGAGGGGCAGTCAGTGGTGTATGCAAATGAGGGGGGGCAGGTAGGGACAGGTGCAGCTGGCACTGGAGTGAGTCAGGGTCTCTCCCCTCCAACTACTAGCGCTGGCCCCACAACGGGGGCATGGCCCTGACTGCCCAGGAGCCGTGTGCTCTGCCAGGAGGTGGCTGATCTCCAGGGCAGACCCCCCATCTCTCCCCAGTGACGTAGGGAGTGCTGGGTGTTCAATGCACATGCTGCTGAGTGGAAACGGGGCGAGGGGCACTGGGAAGAGCTGGTGGGGAAGGGAGAGACGGGGAGCCAGGAGTCCAGTCCAGACCCGTCCTCGTCTTGGTCCCCGTTCCCCATGAGCCAGTGACCAAGCTTCTGTCCTCTCTGGGAGGGGAGGAGGGACTGGTGTTTAGGGGCAAGGGTGGCTAGAAGCAGGGGTGGGCAGGGATCTGTCCCTGGCTCTCAGTAGAGAGAGGGGTCTAGTGGTTAGTGTGGAGGGACGTTATATTCCCTGCTCTATTCAAAGTTTACTGTGTGATTAGGAGTAAGCCAAGTCCTGTCACTGTGCCTCAGTTTCCCTTCTGCACGGCAGAGGCTCTGATTTTGTGCCACTCCTTGGGGCTCAGTGACCAGTGGGAGATGGAAGCAGATGCAGGCGAGGGGCCCAGGGTCACGGGGGAAGCCTGTTCTGCACTCACTGGCGATGCCTCGCGCTGGGCTGGGCCTTCAGCCCCCACAGCCCCGGAGCAGGCATCCTAGCAGCTGTTTGCTTTGCAGATGTCAGGCTGGTGGGGGGCCCCCACAGCTGCGCCGGGCGAGTGGAGGTGCTTGTGGCCGGGCGCTGGGGCACCGTGTGTGACGACGGCTGGGACGAGAAGGACGTGGCCGTGGTGTGCAGGCAGCTGGGCCGTGGGCAGGCCGTGGGAGCGACGAATAGCAGCGTGTTCGGCCCGGGCCCCGAGTCACAGCCTGTCCTGATGATGGACGTTCAGTGCCAGGGCACGGAGGCGGCGCTGAGGACCTGCACCTACAAGCATGCGGAGAACCTCTGTGAGCACTTCGAGGACGTGGGCGCTCGCTGCCAAGGTGAGCTGGCCTGGAGAGCCCTGGATCAGGGCAGGGACGGGCGGACACCTGGGGTCCCAGGGCGGGGGCTGGGCTCTGACTGAGCGGCCTTGCTGGGTGAGCGCTGCACAGTCGGCCCTTGTGGCAGGGAGGGACCCGGCAGGTCCTGGGGCTGGGAGATGCAGGGCCTGGGCGCCACTTCCTGGACATGGTCAGTGTCCACACAACCCCCCGCAACTGACACCCCCCAGCAGGGCCAGGAGCCAGGGTTGCCAGGTGTCCGGTTTTGAACTGGGAAACAAATTGAGAAAATACCGGACATATAAATGTCTGGTATTTTCTAATTAAGTAAGTTTTATTATTATCATGAGTATCAGTACGTAGTTGCGTATTGCCTGGCTAGTAGACACGCTCACGCTGTGTGAGTCACACTGTGTGAGTGTGTCTACCAGCCAGGCAGTACGCAATTACGCAGTAGAGAGGGCGAGGGCGGGGGACGGGCAGGGCCGGGATGGAATCCCCGGGGCCAGACTCGCCCGTGTGCCCCGCCGGGACCGTGCATGGGACGGGCAGCACTCCAGGATCCCCCTGGCCAGCTCCACTCCCCCCAACCTCCTCCTGGCCAGCCCTGCTTCCCGCCAGCCGGTTCCCCTCCCTGCTCCCCCCTCCCGGCCGGTCTCCCCCCCACCATCTGAGATCAAGTGTGTCCAGTATTTTTTTTAAACCATCTGGTAACCCTGCCGGGAGCCAGGACTCTCGGGTCCATGCCCGCTCTGGGAGGTGTCACCGACACATGCTAGGGCAGGGCACCCACCTTGTGCCAGTTCCCAGACCTGTTCCCAGTTCCTAGGGGCCTGTGGGAAAGGCACCTGCCCTCACCCTGGCCCCGGGGCTCAGGGCGGAATCTGGGGGCTTGCGGGGCCTTTTCGCCAGTGCAGAGCCTGACTCAGTCGTACCCGGATCCTCTGTGTATTAGCAGCCAACCAAAGAGACTGCAGACATTCAGCGCACAGCGCTCCCCGGCTGCTTCCCACAGGGCAGATGAAATTTCCTGCTGGCTGGCCAGGATCGGGTCATGTGGGGCCCTGGCTTCCTGCAGGGTGTGGGTGCAGGATGTGAGGTCTGGCGGCTCTGAGCTTGGGGGTGTTAGATCCCTAAGAACTTCCTTTTGGACCCCAGTTTCCCTGGCGATGGCTGGGTCCCGGCGGGGGCCCCTTCGCCAGTCACTGGAAAGCAAAGGACCGTAACACGGTATTTTCTGGTCCTAGACAGGGACGTGCTGAGGCACACGCGGCTGCGTAGGACTCCGCACAATGCAGGGCCTCCTCCCCTGGACCGGACAGCAGGTAAGAGGGTGGCAGGGGCTGGACAGAGCCGAACGCCGCGCATGCTGCGTGGGGGGAGGGGAGAGGGTACTTGCACCTCCCCTGCGGGGGACTCAGCTCTCTGCCACCCTGTGGCAGGCAGGGGGCTTGTCTCGGTGTCTCTTGCCTCGTCTCTGCCACCCAGGCCGTGAGCCCAGGCTGCTTAGTACAGACAATCTGGGCCCCCAGCCCAGGGTGCAGGAGGCAGGCCAGTTGCTGCACAGGGTTCGGACTTTGGTTTGTCCTCGCTGACCGTGGCTGGACTCCACTCCCGCTCCTCTGGGCTGGGCGGGCGGGTTGCTCCCCAACCGCTCCAGCCTCCCGCTCTGCCGCCCCAGGCCCAGGGACTAGGGATCCTGAGGGCTCGGTCAGGCGCTGGCGCCGCAGCAGGACAGCCTGGCCCACCCTGTCCAGAGCAGAGTCCCTCCTTGGGCCCAGCCTGCTGGCTCTGGGGCCAGAAGGAGCTAAACCTCCATGTGGGCGAGGCAGGGACTGACATCTGCAGGGTCACTGGCAGGCAGCGCTCTAGACCGCAGAGCTGTGCCCTGCCCCGGGACATGTGCTGAGCCAGCGCGAGGTTGCCGGGAAGTGCCCTTGTGACCAGCCCATGGTTCGGCTCCTCCCTCGCTGGCCGGCAGAGCCCTGCGCAGGCCATAAAAGGGGCTGCCCTGGGTGGGAGGGTGAGACGCTCTTGGCACCGGATCGTGGCAGGAAGGAACCGCTCGCCGGGGCAGACATGGACCTTCTGGGCTTCTGGCTCTGCTTCGGTGAGGGACCCCTGATGGGGCTGCTCTGTGCACCAGGGTTAAGAGAGGGGCAGAGCAGCCAATGGGCCGCCGGCCTGGGACTGCCCCGGTCTCCTAGGTCCCAGCACCTGTCACTGCCGTGTCTGGCCCCAACTGCTCTGGATCGTGCCCTACTCAGCGCCACCTTCCCGCAGGTGCCGTGGGGCTCGGAAGCTTTGGGGTGCGAGGGCCCCTCTCTGCTCCTGACAGTTTCCTCTTCTCTCCCCAGCTGCCAGCGTGGGAGCCTCTGCCTCCTTAGGTACGTACGTCTGGCCCCTCGGCGCCTGCCATTTGCCAGAGCCCAGGCCAGGATCCCGCCCTGGTGTCACGGCAGGGCCTGAGTAGAGGTGACCACGACCTGTTTTCAAAATCAGCTGCCCTAGGGCAGATCCCAGCAGGCAGTGGGAGTGAGGCGGTTGCCTGGGTTTAAGCACGCAACCAGAGCAAAGTGGAGCATGGCAGTAGGAGCGCCCTGCGGTGGGACTCCTTGCTGTGGGGCCGTTCCCCTGGGAAGGTGACATCACCTTGTTCCTCCAGCCCCAGCCGCTCTGCTTTGTCCTTGTGCTGCTGGGCCCAGCCTGCACTGGGAGCTGCCAGACACCCTGCGCTGGATCCAGGGAAGAGACCCCCAGCTGTTTGCCCACCCCCAGCAACACCGAGGGGCTCCAGCTTTCCACTTGCACAAACACCCTCGCTCCCCCTTTGGGCCTTACTACCCTAGTCCTTGCCCCGCCCCTCTCTGATGCCCCACCCCCGCTGTACTGGCCCCTCCCTCTGTCTCTCGGTCTACCCACCCGCCTTCACGTGGCTCCCTTTCAGCACAGGGAGGGTGGGGTGGGGGAGAGGGAGGAGGCTTCATTGGTTTCCTGCCTTCAGCAGAATTTCCCAGCTCCTATTGGCCGGACACTGGGGACAGCGCAGGGAGTGGCTGCAGCTGCTCTGCAGTAAGAGTGCTGGCGAGGGGGCCGTGGGCTGGATCTGGCACCATGGCGGCTGGATTTGGTCCACGAACCGCCTCTTGCCCAACCTAGGTTAGAGTGAGAGTGTTTGGGGGAGGGGTGGTTTCTATTCCCTGTGTGCACAAGACTCACTGTGTGACCAGGCGTAAGCTGAGTCCTGTCTCTGTGCCTCGGTTTCCCTTCTGTAAAGCAGGGTCACTGGTTATGACCCATTTCCAGGGTCTCAGTTACCGGCCTCTTGCCCTGCAGCCTATGGGTCATTCCCCGCATCCCGGAGCGGGTGTCCCAGCATCTGTTTGCTTTGCCAGATGTCAGGGTGGTGGAGGGCCCCCACGGCTGCGCCGGGCGAGTGGAGGTGCTTGTGGCCGGGCGCTGGGGCACCGTGTGTGACGACGGCTGGGACGAGAAGGATGTGGCCGTGGTGTGCAGGCAGCTGGGCTGCGGGCAGGCTGTGGAGTCCCTGAGTAGCGGCACGTACGGCCAAGGCCCCGAGTCACAGCCTATCCATCTGACGGACGTGCAGTGCCAGGGGACGGAGGCGGCGCTGGGGAGCTGCACATATGAGGATTCAGGGATCGTCTGTGACCACAAGGAGGATGCGGGGGTTCTTTGCCATGGTGAGCCCAGCTGCAGGGGAGGATTTCTGGGGAACCAGGTTGGGGGCTGAGTTCTGACTCACTGGCCTTGCTGGGTGAGCGCTGCACGGTCGGCCCTTGTGGCAGGGAGGGACCCGGCAGGTCCTGGGCTTGGGAAAAGCAGGGCCTGGGCTCCACTTTCTGGACATGGTCAGTGTCCACACAACCCCCCCGCGACTGACACCCCCCAGCAGGGCTGGGAGCCAGGTCTCCTGGGGTCTGTTACTGTCTCTGGGAGGGTGTCACTACACAGACTCGGGCACCCGTCTTGTCCCAGGTGCTAGGGCTGAAGGCAGTTGATTTAAAAACCCCCAATCTGTTCCTAGGGCCCTGTGGGAAAGGCACCTGCCCTTACCCATTCCCAGGGCTCAGGATCGACTCGGGGGTGTGTGGGGCCTTTTCGCCAGTGAAAACCCTGACACGGTGACAACCGGATCCGCTGCATGTTGACAGTCACCAAAGCAGCACACACACATACACACACACACACACACGCGCACGCGCGCGCCTCCGAAGTGTACAGAGCCCCCTGCAACTGTGCCTCTGCCTCTGCCTTGGTGAGGGTGCCTCAGTGTGTGTCAGGCATCCACCCTGTATCCTCCTGGGGGGGCACACAGAACTCGCCTGTTCTCCACTCAGGCTGTGCTGAGCGAAGCCCTGCTGTGTCCCCCTGTACAGGGAGAGGAGCCTAGTATGTCGTCGTGGGACTGTGCCCTGATGGGGCTGCTCTGTGCACCAGGGTTAGGAGCTGGGGCCAGCCTGGGCCACCCCCGTTCTCCTGAGTCCTAGCACCCCTCAGTGCTGTGTCTGGCCTTAAGTGCCAGCCCCAGTGCACAGCCCCACCTACTGGACAGTCCACAGACCACGAGGCTGTATCTATTTTTGTTAGTCTCTAATGCCTGCACTGGGAAGTTATTTTGAAATAGCAAAGCAAGCTCCACACAGGAAGGCCATTATTTCGAAGTAACAGGCTTGTTATTTTGAGCTAATAACTCCTGCTGAAATTGTTATTTCGAAGGAGTGGTAGTGGGGACACTCAGCTACTGCTATTTCGAAATAACTACTCCCCAGAGTCATTCAAAGTAATTACTCCCCAGTGTCTCCTGGGGCTCTAAGTCAAGGTAGCGCGTCCATATTAAGGGAGCCTGCCTTGGACTCATTTCGAGGCTTCCCCACAATGTGGATGTGCTATTTTGAAATAAATAACTCCCCAGAGCAGGCCAGGGCTAAGGTGCCACAGGACTATTAGTCATTTTTAAAAATGAAGAAGTTAGTTAAACAGAAATTAAAAGGTTCAGTGCTAAAGGTGAAATTCCTGCAAGCTACCTGGAGACTTTGCAAAGACACCATAATAGAGGCTCAACTGAATGTATACCCCAAGTTAAAAAATATAAAAAGAGAACCAAAGAAGTGCCACCATGGCTAAATAATAGAATAAGAGAAGTAGGTAGAGGCAAGAGTGGAAGTTAAATTGTAGTGAGGAAAAAAGAAAGGAGCAAAAACTCTAGCAAATGAAATGTAAAAATCAAATTAGGAAGGCGAAAAAATAATTTGAAGAGCAGCTAGCCAAAGACGCAAAAAGTACTAGCGAAAAACATTTTTTTAAGTACATCAGAAGCAGGAAGCCTGCTAAACAGCCATTGGGGCCCCTGGACAAGCAAGATGCTAAAGGATCACTCAAGGACAATAAGGCTACTGCAGAGAAACTACGTGAATTCTTTGCATTAGTTTTCCTGGCTGAGGATATGCGGGAAATCCCCAAACCTGAGCCATTCTTTTGGGTGACAAATCTGAGGAACAATCCCAGACTGAGGTGTCATTAACGGAGGTTTTGCAACAAATTGACAAATTAATCAGCAATAAGTCACCAGGCCCAGATGGCATTCACCCAAGAGTTCTGATGGAATTCAAATGGGAAATTGCAGAGCTACTGACTGGGGCATAACCTATCCTTGAAATCAGCTTCTATCCCAAATGACTGGAAGATAGCTAATGTGACACCAGTTTTTTTTTATAAGGGTTCTAGAGGTGACTTCAGTACTGGGCCAACTGGTTGAAACTATAGTAAAGAACAGCATGTGCAGACATAGATCAGCATAATTTGTTGGGGAAGAGTCCACAGGGTTTCTGTAAAGGGAATTCATACCTCACTAATCTACTAGAATTCTTTAAGGGGGTCAACAAGCCCCCCCACTGAGGATCTAGATTTCATAAGAACATAAGAACATAAGAACGGCCATACCGGGTCAGACCAAAGGTCCATCTAGCCCAGTATCCTGTCTGCCGACAGTGGCCAGCACCAGGTGCCCCAGAGGGGGTGGACCGAAGACAATGATCAAGCGATTTGTCTCCTGCCATCCCTCTCCAGCCTCTGTCAAACAGAGGCCAAGGACACCATTTTATCCCCTGGCTAATAGCCTTTCCAGAAAGCCTTTGTCAGGGTCCTTCACCAAAGGCTCCTAAGCAAAGTCAGCTGCCATGGGATACGAGGGAAGGTCCCTCAGGGATTGATTACTGGCTCAAGATAGGAAAGAGGAAAGAAAGGACAGGGTTAAATCTTCAGTTTTCAGAATGGAGAGAGGTCACTAGTGGTGTCTGCCAGGGGCCCTGTTCTGGGACTAGTCCTATTCCATATATTCATAAAATGATTTGGAAAAAGGGATAAACAGTGAGGTGGCAAAATTTGCAGATGATACACAACTACTCAGGTTAGTTAAGTCCCAGGCAGACTGTGAAGAGCTACAAGGATCTCTCAAAAACTGGGTGACTGGGCAACAAAATGGCAAGTGAAATTTAACGCTGATAAATGCAAAGTATTGCAGATTGGAAAAAGTAATCCCGACGAGACATATACAATGATGGGGTCTAAATTAGCTATTACTGCTCAAGAGAGCGATCGTGGAGTCATTGTGGATAGTGCTCTGAGCAGCAGTTGAAAAAAAAAGCAAACAAAATGCTGGGAATGATTAAGAAAGGGATGGACTAGGGAGGGACTGTGGGCTATAATAGCAGAGAAAAAGGAGGGACAAGGCAGAACTGGGAGGCAAGATCAGAGCAGTATCTTAGATGCCTATATACAAATGGGTAATAAGAACTGGAAGTGCTAATAAATAAATATGACATTGTTGGTATCACAGAGACTTGGTGGGATAATACACGATTGGAATATTGGTATAGAAGGAGGAAGGACAGGCTTACTCAGGAAGGACAGGCAGGGAAAAAAGGGAGGAGGTGTTGCTTTATATATTAAAAATGTACACACTTGGACTGAGGTGGAAATGGACGTGGGAGACAGATGTGTTGAGTGTCTCTGGGTTAGGCTAAAAGGGGTAAAAAACAAGGGTGATGTCCTGTTAGGGGTCTGCTACAGGCCAGCTACCCAGGTGGATGAGGCTTTTTTTAAACAACTAACAAAATCATCCAAAGCGCAGGATTTGGTGGTGATGGGGGACTTCAACTATCCAGACATATGTTGGGAAACTCACGGCAGGGCACAGACTATCCAATAAGTTCTCGGGCCTTTGGTCTGACCCGGTATGGCCGTTCTTATGTTCTTTTGTTGAGAGTAGGGTCTAGTGGTGAGAGCAGGAGGCTGGGAGCCAGGTCCTGGGTCTACCCCAGCTCTGTATGTTTTGGTCACTCCCTGCTCTTCATTCCTGTGTCTCCACCTGCCTTTCCCTGCAGAGGTGCCAAAGGTGCCGGTCCGGCTGGTGGGCAGCAACGGCATGCGCTGCAGTGGGCAGGTGGAGATTTTCCACCGGGGCCGCTGGGGCGCCGTGTGTGCGCTGGGTTGGGACCTGAGAGATGCCAAGGTGCTTTGCCGGGAGCTGGGCTGCGGGAGCCCGCGGTACGTCACCCAAAGCTGCAGCAAGTTCAGTCGGAGCTCGGAGCCCATCCTGCTGGGCCAGCTGGACTGCACCGGGCACGAGACCTCGCTGACCCAATGCCAATTTCAGGACTGGGCAGAAAAGCCCTGCCCTCAACCCTGGGACACCGGAGTCACATGCCAAGGTGAGAAAGCCGACCTGGTGCCAGGCCCTCACTCCCTGCCTTTCCCCCCGGCCCCTATTTGTTGCCCAAGACGTACGTACATATGTGCATGCGTGTGTGCATGTGTGTGTGTCTTGTGGCTCCCATTGGTTGTTGTTCGCTGTTTGCAGCCAAGGGGAGCTGGCCCATGCTGCTTCCTGCGGCTCCCTTTGGCTGCAAACGGCAAACGAGCCAATAGGAGCCACAAGGCTCTGTGGCTGCGGAGCCAGAAAGTAACCCTGGAGCGGCCAGTGAGCAGCTTTCTCAATGTGGCTTTGTGGGCCGCTTTAGAAACTCTGCAAGAGGTGGTCGACGCCTGCTGCTGTCTCCCAGACAGACAGACTGCGTCCAGATTGGCAAGTTTTTGCACAAAAGCGGCCGCTTTTGGGCAAAATCTTGCCAGCTGTCTACACTGGCCGCTTGAATTTGTGCAAGAGCACTGACGATCTAATGTAAGATTGTCAGTGTTCTTGCGCAAATACTCCCGTTCGGGAAAAAGCCCTCTTGTGCAAATGTATTTGCGCAAGAGGGCCAGTGTAGACAGCTAAAAACTGTTTTGCGCAAAAAAGCCCGATGGCGAAAATGGCAATCGGGCTTTCTTAAAAAAGCGTCTAGATTGGCACGGATGCTTTGCGCAAAGCATCCGTGCCAATCTAGATCTTTCGCAAATGCTTTTAACAGAAAAACTTTTCCGTTAAAAGCATTTGCGGAAAATCATGCCAGTCTAGACACAGCCACAATGTTTAAGATACAAGTGCAGAGCCCATTCCCATAACTCTACATACAAACCCCACATGCATGTGAGCAGCACAGACAGACTCAGCTAAGCAGGAGCTGTCATTGGACCCCTCACGTGGCCCACGTGGCACAGAATGTGGGGAAACACACACCAGGGGGCGCAACAATGATCTGCATGTTCCGATTGAAATCCAATAATGTGACAGTCCCCGGTGCCACGTGGGTATCCTGGGCGTTGGCACATCCCTTGCCTCCCTGCCCAAAGGAGCGGCATGCGCCATGGCCCCTGCTGAGCTTGGTGACAGCTGCCCCCGCTGGCTGGGCTCAGCCAGCAAAGCCATCTGTGTGTGTGTGGGGAGGGTCAAGTCCCCTCCACCAGCCAGGTCATGCCTCCCCAGGATGCACTGGGGCACTTCCCCAGCTAACGCGCCCTTTCCTTGCAGAGCCCTTTGCACTGCGGCTGGTGGACGGCCCGGGGAGATGCGCCGGGCGGCTGGAGGTGCAGTATGATGGGGAGTGGGGCACCGTGTGCGACGACCACTGGTCCGATTCCAGCGCCGACGTGGTGTGCCAGGAGCTGGGCTGTGGCCCCACTGAGCCAGTGGCCCCAAAGCTGAAGGACCGGCCCCGCTTTGGCAAGGCTACGGGGAGAATCTGGCTGGATGACGTCCGCTGCAAAGGCACCGAGAAGACCCTGCAGAACTGTGCCCACCATGTCTGGGGCTACCACGACTGCACCCACCATGAGGACATCAGCGTGGTCTGCCAGGTACACGGCCACGTGCAGGGAGAGGGAGCCCCTCTCTGGGAGGGGTGTGGGGTCCAGGGTGTTAGAAGGGAGGGGGCTGGAGGCCAGGACTCCTGGGTTCTGTCCGAACCCTGGGAGGGGAGCGGGAGCAGGAGACAAAACAGGGGACATGGGAGCCAGGAGTCCTAGGACCAGGCAGGGCCTAGCTCTAGGCACTAGCTATGTGGGTGGCGGGGTTGGGGGAAGTGCCCAGGGGGGCGAGGGATCATGAGCTCCCTGCATCCCTGCCCAGGCCTGCAGGCAGGGCTCCCTAACCGCCCATGCTCTCTTCATCCTGCAGGAGAGCTGAGCCATCCACAGCTCCTCTGCGGCCTCCCACCGTTCCCTGCTGTCTGAGCTTCCAACTTCCCAGCCCTGCCTGCCCAGCCTGGGATGAACACAGGCACCGAAAGCATTCCTCTGCTCCCCATGAGCCACATTCTGGGGGCTCTGAGCCCCAGTGCCCGGGGGATGCAGCACGAAGTTGGCACACACCGGGGCAGGCACCTCATTAGCAGTGGGGCAGGTCGCCCTGGCAGCCCCCCCGCCATCGGAGCAGGAGTTTCCAGGTCCCTCATTCCAACCCCAGCCAAGGAGGGGCCATCCCTGTTGAACCCCACCATTGCTGGGATGGGGCTGCACCTCTTCCCCGGGGTACGAGATGGCCCCTCCCCGCAGGTGTCTGTGCTACATGGCCAGGCTGGAGCCCTGGAGGAGCCCCTTATGTCACATGCCATCCCGACTGCGCAGATGCAAATAAAGAGCTGAATCCGCTGGAGGACTCGTGTCTCCCTGTGGCTGCAGAGCACTCGGTAGGTTCCCAACCCAGAAAACCGAACTCCCTGGCTCTGCCCACCCTTTCTCTGAGGCCCTGCCCCACTCCACCATCCCCACCCCCATTGTTCACAGGCTCATTTTCCCCTGGCTGGCTCAGGAGGCTGGGGTGCGGGAGGGGATGAAACTCTGGGTTGGGTCTGGATACAGGCGGGGGCTCTGGGCTGGGACCTAGGGGTTGGGAGCCAGGAGGGGGATTAGGGCAGGAGCAGGGCATCGGGGAGCAGGGCGGCGCTTACTTCACATGACTCCTGGAAGCAGCAGCATGTCCCCCTCCAACTGCTAAGTGGAGGCATGGACACACAGCTCTGTGCACTGCCCCATCCGCAGGCACCGTTCCCACCGCTCCCATTGGCCACGGTTCCCAGCCAATGGGAGCTGCAGAGTGGCATGGGGCGGGGGCAGTGTGTGGAGCTGTCACAAAAGAGTCATATGTGGGTCCTGCAGTTTAGCAGGCCTGGGATGGAAGTTTCCATCCCTGCTGTCCCCAGCTGAACATAGCCTGGGACCCTGCAAGCCCAAACAGCAGCTGGGCGTTATCAGCTTTAAGCCATGCCATGAGCTGGGAAACTACTGAGCAGTACACAAGTTTGACCTCCGTCTCAGCTGATAGGAGTGATAAGGATGGCGTTGAGCCAGGGTACGTGCCCACCTGGTAAACAATTGTAGTATAACTAGTGCGGGGAGTTTCCTGTCCGGTGAGTCTCTCCAGGGACCTAAACCTCGAGGAGTGCCCTGAATCCCCCTAGCTAGAGCCACGTCCACTGCGGCCTGGTGCGAGGTGACCGGAACGGGACTCCCTGCAGACCTGAAAGGGCGTAAGCATTTCCCAAGTGCCTGTTACTCTCATATGCATTGCTTTGCCTATGCTGATTGGTGTAGTACTTTGCAGCAGCTGTGTAACCATCTGGCAGTATTAAGCCTGTAATTGTAGTGACACAGTGAGATCAATAAAAGCAACTATCTGTCCCTAATCGACTCTGTCTTGAAGCCAATCCACAACCCTGTTGGGCCCTGCCCCTCTGACTTGACAGGAGCCCCGATGTGCAGGAGCCAGAAGGGGACACGTGGCTGCTCCTGGGGGGCCTGTGGAGCCGTGGCAGGTAGGAGCCTGTCTCAGCCCCACTGTGCTGCCGGAGTTGTAACACCCTGTTCAGCAGTGCTCATTGGAGCCCTCTGGGTCCTTTTCAACAGGGCATTCCGGTCGAAACCCAGACACCGGGCAACCTGCTCTCAGTGCTGCACACGTGGCCCAGGATCACCCAGTGCCCAGCCAGGCCTCGCCTCAGCAGGAGCCATTCCTGAGAGCTGTGGGCGGCTGCCTCCAGAACTCATGCCGAGACAGCGAGCGGGAGTCCCGGCCTCGGCCAGTAGCTGACAACGGTCTGCCTGGGAGCACGCACCGGCCTTTGCCTCCCAGGGCTGAGCATAGAACCCAGGGGTCCTGCTCCCAAGCCTTTCTCTAACCACTAGACCTCACTAGCTCCCCGGTTGGCTCGTGCTGCCCCTGCAGGCCCAGGCACTCCCACACAACAACACAGCCATGAGTCAGTGCCCTTTCCAAGACTGAAGTTCTGAGCTGAACTTCCCTGGAACTGAGGAGGCAACTAAAACAAAGGTGAAGGCCGGCTCTGCCTGGCATTGCTCATGGGTAGAGCCCGGCGAGGATGCACAATTTTGTCCTCGCAGCCACAGCTGTAGTTGCAAAAAAGAGCCACGGGGATCAACATCTCTAGATGTGCATGGGGCACCTGCAGATGTCAAACAGAGAGCCACAAATTTGCAGGGTTTGAGATACAAAATGTGTAGCCACATCTGCATCCATATCTGCAAAAATGAACCGCGGCTATAAAGCAGATATCGGCGGATTTTCAAGGCTTTACTCATGGGGCCCCTCAGCTTATCCTCAGTTTCCTGATCCTGTGTCCCAGTGGAGGGGGCATGACCCCACCCTGATCAGCTCTGGGGTCATCGGCCTTGGTAAAGTCTCTAGGATTCAGAGATTGGCTTAATCTTAGGGGCAGGTTTTATGCCCCTGCTGCCAAACTCTGATTGCAGTAACTCATAACTCTGGCTAGAATTGATCTATCCCAGCTCTGTGAGGGGAGTGGGCTCTAGTGGTTAGATCGGTGGGTTGGGGGGGGGGAACTGCTGAGAGCTGGGGATGACCACAGCTGCAGCACAAGACTCATCTCAAGATTGGGGGCTCCCCCTGGGCTCAGGACCCTCAGGGGATCCATGGGGGGCAGCTCTGCCTGGACCCTGGTGAGGTCTAGGCTCCAGCATGAGGCTCCCTGGTCTCGGCTCCAGCATGAGCCCCAGCCTCTACATTGCAATTTGAGAGCGTCCCAGTCCCAGCCTGAGCCAGCTGAGGTGGGCCAGCAGCTGCGGGTGTTTTCTTGCCATGTACACTTACCCCTGTGCTCATTTGAAATGCCACCTCCACTCACACTGCCCCTGCAGGCCCCTGCCCATCACGGAACAAAGCAACGGCCCTGCAGTTGCAACATGGACAGTCTCCCTGGCATGAGCTGGCCCTGGGTTTGCACAGATGGGCGCAGCAGTTCCCTGGATGGGCCACTAAAATGCTGGCAGCATGTGCTCTCAGAGGGATTTCACTGGGGCTTTGGTGTTCCCTCTAATTTTTTTCATCCAGGTACAGAATAAATGTTATTATGTGCATGGATGCATGTGCAGATGTGCACCACAGGAGAAACACATATTGTCAGCTGTGGGGGCTCTGCCTATTAGCTGAGTGGCATTTGAATCTCCCCTGGGTGGCTGCCCAAACTCAGCTTACAGGGAACACTGCTGCAACTCTCACCTCCACCATGGAGCTGTGAGCCTTCCACAGAACTCACTGTGCATGTCAATAATTCACCGGTCACACCCAGTCACCTGTCCCCCATGCGCCCTGTTGCAATGCGAACAGCCCAACAGCAAAGCCACCTGCAGCGAGAGGCGCCTCCGAGGCAGAGGTGGGAATGGTGCCAGCTTCCTGGGAAGCTCCCAGAGTCTGGTCTGTCACGTCTTGACCAGAGACCCTAAACTGCTTCACGCACGCACCCAGCAACCTGGGAAAATGTCCACTGGGTGCCTCTCCGAGGCAGTTCATCCCTCTCACAAGCACTGAGTCTGAGGCAGAACGAGTCTCCTTAATACCAAGCACCTGGCATTAATCTGAGCAGGCAGCACAAGCTGTATCCTACACATAAAAGCAGGAGCAAGTCACCCACAGTGGGCCGTGTCCAGCTTTGGGTTCTTGAGTCCCACAGCAGTTCTTGTAGGGGGATGCTCACTCGCTTCAGATGTCACAGCTGTACGGTGTTGCAAAAAGAGCCGAGGGTCTGATCGACGCTCTAGATGTGCATGCACCTGCAGATGGCATCAAACAGACTCCACCAGCCAGAATGGAGGGAGTTTATTGTTTCTCCAGGATACAGCACAGCTGCGGCACAAGACTCATCTCAAGATTGGGGCTCCCCTGGGCTCAGGACCTCAGGGGATCCATGGGGCAGCTCTGCCTGACCCTGGTGAGGTCAGGGCAGCATGAGGCTCCCTGGTCTCGGCTCCCATGAGCCCCAGCCTCTACATTTGCAATTTGAGCGTCCCAGTCCCAGCCTGAGCCAGCTGAGGTGGGCCAGCAGCTGGGTGTTTTCTGCCATGTACACTTACCCTGTGCTCATTTGAAATGCCACCTCCACTCACACTGCCCTGCCGGAACAAAGCAACGGCCCTGCAGTTGCAACATGGACAGTCTCCCTGGCATGAGCTGGCTGGGGTTTGCAGATGGGCGCAGCAGTTCCTGATGGGCCACTAAAATGCTGGCAGCATGTGCTCTCAGAGGATTTCACTGGGGCTTTGGTGTTCCTCTAATTTTTCATCCAGGTACAGAATAAATGTTATTATGTGCATGGATGCATGTGCAGATGTGCACCACAGGAGAAACACAAACTGTCAGCTGTGGGGCTCTGCCATTAGCTGAGTGGCACGAATCTCCCTGGGTGGCTGCCCAAACTCAGCTTACAGGAACACTGCTGCAACTCTCACCTCCACCCTGGAGTGTGGGCCTCACAGAACTCACTGTGTATGTCAATAATTCACCGGTCAACCAGTCACCTGTCCCCCAGGCGCCCTGTTGCAATGCGAACAGCCCAACAGCAAAGCCACCTGCAGCGAGAGGCACCTCCGAGGCAGAGGTGGGAATGGTGCCAGCTGTGACTCAGTTCCTGGGAAGCTCCCAGGGTGTGGTCTGTCACATCTTGACAAGAGACCCTAAACTGCCTCACGCACCCACCCAGCAACCTGGGAAAAAGTCCACTGGGTGCCTCTCCGAGGCAGTTCTTCCCTCTCACAAGCACTGAGTCTGAGGCAGAATGAGTCTCCTTAATACCAAGCACCTGGCATTAATCTGAGCAGGCAGCACAAGCTGTATCCTACACATAAAAGCAGGAGCAAGATACCCATAGTGGGCCGTGTCCAGCTTTGGGTTCTTGAGTCCCACAGCAAGTTCTTGTAGGGGGTGCCCGCCCTTACCGCCTCGCTCACTGCTACGGTGCTGGCCAGCACAGACCGAGGGGTCTGTGACGACGCGTTGGGGTCCCCTGACTCCTGCACCCCCGTAATGGCACGAACAGACTCCACCAGCCCGTAGAATGGAGGGAGTTTATTGTTTCTCCAGGATACAGCACAGCACAGATGTCATCTGGTTACAGGGACTGCAGCCAAGAGGCCTCAGTGCCCCCCTCTGAGATGGGGGGGTGGCTGGGCCCTACAATCCCAGCCCCTGGCTTAGGCTGGTTCCTCCATGATTCCAGCCAGAAACTAAACTAACTCTTCCAGCCCTGCCCCCCAGCCCGGGCAGCAATCCACCTTCCTTTGTTTCTCTCCCTGGGGGGTAGCTGGTCAGACAGGTTGAGAGACCTCTTAGCATAATGACTCATCCTTCTGGGCTGTGGTACCGATGGCAGCCATTGGGGATTACCACAGAGCCAGCATAGGAACTAGCCAGATACCCCCACTACGTCACAGTTCTCCTCCGAGAGCGAACTGAGCAGGGTCACTCCGCCGTGACCTAGGGAAGTTCGGGTCCTCTGCGTGGGAACCCGCCCTGGGGACATGGGTGCTCCCCTTGACTCGGGCGGCCGCGGCGAGGCCCCACATGAATTGGCTTCCCTCTGTCCACTCGCTGCACCGCTCCAGGGCGACTGGCACAGGCCTGTCCTCTGTGGTCGCACCCACCCTTCTGCTGGCCTTGATCTCTGGCCAGGGTCTCTCGGGGCCATGAGCCCAGCGAGCCTCCTCTGGACAGCCAGGCGGCCTCCACCCCGACGCTCCATCCCGGGGGTCTTCCCTCCCATAACTCTCTCAGCAAGCCCAGAGGCTCCTCTATACAGGGTAGGGGCCCCTGAGCAGCTTTCCTCCCGTCTTGGGCCTTCCCGCCCCTCTGGCAGGAGTCGCAGGACCGGCCGTACTGCTGCACGGCTGCGAATATTCCCGGCCAGTAGAAGTGTTGGAGCAGCCTCAGCCGGGTGCTCCGGATCCCCCGGTGGCCCGCAAAGGGGACGTTATGGGCCAAATACAGCAGCTTGAGGTGATACTTTTGGGGGCGACCAGCTGCCGCTGGACCCCCATGCCCTCACCTTCCTGGGGAAGCCATTCCCGGAACAGGAATCCCCGCTCCCACAGGAATCTCTCCTGGCCTCCTCTCCCCAGGGGCTGAGCTGTACGGAGGCCAGCCTGGTCCCTCAGCCTCTGCAAGGAGGGGTCTGCCTGCACCTCAGCCTGGAATTCAGCCGCTGGGGCAGGGATCGGGACCTGTTCCCCACCTTTGCCTAGGTCCGGGGTCCCAGTTTGGCTGGACCCCGTGTCCACGGTGATGGGACCCTGGGGACCCTGCCAGGAGTCCTTCCCTGGATCCAGGTTGCCAGCCCCTCGCTGGCTCTGGCTCTGGGCAGTGACTAGAGCCCGCTGGGATTCCTGGGGCCACTCCTCTAGGTCATTCCCCATTAGCACCTCCGGTGGGCAAGTGCGGGTGCACCCCACTTTCTTGAGACCTTCCTTGGCCCCCATTTCAGATGCACCCTGGCTACAGGCACCTTAAGCGGGGACCCGTCTATGCCCTTCAGGGTCAGCTGCGTGTGGGGTAGTATCCGGTCTGGGGCCACTATGTCAGATCGGGCCAGCGTCACCTCCGCCCCGTGTCCCAGAAACCCGTCACCTTCCTACCATCCACCTCCAGGGTATGAGGCACTCGCTCCGCGGCCGTCCTGCCCCACCCGGTACCACGGAGAAATCCGCCTCCCGAGGTCAGACCTCCCAGGTGCACTGAGCATCCTTCCCCCCACTCTGAGCTGAGGTTTGCCTGCCAGCCCCTGCCTCTGGGGCAGCCTGCCCTTCCTCCAGCCCCAGCCAGTTAACCCTGGAAAGTCCCAGGTCATGGGACCTGGTGCACTGAGCCCTCTTGTGGCCTTTTGCCCACAGCGATGGCAAGTTAGGCTTTGGGCTGTCTCTGTCCAGGCCCTGGCTGGTTCTCTGGGGCACAGACGACCTGTTCCTTGGGCTCGCCTCGTAGTTGACTCCCTCCGTCGCTCAGCCGACATCCGGTCTCTGTGCGATTCCCTTTCTCTCCGGGACTCCCGTTCACACCCGGACCGGCTCTCCGTGAACTCATCTGCCAGTCTCCCGGCCTCCTGGGAGTCTCTGGTCTTCGGTCCTTGAGCCACAGCCTCAATCTGGGTGGGCATGCTTCATAGAACTGCTCCATCATGAACAGCTTGAGCAGCCCCTCTGCAGTCTGGGCTCCGACTCCAGACACCCACTTGCGGCAGTATTGCGCCAGGCGGGAGGCCAGGTCCACATAGGTCTCCGTGGCTCCTTCTGCACCTCCCGGAACTTCTTCCTGTACATCTCGGGGTCAGCCCGAACTTGTGCAGCAGGGCCTCCTTGACTCGGTTGTAATCCCTGGCTGTAGGTCCTCCAGCTGATTGAGCACCCGGCAGCTTCCTGGTTCAGTGCGGGGATGAGCTCCTGAAGCCAGTCAGCTGGGGACCCGTTGCAGTCCACAGGCCCTCTCAAAGGAGCTGAGAACCCATCTACATCGCCCATGTCCTTCAATTGGGCCACCACGAGCTTCTCCAAGCGTCTGGCCGCCCTGGGCCCTTGGGGCCCGCCCGCACTTGGCGCAGCCGGGGCCCCGCCACTTCTCCGCTCTGCCATGGCCAGCTCATGCTGCCGCTGCTCTCTACGGTCCTGGACTTCCAATTCCTTCATCTGCAGCTGGATTTCTAGCCGCCGCAGCTCCGAGGGGTTGGACCCCCCCCGGGCGGACTACGGCTTGCAGTGCTCCCCTGGGAGGCAGTCCGGTCTCTTCGGCGGCCTCCAGCGCTCCGCCCCCTCTCCGAGCCTGACACGCTCCCAGTGGGGTCTGGCTGCTCCCCACTGGGACAGGATCCCAGCCCTGTGGCTGGTCATTCTCTTCCAGCCGGGCAATCAGCTGGGCCTTGGTTGCGCTCCGCACAGGCAAGCCCCTCTCTCTGCACAGCTTCACCAGCTCTGCCTTCAGCAGTTGGGTATAGGCCATCTCCCGCTGGTCCCCTCGGTGCAGACTCACCAGTCTAGTGCTGCTGCACGATTCTCAGGAACCGCTTCGCTCTGTCTCCAGCACGCCTGGTTCCACAGCTCTTGCTTCTACTGCACCTTGTCGCTCACCGCTGGATGCTCCATCCACGGGGTGCAGTGAATCCCACCCCTGACACCAGTGTGACGACGCGTTGGGGTCCCCTGACTCCTGCACCCCCGTAATGGCACGAACAGACTCCACCAGCCCGTAGAATGGAGGGAGTTTATTGTTTCTCCAGGATACAGCACAGCACAGATGTAATCTGGTTACAGGGACTGCAGCCAAGAGGCCTCAGTGCCCCCCTCTGAGATGGGGGGGTGGCTGGGCCCTACAATCCCAGCCCCTGGCTTAGGCTGGTTCCTCCATGATCCCAGACAGAAAACTAAACTAACTCTCTTCCAGCCCTGCCCCCCAGCCCGGGCAGCAATCCACCTTCCTTTGTTTCTCTCCTTGGGGGGTAGCTGGTCAGACAGGTTGAGAGACCCTCTTAGCATAATGACTCATCCTTCTGGGCTGTGGTACCGATGGCAGCCATTGGGGATTACCACAGAGCCAGCATAGGAACTAGCCAGATACCCCCACTACGTCACAGGGTCACAGGTACATCTGTGTGAATTGTCCTCCCATTGTGCACGCGTGCGTATGCAAACGCCATCACCATTCTTATTCCACTGTCCGAGCTCCTAGGGCCACCTGCTCTCAGCTTCTGCCAGCCGGTCTCGGTGATTTGAGCTCAGAGGTGTCCAGCTCTGGGCAGGCAGGACAGAGACACCTGCTTTCCCCCCTCCGTCAGCTTCCAGCACTGACTGAGCTATTTAAAAAACCACAGAGGCTCCGAATGAAACCTATTTAGCTCTATTCCTTGGGAAGAGGTGAGGAGCAGGTTGAACCAGTCTGGAGAGGATCCTTACTGAGGGTGTGTAGCCTCCTGCCTTAGACACCTGTGTCCTCTGCCCCTTCCCCTTACTTTCTCTGGGCTCTGACATTCAAGCCCTGAGCTCATCGAGGTTCTTTAATTGAGGGTGACCCCCTCCTTTGGGACAAGGGTAAGCACAGTCCCTCTTTTCTGTGTTCCCATCCAATTGCAACATTGGTGACCATATTTCACTACTCCTGTGTGCTCTTGTAGCCAAGCAGGCTAACGGCATATTGGGTTGCATTAGGAGGAGCACTGCCAGCAGATCTAGGGAAGTGATTATTCCCCTTTATTTGGCACTAGTGAGGCCACATCTGGAGTACTGCATCCAGTTACAGATAGGATGTGGACACATTGGAGTCCAGTGGAGGGCAGCAAAACTGATGAGTGGGCTGGAGCCTATGAGGAGAGGCTGAGGGATTTGGGCTTGTTTAGTCTAGAGAAGAGAAGAGCGAGGGGGGATTTGATAGCAGCCCTGCACCCCCATCTGCAGCCAGATGTACCTCTCAGCCGGCCGGAGTATCTGAAGAAGTGGGCTATGCCCACAAGAGCTCAGAATCCCATCTACATGTTTTATTCGTCTATAAAGTGCTACCAGACCATTTGTTGTTTTTTTAAGTTTATCCTGTGCAGCAGCGGTGGCCAACAGGCGGTTCGCAAAGAAAAAAATTGCGGCTCCTGACGGAACCGGGATGGAACCCGGAACCGCTCAGGTCAGCTGCTCTCACGGCCGGGCCGTTCTTTTCACAGCCCCCAGTGCACTGCATCATAACCTGCACATGCAGGCTGGGTCGCACTCAGCATCCCAGCCTGCACGTGCTGCAGCCAGACGCTGAGCACAGGCAGCAGCGGCGGCGGCTCCAGCTCCGGGCCCTGGGCATAAGGTTAGAGGTGAGGAGGGGAATTGGGTTAGAGCCGGGGGGGAGATGGTTGGCTCTGGAGAAGGAAAAGGGAGGGGGATCAGGTTGGGGGGGGGTGCATGGCGTCCCGGCCAGCACATGCTCAAAGCCAGCCGCTCAGCGCACGCGCCCAGTGCCTGTAGGGCGATGCGCGTGGTGGAAGCAGCAGCGGTGGCAGCTCTGACTCTGGCTCTGGGACACCAAAGAGGATGGAACCGACCAGGGGCCATGCGCAGCTTGACCTGCTGCTCACAAACAGGGAGGAAGTAGCAGGGGAAGTAGAGGTGGGTGACATCAGGATCCTGACCAAAGGAAGAAAGGAGAGTAGCAAAATACACACCCTGGACTTCAGAAGTGCGGACATTGACTCCTTCAGAGAACTGATGGGCAGGATCCCCTGGGATGCTAACATGAAGGGGAAAGGAGTCCAGGAGAGCTGGCAGTATTTTAAAGAAGCCTTATTAAAGGACCAGGAACAAACCATCCCGATGCGCAGCAAGAAAAGCAAATATGGTAGGCGACCAGATTGGCTTACTGGGGACATCCCTGGGGAGCTTAAACACAAAAAGGAAGCTTACAAGAAGTGGAAACTTGGACAGATGACTAGGGAGGAATATAAATATATTGCTCGAGAATGCAGGGGAGTTATCAGGAAGGCGAAAGCGCAATTGGAGTTAAAGCTAGCAAGGGATGTGAAGGGTAACAAGAAAGGTTTCTACAGGCATGTTAGCAATAAGAGGGTGATCAGAGAGGGTGTGGGGCCCCTAATGGATGAGGGAGGTAACCTAGTGACAGATGATGTGGGAAAAGCTGAAGTACCCAATGCTTTCTTTGCCTCTGTCTTCACGGACAAGGTCAGCTCCCAGACAAATGCACTAGACACAACGCAGTAGGGGAAGGAGGTGGACAGCCCTTGGTGGGGAAAGAACAAGTTAGGAACGATTTAGAAAAGCTAAACATACACAAATCCATGGGTCCAGATTTAATGCATCCGAGGGTACTGAGGGAGTTGGCAAATGTCATTGCGGAGCCTTTGGCCATTATCTTTGAAAGCTCGTGGAGATCGGAAGAGATCCCGGATGATTGGAAAAAGGCAAATGTAGTGCCCATCTTTAAAAAAGTGAAGAAGGACAATCCAGGGAACTGTAGACCAGTCAGCCTTACCTCAGTCCCTGGAAAAATCATAGAGGGGTTCCTCAAGGAATCCATTTTGAAGCACTTGGAAGAGGGGAAAGTGATTAGGAATAGTCAACATGGATTCACCAAGGGCAAGTTGTGCCTGATCAATCTGATTATCTTTTATGATGAGGTAACTGGCTCCGTGGATATGGGAAAGTCAGTGGATGTGATATACCTTGACTTTAGCAAAGCTTTTGATACGGTCTCCCACAGGGATAGGGTCCAGAGTGACCTAGACAGATTAGAGGATTGGGCTAAAAGAAATCTGATGAGGTTCAACAAGGACAACTGTAGAGTCCTGCACTTGGGATGGAAGAATCCCAAGCATTGTTATAGGCTGGGGACTGACTGGCTAAGTAGCAGTTTTGCAGAAAGGACCTGGGGATTACAGTGATGAGAAGCTGGACATGAGTCAACAGTGTGCCCTTGTAGCCAAGGCGGCTAATGGCATATTGGGGTGCATTAGGAGGAGCATTGCCAGCAGATCTAGAGAAGTGATTATTCCCCTTTATTCGGCTCTGGTGAGGCCACACTTGGAGTATTGCGTCCAGTTCTGGGCCCCTCACTATAGAAAGGATGTGGATTCACTGGAGAGGGTCCAGCGGAGGGTGACCAAAATGACGAGGGGGCTGGAGCGCATGACCTATGAGGAGAGACTGAAGGATTTGGGTTTGTTTAGTCTGCAGAAGTGAAGAGTGAGGGGGCATTTGATAGCAGCCTTCAATTTCCTGAAGGGAGGTTCCAAAGAGGCTGGAGAAAGGCTGTTCACAGTAGTTACGGATGGCAGAACAAGGAGCAATGGTTTCAAGTTACAGTGGGAGAGATCTAGGTTGGACATTATGGAAAACTATTTCACTAGGAGGGTGGTGAAGTACTGGGATGGGTTCCCTAGGTAGGTGGTGGAATCTCCATCCCTAGAGGTTTTTAAGTCTCGTCTTGACAAAGCCCTGGCTGGGTTGACTTAGTTGGGATTGGTCCTGCTTTGGGGAGCGGGCTGGACTTGATGACCTCCTGAGGTCTCTTCCAGCTCTATGATTCTATGATTGTATGACACAGGGCATAAGGTTGGGGGGGGGGATTGGGTTAGAGAGGGAAGGGGAGATGTCTGGCTCTGGGGAAGGGGAGGAGGATCAGGTTGGAGGTGTTTGTGTCCCAGCCAGCACATGCTCAAAGCCAGCTGCTCAGCGCATGTGCCCCAGCGCCTGTAGGGAAACGCGTGTGGTGGTAGCAGCGGTAGCAGCGGCTCTGAATTCGGGACTGAAGCATAAGGTTGGGGGGGAGGGGGATTGGGTTAGAGCAGGGAGGGCTGGCTCTGGGGTAGCGGAGGGGATGGGGATTGGGTTAGAGCCGGGGAAGGGAGTAGGAATCCCGGTACTGCATGCCAGCTTCAACTTCTCAGGAACCATGCAGCTGTCGTGGGGAGCAGAGGAACAGCGCATGCTTCCTGAGAAGTTGGAGCTGGCATGCAGGGGGGAAAACCCAGTGTTTCAGGAAGCGTGACAGTTGTTTGTGGGAGTGGAAGGGAGGACAGGAGAGGGGAAAAGCAGTCCACATGCTTCCTGAGTCCCGGGATCCCCAGGTGCTGGCCGAGCTGTCCCTGTCCTCTTCCCCTAGCCAGGCCCCTCCCCCCCCCCACCAGTACCATGTCCCCTACCCCAGGACCCTGCCCTCTGCCCCAGCACCCCCTAGCACCCTGCCCCAGCACCCACCAGCATCTTGCCTCAGCACACTCTCCCCTGCCCCCACCAGCATAGTTGGGGCCACATTAGTGAGGCTTGGGGTTTTTTGGAGGGGTTGTTTTTTTGCATCTCACTTGTGTGGCCCCTACTGACTTTTCTGTGGGTCAGTGACCCCTGACCCAAAACAGGTTCCCCGCCCCTCTCATACATAAAGACAATGCTGAAACGTGTTGTGTCTGACATAATATTTTATTTAAAAATGAAGCCTGGCCAAGCAGCTCCCAATTGGGTCAAGCCCCCATCTGGTTGCAGCATCATAACACCTCTGCACTCCCCCAGACCTCAGACCTGAGCCTATCATACACTGGAACCCCCTGTCCTGAGCCTCTCACATCCCCAAACTCCTGCATCCCCACATCCCCAGTCTTCTGCCACAACACTTCTGCACTTCTGCACCATCCACTGCAAATCTGTGTCCTGAGCCCATCCTACTCCCAGCCTCCCTGCCCTGAGCCCCCTCATGCACCCCAGCCCAAACTCCTGCACCCTCACAGGCACAAGCCTGCAGCTTGCTCAGCACCCCAACCCTCCACCTGATCCCAACACTGTCCAGCCTGGAGCCCCCTCCCTGGGACGGTGTACCGGCACCTATTTTCCCTCAGCGCGGCTGGGTTTTTTTTGCTCAACAACTTTCCCCCCTGGTACGTGGTTCCTCGCACTCTGTCCACCGCTATTTTGGCTCTTTGGCTCTAATGGGTTGGCCACCCCTGCTGTACAGACTAACTCGGCTACCCCCCTGAAGTACCAGAGATAACAGTTTCTTTGTGTTTTAATCTGTTCTTTTCTCAGTTGCTCTGTAACACATAGCAACCAAGTCTGCTTTATCAAGGATATCTTTTTGTTGTGTTAATAAAATCGCCTTTTTTAAGGTGATGATTTGATTCTTGTGTCCTGTAAAGTGGCAGGAGGTCTGTGTGTGTGTGTGCCTAAGACTGGGAGGTCAGCTACCAGAGACTGCAGTTTGTTTTCCTGTTTTTCTCAAGCTCTTGTGTGGTAAAAAACCTTGAGAGTGCCCCTCCAGAAGAAGTTCAAGTACTTTTTTCTGGTCTAAAAAGAAGGGGGTTCTTTTTGGCAGCCTATCTCCCAAGGGAAGGAAATCTGCGACATTGAAGAGTTTTTGTAAGCAGAAGCCTAGAGAGGCATTGTATTTAAGGTCTCTTGCGGGCCCCCACCTTCTGCACTTGGATGCCAGAGTGGGGAACAGGGGGTTCCAAAGAGGCTGGAAAGATGCTGCTCTCAGTGGTGACAGATGACAGAACAAGGAGCAATGGTCTCAAGTTACAGTGGGGGGAGGCCTAGGTTGGATATTAGGAAAAACTATTTCCCTAGGAGGGTGGTGAGGCACTGGGATGGGTTCCCTAGGGAGATGGTGGAATCTTCATCCCTAGAGATTTTTAGGGAACAGCTGACAAAGCCCTGGATCGGATGATTTAGTTGGGATTGGTTCTGCTTTGAGCAGATGGTTGGACTCAATGATCTTCTGAGATCTCTTCCAAACCTCATCTTCTGAGATTTTACGATATGGGCTGAGACCCTACCAGACAATGGCCAATGCAGATTCGTTACCCATAATGAGAATACTCTGATCAGACAATGGGTATGCTAAGGAGGGTAGCTAGAACGTCATGAAATTCTTGTACAACTTGCTCATGACAGAGGACTCCGGATTATTAATACATCTATATAACCGCACCTTTTTAGAAAAATGAATTTTATGCATATATTTTCAAATAAAGCTGATTCAACACCTGCACCAAGGTTACAAACTATTAGTATGCGAGAGAGAAACTATTAATATAGAGCTAGTTACATATCAGAGGGGGCAGCCACCTTGCAAAGGTGTAAGATGTCACGGAAGGAAAAAAGACCAGGAGAGGAGAAAACAAATCTTACTTCACAGACTCTTGGTGGCCAAATGGCAGGAATCTGGTTTTGCCCCTTGGCTGACCCATTTGGAAGGTTTTCTGTGACCAGGGCCCCTTTTGAGAAATCAAAGGGTTAGTAAAATGCATCCCACTTTCTGCAGCTGCGTAGTACTTTCTCCGTTGAGACTGGATTACTCCATCTTCTCTTGCGTCGCTCTGAACACAGCCCTGAACTGAAGAGTGTTAAACTGTTTGAGCTCAGATCCCAATCTAAAGGTGCATACGTGCCCATTGCCTTCACTCTTTGTCTCTAAAAGCTCCAGTGCCTAACTTGGACTCCAGTTCCCCGTATTGCATTGGTTCAGAGTAAAGTCTATCTTCATAGCCGGTGCTATGGATTGCTAATTATCACCTTTAGCTGCAAAGAAGCTGGTTACATTAAGCCTTGTGAGACCAGCTCACAGGCTATGATTCAAACAGTGTGCGGGTTTTTGGGGGGGCAGGATAGTAATCCTCATCATTTACAACACAGGGGTTTTACCGTAAAATAAAATGTTTGAGAAGACAAGCTTGACTTCGGTGACTGCATGAAGGAGAGGGAGATTAAAATGGGGCCCCTCTAACAATGGGATCTGAAGAAACATGCCCCCTCCCGACCCCATCCTCCTTTCCACTAAGACACATCTTGAGCAAAATAATATTTCATTTTGAGATTAAAATGAAATACAAGGAGAATTGAAATAAAGCATTTCCAAGCTATACTGTCCCAACCTTGTAAAAACATTAAAACACCCTCCTTTTTTTTTGTACCTTGGAGCTATACCTTATACCAGTAGTTTTCAGCCTTTTATTCATTTGTAGACCTCTAAAATTTTTCAGAAGAAGGTGCAACACCCTTTGGAAATCGTACACATCATCTGCAAACCTCAGGTTTCAACCACAGGTTGAAAGCCACTGCCTTAAACCTGAGAAAGGCCAAGCACAGGAAACTGCAACATTTCCTTCCTTTCTAGAATGAAATACTTCTCATTTTCCCAGCACAGAGACAGGCCTATGTTACACCTGATGTTTAGCAAAAACACATGCACATTATGCAAATTGCCCTGTAAAATCCTCTGTCCACAGTGCAGGGGCTATGACACATGATCATAAGAACTGCCACACTGGGTCAGACCAAGAGACCAGTATCCTGTCTTCCAACAGTGGCCAAGGCCAGATACCCCAGTGGGAGTGAACAGAACATGGAATCATCAAGTGTTACCCATTCCCAGCCTCTGACAAACAGAGGCTAATAGCCATTGATGGACCTAACCTCCATGAATTTATCTAGTTCTTTTCTGAACCCTGTTAAAGTCCTGGCATTCACAACATACTCTGGCAAGGAGTTCCACAGGTTGACTGTGCACTGTGTGAAGAAATACTTCCTCTTGTTTGTTTTAATCCTGCTACCTATTAATTTCAGTTGGTGACCCCTAGTTCTTATGTTATGGGAGCAAGTAAATAACTTTTCCTTATTCACTTTCTCCATATCAGTTATCATATATATAGTAGCCCAGTGTCTGAGAGTCTGTAACGCCGAAATGCTGGCTGTTCCCTCTGGGGGGCGCTGTTGCCTGAAATGCTGGCTGTTCCCTCTGGGGGGCGCTGTTGCTGAAATGCTGGCTGTTCCCTCTGGGCGGCCCGTGCTGCATGGGGAGTGCGGGGCCCAAATGGCCGCTTGAGCCGCTTGCTCCCCCGCGGCGGCCCGGCTGAGCAGCGCAGAAGTCAGCCGAGCGCCACGGCAGGAGGTGAAGGGGGCCGGGGCGGTGACGTGCGGCGTGACAGCGGCTCCAGGCCCCGCCCCCTGGCCGCGAACGTCACCGCCTCGCCCCCCCTTCGCCTCCCGCCATGGCGTTCAGCTGACTTCTGCGCTGCTCAGCCGGGCCGCCGCGTGCGCTGGCGACCGTTTGGGCTCCGCGCCCCCCGTGCAGCACAGGGAGTGTGGAGCCCAAACGGCCATTTGGGCTCCGTGGTCCCCCGAGTGAGAGGCAGGAGGGGAAGGAGAAGAGAAAGAGAGAGGCAGAGGAGAGCTGAGAGAGAGAGGGGAGGAGGCAGTAGGAGGAGGAGAGAGAGAGAGATGGAGTGAGAGACCAGAGGCTCAGGAGAGAAGACCGACGTGGAGGAGAGACCTGAAAATCCTGTCTTATGACGGGCTAATTGGCTAGTGATTTTATAAAACTCTATCATTCCCCCCTTTTGACTCATCTTTTCTAGGCTGAAAAGTCCCAGTCTTTTTAATCTCTCTTCGTATGGCACCTGTTCCAAACCCCTCATCATTTCTGTTGCCCTTTTCTGAACTTTTCCCCATGCCAATATATCTTTTTTGAGATGAGGCAACCACATCTGTACACAGTATTCCAGATGTGGGCCTACCATGGATTTATATAGAGGCAGTAAGATATTCTCTGTCTTATTCTCTATCCCGTTTTTAATGATTCCTAATATTCTGTTTGCTTTTCTGACTGCCGCTGCACACTGCGAGGATGTTTTCAGAGAACTCTCCACAATGACTCCCAGATCTTGAGTGGTCAGGTGGATCTGAGCCCAGTCACAGGCCAGCGCATTGCCACATTGTTGGCCACACTGATACGGAGAGCTCTGATGCAATCCCAGGGCAGAACATGCTGCAAGACAAGGCTCCCAGCCCAGCACAAGCCCCGCCTTGCAGGGGCCAGCCCAGCACTGTACATAAGGTGCTGCCTCTGCCTTGGGCTTTCCATCCCCAGCAACTCCTGCTCTGCCGAGGGTAGATGGTAACAGCAGCCATGGCTCTAATTCCAGACAAGCTGGTGAGTTGCTGGCCCCTCTTTAGCTCTCCTGCTGCAGCAGCTGCCCATGCCTGAGATGGACAGCCAAGCAAAGGCAATGAGTGATGGGGGGAAACGGGGCATCCCAGGGCAGGTCTGTGTCATGTCCAGGGAGGGACAGGGGGCTCAGCAGTGGGTGCAGGAGGGCTCAGGGCCGGAGGGGTAATGGGAAGGGAGGTGGCCGTGTATGGAGCAGGGCTCAGCAGTGGGTGCAGGAGGGCTCAGGGCCGGAGGGGTAATGGGAAGGGAGGTGGCCGTGTAGGGAGCCATGCTCAGCAGTGGGTGCAGGAAGGGTCAGGGCCGGAGGGGTAATGGGAAGGGAGGTGGTCGTGTAGGGAGCCAGGCTCAGCAGTGGGTGCAGGAGGGCTCAGGGCCGGAGGGGTAATGGGAAGGGAGGTGGCCGTGTATGGAGCAGGGCTCAGCAGTGGGTGCAGGAGGGCTCAGGGCCGGAGGGGTAATGGGAAGGGAGGTGGCTGTGTAGGGAGCCATGCTCAGCAGTGGGTGCAGGAAGGGTCAGGGCCGGAGGGGTAATGGGAAGGGAGGTGGTCGTGTAGGGAGCCAGGCTCAGTAGTGGGTGCAGGAGGGCTCAGGGCCGGAGGGGTAATGGGAAGGGAGGTGGCCGTGTAGGGAGCCATGCTCAGCAGCCAGGAACTGCACAGAGTGTGCTGCAGCGCGAGCAGCTGCACTGGGTTTGGGGACTAGCTCGGGTAGCTACATGAATGGGCACGTTGGCTCGCAGACAGGCAGCATGTTCAGAAAGCCCCACCCTCTCCAATCCCCAGAGGCACAGATACCCACCCTACACAGAAACACACGCAGTCCTCTCCCTGCCACACACAGACCCCTCCCCTGCATACCCACAGGAGTACAGACAAACACGGAGCGATTGGCATAGAAACCCCCACCCCTTCCAGTCCCCAGAGGCAAACATACACACCCTATGCAGAAACACACCCAGTCTTTTCCTTCACACACACACACACACACACACACACACACACACACACACAGATGTTCACCCAAACCCACCCCCCACGCTCCCACACCTCCCCAAAAATGACCAGACCACCCCAAATGCAGGCTCCTTTGGTTCAACCCAAGGGGTCGCTCCCATCTGAAAAGCTGCAGCGGGATAAAGTGAGCCCCTGGATTTGGCTCTGGGCAGCGCGGGGGGCAGGCGGAGCTGCTGGGGGTCGGGACGTCTCTGCCAGGGTCCCTGCGGGTGGCTGAGCGAGAGTCGCTGTGGGGCTGTGTCAGGGGGACACTCGGGAGATGGGCAGGTCCACAGAGCAGCCTGGGGCCCCTTAGCCTCCCTGGAAGGCAGAGAGAAGCAGGGGACGTGTGCAGCCAGGGACGGCTGTGCAGCCCAGCTAGGAGCTGGGAGTGGGTCTCCTAGCAGAAAGCCAGTGACAGGGATCTCCCTGTCTCTCTCTCTCCCTCCCGCCCAGGCGAGGGTCAGCGCCCCGAGCCCTCCTCCAGCACTTTCTGTCTCTCTCAGACCATCCCGTACAGCATGGCCTTCCCGGCAGGCCTCCGGCCGCCCACGTGGGTGAAGATCCAGGGCTCGGTGCCAGAGACAAGCACGGGGTGAGTGACCAGCATGGCCGGGCACGGGCTCAGGGATTGCCCTGCATTGCTGGGGAGGGGGACCCCCAATAAGGGAGCGAGGGGCCCTCGGTCCCTTCCGCCTGGTTCTGATGCAGGGAGCGGTCCCTCTCCGGGCACCACTGGCCCAGTGACGGCGGCTCTCCCCACACACGGGCCCATCACCCCACCCAGCCTTCCCCAGCACAGATGGGAGCAGCCCGGCAGGAAGGAGATGAGTCCTGGCTCCCCCTTCCTGGTGCATGGCCCCAGCTCAGCCTCCAGTCCCGAGGCCCTTTGCAAACCGGGCCCTGCCAGCTGGTAGCTCTGGAGGAGAGGGTCCGGAACGCTGTGCACAGGCATGGGGGCGGGGACTAAGCGTGTGGGGGAGCTACAGCTGCAGCACCCCGGGCTCCCACCTGCTGCCCCACCTGCGAGGGGTCCAAGCTGCCAACCCCATGCCCAGGATCCCACCTGCTGCTCCACCTGCCAGGGGTCCCCTCTGCCAGCCCCATACCCGGGGTCCCGTCTGCCAGTCCCACCTGCCTGGGGTCCCAGCTGCTCTTCCACCTGCCTGGAGTCCTGGCTGCCAGCCCCATGCCCAGGGTCCCAGCTGCTGCTACATGCTCGGGGTCCCGGCTGTCAACCCTGCATGCTAGGACTTTGCTCCTGGCTTCAGCTGGGGCAAAAGGTGGATGGGGCAAGGGGCTGGATTTCACCCCCCCTTTAACACATTCCCGCACCACTGGGCACAGGCTGGGAGTGCGGCCCCTAAAGCGGGCTCCAGCCGCAAGCCATGGCTCAGCCGGTGCCGTCTCCACTCCAGCTTCCAGGTGAAATTCCTCCGTGGTCAGTACAAGGAGGCCAACATGGCCTTGCTCTTCAGCCACTGCTTCCAGGGCTCTTCCCACATCCTCCTCAACAGCCTGGTGGAGAAAAAGTGGGGCCAGGAGGAGAAGGAGGACAACAGTCCCCTCTGCAAAGGGGGGAGCTTCACACTGATGTTCACCATCACCGACAAGGAGTACCAGGTACTGGGGGGCCAGGGGCACCCCTTCTCCAGCAGGGCCACAGGGCACGTCCTACTGAGGCTGGCGGGAGGGTCTGGTCTGCTTTTCTTGTGTGCAGGAGGGGTCAGAGGGTTGGGGAAGGGAGGGGCTGGGGTGCCAGAGGCAGGATCTGGCTAGAAGGCACTTACCTGCAGAAACCTGAGGCAGACTGTCTGCTGCAGGCTGCTGCTGCTCCACATGGCTCCACTCTGGACATGAGAGCGAGGGGGTGGGGGTCGAGGAGGAAAGGCTTCCAACCACTGTCCCTGCACCCAGCAAAAATTCTCAGCTCCTATTGGCTGGAAACTGAGAAATTGGCCAGTGGGAGCGAAGAGGTTTTGCTAGGGGGCGGGAACAGCATGAGAAGTCTCCCTCCTCCCTCCTCAGCCCTCCCGAAAGGAGAGCAGCTGGCTTTTTAAAGTGTGAGCTGTTCTCTGCCTAAGGGTTCCAGCGCGGTGGCTGTGGGTGGGATCCGGTAGCTTGATGGGCCAGATGCAGCCCGCTGGCAGCCTCTTGCCCACCCCTGCCTTAACTGGATTCAGCTTACCCTAACTGGCCAGCGGTAACTCCTGCTCAGGTCACAGGAAAGAGGCTGGCCCGACTTTGTCACAGCACGTACTAAGCAGGGTTGTAAAAATGCGGGTTAAAAGGTAACCGTGCAACTGCTAAAAATCTGACCTGTTACACGGCCCATGCTGCAGGCCCTGCATATAGAGCTTAACTATGCTTTACATTGCAGAGCCCACAGCAAAGCCTCCTTCCCAGGAGCCAGCATGAAACATGCAGTGCAGGGTGGGGGCGCAGCTGGGCCCGCCACGAACAGGGGCTGCTGCGGTGGGCCTGGTGGTGGAGCAGCTCCCTACCTGAGGTGGGCAGGGAGCTGCTCCAACCCCTACAGGTTAACCCAGGGGTGGGCAATAATTTTTGAGGTGGGGCCACTTGACAAATGTCAGAAGTAGCTGCAGGCTGACCTGGAAGGGGCAAGCTTAGAGCTACCCTACGCGGAGCTTTTCCAGGCCTCGGATCCCTCCCCCCATCTTCTGGCCAATGGAAAAGACCTGGAGCAGAGGGGAAGGTGTTGGGGGCTCCTCCCAGGGTTGTCTGGGGTGGAGGCTTAGCATTCACAGAACATGGCTGGCAGTTCCTGGTCCCTGCTGCTAACCTGTTTCCTGGCAGCCACCTGGCAGGCACAAGCCAACGGGCTAGTGGGACAAGAGCTGCGAGCCCTTTCAATTGCTTCTGTTTAAAGGGCTTGCGCCTGCCGGGCGACTGTCAGGACATGCAGCCCCCCAGCAGGCGCGAGCCCTGGAAATAGAAGCCGTTGAAAGGGCTTGCGCGTCTCCGGCTCCCCAGCAACGCGCTAGAGGCACCGGGAGCTGCGAGTCCTTTTCACTGCTGCTAGTTAAAGGGCTCTCGTGGTCCCTATGGCTGCCAGGCTACACAGTGCCCGACAGGCGTGGGGAAGGCATGAGCCATTTAAATAGAAGCAGTTAAAAGGGCTTGTGCGTCTCTGGCTCCCAGGCAACGCGCTAGGGGGCCGGGCCTGGAACTGTCTCGTGGGCCAGGTCAAAGCCCTAGGTGGGTCAGATCCAGCCTGCTGAGAGGCTTTTGCCCTATCCTGGGTTAACCAGACCCATTAAGGGAGAGGTTTACCGGTTAACTGCCTAACCGTTGACATCCCTAGACTAAGCCCCTGGCACTCGAGAGAGGTTTCCCTGCTCCTTTGCTTCGCTGCCGAGGTGTGTCAGCTCAGGAGCAGGGGTGGCCCGAGCGTTTCCCATGCGATGCTGATTTGCTGACAAGGAAACGCCACCGGGAAATGCGCCGACTCCAACGCAATGGAATTTGTTTTTGTTGGGGGGGGGGAGGAATCGATATGAAGCATCAAAAGGTTTGGAAATGACTTTTCCGTCACGATGTTAAACAATTTCTATCATAAAATAACTCATGCCAAGAAATTATTTTAACCCCCCCGGCAAACAAAATGTTCCCATTGACCCAAAAGGAAATTAGGCTTTCGAAAGTTTCGAGTTTTCCAGCTGAGCTGAAATGGATTTTTTTCCATCCCCAGAATGTCAGAATTCCCTGCTGTACAGAAATTGTTTTGACACCGTCCTTAGCCAGGAGTTCACAGTAACAATGTTTTACAGATGGGGAAACCGAGGCATGGGACGTGACTCTCCCAAGGTCACTGAGCAGGCTAGCGCGCTATTCACTAGGCCACACTGCCTCCCAGAGTCTGTTTTCATTGTGAAGCCCCTGCTCAGGCAGGGTAAGATTCCCCCACCCCTACCCCTCCGCCTTGTTCCCTGGGCCAGGACTGGATGACATTGTGTGTGAGCAGGACGCCAACCCCGTTATCTGGAGGGGGAAGTGGAACTAAGATGGTGCCCAAGCCTCATGCAGGCTGCGCTGCCAGGAGAACTGCCCCCTGCCTGTAGGGATGGGCCTGGCTGGGATAAATAGCTGAGGGATCCACCCAGGCTCCTTGGGTTGCATCTCCCCTCCCACATGCTGCTGCCTCTTCCCACCCCAGCTCTGCGCCCTCAGGGGTCTGTGGGCCCCCCCCCCCACTCACAGCTGGAGCTTGAGGTATGGTGGGGAAGAGGCTCCACTTTGCAAACGTCCAATGCGCCCCAGCCATGGGCGCTGGCCCAGCACCGCCTGCCCTGGAAGGACGTCCCAGCGCAGTGGGTCAGGAGCCCCACCCCCTTGGTCTGACGCTGCCCGTTCCCTTCCAGGTGACCGTGAACGAGCATCATCGTTTTGAGTTCCAGCACCGCCTGCCACCGGAGACCGTGCACTTCCTGGAGGTACACGGCGAGGTGCAGCTGGAGGCTGTCAGCTGGGAAGGGGGCTGCTGTGACAGGAGCTGCCCCACGGAAGTGTCCTGTCCTAGAGCCTCCAGTGCATCTTAGCCTTTGGTGCCAGTAGTACCCCCCTGCCCCGGCCGCAAGGAGGCAGCCAACGCCGAGGTCTCTGAGCTGGGCAACGTGTGGGAAGCTACCGTAGGGAGAGGCTGGTGCCATCAGAAAACCTGCCCTGGGGAAACCAGCTGCCCCATCTCGCCAGCTCAGCTCCCACCTCGAGGGCAGATTCCTACCACTTCCCTGCTCCTGCCGAGGCCGCTGCATCCGGGAGAGGTTTGGTGCCAACGTTGCTTCAGAATGTGGCCACTCGGCTTGGCAAGGCCAAAGGGGGCTCTGGTCAAGGTTTGGCCCCATATGACTCACCCCAGGCCAGCCTAGAGCAGAGCTGGGCTCGAATGCCGGGTCTTCAGCAGCCTCAGCGTGAGCATCACTGGCACTCAATGACTCCAGGGGGCGCTTGCAAGTGCAGGGGTCTTGCCAGAAACCTCCTATTGCCTGCTGCATTGAATAAAACTGCACAAGGCGCTTTGTCCGAGACAGAGGCTCTCAGCCTGTTTCTTTCTGAGCCACCCCCAATAAACCAAGCAAACTCCCCTGTCCAGTCCCACAGCAGCCCTGCTTCTGCATCTCCAGTAGCAGCAGATTAAAAGCCAGGGCTGGGCTTCAGGGTAACAAGCCGGGCATCCGCCCAGGCCACAGGGCCCCACAAATCTAAGCTGCTCGGCTTTGGCTGAGCCTCAGTGCATCTCATGCCAGCCCTGCTGAACCCAGCTTACAGGGCTCCACCAGGCCCTGGACCAGTGTTCCCTCTAAGGGTGCGTCTACACTGTGGTGCTAGCTTGAAATAAGCCACCCAATCTGAGCTACGCAAATTGCGCAGCTTGTTTTGAGACAGTCTATTTTGAAAGTTGGCGCTGTCTACGCAGATTTCAAAATAGACTGCTGTTCTGACAAATCCCTTACTCCTCATGGAACGAGGTTTACCGGGCTGTCAGAGCACCAAGCCTGTTACTTTGATTGCATTTCGAAACTATGGGTGTGCTGTTAAGACGCGGAATAGGCTATTGCAGGATATAGAATCATAGAGCTGGAAAAGACCTCAGGAGTCACCAAGTCCAGCTCCCTGCCCAAGGCAGGACCAATCCAAACTAAATCAACCCGGCCAGGGCTTTGTCAAGCAGAGACTTAAACACCCTAGGGATGGAGATTCCACCACCTCCCTAGGTAACCCATTCCAGTACTTCACCAACCTCCTAGAGAAATAGTTTTTCCTAATATTCAACCTAGACCTCCCCCACTGTAACTTGAGACCATTGCTCCTTGTTCTGCCATCCGTAACTACTGTGAACAGCCTTTCTCCAGCCTCTTTGGAACCTCACTTCAGGAAATTGAAGGCTGCTATCAAATCTCCCCTCACTCTTCTCTTCTGCAGACTAAACAAACCCAAATCCTTCAGTCTCTTCTCATAGGTCATGCGCTCCAGCCCCCTAATCATTTTGGTCACTCTCCACTAGACCCTCTCCAATGCATCCACATCCTTTCTGTAGTGGGGGGCCCAGAACTGGACACAATATTCCAGATGTGGCCTCACCAGAGCTGAATAAAGGGGAATAATCACTTCTCTGGATCTGCTGGCAATGCTCCTTCTAATGCACCCCAATATGCCATTAGCCGCCTTGGCTACAAGGGCACACTGTTGACTCATATCCAGCTTCTCATCCACTGGAATCCCCAGGTCCTTTTCTGCAGAACTGCTACTTAGCCATTCGGTCCCCAGCCTGTAACAATGCTTGGGATTCTTCCATCCCAAGTGCAGGACTCTACAGTTGTCCTTGTTGAACCTCATCAGATTTCTTTTGGCCCAATCCTCTAATCTGTCCAGGTCACTCTGGACCCTATCCCTGCCCTCCAGCATATCTACCTCTCCCCCTAGCTTAGTGTCATCTGCAAACTTGCTGAGGGTGCAATCCATCGCCTCATCCAGGTCATTAATAAAGATCTTGAACAAAACAGGTCCAAGAACAGATCCTTGGGGCACTCCGCTAGAAACTGACCGCCAACCTGACATCAAGCCATTGATCACTACACATTGGGCCCGACAGTCTAGCCAGTTTTCTATCCATCTTACAGTCCATTTATCCAATCCATACTCCCTTAACTTGCTGGCAAGAATATTATGGGAGACCATATCAAAAGCTTTGCTAAAGTCAAGGTACAGCACATCCACTGACTTTCCCATATCCACAGAGCCAGTTACCTCATCACAGAAGCTAATCAGATTGGTCAGGCACGACTTGCCCTTTGTGAATCCATGTTGACTATTCCTGATCGCTTTCCCCTCTTCCACGTGCTTCAAAATGGATTCCTTGAGGATCCCCTCCAGGATTTCTCCAGGGACTGAGGTAAGGCTGACCGGTCTGTAGTTCCCTGGATTGTCCTTCTTCCCAGAAGTATCCTGAAATATTGCCGCCGTGTAGACGTACCCTAATTGTTTCCATCCATGTGTGAAATAATGTTTGTTCCGTGCACTGAGGCATGTGCGGATGTGCACCACCAGTAGCAACAGCTGGGTGGCAGTGGACTCTTACCTGGGTGGCTGCCCAAGTGCTCAGCTTTACAGGGAACACTGCCCTGGTCCCCTGAGGGAGAACGGCTGGTCTAACAGAGACCAAGCACTGACCTCAGTGGGCAGCCGTCAGTACTTTGCCTGGACCCAGTAGTACATCTCAGCCCTGATGAATCCAGGCAGGACTTGGCCTAGTTCCTGCGCGGGATCATTCGCTCTGTGCCATTCTGACAGGAAGGATCCTATTGGATTTTCATTTTCTCCAAGCCCTCCCCCTTAGGGCCGGGTTTTCTGCAGCCCAAATGTCGAGTGCCTGACATTCCTCTTCGCCCTTGGGAGCCAACTCTCAAACGCAACCAAGAGACACAACGAGGAGTCCGGTGGCACTTTGGAGACCAAGGGTATGTCTAGACTACATCCCTCTGTTGCCAGAGGGATGTAAATTAGACATACCAAAATTGCTAATGAAGCGGGGATTTAAATATCACATGCTTAATTAGAATAAAAATGGCCGCCACTTTTTGCTGACGCGGGACTTTGCCGGCAGAAAGCGGCAGTCTAGACGGGGATCGGTCTACAAGGAAAGCCTTTTCCGACCGATCCTGTAAATCTCAGCTTCTGGGTGGTGTCCAGGGTGCCCCAGGAGCGAGCCAGGGCCTTCCACAGCAGCACGGCCCTGCTCAGAGTCACCGCCACCCTCCTGGAGTTTGACGTAAGTGACCTCTGAGCCCAGCGCTGGCTCCAACGGGCTGTAGGATCTGGTGCTTCAGGGCAGTGGGTTAGAGTGGCAAACAGCATGATGTTAGGTAACTGGCTTTTATTTACAATAATTTCCTTGTTTATTAAAGCAAGAGTCCAATTTGCCAGTCTAGGTCGGCTAACTCCTTGAGTTAGCTTTTCCCAGTAACACATACTTTACAGGAGTATGCAAAGTCTTTAGTATAACAGGAGCCATTCCTATGATGAATTCCCAATGTGAGAGCGCCCACACCAATGCTAATACATCTTTTTTGCATTGAGTAAATTGTTCTTCTACTGCACTGAGAACCTTTGATCCATATGCAATGGGCTTTAGAGATGTTCCTTGTTGCTGTAACAAAAGAGCTCCCATTGCCGTCTTTGTGATAGTGAGTTATAGGTGGAATGGCTGATTGGGTTCAGAAAGGCCAAAGCTGGAGCTGTTACAATAGCAAGGCTCAATTGCACAAATGCCGCTTGCTCTTCAGTACCCCACTGCCATTGTTGATCTTTACGCAGCGGCCTGTATAAAGGCCTTGCCTTTTTGCTGTATCCTTCTATAAAGTCTCATGAGAAACCAACAAGACCCAAAAATTATTGTAGGGTGCTCACATTGGTAGGAGCTGGTAATCTTGATATTAGTTTGATTCTTTCAATGTCTGGCCTCCTTCCATGTGGGCCAAGCTGTATTCCCAAGTAAGTAACCTCAGGCTGCACCATCTGGGCTTTGGTAGGATTAATCAGGTAGCCAGTGTCTTGTATTTTTCCTAGTATCAGCTTTATTGCCGACAAGTTTTCCCTATGTCCATATTGCAATCAATATATCATCGACATAGCTGACGATGTACCTTTGGTGTTCCAGGTCCTTACACATTGCTGCCACATGCTGATGACATGCTGGATGCATTCTGTAGGCCTTGCGGGACTCTAGTGAATGTTAGCTGGTGATCATCGAGTAAATGCAAACTTATGCTGACAAGACGGGTGGATAGGGATGGAAAAGAACGCATTTGCAATGTCCAATACTGTATACCACTGTGCTCCTGATGTTTTCAGTGCCATCACTTCTGGGAAGCTCACAACTGAGGGTGCCTTGGGGGGCATCATGTTGTTTAAAGCCCAGTAATCCATGGTGAGCTGCCATGTTTTCCCATCTGCTTTGTATACCGGCTAAACAGACACTATTGCACGGAATGAGAACGCCCTGCTCCTTTATGGCCTCTATGGTAGGTCTTATTCCCCGCTTGGCCTCCTCTGGAAATCAGTACTGCCGTAGCGGTTTGGGATCTGGCCCTTCTATATTTACCACTGCCTTGATTTTCCTGCAGCTTCGCCTACCGGTAGCAAAACCAGGTTGGTCTGATTAACAATGTCCATGATTTCTTTCTCCCACTCAAGAACCAGCAGGCCTTTACTGCCGCAATATCATATGGTGTACTGCTGGGATCACTTCTCCTTCCCTTTTTCTGCTCAGGTAATCACTCTGTTTGGCAGATCTATAATGATTTTAAACTTGGAAATGAGATCCATTCCATTATGTCATGGCCATCCAAACTTTGCAAACCCATTGAGTTCATTATGGACAGTGGCTCTAGTACATAAGTTACCTCCTGTGTGAAAGGGAATAAATTCTCCTTGCCATTATATGAGATTAGAGATTTAACCTCCTTAATAGGAACAGTTCTGATATCAGGACTGTTTCTTACGCACACAATACTGGTAGATGCCCCCCATCTATCAGTGCACGTTGCGTAAAAATACCAAACCTTCCCTTAATTACACAGTTGTGTGGTGGGCTACTCCCAAGTATCATTATCAATATGGGCTACCACCTGAGGGTCTCAGAAGCCTCAGCGGCTTCATAACTGTGTTTCTGTTGGAACTCGATTACCACCTGTGGTTGCTGCTATTTTACCACTACCTTGCTGCTACTTGCTCTGCAGCTGACCGGATTCATACACTGCCAGACTTCCAAACATTCTCTCTGCCAACAGTTTTTCTTTTACAAGTTGGTCCCACTTGGATAACAGTCTTATGTTTTCATAGCCCTTATTTCTTCACCAGATCCTCTGAATTCCAGATTTTGGCTCTGGCCTCTGGTTTGGGCTGTCTGGTTCAGGCGGCCCAAGCTATTATTAAAGGCTGCCAGCCAGAATAACAGCTTTTTCCTCAAGAAGTACCTCTTAGGGCGCTCAGAGGGTTGCTGTTTTTCTGAATAGGCCCTGCCCACAATGTTATCTTGGGGAAAGAAGACCCTTAATACTTGTCCAAATAATTCCATTTGAATATAATTATCATCCATGATTACTTCATAAGGGAGTCTGGAGAACTCCTCTGAACTCATGCACTCACGCAAGAGGGCCCAGACTTTGTTTCTGTGACAGACATTTTAGGACAGTCAGTCTGGGATGAGAGCGGCCCAGGAAGGAGCAGCCTAAAGGTTGGTCCCCTGGCCGGAGGGCTCAGCTCCTAGCCAGCAAACTGCCAGAGTGCCAGAGCAGCTCTCTGGAAGAGCCAGCCCAGCCAGAAAGCTATGACCCCAGGCCTGGCCCAGCCTAGTGGTGAGCGACCCTGTTCCCAGCTTGGCTTCAATACGGAACCAGCCGAGTCAGGGAGAGCAGTGGGGAGAACAGAGAAATGGGAGGCTGGTGAGGCTGGCTGGCCAAATGCTGTGGGCCTGGGAGGGGACCAGAGAGGGGTCCTGCTGGCTGTGTCTGGAGCTCTGTGTAGCCCTGGGCTCTGTACTGTTTAAAGGTGGGGGCCACTTTAGCAAAAAGCCTTGGATATGAGAGCCAATCTGTGGGGGTGGTGGTGGGGCTGGGGATGAGGGGTTCAGGGTGCAGGAGGGAGCTCAGGGTTGGGGCAGGGGGGTTGGAATACAGGGAAAGGGGGAGAGCTCTGACTGGGGGCGCAGGCTCTGGGATGGGGCCAGTGAGGAGCAGTTTGGGGTGCAGACAGGCTGACCCAGAGCTGGAGCCAGAGGACTCCCCAACCCTCAGCCCTCTCCCTAGGGTGCCACTAACGTTGGGGGAAGGAGCTCTCTCTTCTCCACCCTGCAGGCAGCACAGAGCTAGAGAAGAAGGTCCCCTTTCTCTTAGAGAGAACTAAGGGGCCACATTAGGGCTGATGGGAACCCCATTGGCTCCCAGGCCTTGCGAGGAAGGACACTGGCCTGAGGTTACCAAGCTTTGCCCAGACAGATTCCACATTCCTGTCTCAGCCAAACTTCTGTACCCAGCCTGACCACACAATGCAGGGAAATAACCTATTTCCAGCCCCTCACACAGTTGATGACACCCCCCGGCCTACGTCACACAGGGCCGGTCTCGCCCAGGGGGGTCTCAGCGGGTTCCTACAGCACTGACTTGATGTCCCTGCACGGTATCAGAATTCTCTATGGAATCAGCTGGGTTAGTGGCTGAGTCTTTGAGGTTCAGAGCCTCTGTTCTCCCTGTGTGGTGCCTGGCCCCTGACTGTCACCTCTGTCTTCCAGGCTATGCCCCAGGCTCTCCCCAGATGTGTCCTGCAGCCAGCCCAGCTCAGAGCAGTGGGGACAGGCGATCACTTGTGGAGCCAAGCAGCAGGGCCAAGCCTGCAGCCCTGACACTCCAGGCGAAGCTTCTCCTGCTCTCAGTGGGGCTGTGGCGGGAGCTGCCGGCCAAGCCAGGTATTTCCATCAGACTGCTCCTTGGAGGGACAGAGCAAAGCTGGACCCTCCACTGAGTGGCTGCCATTAAGTGTGCCCAGCCAGGGGAGAAGAGGGAAAACCCGGTGGCGGCTGTGGGGGGCACAAGCAGTTTGGGAGCCAGGAGAGCAGAAATAAACAGTGACTGAATCCTGCCTGGGGAAGGGTTTCACACTGCACTTTAAAGCAGCTGTGTGTCATCCAAGGGCAGGTGACTAATGGTCAGAGGTCATGCTAGGAGTCTGAAGTCTCAGATTCTGTTGTTCTTTCCCGCTGCCAGTAGCCTGGAGGGGGCGGGGAGGGGAGAAATACAGACCATGAGCTAGAACCGGCCCACCAAGCCATTTAAATCTAGCCCATGGCCTGCCCTGCCGGGACCGTCAGGCAGAGAGCAGCCCCACACGGCTCAAAGTAGCTGGGTGCTCCATGTGCCTCTCTGATGTGCGTGGGGGGAGTGGCTTTGTGTGCTGCCCGGCCCCCCAGTGCAATCTCTTAGCTCCCATTGGCCAGAAATGGAGCAGCCAGCCACTTATGGGACTGTGGCGGGCAGGATGCCTGCTTGAAGGTCCCGCTAGGCTGCTGGCTGGGAGCCACCTAGGTAAGCACCTCCTGGCCAGAGCCTGCCTCTGGCACCCCACCCCCTCCTGCACCCCACCCCCTCCTGCACCCCACTCCTGCCACAAGTCACCATCCAAACCCCTCTGTACCGCCTCCTGCCAGGTCAGAATCCCCTCTTGCACCCTTACCCCCTCCCTAACCTGGCACTCCAATTCTTTGCCCCAGGTGACCACTCAAACCCCCAATGTACCCCCCTCCTGCAGGTCACAGCTCCCTCCCAGACCCTGCACTCAAATCCCGTGCCCTAGGTCACAACCCCCTACTTCACCCAAACTCTCTCTCAGGCCCCACACTGCCTCATGGACCCCGCACCACAATCCCCTACCCTGAGCTCCCTTCTCCACCCAATCTCTGTCCCAGACCCCCACTCCCCACCCCTAGAAAAGTGCAGCCCTTGACCATATACCACAATCTGGGAGGCTCCCCCCATCATATATAATGCTCCCCTGGTACCAGCTGATCAGAACCCAGCTGACCCTCAGGTGGTGATAGCAGTGAGTGCTTGTCCTCTCTCGCTGGACCAACCGCCTGACAAACAGACACAATCCCTGTGGCCAAGGCACAGAGAGGCCTGGGGGTCCTTGCCAGAGCTGCTGTGAATGGGTCTCTTGTGGGGGAGGCAGCTGGGGCGGTGGCCTAGGCAGGAGCCACGAGTCTCTGCATGTGGGACACCAGCCTGGGGCAGTGGGGCTTACGAGATTCCCCCAAACCCAGCTGTGGGGATGCCCTAGGACATGGCCATGGCTCGGAGACCTAGGCCAGCGGGGGTCTGCAGAGCACGAGTTTCAGCCTGAGGCCAGCCTCTCAGTGTTGTTGGTTTTAGAACACCCCTGTGAGTCCTCCTAGCCCGACTGTATCCCAGCTGGCTCCTGCTGGCACCAAAATGCTGCTCGCTTCCCCACATCCCCTGCTGGAGCAGACAGGTTATATTGCCCATTACTGCCCCAAGCACTGCTGTCTCTGCCACTACAGACGCTGGAGAGAAGGGTCCAAGCCCACAGAGCTGCCTCTCCAAGAAACTGGGTGTGACGCCCCTCTCCCTCAAAGGTGCACCCTGTCAGCCCCACAGGCCTCGTCTGCACCTGTGTGCCCACCAAGGGGGGGTGGGGTGGGAGATGCCCCTGCTTGCTGGCCAGAGCAGCAAAAGAGGTGGCCCCCCCCCCCCCCGGCACTGAGTGACCAGTGCGGGCTCCGGGCCAGCCCCCAGAGCACGGGAATGACACTGACTTCGCCCCAAGGAGCCTGCCAGTCAGGAGACCTCAGTGTTATTCTCAGCAGGAGACGCTCATCAGAACAAAATCTCATCGTCCAACCAGTGACCCTAGGAACAGGACAACATTGTCCAAACACGGCTAAGTCAGCTCCTGTGTTTGTCCCACTCCCCCTTCCTGAGCTACAGCTCCCACCGAGCTGGGCGGAGATCCCAGCTGAGCTGCTCAGCTTCGCTGATGTGCAAAGAGCAACACCAACTTCCACCCGCCACGCAACCAACCCCCACTCGCTCCCCACCCTGGTCTGCCCTCCTTGCACCCTCACCCCTGCCCAACCTCCTCACTCCCCACCCACAACTGTATCCCTGGAATCCTTACCTCTTATACAACCCCCCCGCTCCCCACCCTGGTCTGCTGTCCTCAGAGCCTCACCCCTACCCAACCCTCTTGCTGTACCCCTGGTACCCTCACCCTCTATCCAACCACTCCTGCTACCCACCTTGGTCTGCCCTCCTTGCACCCTCACCCCCTTTCCAACCTTTCACTCCCTATCCCCGACTGTACCCCTGGAATCCGTACCCCCATCCAACCCCTCTTGCTCCCCACCCTGTTCTGCCCTCCTTGCACCCTCACCCCCTATCCAACCTTTCACTCCCTATCCCTGACTGTACCCCGGAATCCTTACCCCCATCCAACCCCCCTTGCCCCCCACCCTGGTCTGCCATCATCAGTCTCTCACCGTCTAGCCAGCCCCCTCATTCCCCACGCCCTGACTGTACCCATGGGACTCTCATCCCTTATCTAATCCCCCCCCCCCCTTGCTCCCTGCCCACTGACTGCACCACTAGAGCTGAGGGCACCTGGAATATCAGCTCTGTCCACGTGGGGAGCGGAGGTGGCTGTGGAGGAATCAGCAGGGGATGGGTGTCCCCAGGCAAGAACTTGGAGGCTCCCATGGGCCATAGTTCACCCCCCTCCAGATAATTCTGAGCTTCCAACTCCCTGTGGGTGGCTGTGCGGGAGCATGGCTTGGGGGAGTCCCATTTCAGGGCACCCGGAGCATTCCCCTCCCCCACCATGAACCACATTCTGGGGGCTCTGAGCCCCCGTCCCGGGGGTTGCAGCACGAAGTTGGCACACACCGGGGCAGGTGTCTCATTAGCAGGGGGGCAGCTCATCCTGGCAGCCCCCCTCCCCATCAGAGCAGGAGTTTCCAAGTTCCTCGCTCCAACACCAGCCAAGGAGGGGTTGTCCCTGAAGAACCCCACCATTTCTGGGGTGGGGCTGCACCTCCTCTCCGGGGGGGCTGGGATGCAAGATGGCCCCTCCCTGCAGGTGTCTGTGCTACATGGCCAGGCCAGAGCCCTGGGGGAGCCCCTCATGTCACATGCCATCCTGACTGCGTAGATGCAAATAAAAAGCTGAATTTGTTGGATGACTTGTGTCTCCCTGCATCTGCCAAGCGCTCAGTAGGGTACCCAACCCACAAAACTGAACACCCTGGCCCCGTCCACCCCTTCTCTGAGGCCCCCCTCCCATTGTTCATATGCTCGTTTCCCCCAGGCTGGCTGAGGGGGCTCAGGTGCAAGAGAGGATGGGAATGGAAATGAGGGTGTGCGTACAGGAGTGGGGCTCTGGGCTGGGACCAAGGGGTTGGGAGCCAGGAGGGGGATCAGGGCAGGAGCAGATGGTTGAGGCATAGGGAGAGCATCGGGGTGCAGGGTGGTGCTTATTTCACGTGACTCCTGGAAGCAGCAGCATGTTCCCCTCCAGCTGCTAAGTGCAGGCATGGCCCCACAGCTTTGTGCACTGCCCCATCTGCAGGCACCGCCCCCACCACTCCCATTGGCCACGGTTCCCAGCCAATGGGAGCTGCAGAGCAGCATGGGGTGGGGGCAGTGTGCGGACCCCCTTGGCTGCCCCAATGTGTAGGAGCTAGAACATAAGAACGGCCGTACCGGGTCAGACCAAAGGTCCATCTAGCCCAGTATCCTGTCTGCCGACAGTGGCCAGCACCAGGTGCCCCAGAGGGGGTGGACCGAAGACAATGATCAAGCTATTTGTCTCCTGCCATCCCTCTCCAGCCTCTGACAAACAGAGGCCAAGGACACCATTTTATCCCCTGGCTAATAGCCTTTTATGGACCTAACCTCCATGAAATTATCTAGCTTCTCTTTAAACTCTGTTATAGTCCCAGCCTTCACAGCCTCCTCTGGCAAGCAGTTCCACAGGCTGACTACATGCTGTGGAAGGGGACACATGGCTGCTCCTGGGGGGGCCTGTGGAGCCGGGGCAGGTAGGAGCCTGTCTCAGCCCCACTGTGCTGCCGGACTTGTAACATCCTGCTCAGCAGCGCTCATTGGAGCCCGCTGGGTCCTTTTGAACAGGGCATTCCCGGTCGAAACCCAGACACCGGGCAACCTGCTCTCAGCGCTGCACACGTGGGCCCAGGATCACCCAGCGCCCAGCCAGGCCTCGCCTCAGCAGGAGCCATTCCTGACAGCTGTGGGCGGCTGCCTCCAGAACTCATGCCGAGACAGCGAGCGGGAGTCCCGGCCTCGGCCAGTAGCTGGCAACGGTCTGCCTGGGAGCACACACCGGCCTCTGCGTCCTGGGGCTGAGCATAGAACCCAGGGGTCCTGCTCCCAGCCCCCCTGCTCTAACCACTAGACCTCACTCCCCTCCCAGACCCTTGCTCTCAGCAGCTGCCCCTGTTTGCTCATGTCTGCCTGGTGCCCCTGCTCTGCTGGTGTCTCTGAAACCTCTCCCAGCACTGCTGGGCTGTGGTCATGTGTCCTAGGGCTGGGGGCCTGCAGGGGCTTCCTCTTTTTATTGTAGCACAGATGGGACAGCTCCTTCCCCCCCAGGAATCCCCATTGATACAGAGGCCCCCTGTGCACAGCTCTCCTGCCCCACCTGAGGGAGAGGTTTGGGGCTGGGTGTTACTGCTTAAACAAAGCACACAAGATCTTTTATAGGGGAAAAGGCACTATGCCGCATTTATTGAGAATACAACAGTTGCATATGCTTTTTAATCACTCACACACAAACATCATACACACACGGTCCCGCCAGACGATGTTATAGTTACCAGTCCAGATTCTGTATCAGTTTAGTGGCCAGCTAGATTGAACACAGAGGGAGAGCAGGGCCTTTGTTGGTCGATCGATCCGATGCTCTTCTGGAGTTGGTGGCAAGACGAACCCAAAGTTTCATAGCAAGGCAACCTGCTTTTATAATCTTCTCCTCTATGGATTTCACTGTCAGTCTGTGACCGGTTACTGTTATCTTTTGATGTTGACATTTATTCCCAAAACATCTTGAAAGGCTCATCCTGTCCTGGATTTAATCAGTTGTTTTCAGGGGTGCCCGCCCTTTACCTTTAGAGCCGTCAATTTTGCCAATCTGATCAATTCTTGACCGTGGGTATACACTGATGGTTTTTCTGATGCCGATATGTTTCTTCGCAGTCTGTCTTTTACAGTTTGTCTTCACCCCACATTCTCCCCCTTCTCTGTTGACCATCTGGCTCTAATGATGACCTTTACACCGTATCTTATTCATACAAACAGTCTTTCGCACAGAATCCTTCAAAGGTAAACAGCAGTGTTTTATTTTAAGCAAAATTAAAATCAAAACAATTCACATTGAAGGCCTGGGCCTTCAATATTTCTAATCTCATTAACATAGACACAATATGAGATCCTGTCTCTTTACTTACTAAGCTTACTAAACTTTAGAACAAGGAAATATAGGAGATATATACTTAACTAAAGCATTTAACTGACTACAATATTAAATATAATTATATATATTACCTTACATTACTACATTACTAAACCTAAAATACAAATATAAAAAGAATAAAACCTTCAGTTCCAGCATGGGGAGGGAGCAGACCCCGTGCCCCAAGGTTTATTGCGCCTTTGAGCCCAGCACAGGCACTCTCAAGTTGACTGTGCATTGTGTGAAGGACATCTGTATGTTTGTCTGAAACCTGCTGTCTCTTAATTTCATGGGTGATCCCTAGTCTCTGTGTAATGTGAAGGGGCTGATAACACTTTCCTACTCCCTTTCTCCACGTCAGAATTTTATCAGACCTCTATCATATTCCCCTTAGCCATCTCTTTTCCAAGCTGAGCAGTCACCAGCTTTATATTCTTCTCCCCCCATCATTTTGGTTGCCCCTTCTCTGTACTTTTACAAGAGATCTTTTCTGAGATGTGGCGATCAGAACTGCACACTATGTACAAGGTAGGGGCGCACCATGGAGTTACAGAAACACATTGTGATATTTTCTTTTTCATTATATAGCCCTTGCTTAACGGTTCCTCATACTCTGCTCGCTTTTTTGACTGTCGCTGCCTGTGGAGCAGATGTTGTCAGGGAGCAGATGTTTCTCTGATGACTGGGGGATTCCCCCTACCTGGCTGCAAGGACTCCCTCAATCCACACTGCAGGGACTCCCCACACCAGCTCTAAGGACAGCCCCACCAACAACATAACAGCAGACTGGCCAATGCTGGGTCAGACCAAAGCTCCATATAGCCGAGTGAGGAGCAACCTAGGCTAGTGAGGGGGCTGCATGAGTGGCCTCCTTCAGCTCAGTGGGCTGCAAGATTGTCGTAACCAAGATGGCTTCCTGGGATAGGGACGTTTTGCTCACTGCGTTTCCGTACCTAGAATTTGCTGGGGTGCTGACTGAACTGTAGCAGCACTGTGATAGGCTGCAGAGGGAGTGCCCAACTCTCACAAGGTTGTGTGCAATCAGCACCCACCTCGCTTCACGTGGCCTGGCTTTACGTGCGTGTCACGTTAGTAACACCGGTAGGGAAAACCTACCGGACTCTGGCAACCAGCAGAATCTGGCAATGGTCAAAAATGTCTCTCACAGAACCCCTCAAGCCCCAGGTTGGCTACCACTGATCTAGCCTGACAGCGGCCAGTGCTAGTGCCCCAGACACCTCCCTCAGCTCCCTGCCCTACCCCACACACTGAAAGGACCCCCTCCAGCTGCAGGGATCCCCTTACTCCTCTGACTGCAGGGCACCCCCTCCGGGCCCCATGACCTTTCCTGCCCTGGCTACAGTGCAGGGCTCTCCCCCACCCCATGCTGCATGGCCCACCCGCCCACCTCCCGCTGCTCAAGTCCTGTCATCACATCCTGATCTCTGACCCCATTATGAAAGCTGGTTAGCAGCTAATCCCACTCCTCCCCCGCAGCTCCGAAAGCTGCCACCTGTCGCTGGCTCTGGCCCGCGGCCCATGCCGGTCCCCAGGGGGTGTGGCGCTGTGGGGGGAAAACCAGGCGGAGTCGTGCATGGCGGGTCTGAGGCCCCAGATCACCAGCCTGGCTCAGACTAGCCCGGTGTGGAGGGCCCACCACCAGCGTCAAGGTCCCAGCCCTGGTCAGCGGCCCTCTGCCTCCATGGCAACAGAACTGGTGTTTCTGGGGCTTGTCGGATCGCACAACATATTGGGAAATTTGGGTGTGTTCTGAATCAGAGCAAAACTGAGCTCGGGGCAATTGCCCCCCCTCCAGCGAGAGCAGTGAGTGGGGGGCTCTCCCTGGCAGTCACTGCTAGCCCCAGGCCCAGGGTAGCGCTAGGGGGGAGCTGTGCTGTAGGGAGGGGGTAGTAGGAGGTGCTCTCCCCTGGCAGTCAGTGCTGGCCTTGATGCCCAGAGCAGTGCTAGGGGCCTGTGCTGCAGGGAGTGGGGGGCTCAATAGGGGGGCTTTCCTCTCACAGTCCTGACAACCGGGATAGCACTAGGGGCCTGTGCTGCAGGGTGCAGAGTGGGGGTGAGCTGGGGGCACTGGGTGACTGTATTGTGGAAAATGAGCTATCCGAGGCCGCTGGCCTGGTCCCCTATTACAACGGTGGCGGTTTCAATGCAGTCAGGTTTGTTAAGCCGGGGCACATGGCACAAGGATTCCTCAGGGCAGCACAGAGAGGGGGGAAGGGTCAAGGAAAGCCAGGTCTGGTCAGCCCCGAGCTCAGCCGAGCTGTAGGGAACGCAAGAGGCACTGAGTTTTTCTTTTCCCTGGGGCACTCCATCCCTACTCAGCCTGAAGGCCCCATCCCCATTCATTCCTCTCCCACAAGTCTCTTCCCTAGCTCCACCCTCACCCCCCCAGACCCCATCCTCGCTCTACCTCTATCTGTCCCCCCTCCCCAAGACCCCGGCCTGCTCGCTGCTCTTCCCCCTCCCCTGAGCTCCTCCCTCGGCTACCAAACAGCCAATGGGGGGGACACCAATCTGCTGTGGCTGGTGGATACTGAGGACCCACTATTTTATTTCCATGGGAGTTCCAGCCCTGGAGAACTCAGTCGCCCTTTTCAGGCCCTGGGGCTTTCTTCCTTAGGGCTTGTCTGCACTCGAACCACTGCTGTAGGTATCTGTGAAGATGCTGCGGATGCAGACAGGAGAGGATCAGTGTAGCCAATCCACCTCCCCGAGAGACGAGAACTCCCCCATTGACCTGGCGCGGGCTACATGGGGGTTCGGTCGGGTTAACGGCGTCGCTCAGATTAGTGCACCTGAGAGACGTCGTTGAACTGAACTCATGAGAGCTCCCAGCTTCTTCCAGAAGCCAACATGTAACCCCCGCCTCCCAGGGTTCTCCAGCCTGGGTCTGCACCCAGCTTCCTGGCTGAGACTGTCCAGCTAGGAGTTACAACTGCATGGTCTCTCTGGTCCTGGGCTGATCTGGGTCGGTTCCTTAACTTAGTTCCACCCAGACAGGACAATTGGACGGACATACATGCAGACCCTTTCCCCCCCCATGAGGCAGCTATGTTTTACCACACATGGGGGAAACCGAGGCAAACATACGACTCATAAAAATATCATAGAAAATTCCCACTTTGTCACACTCCCATCCCCTGCTATGCCAGCACTCCCAACTCACAGTCCCCTGCTATGCCCTGTGCCAGCTCCCTTTGGATCATGCCCCTTCCACCAAATCATCTATGCCAGGCCCCCCAAACACTGCCTGTGATGGGATTGGGGCTGGGAGCCTGTGTTAGCTGCATTGGCTTCCTGCCTTGCCTCCACCCCCAGCCCCCTGGAGTCACTGGTCCTCCTGGCCGATCTTTGGGAGCCAGTGAGGGGTCACGCAGGAGCTGCACGGCTTTGGGGTGTTGACCCCCAAGCCGCAGCATCACACAGGTCACTCAGGAGCTATTTCCAGCTCCAGGCAGCTATTTATACCCCACCATCCTCAGGCCACTTCACTCTCTCACACATCTCCTGGCAACCTTGCCAGCAAATACCGCCAACTCACCCACGAGGGACAGACACCTACGTTCCGCTGCCCCACCCAGGGCCCGAGAAGGAAAGAACTGGCTATATACGGGCAGCAGGACTCCTGGGTCCCACCCCAGCTCTGGTAATGGGGTGGGGGCTGGTGGGTTAGAGGACAACTCCAGTGGGCCTCTCCCACTCTATCATCCTGGCAGGGCTGGTAACGTTCCCTCCGTTCCATCTCCAACCATCAATCTCCGCTCAGGGAGTAAACACATCAGCTGGCTATGCAAACAAGAGCAGTGCACGGAAGTCTTTGCTGGGAGGCAGCTGCCTGACCTTTCCTCTTCAGCCACCAGCCAAGCCCAGGTGCTGCTAATGTGCTGTCAAGTATTAATTCCACCAGTCCATGCAGGTTGGGTCAGGGCAGCTCCGAGCAGCTGGCAGGGGTGGTGATGGATCAGATAGAAATGGGACAAGGACCCCTGACAAGACAGACACAGGCCTATCCTAGGAGCCGCACAAAATTCAAGCTCTTCTGGGGCTGTGGGTGGACCTTCCCCCAGTCCTAGTTCCCAGCCCCCCTTGCTCTAACCACTACACCCCACTCCCTTCCCAGAACCAAGCATAAAACCCAGGAGTCCTGGATCCCAGTTTATCAGTCTCTCTCTAGGCTCTTAGAGACCCCCGTAGGGTCTGAGCGCCTTCGCCTCTAACAACTAGACGACTCCGTTCAATACAATTATACCCTGCTGGCAGGACACACAACACTTGTGCTGCCAGGATAGACACCTCCCGAAATAGACCCCCGGAGCATTCCACGCACAGAGGCTGGGAGCTGGAGCAGGGGCCTGTTAGGCACTGGGCCACCCAGGGCTGGCTTAGCAGGGGCTGCGGGTTGGGATTGAGGGCTCTGTGAGTGCGGGGGCGGGGTGCTCTGGCTGGCAGTGCTGCTCCCTCCGAGAATGTGCCCCTGACCTTTGAGATGATCCTTTCCCTGTGCCCAGCCTCAGGATTTGTCTCAGGGTTAGAGGGAGTGCCCAGGTGGGGGAGGGGCCGAGTGTGGCCCCCGCAGGATCCTTTGCTGACCCAAGGCTGGGTCAGCGTCCTTACTTAGCCTGTTACCAGGCAGCTTAACCCTTTCAGCACCCCCACCCCCAGGGGCTCTAGGCCCTGTCACTGGTGCCAACCCTCCAGGATTGCCCTGGAGTCCCCAGGAATTAAAGGTTAATCCAAAGGTGCTGACTTTCTGGTTTCTCTGGGAGTGCTCAACCACTGACCGCCACCCCGAGGCCCTGCCTCTGCTCCACCCCTCCCCGGCCCTTCCTGCCCCCGCACCGCCCCGGCCCTGCCTCTGCTCCACCCCTTCCCCTCCTTCCTGCCCCCGCACCGCCCTGGCCCTGCCTCTGCTCCACCCCTCCCGGCCCTTCCTGCCCCCACCGCCCCTGGCCCTGCCTCTGCTCCACCCTCCCGGCCCTTCCTGCCCCGCACCGCCCGGCCCTGCCTCTGCTCCACTCCTCCCCTCCTTCCTGCCCCGCACCGCCCCTGGCCCTGCCTCTGCTCCACCCCTCCCGGCCCTGCCTCTGCTCCACCCCTCCCGGCCCTTCCTGCCCCCGCGCCCGGCCCTGCCTCTGCTCCACCCCTCCCCTCCTTCCTGCCCCGCACGCCCCTGGCCCTGCCTCTGCTCCACCCCTCCCCGGCCCTTCCTGCCCCCGCACCGCCCCGGCCCTGCCTCTGCTCCACCCCTTCCCCTCCTTCCTGCCCCCGCACCGCCCTGGCCCTGCCTCTGCTCCACCCCTCCCCGGCCCTTCCTGCCCCGCACCGCCCGGCCCTGCCTCTGCTCCACCCTCCCGGCCCTTCCTGCCCCGCACCGCCCCTGGCCCTGCCTCTGCTCCACCTCCCGGCCCTTCCTGCCCCCACACCGCCCGGCCCTGCCTCTGCTCCACCTCCCGGCCCTTCCTGCCCGCGCACACCGCCAAAGTGCTCTGCCCTTCCCCGCCTTCCTGCCCCCGCACCACCCTGAGGCCCTGCTTCTGCTCCACCCTCCCGGCCCTTCCTGCCCCCGCACCGCCCCGGCCCTGCCTCTGCTCCACCCCTTCCCCTCCTTCCTGCCCCGCACCGCCCCTGGCCCTGCCTCTGCTCCACCCCTTCCCCTCCTTCCTGCCCCCGCACCGTCCCGGCCCTGCCTCTGCTCCACCCCTTCCCCTCCTTCCTGCCCCGCACCGCCCCTGGCCCTGCCTCTGCTCCACCCCTCCCGGCCCTTCCTGCCCCGCACGCCCGGCCCTGCCTCTGCTCCACCCTCCCTGCCCCACACCGCCCCTGGCCCTGGCTCTGCTCCACCCCTCCCCTCCTTCCTGCCCCACACCGCCCCTGGCCCTGCCTCTGCTCCGCCCCTCCCCCTCCTTCCTGCCCCCACACCGCCCCTGGCCCTGGCTCTGCTCCACCCCTCCCCGGCCTTCCTGCCCCCACACCGCCCCAGGCCCTGCCTCTGACTTACCCCTTATCCCAAGGCCCTCCACCACCCTGTCTCACCTACACTCTGTCCCAGGCCCTTCCCCCACCTCCTCTCTTTCTCTAAATCTCTGCACCACTGCCCTTCCAGCCACTTCTCCACCCCGGGCCCTGTCCCACTCCACTCCACCCCTCCCACGCATCTGTCCCTCAGCCCTGCTGGATCCACAGCCCCATCTGCCCCTCTCCAACCCCTCCCCCAATTCCCTGCCCGTGATTTGCCTCTTCCTGTCCCACCCTGCCTCTTTCCATCTGCTTCGGCCCCTCCCCTGAGTGCCCCCTGCCCTGGCTTTGCCTCTGTCTGCCCCTGCCGCACCCTCCCAGCACCTGCTGCTCATCTCTGAACAGCTGATGAGGCGGGCAGGAGGCACTGAGGTGGAAAGGGAGGTGGCGATCGGTGCTGATTACCCCCTATTGCCACGCAGTCAGTGACTCAGCACCAGTGGATTAACATCTCTGAGGGGTGGCTGTGTTAGTCTGTATCTGTAAAAACAAATAGGAGTCCTGTGGCACCTCAGAGACTAACTGATTGATTTGGGCATACGCTTTTGTGGGTAAACCCCACGTCGACAGATGCATAGAGTGGCGTTACCCATGAAAGCTTATGCCCAAATAAATCAGTTAGTCTGTAAGATGCCACTGGATTCCTTGTTGTCTTTAACTAAAGGCTGTGTCTTGTGAGGATACCTCCAAGGATACATCCAGCCAAAACTGGTAACCCTACCGGCACATGGGGTGAATTCTGGCCCCACTCTGGGATCAGGTCCACAGGGTACCTAGCTCAGCTGATCAAACCTTCTTCTGGATAAGGGTTGCCAGATGGTTTCAGAAAAAAATACTGAAAAAAAAAAAACCCGCCAGGAAGTTTGTTGAGCAAAAAAAAAAAAAAAAAAGGACCCTGGGAGTTGTTACGCAAAAAAACCCAACAAAAAACAGCCCCAACGTGGCCCCTTTATAAACCATGTAGTAAGGCTTTTTGGCCCTAACAGACGCTGAGCCGGACAGCTCCCCTGCGGAGCCCAGTAAGCACTAGGGTTGCCAGGCTTCCTCCATAGTGAGCCGGACAGCCCGGGATTTTCGCCTCCTGGGCAGGAAAAAAATCAGAAAGTATCGGACATTTTAGGTATCCAGTATTTTCTGAATTTTTTTACTGGACAGGAGGCGAAAATACTGGACTGTCCAGTTCAATACCGGACACCTGGCAACCCTACTCTGGAAGGCCCAAGGCCTCAGGTAGAAGGGGTGGGGCTGACGGCAGCCAGCCCCGGCACAGCCTGGACCGCGTCGCACAACCCCTCTCCCCCCGCCAGCCTTTGGAGCTGCACGGCGCTTGGCGCTCTGGCAGTGAAGTGGTGGCTGGAGCCCTGGGCCCCTTTGAATCAACAGGCCCTGGGGGCAACTGCCCCCTTTGCCCTCCCTGTCGGCGGACCTGCCCCAACAAATACACACACACACACACACACACACACACACACACACAAAATGGCCTAACACACACCCCTAACATACCTACAGTGAGTGGCTTAACGCTCTCTCTCACACACTCTTAACACATCCATACACCCACCTAAAACACCCACAAATAATGGCCTAACACATACAAACCTAACTCCTCCACACACCCACCTAACACCCCCTGCACACACAATGGCTTAATATATACACACCTGACACATTCACACGCACAGCTAACACACACACACAATGTCCTAACATACATACCTAACACTCCCACCCACAATGGCCTGCCACGCAGAACTACCTGACACACACACGCTTTCCCCACGGACAGAGCCCTTCGAGCAGCTGGGCCGGGCGCCCTGCCCTGGTGAAGGTGCATTAGAGCACAGGGGCTGGGCTGCTCCTATCTCTCAAAGCCAGGGCAGAATTCCAGGCTATGGAGCCTGTGGAGCAGGAGTAAGTGAGCACTTGCTGCCAAGAGCAGTAAGTCCCTGGGCCCAGCTGCTTTCCATCCCTGGATCCTGAAGAAGCTGAGCTGCTAGCAAAAAAATGCCCTCTCATTAAAAGCAGCTGCTGCTCCAGCACATGGGAGGGGAGCAAATGTTGTAGCTATATTTACAAGGGGCTCGAGGGGAGATCCAGGGGCTTACAACCCCGTCAGCCTGAGAGCTAGCAGGCTGGTGGAGACAACCATTAGAAATGGAACAAACCATCCGGCAGATATGCTAAGAAACAGCCTCACTACTGTGGCTTCTGCAACAGGAAACCCTGTCTCTCTGTCTTGCCAGAACAGAGGCTGTCCATACAGCCTTAAATCAGCCCCTTTGTGCCAGGAGGCAGATTTGAATCTGGGATCTCTGGAGCTTAGTGTAGGAGCTACTACAGCTTGAGCTATAAAGCCAGCTGCCGCTCAGCTTACGCTCTAGAGCTCCCTTGTTCTTATCTCTCGTTGTAAGTGGTTTACATGCGACTACGTGGGACAGTGAACCACACTAGGGGTATGTCTAGACTACATGCCTCTGCCGACAGAGGCATGTAAAATACGCTACCTGACATAGTCAATGAAGCGGGGATTTAAATATCCCCGGCTTCATTAAAATAAAAATGGCTGCCGCGCTGTGCCGGCTCAGCTGATCGTCGGCACAGCGCGCGAGTCAAGGCAGATCGGTTGACAAGGAAGCCTTTGTCGACCACTCCCTTATGCCTCGTGAAACAAGGTTTACAGGAGCGGTCGACAAAGGCTTCCCTTGTCGACCGATCTGCGTCTTGACTCGCGCACTGTGCCGATGATCAGCTGAGCCGGCACAACACGGCAGCCATTTTTATTTTAATGAAGCCGGGGATATTTAAATCCCTGCTTCATTGACTATGTCGGGTAGCCTATTTTACATGCCTCTGTCAGCAGAGGCATGTAGTCTAGACATACCCCTAGTGTGTGGGTTACACATGTGCTCTATGGGCAATGTTCCCTCTAATCTTTTTCATCCATGTGCGGTTTTTTTCCATCCATGTGCAGAATGTTTTTTTTTCTGTGCATGAGGCATGTGTGAATGGGCACCACCACTAGAAACACAAACCTAGCTGTGGGCACTCTGCTAATCAGCTGGGCAGTGTTGAACTCTCTCCTGAGCGGCCGCACATGTGCACAGCTTATAGGGAACACTGCCAATGGGACAGGCTGGTATCACAACGGACAGGGCACTACTTGGCATGGGGAACCATGTGTGCCCTGGGCCTAGGGAATGGGTGTGCTGGACGCACGGCACAGCCAGTGCTGAGAGCTCCAAGCGATTCTTCTGGGCTATGCTTCACCACAATGCCATACGCAGTGCGAACATCCTGTTGAGAGGAATGGGGCCCTCAGCACACACTGCTCCGAGCCTGAGGGGCTGCAGGTGGGTCTGGAGAGCCCCTTCCTCACAAGCTGGGCCCAGACCTGGGGTAGGAACTCTGCATTGCTGTCTACAGCCCTTCCTGTCTGCAAAGCCCCAGCAGCTCTGTGTGTGTGTGTGTGTGGTGGGGCAGAGCAATAGGCGGGTGGCTGGAATGGGGGGTATCAAAGCAGAGTGAGGAGCTCAGCATTTGGTGAAGAACTGGGGTGTGGGGGTTGGGAAGGTGCTATCCCTTTGCCAACCTTCATTGGCCCGGCTCGATGTCGAGCTTTGACTGAGAATGGGAACCCAGATCCATAAAGTGACTTAGGGGGGTCAACCCCCCGACTTAGGCACCTACAGTGAGTCCCTTTAAGTCATGAAAGAGGGACAGGAGCAGGGGCACAGGACTGGGGCCTCCCCCTGCCCAGGGGGGTGCCCGAACTTCTGCGCTGCAGAGCCATTCTTACGCTTCCTTTGGCCCAGTCGCTGACATTGGCTTTCCCACAGCCCAGGCCACTGCTCTGACTGTTAAGCTAAATGGCATGAGGTGGGTGCTGCCTCCTCTGGCCATGCTGTGGGGCACAAAGCAGATGTCTTGCTCCTTCTGTCAAGAGGCGGGTTTGGTGCATAGAGCCTCAGGAGATGGTTTCTGCCTTCCAGGGCTGGACTTAGAGTAGGAGTGGGCAATAATTTTTGATGGGGAGGGGCACTCTGAGATTTTGGTAAGTGGTCATGGGCCACACTTTTCTATGGTGGGGGTGCAGGATCTGGGGTGGAGTTTGGGTGCAGAAGGAAGCTTGGGATAGGGATTGGGGTTCAGGAGAGGGTGTGGGGTCTGAGAGGGAGTTTAGGTTAAGGAGGAGATTGTCTGGGGCAAGGGACTGGGATGCAGAGTTGGGGAAGGGGATGGGTGCAGGAGTGAATTTTGACCTGGAGGAGGAGTGTAAGAGGGGGTGCAGGGTCTGGGAGTGGGTTGTGACCCGAGGCAATGGTGGATGCAGAGGGTTTGGATGTTGACCTGGGGCAGGGATTTGGGGAGCAAGAGGGGATGGGATGCCAGAGGCAGGCTCTGGCTGGGAGGCGCTCACCTTGGGTGGCCCCTGGCCAGCAGCTCAATAGGGACCCCAAGGCAGGCTCCCTGCCTGCTGCAGCCCCAAGCCACTCAAAATGGCTGGAGGCTCCTTCCATGAGCCGCTCTGTGCCATGCGCCCAAGGCAGTGTCGGGGGGAAAGACAGACTTTGTGTGCTGTCCCCTCCCTTGAGCCAATCATTGCAGCTTCCATTGGCCAGTTTCTGGCCAATGGGAACTGCAGTGATTGGCCTAGGGTTGGGGTCAGTGTGCAAAGTCCCTCCCCCGCCATGGGGGTGTGGTGCCTAAAGGGAGCCGCCAACCATTTTGAGCAGCCTTGGGCTGGCTTGGCCTCACTGCCACCTGTCAGCCTCATGGGCTGCACAGGCCCTTGGGGTCTCAATGCCCACTGGCCCCACACTGGCCCACTGGCCCACTGGCCCCCGGCGCTGGAGGTTCCACTGCTGCCCAGGGTCCCACCGCTGGCCTAGGGCTCAGCTGTGGCTGCTCTGTGGGCGGTGAGGGGCGAGGGTTGCCAACTCTTCCAGGCCATACGGACTGGCCGCTACCGCCATTACTGGCATCCAGTCAGTCTGGACTGGGAAAGCTGGCAACCACTGGAAGGGCACGGAACAGGTGTAAGGGGAGGCATAGCTCAGCACTGCTGCCGTAGGCATCCAGTAGCCTAGGCGGGGGAAGGCTTTGCCTTCCCAAACTGCCAGGCAGGGCCCTGCCCACACTCCACCCCCAGAGCGCCTGCTGTAGGTGTTCTGGGGGTGGAGTGTTGCTGCCTCCAGTGCCTGTCCTCCCCATGCTCCTGGCTGGGGAGGCTGGAGCCACATGGCTTCCTCCCTCCCTGGTGCTACAGAGCTGGGGCTGCACCATGCAACCTCCCCCCTGGTGTGCCGGGGCTGGGGAGGCTGGGGCGTGCATGCATGCGCACCCCCTCCCCCCCTTCTCCATAGGGGTGGGGCCTCAGCAGAGGGGGTGGGGCTGTAGGTAGGGATGGGGGCCTGCCTCCCCCAGCTCCAGCTGCACCAACAGCCCATGACCCCACCCTAAAAATTGTTCCAGAGCCACTGATCAAAGGTGCCATCATGGCTGCCAAAGAAAAGGCAGAATATGTAGGAGCTGAGCGTATTGTCAAGGAAACTTGTATTCATCAGAAGAAGAGACAGTTTGGTCACTGGGGCAGAGATGTGGTGATGGGAAGCTCAGAAGAAAAATTCAAGAGGAATGTTTTTTGCTCACTTGTTGAGTGTCCATCACAGAAAAGTTTGGACAAATGAAGCATCCTGGAGAAAACCAGAGTTCTCTGTGTGACCTTAGTAAGCTGCTAGCAGACACGAAAACACTCTCGAACAGTTGCACCAGACACTCATACATGGGGAATGTTTGGATGTCAGCAATTAAGACCTGTATGTTGAATTGCATGTCCATCACATTTTGCCCCATGGAGGAGTGGGGAGGGGAGGGAAGCGCTCTCCACCCCAAGTTCTCCAAGTTGTGCCTGATGTGAGTGGCGGGACACGTTTCCTAATGTGTGGGCAGCTTTGAGGATTCTGCTGATGCTGCTGGTCACAATCAAAAGTGGCAAGTGCAGTTTTTTGAAGCTCAAGCTCATTAAAACATGTCTTCAGTCGATGAGACTGACTCCACTTGCTATTTTATCGCTTAAAAATGCCACCAGCCAGTCTCTGGATCTCTCTGGCTCTGGGTTCTGTTCATGAGGGCAAAGGTGAGAAAAGCGACCGTTTGCACCAAAGGACAACGGTTCCCATTCGAAGGCTGTTGTCTGCTGTAACACTATTTCATACGGAGCCAGCTAGGGTGGGGGCACAGCTCAGTTCACAATGTTAGTGCATTTCCATGATTCTTAACAGTGAAAAGTTTCTATAAGCTGAGAGGAAACTTTTTAATCTACTATTAGCACATTTACTTGGTGTTGCTTGGGTCCCTTTTTGGAAAATAAAATAAAAACGAACATGCTTTATTTCAATGAGTGTATTTTTCAAAAATACAGTGTTATTTTTATGAAGGTAATTTTTGTTTCATATTTCTTAAAAAGGGATTGTTACAACTTTTCCATTTAATTCTTTTTATTATTTTTTTAAAATGGGTATTCCAGCAAGTTTATTTTTTTCTTGACCCTGTAGACTCTCATAATTCATGATGTTTTAACAAAAAAGGGATATATTCACTGTGGTTTCACATTTTCGTCTAGTTGTCAAACCTTTAGCATTGATTTAACTGTGTCAAAACAGAACTACTCCAAATTTCTCCATTTTCACCTCCCTCCACGTGTACCTCCCCCGACATAAACACCCCTCATGCACACACACCTCCCTCCACATGTACCTCCCCCGACATAAACACCCCTCATGCACACACACCTCCCTCCACATGTACCCCCTATATAAATATTCTCTTGCACATATACCTCCTTTCACACTCCATACCCCCACAGGTACCTCCCCTATGCACAGATACCCCGGCCCAAATGTACCTCCTTCCACATGTGCCTCCCCGGCATATAGACACCCCTCACACACGTACCTCCCTTCACACCCTGTACTCCTCAAACACACCTCCTCCTACACTCAGATTCCCTGTGTGCACACGCACCTCCCGCCTCAAACTGTACCTCCCACATGTACCTCCCCCACACATAGATACTCCCTCACAAATGGCCCTCCCTCCACACTCTGTATCCCTCACAGGAATGCTGCTCTCCCATGCGTCCCCATGCATGCACACACAATACAGACACACACCTATATGTACACGCCCCACACATACGCCTGCCCCAAACATATACACCCCCACACCAGTACAACCTACATGTAGCCTGCCCCCACGTATACACACAAGCTGCCCCTATGTACATCACCACAAACTTATATATACACCCATATACATACAAATATATACACCTGCCTCCCATATACATCCCACACGCTCATATACAGCCCCAAACACAGAAGAGTGCCATCCCCAACAGCTATCACAAACAAACACCCATGCAGGGCACAAGCCAGCACCCACACACATACCACAAACACTTCCCTGCCCACCCACGCACATGGCTTCACTCCAGCTGTCTGCCTGCCATGGCTTGGCCCAGCGCACTGTGGACAGCTGGCTGCGGGGCCGCGCATGGCTGAGCCCCGGTAATGGGTGGTTCTCCCTTGCCTGTCATGATTCCTAGGTGCTCTGCCAGCCACAGCCCCCTGACTTTATTTTGGGGGGATAATTGATAAGTGCATTTACCTAGCTGGGATGTGTGTGTGTGTGTGTGCGTGTGTGTGTGCGTGCGTGCGCCAGGCCAGAACCAAAGTGCCCCTGGCCATGGCAGCCCCACACAGGGCCCCTATGAAACAGATGGCTCAGTGGCGCATTCAGCTCCCCCCATGCTGTTTATATGCCAACATTTCATTTGTTTTGGTTCCTCTCTAGCACCCCACTTCCATGGTCTCCCCTGCCACCGGCCCAGCAAAGTGAGTCTGCCTGAGCATCCTGTCTGTCCCCAAACAATCCCGTCTATCTATCTATCTATCTATCTATCTATCCCCATACACCTCATCTATCTATCTATCTATCTATCTATCTATCTATCTATCTATCATACACTTTCTCTATGTAATGTAATTCTCTCTCTGTCTATACACCCCCCTTTTCTCCATTGCAGCGCGTTGTCCTGTCTGTTTGTCCTAAGCACAGCGCTCTGGGTTGTCTGTCTCTCTGGCTGCCCTTGCCCTGCAGCTGGGGAGAGCTGGGGGTATTGCTGAGGGCTGTGGGAAGGGGGCTGTGGGCTGGACCCCTGCACTGGGCAGCAATGCTGGGCTCATAGTTGTCAGCGGGCTGCCCAGCGCCAGCCTCCTGCCTATGTTTGGAAGTCAGGCTGAATGGTGTTTGAGTCAATGACACATGCTCTCCGCGAGCGGGAGATTATCCCAGCACAGGACAGCCCGGGGACAGAGAGCGCGGGCCAGTGCAGGGAAAGTCTGAGTCACAGCTCCAGCTCCTGGGGACTGCACGTCTGGCCCGCGGCTTGGCCCAGTGCAGGGAGAGACACGAAGACACAGCAGCACAGAGTCCCGGCACACAGAGCTCACCGCCATGGTCCTGGGGAGCATGCCAGCAACAGGATCCCTGCACCGCACCTCTTGAGAGACGCCAGCCAGGCCCAGTGTGGACACTAGGTGAGAGAGAGGCCTTCAGTCAGTCTATCTATCTATCTATCTATCTATCTATCTATCTATCTATCTATCTATCTAATCTCCAGACCCCCTGTCCCAGGGCCCAGGGGAGCTGCCTGCAAATGCCATCATACTCTCTAAGTGCGGAGAGCTGGTACTGGATACTGTCTCAGGGCATGAGTATCTCCGCTGATCCCCCCCTGCCTCCTTGGGGAGCAGGGATGCTCCCCCCACATGCTGTAGGACATGACATGGGCGGATGGTGCTGGAATGTCCCACGTCTCTGTGCAGGCTCGGGATAGAGCCAGGGCTGGATCCCGCCAGTTCTCGCAGCCCCAGAGGAGGGTGCCTTAGCACCCCGTGGGTGCTGTCCCTGCTAGGCTGGCACGGGGCTAGGCTCGTTCTCAGAGAGCACTGGCACATTGCTGGCTCCAGGCCCCCACGAGGGGCTGTGAGCTCTAGAGCCCTGCCCTGTCATTGTGTCTTCGCAGCCTGGAGCCTGCTGCACGGAGCTAACTGGCCTTGTCCATCAGGCCTACTGCCCAGCAGCCAGCATGCTGCTCAAAGTGGAGCCTCCCTGCCTGCAGTGTGCTCAGGCCCATAGACAGAGGGTGTGTGAGCATCAACAGATGAGATATCTATTGGGATATGTAGGCAAATAGATACAGATCAATCGTTTGAGGAGGTGTGTGGGGATAGAGAGAGAAGAAGAGAGGGGATGCATGGGGATAACTAGCTGGATAGATAGAGGAGGTGTATGGAGATAGATAGACAGAGGAGGTGTATGGAGATAGATTGATAGATTGCTAGCTAGATAGAGGTGTATGGGGATAGATAGATAGGTAGATAGATAGATAAGGTGTATGGCGATATATAGATAGATGAGTTGTATGGGGGTAGATAGATAGATAGATAGATGAGGTGTATGGGGGTAGATAAATAGATGAGTTGTATGAGGGCAGATAGATAGATAAATAGATAGAGGAGGTGTATGGGGATAGATAGATGAGATATATGGGGGTAGATAGAGGAGATGTATGGAGAAAGAGAGAGAGGAGGTACATGGAAACAGACAGGTGTGCATCTAGGTAGCTATAGGTAATAGGTAGGTGTGTGTGTGTGTGGGGGGGGTAGACAGTGTTTATGAGGATAGACTCTCTCCAAACCCTCTCCAGACCTTAGTAGTCCCCTCTCTGATGAGCTGCTCAGAGCTGAGGCTAGAGGCTGCACCAGGGATGTCTCTATCAGGGCTAGTGTGTCTGGGATCATACACTGGCACCACTACCTTGCTCAGGGCTGTGAAAATCCCTCCCCCGAGCAGCATCCTCACCTTAAGCCAGGCTAACTCTGGGCGCAGACAGCTATAGGTCTGCCAGAGAATAATTCTATGCATCTCACTGTCCCCTCCCACGCAGGTGGGTGAAAGACGCCAACAGGAGACCCCTTCCATAGCCCTGGTGAGCGTCTACACCCCAGAGCCATAGTAGTGCGCTGTGGACATAGCTGGCCTGGATCTGCTCTATAAACGATGCCACTCAAGGGTTGGTCCATCCCGAAGTGATGGAGTTAGACCAGCCTGATCCCCCACGTAGACAGGCCTGCTGGTGGGGGGAAAGGCAAAGCGGGCCTTTGTCCTGGGGCCCGGTGATGCAAAAGGGACTAGGTGCACTGGGGTAGGTGCAGAGCAGCCCTCCTGTGCCTCGCCCCGGAGCCCAGCCAGGCTGTCAGCCCCGCTGCATGAGGACAGCACTGTGTGGATGGAAGGGCACCTCCTGCCCACTTAGCTGCTGCCTCGCGGGAAGGGGGAGCACCCAAACTGATGGAAGAAGCTTTTCATGTCTTTAGAGGTCTGCGCAGATACAAAACTGGTATCCACAGCCACATCTGCATCTGCAAAAGTGAGCCACGGATACCCACATCCACATCTGCAAAAGTGAGCCACGGATACCCACATCTGCATCTGCAAAAGTATGCCACAGATATCTGCAGCCATGTCTGTGGATACAGAGACCTGCAGATATAAAGCATTATCTGCAGATTTGCAGAGCTCTACACAACATCCCTAAGTACTACCATGGCACTGAGGCACTGCTGTCAGCGCAGACAAGCCCTCATGCCCTGTTCACACTGTTAGGTCAAAGGTAGGCAACTGATGTTGCTCAGTAAGAGTCCATATAACATGGAGCCCCCACTGCTGTAATCACTCTACTACCATGGATCTGAGCCAGGAATACACTGGTTGAGAACGATTGTCGTAGCTCCATGGGGTACCCAGTGGTCTTCTGGGGATCCGTTGACTCGGTTAGGTAGTAGCCTGTTTCACAATAAGCTACATTAAAAGCACCAGCCAAATAAGTGCAAACTAAATTTTCATTCAGTTGGTGACTTGTTTCGACAGCTCTACACACTGAAAAGTAAGTACCGTATTTATATTCTAATGGAGTTATTTTATAACTAGGTGGTAAAAATGAGAAAATAAGCCATTTGCCAGCAATAGTGTGCGGTGACACGTTGTCAGAGGCTGGAAATGGGTGACAGGAGAGTGATCACTTGATGATTCCCTGTTCTGTTCACTCCCCCTGGGGCATCTGGCATTGGCCACTGCGGGCAGACGGGACACTGGGCTAGATGGACCTTTGGTCTGACTCAGTACGGCCGTTCTTATGTTCTATTTCTATGGCTGATTTTGTAAGCAAGTCATTTTTAAGTGAGGTGAAACTTGGGGTACGCAAGACAAAATAGACTCCTGACAGGGGTACAGTCATCGGTAAAGGCTGAGAGCCCCTATCCCACAATCCTGACTTAATAACCCCTCCTCCGCCAGAGGTACAGAGTGTGGGGCGACGTGCTCAGGTCGACACAGTGTCAGTGTAGACACCGAGGCTTTGTCTATGCTTGTAAGCAGGGCTCGCCAAGCGGCGGCGAGCCTCGCTTGCCAGCTGCGCGGTTCTGCAAGCTGCTCATGCGCAGATCGCGCGGCGCTGGCTGTGCCGGCTTGTAATCTACTCGCCACGGGCGAGTAGATTACATGATTTGTCGAGCCCTGCTTGTAAGTATAAAGCGCAGATGGCAGCGCTTTAATGCAGCCTTGTGGTCCCGGCACCGGCTCTAGGCAAACTGCCTCCACGAGGGGAGTAGCTAACAGTGCTGGGAGCCTGTTTACACTGGTGCTTTACAGTGCTGTAACTTGCTGCGCTTGGGTGTGTGTATGTGTGTGTGTGGTTTTTTCACACCTCTGAGCAAGAATGTGACAGCGCAATGCAGCGGCAGTGTAGACCAGCTCTGTGGGACTGACACAGCCTGTTGCTGCCTTTCAGAACAGTGGCAGTTCAGTCGCTGCAGCGTAGTGAGGACGTGCAAAAGGAATTGAATTACCGCGGGGGCTGTGCGCGCCGTAAGTTAGGCCGATGTCATTTTGCAGCGTAGGTGGCCCTGTTCAAGCTGGTCCCCGGTGTATAAAGAATGAAATAATTACTGGGCCTGCAAGCGTGAAAGTCCCAGGAGCCCCCATGGGGACATAGGAGATCTGCAGCGCAGGAGACAGGGGGCAGGACATGAACCTAGCTCTCCCCTCTCCTGGCTGGATGCTCTGACCACCAGGCTGGGGGCTGGAATCAGGGGCTCTCTGCGGAGGACAGGAGGGGGGGTTATGACAGGTCTGACCTGGCTCAGGCACCTCCAGGATGGGGGTCTGGCTGACAACCCGCAGCTGAGCTGGGCACCAAACTGCCTTGGAGGGGAAGGGCGGAGGAGTGCAGGGCTGAGGGATCCAGTGGAGGCCGGGTGCCAGGCACCTCATCCCTGAGCCCTTTGTGCATCCAGCCCTGGTGGCTCAGGGAGGATTGGCTTTTCTGCTTCGGGAAGGACAGCCGGTGGGAAGAGCCGGACAGACAGGCAGACGGGGAGCGGGCTGGGGCCAGGCCAGCAGGCTCCTTCTCTGTAACCCCTGCCCACACATGAGATGCCAGTCCCAGCAGGAGGCCCTGGGACACTGCCCAGTCATGATACGCGCTAATGAGCACTGGCTAGCAGCCGGGAAAATCCAACAGTCTGGCAGGAAGAGGGAGCCCCCTGCTGGGCGGGGATGGTCCCAGGCCTGGGGAGATGATCGCTCTGGTTGTGGGGGGGCTGAGCCCAGACCCACGGTGGGGGACAGTCTCCCTTGTGAGCATAGGGGTGCCTGATAGGTAGGATTAGACCAGGGCCAGCTCAGCAGCAAACACTTATCAGTGTTCCCTCTAATCTTTTCCATCCATGTGCAGAATACAATTTGTCCTGTGCACTGAGGCAAGTGCAGATGTGCACTACCAGTAGAAACACATGCTGCTGGCAGTGGTGCTCTGCTAATTAGCTGAGTGGCACCTGAATCTCACCTGCGTGGCCGCCCAAGTGCTCAGCTTACTGGGGACACAGGCCCTGCCCTGATCTTTGCTGGGCAGGCAGTAGGGACACGGCACATCCCCCACATGGTCTGATGGCTGCATTTCCCTGATGGACATGACACCCTCCCACCAGCCCAGTGTGGGGCAGCACCAGCACTGAAGGCTCAGCTACCTGGGGCAGGGCCCTGAGTCCTGCTCTAGCCACTAGATCTTAACCCTGCTTTGCTTGCCAGAGCTGTGGAAAAAGCTCCCAGCCTCACTCCCTGGCTAGGACCCCCTAGACCCCACTCACCCCCAGAACTGGGGTGGAACCCAGGAGTCCTGGCTCCCAGGCCTGTGTGCTAATGCCTCGCCTGCATTCTTCCTTGTCCTGCTCTCCGACGGGGGGGCTGGCATGGCCTGCGCTGTCCACCGGGTGCTGGGCAGGTATGGCCGGGCCCTGCATGCTGCAGGGAAAAAGGACCTGCCATGGAGGGTGGCCTGGCCCTGTCAGAGGGGCATGTGGGGAGCACTTTGCCGGGCAGAAGCCTGGCTATTGATGTGGCCCCAGGCACCCCAGCCTTTGCCCCTTCCCCCGCCCCCACAGCATTCTGCATGGCTCCACATCCCAGGAGCTGGAGAGCAAATCACTGCCCCCTATACCCCCTCTTGTCCCCCGTGCAGGAACCACCTGGCCCCAGTCCCTCTCAGCGCCCCCCCCATATTGGGACCACCCAGCCCCTGCCCCTCTCAGCGCCCCCCATGCTGGAGCCAGCTGGGTGGGATTGTGGGCCCCTATGTGTGAGCCATCAGCATTCCGTGTGCCTGTCTCGCATCAGTGCCAGGTTGCTAATCAATGGCCCCATGGGGAAGGGGGCAGGGACCCAGTGCTGCTCCGCAGGGCAGGGAAGGTGCTGACTGGGCTTATCTCACACCTCTCAGCTCCCGGCTGCACATATCTGAGCACTTCCCAGAGCAGGGAAATCGAGAGCCACAGGGAATTCACTCAGCTCAGCTCAGCTGGGACAGAGCCAGAAATAGAACCCAGGCGTCCTGGCTCCCAGGCTCCCCTGCCCGCCAGCCCCGCGGCCTCCGAGCGCTGGGACAGAACCCTGGCCTCCCAGCGCCACCCCCTGCCTTAGTCCAGGAGCTCCCACTGCTCCCTGGCTGTGCGGGTCCGGAAGCAGGCACAGTTTTGACAGGTGCTGCCCCCTCCCCTCAGGCACCGCAGTTGGGGAATGGAGCTGCCTGAGGCAGAGGACAATGTGGAGTTCCTGGAGCGGCTGATGGAGGTGACCTCGCGCAGCCTGCCCCAGCTGGAGCTGCAGGAGCAATACACCATCCTCAAGGAACTGGGCAGCGGCACCTACGGCAACGTGTTGCTGGCAGAGCACCGGGAGCGAGGTGAGGGCAGGCCTGCTGCTCTCGGGCAGGACAGGCCTGGGCATCCGCAGGCGGTATAGGGGCCTGGCAGGGAGTGGGCTACAGTAGGGGCGCTGTCTCCTCACAGGCACTGCTGCTCCCAGTGGGGCACAATGCACTGCAGGGCACAGCTACAGTAGGGGGCGCTCTCTCCTCACAGGCACTGCTGCTCCCAGTGGGGCACAATGCACTGCAGGGCACAGCTACAGTAGGGGGCACTCTCTCCTCACAGGCACTGCTGCTCCCAGTGGGGCACAATGCACTGCAGGGCACAGCTACAGTAGGGGCGCTCTCTCCTCACAGGCACTGCTGCCCCTAGTGGGACACACTACAATGCAGGGCACAGCTGCAGTAGGGGGCGCTCTCTCCTCACAGGCACTGCTGATCTGGTGCCCCAGGCGAACTAGGGTGCCTGTGATGCCCGGAGCAGGGTGGGGGCTCAGGGATGCCCCCAAGTGCTGTATGATCCCACTTACTTGAAAGTAGCCAGCTCTGTTGTGCGTGCGGTTCCTGGTGCAGGCACTAACAGCCCCATGCCACCCAACAGGAGATCCATTGCCACTGCCATCCCTGTGGCCTGGGTGCCCACTGCTAGCTCACAGGGGCTCAGGAGAGCAAGCAGAGAGGGGAGGGGCAGCCAGTGAAGGAAGGGGACCCGAGTCCCCTTTTGTGCCCAGGAACCCCCTGCTGGGACCCTGACTCTTCGTTTGTACCCAGGCATGGTCCCCTGTTGGGACCCACTGACTCCCCCTTTGTACCCAGGCACAGCCCTGGTGCTGAAGCTGATGCCCAAGGAGAGGACAGAGCGACGGGCATTCCTGCGGGAGTACTGCATTGCGCTCTGCCTGTCTGCCCACGCCGGGTTCCTGCGCACCCTGCCCATTGCCTTCGAGAGCCCCACTCACTTTGCCTTCGCCCAGGAGCTCGCGCCTGCAGGGGACCTGTGTGCCATCGTGCGTGATGGGGTACGCTGGCATGGGTGGAGCTATGGGAGGGGCTGGGGAGCAGGGTGTGGAGGCTCAGTGGGGGCAGTGGGAACTGGGGGATCAGTGATGGGAGTCTGGGGGGTGAGTGCCTGGGGCTCAGCAGAAGGGGCTGGGAAGGGGCTGGGATACAGGGACTTGGGCCTCCTGGGGAGCAGGGGGTGGTGGGCTGGGTCTCAGTGGCAGGGCAGGGGAGCAAGAGGTTCAAGGGGGGGTCTTGGGAGCTAAGGGATGCTGGAGGGAGCACTAGTCTGCTGTGGGGGAGGTACGGCACAGGGCACTGTGGGACGGGGGCTTGATGGATGATGGGATGTGGGGGGCAAGGGGCACTGTGGATGGGGTGGGTTCCCAGAAGGGGGCACTGGGGCAGCATGTCGGAGTCTCCAGGAGGGGTTTCCAGGAGGGGACGCTATGTGCTGCGTCTGTGGGGTTCCCAGAGGGGGCACTGTGCGCTGTGTGTGGGGGGCACTGGGTGCTGTGTGGGATGGGTTCCCAGAGGGGGTGCTGTGCGCTGTGGGGGGAGGGGCATTGGGAGCTGTGCAGGGTGGGTTTCCAGAGGGGGTGCTGTGCATTGAGTGGGATGCAGGATGTGCCCATGGGAACCCAGGGTGGTCTTTGCGTAATGCCCATCCCCCCGCAGGAGGGCCTCCCAGAGGCCCTGGTGAAGCGCTGCGCGGCCCAGCTGGCCGAGGCCCTGGACTTCATGCACGGCAAAGCCCTGGTGCACCGGGACATCAAGCTGGACAACGTGCTGCTCTTCGACTGCGAGTGCCGGCGGGTGAAGCTGGGCGACTTTGGGCTGACGCGGCTGGAGGGCACGCCCGTCTGCGCCATGTCGGGAACGCTGCCCTATGCGCCGCCCGAGCTCTGCCTGCTCGAGGTCTCGGAGACGCTGGAGCTGGACGCCAGCCTGGACGTGTGGGCCTTCGGGGTGCTGCTCTTCTGCCTCAGCACCGGCTGCTTCCCCTGGGATGTGGCCGTCAGCTCCGACCTCCAGTTTGAGGACTTTGGGGCCTGGCAGAACAGCACGGTGGCCGGGCAGGCACCGGTGCCCTGGCGGGTGTTCAGCCCCGCCGCCCAGGGGATGTTCCGACGGCTGCTGGCCCTCGACCCCAACCGCCGCAGCCCAGCCATCGAGGTGCACAAGTACCTGTCCCTGGTCTGGCTGGAGAGCGGCCGCCAGGAGCCGGACGGTGTCGGGGGGCTGGCTGGAGAGCAGCGCTGCCAGGAAGGGCCCGAATGCGGCCCCGGTGCTGCCTGCAGCACTGAGAGCTCTGCCTTGGCTGGGGGGGGCCGGCCCCAGTCCGGAGTGGGAAAGGAGGTGTGGGGCGCGGAGGAAGGTGCAGAGGGGCAGGGAGGAGGCACTGGCAGGAGCGGAGAGCAAGAGGAGCCTATCCCCCCTGCCAGAGCTTCCATCCCCTGCCAGCCAGCTGCCTCCGTGGCCCCCATCCCTATCAGCTCGTGCTGAGGGCCGCAGAGAAGGGGGCCGCCCAGGGCTCCTGCCAGAGCTGCGCTTGCCACAGCCGGAGAGGCACGAGGGCTGGAGCCGGGAGCCTGCTCCCCACCGACAGCACCCGCCCCTGCCGGGTGGGCAAAGGAGCCGCTACCTGTGTCCCCTGTTAGTGATGGGGACCCGGTGGACAGGGGCTCCCAGCGCAGGGCCGTGGTGAAGGGCAGGGCCAGCAGCGGGTGCCCAGCCCAGCAGCGGGTGCCCAGGGTGAGTTACTGGGCCCTGGGCCCCCCTCAGGCGTCCACCCTGCCAAGAGCACAGGGCAGGCAGGAAGGGGCCAGAGAGGAGCTACAAGAAGAATTCGGGGCTGGAAACCTGCCGGGCAGCTGGGGCTGAAGGACTCAGCGAGCTCAGTGTCCCTGCCCAGAGGAGCCTGGCGCCCAGCCTCCGGGTACTGGCCCGGGGAGCAGATTTCGGAGAGTCAGGGAGCTCCGGACAAAGCAGAGCTGGAGCTGGGGTAATAGATACAAACCAGACAGTCCAGCAGGAGTGCCAGAACCTCTGCCGGCCCACCTCTGCCCCGAGGGCCTGCTCCTGCCCCTGCCCCGTTTCTTCCCCCAAGGCCCCTCCTTTCCCCCTGCCTCTGCCCCCACATCTCCACCCTGTTTGCTCCCTGACTCATGGCTTTTCCCCTCTGCCCCTGCTCTGGCCAGGAGGGACTCCCCTGTGGCACTGGGGCTGGGAGCTGCAGCTGCCCGATGCAGGTCGGAGGCGGCCCCGGCTGAGTGGGGGTGGCATGGGTGGTGACCCGGCTCCTTCCTGCCTCCCCACCTGCAGGAACTGGACCTTGAGTGTCTGGTCAGTAGATTCTCCACCTGGGGAAATGCTGCTCTGCACCCTGCAGAGCTAGGGGGCAATCTATGGGCCGTGGTTGCTAGGCACCAAAGTCCCAGTCAGTGGCTTTGCTATTGTCACAGATTCTGCAACGTCTTGGGGTCAGCCTCGGCTAGCCCCTTCCCAATGACCCACATGGTGCCAGGCAGCAGGGCACCATCCCCACCTGTGTCAGCCTGCCCCAGAGCATACAGTGCTTTTCCACCCAGGAGGCAGCATGCGGGGGGGAAACTGAGGCACAAACAGCATTCAGAATAATATTGTAAAAGGTCCCCACCTCATCACAACGTTGTCAGGAAAATGGAGATTGTTTCCCATCTCCCCTTTCCCACCTCTTTTCTATGTACACGTGCCGCCCCCTCCCCCGGCCTGTCACAGAGCCTGCCCTATGCCCAGCCTGTCGCCAGCCCCTTTCTTGTGCCAGGCCCCGAGGCGCCACAGTCACACGAGGGGAAGGCCCTGGGGTCTCTGCGGCTCTGCGATTTCAGCGCCAGTGACCTGGTCTCTCCCTGCAGTGAGTCCAGCCCAGCCAGTCCGCTACCAAACCTGAACGTCCCTAGGTCGGCTGGGGAACCGGAGGGTAGAGAGCAGCTCATTCTGGTGGGCTGGAGCTCCATGTTCAGGCTCCGTGTCTCCCTCCCAGTCTGGCGTCCTGGGTTGCCATGTGAGTGAGACAGAAACCGACCCTTTATCTCACCTCACCCCTCCCGGCCTTTGTCCTGGTGCTGGGTCAGTGTCCAGCCTGCCTGAGGCGAAGCAGCGAAATCCAGCTCCCTTTGGGCGTTGGGTGCCAGGCGTCAACGTCCTGGATGTTCGACGTCTTCTCAGAAGCTTCCCTGCTTTGGCTTCAGCCAGTGCTCTTTCCATGGCCCTTTCAGGGTGAGACAGCTGGGTACCGCACCCCCACCCCTGAGGGCTTTGAAACGCGACCGCGGCACAGGCCCCAGTGTGGGCCAGCCCTACGGGAGGTAAGTGGGTGTGGGGCGCCACGCTGAAGCACCACTCGTGTTTTAATGTAGCCAGGCCCTCTCCCACCACTCCTGGGTAGTCATGCAAACTGTAGGGGAAACTGAGGCACGTGTAGCGCTCACAAAAATAGAACAAAAGCTTCTTCATCATACCTTGCAAGGCAGGTTGTTCCTAACTCAGGCATGTCTCTGGCTCTGGTGCCCCGGGGCAGGTGAGGGAGGGTGCAGGATGGTCCCGCTAATTTGCAGGCCCCTCTGGAGTTGCCCCTTAACCCCAGGGCTGTGAGCATGCAAAGAATGCATTTCTCCTTCTGGAGTTTGCTACTTCTCTCACCCCCGGGACAGAACCCTCTTTTGGGCTCCACCCACAGGGCTGGGATCTGGGGGCTGCTTGGTCAGAAGAACCCACCATGGTCATGGCTGCCTGCTGACGGGGTGTCTCTCTGACGGGCTGTGGTCTCAGGGCTGCTTTATGCTTCTCCCCACCCTGGGACCGGAATCACTGGGCTTCCTGCCTGGTACCAGTTTTGCAGCAGCACTTGCCTTGTGTGCTGGGTTCCCTGCTGGCCTGAGAGAGGGACATGGGGCCACACACAATAGCCTGATGCAGCCCCTCTCTGAAAGCACCTGCTACCTCCTGATCCCCCAAGACTCAACCTTCCCCGGGGGACCCATGCCTGGTTCAGGAGTCTTTCCCTGCCGTCCGTCTGGAGAGTTTGCAGTGCTGTGGCCAGCCGGGGCCCAAATGGGGGAGGGGCAGAGTGTGGTCCCTAAGATCCTTTGCCAACCCAAGGCGGGGTCAGTGCCCTTACTTAACCTGTTCCCAGGCAGCTTAGCCCTTCCTCTCCGTTGATTTACCCAGTCCTGGAGGCTTATGACAAATGCATAACTATTGCATTAGGAGGAGCATTGCCAGCAGATCCAGAGATGTCATTATTCCCCTTTATTCAGCTCTGGTGAGGCCACATCTGGAGTATTGTGTCCAGTTCTGGGCCCCCCACTACAGAAAGGATGTGGACACATTGGAGAGGGTCCAGCGGAGGCGACCAAAATGATTAGGGGGCTGGAGCACATGACCTATGAGGAGGGACTGAGGGATTTGGGTTTGTTTAGTCTGCAGAAGAGAAGAGTGAGGGGGGATTTGATAGCAGCCTTCAACTTCCTGAAGGGAGGTTCCAAAGAGGATGGAAAGAGGCTGTTCTCAGTAGTGACGGATGCAGAACAAGGAGCAATGGTCTCAAGTTACAGTGGGGAGGTCTAGGTTGGATATTAGGAACAACTATTTCACTAGGAGGGTAGTGAAGCACTGGGATGGGTTCCCTAGGGAAGTAGTGGAATCTCCATCCCTAGAGGTGTTTAAGTCTTGGCTTGACAGGGCCCTGGCTGGGATAATTTAGTTGGAATTAGTGCTGCCTTGGGCAGGGGGCTGGACTTGATGACCTCCTGAGGTCTCTTCTAGCTCTAGGATTCTGTGATTCTATTCTATGCGGGCTAGCGCCAGCTGCTGTACGTGAGCTTCCCACAGGCAGCAACGTCTAGGCACATTCTCAGAATCCTGACCCTTCCTCTGCCAGTCCCCAGGCACAGCTCAGCCAGACTGGTCCCAGCCACGGGTGTGTCAATGTACGTGGGGACCTTGGCGTGAGCAGGCAGCTGCTCTGCCAGCATCACAAGGGGTGTCTGGACCCTGGGTCAAGGTGCCTGGAGCAAGGTGCCTGGAGCAAGGAGGTACCTGAGATGGGTGCCAAGGTTGGGGGCAGGACTACCTACCCGCAGATGGGGAATGATCTGGAGGAGAGGCCACATGATGCCCAAAGTGCCCGGGTCCTTACCAGGAGCTAGAGCCAGCAAGTACCACCAGGACCTGCCTCGGCTCAAAGACAACCAGGGTTAGGGCTAGTGAGCCACCACCTCTGGCTTGAGGGAAAGAGCTCACTGGGGCAGGGGTGAATGGAGATGGGCCCAGCTCTCCTCCCGAGGAGGGGAAACTGAGGCACCACCAAGCGGTTCTGTGGCGAGGAGGGGATGCGTCCCTGTCCCTGTCCCAGCAGCTGAATTTCAGTCTGACCTGCCTGTGCTGAGAAGGGGAGGGGGGGGGGTCAAGGCTTTCTAGGAATAAGCAAGAGGCCCCCAGTGCTTGGCCGGGGTCAGCCCTCAGGGACACAAAGAGTTTGCTTGTCATAGAAGCTTCTTCAGCTTTTTGAAACCTAAGCCTGGAACTTGTTTGTGCGGCTCCCCCCGGCTTTAACCTTGTAATGAACCCGCTTGTTTCCTTTGCCTGGAGGTTGATCAGTCACGAGCTAGTTTATTGGCCACAAGCGTTGTCTTTGGTGTGAGATCGAAGAAGCAACTGGCCTGGGCAGGACTGGTCCTTTGGGACTGTGGGTCCCCTGAAGATTGTTCACTCAAATGCCATTAGGGGTCCAGTGGGGGGAGGCAGCCAGGTGACTCTGACCCTCCCTGGCACACTCAGGGATCCCATTGGGGGACACCCAGCTGCCCTGCCCTGCCAGCCTCACGGATCTACAGGCAGCAAAATCTGAGCTCCCCTCACTCCGCCCCACCCACAGACCAGCACAAGGGATTCAGTGCTGGGGGCTCTGGGTCTGCACTCCTCCATCAGGGATCAAATGGCAGCAGCAACAGACTGACCCCACCCACCACCCACCCCCTTGCCAGCCTCAGGTACGCCAGGGTGGTGGCACCCAGACAGCCCCACTCCTGCCACCAGCCTCAGGCTACGTCTAGACTGCAAGCCTCTTTCGAAAAAGAGCCTCTAGACTACAACCAGTATTTTTGAAAAAGCAAGCCGCTTTTTTGAAAGAGAGCACCCAGGCAGTCTGGATGCTCTCTTTCGAAAAAGCACAGTTTACATTACATAGCGCCTTTTTTCAAAAGAGCACTTTCGAAAAAAGGCATTATTCCTCGTAAAATGAGGTTTTCCGCAGTCGAAACAACTGCCGCATTCTTTTGATTTACTTTTGAAAGAACGTGGCAGCAGTCTAGACGCAGGGGAAGTTTTTTTGAAGAAAGGCCACTTTTTTCGAAAAAACTCCGTAGTTTAGACACACCCCCAGTGTCCACGGTAGCCATGTCTGCCCATGGAACAAGCCACCGAAGTATTCCACTGGAACCTTGTTCAATATGGAAATAAATCCCCCGCCGACCGCACACCCGTAGTTATCCCCTGTCACCCCACGTAATGGACAGGAGGAGTGACGACCAGCACCCGGGGACTAAGGGGTTAACTCAGGTAGCTAGCAAAGGTGTTGGCCGGGGGGCCTGGAGAAGCAATCGAGATAGAGGGTTGAAATTTGAATTGGATATAGACTTCTTGCCTGCTTTCTTTGTGTGGGAGGCTATGTCTACATTGCAACCCTCTTGCGCGCAAAAGCCTATGCAAATGAAGCATGGTTAGTATATTGCCACGCTTCATTTGCATAATTAATTAGGGGCCGTTTTTGTGCAAAAGGCTTTTGCCCAAAAAGGAGCCATCTACACAGGTCCTTTTTGCGCAAAACCCCCCTCTTGCACAAGAGCCGTTCTTCCTCATTTTTTCAGGAAGAACTGCTCTTGCGCAAGAGGGTTTTTTGTGCAAAAATGGCCCCTAATTAATTATGCAAATGAAGCATGGCAATATGCTAATCCACACTTCATTTGCATAGGCTTTTTGTGCAAGAGGGATGCAATGTAGACGTAGCCGGAGAGATAAACCAGGAGCTCAGAGGCACAGAATGCTTTAAACCCAGGCAGGACTGCCACGCCTTCATGGAATTCAGGGCATGGGAGTGGACTGAACAAAGAGAAAAATAGAAGTGAGTAAGAGGGAAAAGTGAATCCAGTCACTTTCAGGGTATTTTTCTTTATTTTGTAGTTTGGTTTGAACTGCTCTGTGTAAATCTATTCCTCCCCTCCCCATTTACTACCATCTAAGCATTGTGCTGAGACTTTTCTGTGTTTTAACTTGTTTTCCTTAGTTGTTCTGTAACATCTAGCAACCAAGTATACTTTCTCAAGTTTTTCTTTTGGTTTATAATAAAAATCACTGTTTTTAAGGTGATGATTTGATTCTTGTGTCCTGGAAGGTCTGTCTGTGTGTATCTGCAGGCCTCAGACTGAGGGGTCAGGTACCAGAGACTGCAGCATATTTTCTCTTAACTTTTTTTCGAGCTCTTTTGGGGCAAAAGAGTTTGGGGTACCCTGGGGAGTGATTTCAAGTGTTTACTCCTGTTTTTTTTTAGGGATCAAAAGCACTTGATGGTGGCAACAATTCCCCCAAACCTGTCTATTGTGATTCGGGGGGAAGTTTTGGTACCCAGTGCCTGTAAGGTGAGGTTTTGAAGCTCTCTTGCGGGCCCTCACCTTCTGCACTCGGAGTGCCAGAGTGGAGAACAGCCCTGACACCCCACATGGGCTCCCAGATGGGGCATCATCAAACAACCAAAGCCCGTACTTATCCTGAAAGCAACCTTCCCGGACCCCCTCTTCTGGCCTTCAAACAACCCTCATCCTCATCTTCAGAAGCAAGTTCCCCACGCACCTAGCGATTCAGGCTATGTCTACTCTGCGGCAGTTTTTTGGAAGAGGAAATGCAAATGAAGCACTCATTTGCAAATCTCGTGCTCTCATTTGCATATTCTCATCCGACCCTTTTTGTGGAAGAGGTTTTTGCAATGAAAAGCCCTGTGTAGACGGGGCCATTTGTCAGAAAACTCCCGTTTTGCACAAGATCCCTTATTCCTCCAAAAACGAGGTTTACAGGTTTTTGTGCAAAAGGGTTTTTTCCGACAAATGGCCCCATCTACACAGGAATTTTTATTGCAAAAACCTCTTCCGCAAAAAGGATTGGAAGAGAATATGCAAATGAGAGCACAAGATTTGCAAATGAGCGCTCCATTTGCATTTCCTCTTCCGAAAAGCTGCTGCAGTGTAGATGTAGCCTCAAAATGACACCAGAGCCTGCCAGAACAACAGATGCAAAACCTACAGCCACTGCTACCGGACCCCCACACCCCCCAACGCACCTTTCAAGAGCCACAGGTCCTACACGTCCTAGCACGAGGTGTGGGGCAGGTACCTATTACAGGTCACTAAATGCTCCAATAATGACTAGGTGGGTGAAACCAGACAAACTCCACACTCTCAAATGAATTCACCCTAGACAATGATAAAAGACAGAAACACCCATCACCTGTGGGGTGAACATTTTCACAAAGTGATCGCTCTATAGCTGACCTCTCAGTCCTCATCCTCAACAGAAACCTGCACAATACTTTCAAAAGGCCAGTCTGGGAGCTTCAGTTCAGAGCTTTGCTGGACACTAAAAAGGATGGGGTTCACAAAGATCAGAGTTATGGCTTTTTACAGCAGGCATGTCAAACTCAAAGCCAACTGAGGGCCGCACAAACGAAAACTGATAGCTTTCAGGGCCACCAAAGAAAATGTACTTCTATTGGAAAGTCGTAATTATTTATTATTATAGATTATGTTTTAGGTATATTTTCCAATATTTGTTCAGGTCTTGTTTGAATATAATACAATAATTTGATGTGTAAAATTGTTATTTGCTCATATATAATAATTTTTAATTTAAATATACATTTAAGGTACTTTTTAATTATTTTTTATATGATACATAACTTGTTGAAATAAAAACAAGCATAAACAGTGGTTAATTAAATAGAACAGGCTTCTGTGAAAATTTGAGATAAGTTGTAAGTTTGAGATTTTGCATAAACATATAATTATTCATGCGATAGCAAAAAATGGACATATATTTATTGATATAGAATTAATATAATAGGTTTTGTGATTTTTATTTGGAAATAAATAAAAAACAAAATATTAAATCACTTTTTTTTAATTATTCCGCATTGAGAAGCAAATACAACAGTAGCATAAGAATAAAATATAATAGTGTGAAAATTTCAAATTAAAACCTGCAACATTTCAGTCCCAAGTATTCTTTCCAGAGAGCTGACACCGCTTTTGTGATACTAGTTTTTCAATATTTGGTTTGCTGTTTTGAGCTCATACGACTCTAATCACCACTAGCACAAAAAGCACAACAATCCACAATGAACGACAGTCACAAACTGATGAATGTGGCAGAGAAAATGGCAGAGTGCAGCATTCGTACTGGCGGCGTAGAGTGGGGGGCCGAAACTATACGGCTGTGTCTACACTTGCGGCTTCTTGCGCAAGAACATCTTGCGCAAGGGTTCTTGTGCAAGAACTCTTGTGCAAGAAACATCCACACTGCCATGTGCGAGCTGTGCTTTTGCGCAAGAGCATCCATGGCAGTGTGGACGCTCTCTTGCGCAAGCAAGCTCTGATGGCCATTTTAGCTATAGGGCTTTCTTGTGCAAGAAATCCCTGCCCAGCGTCCACACTGCCCTCTTGTGCAAGAGCTCCTGCGCAAGAGGGCTAACACCTGTTAAAAAAGAGCGTAGCGCTTGCGCAAGAAGCCCTTTCTTACCACGCAGAACTGTAAATTTCCTTGTGCAAGGGCAGGAGGGCAGTGTGGACGCTCTGCAGATTCTTGTGCAAGAACGGCCATACTTGCGCAAAAAGCCGTGAATGTAGATATAGCCTACCTGTCCCACTCACATGCGCAAGTCTGGCTTGGTACGAGATCACGCGCTGTCGCAGCGTTGCCGGCATGCAACTTAATAGCAGCTCATGTCCTGTGCACACGTGCAACTAGAGAGTTTTTTCTTGGAAGGTCCCGCAGCCCTATACCTACTTTATAAACAATGTCACCAGGTGGGCCGCACTTAGATACTTTATAAACATGTAGTCGTGGGTCGCAAAAAAATTCGATCTCGGCCCCTCCTGCAGGGACATTTTGGACGGAGCTTGTTGTGTCTTTTCCTGCTGGCAGTGCAGGGGCCCCCCATGTCTTCTGCCTGGCAGCAGGTAGGGGAGTGGGTGGGAGCCCTATGCAGGTTTCCGCTCCACTGGCACCAACAGCAAGCAGATACCGGCAGATATGCAGGGCTCTATTGATGTTGTCCAAACAACACTGGGTTCTCAGGATACCTTGCAAAACTTGGTCCAGGGCCCCTTGCTAATAGCAGGAGCCAAAGAAATAGCAAATGCTAGTCTGTTGTATTGGAACAGATGCTTTTGAGTGTTGATGGAAGGGTATGCCCGAGGCCAGTGGTCTCCAACCGTTTTAACCACAGGATCACTTTTTCAATTTAAGCGCAATGTAAGATCTACCTCAAACCCTGGGATGGTCATGAGAGATGGCCAGCAGCCTGGGGACTAAGGGGTTAACTGTACCTAGCCAGGTAGTGGTCAGCCAATAGAACTTCAGGTAGGAATTTCAAACTGGGACAAAGGAATTTTTGGTTTTCCTTCCTTTGTCTCAGAGACAGTTTTCTCTCTAGACACTGAGGGGGACAGGCAGAATGTCTCTCTCCAAGAAAAGACTCTTCACTATCTGTAAGCAGGGTAAAGTTTAGATAAATCTGTTAGGTTTTATTGTTTTATGGTTTGGGTATGGGAATATGATGTCTGGGCATTTAAAAATGGGTTTTCCTCTCCTTTGTAACTAAGCTTTTGGCCCACGGGGTTCCCCCATGAGTATATTAATTGGTGACTTTTCCATCTAGTCATTATGTTTGTAACAGGAGTATTGTGGTGATACTAAAAGTTCTTTCTCTTTTGTTTTTATTAACTGGTATTGGTTAATTTTTGAGTCCTGGTTTTACTTTAGGGCTGAGATTTCCCAAGTCATCTCTTCCCTGGTTTTCTTACCATTACTTGGATGGTGGCAGTGGATTTTTATCCCCAAAATCCAGGTTTTTAAGATTTTGGGGGGAAGCTTTATACCAAAGCTTGGAAAGAGAAGGTTTTGGGGTACTTTTGCGGGCCCCCACTTCTGCATTCATAGTGCCAGAGTGGGGATTTTGCCTTGACAAACCCAAATACCCTTGCCCGGCTTCCTTCCCCCGCTTCTCTGAGGTCTCACCTTGCTCCACCCCTTCTCCAAGGTCTCACCCAGCTCACTCCATCCCCCTTCCTCCCCAAATCTCATTCACTTCCACTAGGCTGGGGTAGGGAGTTGGGGTGCAGGCTGTGGTCTTGGGCCAAGGGGTTCGGAGTGTGGGAGGGGACACCCTGAAGGTAGGGAGGTGGGGTGGGTTCTGGAGTGGAGTAGGGGGATAGGGCATTTGCCTGGGGAGTGCAAGGTTGGGGGCTTGAGGCCCTCCCCCCCCCACTCCATCCGCCCTGGGAGTGGCTGGACAGCCAACACAGGCTGCCCCAGGGATCAAGCTACCGCTCATATCAGGAAGGCAAGATAAAGGATGCCCTGAATGTGGGTGGATTCTGGAGTGGCCTAGGGATAGGGTATTTGCCTGGGGAAGTCAGGGTGGTGGGCTTGAGTCCCACCCACCTGGGGATCAGACAGCCAACTCAGGTTGTCCTAGGGATGCAGCTGGCTTCTGCATTAGGAAAGCAGGATAAGGGCCCCTCTAAAGGTGGGGTGGGTTCTTGAGTGGCCTAGGGCACAGGGCACCTGCTTGAGATGGGCAGGGTTGTGAGCTCAAGCCCCACCCTGGGAGTGGCCAGACAGTTCCCCCAGGGATGGAGCAGCAGAGCCAAGGCAGGCCTACTCCTGCACCACCCCCAAAAGCAGCTGGCACATACAGCAGTGACTCCATATGCTGCCCCTCATCTACAGCACCAGCCTCCACTGGCCGCAGTTCTCCATTACTGATCAATGGGAGCTGCAGGAGTGGTGTCTGCAGGCAAGGACAGCATGTGGAGACCTCCTGCTCTGACCATCTCAGGGGCTGCAGGGACATGCCAGCCACCTCCAGGAGCACAATTGCCACAGGGATAATTACTCCAGACATGACAGGTTTGGCATTTTAGAACTCACTACTCAAAGAACTCAATTTAAGTGTAAGAGAGAAATGAAAATGATGAAATGCCCAGGCCACGTTGCAAGAAGCAAAAGTAGTAACAACCCCCCGTGTACATGTTGGGTCAGGAGATGAGAGGGAAGGACAGTGTGTGTGTGTGAGAATGACAGATACACACAGTGAGTGAGAGTGACAAAGATTTGCATTGCCAGGCTCCCTCCATCCCCTTCTCTCTGTGTGGAGACAGGGTACAGGAGTGGAGGGAGGAAGGACACCCTGACATCAGCTCCCCCCTCTTCTCCCTCCCACACCCTGCACAGCAAACAGGAGGTTCCCAAGGGGCAGCTCCAAGGCAGAGAGCAGAAGCAGCAGGACAGTGGGTGGAGGGGCAACTGAAGTGCTAGCACTTGATAATTTCCCAGTCAAACCAGTCAGGATCACCTGTCAGAGACTGGTTGGTGACCACTGCCCTAGACCAACAACAGGCAACCCAGGCTAGTGAGTGGGCCTTCTTCATCTCAGTGGGACATAAGATTGTTGGAACCCAGGCGGTCTCCTGGGGTAGGGTAGTTTTGCTCATTGTGCTTGCATGCCTAGAATTTGCACCCCTCTGAGTGCCACAGTTATACCGAGTGAAGCTCCGGCGTACACAGCGCTGTGTCGTGGGGAGGGCTTTCCCCATCAGCTCAGCTACTGCCTCTTGTGGAGATGGACCTGCTACACCTACGGGAGAAGCCCTCCCATCAGTGTAAGTAACATCAGGAAGTGCTACAGCCACAGTGTTTTATGCATAGACCTGCCCTCAGCCTATATGTGGATAAGTGTAAAGTAATGCACATCGGGAAAAATAACCCCAACTATACGTACAGTATGATGGGGGCTAATTTAGCTACAACTAATCAGGAAAGAGATCTTGGAGTTATTGTGGATAGTTCTCTGAAAACATCCACGCAGTGTGCAGCGGCAGTCAAAAAAGCAAATAGGATGCTAGGAATTATTTAAAAAGGGATAGAAAATAAGACGAAGAATATCTTACTGCCCCTGTATAAAACTATGGTACGCCCACATCTTGAATACTGCGTACAGATGTGATCTCCTCACCTCAAAAAAGATATTTTGGCATTAGAAAAGGTTCAGAAAAGAGCAACTAAAATGATTAGGGGTTTGGAACGGGTCCCATATGAGGAGAAGCTAAAGAGACTGGGACTTTTCAGTTTAGAAAAGAGAAGACTGAGGGGGGATATGATAGAGGTATATGAAATCATGAATGGTGTAGAGAGGGTGAATAAAGAAAAGTTATTTACTTGTTCCCATAATACAAGAACTAGAGGACACCAAATGAAATTAATGGGTAGCAGGTTTAAAACGAATAAAAGAAAGTTCTTCTTCACACAGCGTGTAGTCAACCTGTGGAACTCCTTGCCAGAGGAGGCTGTGAAGGCTAGGACTATAACAGAGTTTAAAGAGAAGCTAGATAATTTCATGGAGGTTAGGTCCATAAAAGGCTATTAGCCAGGGGCTAAGGAATGGTGCCCCTGGCCTCTGTTTGTCTTCGGTCCACCCCCTCTGGGGCATCTGGTACTGGCCACTGTCGGCAGACAGGATACTGGGCTAGATGGACCTTTGGTCTGACCCAGTATGGCCATTCTTATGTTGTGTTCTTATGTATATGACTTTTCTAGCCCTTAGCTCCCCTCCGAGGCCTGGCTTAGCATCCTTTCCAGTTGGTGTCTGACTCTTCGAAGCTGCTGAAAGTGACTGCAGGATCTTGAGAGGTTTCTAGCCTGGAGGAAGCTGATGTAACCTTCTCAGTGAGACCCATGTCTAACAAACACTCCTTGCTATACTCTGCATTCAGCCGCATGGCTCCAGGGGGCGTGATGTAAGTCTTAGTCACATCAACGTCTGCTTGGTGTTTTTAAAATGTGGGGTAACAGACACTGTGGAGCCAACCCACAATTCCAGGGGTGACACGCATGGGGGGGGCATGAAGGGTCACGTGCCTGTGGGGTTGGGGGGCAAGGGGCCAGCAGCCAGTGAGCAGAGCCGGCCCGTCCTATGGAGGGTTTGTCCAACCTCCCTAGGCCCTGCACTTTGGGGCAGCAGCCTGGGTCCCCCCCCGCCTGCCCTGCCAGCGCCGAGCCACGTTGCTCCACTTGTCGCCACCAGTGACTGTGGGGCAGCTGATCCCTGCTGCTGCCCCAAAGCCCCTCCCCTGTGATGCCGCCCCTGAGACTGGTGGGGGGGGCCTGGTGCTGGCAGCAGGGATCAGGCCCCTGGGCTGGGTCGCTCCACTTCCCTTTGCTGCTGCCGGTGAGTGCAGGGAGGCCGACCTCTGCTGCTGGCACCGGTCCCCCCATGTCCCTCCCCTGTGGTGGCCCCTGCACAATTCCACTTTAAGGTTTTCCCCACCACTCGGGATGTCAAACAGCTGCTAACTTGTCCATTTTGCTCACACTATCTACAGACCGGCTGCCTGCACCCCTCTCCCTGCCTGTCACCCCGCCTGTCTCGAGTGTGCATTGACAGTCCTTCTTCTTACCCTGATTCGCTCTTGGCCTCATTTCTCCTAGTGCAAAGCAACTTCGTTAATTACAGCTTGAGATCAGTCCCCCTTTCCCACGCTGTGCTGTGTGGACCTGTTCTCATCTGGTGTTAGATGGTTTATGCTTCCCTACTCCTGTTTTAGTGCCAGTAACATCAGCACCTCTCCACTCTCCGCTGGGCTTTGAGCTGAAATTGTTAAGTCTCTTCTGCATGTGTTCACTAAGCAGCACAGACACAAACCTCTCTCTTAGGGCACCCGTAAGCCTGCTTCTGCCAGTCTTTTAAAGTCTGTTGCATAAGAGGAAACAGATTCACCTTCAAGCTGATTCTGCTTCTGAAACCTGAGCCTTTCTGCTGTCACCAGGAGCTTGGCTGGCACGCTCTGGAACAATTCACACGTTCTTTAAAGGGTTTGCTGGCTGGCTTCTCCGGTGTGATCAGACTCAACTGGCGTGTTCCCTCCCTTTGCACTCAGGAATATTGTTACAGATTGTCTGGGGGAACCTCCTCCCTTTCAAAACATTCCTCTGGTTTTTCTCTCTGAACTGGCCAGTGCTGCACGGCATCCCTCTGCCGGCTTTCCAGGCCAGCCTGCCGTATTCCACTTCACTGCCGTTAGCTCTCGTAGCTCAGAGCTGTTGCAGAAAACTGCACCTGGAGCGCGAGCAACTCCTCAGGGGTTGTTTGCTCTCAGATGCATGGAAGGTTCTTGAAACCCTTGTTGCCTGTGGTGTTTTGTGCACATTGCACAAATCCCGGATTAGAAACATGGACGTGTGCCCGCAGCTGGATCCAGGGCAGCTGCCTGACCCTGTACTGCAGAGTCAGAACACGACTAACCACTATATATAACGGCAGATCTAACATAAGCCACTGCAAAAACAACAAGGAGACCTGTGGCACCCTGGAGCAGTGTTTCTTAAACTTTTTTAAGACTGAGGAACACCAAACAATAATTTTTTTTATGAGAAACACCAAGGATTTTTTGTTGAGCAAAAAAAAAAAAAAAAGGTGTCCGGTATTTTCTGAAATTCTTTACCAGACAGGAGACGAAAATACTGGAGTGTCTGAGTCAATACCGGACACCTGGCAACCCTAACCCCCTGTGCTCTGCTCCCCCCTGAGCTCTGCAGCAGGCCAGGGCCTGAACATCTGCTTCCCACCACCATGGCGAAGCAGAGCGCAGCGAGCTGGGAGATGGGTGGGGCAGAGCAGGCTGCCAGGTTACTCCAGCTCCTGCCACCGCAGCGAATGAGGGAGCCTGACCCCTGCTGCCCCCATGCCAGGCCCCCAGGTAATCCCCCGAGCTGTCCCAGGTCCCATGGGTGCCATCCATAAAACAACTGAGGCAGCTGCTGCAGGGCTCTGCACGTCAGTGTCTTGTCTCAAGCAGTCAGGGTTCATGCATTAAGGTCACAGGCCATGTTGACACTACCAAGAAGATCAAAGCCCTGATGATTAGATCTGAGCCCAGCTGTGGCTGCTAGGTCAGACCTCCTGTGCTTGGTCCCTTTACATCAGTGGTTCTCGAACTTTTTGGCCCATGGACCACCTGGCTCAATGCTAACCTTTCCATGGAACACCAGTTGCTAATGGAAACTCACAGTTAATTGCATAATTACGCCCGAGTCAATTTAAATGACTAATCAGATTAAGCATTTTAAATTTCTCATGTTAGTTTATCAAACTTCATTTTAAATAAAGTAAAATATTAATGTATGTCCCACACAAAAGATTTCCACGTTTTCTTTCTTTATGGCAGGAGTGGGGAACCTTCTCTGGGTTAGGAGCCACCGACCACACAAGTGAGAAGCAAAAGAAAAAAAACCCAACTCTCCAACTCTCACTGCAGTGGTCCCCAACTGAGATGTCTCATTCCCAGGGAGGGACAGGGAAGATTGAGGTTCAGGGCTTCCCATAGGCCAGATTAATTCTTCTGGGGTTAGTGGATTTTGTGTCCCCTGGGCTCTGGGATGGGGCCAAAATAAGGGGTTCAGTGTGCAGGAGAGAGCTGCCAGTGAGTGGGATGAGGGTGCAGGATCTGGGCTAGAAGTATAGTGCAGGAGCAGGCTGGGAGTAGGGTCTCTGGCTGGGGGAAGGGTGCAGGAGCGGGCTGGGGAAAGCCTCCAGGCAATGTATCCGCACACTGCTGTTCCCTCAGCCAGGGGAGGGAGAGGAGAACAGCAGCTCATGGAGCCACTTCCTCCCTGCAAGCTACATCACACAGCTAAGCTCAGGGCTTTCTCCCCTTGCCCTCAGCAGGAAGCCAGAGCACTAGCACAGGCTCCCTGCTGGAGGGGGAAGAAGAGGGGAGCTGAGCTCAAGCTGTGGACCGTCTGCAAGACATCCACGGACCACTAGTGGTTCATGGATCCTACATTGAGAACCACTGTTTTAGGAAATATTTTGCCTTTTTAAATAAAGAAATCTATTTTTCAAAAACCAAAAACAAAAAACAGTTGATTTTTAAAGAAAAGTTAGTTTTTTAAAATATTTATAATAAAATTATTTTGATCAAAATATCTACGTAAATTTTTCATAAACATTTTAAAGATTTTTTAAATTGAGAAACTAACATATCACTGAAAAAATCAGTCTATTTTGTAACTATAAATTAATTAATTTACGTAGGAAAATATCTTTTCAGGCTTAAAAAAAATCTATCAATGCCCCCAAAATTAATAATTGTGATTAATAATCAAATTTTTGAAAAATATATTGTTATATTCAAGTATACATTTGTAAGTGACAAAATTTTAATTGTTTTTGTGTATAATTTAAAAAATATTTTTCTGATGTTTTTAACTGAGAAATCAATTTTGAGAGAAATATTTAAATCAATTATTTTCAATAGAAAATCAATTTTGTTGATTTTTTTGAAGTATTTAAACTGTAAAATAACTTTTGGGCAAAATAATTTTAATTTATATTTGAGGATTTTAATTAAAAAGTGATTTATGCTGAAAATATTGGAATATATTATTATGCTAAAATGAACTTTGAGGTATCTAATAAAATCAATTTTGGGTCAATTAATTTTAATTGATTATCCAAAGAAATATTTCATAGTTTTGAGATTAATTTTTTAAAATTATTTTTTCAACTATTTTTTCACAGAAAATCAACTTTTAGCTGCAAAAAGCAATCTTTTTGACAATGAATTTCCCCCATTTTTTCAGAATGTATTAAAAATGGATTTTTGTTGAAAAATGTATTTCTTTTAAGATGAAATATTGGACTTTTCAGTCCAAATCTTTCCAATCTTTCCATTTTTAAAAAAATTGGCCCCACAAGTTTTAAAGAGATCCTTTATATTAAATAAAACCTCCTTTTAATCTCTACAATATTTATTGAGATAGTTAATATAAAATTGATTTCTGTCTGAAAAGAAGTTTAATCATGGTCGGGTTTTGTAATGATAGGGTTATTTTTTTGAAGTTTTGTAATTATTCTCCAGAATTTGTTCTCAGAGTGTTAAATGGAATTTTAATTTATTTTTATTAAGAAAGAGTTATTGATCTGAAAAAAAGTTTCTCAAAGAACTCATTAAACCAATGAGAGACTGATTTTTAAGGAACTAGCAGGTGCCCCCTGCTTGCTATGCTCACCAACCCCCGTCTTTGGGGGTAAGCAAGCATGGCTCTCCCCCTAGAGACTAGGGCCATGCCAGCCCCGGCTTCTTGGCCCCTCTGCCTCTGGGGTGGTAGTCTCTCGTCACCCCCCAGCCGCAGCTCTGGCCTCTTGCCGGCCCCTCCCTAGCTTCCCCTTAGGGTTGCCAGGTGTCTGGTATTGTACCGGACAGTCCGGTATTTGCGCGCTCTGCCCGGTAAAAAAAATCAGAAAATACCTGACATGTGCAATGTGCAATGTTCTGTATTTTCTGATTTTTCCAGCTGCGCACCGGACGGAAGCCTGGCGTGGGCGGGGGAGCGGCTGGGAGTCCCAACTGGGAGGCGGGGCCGCGATTGCCGCCGGGAGCCCTCAGTTGGTTGAGTGTGAGGAGGAGGGGAAGCCTCCTCCTCTCTCGTGTGTTGCCAGGAGTCTGCGCGGGACAGGCAGCAAGTGCCCGGGTCAGTCCAGCTCCCCGCCGGCCAATTTGCTCACCACCCCTTCCCGGCTGGCTGGTTCTCCCCCACTTCCCCTTCTGATCTTTCCCAGTCAGCCCCCTGCACCACCACCCCCAGCTCTGCTTCCCGCCGGCCCGTTCCTCTTCCTGATCTCCCCCAGCCAGCGCCACTGCACCTCCTCCACCAGCTCTGCTTCCCGCTCCCCCTTTCTCCCGGCCAGCCCTGCGGCCCCCTCCCCAGCTCTGCTTCCCGCCGGCCCGTTCTCTTCCTGATCTCCCCCGGCCAGCGCCACTGCACCTCCCCACCAGCTCTGCTTCCCGCTCCCCCTTTCTCCCGGCCAGCCCTGCGGCCCCCTCCCCCCCAGCTCTGCTTCCCGCCGGCCCGTTCCTCTTCCTGATCTCCCAGCCAGCGCCGCTGCTTCCCGCCCCTTCCTCCAGGCCAGCCTCGCGGCCCCGATCACCCCAGCTGTGCTTCCCGCCCCTTTCTCCCGGCCTGCCCAGCCCCTCCCAGCTGGTCCCCCTTCCCCGATATCCCGCGGCCATCCCGTTCCACCCTCCCCTCCCCACGACCAGCACTGCTTCCTGTTGGCCCCCATTGCCTCCGGCCAGCCCCATTGCCCCCATTAGCTGTTTCCAGCCACCCCCTTCCCGGGCAGCACTGCTCCTCCTGCCTGGTCCTTCTCCCCCCCCTCCCACCCGCCATGAAGCGTGTCCGTTTTTTTTTAAATGACTACCTGGTAACCCCTAGCAGTGATCCTATCCCTGTGATTACCACAGAGATTTAAACTGAGAAGCATCTTGCCTCCCTCCAGCCCCAGGTTCTTGGTGGTTTTTCTTTTCGGGGCGTGTTCAGTATTTTTGTTTCAACAATCTGGCAACCCGACCTCCCCCCCAGGCTCTTGGGCCTCACCCTGGTTGCAGCCAGCTCTGACCTCCTCCCCGGCTCCTTTATCCCCTTCCCTGGCCTCTTGGCCCTGCATTCCCTGCCCACCGCTGCAGCCAGCCCTGGCCTGCCCCCCGCCTCTCGGCCCCCCCACTGGCCACTGGAGAAGGGCCAGGGCTGAACCAGTGGGCTGTGCAGGGCTGCCAGATGGTTTCAACAGAAATGCCGGGCACACGCGCCATTAATCACACTCCACATCACATCCTATCTAGCAAACACCGCACAGTTCTGTTTCTCAATTTGTTTCCTGAGCTGAAAGCTCAAACAGTGGACGGTCCGGTTCAAAACCGGACACCCGGCAACCCTGGGAGCAACCGGACTGTGTGTGCAGAGTCGCTGAGCAGGGGCCACTGCTCCCAGACAGGGAGACTCATTGGGGAGGCCCCTGGGATCAGGCGCCATCTCAGATTTTAATTGTTAAATCTGGGTCCTCCCGGCTGCCTCCCCAGAGTGTCTCCCCTCTTCCCCCCCCTCCTTCTGCCCCTCCCCTGTCTAGCACCAGTCGCCCTGTCTGGAGCAGCAGCCAGTCGCTCTCTAGTCCTGCAGGGTCTGGCCCCCAGCCTGGCTCTGAGCATGTCAGGGGATGGGGAACGCCCCTGCCCTGGGTGGTCTGGGCCAGGGGTAGTCACCTGCCTGGGCAGAAATTGGCCTTGTGTGAGCGCAGCAGGGACCAAGCCCCCCCAAGGCCCAGCCTGCTCCCAGTGTTGAGGGGGGAGGGGTGTGATGGGGAGCGTTTGGGGGAGGGGGAAGCTTTGAGTGAATCATCCAAGACCCTGGAGCCCTGGGCTGTGGGCTCAGCTCTGAGGGAGCATTGTCAGCCCTGGCGCTCACACGGGGGGACAGGCCATAGCACTGAGCCGGGAGTGGGGGGAGGGGCTGCAGAGACCCATGGGGATGAGGGTGGAGGGACAGGAGCCGAGGTGTCTGACTCAGTGGCAGAGGTTTGGGTCAGCCTTGGGGGAGGCTTCCCATCACCTGAACAACCCTCCCCCAATAAAACCTTCCCCTCAAAAGCAGCATCCTCTAAGTTCACTCCCAGGCTTCTTCCCTCATCCTGAGCTCCTCCAGCCTGTGCACTGCTTCCCACCGGGGCGGGAAACACAGACCTCAGTGCTGTGGAAATGAACTCCACACACTTCTGTATTAATGTGTCTGCTAAGGAATTGATTAGTCAAAACAAGCAGCAGAATCTTTATTTATTTAGTCTCTGTTGTTACAGACGTGCTGGCCGACAGATATTGTGAAATATAAGTCCTTAGTTCAAATTAACTACATAAGAACATAAGAACGGCCGTACTGGGTCAGACCAAAGGTCCATCTAGCCCAATATCCTGTCTGCCGACAGTGGCCAGCACCAGGTGCCCCAGAGAGGGTGGACCGAAGACAATGATCAAGCGATTTGTCTCCTGCCATCCCTCTCCAGCCTCTGACAAACAGAGGCCAGGGACACCAATTCTATCCCCTGGCTAATAGCCTTTTATGGACCTAACCTCCATGAAATTATCTAGCTTCTCTTTAAACTCTGTTATAGTCCTAACCTTCACAGCTTCCTCTGGCAAGGAGTTCCACAGGTTGACTACACGCTGTGTGAAGAAGAACTTACTTTGATTAGTTTTAAACCTGCTACCCATTAATTTCATTTGGTGTCCTCTAGTTCTTCTATTATGGGAACTAATAAATAACTTTTCTTTATCCGCCTCCACACCACTCATGATTTTATAAACCTCTATCATATCCCCTCAGTCTCCTCTTTTCTAAACTGAAAAGTCCCAGTCGCTTTAACCTCTCCTCATATGGGACCCTTTCCAAACCCCTTAATCATTTTAGTTGCCCTTTCTGAACCCTTTCCAAGGCCAAAATATCTTTTTGAGGTGAGGAGACCACATCTGTACACAGTATTCAAGATGTGGGCGTACCATAGTTTTATACAGGGGCAGTAAGATATTCTGGTCTTATTTTCTATCCCTTTCTTAATAATTCCTAGCATCCTATTTGCCTTTTTGACCGCCGCTGCACACTGTGTGGAAGTTTTCAGAGAACTGTCCACGATAACTCCAAGATCTCTTTCCTGATTTGTCATAGCCAAATTAGCCCCCATCATACGGTACGTATAGTTGGGGTTATTTTTCCTGATGTGCATTACTTTACACTTATCCACATTAAAGTTCATTTGCCATTTTGTTGCCCAATCACTCAGTTTGGTGAGATCTTTTTGGAGTCCCTCACGGTCTGCTTCTGTCTTGACTATCCTAAACAGTTTTGTATCATCCGCAAACTTTACCAGCTCACTGCTTACCCCTTTCTCCAGATCATTTATGAATAAGTTGAACAGGATTGGTCCTAGGACTGACCCTTGGGGACACCACTAGTTACCCTCTCCATTCTGAAAATTTACCATTTATTCCTACCCTTTGTTTCCTGTCTTTTAACCAGTTCTCAATCCAAGAAAGGACCTTCCCTCCTATCCCATGGCCATGTAATTTACACAAGAGCCTTTGGTGAGGGACCTTGTCAAAGGCTTTCTGAAAATCTAAGTATACTATATCTACTGGATCCCTCTTGTCTGCATGTTTGTTAACCCCTTCAAAGAACTCTAATAGATTAGTAAGACATGATTTCCCTTTACAGAAACCATGTTGACTTTTATCCAACAAATTATGTTCTTCTACATGCCTCACAATTTTATTCTTTACTATTGTTTCGACTAATTTGCCCGGTACTGAAGTTAGACTTACCGGTCTGTAATTGCCAGGATCGCTTCTAGAGCCCTTTTTAAATATTGGTGTCACGTTGGCTACCTTCCAGTCATTAGGTACGGAAGCCAATTTAAAGGATAGGTTACAAACCAGAGATAGTAGTTCAGCAATTTCCCATTTGAGTTCTTTTAGAACCCTTGGATGAATGCCATCCGGTCCCGGAGATTTGTTAACATTAAGTTTTTCTATTTGTTCCAAAACCTCCTCTAATATCTAAATCGTTGATGAAAATATTGAACTAAGCCGGTCCCAAAACAGACCCCTGCGGAACCCCACTTGTTATGCCTTTCCAGCAGGATTGTGAACCTCTAATGACACTTCAATCCGGGACAGTTCCTCAGATTCATCACGCACAAAGGACGGTGCAGATTTGGGAATCTCCCTAACGTCCTCAGCCGTGAAGACTGAAGCAAAGAAATCATTTAGTTTATCTGCAATGGCTTTATCGTCCTTGATTGCCTTGAATACTCAAGGTGGGTGCATAACTGGCTGGATACCCATACTCAGAGAGCAGTTATTAATGGTTCGCAATCCTGCTGGAAAGGCATAACAAGTGGGGTTCCGCAGGGGTCTGTTTTGGGAACGGCTCAGTTCAATATTTTCATCAACGATTTAGATATTAGTATAGAAAGTACGCTTATTAAGTTTGCAGATGATACCAAACTGGGAGGGGTTGCTACTCCTCTGGAGGATAGGGTCATAATTCAAAATGACCTGGACAAATTGGAGAAATGGTCTGAGGTAAATAGGATGAGGTTTAATAAAGACAAATGCAAAGTGCTCCACGTAGGAAGGAACAATCAGTTTCATACATACAGAATGGGAAGCGACTGTCTGGGAAGGAGTATGGCAGAAAGGGATCTAGGGGTTATAGTGGACCACAAGTTGAATATGAGTCAGCAGTGTGATGCTGTTGCAAAGAAAGCAAACATGATTCTGGGATGCATTAACAGGTGTGTTGTGAGCAAGACACGAGAAGTCATTCTTCCGCTCTACTCTGCGCTGGTTAGGCCTCAATTGGAGTATTGTGCTCATTTCTGGGCACTGTATTTCAAGAAAGATGTGGAGAAATTGGAGAGGGTCCAGAGAAGAGCAACGAGAATGATTAAAGGCTTAGAGAACATGACCTATAAGGGAAGGCTGAAGAAATTGGGTTTGTTTAATTTAGAAAAGAGAAGATTGAGGGGGGACATGATAGCAGTTTTTAGATATCTAAAAGGGTGTCAGATATCATAAGGAGGAGAGAGAAAACTTGTTCACCTTGGCCTCTGGGGACAGAACAGGAAGCAATGGGCTTAAACTGCAGCAAGGGAGGTTTAGGTTGGACATTAGGAAAAAGTTCCTATCTGTCAGGGTAGTCAAACACTGGAATAAATTGCCCAGGGAGGTTGTGGAATCTCCATCTGTGGAGATATTTAAGAGTAGGTTAGATAAATGTCTATCAGGGATGGTCTAGACAGTATTTGGTCCTGCCATGAGGGCAGGGGACTGGACTCGATAACCTCTCGAGGTCCCTTCCAGTCCAACTATTCTAGGATTCTATGATTTATGTATGTATCATATGCCCCATAGTGCTAACAGTTAAGGGGGATTCTCCTCTAGCTCACGCCTGGCATTTTCTAAAGTAATACGTAGGTGTATGTGAGAGAGAGAGAGAGCAAGAGCCTGGGTGCTCCCTCATGTCTCCTCCCCATTCTGATCTGCTTGGCTTCAGCGCACGAAGGAAGTAGTGCACGCTGAGAGTAGTTGACATCAGGTAGAAGCAGGGGAATGGAGGGGTAGTGGGGCCAAGTAGCAGCTTGGCCCTGGGAGCTGGGCCCGATGTGGGAGGGTGCAGGGGGAGCCCCTCACCAACCATGGAGAGAAGCCAGGGGGGAGGGAAAATTGAGCATGAGCCCCGTACACCCTGTACCACCCGGGTCTGGCAGAGGGAGGGTCTGTCTGTGGGGCACAGACTGACAGTTAGTCAGGGATGTGGGTTAGGAGGTGGAAAGGGGGCTCTATGTGTGGGGCACAGACTGGAAGTCATGGACATGGGATAGGTGCTGGAACGATGGGCTCTCTAGGGCACAGACTGGCAGTTAGTCAGGGATGTGGGGCAGAGGCTGGCAGAGGGGCTCTGTCTGTGGGGCACAGACTGGCAGTGAGGGACGTGGGGAGGGGCTGTTAGAGGCTGGCTCTGTGGAAACTGACTGGTAGTTAGTTAGGGGCGTGGGGCAGTGGGGGTCTGGTATTCAGATACATGGGGAGGGGCTGGCAGAGGGGGGCTCTGTGGAAACTGACTGGTAGTTAGTTAGGGAAGTGGGGCAGTGTGGGGCTGGTATTCAGATACATGGGGAGGGGCTGGCGGGGGGGTTCTCTCTTTTGGGGCGCAGACTGGCAGTTATCCGGTATTTGGAAATTGGCTGGCAGAGGGGGGCTCTGTCTGTGGGACAGAGACTGGCCGTTAGTCAGGTTCATCGGGGAGGGATGTTTAGAGGGGGGCTCTGTGGGAAATGACGGGCAGTTAGTCAGGGACGTAGGGCAGAGGCTGGCAGAGAGGGGCTGTTTGTGGGGACAGACTGGCAGTTAGTTAAGGAAATGGGGGAGGGGATGACAGGGGGGCTCTGTGGGGCACAGACTGGCAGTTAGTCTTGTACATAGGGGTGGGGCTGGCAGAGGGGCTCTGTGTGTGGGGCACAGACTGGCCGTGTTTCAGGTACATGGGGAGGTTGATGACTGATAATAGGAGACTAGCTGGTCTCGTGTGGGTGTCTGGGTGGGGAGTTTCTAGGATGCGGGAGATGGGCAGTGGGATTTGGACGGGGGGGCACAGGCAGTGGTGGGCTGTGTGTGCACTGATGATACAGGATGCAGAGTTAAGGGGTAGAAAATCTTCACACCTGGCAGCTAGAGCAGCCGATGTGGTGTCTGGTGCTTCCTTTGAGCATCCCCTCCGGGAGTAGGCAGGGGCTGTTGTATTCACTAGTCTGATGATGATGATGATGATGATGATGGCAATGTTGCAGTTCAGCTGAGTGTGTGCAACACACACGCCCAGAAGAAACCACGTCCTAGTTCCAGGGCCCCAGTGCCCCCCTCTCATCCCTCTTTTAGCCTCTAGGCCTTGTGCTACTGGGAACCTCTCCTGGGACCCCACTCTCTGCCCCTGTTCAGAGTCATAGAATCACTGGGCTGGAAGGGACCTGAGGAGTCAGCTAGTCCTGGTGCTGCTCAGAGCAGGACCCAGCCCAACTCAGTCATCCCAGCCAGGCCTTTGTCGAGTCTGGCCTTAAAATCCTCTCAGGACAGAGATTCCCCCACGTCCCCAGGCCTCCCGTTCCAGTGTTTCCCCAGCCTCAGTGAAATCGTTTCCCCTAATACCCACCACAGAGCCCCCAACTGCAACTCGAGACAGTCGCTCCTTGGGATCCCCTCTCTGGCCATGGAGAGACCCTCTTAGGCCCTCTGCCTTGCCTGCATCCTCTGCCTTACCCCACCCCCAGCACAACTGGCTGTGAGCCCCAGGCTGGACCTTCCTCCTCAGCCCTCGCTGTGGTCAAACAACAAATAGCCTGGGAGCACTTGAAAGACTAATCAAACATGCAGATGGGATCATGAGCTGTCGTATGCACAGCCCACGTCTTCAGATGACCAGGGGCTGGGGGTGTATCAAACCTGCCCTGAGAATCAGCCCCCCCAGTCCTGCTGGGCCTGCTCCCAAAGGGAGCAGAGTATAAAAGCCTTTGGAGCCGCTCAGGCAGGGGCTGACTGCTGGAGGAGGAGGATGCGCAGGGAGCTCCGGGCCCAGGGGATACGAGCTGGCAGGAGCCTCCAGCAGCAGCCATGGCCAGGGAGGCCCTCGGACGGGCCGTGCCCACAGGCCACGTGAGGCGACGTACGCCAAGGGCTGCTAGGAAGGTGCCCAGGGCGGGGATTGTTCCTGGGATCTCAGCATGTGGCGGTCGGAGTCCCTGCTCCTCGTCCAACAGGGCCCAGGGCTTGGGCACCGGGACTCAGGGGCTCAGGCGACTGGGTGTGAATGGGCCGCGTGAGGGGACATACGCCAGGGCTGGCAGGAAGGTGCCCAGGGCGGGGGTTGTTCCTGACTGACCCTGTGTCTGGGGGCGGGAAGGGCTTGTCAAGGGGTCAGATGTGCAGAGCCCGTGGGGGTTCGGTGGATGCGGCTGCCCCCCTCTGCAGAGTCCCGGACTGGGTTCAAGTCGTGCAATGGGGCATTCTCCATCCCTTGACATCGCTGAGCCGTGACGTGAGGGCGTCAGTAAAACAGCCAGGGCGAGTGGGGCTGGGGCCGGAGGGGTGGGGGAGGTTCTGGGGCCTGCAAGGTGCAGGAGCTCAGCCCAGATGACCATGATGGTTCCTTTGGACCTTCAAGTCTGAGCCCATGAGACCGGCCTTTGGGCTGCTCTGGGACTCCTGACCCCAGCTCTGACCCACAGCCCCTGCTCTGACTGCTAGGCATGACTGCTCCAGCCAGGAGTCTGGGAGGGCTTTGCCTCGGGAGGGGCTGATGTCATGGCAACAGAAACACTCCTTCTGTGCCTGTGGGCTCCATCCCAGTGAGGGGGCTTTGCTGGCACCGCTCTGTCCCCACAGGCCCTGGAGTGTGGCCTCCCCCTCGGCTGTCATGGGAAAAGTGTTTCAAGTCCTCAGGTTTGCAGGGAATGGCTGAGACCGACCCGGCGTCTTGCGTAAGGCCCAGAAAGCAAAGCTCATGAAATCAATGATCGGTTTATTTCTCTTTACTCTCTTTATCTTAAACCAGTCTCACGATGTTTTTACTTGGCTCCTGCTGTTGCTACACCTGAGGTGGGTGGAGATTTCGGCATCGAGGGAGCATCTCTCGGACACCACGAGTCACTTCTGCTCTTCCAGGCAATGCAGGAGGAGGCAGCAGGGACTCCAGAGTCAGCGGGAGGCTGGATACATCTGGGCTGGCCCCAGTGGCCGGCAGACACAGAGTTTTGGGCCTGGCTGAGCAGCAGGTTTCTTTACACACCCGTCTGTTCCCAGGCGTCTCTGGCCACTCCCTGCTGGGGCGGGGCTGCCGTGTGAGCCCTGCCCGGGCCCTGGGCGTTCCTGGCCAGGCCCTCCCTTTGCTCCTCCACTCTCCATCCAGGCAGATCTCTGAGTTGGGGAAACCTCCCCTGAGAACCTACCGCCTCCTCCGTGGAAGTGGTGGGAAAGGGGCTGCCAGGAACTCCTGGCCGTGGTGGCCCTCGGGGTCGTAGAGGAATCCCCTAGTGCAGCGTTTCTCCCCTGGGGTCCCTGCCCAGAAGGGGCGGGCGAGGGCAGGAGGGTCGCTCACGGGGCACCGGACGTTTGGGCTTTCCCAGCCGTGGCCTCGTGTTCAGTCCCCAGGTCCCCATCCCGGCGGAGTTTGGAAATAAGAAGAAATGTCCCTGATCTCTCCTGGCCTCCCAAGCTGGACGGCTGGAGGGGCAGCTGCTCTCTGCCGCCCAACCTGGCCAGCAGCGGCGCAGACGGAAGGGTGGCAACGGCATTGCTGCCTCCACTTCCTCCTCGCTGCTGCTGCTGCTGGCACTGACTTCACAGCTGGGATCCCGCTCGCTCTGGCCACCCAGCTTGGAAGGGGCGATGCCACCAGCAGCGGTGCAGAGGAAGGATGGCGATGGCAGGCCGCACCCCCTTCCTTCTGCGCTGCTGCTGGTGGCGGAGCTGCCCTCCCGAGCTGGGCACCTCCTGTGGCCACTGCTCTGTGGTCCCCAGCGGAGAAGGCAGCCCTGCCAGCAGCAGTGCGGAAGGAAAGGTGGCAACAACATGCCAGGCAACCCTGCCTTCTGCGCTGCTGCTGGGGCGTTGACTTCTGAGCTGAGACCCGTCAGAGACCACCCCTCGCTCGCTGCTCAGTGGGGCCCCCTCCGAACTGGTCCCCACAGCAGCAGCCACTGCTCTGCTGCTGCCCAGGTCCAAAGGCAGTGCCACCACCTGCAGCGGCACAGAAGGAAGGGCTGAGATACCAGACCAGGCCTCCCTTCCTCCTCAGCTGCTGCTGGCGGTGGCGCTGACTTTGCAGCTGGGAGTCCAGAATGGGCCACTCTCAGGCCACTCAGGGTGTGTCTAGACTACAGGGTTTTGTCGACAAAAGTCCACTATACTATACAAAGTTGAGAAAACTATACCTTCGTCTACACTGCCGCTGAACTCTGTCGACACAACGTCGACAGAACTCAGCAGTTTTGTCGAGGGCTGTAAACCTCATTCTACGAGGAATAACGCCTTTTGTCGAGAGAGTTCTGTCGACAGAAGGCGCTATTGCATCTACACTGTCCTTTGCCTCTACACTGTCATGTCGACAAAGCGGCTTGCTTTGTCTACAGATCTGGATGTAGTCTAGACGCTCTTTGTCGACAGAAGCTTTGTCGACAGTATCTGTCGACAAACCTTCTGTAGACAAAAGCCTGTAGTCTAGACGTACCCTCAGTGTGGCAGGCAGGGCTGCCCCCAGCAGTGGCACGGAAGGGAGGGCGGCAGTCGCAGACCTTCTATGCTTCGGCTGGGGGCAGGCGGCCTTGTGCACATGGTGCCTGCGCTCTCTAGCTGTCCAGCTGAGAAGTGAGAGGCACGGCCAGCAGCGGCAGAGCAGGGAGGGTGGCGATACCAGACCAGCTCCCCTCCCTCCTGCGCTGCTGCTGGCAGTGGGGTTGCCATCCAGGTTGGGCACCTGACCCCTTATAACTGCCCCCAGCCTCCCCGTTAGTAGGCAGTGCCACTACCAGCAGCAGTGCAGAGGGAAGGGAGGCACCGCCACACCAGGCCACCCTCCCTTCTGCGCTGCTGGTGGTGCTGGCGCTGCCTACTCATGGGAAAAGGGGTGAAAAGGGGTATTCGAAGGAGCAGCGCCCGGAGCTCGGAGTTACCAGGGTCTGAGTCCCTGCTGACTCCAGGCTCCATGCAGGTGCTTCCACTCTGAAATGCAAAGAGCCCTCAGGATCCTGTGCCTTTCAAGCGGAAGGACCCTCGTAAAGCTGGAGTCAGTGGGACTTCCTGCTGTCCCGGGCTGCACACGGAGTTCGATTTTGAAGTGCACAGGAGGCCCTGCTGGGGCCTTGTACATTTCAAAGTGCAGAAAGTGCCCATCGACTAGTCGAGTAGCCAATGGAAATTCTATCGACTACTCGACTCCTCCATGAATCGTTATTTAACATCCTGACCCAGCAGCAGCGGCGCAGAAGGCAGGAGGCAAAGCTGCAGCAGCCCACCTGCCTTCTGCACTGTTACCGGAGACAGCACGGATTGTCCAGCTGCCCGGCGTGAGAGGCGGCGCCGTCGCCAGCGACGGCAGAGAAGGACGAGGGGAGCACCGTCCAGGGCCGCCCTCCCTTTTTGCTAGGGATGTCAGACAGGGAGTCATTGAACAATCATGTCACTGCATCAAACTGTAGCAATTCCACGATTATTCGATAGTCCCTGGGGCCTGAGTCAGCAATGCGGGGCTGCACCGGCATCCCACACAGCAGACAGAGGCTGCACCGGCATCCCACACAGCAGCCTCTGTGCGACGAGAGCTTGTGCCCGACAGAGGCTGCTCTGCAGCAGCCTCCTCTGGAGTGTGAGAGGCAGGAGCAGGCAGCTCCAGAACTGGTGCTCACGGAGAACTAGATTTTAAGTCAGCTCCCCTCGAGCACGCCCCCCCCGCCACTGCCTCTATGTGAGACAGCAAGGGAGGAAAGGGGGCTCCATGGAGCTGGCATGTGCGGAGAGCCGGCTTAGAAGCTAGTTCCCCGTACATCTCATCTCATCTCTGCCCTGCGCCCACGCTGATAGAGAGGCAGCAGTGGAGGATGGGTGAGGCGTGGTTCCATAGGAGCTGATACACGTGGGGAGCTGTCTTTAAAGCTGCTTCCCGTGTGCACCAGCTCCCACCTGCCCCCTCCCCTCCATGTTGCTGCATCTCTATGAGAGGCTGCAGCACGTGGTGGGGGCCAGGCAGCTCCATGGGATCTGGTGCTCATGGGGAGGCAGCTTAAAAACTGGATCCCCACAGACACCAGCTCCCACCTCCCCCGCCCCGCCCGCTGCCTCTGTTCCTGAGGCAGCCGGGGGAGGGGTGTGTGGAGTCGACAGGATTAACCAATAAGCCCAGACGTATCGGTTAATCGTGTAGCCGACTGCGTTGACATCCCTAGTTTGTGCTGCTGCTGGTATCGGCGCTGCCCTCTGAAGTAGCCCCTGGCCAGTGGCACCCACTCTCTGGTCACCCAGTTTGGGAGGCAGGGCTGACACCCGCCGCGGGGCCGAAGGAAGTGCTGCAATCCCGCCCCTCCTGCACTTCCTCCTGCACCGCTCTTGGGAGCAGCACTGACTGCCGAGCGGGTGACCAGAGAGTCGTGGATGCTCCTGGGGCGCCCAGCTCGGAAGACAGGGCCACCGCCAGCAGTGGTGCAGAAGTAGGAGTGACACCACCACAGCCACCCTGCTTCTGTGCTGCTGCTGGCAGGGACGCCGTCGTCTAAGCTGGGCCCCTGGCCAGCAGCCACTGCTCTCCAGCCACCCAGCTCAGAAGGCAGCCCCACACCCAGCAGCACTGCCTCCTTCCCTCTGTGCTGCGGCGTGGTGGTGGCGCTGACTTCTGAGCTGGGTGACCTGCCAGGGGCCACTGCTCTGCAGCCACCCAGATCGAAAGGCAGCCCCACCGCCAGCAGCAGTGCAGAAGGAAGGGTGGCAATACCTGTACCAGGCCTCCCTTCCTCCTGTGCTGCTGCTGTTAATGGGGCTGCCCCCAAACTGGATGGCCAGACAGTAGCCGCTGCTCTCCAGCCACTCGGCTGGGAAAGCCGGGAGAAATCCGACAGTTTTTAATATTTCCAAACATCTGCCCAGAGGAAGATTTGAGGGCCGAAGACGAGGTCCTGGCTGGGAAAACCCAGGCGGCCAGTGACCCTGCTCGAGAGCCCCCTACCCTGGCCCTGGGACCCCCTTTTGGGTTGGGAGCCCCAGCTGGAGAAAGGCTGCACTAGGGGATTCCCCAATGACCCTGAGGACCAACAGGGCCAGGAGTTTCTGGCAGACCCTTTCCCACAACTTCCAGGGAATACGCCGGAACTAGGGCCCCATCGCGTCCCCCTGCAACCTCGCCCATTTCACAGCCAGAGCGTTTCCACGCTGCTCCCTGGCACACTCCGGGGTTCCGTGGGAAATTTCCCGGCTCTCTGCCCGGGCGGGTCCTGGCCCAAACTAGGATTGTGTGCGGTGGGGTTGGGGGACGTCCCAAGAGTGCCAATTTCACTTCCCAGCAGCCCGTGGGGCAGGGCTAGAGCCGTTCCACCCTCACTTCTCCCTGCCCCTCAGGGTGGCTCTGATCTGCCCCCTCCGAGAGTGCCCGTGTTGGGGCAGGACAACTCCTGTCCCATCCCGGTAGGGCCAGGCGAGCAGCTGGTGCCCCAGGCCCCTCACCACGTGGGGAGCTCAGACTCCCCCTTTCCCCGTTGCACGTCTCCTGGCTGTGAAATGGGTGGGACCCTAGGCAGGTTCCCAGGGACCTTTACCCCCACAGAGCAGGGGTGGGAACCTTTGCTGGGTCGGGGCTACTGACCCACAGAGAAATCCATGGGGCTGCACACAAGTGAGAAACAGCCCCCTCCCTCCCCAGCGTGGGCCCCCAATGCAGGGGAGCCCCGACCTTCAGGGCCGGATCCCGCAAGCCGGGGCTGCATCCGGCCCCGCGCCTCAGGTTCCCCACCCTGCCGTGAGGATCTGCACTGGATGGGAGTCTCTCTGGGAAGGGCCTGGCCAGGCCACGAGCCCAGGGCAGGGCTGCGAGGCTCCGTGGTTTCTGTGGCTTCTCTGCCCAGCTTCCTGGCTGAAGGAACCGGCAGCCTGAGCTCAGGTCTGGGGAAGCGGCGCGACGGGGAGGCCCTCGGTCTCTTCCAGCTTCAGCAGGCCCCGGTGCAGCCTCCGTCTGGCCTCTCTGCCCTGGCCGGCGGTTTCTCTTCGCTGCCCTGGTCCCGTGTGATCTCGCCTGGTCCTGGCTGCTGGGCGGTTGTTTAGTCTTCAGTCTGCGCTGTGACACGCCCCGTCTCTGGGCTGGAATCGTCTCCGTCGGGTCACTGGGTCCAGGCCACGCCTGGTTCCGAGGTGACGGCAGCTTCTCCCGCCACAAAGCCTGCGGGCTCCCAGCTTCCCTCTGGAAGAGCTTGCCTTAGGGCAGGGCGGCCTAGTGGCTGGAGTCTGTAACTGGGCCCTTTTCTCAGGGCAGTTTGGCCCAATGGCCACTGTCAGTATATTGCCCCTTTTCTAAGGGCAGTGTGGCCCAATGGCCAGTATCAGTACCTTGCCCGTTTTCTAAGAGCAGTTTGGCCCAATGGCCAGTGTCAGTACCTTGCCCGTTTTCTAAGAGCAGTGTGGCCCAATGGCCAGTTTCAGTACCTTGCCCGTTTTCTAAGAGCAGTATGGCCCAATGGCCAGTGTCAGTACCTTGCCCGTTTTCTAAGGGCAGTATGGCCCAATGGCCAGTGTCAGTACCTTGCCCGTTTTCTAAGAGCAGTGTGGCCCAATGGCCAGTGTCAGTACATTGCCCGTTTCCTAAGGGCAGTATGGCCCAATGGCCAGTGTCGGTACCTTGCCCGTTTTCTAAGGGCAGTATGGCCCAATGGCCAGTGTCAGTACCGTGACCCTTTCTAAGGGCAGTATGGCCCAATGGCCAGTGTCAGTACATTGCCCCTTTTCTATGGGCAGTGTGGCCCAATGGCCAGTGTCAGTACCTTTACCCTTTCTAAGGGCAGTGTGGCCCAATGGCCAGTGTCAGTACCTTTACCCTTTCTAAGGGCTGTGTGGCCCAATGGCCAGTGTCAGTACATTGCCCCTTTAGCCAGGGCAGTGCAGCCCAATGGCTACAGTCCATAAGCTGGCCCTGACTCACTGGGCTGTGCAGGTCCCTGTCCAGGGACAGGAGATGGGGAAGGGGAGGTTCCCTGCCCCGTGGGGGAGGGGACAGTTCCTCCTTCTCCCCTGGCGCCCGGCCCAGGGCCGGGTCGTGTCCGTGGCTCCAGTCCCGGCGTGAGCAAGAAAATCTCCGACCAGCGCTCTGACTCCGGCTGGCGGCTCCTTCCCCGCAGGCGTCACCTGCCCTGGAGCAGCCCCTGCCGAGCTGCGGGCACCTGGAGCCAGGCTCGGTGGGGAGGTGGCGCATCCCGTGGCCGGGCTCCTCCTGTCCCAAGAGAGCAAGGGCCTGTCAGACGCGGGGCCCCGGGAACCAGGGGGGTCAGTGGGAGCTTGGCCCTGGGCGGCGCCTCTCTAGGGCCCCCCAGGGCCAGACCCCTCTGGCCTATCATTGCAGGAGCTGCTACCGCCTCCCTCCCCCTCCCCCATTCCAGCTGTTCCCCCACAGCATCCGGCTGCCCCAGGGCCCTGGCTGGGGCTGGGTCCCAGTGGGCCGCATCCCTGCCCCACAGAAGAGCGGGCGCCTTGGTGCCTGGGGAGGGGCTGGTCCTACATGGAGCGGGCCGGGGGAGGGGAGAGGCAGACTCACTCTCCCGTGGGGCCGGTCCCAGAGGCTTTGGCGTGTTGCGACCGGGCTCCCATTCAGGGTTGCCAGGTGTCCAGTGTTCGACCGGACGGGCCGGTTTTGGGGCCCCTGCCCGGTAAGAACAGTCAGAACATACCGGCCATGAGCAATGTCGGTATTGTCGGGTTTTCAAGCTGTCGCCGAGGAAGCCATTGGCGGGGGGAGCCTGGCGGAGAAGCGCGATTTCGGGCCCTGGCCTGGTCTGCGTGTCTCTGCTCTAGGGGCCCGTTGCCCAGAGAAGCCCTGTCTGCAGCAGCTGGGCAGAGGTCAGGCCCCTCCTGTGGGCCGGCGGTGTCTTTGGCTGGGCACCGAGGACAGTCACTGGGCCGCCAGGACCGTGCAGCGGAACAGGCAGCGCCCTGGGATCTGCACATGCGTCCGGCTAAGTCCCACTCCCCCGGCCAGCGCCTCCCTCCCCGTCCCCAGCCACCGGGAGAGGAGCTCCCCCAGCTCCTGGGGCAAAGGGCGATCTCCCCACTTCTCCTCCTGATCTTTCCCAGCCAGCCCCGCTGCCCCGCCAGCCTTGCTTCCGGCGGCCAGTTCTCCCCCTCCCCGATCTGTCACCCAGCCAGCCCCACTCCCCACTGGCCCTAACCCCCAGACCCCTCAGCCCTGCATCCCGCCTAGCCCCTGCTTGGGCTTCCCCCATCTCCCTTCCCGCTCCCAGTTCCCCCCGTCAGCCCTCCTCCTCCCACCCCAGCCAGCCCTGCTTCACCGCTGGCCGGTCTCCCTGCCCCGATATCCCCAGCTCCTCCCCGTCCCATCCCAGCCCCTCATGTGAGATCAAGCATGTCTGAGATATTTTTTTAAACTCACCTGGTAACCCTTCCCCAGGAGCCCAGGGCCAGGGAACCTGGCTGAGCCTGGGCGGGTCCTTTCCTCAGGGCCCTGAGCCTGGCATGAACTGCCCAGTCTGGCTCAGGCCCAGCTCTGACTCTGTCCTCCCAGGGTCACTCCCAGCCTGCAGCCCTGCGCTGCCGGCACCTGCAGCAGTGGGAGGCACCCGGTCAGCGGGCCGGCTCAGTCCTCACCTCCTGCCGGGTGCGGGCTGGGCACCCGAGGGCCAGCTGGGCCCCAAGCTCCTAGTGGGGCTGTGCTGAGCTGGGATGGAAGGGAGGAGAGGGCAGGCCCCAGCCCAGCCTGCTGCCAATGAGCCCCCATCCCCATCCCGGGGCTGGGCCCTGGTGCTCACGACGTCCATTGGGCACGGCTCTTAGGAAGGGCCTTGTCTCTCCAGACTGGGACCCCAATGTGGATGGATCCCAGGTGGCAAAGGGGGGGTGGGCAGGGCCCTGTTCCCAGAGCCAGCCAGGGCCTGATTTCACCCATCTCCCAACTGGTTTTGCAAGGTTTTGGACTGGACAGTACCAGCCAGGCCCAAGGGTCCCCAATCTCCCCTTTCCGGACCCCACCCCCAGCGCTGGAGGAAAACAGCCTCCCCTACTCGCCCATGCTCAGCTCCCGCTGTCTGGCGCCGGTGTGGGCTCTGCCCGCAGGTCTCCCCAGGGCCGGCCCGAGGCCAGACCCGCCCGTGCGGAGCCTGCAAAGGAAGAGAAGCCGGGGTCACCGCTGGGAAACTGAAACCTCCTCCTCTCCATAGCCCCTGCTCAGCCAATCAGCAGTGAGACAGGAGAGGGGGTGGCCGAGAGGTCTCAGGGGACGCCCCAAGGGCTGGCCCAGGTCACCCCCCGAGGGGTTGGTCTCAGAGGGATTCCAGCCCCGCCTCTTTGGGGGGGCTCCCCACAGCCAGAAATGGCTGGGGGTGTTTCTGAGGCTACCCTGCCTTGCAGCTGATGTCAGGGAATCTCTATGAGCTCAGCCGCCCGCGCCCCCAGCTGCTTCCCCCCACAGGCCTTTGTGGCATCACCGTCCCCTGCCCCCGCACGTGGTGTCCTGCCCCAGCCAGCACCTTCGGACACTTGGACAATCACAGCCCAGAGCTGTACAGCCAGCCACAGCCCAACCACTGCTCATGGGCACCGCCAGTGTGTGAGCAGCCCTGCCCCTTAGAGAGACTCAGGAACTGCCCAGAGATTGGTACGGTAGAGAAACAGCTTGAGCACCCCCCTCTTCCCCGCCTGCCCTGCTGGTCTGGGTCTGATCCGTCTGGTCTGTGAATCACAGAACAGTAGAATGGGAAGGACCAGGAAGCCACCGAGTCAGTTCCCAGCCCTCGCGGCAGACCCAGACCCTAGACATGGCAGCCGCGCGGACATGGCACTGGGGCACTTATGTGCACCCGCCAGGTGCGGCTCTAGGCACCAGCAAAACCAAGCACATGCTTGGTGTGGCACATTGCCAGGGCCAGCATTCCGGGGGGACGGACGGGAAGTGTGTGGACAGGCATGTGTGTGGAGGGAATCAAGACGTAGGCTGGATTTGGCTGGAGGGCATGGTGAGTCAAAGAGCTGCAAGGTGAAAGGGGTGCTTTCACCCTCAGTGCCTATCGTGCAGTAGTGTTCAAGGTGAGGGAGGGGGGCAGTGTGTGGACAAACATTTTTTTGCTTGGGATGGTAAAAAACCTAGAGCCGGTCCTGCTCGCACGCACGCGTGGCCCCACCCCAGGCGTGCAATATCATGGCCCGCTCCCGGATGCAGGGCCCCGCCCCCAGGCACCTGGAGCACGCAGCCCCACCCCCAGGCGCCCGGCAGCCCCAAAAGGTTGGGGACCACTGGTCTAGATCATCCCTGACTGGTGTCTGTGCAACCTGCTCTGAAATATCTCCCGTGATGGAGATTCCGTAACCTCCCCAGGCAATTTGTTCCAGTGTTTCACCACCCTGACAGAAAGTTTTCTGACAGCCAGAAACATTTTCCTAATGTGCAACCTAAACCTCCTTGCTGCAGTTTAAGCCCATTGCTTCTTGTCCTGTCCTCAGAGGCCAAGGAAAACAGTTTGTCTCCCTCCTCCTTGTGACACCCTTTTAGGTACGTGAAAACCGCTCTCATGTCCCCTCTCAGTCTTCTCCTTTCCAGACTAAACAAGCCCAGTTCTTTCATTCTCATGTTTTCTAAACTGTTCCACATTTTCGTTGCTCTTCTCCAGGCCTTCTCCAATTTCTCCAATTCATTCCTGAAACATGGTGCCCAGAACTGGAGACAAGACTCCAAGTGAGGCCCTAAGCAGCGCAGAGAGGAGAGCGGAAGAATGACTTCGTGTCTTGCTCACCACACTCCTGTTAGTGCCTCCCAGAATCATGGTTGCTTTTTTTGCAAGTGTCACACTTTGACTCCTATTTGGCTTGTGGTCCACTCTGACCCCTAGATCTCTTTCTGCAGGACTCCTTCCTGGAGAGTGGTTCCCATTCTGTGTGTGAGAAGTGGATTGTCCCTTCCGAAGTGGAGCACTTTGCATTTGTCTTTAATTAAACTTCATCCTATTTACCTCAGACCATTTTTCCAGTTTGTCCAGATCACTTTGAATTCTGACCCTTCCTCCAAAGCGCTTGCCACCCCTCCCAGCTTCGCATCATCTCCAACCTTAATAAGCGCCCTCTCTATGCCAATATCGAAATCACTGATGAAGATTGAACAGAACCATCCCAGAACAGACCCTGCAGAGCCCCACGTGTTAGGCCCTTCCAGCATGGCTGGGAACCATTAGAACGACTCACCCAGAACAGTTTCAAAGAGAACAAAAGGCATGAGTCTCCCCTGTCAGTAACCACCCACTCCACCAATCTGCAGCGAGACTGGGAACTCAGGCAGCGGGGGGAGAGGAGAGGGCTCAACAGATGTCCAAAGGACGGGCCAGGTCACATCCGGCTCCCAGCGCTCTGCCAGCCCAGCTCTGAGTGAGGCCTCCGACCGCCCCGACCCCCCAACACCCACCCACCCTGCTTGGTGGGGAGGGAAAGGGGGGAAGACCCAGAAGAAGGCGAGACAGAGGGAGAGGAGGGGGCAAAGGGGAACCAAACTGAGCAGGCTCCATACCTCTCGGAGGCTCCGACCGTCTCACCGGGTCCGACACGACCGGCCGCAGGGAAGAGAAAAGCGCTGAGGCTCCTCCCGCCTCGCCCCTCGGTCCCAATTCTCCATCTGGTCCCGCAGAGACCCTGGGAAGGGCCGCCCTGCTGCCAAACCGCGGGAATCTCCGAGCTTGCCCCGCCCTTGTGCCTCTGTCCTCATTGGCTGTTGTCAGGATCTGTCTGTGAGGTCATCCCTGTCCCCCAATAGGCTGAGGTCCTGCCACAGGCCTTTGTGATGTCAGTGCTACACCCACCCCTCCCCTGCAAGGCTGGTGTCCTGGCCCTGGCCGGCCCCTCTGCATGTTTGAGGTTCCCCTGGAGCCCACTGAATGGCAGCTGGGTCTGGGGCCAGCGGGCTGGGCAATGCGCCCAGGGCTGCTCCTCGGCCCCACCCAGCTTGTCCGTCCTTGCAGAGTGTAAGGCCAGACAAGCCCATTCGTGGATTAATAAAAGTTGCCCCTCCCCCAACACCTGAGACATTAGGCCACTGTAACAAGGGTGGGGGCGGATTGTTAACAGGACTGGTCTAAGCCGTAGCGTGGACACTATAAAGCACCCTTCTCTTCCTAGACTGTAATGTAGGTCGTGATGTGGAATCTGCTCCTGCTAAAAACTCTTCCTCATGGGTAGGACCCACTCCCTGGGAGTCTTTTCCTTCCCCCACATTAACGACAGTTGATACATTGGCAAAGTGCCTCTAGCTTGTCTCATCATCAGCGCTCAACCTGTCCAAAGGAGAGAAGGTTCATTATCCTCATTCTGCAGATGGGAAAACTGAGACACAGAAGGGCGGTGTCTTGCCCAAAGTCACCTCTCTGGAAAGTGGTAGACCCAGGTCTGTTGAGTTCCAATCCAGGGCTGGATACGTGACCCTGGATCAGGAAGGGCCATATTAGTGACCCTCTGAGCATGCGCTCTTCAGGATCTAGAGGCTGGTGACTTCGAGTAAAGGGTCCTGGAGGAACTGGAAAACATTGAGAGCCAGGGGCCAGGGATAACAAAGACCATGCAATGGGTCCATATGAGGAGCAACTAAAAGCATCAGGCTGCCCAGCTTAGAGACGAGGCAGCTACCAAGGTATCTGAGGACGTCTATCAAAGGACGAAAGGTGCAGAAACACGTGGGGAGAGAAGTGGGACTGAGCTGTTCCACAATACAAACCAACAGCACAGAGGAGCCAGGGTGTCAGCTGATGAAACTTGCTCTGCTTATAAGAAGCACACGGGATCTTTTCCAGGGTGCACTGTGGAGTGCGTCTAGACTGGCAAGATTTTGCGCAAAGCCAGCTGTCTAAACTTTTAGGTTAAAAAGTATCCGTCAAAATCCTGCCAGTCTAGACGCAGCCTGTGTGTATTGAGAATACAGTAGAGAAGCAGTGAGCATCTGCTTTATAAAGGCAGACACATGCACTCTGGCTACATCTGCACTATGAGTTTTCTCTGCAAAAAATATACTGATGAGGGACTCATTTCCATGAGCCACAATCTCATTTGCATATTTTCTGCCAATCTGTTTTTGCACTAGGGTAGTTTCTTAAACTGTGTTATATGGCAGGAGAAATTTTCTTTCTCAATAACTTTCCCCCCATTTCAGTTGTGATTACTGTGGCCTGGAGGCCTCTTCTTTCAAAAAAACTCCCCCTTCCTTGTCCACACACGTCTTTTTCTGAAAAAGGCGTCTTCCTTGTAGAAAGAGGTTTACTGCTGTCAGAAAAACCCCTCCGTTCTTTCCACTTTCTGTCTCAAGAACGCAATTGCAGTGTGGACGTAAGTTTTTCCTGAAAAACCCTGCCATGTAGACGCACCCTGGGGCTCCTGGAATGGGCCGCAGGAATGGGCGGGTCTCTGAAGTTTCACAAGTTTAAACCTAAAAATGTTCCCTCCAGCGCTGAGCTGGGTGTGTTGAAAAGGTGGGGCTGGGCCCTTGGACTGCAAAGTCCCAAAGCTGGCCTGCCCGTGAGCGCCCTGCCGCTCATGGGTTCTTGCTGACTGAGGGCTGCTGCCATTTCAGGCTTCATCACCAGCTGCCCGTGACCTTAACCCAGGCGCCTGTGTGGCCCAGCTGGTCCCAGGCAGGTGGTTAGAAACGTCGAGACACAGCCAAGCCGAGGCTCCTCTGCACACACAGTGTCACTGAAGGAACTCAAGGGGTTTGTTCCCATCTGTTGTCTCGTGCAAATCCTCGTGTGGCTGTGGACACCTCACGCGAGTGGTGTGAACTGCCAGTGGGAGTGGATGGCCACAAGGGCTGGCTTACTGTGGCCACAGGTTAGGCCTGCCCCGTCCCAGCAGCTCTGGGCAGGAGCCGGGTACAGGCCAGGAAAGGGTGCTGCAGCAGATCTGGTTGTGGGCTGGGGAGGAGGTACCTCAGTGACGGGGGGGGGGGGAATGTGGTAGGTCTGGCAATACTGTCCGTGGCTGGGTTCAAAGTGGATAGGGGAGCCGCAGCCCTGGCAGGTCTAGTCCTGGGCTAGGTTCAGGTGAGGGAGAGGTGCCGTGGCTGCAGTTGGTCTGAGCCACAGCAGGACAGGGACCAGGGGTGGAGGTTTGTGTCCACTGTTTGGGGGCCTCTGGAGGCCCCTGTCCCTGCCCCTCCCAATGCAGGATGATTTAGCCCATTCTAACATTTCACAGTGTAGGCCTGTTTCCCCCACCTGCACCCCTGAGAACTTTCTAGATCCCCCCTCCCTCCAGGAAACGTGGTTCCCAGTCTTGGGCTCAGTGCAGATTCTTGCCATGTCCACCTGTGATGCCTGCAGGGAAGTTGTGACGTCTGTGCGGGGTCTGTGTTCACTCTGTTTGCCTTGTGGTGCTGTATGTGATTCTACTGTCCTGTGCTGTTCTGTAATAACTCTGTGTGTGTGTGCCTCAGTTTCCCTGGGCACTGCAACACTGCTTGGCTGAGAAAGGGGAAGGTTGGACATGACTCACTGTGGAGGTGAATGCGTCTCTCCTCTCCTGAGTTTGTGTCCTGAGGACCAAGGGGCGGCAGACAAGACCTTCGACCAGGAAGGAGAACAAAGGGGCAGGCGGGGCTGGCTCCAGGATGGTGACTATAGAATCATAGAATACTAGGACTGGAAGGGACCTCGAGAGGTTATTGAGTCCAGTCCCCTGCCCTCATGGCAGGACCAAATACTGTCTAGACCATCCCTGATAGACATTTATCTAACCTACTCTTGAATATCTCCACAGATGGAGATTCCACAACCTCCCTGGGCAATTTATTCCAGTGTTTGACTACCCTGACAGTTAGGAACTTTTTCCTAATGTCCAACCTAAACCTCCCTTGCTGCAGTTTAAGCCCATTGCTTCTTGTTCTATCCTCAGAGGCCAAGATGAACACATTTTCTCCCTCCTCCTTATGATACCCTTTTAGATATCTGAAAACTGATATCCTATCCCCCCTCAATCTTCTCTCTTCTAAACTAAACAAACCCAATTTCTTCAGCCTTCCCTCATAGGTCATGTCCTCTAGACCTTTAATCATTCTCGGTGCTCTTCTCTGGACCCTCTCCAATTTCTCCACATCTTTCTTGAAATGCGGGGCCCAGAAATGAACACAATACTCCAATTGAGGCCTAACCAGCACAGAGTAGAGCAGAAGAATGAATTCTCGTGTCTCGCTCACAACACATGCATCCCAGAATCATCTGCAGACTTAATAAGCGTACTTTCTATACTAATATCTAAATCGTTGATGAAGATATTGAACAGAGCAGTCCCAAAACAGACCCCTGCGGAACCCCACTTTTTATGTGTTTCCAGCAGGATTGTGAACCATTAATAACTACTCTCTGAGTATGGGTATCCAGCCAGTTATGCACCCACCTTATAGTAGCCCCATCTAAGTTGTAGTTACCTAGTTTATTGATAAGAATATCATGCTAGACCGTATCAAACGTCTTACTAAAGTCTAGGTATACCACATCCACCGCTTCGCCCTTATCCACAAGATTCATTATCCAATTAAAGGGTATGTCTACACTAGCCCCCTAGTTCGAAGTAGGGAGGCTAATGTAGGCATTCGAAGTTGCAAATGAAGCCCGGGATTTAGATATCCCAGGCTTCATTTGCATCTTCCCAGGCGCCGCCATTTTTAAATCCCCCTTAGTCCGAACTCCGTGCCCGCGGCTGCATGCGACGCGGGTAGGTGGTCAATTAGGATCTCTAATTCGAACTACGTTACTCCTCGTGAGTAATGCAGTAGGTAATGTGAACCACGTACTCCGTGCGCGTATGGCAGCGGGCGGAGTTGACTAAGATTTAAAAATTGAAGCCGAGAAATGAAGCCGGGATATTTAAATCCGGGCTTCAACAATGCTCATTAGCCTCCCTAGTTCAGACTCATAAACTATTAGATTGGTTTGACATGATTTGTTCTTTACAAATCCATGCTGGCTGTTCCCTATCACCTTGCCACTTTCCAAGTGTTTACAGATGATTTCCTTAATTACTTGCTCCATTATCTTCCCTGGCACAGAAGTTAAACTGAGTGGTCGGTAGTTTCCTGGACTGTTCTTATTTCCCTTTTTATAGATGGGTACTATATTTGCCCTTTTCCAGTCCTCTGGAATCTCTCCTGTCTCCCACGATTTTCCAAAGATGATAGCTAGAGGCTCAGATACCTCCTCTATCAGCTCCTTGAGTATTCTAGGATATATTTCATCAGGCCCTGGTGACATGCAGGCATCTAACTTTTCTAGGTGATTTTTAACTTGTTCTTTTTTTATTTTACCTTCTAAAACTACCCCTGCCCACTAGCATTCACTATGTTAGGCATTCCTACAGACTTCTCGGTGAAGACCGAAACAAAGAAGTCATTGAGCATCTCTGCCATTTCCAAGTTTCCTGTTACTGTTTCTCCCTCCTCACTGACCAGTGGGCCTACCCTCTCCTTGGTCTTCCTTTTGCTTCTAATGTATTTCTAAAAGGTCTTCTTGTTTCCCTTTTTCCCCGTAGCTAGTTTGAGCTCATTCTGTGCCTTTGCCTTTCTAATCTTGCCCCTGCATTCCTGTGCTGTTTGCCTATATCCATCCTTTGTAATTTGTCCTACTTTCCATTTTTTATATGACTCCTTTTTTAGTTTTAGATCATGCAAGATCTCGTGGTTAAGCCAGGCGGTCTTTTGCCATATTTTCTATCTTTCCGACACATCGGAATAGCTTGCTTTTGGGCCCTTAACAATGTCCTTTGAAAAACTGCCAACTCTCCTCAGTTGTTTTCCCCTCAGTCTCGATTCCCATGGGACCTTACCTATCAGCTCTCTGAGCTTACCAAAATCTGCCTTCCTGAAATCCATGGTCTCTATTTTGCTGTTCTCCCTTCTACCCTTCCTTAGAATTGTGAACTCTATGATTTCATGATCACTTTCACCCAAGCTGCCTTCCACTTTCAAATTCTCAACCAGTTCCTCCCTATTTGTTAGGATCAAATCTAGAACAGCTTCCCCCCTGGTAGCTTTTTCAACCTTCTGAACTAAAAAGTTGTCTCCAATGCAGTCCAAGGACTTATTGGATAGTCTGTGCCCCGCAGTGTTATTTTCCCAACATATATCTGGAGAGTTGGAGTCCCCCATCACCACCAAACCTTGGGCTTTGGATGATTTTGTTAGTTGTTTAAAAAAAGCCTCATCCACTTCTTCCACCTGGGTAGGTGGCCTGTAGTAGACTCCTAGCATGACATCACCTTTGTTTTTAATCCCTTTTAGCCTAACCCAGAGACTCTCAACACTTCCGTCTCCTATGTCCATCTCCACCTCACTTTGAACGTATAAGGCAACACCTCCTCCCTTTTTTCCCTGTCTATCCTTCCTGAGCAAGCTGTACCCTTCCATACAAACATTCCAATCATGTGTATTATCCCACCAAGTTTCTGTGATGCCAACAATGTCATAATTGTACTTATTTAATAGCACTTCCAGTTCTTCCTGCTTATTTCCCATACTTCTCGCATTTGTATATATGCATCTAAGATCCTGAATTGACGTTGCCTCCCAGTTTTGCCCTGACCCTCCTTTCTTTCTGCCATTGTAGCCCACGCTCCCTCCCATTTCCGACCCATCTCCCAGGTCTCCATGTTCTCCACTTACCTGTGGGCTTTGCTCACCTGTCCCCCTCAAACCTAGTTTAAAGCCCTCCTCACTACGTTAGCCATTCTGTGTCCAAAAGGGTCTTCCCCCTCCTCGAAAGGTGGACGCCATCCCTGCTTAGCAGTCCTTCCTGGAATAGCATGCCATGGTCGAGGAAGCCAAAGCCCTCCTGGCGACACCATCTTCGCAGCCAGGCATTCACCTCCAGGATGCACCTGTCTCTGCCCAGGCCCCTACCTTGGACAGGAAGGATCGAAGAGAATAGAACCTGCGCTCCAGACTCCTTCACCCGCACTCCCAGAGCCCTGCAGTCACTCTTGATCCGCTCAGTGTCACACCTCGCAGTATCATTAGTGCCCACACGGATGAGTAGCATGGGGTAGTAGTCAGAGGGCCGGATAATCCTCGACAATGCCTCCGTAACATCTCGGATACGGGCCCCGGCAGACAGCGTACCTCCCGAGATGAAATGTCAGGGCGACAGATGGGCGCCTCCGTCCCCCTCAGAAGACAGTCTCCGACCACCACTACCCTATGTGGTGGGGCGTTGGGGTTCCCCCATCTCCTGTACCCCCGTAGTGGCATGAACAGACTCTGCCTGCCAGAAGCATTGAGGGAGTTTATTGCTTCTCCAAGATACAGCACAGCACAGATGCAATCTGGTTACAGGAACTGGGGCTAGGAGGCCTCAGGGCTCCCCCCTTGAGATGGGGGGTGGCTGGGCCCTACCATCCCAGTCCCTTACTTAGGCTGCTTCCTCCATGATACCAGACAGAAAACTGCCTCTCCTCCAGCCCTGCCCCCCAGCCAGGTGTTGGTCTCCGCCCTCCTTCCTTTGTCTCCCTCCCTGGGAGGCTGAGCCTGGGTGTCTGGGTTAATACACATTTGGGAGAGTCAGTGAGAATCTCCCATCACAGTGCAGGGGACCCCGGATCACAGAACAGACAGCACCCCCACTATGCCACAGCTGTCCCCCCTCCGAGAGCGAACTGAGTAGGGTAACTCCGCTTGTGACCTAGGGAAGTACGGGTCCCCTGCCCGGGAAAGCGCAGCGGTGACATTGGCTCTCCCCTTGACTTGGACCGGCTGCGGTGATGCCCTGCAGGAGCCGGCTCCCCCCTGTCCGGGTGCTGCACAGGTCCGGGGGGACCGTCACGGGTCCGCCTTCAGTGGCTCTACCAGCCCTTCCACTGCTCTTGATCTCTGGCCAGGGTCTCTCTGGCCGGGCTCACGAGCTCAGCGAGCCTTTCCCGGAAAGCCAGGACGTCTTCCACCCCCGACGCTCCATCCGGGGAGGTCTTCCCCTCTATAACTCTCTCAGCAAGCCCAGGGTCCTTCCCCTTCTGCACCCTGGCTCAGTCGGGAGAGCCTGCAGACCCTCGGGTGCCTCCCGTGCAGACAGCAGATGGGGCAGGTACTTGTCCCAGTCCTGCGGGTGCCGGAGCATAAAGGCCTCAGCATCTGCTTCAGGGTCCCCATGAACCTCCCCACCAGCCCGCTGGGCAGGCGCCATCGTCGGGGTCCAGGTGAGCCGGGCCCCGTGCTTCTCCCATAAGCACCAGAGCAGGGCCGACATGAAGTGGGATCCTGGTCTGTGAGGACCTCCTTGGGAACCCACACCCTGCTGAAAAGGGCCAGCAGTGTGTCTGCCACCGTGTCTGAATCGCTAGAGGGCAGAGCCACGGCCTCGGGGCAGTTGGTAGCCATATCCACGCCTACCAGAGTGTATTTCTTCCCCGTCCGGGTCGCCTGGCCGACAGGCCCCACTATCTCTAATGCTGCCTTGCAGAACCACTCCTCTATATGGGGTAGAGGCCCCCAAGCAGCTTTCCTCCCATTTTGGGCCTTGCCGCCCCTCTGGCAGGAGTCGCAGGACCGGCAATATCGCTGCACGGCCGCAAATATCCCCGGCCAGTAGAAGTGTTGGAGCAGCCTCAGCCGTGTGCGCCGGATCCCCCGGTGGCTGGCAAAGGGGACGTCGCGGGCCAAATACAGCAGCTTGCGGCGATACTTTTTGGGGACTACCAGCTGCCGCTGGACCCTCCATGCCCTCACCTTCCTGGGGGGAAGCCATTCCCGGAACAGGAATCCCTGCTCCCACAGGAATCTCTCCTGGCCACCTCCCCCCAGGGGCTGAGCTGCACGGAGGCCAGCCTGGTCCCTCAGCCTCTGCAAGGAGGGGTCTGCCTGCACCTCAGCCTGGAATTCAGCCGCTGGGGCAGGGATCGGGAGAAGGGTGGAAATGCTGGGGGGTCCCAGTACCCCTGAGTCCCCGGGGAGGAATCTCTGACGGATTCTGCTTCCCTTGCAGCAGGAAGGCAGCCAGTGAGCGCACCAGGAGCTGAGGAGCCAGCAGCTGCGTCCCCTCCCCAACCCTCCGAATTGTATAGAATTGTATTTAAATTCTGATTAAACAACATTTGAAAAAACATTTGGATCAGGGTTGGGCAATAATTTTTAATGGGGGGGGGCATTTTGGCAAGTGGTCAAGAGCCACATTTTTACCAAGGGGTTTGGGGTCTGGGACGGGGTGGTTGGGTGCAGAAGGGAGCTTAGGGTAGGAGCCTGGGTGCAGGGAGGGGGGGTCTGATCTGGGCAGTGGATAGGGGTGCAGGGTCCAGGAGGGGGCATGGGTGCAGGAGAGGAGTCTGGCCTGAGGGAGGGGCTCTGGGGGGTGCAGGGTTTGGGAGGGAGGTGTGAGCTGGGTGAAGGGGAGCAGAGGGTTTGGGGAAGGTACGGGTGCCAGAGAGGATTCTGGCCTGGGGAGGAGTGTCGGAGGGTGCAGGGCAGGGAGGGAGCTGTGACCTGGGGAAAAGGGGGATGCAGGTTCAGGTGGTCGCCTGGGACAGGGAGTCGGGGAGGGGATGTGGGTGCCAGGGGCAGGCTCAGGCTGGGAGGCGCTTACCGAGGCAGCTGCGTATGGGGGAGCCCAACTGTCACCTGAGGGGACGGGGGAGCTCAATTTTCAACTGTGGGGAATGGAGGAAATAATGTGGAGTGGAGGGGAGCGAGATGGGGCGGGGCTGAATTGTTCCCGGAGGGGAGATCTCCCTCGCTGGCGGGGGACGGGGACATTTCCAGCAAAGCCCTCACATAAGAGGGGGACAGACGGGGAGGAGGGAGAGGATGGGGATGGGCAGAGGGCAGGGCAGGTAGAAATGGGGAGGGAAGGAGAATGGAAGGGGAGGAGATGGAGGAGAACAGGGGATGGGAACAGCGGGGATGAGGAGCAGGACAGAAGTAGGGCAGTGGTGATGATGGCTGGGCGATGAGAGCCCAGTCAGGGCCCAGGGGAGCTGCCCTTTCTGTCCCCAGGTGTCTGGGGGTCTCCCCCACACTCACATAACCCTGCTCCTCAGAGAATCTTTAATGTTTTTTTTCCAGCTCCCCACTTTTAGGGGCAGGGACGTGCTGTCAGGAAGGGGCGATACCTCAAGTCTCATCGGAAACACAGAGACACCCCCCACCACATGACAGAGGCCAGGGCAAGCTTTAGGGAGCCCTACAGCAGAAACCTCTTTGCTCTCCCCCCAACCCAACTTCAGAGGAGGCGACCTCCCCTCCCCCTGGGGCTGCAGGGCACGTCCCAGAGCAGCGGCTCTCAAGCTTTTTGGCCCGCGAACCACCTGGCTCAACGTAAACCTTTGCGCAGAGCACCAGTTGCTAGTGGAAACGCACCGTTCATTGCGTCATCACGCCTGCGCCATTTTGCTAGTGCTGGAGCTCGGGTGACTGGTTTAATGTGAATGATTAAACAGATTTGGCGCTTTAACTTTCTCATGTGAGTTTATCAAACTTCATTTTAAATAACGTAAAATATGAATTTCTGTCTAACACAAAGGGGGGTTCAAAGTTTTCTTTATTTAAGGCAGGGATGAGGAACCGTTTTGTCTCCAGGGCCACTGACCCCCAGAAAAATCAGTTGGGGACCACACATGAGAAAAGAGAAATACAAAAACGCCTCTTCCAAAATCCCCATGCCTCACTGAGGTGGCCCCCAACTGAGACACCTCACTCCTCTGGCGCTCCAGCCCCACTGGGGTGAGGGGAAGGGACAGGGAGGACTGAGGTTCGGGGATCCCTCATTTGTGGCCCCCCCTCAGATTGTAGAGGGACCCGCAAATGCCACTAACCCTGGAACCCAGAAGAGTTAATCTGGCCTGGGGATGGAGTGCCAGGGGAGTGAGATGTCTCTGTTGGGGCCACATTAGTGAAGCTTGGGGGGGTTGGAGGGATTTTTTTTGCATCTCACTTGTGTGGCCCTGACTGATGTTTCTGTGGCCCCTGCCCCCTGACTCAAAACAGCTTCCCGGCCCCTCTCACAAACACAGACAAGGCTGAAACATTTTGTTTGACAGAATATTTTATTGAGAAATGAAGCCTGGCCAACTAGGGCCAAGTCCCCATGTGGCTGCAGCATCATAACACTCCTGCACCCTCTCCCACCCAAAACCTGAGCCTATCATGCAGTGGAACCCCTGACCTGAGCCTCTCACATCCCCAAACTCCTGCACCCCACATAGAATCACAGAACCATAGAGCTGGAAGGGACCTTAGAAGGGCATCGAGGCCAGCCCCTGCCCAAGGCAGGACCAATCCCAACTAAATCAACCCAGCCAGGGCTTTGTGCCGAGACTTAAACACCTCTAGGGATGGAGACTCCACTACTTCCCTAGGAACCCATCCCAGTGCTTCCCCACCCTCCTAGGGAAATAGTTTTTCCTAACATCCAACCTGGACCTCTCCCGCCGCAACTTGAGACCATTGCTCCTTGTTCTGCATCCGTCCTCAGTATTTTGCCACAACACTCCTGCACCATCCACACACCACAAATCTGTGTCCCGAGCCCATCAAACTCCCAACCTCCCTGCCCTGAGCCCCTCACACACTCCAACGCAAACTCCTGCTGCACCCTCACAGCCACAAGGCTGCGGCTTGCTCTACCACAGCCAGATCCAGGCTTCCCTGCAGAGCCCCCTGCCGGCCAGCAGGACCAGGAAAAAACCCGCAAATACACTGCAACAACCGCAAATGGAATGCAGTTTTCAGTAACCACACACACGCGAGCGTAGCTCTGTGCTCTTCCTGTGTGTAAATCACGGGGCACATGTGTGTCTGCTACTGCCCGTGTCTCACTGCATGTGTGTCTGTTACGGGATATCATAGTATCATCGAATCCTAGAACGCGGAAAGGGACCCATGGCAGGGCCAAGCACTTCTAGCCCTTCCTGACACGCGTCTGTCCAACCTGCTCTTAAATATCCCCAGGGATGGAGATTCCACAACCCCCCTCGGCAACTTAGTCCAGTGTTAAACTGCCCTGACAGGTAGGAACTTTTTCCTAATGTCCAACCTAAACCTCCCTTGCTGCAGTTTAAGCCCCTTGCTTCTTGTCCTTGTGTCCTCGGAGGCGAGTCTGTCACTGTGTGTATCACAGTGTGCGTGTGTCTGTCACTGCCCATGTTTATTATGTTACTGAGTGTCTGTCACAGTGTGTATCACTTTGGGTGTCACTATGTATGTGTCCTTCTCTGCGTGCATGTCACTGTGTGTGTCCGTCTCTGCGTGCATGTCACTGTGTGTCTGTCTTTGCATGCATGTCACTGTGTGTGTCCATCTTTGCCTGCGTGTCAATGTGTGTATCTGTCTCTACATGCGTATGTGTGTGTGTGTGTGTCTGTCTCTACATGCGTCACTGTGTGTTTCCGTTTTTGCCTGCGTGTCACTGTGGGGGATGGATGGGGGGGCCAGGAGCGTGTCTGGGAGAGGGGAGTTCGGACCTGTCCCATGGACTCCATGCAGGACCCATGTGCCCCATTCCTGCTCTGGCTTCATTCACTGGCTCAAGCTCATTGGGGAGGGGCTGCGGCTGGGGCCTGGGGATTAGGGTCACTGGCCCAGGCTGTGTGTGCGGGGTGGTGGATCAGGGCTGTGTGTTCCAGGGTCACTGGTTTGGCTGGGAGGGGCTCTAGTTGGGGCTGCTCAGGTTCCCATGGAGAGACAAGCTGCAGGATGTGGAGGCAGTACCCACAGCAGCGGGAGGGGTCTCAGAAGTAACGGCCTCACAAGGGTCTGGTGGAGCGCCCAGCCCGTACAGTTCGGCCCTGAGGCCTAGTCCAGGCTCTGGGAGGATGGGGTAGGGGCCCGGGCCCTCCTGTCCACCGGGCCCCAGCCCAGGGCCCTATCAGTGGAGGGTGGTTCCCGCCACTGGCTCGGCGGGAGTTCTCCCGAAGGCGCAGAGCCCGCCAGGGCTTTTCCTGCCCCAGGTCGCTTCCTACCCCAGCCCTCTGGCGGCGGAGATCCCGCCCGCAGGCGCTGGGCTGGCGGCGGCAATGACGTTGGAAGGCCCGACGTCTGGAGCAGCAGCGACAGGGGCATCAACAGCGGCTGGGCGGGCTGCCCACCGTAGTCGGCGTTGCGGTCGAGCAATCCAGTTTGCTCCTCCCTTGGTCAGTGTGGGGCTGGACCGCCCGTCACAGCGTCACACAAAGGTGCCCCAGGCCAGAGGACTCTCCACACTCAGCTGTGTCTACAGGGATTGCCTCTCCAGTGCCGTGATGCAGCTGCATCTGGGGTGGGGCAGAGGGGTTGTTTGCCTCAAGTTTCAGTGTCCTTCAATCTGTGTTTGCAAGGGGATGGCTGGCCCCATGGAGCTCAGAGTCATCAATGCCAAGGCCTGCAGGGACCCCCGAGTCCCTCCTGTCTGGCCCACTCGAGTGCCCAGGCCTGAGAGCCCCACAGTGTGCCCTGGCCCCAGCCCCTCTTTCCTGGCCCCACTAGAGCGGATGGTGCTGTGCAGACTGCCCGAGATGGAAATCCCCCGGTATCCTTAGACCAGATGTTCTGTGTTCCCCAAACATCTGTCCTTCTTCCCAGCCTGCATCTTTCCGGTGTCAGCTCCAGCCAGCGGGTCCAGCTCTGCCTTTTCCAGGGAGTGCACGGAGCCCCCGACAACGTTCTCTCTCATTTTCCCATCCACGTACATAATCATTTTTGTTCTGTGCACCAAGGCATGTGCGGATGTGCACCACCAGTAACACATGCTGCCTCCTGTGGGTGCTCTGCTGATCAGCTGAGTGGCACCTGAATCTCGCCTGAGTGGCTGCCCATGCGCACAGCTTACAGGGCACACTGGCCCCTGACTCTCTGCAATCTGCTCTCCGGGTAGGTACCCAATCAGGGCTCCTCTGGGCAGAGACACTGAGTCCACAGAGCTCCTTCAGCCTCCACCTGCCCAGCAGGTTCCTAGCCCCAGAGTGCTTCTTGTACCCCTCTCTGGCCCCTCCCTGCTATGCCCGTGGCAGTGCGGACGCCCGAGCTGGGCCACGACTAGGCTCACTCACGCCCCGCACAGAGGTGATTCCCCCTTCCCTGCCGACCCTGCCCATGCCGGGAGTCCCAGAACGCAGGCTGGCCTGACGGAGGGCAGCAGTGCGGGGGGAGGGCAGGAGTGGGGCACAGGAGGAACTGGGGGTTTCACACCTTCCCCCGCCGGCCAGGGCGTGACAGCAGAGAGCGGGGGGAGGCCAGGCCAGGCTGCTCCCACCCCGGGTGCGGAAAGGAGAAGAGTCCCGGTCACCACTGACACGACAGCTTCACTTCTGCCTCAGCCCCCCGGCGCAGACTCCGCACAGCATCCCCCGCCCCACGGCTCCCCCATGGCGTCCGGGCTCTGGCTGTGGGTGCTTGGCGAGTGCGTGCGCCTTCACAGGGCTGGGGAGTGCGTGTGTGTCCGTCCCTGTGTTTGTGTAGGTGTTGTGTGTACGCTGTGTGCGTGCATCTCCGTGTGTGTGAATGCATGCTTGTGCCCTGTGTGTGCATTTGTGCACATCCCTGTGTGTCCACGTGTCTCTGAGTGTGTTCCTGTGTATATTTGTGTGTGCTTGTGTGGCCGAGTGTGTGTTTGTGTATGTTGGTGTTTCCCTGTATGTATGTGTACACTGTGTTTGTATTTTTGTGTGTCCTTGCATGTGTGTGTGCGTCTGTGTGTGCACTGTGTGTGTGTGCATGTCCTTGTATGTGCATGTGAGTGAACATCTCTGAATCTTTCCGTGTCTCTGCAGGGATGTTTATGTTTGTGTCCCTGCGTGTGTGCTCCACCTGTAGGAGTAGTTAGAGAGGGGGTTGTTTGGAGACAGGGTGGGGAGGTGGTGGAACCTCACTCCCTAGAGGTTTTTAAGTCTCTGCTTGACAAAGCCCTGGCTGGGTTCATTTAGTTTGGATTGGTCCTGCCTTGGGCAGGGAGCTGGACTCGATGACTCCTGAGGTCTCTTCTAGCCCTGGGATTCTATGATTCTGTGACAGGAGGTGTAATGGGGATAGATAGATAGGTGAGGTGTATGGGGATAGATAGATAGACAGACAGACAGACAGGCAGATGGGGTGCACAGGGACAGACAGATAACTAGATAGATATTGGCAGTGTGTTGGCGCCCCCAGGATCAGCGAAACGAGGTGGCTGGGGTGGTGACTCTCACTTGTCAGCACTGGCAGGCGGGCGGACGGCGGGCGAGGGAGACGAGCCACGCTGACACAGAGCTCTCCGGCAGGCTGGGAAATGGATTCCCAGCCCCACAGCTAAACCCAGGGCGATGCAGACGGGTTACCCCAGCGTTAGCCCAGATTGCCAGGAACCAGCCGAGGGGACATGGCCTGTTAACAGTCACAGGGCCAAAAGCCATGACGCCAGCATCCCTAGATGCTAGAACTCCTGCGGCCTTCCTACCCTCCCAGGTTTATGGCTTATTCCTGCAACCTGCAGCCTAGGGGCCCTGCCTTTGTCCTGCCGGCCTTATGGGCCACTTCTCCCACAGAGCCCTTGCAAGCTGGGTTAGCTCCGGCCACACAGTCTGCTGCCCCTGCGGTTAGCCATGCGGCTGGGCCCTTTCCCAGCTTGGCTCTCTCCCTGCACAAGCTGGGCCAATACGAGATCCCCCGGCCCTGTCCCTGAGAGGTCTAATGGCTGGGCTGGCTCCGCGCCTGTGGGTAGGGTTGCCAGTGTCTGGTACTGAACCGGACAGTCCGGTAGTTGGACTTTGTGTCTGGTAAACAAATAGAGAAAATACTGGATGTATAAGTGTCCGGTATTTTCCAATTAAGGGAGTTTTTCTGCTTTTCTCTGCGCCCCGACGGAAGAGGTACATGGAACAGGTAAATAAACCTGACAACCAGTTGAGAACAGGTGCCTGCATTTAGCCAGCTCAGGTGGGCCGGGGTTTGATTGGAGCGGGATCTGGTAGCGCCACCTCTCTGGTTTCCATTCCAGGCTCTGCCACAGGCTTGCTGCCTGACCTCGCTTTAAAAATTTTGGTAAAATATTGTAGAAAAACTTCAATAAGATTTTGTTTTCATACACAACTTTTTGTATGCATTCTGTTGCCCTCTGCTGGATGGCATTAGAACTGCATGTGTGTGTCATAGTTCCTATACAACTAACAGCTAATAGGTAGTGTCCAGTAGTTTCAGACTTGGGGCATTTGGAAAAGGAGGGGGAGCGATGTGTGTGGGGGGTGTATTGTTGATGAGCTCTACATGAGCAAAGCGGACAGGAGCTGCAGACAGGGCAGTTTGAGAGGGAGGTTGACAGAGGGAGGCCTACGATGGTCAGGAAGACCCGCAACACCTGTGCCAGCACTGCTTCTGTCTCCTCCACCTGCGCCTGAAGCCAGACAGAGCGCCTGCGCATGGATGCCTCTACCCAGATCCTGGTGTGGTTTTGCAGGGACTGTGGATTGCAATTCCCACTTCTTGATATCCAGGCTGGGGAGATCATCCAGTGCGAAAGGTGCCTGCTGGTGGAATCTCTCAAGCAGCAGGTGGTAGAGCTACAGGAGGAGGTGGCTAGGTTGAGGAGCACCCGCATCCATGAGAAATTCCTGGACCATGTTCCTGAGTAGACAGCTGAGGTAGCTGTCCCGGTACACAGGATTGTGGACACACCACTGGTGGAGGAGGAGAGGCTCAGGTGGACAGTGGCTAGCTGGTTACTTCTGGCAGCAGGCACTGCTCCACCCCTGCTCGAACCCTGCCTCCGTGGTACTAGGAAACCGTTATGCTCTTCTTTATACAGGAGATAAGCAATCACCCCTACGCCGGAGGACGAGAAGCCCCGTACCCCCAAGGCTGGGAGGTCTGCTGCCACCACTGCGAATAAGAAACGCAGGCTGTGGCGTAGTGGGGGTGCTGTCTGCTCTGTGACCCGGGGTTCCCCTGCGCTGTGATGGGAGATTCTCACTGACTCTCCCAAATGTGAATTAACCCAAACACCCAGGCTCAGCCTCCCAGGGAGGGAGACAAAGGAAGGAGGGCGGAGACCAACACCTGGCTGGGAGGCAGGGCTGGAGGAGAGGCAGTTTTCTGTCTGGTATCATGGAGGAAGCAAGCTCATAAGAGCTAAGTAAGGCTGGATGATGGTGGAAGCCAAGGCCCTGAGGCCTCTGGAGGGAGATCTCCAGTCTAGCCCCAGTTCCTGTAACCAGATTTCATCTGTAACATGCTATATCTTGGAGAAGCAACAAACTCCTCAATGCTTCTGGCAGGTGGAGTCTGTTCCACGCCCTACGGGGTACAGGAGATGGAGGAACCCCAACGCCGCGCTGATCGCACACTGTACCGTGGACTTCCAGGGATGTGACAAGCCCAGCAGAGAGACAAGGCCGAGAGCAAGGGCCCTTAGAGCCAGGCTCCGAGAGGGCGGAGCACTGGAGCCCGCCGAGAGACGGGACAGCTTCCCAGGGGAAGCCCTGCAAGCCGTAGTCCGTAGGGCAGGGCCAGCCCAGCAGAGCTGCGGCGGCTGGAGATCCAGCTGCGGATGAAGGAATTGGAAGTAGAGGACCGAGAGAAGGAGCGCCAAGATCGAGAAAGGGACCGCCAGGACCGAGAGAGGCAGCGACAGCATGAGTTGGCCACGGCAGAGCGGAGAAGCGCTAGGGCCCCGGCTGCTCTGAATGGGGAGGGGCCCAATGGTCCGGGGCTGCCAGACACTTGGAGAAGCTCGTGGTGGCCCAACTGAAGGACACGGGCGACATAGACGGGTTCCTCAGCTCCTTTGAGAGGGCCTGTGGACTGCAACGGGTCCCCCCAGCTGACTGGTTACAGGAGCTCATCCCCGCCCTGAACCAGGAGGCTGCCGGGGTGCTCAATCAGCTGGAGGGCCAACAGCCAGGGGATTACAACCGAGTCAAGGAGGCCCTGCTGCACAAGTTCGGGCTGACCCCCGAGATGTACAGGAAGAAGTTCCGGGGGGTGCAGAAGGGGCCACAAGAGACCTATGTGGATATGGCCTCCCACCTGGTGCAATACTGCCGCAAGTGGGTGTCTGGGGTCGGAGCCCAGACCGCAGAGGACCTGCTCAACCTGATCATGATGGAGCAGTTCTGTGAAGCATGCGCACCCACCCTGAGGCTGTGGCTCAAAGACCGATGACCAGAGAACCCCCAGGAGGCTGGGAGGCTGGCGGAAGAGTTCACAGAGAGCCGGTCCGGGGGTGAACGGGAGTCCCGGAGAGAAAGGGAATCGCGCAGAGACCGGATCTCGGCTGAGCGATGGAGAGAGTCACCTACGAGGCGAGCCCAAGAGACAAGGACCAGTCATCTGCACCCCAGAGAACCAGCCAGGGCCAGGGCAGAGCCGGCCCAAAAGGGCCCGCAGGACCTAACTTGCCATCGCTGCGGGCAAAAAGGCCACAAGAGGGCTCAGTGCACCAGGCACCAAGACCTGGGATTTCCCAGCGTTAACTGGCTGGGGCTGGGGCCAGCAGGCAAACCTCAGCACAGCGTGTGTGGAAGGATGCTCAGTGCACCTCCTGGGGGTCCGACCCTCGGGAGGTGGATTTCTTCGTGGGTGGGGCAGCACGGCCCCTGAGCGAGTGCCTCGTGCCCCTGCAGGTGGATGGCAGGAGGTGAGGGGCTACTGGGACACGGGGCGGAGGTGGCGCTGGCCCGGCCGAGGTAGTAGCCCCAGACCACATGGTACCTAACACTCAGCTGACCCTGAGGGGCATAGACGGGACCCTGTTTAAAGTGCCCATAGCCCAGGTGCATCTGAAATGGGGGGCCAAGGAGGGCCCCAAGGAAGTGGGGGTGCACTGGCACTTGCCCATGGAGGTGCTGATGGGGGGTGACCTAGAGGAGTGGCCAGAGGGACCCCACAGGACCCTGGTCACTGCCCATAGCCAGAGCCAGCGAGGGGCTGGCGACCTTGACCCAGAGGAGGGCCCCCTGCAGGGGGCTCAGGGTCCCATCCCAGTGGACACGGGGTCCAGCCAGGCTGGGACTCCGGACCTAGGCAAAGGTGGGGAACAGGTCCCGATCCCTGCCCCAGCGGCTGAATTCCAGGCTGAGGTGCAGGCAGACCCCTCCTTGCAGAGGCTGAGGGACCAGGCTGGCCTCCGTGCAGCTCAGCCCCTGGGGGGAGGTGGCCAGGAGAGATTCCTGTGGGAGCGGGGATTCCTGTTCCGGGAATGGCTTCCCCAGGAAGGTGAGGGCATGGAGGGTCCAGCGGCAGCTGGTAGTCCCAAAATGTATCGCCTCAAGCTGCTGTATTTGGCCCACGACGTCCCCTTTGCGGGCCACCGGGGAATTCGGCGCACACGGCTGAGGCTGCTCCAACACTTCTACTGGCCTGGGATATTTGCGGCCGTGCAGCGATATGATTGCCGGTCCTGCGACTCCTGCCAGAGGGGCGGCAAGGCCCAAGATGGGAGGAAAGCTGCTTGGGGGCCCCTACCCCATATAGAGGAGCGGTTCTGCAAGGCAGCATTAGAGATAGTGGGGCCTGTCGGCCAGGCGACCCGGACGGGGAAGAAATACATCCTGGTAGGTGTGGATATGGCTACCAACTGCCCCGAGGCCGTGGCTCTGCCCTCTAGCGAGGCAGACACGGTGGCAGACACACTGCTGGCCCTTTTCAGCAGGGTGGGGTTCCCCAAGGAGGTCCTCACGGACCAGGGATCCCACTTCATGTCGGCCCTGCTCTGGTGCTTATGGGAGAAGCACGGGGCCCGGCTCACCTGGACCCCGACGTATGGCGCCCGGCCCAGCGGACTGGTGTGGAGGTTCATGGGGACCCTGAAGCAGATGCTGGAGGCCTTTATGCTCCGGCACCCGCAGGACTGGGACAAGTACCTGCCCCATCTGCTGTCTGCACGGGGAGGCACCCCAAGGGTCTGCCAGGCTCTCCCGGACCGAGCCGGGGTGCAGAAGGGGGAAGGACCCCCTGGGCTTCCTGAGAGAGTTATAAGAGGGGAAGACCTCCCCGGATGGAGCGTTGGGGGTGGAAGACATCCTGGCTTTCCGGGAAAGGCTCGCTGAACTCGTGAGCCCGGCCAGAGAGACCCTGGCCAGAGATCAAGGGCAGTGGAAGGGCTGGTACAGCCACGAAGGCGGCCCCGTGCCAGTCCCCCCGGAGCTGTGCAGCAACCGGACAGGGCTGGAGGAGAGGCAGTTTTCTTTCTGGTATCATGGAGGAAGCAGCCTAAGTAAGGGGCTGGGATGGTAGGGCCCAGCCACCCCCCATCTCAAGGGGGGAGCCCTGAGGCCTCCTAGCCCCAGTTCCTGTATCAGATTGCATCTGTGCTGTGCTGTATCTTGGAGAAGCAATAAACTCCCACAATCTTTCTGGCAGGCAGAGTCTGTTCATGCCACTACGGGGGTACAGGAGATGGGGGAACCCCAAAGCGCCACCACATAGGGTAGTGGTGGTCAGAGACTGTCTTCTGAGGGGGACGGAGCTGCCCATATGTCACCCTGACATTTCATCTCGGGAGGTACGCTGTCTGCCGGGGCCCGTATCCGAGATGTTACGGAGGCATTGTCGAGATTATCCGGCCCTCTGACTACTACCCCATGCTACTCATCCGTGTGGGCACTAATGATACTGCGAGGTGTGACACTGAGCGGATCAAGAGTGACTGCAGGGCTCTGGGAGTACGGGTGAAGGAGTTTGGAGCGCAGGTGCTATTCTCTTCTATCCTTCCTGTCCAAGGTAGGGGCCCGGGCAGAGACAGGTGCATCCTGGAGGTGAATGCCTGGCTGCGAAGATGGTGTCGCCAGGAGGGCTTTGGCTTCCTCGACCATGGCATGCTATTCCAGGAAGGACTGCTAAGCAGGGATGGCGTCCACCTTTCGAGGAGGGGGAAGACCCTATTTGGACACAGAATGGCTAACCTAGTGAGGAGGGCTTTAAACTAGGTTTGAGGGGACAGGTGAGCAAAGCCCACAGGTAAGTGGAGAACATGGAGACCTGGGAGATGGGTCGGAAATGGGAGGAGCGTGGGCTGGCAGAAAGAAAGGAGGGTCAGGGCAAAACTGGGAGGCAAGGTCAATTCAGGATCTTAGATGCCTATATACAAATGCAGAAGTATGGGAAATAAGTAGGAAGAACTGGAAGTGCTATTAAATAAGTACAATTATGACATTGTTGGCATCACAGAAACTTGGTGGGATAATACACATGATTGGAATGTTTGTATGGAAGGGTACAGCTTGCTCAGGAAGGATAGACAGGGAAAAAAGGGAGGAGGTGTTGCCTTATACGTTCAAAATGAACACACTTGCAGTGAGGTGGAGATGGACATAGGAGACGGAAGTGTTGAGAGTCTCTGGGTTAGGCTAAAAGGGATTAAAAACAAAGGTGTTGTCCTGCTAGGAGTCTACTACAGGCCACCTACCCAGGTGGAAGAAGTGGATGAGGCTTTTTTTAAACAACTAACAAAATCATCCAAAGCCCAAGGTTTGGTGGTGATGGGGGACTTCCACTCTCCAGATGTATGTTGGGAAAATAACACTGCGGGGCACAGACTATCCAATAAGTCCTTGGACTGCATTGGAGACAACTTTTTCTTTCAGAAGGTTAAAAAAGCGACCAGGGGGGAAGCTGTTTTAGATTTGATCCTAACAAATAGGGAGGAACTGGTTGAGAATTTGAAAGTGGAAGGCAGCTTGGGTGAAAGTGATCATGAAATCATAGAGTTCACAATTCTAAGGAAGGGTAGAAGGGAGAACAGCAAAATAGAAGCAATGGATTTCAGGAAAGCAGATTTTGGTAAGCTCAGAGAGCTGATAGGTAAGGTCCCATGGGAATCGAGACTGAGGGGAAAAACAACTGAGGAGAGTTGGCAGTTTTTCAAAGGGTCATTGTTAAGGGCCCAAAGCAAGCTATTCCGATGTGTCGGAAAGATAGAAAATATGGCAAAAGACCGCCTTGGCTTAACCACGAGATCTTGCAAAACTAAAAAAGGAGTCATATAAAAAATGGAAAGTAGGACAAATTACAAAGGATGGATATAGGCAAACAGCACAGGAATGCAGGGGCAAGATTAGAAAGGCAAAGGCACAGAATGGGCTCAAACTAGCTACGGGAATAAGGAAACAAGAAGACTTTTTAGAAATACATTAGAAGCAAAGGAAGACCAAGGAGAGAGGTAGGCCCACTGGTCAGTGAGGAGGAGAAACAGTAACAGGAAACTTGGAAATGGCAGAGATGCTCAATGACTTCTTTGTTTCGGTCTTCACCGAGAAGTCTGTAGGAATGCCTAACATAGTGAATGCTAGTGGGAAGGGGGTAGTTTTAGAAGGTAAAATAAAAAAAGAACAAGTTAAAAATCACCTAGAAAAGTTAGATAGATGCCTGCAAGTCACCAGGGCCTGACAAAATGCATCCTAGAATACTCAAGGAGCTGATAGAGGAGGTATCTGAGCCTCTAGCTATCATCTTTGGAAAATCATGGGAGACAGGAGAGATTCCAGAGGACTGGAAAAGGGCAAATATAGTACCCATCTATAAAAAGGGAAATAAGAACAGTCCAGGAAACTGTAGACCAGTTAGTTTAACTTCTGTGCCAGGGAAGATAATGGAGCAAGTAATTAAGGAAATCATCTGTAAACACTTGGAAAGTGGCAAGGTGATAGGGAACAGCCAGCATGGATTTGTAAAGAACAAATCATGTCAAACCAATCTGATAGCTTTCTTTAATAGGATAACGAGTCTTGTGGATAAGGGAGAAGCGGTGGATGTGGTATACCTAGACTTTAGTAAGACGTTTGATACGGTCTCGCATGATATTCTTATCAATAAACTAGGTAACTACAACTTAAATGGGGCTACTACAAGGAGGGCGCATAACTGGCTGGATACCCCTACTCAGAGAGTAGCTATTAATGGTTCACAATCCTGCTGGAAAGGCATAACAAGTGGGGTTCAGCAGGGGTCTGTTTTGGGACCGGCTCTGTTCAATATCTTCATCAACGATTTAGATATTAGTATAGAAAGTACGCTTATTAAGTCTGCAGATGATACCAAGCTGGGAGGGGTTGCGACTAATCTGGAGGATAGGGTCATAATTCAAAATGACCTGGACAAATTGGAGAAATGGTCTGAGGTAAATAGGATGAAGTTTAATAAAGACAAATGCAAAGTGCTCCACTTAGGAAGGAACAATCAGTTTCATACATACAGAATGGGAAGCGACGGTCTGGGAAGGAATCCGGCAGAAAGGGATCTAGGGGTTATAGTGGACCACAAGTTGAATATGAGTCAGCAGTGTGATGCTGTTGCAAAGAAAGCAAACATGATTCTGGGATGCATGTGCTGTGAGCAAGACACGAGAAGTCATTCGTCCCCTCTACTCTGCACTGGTTAGGCCTCAATTGGAGTATTGTGTCCAGTTGTGGGCACCGCTTTTCAAGAAAGATGGGGAGAAATTGGAGAGGGTCCAGAGAAGAGCAACGAGAATGATTAAAGGTCTAGAGAACATGACCTATGAGGGAAGGCTGCAGGAAATGGGTTTGTTTAGTTTAGAAAAGAGAAGATTGAGGGGACATGATAGCAGTTTTCAGATATCTAAAAGGGTATCATAAGGAGGAGGAGAAAATGTGTTCATCTTGGCCTCTGAGGATAGAACAAGAAGCAATGGGCTTAAACTGTAGCAAGGGAGGTTTAGGTTGGACATTAGGAAAAAGTTCCTAACTGTCAGGGTAGTCAAACACTGGAATAAATTGCCCAGGGAGGTTGTGGAATCTCCATCTGTGGAGATATTCAAGAGTAGGTTAGATAAATGTCTATCAGGGATGGTCTAGACAGTATTTGGTCCTGCCATGAGGGCAGGGGACTGGACTCGATGACCTCTCAAGGTCCCTTCCAGTCCTAGTATTCTATGATTCTATAGTCACCATCCTGGAGCCAGCCCCGTCTGCCCCTTTGTTCTCCTTCCTGGTCGAAGGTCTTGTCTGCCGCCCCTTGGTCCTCAGGACACAAACTCAGGAGAGGAGAGACGCATTCACCTCCACAGTGAGTCATGTCCAACCTTCCCCTTCCTCAGCCAAGCAGTGTTGCAGTGCCCAGGGAAACTGAGGCACACACACACAGAGTTATTACAGAACAGCACAGGACAATAGAATCACATACAGCACCACAAGTCAAACAGAGTGAACACAGACCCCGCACAGACGTCACAACTTCCCTGCAGGCATCACAGGTGGACATGGCAAGAATCTGCACTGAGCCCAAGACTGGGAACCACGTTTCCTGGAGGGAGGGGGGATCTAGAAAGTTCTCAGGGGTGCAGGTGGGGGAAACAGGCCTACACTGTGAAATGTTAGAATGGGCTAAATCATCCTGCATTGGGAGGGGCAGGGACAGGGGCCTCCAGAGGCCCCCAAACAGTGGACACAAACCTCCACCCCTGGTCCCTGTCCTGCTGTGGCTCAGGCCAACTGCAGCCACGGCACCTCTACCTGACCTGAACCTAGCCCAGGACTAGACCTGCCAGGGCTGCGGCTCCCCTATCCACTTTGAACCCAGCCACGGACAGTATTGCCAGACCTACCACATTCCCCCGTCACTGAGGTACCTCCCTCCCCAGCCCACAACCAGATCTGCTGCAGCACCCTTTCCCTGGCCTGTACCCGGCTCCTGCCCAGAGCTGCTGGGACGGGGGCAGGCCTATCCTGTGGCCACAGTAAGCCAGCCCTTGTGGCCATCCACTCCCACTGGCAGTTCACACTAATTCGCGGTGAGGGTGTCCACAGCCACACGAGGATTTGCACGGAGACAACAGATGGGAACAAACCCCCTTGAGTTCCTTCAGTGACACTGTGTGTGCAGAGGAGCCTCGGCTTGGCTGTGTCTCGACACGTTTCTAACCACCTGCCTGGGACCAGCTGGGCTACACAGGCGCCCTGGGTTAAGGTCACGGGCAGCTGGTGATGAGGCCTGGAAATGGCAGCAGCCCCTCAGTCAGCAAGAACCCATGAGCGGCAGGGCGTTTTCACGGGCAGGCCAGCTTTGGGACTTTGCAGTCCAAGGGCCCAGCCCCACCCTTTCAACACACCCAGCTCAGCGCTGGAGGGAACATTTTAGGTTTAAACTTTGTGAAACTTCAGAGACAGAAGAGAAAGAAACAACCCGACCCATCCCCGCCTCCCTCCCCCCCACGCATTCCAGCAGCCCCAGGGTGCGTCTACATGGCAGGGTTTTTCTGGAAAAACTTACGTCCACACTGCAATTGCGTTCTTGAGACAGAAAGTGGAAAGAACGGAGGGGTTTTTCTGACAGCAGTAAACCTCTTTCTACAAGGAAGACGCCTTTTTCAGAAAAAGACGTGTGTGGACAAGGAAGGGGGAGTTTTTTGAAAGAAGAGGCCTCCAGGCCACAGTAATCCCAACTGAAATGGGGGAAAGTTATTGAGAAAGAAAATTTCTCCTGCCATATAACACAGTTTAAGAAACTACCCTAGTGCAAAAACAGATTGGCAGAAAATATGCAAATGAGATTGTGGCTCATGGAAATGAGTCCCTCGTCAGTATATTTTTTGCAGAGAAAACTCATAGTGCAGACGTAGCCAGAGTGCATGTGTCTGTCTTTATAAAGCAGATGCTCACTGCTGCTCTACTGTATTCTCAATACACACAGTGCACCCCTGGAAAAGATCCCGTGTGCTTCTTATAAGCAGAACAAGTTTCATCAGCTGACACCCTGGCTCCCTCTGTGCTGTTGGTTTGTATTGTGGGAACAGCTCAGTCCCACTTCTCTCCCCACGTGTTTCTGCACCTTTCGTCCTTTGATAGACGTCCCTCAGATACCTTGGTAGCTGCCTCGTCTCTAAGCTGGGCAGCCTGATGCTTTTAGTTGCTCCTCATATGGACCCATTGCATGGTCTTTGTTATCCCTGGCCCCTGGCTCTGAATGTTTTCCAGTTCCTCCAGGGCCCTTTACTCGAAGTCACCAGCCTCTAGATCCTGAAGAGCCCATGCTCAGAGGGTCACTAATATGGCCCTTCCTGATCGAGGGTCTCGTATCCAGCCCTGGATTGGAACTCAACAGACCTGGGTCTACCACTTTCCAGAGAGGTGACTTTGGGCAAGACACGCCCCTTTCCGTGTCTCAGTTTCCCCATCTGCAGAATGAGGATAATGAACCTTCTCTCCTTTGGACAGTAGGTTGGCGCTGATGATGAGACAAGCTAGAGGCACTTTGCCAATGTATCAACTGTCGTTAATGTGGGGAAGGAAAAGACTCCCAGGGAGTCGGTCCTACCCGTGCGGAAGAGTTTCTAGCAGGAGCTGATTCCAGATCACGACCTACATTACAGTCTAGGAAGAGAAGGGTGCTTTATAGTGTCCACGCTAGGGCTTAGACCAGTCCTGTTAACAATCCGCCCCCTTGTTACAGTGGCCTAAAGTCTCAGGTGTTGGTGGAGGGGCAACTTTTATTAATCCACGAATGGGCTTGTCTGGCCTTACACTCTGCTAAGGACTGACAAGCTGGGTGGGGCCGAGGGAGCAGCCCCTGGGGCGTTACTGCCCAGCCCGCTTGGCCCCAGACCCAGCTGCCATTCAGTGGGGCTCCAGGAACCCCTCAAACATGCAGAGGGCCGGCCAGGGCCAGGACACCAGCCTTGCAGGGAGGGTGGGTGTAGCACTGACATCACAAAGGCCTGTGGCAGGACCTCAGCCTATTGGGGGACAGGGATGACCTCACAGACAGACCCTGACAACAGCCAATCAGGACAGAGGCACAAGGGCGGGGCAAGCTCGGAGATTCCCGCGGTTTGGCAGCAGGGCGGCCCCTTCCCAGGGTCTCTGCGGGGGACCAGATGGAGGTGGGACCGAGGGGCGAGGGCGGGAGGAGCCTCGTCAGCGTTTTCTCCTTCCCTGCGGCCGGTCGTGTCGGACCCGGTGAGACGGTCGGAGCCTCCGAGAGGTATGGAGCCTGCTCAGTTTGGTTCCCCTTTGCCCCCTCCCCTCCCTCTGTCTCGCCTTCTTCTGCGTCTTCCCCCCTTTCCCTGCCCCACCAAGCAGGGTGGGTGGGTGTTGGGGGTTCGGGGCGGTCGGAGGCCTCACTCAGAGCTGGGCTGGCAGAGCGCTGGGAGCCGGATGTGACCTGGCCCGTCCTTTTGGACATCTGTTGAGCCCTCTCCCCTCCCCCCGCTGCCTGAGTTCCCAGTCTCGCTGCGGGTTGGTGGAGTGGGTGGTTACTGACAGGGGAGACTCGCGGCCTTTTGTTCTCTTTAAAACTGTTCTGGGTGAGTCGTTATTAATGGTTCCCAGCCATGCTGGAAGGGCCTAACACGTGGGGCTCTGCAGGGTCTGTTCTGGGACGGTTCTGTTCAATCTTCATCAGTGATTTCGATATTGGCATAGAGAGGGCGCTTATTAAGTTTGCAGATGATACCAAGCTGGGAGGGGTGGCAAGCGCTTTGGAGGAAGGGTCAGAATTCAAAGTGATCTGGACAAACTGGAAAAATGGTCTGAGGTAAATAGGATGAAGTTTAATAAAGACAAATGCAAAGTGCTCCACTTCGGAAGGGACAATCCACTTCTCACACACAGAATGGGAAGGGACTCTCCAGGAAGGAGTCCTGCAGAAAGGGATCTAGGGCTCAGAGTGGACCACAAGCTAAATAGGAGTCAAAGTGTGACACTTGCAAAAAAGCAACCATGATTCTGGGAGGCACTAACAGGAGTGTGGTGAGCAAGACACGAGAAGTCATTCTTCCGCTCTCCTCTGCGCTGCTTGGGCCTCACTTGGAGTCTTGTCTCCAGTTCTGGGCACCATGTTTCAGGAATGAATTGGAGAAATTGGAGAAGGCCTGGAGAAGAGCAACGAAAATGTGGAACAGTTTAGAAAACATGAGAATGAAAGAACTGGGCTTGTTTAGTCTGGAAAGGAGAAGACTGAGAGGGGACATGAGAGCGGTTTTCACGTACCTAAAAGGGTGTCACAAGGAGGAGGAGACAAACTGTTTTCCTTGGCCTCTGAGGACAGGACAAGAAGCAATGGGCTTAAACTGCAGCAAGGAGGTTTAGGTTGCACATTAGGAAAATGTTTCTGGCTGTCAGAAAAACTTTCTGTCAGGGTGGTGAAACACTGGAACAAATTGCCTGGGGAGGTTACGGAATCTCCATCACGGGAGATATTTCAGAGCAGGTTGCACAGACACCAGTCAGGGATGATCTAGACCAGTGGTCCCCTACCTTTTGGGGCTGCCGGGCGCCTGGGGGTGGGGCTGCGCGTGCTCCAGGTGCCTGGGGGCGGGGCCCTGCATCCGGGAGCGGGGCCATGCGTATATTGCACGTCTGGGGGTGGGGCCACGCGTGCGTTGCGAGCAGGGCCGGCTCTAGGTTTTTTACCATCCCAAGCAAAAAAATGTTTGTCCACACACCGCCCCCCTCCCCCACCTTGCACACTACTGCACGATAGGCACTGAGGGTGAAAGCACCCCTTTCACCTTGCAGCTCTTTGACTCCCACCATGCCCTCCAGCCAAATCCAGCCTACGTCTTGATTCCCCTCCACACACATGCCTGTCCACACACTTCCCGTCCGTCCCCCCCCCGGAATGCTGGCCCTGGCAATGTGCCACACCAAGCATGTGCTTGGTTTGCTGGTGCCTAGAGCCGGCACCTGGCGGGTGCACATAAGTGCCCCAGCGGCTGCCATGGCGTCCGCGCGCTCCGCGTCGGGGACCACTGATCTAGGCGGTGCTGGGTCCTGCCGCGAGGGCTGGGAACTGGACTCGGTGGCTTCCCAAGGTCCCTTCCCATTTACTGTTCTGTGATTCACAGACCAGACGGATCAGACCCAGCCCAGCAGGGCAGGCGGGAAGAGGGGGTGCTCAAGCTGTTTCTCTACCGTACCAATCTCTGGGCAGTTCCTGAGTCTCTCTAAGGGGCAGGGCTGCTCACACACTTGCTGGCGGTGCCCATGAGCAGTGGTTGGGCTGTGGCTGGTTGTACAGCTCTGGGCTGTGATTGTCCAAGTGTCCCAAGGTGCTGGCTGGGGCAGGACACCAGCCGTGCGGGGGCAGGGGACGGTGATGCCACAAAGGCCTGTGGGGGGAAGCAGCTGGGGGGGCGGGCGGCTGAGCTCATGGAGATTCCCTAACATCAGCTGCAAGGCAGGGTAGCCTCAGAAACACCCCCAGCCATTTCTGGCTGTGTGGGGAGCCCCCCAAAGAGGCGGGGCTGGAATCCCTCTGAGACCAACCCCTCGGGGGGTGACCTGGGCCAGCCCTTGGGGCGTCCCCTGAGACCTCTCGGCCACCCCCCTCTCCCTGTCTCACTGCTGATTGGCTGAGCAGGGGGCTATGGAGAGGGAGGAGGTTTCCCAGTTTCCCAGCGGTGACCCCGGCTTCTCTTCCTTTGCAGGCTCCGCACGGGCGGGGTCTGGCCTCGGGCCGGCCCTGCGGGGAGACCTGCGGGCAGAGCCCCACACCGGCGCTCAGACAGCGGGGAGGTGAGCATGGGTGAGTAGGGGGAGGCTGTTTTCCTCCAGCGCTGGGGGTGGGGGCGGGAAAGGGGAGACTGGGGACCCTTGGGCAGGGCTGTGTTGGGCCCTTCCTCCTTCAGGGACAGGGTTGGGAGATGGGAGTTGAAATCAGGCCCTGGCTGGCTCTGGGAACAGGAACCTCCAATCCCACCCCCCACCCCACAACTTCCCTCCCCCCCACCATGGGATCCATCCACATTGTCCTAGTCTGGAGAGACAAGGCCCTTCCTAAGAGCCGTGCCCAATGGATCCGACTCGCTCCCCTGAGCACCAGGGCCCAGCCCGGGGATGGGGATGGGGGCTCGTTGGCACAGGCTGGGTTCGGGTCTATTGACCTGCCCCACCTCTCTCCCCCGCAGCGCGTCAGCTCCTGCATCGCGCCCAGAGTGTCCCAAGGGAGCGCCAAGGCCCCAGGGAGCAGCAGAGCCCGGTTGTAATTGCCCCCCCCCGCACCCGGCATTGGAGGTGAGTGACCTCTGAGCCGGCCCCTGACCCGGGGTGAGCAGGCGGCTCCACAGGCCGGGGCCGGCAGCGGCAGGGCTGCAGGCTGGGAGTGACCCTGGGGAGGACAGAGTCAGAGCCGGGCCTGAGCCAGACTTGGGCCCAGTTCATCTTCTCCTGGCTCAGGGGAGACCCGGGGAGGATAAGGACCCATGTTCCGGCCCAGACTCCAGGTTCCTTTCTGGCCCTGGGCCCCTCCTTGTCCCCCTGGAAGGGTTACCAGATGGGTTTGAAAAACATCCCAGACACACGTGATCTCAGAACGAGAAGGGGGGGACCGGCTGGGAGGGGAGTGAGGCTGGCTGGGATGGGGCTGGGGGGAACGGAGCTGGCGTGGGGATATCGGGGCCGGGGGAGACCGGCCAGCGGGAAGCAGGGCTGGCTGGAAGGAGGTCGGGAGGAGCAGGGCTGACGGGGGGAGAACTGGGAGCGGGAGGAGGGGAGGGACCAGCCGGCAAGCAGGGGCTAGCCGGGATGGAGTTGTGGGGAGCGGGTCTGGCCAAGGGGAGCGGCCAGTGGGGAGTGGGGCTGGCCTGGGTGCATGCAGATCCCGGGCGCTGCCTGTCCCAGCGCGCACGGTCCCGGCGAAGCACGGCGAGTCCGGCCCCAGGATTCCATCTCTCCCGGACCCGCCCCCTGCTCTCTACTGCGTAGCTACGTGCTGCCTGGCTGGTACTGTCAGTCCAAAACCTTGCAAAACCAGCTGGGGTGCAAGTCCCCATGGAGGGCCCTGCCCACCGCCCTTTGCCCCAGGAGCTGGGGGTCTCGTGAGCTCCTCTCCCCGGTGGCTCCAGCAGAGGGACGTGGGGAGGGAGGCGCCTGGCCCAGGGGTTGGGAGCTGGGAGCAGGGCGGCTGATGGGGCCCTGTCTCCTCCCTTCCATCCCAGCTCAGCACAGCCCCACTAGGGAGCTTGGGGCCCAGCTGGCACTGTCCCTCGGGTGCCCAGCCCAGGACACCGGCCGGCCGGCCAGGAAGGGGCCTGACCCCTCTGCCCACTGCTGCTGTGCCGGAGGTGAGGGACCCCGCTGGGCAACGGGCCCCTAGAGCAGAGACACCGGCAGATGCCAGGCCAGGGGCCCTGTGGAAATGACCCCGCCCAGGCTCCCACCCGGCAATGGGAGTTGGGTTACCAGGTGAGTTTAAAAAAATATCGGACATGCTTGATCTCACATGAGGTGGGGACGGGAGGGGCGGGGAGGCAGGGCTGGCCGGGGGCAGTGCGGCCAGTGGGAAGCAGGCCTGACTGGGGGCTGGTCGGGGCAGCGGGGATGGCCGGGGAGATGGGGTGGGGAACCCACTGGCGGGATGCAGGGCTGGGGGTGGGAGGGTTAGGTGCAGCGGGGCTGGCTGGGTGACATCGGGGGAGGAGGAGAACTGGCCGCCGGGCAAGGCTGAGAGGCAGCGGGGCTGGCCGGGAAAGATCAGGAGGAGAAGTGGGGAGAACCGGCTGGCCGGGAGGGGTTGGGGAGGCGAATCGGCCGGCGGGAGTGGGACTTAGCCGGGCATGTGCAGATCCCAGGGCGCTGCCTGTTCGCGCCACGGTCCTGGCGGCAGTGAGTTCTGCTGCGGCTCCACAAGGCGCTTGCCCAGCGCTCAGGAGCACAGACAGGGCTTCCCCTCCTCCCAAGGCGTCACACGCAAGCCAGGGCTCCCGGCGCCGATCGCGCCCCCTCCCGGCCACTCCCCTCCCCGCCAGGCTTCCGGCCATTGGGCGCCCAGCGAAAAACCCGACAATACCGACATTGCTCATGGCGGTATGTTCTGACTGTTCTTACCGGGCAGGGGCCCAAAACCGGCCCGTCGGTCGAACACTGGACACCTGGCAACCCTGAATGGGAGCCCGGTCGCAACACGCCAAAGCCTCTGGGACCGGCCCCACGGGAGAGTGAGTCTGCCTCTCCCTTCCCCCGCCCCGCTCCATGTAGGACCAGCCCCTCCCCAGGCACCAAGGCGCCCGCTCTTCTGTGGGGCAGGGATGAGGCCCACTGGGACCCAGCCCCAGCCAGGGCCCTGGGGCAGCCGGATGCTGTGGGGGAACAGCTGGAATGGGGAAGGGGGAGGGAGGCGGTAGCAGCTCCTGCAATGATAGGCCAGAGGGTCTGGCCTGGGGGCCCTGAGGCGCCGCCCAGGGCCAAGCTCCCACTGACCCCCTGGTTCCCGGGGCCCGCGTCTGACAGGCCCTTGCTCTCTTGGGACAGGAGGAGCCCGGCCACCTCCCCACCCGAGCCTGGCTCCAGGTGCCGCAGCTCGGCAGGGGCTGCTCCAGGGCAGGTGGCGCCTGCGGGGAGAGCCGCCAGCTGGCCATTGGGCCATACTGCCCTTAGAAAACGGGCAAGGTACTGACACTGGCCATTGGGCCATACTGCCCTTAGAAAAGGGCAATGTACTGACACTGGCCATTGGGCCACACTGCTCTTAGAAAACGGGCAAGGTACTGACACTGGCCATTGGGCCATACTGCCCTTAGAAAACGGGCAAGGTACTGACACTGGCCATTGGGCCATACTGCCCTTAGAAAACGGGCAATGTACTGACACTGGCCATTGGGCCACACTGCTCTTAGAAAACGGGCAAGGTACTGAAACTGCCACACTGCTCTTAGAAAACGGGAAATGTACTGACACTGGCCATTGGGCCACACTGCTCTTAGAAAACGGGCAAGGTACTGACACTGGCCATTGGGCCACACTGCCGTTAGAAAAGGGGCAATATACTGACACTGGCCATTGGGCCACTGCCCAAACTGCCCTGAGAAAAGGGCCAGTTACAGACTCCAGCCACTAGGCCGCCCTGCCCTAAGGCAAGCTCTTCCAGAGGGAAGCTGGGAGCCGCAGGCTTTGTGGCGGGAGAAGCTGCCGTCACCTCGGAACCAGGCGTGGCCTGGACCCAGTGACCCGACGGAGAGAATTCCAGCCCAGAGACGGGGCGTGTCACAGCGCAGACTGAAGACTAAACAACCAGCCCAGCAGCCAGGACCAGGCGAGATCGCACACGGGACCAGGGCAGCGAAGGAGAAAACCGGCCGGCCAGGGCAGAGAGGCCAGACGGAGGCTGCACCGCGGGGGCCTGCTGAAGCTGGAAGAGACCGAGGGGCCTCCCTGTCGCGCCGCTTCCCCCAGACCTGAGTTCAGGCTGCCGGTTCCCTTCAGCCAGGAAGCTGGGCAGAGAAGCCACAGAAACCACGGAGCCTCGCAGCCCTGCCCTGGGCTCTCGTGGCCTGGCCAGGCCCTTCCCAGAGAGACTCCCATCCAGTGCAGATCCCTACGGCAGGGGTGGGGAACCTGGCGCGGGGGCCGGATGCAGCCCCGGCTTGCGGGGATCCGGCCCCTGAAGGTCGGGGCTCCCCCCTGCATTGGGGGCCCACGCTGGGGAGGGAAGGGGGGCTGTTTCTCACTTGTGTGCAGCCCCATGGATTTCTCTGTGGGTCAGTAGCCCCCGACCCAGCAAGGTTCCCCACCCTGCTCTGTGAGGGGTAAAGGTCCCTGGGAACCTGCCTAGGGCCCCACCCATTTCACAGCCAGGAGACGTGCAACGGGGAAGGGGGGAGTCTGAGCTCCCCACGTGGTGAGGGGCCTGGGGCACCAGCTGCTCGCCTGGCCCTACCGGGATGGGACAGGAGTTGTCCTGCCCCAACACGGGCACTCTCGGAGGGCAGATCACAGCCACCCTGAGGGCAGGGAGAAGTGAGGTGGAACGGCTCTAGCCCTGCCCCACAGGCTGCTGGGAAGTGAAATTGGCACTCTTGGGATGTCCCCCACCCCCACCGCACACAATCCTAGTTTGGGCCAGGACCCGCCCGGGCAGAGAGCCAGGAAATTTCCCACAGGAACCCCCGGGAGTGTGCCAGGGAGCAGCGTGGAAACGCTCTGGCTGTGAAATGGGCGAGGTTGCAGGGGGACGCGATGGGGCCCTAGTTCCGGCGTATTCCCTGGAAGTTGTGGGAAAGGGTCTGCCAGAAACTCCTGTCCCTGTTGGTCCTCAGGGTCATTGGGGAATCCCCTAGTGCAGCCTTTCTCCAGCTGGGGCTCCCAACCCAAAAGGGGGTCCCAGGGCCAGGGTAGGGGGCTCTCGAGCAGGGTCACTGGCCGCCTGGGTTTTCCCAGCCAGGACCTCGTCTTTGGCCCTCAAATCTTCCTCTGGGCAGATGTTTGGAAATATTAAAAACTGTCGGATTTCTCCCGGCTTTCCCAGCTGAGTGGCTGGAGAGCAGCGGCTACTGTCTGGCCATCCAGTTTGAGGCAGCCCCATTAACAGCAGTAGCACAGGAGGAAGGAGGCCTGGTACAGTATTGCCACCCTTCCTTCTGCACTGCTGCTGGCGGTGGGGCTGCCTTTCGATCTGGGTGGCTGCAGAGCAGTGGCCCCTGGCAGGTCACCCAGCTCAGAAGTCAGCGCCAGCACCAGCCGCAGCACAGAGGGAAGGAGGCAGTGCTGCTGGGTGTGGGGCTGCCTTCTGAGCTGGGTGGCTGAAGAGCAGTGGCTGCTGGCCAGGGCCCAGCAGGACGCGGCGTCCCTGCCAGCAGCAGCACAGAAGCAGGGTGGCTCCGTGTGGTGTGTCACTCCTACTTCTGCACCACTGCTGGCGGTGGCCCTGTCTTCCGAGCTGGGCGCCCCAGGAGCATCCACGACTCTCTGGTCACCCGCTCGGCAGTCAGTGCTGCTCCCAAGAGCGGTGCAGGAGGAAGTGCAGGAGGGGCGGGATTGCAGCACTTCCTTCGGCCCCGCGGCGGGTGTCAGCCCTGCCTCCCAAACTGGGTGACCAGAGAGTGGGTGCCACTGGCCAGGGGCTACTTCAGAGGGCAGCGCCGATACCAGCAGCAGCACAAACTAGGGATGTCAACGTGTGTAGTCGGCTACACGATTAACCGATACGTCTGGGCTTATTGGTTAATCCTGTCGACTCCACACACCCCTCCCCCGGCTGCCTCAGGAAGAGAGGCAGCAAGGAGGGGTGGAAGGGGGGAGCTGGTGTCTGTGGGGATCCAGCTTTCAAGCTGCCTCCCCATGAGCACCAGATCCCATGGAGCTGCCTGGCCCCCACCACGTGCTGCAGCCTCTCATAGAGATGCAGCAACATGGAGGGGAGGGGGGCAGGTGGGAGCTGGTGCACACGGGAAGCAGCTTTTAAGACAGCTCCCCACGTGTATCAGCTCCTATGGAACCACGTCTCACCCATCCCCCTCCACTGCTGCCTCTCTATCAGCGTGGGCGCAGGGCAGAGATGAGATGAGATGTACGGGGAACTAGCTTCTAAGCCGGCTCTCCGCACATGCCAGCTCCGTGGAGCCCCCTTTCCTCCCTTGCTGTCTCACATAGAGGCAGTGGGTGGGGCGGGTGCTCGAGGGGAGCTGACTTAAAATCTAGTTCTCCGTGAGCACCAGTTCTGCGGAGCTGCCTGCTCCTGCCTCTCACACTCCAGAGGAGGCTGCTGCAGAGCAGCCTCTGTCCGGGGCTGGCACAAGCTCTCGTCGCACAGAGGCTGCTGTGTGGGATGCCGGTGCAGCCTCTGTCTGCTGTGTGGGATGCCGGTGCAGCCCCGCATTGCTGACTCAGGCCCCAGGGACTATCGAATAATCGTGGAATTGCTACAGTTTGATGCAGTGACATGATTGTTCAATGACTCCCTGTCTGACATCCCTAGCAAAAAGGGAGGGCGGCCCTGGACGGTGCTCCCCTCGTCCTTCTCTGCCGTCGCTGGCGACGGCGCCGCCTCTCACGCCGGGCAGCTGGACAATCCGTGCTGTCTCCGGTAACAGTGCAGAAGGCAGGTGGGCTGCTGCAGCTTTGCCTCCTGCCTTCTGCGCCGCTGCTGCTGGGTCAGGATGTTAAATAACGATTCATGGAGAGTCGAGTAGTCGATAGAATTTCCATTGGCTACTCGACTAGTCGATGGGCACTTTCTGCACTTTGAAATGTACAAGGGCCCCAGCAGGGCCTCCTGTGCACTTCAAAATCGGAACTCCGTGTGCAGCCCGGGGACAGCAGGAAGTCCCACTGACTCCAGGCTTTACGAGGGTCCTTCCGCTTTGAAAGGCACAGGATCCTGAGGGCTCTTTTGCATTTCAGAGTGGAAGCACCTGCATGGAGCCTGGAGTCAGCAGGGGACTCAGACCCCTGGTAACTCCGAGCTCCATGCGGCGCTGCTCCTTCGGAATACCCCCTTTTCACCCCTTTTCCCATGAGTAGGCAGCGCCAGCACCACCAGCAGCGCAGAAGGGAGGGTGGCCTGGTGTGGCGGTGCCTCCCTTCCCTCTGCACTGCTGCTGGTAGTGGCACTGCCTACTAACGTGGAGGCTGGGGGCAGTTATAAGGGGTCAGGTGCCCAACCTGGATGGCAACCACTGCCAGCAGCAGCGCAGGAGGGAGGAGCTGGTCTGGTATCGCCACCCTCCCTGCTCTGCCGCTGCTGGCCGTGCCTCTCACTTCTCAGCTGGACAGCTAGAGAGCGCAGGCACCATGTGCACAAGGCCGCCTGCCCCCAGCCGAAGCATAGAAGGTCTGCGACTGCCGCCCTCCCTTCCGTGCCACTGCTGGGGGCAGCCCTGCCTGCCACACTGAGGGTACGTCTAGACTACAGGCTTTTGTCTACAGAAGGTTTGTCGACAGATACTGTCGACAAAGCTTCTGTCGACAAAGCGTCTAGACTGCATCCAGATCTGTAGACAAAGCAAGCCGCTTTGTCGACATGACAGTGTAGAGGCAAAGGACAGTGTAGATGCAATAGCGCCTTCTGTCGACAGAACTCTCTCGACAAAAGGCGTTATTCCTCGTAGAATGAGGTTTACAGCCCTCGACAAAACTGCTGAGTTCTGTCGACGTTGTGTCGACAGAGTTCCGCGGCAGTGTAGACGAAGGTATAGTTTTCTCAACTTTGTATAGTATAGTGGACTTTTGTCGACAAAACCCTGTAGTCTAGACACAACCTGAGTGTCCTGAGAGTGGCCCATTCTGGCAGGACGCCCAGCTGCAAAGTCAGCGCCACCGCCAGCAGCAGCTGAGGAGGAAGGGAGGCCTGGTCTGGTATCTCAGCCCTTCCTTCTGTGCCGCTGCAGGTGGTGGCACTGCCTTTGGACCTGGGCAGCAGCAGAGCAGTGGCTGCTGTTGTGGGGCCCAGTTCGGAGGGCCCCACTGAGCAGCGAGCGAGGGTGGTCTCTGACGGGTCACCCAGCTCAGAAGTCAACGCCCCCCCAGCAGCAGCGCAGAAGGCAGGGTTGCCTGGCATGTTGTTGCCACCTTTCCTTCCGCACTGCTGCTGGCAGGGCTGCCTTCTCCGCTGGGGACCACAGAGCAGTGGCCACAGGGGAGGTGCCCAGCTCGGAGGGCAGCTCCGCTACCAGCAGCAGCGCAGAAGGAAGGGGGTGCGGCCTGCCATCGCCATCCTTCCCTCTGCACCGCTGCTGGTGGCATCGCTCCCTTCCAAGCTGGGTGGCCAGAGCGAGCGGGATCCCAGCTGTGAAGTCAGTGCCAGCAGCAGCAGCAGCGCAGGAGGAAGTGGAGGCAGCAATGCCGTTGCCACCCTTCCGTCTGCGCCGCTGCTGGCCAGGTTGGGCGGCAGAGAGCAGCTGCCCCTCCAGCCGCCCAGCTTGGGAGGCCAGGAGAGATCAGGGACATTTCTTCTTATTTCCAAACTCCGCCGGGATGGGGACCTGGGGACTGAACACGAGGCCACGGCTGGGAAAGCCCAAACGTCCGGTGCCCCCGTGAGCGACCCTCCTGCCCTCGCCTTGCCGCCCCTTCTGGGCAGGGACCCCAGGGGAGAAACGCTGCACTAGGGGATTCCTCTACGACCCCGAGGGCCACCACGGCCAGGAGTTCCTGGCAGCCCCTTTCCCACCACTTCCACGGAGGAGGCGGTAGGTTCTCAGGGGAGGTTTCCCCAACTCAGAGATCTGCCTGGATGGAGAGTGGAGGAGCAAAGGGAGGGCCTGGCCAGGAACGCCCAGGGCCAGGGCAGGGCTCACACGGCAGCCCCGCCCCCAGCAGGGAGTGGCCAGAGACGCCTGGGAACAGACGGGTGTGTAAAGAAACCTGCTGCTCAGCCAGGCCCAAAACTCTGTGTCTGCCGGCCACTGGGGCCAGCCCAGATGTATCCAGCCTCCCGCTGACTCTGGAGTCCCTGCTGCCTCCTCCTGCATTGCCTGGAAGAGCAGAAGTGACTCGTGGTGTCCGAGATGCTCCCTCGATGCCGAAATCTCCACCCACCTCAGGTGTAGCAACAGCAGGAGCCAAGTAAAAACATCGTGAGACTGGTTTAAGATAAAGAGAGTAAAGAGAAATAAACCGATCATTGATTTCATGAGCTTTGCTTTCTGGGCCTTACGCGCACGCTCGGGTCGGTCTCAGCCATTCCCTGCAAACCTGAGGACTTGAAACACTTTTCCCATGACAGCCGAGGGGGAGGCCACACTCCAGGGCCTGTGGGGACAGAGCGGTGCCAGCGGAGCCCCCTCACTGGGATGGAGCCCACCATAGCGAGGGCTGAGGAGGGAGGTCCAGCCTGGGGCTCACAGCCAGTTGTGCGGGGGGTGGAGTAAGGCAGAGGATGCAGGCAAGGCAGAGGGCCTAAGAGGGTCTCTCCATGGCCAGAGAGGGGATCCCAAGGAGCGACTGTCTCGAGTGGCAGTTGGGGGCTCTGTGGTGGGTATTAGGGAAACGATTTCACTGGGGCTGGGAAACACTGGAACGGGGCCTGGGGAAGTGGGGAATCTCTGTCCCAGAGGATTTTAAGGCCAGACTCGACAAAGGCCTGGCTGGGATGACTGAGTTGGGCTGGGTCCTGCTCTGAGCAGCACCAGGACTAGCTGACTCCTCAGGTCCCTTCCAGCCCAGTGATTCTATGACTCTGAACAGGGCAGAGTGGGGTCCCAGGAGAGGTTCCCAGCAGCACAAGGCCTAGAGGCTAAAGAGGGATGTGAGGGGGCACTGGGGCCCTGGAACTAGGACGTGGTTTCTCCTGGGCGTGTGTGTTGCTCACATTCAGCTGAACTGCAACATTTCCATCATCATCACCATCATCATCAGACTAGTGAATACAACAGCCCCTGCCTGCTCCCGGAGGATGCTCAAAGGAAGCACCAGAAACCACATCGGCTGCTCTAGCTGCCAGGTGTGAAGATTTTCTACCCCTTAACTCTGCATCCTGGATCATCAGTGCACACACAGCCCACCACTGCCTGTGCCCCCCGTCCAATCCCACTGCCCATCTCCCGCATCCTAGAAACTTCCCCACCCAGACACCCACACGAGACCAGCTAGTCTCCTATTATCAGTCATCAACCTCCCCATGTACCTGAAACACGGCCAGTCTGTGCCCCACAGACACAGCCCCTCTGCCAGCCCCTCCCCCATGTACCAGACTAACTGCCAGTCTGTGCCCCACAGAGCCCCCCCGTCATCCCCTCCCCCATTTCCTTAACTAACTGCCAGTCTGTCCCCACAAACAGCCCCTCTCTGCCAGCCTCTGCCCTACGTCCCTGACTAACTGCCCGTCATTTCCCACAGAGCCCCCCTCTAAACATCCCTCCCCGATGAACCTGACTAACGGCCAGTCTCTGCCCCACAGACAGAGCCCCCCTCTGCCAGCCAATTTCCAAATACCGGATAACTGCCAGTCTGCCCCAAAGAGAACCCCCAGCCCCTCCCCAAATATCTGAATACCAGCCCCCACTGGCCCCACGTCCCTAACTAACTACCCGTCAGTTTCCACAGAGCCCCCCTCTGCCAGCCCCTCCCCATGTATTTGAATACCAGACCCCACTACCCCACTTACCTAACTAACTACCAGTCAGTTTCCACAGAGCCCCCCCACAAGCCTCCCCATGTATCTTAATACCAGCCCCACACTGCCCCACGTCCCTAACTAACTACCAGTCAGTTTCCACAGAGCCCCCTCTGCCAGCCCCTCCCCATGTATCTTAATACCAGCCCCACACTGCCCCACGTCCTTAACTAACTACCAGTCAGTTTCCACAGAGCCCCCTCTGCCAGCCCCCTCCCCATCTGAATACCAGCCCCCACTGCCCCACGTCCCTGACTAACTGTCAGTCTGTGCCCCACGGACAGACCCTCCCTCTGCCAGACCCGGGTGGTACAGGGTCTACAGGGCTTATGGTCAATTTTCCCTCCCCCCTGGCTTCTCTCCATGGCTGGTGAGGGGCTCCCCCTGCACCCTCCCACATCAGGCCCAGCTCCCAGGGCCAGGCTGCGATGGGAGACGGGGTCACCGCTCCCTGCTGTGTCCTGTCCAGCCGCAGGCCGAGGGGGAGCGCGCACCCGGCTGGAGTCCTCCCGCCCTGACCGGAGCTGAGCCGGGGTGTCAGACGCTCCCTGCAGCACCCAGCGCCCAGGAGAACGTGGAGGGTAAGTGGTGTCGGGGGCCACGGTTGTGGGGAGCTGCCGCCTCAGGGGAGCTGGGGAATTCCCGGACCTCGGCCCCAGCGAAATCTCCCCGACATTCCCAAGGGGAGCGGGCAGGGAGAAATCTCTGCTGTCCTGCTTATGGGCATGGAAACCTCAGCCCTGCCCCCCCCCCCCACACACAGTGGGAACCCAGAAAACATCTCTACCTCCCCTCTCAATGTTCAGTCCCTTCTCCCCCCCAGCCTGAGTTCCTGTCTCCCCTCCTCTGCCAGGCTGTTTGCTGCCTCTTTTTGTCTCTGCAAAATATGCAGTGAGGCAGAGACTTTTTGTGGGGTTTTCCTTGACCCACTCAGACTGGGCAGGCAGCATGACGTAGTGGAACCAGCGCTGCCTAGGTGCGATTCTACCACCCCCCCAGTCTGCTTCTGTGCCCGAGTTTCTCCCTCTGCCCCATGGGCTAACAACAAGGCACTTTACAAACACTCTCGGTGTCATTGGCATTGTATGAAGGGGGAATCTGAGGCATGGAGCGGCATCTGATTTATACAGCTCAACCCAGTCCCTGCCCCGCTGTCTGCAGGAAAAGAAGCCACATGCTCTTGTTACTTGGCCCCACTACCCCTCCATTCCCCTGCTTCCACCTGATGTCAAGTACACTCAAAGTGCACTACTTCCTTCCTGCGCTGAAGCCAAGCAGATCAGGATGGGGAGGCGACATGAGGGAGCACCCAGGCTCTTGCTCTCTCTCTCTCTCACACACACCCACGTATTACTTTAGAAAATGCCAGGCGTGAGCTAGAGGAGAATCCCCCTTAACTGTTAGCACTACGGGGCATATGATACATACATAAATCATAGAATCATAAAATACTAGGACTGGAAGGGACCCTCATAGCTCATGTTCTCTAGACCTTTAATCATTCCTGTTGCTGTTCTCTGGACCCTCTCCAATTTCTCCACATCTTTCTGGAAATGCGGTGCCCAGAACTGAACACAATACTCCAATTGAGGCCAAACCAGCGCAGACCCCTGTGGAACCCCTCTTGCTATGCCTTTCCAGCAGGATTGTGAACCATTCATAACTAGTCTCTGAGTACGGGTATCCAGCCAGTTATGCACCCACCTTATAGTAGCCCCATCTAAGTTGTATTTACCTAGCTTATTGATAAGAATATCATGCAAGACGGTATCAAACGCCTTACTAAAGTCTAGGTATACCACAGCCACCGCTTCTCCCTTATCCACAAGACTCGTTATCCTATCAAAGAAAGCTATCAGATTGGTTTGACATGATTTGTTCTTTACAAATCCATTCTGGCTGTTCCCTATCACCTTGCCATTTTCCAAGTGTTTACAGATGATTTCCTTAATTACTTGCTCCATTATCTTCCCTGGCACAGAAGTTAAACTAACTGGTCTGTAGTTTCCTGGGCTGTTCTTATTTCCCTTTTTATAGATGGGTATTATATTTGCCCTTTTCCAGGTCCTCTGGAATCTCTCCTGTCTCCCCATGATTTTCCAAAGATGATAGCTAGAGGCTCAGATACCTCCTCTATCAGCTCCTTGAGTATTGAACTGAGCCGGTCCCAAAACAGACCCCTGCGGAACCCCACTTGTTATGCCTTTCCAGCAGGATTGCGAACCATTAATAACTACTCTCTGAGTATGGGTATCCAGCCAGTTATGCACCCACCTTGAGTATTCAAGGCAATCAAGGACGATAAAGCCATTGCGGATATACTAAATGATTTCTTTGCTTCAGTCTTCACGGCTGAGGACGTTAGGGAGATTCCCAAATCTGCACCGTCCTTTGTGGGTGATGAATCTGAGGAACTGTCCCGGATTGAAGTGTCATTAGAGGTTCACAATCCTGCTGGAAAGGCATAACAAGTGGGGTTCCGCAGGGGTCTGTTTTGGGACCGGCTCAGTTCAATATTTTCATCAACGATTTAGATATTAGAGGAGGTTTTGGAACAAATAGAAAAACTTAATGTTAACAAATCTCCGGGACCGGATGGCATTCATCCAAGGGTTCTAAAAGAACTCAAATGGGAAATTGCTGAACTACTATCTATGGTTTGTAACCTATCCTTTAAATCGGCTTCCGTACCTAATGACTGGAAGGTAGCCAACGTGACACCACTATTTAAAAAGGGCTCTAGAGGCGATCCTGGCAATTACAGACCGGTAAGTCTAACTTCAGTACCGGGCAAATTAGTCGAAACAATAGGAAAGAATAAAATTGTGAGGCACGTAGAAGAACATAATTTGTTGGACAAAAGTCAACAAGGTTTCTGTAAAGGGAAATCATGTCTTACTAATCCATTAGGGTATGTCTACACTACAAAGTTAATTCGAACTAACAGGCCGTTAGTTCGAATTAACTTTAATAGGGCTACACATACAAACCACTAGTTAATTTAAATCGAACTAGCGGAGCGCTTAATTCTAACTAGGCAAACCTCATTCTACGAGGACTAACGCCTAGTTCGAATTAAGTAGTTCGAATTCAGGGCTGTGTAGCCACTTAATTCAAACTAGTTGGAGGTTAGCCCTTCCCGGCTTGCCCTGGTGGCCACTCTGGGCCAAACCAGGGAAACTCTTCTGCCCCCCTCCCGGCCCCGGAGCCCTTAAAGGGGCACGGTCTGGCTACAGTGCTTGTGCCAGGTGCAAACCTGCCAGCACCCTGCCAGCAGACCCTGCACGGCATGAGCCAGCCACCCGCTGCCACCCAGCCCTCCGCCTCTTCCCAGGACCAGGCTGGCGGCTCCCAGGAGCCTGCCCGGGACCGCAAGAGGCGGGCACCCACCTGGTCTAGTGCGGAAATCTTGGACCTCATCCAGGTTTGGGGGGAGTCCTCCAACGTCCACAATCTCCGCACTAGGTACAGGAAAGCAGCTGACTAGGGCAGGATAGCTGCCAGCCTGGCCACCAAAGGCCACATGCAAACCCAGGAGCAGGTTTGCATGAAAATCAAGTTGATCCAGTGAGACCCCCGACCCTGAGCCCTGAGCTTAGAACATAAGAACATAAGAACGGCCGTACTGGGTCAGACCAAAGGTCCATCTAGCCCAGTAGCCTGTCTGCCGACAGCGGCCAGCACCAGGTACCCCAGAGGGGATGGACCGAAGACAATCACAAAGACATTTGTCTCGTGACATCCATCTCCAGCCTTCCACAAACAGAGGTCAGGGACACCATTCCTACCCCCTGGCTATTAGCACTCCATGGACCCAACCTCCATAAATTCATCTAACTTCTCTTTAAACTCTGTTCTAGTTCTAGCCTTCACAGACTCCTGTGGCAAGGAGTTCCGCAGGTTGACTATTTGCTTTGTGAAGAAGAACTTTCGCTTATTAGTTTGAAGCCTGCTACCCATTAATTTCATTTGGTGTGCTCTAGTCCTTATATTACGGGAACTAATGAAGAACTTTTCTTTATGCACCCTCTCCACACCACTCATGATTTTATATACCTCTATCATATCCCCCCCTCAGTCTCCTCTTTTCTAAGCTGAAAAGTCCCAGTCTCTTTAGCCTCTCTCTATATGGGACCTGTTCCAAACCCCTAATCATTGTAGTTGCCCTTTTCTGAACCCTTTCCAAGGCCAAAACATCTTTTTGAGGTGAGGAGACCACATCTGTACACAGTACTGAAGATATGGCGTACCATAGTTTGATACTTCCCCTCCTCCTTCTTCCCTGGCTTCCCCCTTCCAGCTCTCTCCTCCCAGGTTTCCCCCTCCCCTCTTCCACCCTCTCTCTTCCCCTCTCCCACCTCCTTTTCCCAGTCTCCCCAGAGGTTAATCCCCACCTCCCCAGTATTGTTAAATAAAGAGAGTTTCTATTTTTGAACACACGTGTCCTTTATTTTTTACATCAGGAGGGGGGCTAGGGAGGGGTAAGTGGAAGGGGGTGAGGGAGGAATAGGGCACGAGTCCCCGATGAGGAGGACTGGGGTGGCTCTGCGGGCTCCTCGGGGTGGAAGCTCTCCTGCAGGGCCTCCTGGATCCTGACAGCCCCCCCGGATGGCAGCCTGCGGCAAGTGCAGGCGGCCTGATGGCCGAGTGCTGTGATGTGCCAGTGTGGGCACTCAGGGCTTCACTAATGTGGCCCCAACAGAGACATCTCACTCCCCTGGCACTCCATCCCCAGGCCAGATTAACTCTTCTGGGTTCCAGGGTTAGTGGCATTTGAGGGTCCCTCTACAATCTGAGGGGGCCACAAATGAGGGATCCCCGAACCTCAGTCCCTTCCCCTCACCCCAGTGGGACTGGAGCGCCAGAGGAGTGAGGTGTCTCAGTTGGGGCCACCTCAGTGAGGCATGGGGATTTTGGAAGAGGGGTTTTGTATTTTGCTTTTCTCATGTGTGGTCCCCAACTGATTTTTCTGGGGTCAGTGGCCCTGGAGACAAACGGTTCCTCATCCCTGCCTTAAATAACGAAAACTTTGAACCCCTTTGTGTTAGACAGAAATTCATATTTTACGTTATTTAAAATGAAGTTTGATAAACTCACATGAGAAAGTTAAAGCGCCTAATCTGTTTAATCATTCAAATTAAACCAGTCACCCGAGCTCCAGCACTAGCAAAATGGCTCAGGCTCCACATTAATTCCTCCATTCCCCACAGTTGAAAATTGAGCTCCCCATCCCCTCAGGTGACAGTTGGGCTCCCGATACGCAGCTGCCTAAGGTAGCGCCTCCCAGCCAGAGCCTGCCCCTGGCACCCACATCCCCTCCCCAACTGCCTGTCCCAAGCGACCACCTGAACCTGTGTCCCCCTTTCCCCCAGGTCACAGCTCCTTCCCTGACCCTGCACCCCCTCCGACACCCCTCGCCCAGGCCAGAATCCTCTCTGGCACCCGTACACCCTTCCCCAAACCCTCTGCTCACCCTTCACCCAGCTCACACCTCCCTCCCAGACCCTGCACCCCCCAGAGCCCCTCCCTCAGGCCAGACTCCTCTCCTGCACCCATGCCCCCTCCTGGAACCTGCACCCCTATCCACTGCCCCAGATCAGACCCCCTGCACCCAGGCTCCTACCCTAAGCTCCCTTCTGCACCCAACCAGCCCGTCCCAGACCCCAAACTCCTCGGTAGAAATGTGGCTCTTGACCACTTGCCAAAATGCCCCCCTCATTACAAATTATTGCCCAAGCCTGATCCAAATGTTTTTTCAAATGTGGTTTAATCAGAATTGAAATACAATTCTATACAATTCGGAGGTTGGGGAGGACGCAGCTGCTGGCTCCTCAGCTCCTGGTGCGCTCACTGGCTGTCTTCCTGCTGCAAGGGAAGCAGAATCCGTCAGAGATTCATCCCTGGGGACTCAGGGGTACTGGGCCCCCCCAGCATTTCCACCCTCCTCCCCCCTGCGCTGAGACTTGTTCTGCTCTCTGGTCACCCCCCTGTCAGGCCCGTAGGGTGAGCTCCTGACCCCCCCAGGGCTCCTGACACCTCTGCCCCCTCCCACCTCCCAGGACAAGGCTTGTGTGCGCAGAGCCTCCCCCACCCCCAGGGACGCTCGCAGGGGCAGGAGGATTCTGCCAGCAGGGACGTGGGGTGGGGGCAGCCTGAGGAAAGGGGCGGGGGGGACTCCCTGAGGGGATGGGAAGGAGACCCTGGCCCTGCCCCACTCTCCTGCATCTGCTCGGCTGCTCACCATGTAGCCTAGGCTGCTGGGCCTGCCCCAGCAGGGCGTGGGCCAGGACCAGCCCGGCCTGGCTGGGGCGCCGCAGGGGGGAGCGGGCGGCGAGCAGCGCCCTCTCCAAAAAGGAGTTTTCCTGCTCTGGGGAGAAGAGCTGCCCAAAGACCTGAAATCAAGAGGACAGGAGGTTTCAGCTGACGGCCCAGAGCCCGGCCCCAACTCCTGGGATACCCGAACCCTAACCCTTCCCCAAACTCCCTTCCAGACCCTGCACCCGGACGCTCTCCTCACCCTGCACCCCAAACCCCTGCCCCAGGTCACACCTTCCTCCTGCCCCCAAGACCCTCCCAGACCTCACCCCCCTCCACAGAACAGAGCAGCCCTAGGCCACTGGCCAACATCTTGGAGCGGCCTCCATCAAAAAGTGTTGCCCCCTCCGCCCTGGTTTCCCCTTCTACGGGAGATCCGGGGCTCCGTGCGGCGCTGCCCCTACGAAGCGCCGTCCCTTTGATACGCCGCGACAGCGTCAGAAAGGGGCAGCGCCGCCCTGTCCACGGGTCGAATAGTCGAGGGAAAATGCATCGACCATTCGATCAGTGACTTACTCACCGCTCCCCACCCCGCGTCCTACCCGCACGAGGGCCCCAGCCAGCCCCACCCCGAGCCGTGCCCTGCCCTGGCAGCGTGTCCTTCCCTCTCCCACCCTCACGGTGTTACTGTGAGCCACGACCCATCTCTCCTTATAGTAGTGCCTGCACCACAGGTCCTCTGCCTGGTGGATGTTGAGGCCTGGAAGAGACACAACAGGGTCATTCTGCTGGCAGGTCTGAGCCCTTCCCCTCCCACGGGTCCCTGCAGGCATCCCTAGGCAAATGGAAGGGCAAAGGGGGCAGAAGGACGGGAACACAGAGGGACGCATCCCCCCTTGGGCCAGTCTGGGGGAAAAGGGCTGGGTCCCGTCCCCCCGCCCGGCACCCTCAGGGTGTCCCCCAGTTCCCGGCTGGGGTCCTTACCCCTGTGGTGCAGGACGAGTTGGTACAGGCTGTGCACCCCCTCCCGGGCCAGCCGGCTGACGTCCTCGCATGGGTCCGAAATGAAAAGGCCCAGCTGGGCCACGTGGTGACCCACCCTGGGCCAGTCGGCTGAGTTCTGAGGGGAGAGAAGAGGGGGGGTCCCTCAGCATCCTGTCCCATGCAAAGGGCCACCCAGGAGGTTTTAAGCTCGGGGGACGGACAGAGACACCTCCTGGGGCGGGGGTGGGGCCGGTCGTGCGAGGAGACAACCCTGAGCAATGGCCCCGACTGAAGGGTCACTCCGGGGTGGAACAAGGGGATCCACTAACGGCCACTCCCCAGTGCCCAGGCCCAGGTGCAGTCACACAAGAGCTCCCCTGAAAGGCCCAGGGTCGCCCCTCCCCGGGGAAAGGAGAACGCGGCTCAGTCCCGGCCCATTCGGCTCTGCCTCTGCCTCCCGGGGGCGCTCCCAGCCCGCGCCCTGCAGCACCAGAGCCCACGGCTCCGAGGTCACTTACGTCAAACCCCGGGAGGGTGGTGGCGACTCGCAGCAGGGCCGTGGTGCTGCCAAGGGCCCTGGCTCGCTCCTGGGGCAGGCGGGAATCCAGCCACGTGCTCAGGGGCTGTGGGGGAAAGAGGCAGGTCAGGACCCGTAGGCAGGCGCCGGTTCTGGGCCGAGCCTGGGGCTCCTCTCAGACTGTGTCCCCAACCCCAGACAATGGCCCCCGTCCCTCCCCACGGGGCTCACCTCAACAATGAGCTGGAGCCTGGCGGTGTCGGGGACTCGGCGAGGAGGCTCGCCAGTAGGGTGTGGAGGATGTCGGGAAGGGCCCGGCTGAGCTCCTGCAAGACAAGGGGGAGGCCTGGGTCAGAGGGAGGGTTGGGGTTGGGAATCCAGGCCACCAGCTGGCTCTGGGGTCCTTCCTGAGCAGGGTCTGAGCCGCCTTCAAGACAACAGAGCAGGGAAGAGCCCAGGCTGGGCATGGAAGGGACGGGCCCCCGGGACAGCAACGGGAACCCAGGAGGGAAGGATCCAAACCTGCAGCTTCTTCCCTCCCTCGGCCCCCCCTCCTCCCCCGGCCCCACTGCTCTCTGGAGCTCCAGCCCATCCCTGGAGCAGGGCCCAGAGGCTGCTCCTGCTCCTGGCTGGGAGGCGGGGCGCAAGGAAGGGGACGTACCTGCTTGTGGGTGGGCTCCTGCTGCCAGTCCCCAGACACTGAGGGTCTTATTGCAGCCCTCAGCAAGGGGCTCAGGAGCTGGGCCTGCAGGGAGGCTTCAAGGTGCTGGCAGGAGAGAGGGCAGAGACTTTTAAGTCAGCAGCAGGAGACAGAGACTTTCCTACCCACTTGTCAGGGGATCTGCTCTTGGGGGGGAGAAGGGTCGGCGGGGGGGGGGGTCGGTACCTGAGGCTGCAGGCGGCACTGAGGCAGTTGGCCAAGACCAGCGGCGGTGGTGGGGAGTCCTCCATGATCTCCTGTGACACCCCAAGGAGACAAAGGGGCGTGTGAGACTGGGGCCCCCGGCACGTCCCCAGAGACGCTCACAGGGCCAGCACCCCCCAGCCAGCAGGATCCAACCCCACTGCCTCCCGCTGCCCTGTTGCCCCCCTGCCCGGCACAGGGCCCCTCCCAGCACCCCCCTTCCCAAACCGGGACCAGCTCAATCCTTGTCCCCAGGCCGTCTCCTGCCCCTCACTACCCTGGTGACCAGCCTCTGAATCTCCTCATCTCTGCTCCCCTGGGCGCATCCCCACCAGCCCGCTCTGCTGCCTTCCAGCCCCCCCATGGCCCGGGGAGACCCCTCCCTGTCCCAAATCCCCCTTCCTGTCCAGCACCCCAGACCTGCCCCATTTCTGTGTCCCTCCCTCCTGCAGCGTCCCCACCTCCTCTCCCCACGTCCACCTGCCCCTCCAGCACTCCTGGCCCCCACCCCATCCCATTTCCAGCACCCCCACCCGCAGCCATGGCCCAGGCAGACCCCTGCCCACCCCACGTATCCCATCCCCTCCTCCCGGCCGCCGCGACTCGCTCACCACGATCCTGGCCACCACAGTGTCCTTGGTGCAGCGCGGCGCCAGGGTGCCCTCGCCCCTTTGGAGGGCGGCGAGGCAGGCGGTGGGGATGGCCAGAAGGAATCGCTGCAGGCGGCTGGGCTCTGCCCCCCCAGAGAGAGTCTGTGAGCCTGGGACCTGCCTGCCCCACCCTGGACAGCTGCAGGGCTCAGGCCTCACAGGAGTGGAGGTGGGAGCTGCCGGTTGTCCAAGCACCCACACTCCCCCCCCAAACTGCTGCCTCAGGCTGGTGGGGGGCCCAGCTGGTGCATGACAAGAGCCCCCAGCTTGGGGGGCCCAGGTCGTGCAGGAGAAGGAGCCCCAGGGGGATCCCCAGGGACAAGCCCCTCGCGGGAGAGGGGGACGTGCTGGGAAGGGGCCGGACACACTCTGGTCCCCCCCGTGTGGAGAAGGTTCGTACCGTGTCCCGGGTGTGGAGCTGCTCTTCAATATCGTAAATGGCGACTTCCTCCACCCGGGAGTCCATCCGCTCCCGGCAGCGCTGCGGTGAGGCCCAGGGGGACTCTGTGCGGGAGGGAACAGGGTGACTCCAGTGGCCAGCTGGGGTCACGCGCCCCCCATGTCAGGGACCCAGGGAGTTTAGGTTGGGCCCCACGCCCCTCGCAGGGATCCATCCCCCTTCCACCCTCACATCTTCGCCCTCAGCAAAGCCCCACCAGGAACAAGAGAGAGCCAAGTAGCAGCAGCCCCCCGCCCCCATCCATTGCCCTGGCTGCAGGGCAGCTGTGTGAGGCTGCAGGAGTCAGGCCAGACACTGGGGCTGCCCCTCCCCGCCCCCTCCTGGGTACTGGGTGAGCCCCTGGGCCCAGGGTGCTCACGGCCCCTCACCTGGATCTGAGCGGCTGCAGGAGGTGGCCCAGCTGCAGCTGGAGGCCCAGGCGCTGCTGCTGACCAACCTGGACCCACAGCTGCAGGGGCTGGCGCGGGGAGCGATGGGCTGCGGGCTCCCGGAGCCTGGCAGGTCCCCGGGGGCCGGGCAGGCGATGCCCCCTGGTGGCAATGGGGGCTGGGCTCCTGGGGCAGGTGTTTCTCTCCACAGAGGAGGAGGCCCCAGAGCCACCCTACCCGGCTCCCCCGCTGGGCTGGGTCCTGCTTTCCCAGCCGCCCTTGGTGCCAGTTCCGGGGGGGCCTGGCCGGTGGGCGTGTCGCCCCGAGCTGGTGGGATTCAGCTTCCCCGCCCGCGGGGATGGAGGAGCTGCTTCCCGCCGGCCCTGGGGCCATCTGCAGGGCCTTCTGGAAAACCAGCCTGACGCGTCGGGCCGTTCTGCAAATGTAGACGTGCCACAAGTTGTTGCGCAAGAACAGTTGTTCTTGTGCAAAATGCCTGCAGTGCAGACGTGGCCTTGGTGTCACCCAGCACTGGACTTCCTGGTCAGGAGGAAGAGTTAGAGCCTCCCACCCGCCCACTGCCTCTCACAGGCTCCCGTCCGGCCCTGGCCCTGGGTTTTGCCCTAGCGCGTCCCAGCGAGGCATCTGGCCTGCACTTGACCCATCAACACGCGGAGAATCCTCCACTGCCCTGGGGCGCTTGTGTCTGTGGGGACTCGGACTCACAGCTGAACATGGAGCCTGATTTCTCCCAGGACTTTGGCTCTTTCCTGGCCAGGCCCTGGGGCTGGTTCTACCTTTGTCTGTCAGGGACCGATACTGTCTCTCCAGGGAGGCCCTGCAGTGCAGGCACCTTCTTTTCCCCCTGAGCCTGCTCAGGAGCTCAGGAGAAGCCATTTTTCTCCACCCCACAAAGCAGTGGGGGGGCTCCTGGCTGCCCCAGCTCCAATCTCTCAGCTTCTCTCTCAACGGGGGCCAGGCCTGGATGCTCTAGTCCCCTCTGAGACTCACTGGTGCTGGGTCACCCCCTGTCCTGCTCGTGGCTCCATTGTCCCCCTTCCCCACAGCCCCCCCGACCTCTAAATTCTCATCACGTCAGTTCCCGCTTCCCCGCACCCGTGGCCAGGCCGTGCAGGGCTCTGGGGGACTGGTTTGCTGCCCTCAGCCCTGCAGTAGCCTGCTCCCCAGTTTGCAGCCCCTCCCATCACGCGTGGGGTTTCCTGGTACCGGAGGGAGGACGGGGGCAGACCAGGAGGGTTAATTTGATGTTGCAACGGCAGGGGAAGGGGGGGTGGCCCAGAAGAGCTGTTAGTACATTATCCCAATCTGATGTTCTACTGTTCTTGGGCAAGAGGCCAGTGTAGACAGGCAACATGAATTTCTTGCGCAAGAAAGCCCTATGGTTAAAATGGCCATCAGAGCTTTCTTGTGCAAGAGAGCGTCTACACTGGCAGGGATGCTCTTGTGCAAAAGCACACGCCAGTGTAGACGCTCTCTTGCACAATTACTTTAACGCAAGAACTCTTGCGCTAAAGAGTTTTTGCGCAAGATCATGCCAGTGTAGATGTAGCCCCCCAGTAGTTTAAGACTTGGGGCATTTGGAAAAGGAGGGGGAGCTACATGTGTGCGGGGTGTATTGTTGCCCTCTGCTGGATGGACTCTAAATGATTTATGTATGTATCATATGCCCTATAGTGCTAACAGTTAATGGGGATTCTGCTCTAGCTCACGCCTGGCATTTTCTAAAGTAATATATATGTGTGTGTGAGAGAGAGAGAGCAAGTGCTTGGGGGCTCCCTCATGTCTCCTCCCCATCCTGATCTGCTTGGCTTCAGCGCAGGAAAGAAGAAGTAGTGCAAGCTGAGTGTATTTGACATCAGGTGGAAGCAGGGGAATGGAGGGGTAGTGGGGCCAAGTAGCAAGAGCACTTGGCTTCTTTTTCTGGAGACCAAGAGGGGCGGGGACTGGGTTGAGCAGTATAAATCAGATGCCGCTCCATGCCTCAGTTTCCCCCGTCATACAATGTCGATGACACTGAGAATGTTTGTAAAGTGCCTTGTTGTTAGCCCATGGGGCAGAGGGGGAAACTCGGTCTCAGAAGCAGACTGGGGGGTGGTAGAACCCCACCTAGGCAGCGCTGGTTCCACTACGTCACGCTCCCTGACCGGTCTGAGTGGGTCCCTCTCATGGCTGCTCCTCCCCCCAGGAGGAGTGGGTTCCTCTCCATCGGCTGCAGGAACCAGCGCTTCAAGGTCTTTGCCAATGGGCAGCCGTTCTGCAATTCAGCTCTGCCACGGCTTCCAGCAGATCGATACACTGGAGATCCATGGTGCCGTGGTCCTGTCCTGTGTCCGACCGGTGCTGCTGCCCACAGGGAGGCGAGGGGCACACACACAACACTCCCCTACGGCCGCCCTCGCAGACCCAATAAACCTCTCCCTTTCGCAGAATGACTCTGCTCCTGCGTGCTTCCGGGGCCACTTGTGTGTGTGTCATAGACCCCCTTTCCGCTCACCGCAGATGGAGACTCCCCTGAAGGTAGACCTGAGTGCGACACCTGTACTGGGATAGTGTATTGCAGTGTTTCCCAATTTTATTTGGCTGAGGAACCCTTTTCAGCTTTTCAGAATTTCAAGGAACCCCTAGGTTTGTCAAGCAAAAAAAAAAGGGGGAGAGGTACCCACCAATGCATGAAAATCACATTTCTTCCCCAAGACTCCCCCACCTCCCTTCCTTGAGGCCTCATCCGCTCTGTTCCTCTCCGTCACTTGCTATCCCCAGCCCTTATACACTCTCTCTGGGTTGAGACAGGAGGTGCGGGCTCTGGAGTGGGAATGAGAGATTTGGGTGTGGGAAGGGGTGAGAAGTGCAAGCTCTGGGAGGGAATTTGGATGCAGCAGAAGGGGATGCTGGCTCAGAGAGGGGGCTTCAGGCTGGGGAGTATTGGGCCGGGGTGGAAGGATGGGGTGCTGAGCAAGTCACAGGCTTGTGGATGTGAGGGTGCAGGAGTTTGGGCTGGATATGTGAGGGGCTCAGGGCAAGGAGGCTGTGAGTATGATGGGCTCAGGACACAGATTTGTGATGTGTGGATGGTGCAGGAGTGTTGTGGCAGAAGACTGAGGATGTGGGGATGCAGGAGTTTGGGGATGGAAGAGGCTCAGGACAGGGGGTTCCAGTGTATGATAGGCTCAGATTTGGGGTCAGGTGGTGCAGGAGTGTTATGATGCTGCCGTGAGATGGGGGTTTGGTCCCAATCGGGGGCTTGTTGGCCAGGCTTCATTTTTAAATAAAATATTATGTCAAATTCAAAAGGTTTTAGCATTGTCTTTATTTATGAGAGGGTGAGGAACCTGTTTTGAGTCAAGGGTCACTGACCCACAGAAAAGTCAGTCGGGGCCACACAAGCGAGATGCAAAAAAAAAAAAAACCCTCCAAAAACCCCCAGGCCTCACTAATGTGGTCCCAAATGTGCTGGTGGGGGCAGAGTGAAAGTGGGTGCTGGGGCTGGGGAGAGGCTGCTGCTGGGTGGAAGGATGCTGGCTCAGGTGGCGGGGTGCTGGGGCAAGGTGCTGGGGCAGGCAGGTGGCAGGGTGCTGGGGTCAAATACATGGTCCTGCTGGGCACTAGGATGACTGGCAGGGTACTGGGACAAGGAACAGGGTGCTGCTGGGTGCTAGCGTGGATGGCAGGGTGCTGTGGCCAGGGCCAGGGTGGTGCTAGGTGCTAGGGTGGATGGCAGGGCTGCCAAGGAGTGGGATAGGGATGGGGTGCAGGATCTGGGAGGGAGGTGGGGGGCGGAAGGGGGCAAGGTCTGCGTGGTAGGTAGGGTGCAGAAGCAGGCTGGATGTAGGGTGTCTGGCCAGGGGGAGGGAGCAGGAGCAGATTGGGGGTAGGGTGTCTGGCTATGAGGGAGGGTGCAAGGAGGGGACTTGGGTAGGAGTTGGACCTCCGTGATCTGGCACCCTCTGGACCTAACTGGTCCCAGATGAGGGATTTTTGGACCAGGGGAGGTCATTTCAGGGCTCCTGGTTTCCCACTCCCCTTCCCCCCTCCTCCCCCTCCGCTACCTTCTGCCTTCCACTTTGCCAGGGCGGAGTCTGCGCTCCGTCCCCGGACTCCGAACCCGCAACTCAGCCGCGTGGCGCAACACAGCGCCCAGCAGGTTTATAATCCCGGGCCATGACGTTACGTCACGTCTGGGCGTCTCCCCACCCACCGGTTTGAGCACGCTGCGCAGGGCGGCAGCAGCCGGCAAGGGGGAGCTCAGTGAAGGTTGCGCACGGCAGGGCCGGACTGGGGCCGGGGGAGAGACGCTCTGGGGCCGGGGTGGGAGCAGAGGCGTAGCGAGGGTGTTATGCACCCGGGGGCAAAGGAAAAATTTGCGCCCCCTTCCCCCGCCACGTGGCATGCCCCGAACCTGGTGCACCTCTGGGCGGTGTTGCAGCGTGAGGGGAGTGAATTGACTAGGTCCGAAGCATTCCCCCCACAGGCCTCAGCAAGCCTGGGGGCGGGGCGGGGCTGAGCTGACGGGAGAAGCGGGGGCAGGAGGTGGCTGCCGGGTATCCGTCTCTGCCCTTTGCTGCCGTTAGCTGGGGTGCACCGTGGGCCAGCGGGCAGCTCCCAGGATTCTCTCCTTTGAGCAGGGGTGGCTAGACAGGGCATGATTGCTGAAGCCCCCCCCACCCTGCGGTTGTTCCCCACATTAATCAGATTGCAGTGAGCCAGGTTATGCTGGTCTGTGCTGCACTCACATCTTTGTTACCTGTGTAGACAGCCCCTGAGACACTGGAAACTGAGCTTCAAGTCCAGCCTGGTGTGTGACCTCAGGCATGTCACAGCCCCAATGTGCCTTAGTTTCCCCAGCTGTAAAATGGGAATCATGTTGGCCTCCTCGGGAAAGCCCTTTGAGTGTTACCAATGGGCAGAGCAAGGGCTGGCAAGGACAAGTCTTGCCTTGGTCACGCAGGCTTGGTACCATTCCAGTGGGCGGATGGTGCCATCCGTTGCTTGACAGAGCTTTGTGTCGCGATGAAATCAAGTGAGGCAGTCCAGTGACAGGCGGGTGAGTGGCTGAAAGTCACTGGGGTATGGCTACACTACAAAGGTTAATTGAACTAACAGCCGTTAGTTGAATTAACTTTCATAAGCGTCTATACATACCGCTAGTTCGAACTTAATTCGAACTAGCGGGCGCTAATTCAAACTAGGTAAACCTCACTCTACGAGGACTAACGCCTAGTTCGAATTAAGTAGTTCGAATTCAGGGCTGTGTAGCCACTTAATTCGAACTAGTTGGAGGTTAGCCCTTCCCAGCTTGCCCTGGCGGCCACTCTGGGCCAAACCAGGGAAACTTTTCTGCCCCCCTCCCGGCCCCAGAGCCCTTAAAGGGGCATGGTCTGGCTACAGTGCTTGTGTCAGTTGCAAGCCTGCCAGCACCCAGCCAGCAGACCCTGCACCTGGCACGGCATGAGCCAGCCACCCGCTGCCACCCAGCCCTCCGCCTCTTCCCAGGACCAGGTTGGTGGCTCCCAGGAGCCTGCCCGGGGCCGCAAGAGGCTGGCGCCCGCCTGGTCTAGTGCGGAGATCGTGGACCTGATCGAGGTTTGGGGGGAGTCCTCCAACGTCCACGACCTCCGCACTAGGCACAGGAAAGCGGCCGTCTACAGCCACATGGCTGCCAGCCTGGCCACCAAAGGCCACATGCAAACCCAGGAGCAGGTTTGCATGAAAATCAAGTTGGTCCAGTGAGACCCCTGAGCCCTGAGCTTAGAACATAAGAACATAAGAATGGCCGTACTGGGTCAGAGCAAAGGTCCATCTAGCCCAGTAGCCTGTCTGCCGACAGCCAGCACCAGGTACCCGGAGGGGATGGACCGAAGACAATGACCAAGCGATTTGTCTCATGCCATCCATCTCCAGCCTTCCACAAACAGAGGCCCTGGCTAATAGCACTCCATGGACTCAACCTCCATGAATTTATCTAACTTCTCTTTAAACTCTGTTATAGTTCTAGCCTTCACAGCCTCCTGTGGCAAGGAGTTCCGCAGGTTGACTATGTGCTGTGTGAAGAAGAACTTTCGCTTATTAGTTTTAAACCTGCTGTCCATTCATTTCATTTGGTGTCCTCTAGTCCTTCTATTATGGGAACTAATGAAGAACTTTTCTTTATTCACCCTCTCCACACCACTCATGCTTTTATAGACCTCTACCATATCCCCCCTCAGTCTCCTCTTTTCGAAGCTGAAAAGTCCCAGTCTCTTTAGCCTCTCTTCATATGGGACCTGTTCCAAACCCCTAATCATTGTAGTTGCCCTTTTCTGAACCCTTTCCAAGGCCAAAATATCTTTTTTGAGGTGAGGAGACCACATCTGTACACAGTACTGAAGATATGGCGTACCATAGTTTGATACTTCCCTTCCTCCTTCTTCCCCTGGCTTCCCCCTTCCAGCTCCCTCCTCCCAGGTTTCCCCCTCCCCTCTCCCACCCTCTCTCTTCCCCTCTCCCACCTCCTTTTCCCAGTCTCCCCAGAGGTTAATCCCCTTCCCCCAGTTTTGTTAAATAAAGAGAGTTTCTATTTTTGAACACAGGTGTCCTTTATTTTTTACATCAGGAAGGGGGGCTAGGGAAGGGTAAGCGGAAGGAGGTGAGGGAGGAATGGGGCACAAGCCCCCGATGGGGAGGACTGGGGTGGCTCTGCGGGCTCCTCGGGGTGGAAGCTCTCCTGCAGGGCCTCCTGGATCCTGACATCCCCCCGACTCACCCCCCCGGATGGCAGCCTGCGGCAAGTGCAGCCGGGCTGATGGCCGAGTGTTGTGATGTGCCGAGTGTGGGCACTCAGGGCACTCTAAGGCAGGACTGCTTTGCTGTCCCTCATCGAGGTCGACAAGCAAGTGGGGAACCCTGAGAACTGTCTGTCCGGGGTGGGGGTCGGGTCCCTTTAAGCACAGCCCTCAGCTAGCCTGAGGCAGCAGCTCCACACTCTAAGTCCTAACCTGATGCCCTGCCGGCACTGGTTCCAGCCAGCCTTAACTTCGGTTCAGGGTCCACTCAATGTGGACATGCTAGTTCAAATTAGCAAAACGCTAATTCGAATTAGTTTTTAGGTCTAGATGCACTAATTCGAATTAGCTTAGTTCGAATTAACTAATTCGAATTAAGTTAGTTCGAATTAGTGCTGTAGTGTAGACATACCCTGGGTAGGGAACTGGGTGCCAGGCGGCAGGTCATGGCAAATTCAGCATACGAGGAAGGGGGCTCCCCACACCTCAGCTCCCAGCACTTGCGGGTGGAGTTGACAAATGACAAAGCTCTTCTCGCTTCCCCACCAGCCAAGCCATCACTTGACTCTGGGTCTTTAACATGTGCTGTCCCTTGCCTTGGCTGGGCACTGCTCCGGGCGGACCCAGCTCTCCTAGCCCAGAATCACAGAAGTGCCCAAAACATGCGGTTGGGGGGCACAAGCACCCAGACTCGTGATCCCCCACCTGCTGTTCTTCCCCAAGGCCCCCCCCACACACACTGTCCCACCCCCCCAAAATTTTCCTGAGCTACCTCTTCCTCCCAAGATCCACCCCCCACTTGTACTCTCCCCCTGCCATTGCCTGCCCTTACACGCCTCTGGTCCCCAACCCCCTGCTCCATGCCCCTTGGCCCTGGCCTGCCCGACCAGGGGCTGCCACTAGAGACTGGCAGGTTTTCTACCAGCTGATGCCAGAGCCAGGCACCCCAGCACCTCCCACAACCAAATCCCCCCCCCTCAGAGACAGGCAACCCCAGAGCCCCCCCTCTCCCCCAACCAAATCCCCTCCTTCAGAGACAGGCAACCCCAGAGCCCCCACCAAATCCCCCTCCTTCAGCGACAGGCAACCCCAGAGCCCTCCCAACAAATCCCCTCGTTCAGAGACAGGCAAACCCAGAGCCCCCAACCAAATCCCCCTCCTTCAGCGACAGGCAACCCCAGAGCCCTCCACTAAATCTTCCTCCTTCCGTGTAAGCAACCCAGCGCCTCCCCGCTCCCGAAGCAGAAGAGCCGGTCAGAGAAGTTCATCTCACTTTTAAAAAAGCGGCTGCTCCTGCCGGCTGCCCCTGCTCCCTCCGTTCCCCGACGGCAGCAGGTGGCCCAGCTGCCGGCTCACTGATCTAAGTGTCAGGTGAGCCTGCGCAGCCTGCGCTCGGTCCCACGCCATTGCCCCCTCCCCGCCCCCCCTTCGGTACGCCTCTGCGTGGGAGGACGCGCGGGGGGCCGGGGCTAGCCGGCTCTCTCTCTCTTTTTCAGAGGGAGGCGGGGGAGTGCCGGCTCCTCGCGGAACCCCTCGTTTTGCTTCGCGGAACCCCAGGGTGCCACGGAGCACCAACTGGGAAACACTGGTGTATTGGGATAATGTACGAACAGCTCCTCTGCACCACCCCCCCTTCCCCTGCCGCTGCAACATCAAATTAACCCTCCTGCTCTGCCCCCGTCCTCCCTCCGGTACCAGGACACCCCACGCGTGATGGGAGGGGCTGCAAACTGGGGAGCAGGCTACTGCAGGGCTGAGGGCAGCAAACCAGCCCCCCAGAGCCCTGCACGGCCTGGCCACGGGTGCGGGAAGCGGGAACTGACGTGACGAGCATTTAGAGGTCGGGGGGGCTGTGGGGAGGGGGGACAAGGGAGCTACGAGCAGGACAGGGGGTGACCCACCACCAGTGAGTCTCAGGGGGACTAGAGCATCCAGGCCTGGCCCCCGTTGAGAGACCGAGCCAACGAGCAAGGGGCCATTTGGGGGCTGGGGGCAGTCGCTTTGGGGAGTTGGAACCCCTGGATTTCGCTCTTCAAGCTGCACCCCCAGCTCCCCTTTGCTCCCCTCATTTGCAGAATGGCCCGACGCGTCAGGCTGTTTCTCCAGAAGGCCCTGCAGATGGCCCCAGGGCCGGCGGGAAGCAGCTCCTCCATCCCTGCAGGCGGGGAAGCTGAATCCCACCAGCTCAGGGCGACACGCCCACCGGCCAGACCCCCCCAGACCTGGCACCGGGGCGGCTGGGAAGGCGGGACCCAGCCCAGCGGGGGAGCCAGGTAGGGTGGCTCTGGGGCCTCCTCCTCTGTGGAGAGAAACACCTGCCCCAGGAGCCCAGCCCCCATTGGCACCAGGCGGCATCACCCTGCCCGGCCCCCGGGGACCTGTCAGGCTCTGGGAGCCCGCAGCCCATTGCTCCCTGCGCCAGCCCCTGCAGCTGTGGGTCCAGGTCGGTCAGCAGCAGCGCCTGGGCCTCCAGCTGCAGCTGGGCCACCTCCTGCAGCCGCTCAGATCCAGGTGAGGGGCCGTGAGCACCCTGGGCCCAGGGGCTCACCCAGTACCCAGGAGGGGCGGGGAGGCAGCCCCAGTGTCTGGCCTGACTCCTGCAGCCTCACACAGCTGCCCTGCAGCCAGGGCAATGGATGGGGCCGGGGGGCTGCTGCTACTTGGCTCCCTCTTGTTCCTGGTGGGGGGTTGGAAGATGTGAGGGTGGAAGGGGATGGATCCCTGCGAGGCGTGTGGGGCCCAACCTAAACTCCCTGGGTCCCTGACATGGGGGGCGCGTGACCCCTGCTGGCCACTGGAGTCACCCTGTTCCCTTCCCTCCCGCACAGAGTCCCCCTGGGCCTCACCGCAGCGCTGCCGGGAGCGGATGGACTCCCGGGTGGAGGAAGTCGCCATTTACGATATTGAAGAGCAGCTCCACACCCGGGACACGGTACGAACCTTCTCCACACGGGGGGGACCCGAGTGTGTCCGGCCCCTTCCCAGCACGTCCCAGCACGGGAGGGGCAGGCAGGTCCCAGGCTCACAGACTCTCTCTGGGGGGGCAGAGCCCAGCCGCCCTGCAGCGATTCCTCTTGGCCATCCCCACCGCCTGCCTCGCCGCCCTCCAAAGGGGCGAGGGCACCCTGGCGCCGCGCTGCACCAAGGACACTGTGGTCGCCAGGATCGTGGTGAGCGAGTCGCGGCGGCCGGGAGGCGGGGATGGGATACGTGGGGTGGGCAGGGGTCTGCCTGGGCCATGGCTGCTGCTGGGGGTGCTGGAAATGGGATGGGGTGGGGGCCAGGAGTGCTGGAGGGGGAGGTGCACATGGGGAGGGTGGGTAGGGACGCTGGAGGAGAGAGACACAGAAATGGGGCAGGTCTGGGGTGCTGGACAGAAAGGGGGATTTGGGACAGGGAGGGGTCTCCCCGGGACATTGGGGCTGGAAGGCAGCAGAGCGGGTTGCTGGGGATCGGCCCAGGGGAGCAGAGATGAGGAGACTCAGAGGCTGGTCACCAGGGTAGTGAGGGGCAGGAGACGGCCTGGGGACAAGGATTGAGCTGGTCCCGGTTTGGGAAGGGGGGTGCTGGGAGGGGCCCTGTGCCGGGCAGGGGGGCTACAGGGCAGCGGGAGGCAGTGGCGTTGGATCCTGCTGGCTGGGGGGTGCTGGCCGTGTGAGCGTCTCTTGGGGACGTGCAGGGGGCCCCAGTCTCACACGCCCCTTTGTCTCCTTGGGGTCTCACAGGAGATCATGGAGGACTCCCCACCGCCGCTGGTCTTGGCCAACTGCCTCAGTGCCGCCTGCAGCCTCAGGTACCGATCCCCCCCCCCCGCCGACCCTTCTCCCCCCCAAGAGCAGATCCCCTGACAAGTGGGGGCCTTTGCATGGGACAGGATGCTGAGGGACCGTCCTCTTCTCTGCCCTCAGAACTCAGCCGACTGGCCCAGGGTGGGTCATTTCGGACCCATGCGAGGACGTCAGCCGGCTGGCCCGGGAGGGGGTGCACACCCTGTACCAACTCGTCCTGCACCACAGGGGTAAGGACCGCAGCCGGGAACTGGGCCCCAGGGACACCCTGAGGGTGCCGGCGGCGGGGGGACGGGACCCAGCCCTTTTCCCCCAGACTGGCCCAAGGGGGGATGCGTCCCTCTGTGTTCCCGTCCTTCTGCCCCCTTTGCTCTTCCATTTGCCTAGGGATGCCTGCAGGGACCCGTGGGAGGGGAAGGGCTCAGACCTGCCAGCAGAATGACCCTGTTGTGTCTCTTCCAGGCCTCAACATCCACCAGGCAGAGGACCTGTGGTGCAGGCACTACTATAAGGAGAGATGGGTCGTGGCTCACAGTAACACCGTGAGGGTGGGAGAGGGAAGGACACGCTGCCAGGGCAGGGCACGGCATGGGGGTGGGGCTGGCTGGGGCCCTCGTGCGGGTAGGACGCGGGGTGGGGAGCGGTGAGTAAGTCACTGATCGAATGGTCGATGCATTTTCCCTCGACTATTCGACCCGTGGACAGGGCGGCGCTGCCCCTTTGTGACGTGTCACGTTTCAAAGGGGCGGCGCTTCGTAGGGGCAGCGGCGCATGGAGCCCCGGATCTCCTGCAGAAGGGGAAACAGGGCGGGAGGGGGGGGCAACATTTTTTGATGGAGGCCGCTCCAAGATGTTGGCCAGTGGCCTAGGGCTGCTCTGTTCTGTGGAGTGGGGTGAGGTCTGGGAGGGTTTTGGGGGCAGGAGGTAGGTGTGACCTGGGGCAGGGGTTTGGGGTGCAGGGTGAGGAGAGCGTCCGGGTGCAGGGTCTGGAAGGGAGTTTGGGGAAGGGTTAGGGTTCGGGTATCCCAGGAGTTGGGGCCGGGCTCTGGGCCGTCAGCTGAAACCTCCTGTCATCTTGATTTCAGGTCTTTGGGCAGCTCTTCTCCCCGGAGCAGGAAAACTCCTTTTTGGAGAGGGCGCTGCTCGCCGCCCGCTCTCCCCTGCGGCGCCCCAGCCAGGCCGGGCTGGTCCTGGCCCACGCCCTGCTGGGGCAGGCCCAGCAGCTCCTAGGCTACCTGGTGAGCAGCCGGAGCAGATGGAGGAGAGTGGGGCAGGGCCAGGGTCTCCTTCCCATTCCCTCAGGGAGTCCCCCCCGCCCCTTTCCTCAGGCTGCCCCCACCCCACGTCCCTGCTGGCAGAATCCCTCCTGCCCCTGCGAGCGTCCCTGGGGGTGGGGGAGGCTCTGCGCACACAAGCCTTGTCCTGGGAGGTGGGAGGGGGCAGAGGTGTCAGGAGCCCTGGGGGGGTCAGGAGCTCACCCTACGGGCCTGACAGGGGGTGACCAGAGAGCAGAACAAGTCTCAGAGCAGGGGGGAGGAGGGTGGAAATGCTGGGGCCAGTACCCCCGAGTCCCCAGGGATGAATCTCTGACGGATTCTGCTTCCCTTGCAGCAGGAAGACAGCCAGTGAGCGCACCAGGAGCTGAGGAGCCAGCAGCTGCGTCCTCCCCCAACCCTCCGAATTGTATAGAATTGTATTTCAATTCTGATTAAACAACATTTGAAAAAACATTTGGATCAGGCTTGGGCAATAATTTGTAATGGGGGCATTTTGGCAAGTGGTCAAGAGCCACATTTCTACCGAGGAATTTGGGGTCTGGGACGGGCTGGTTGGGTGCAGAAGGGAGCTTAGGGTAGGAGCCTGGGTGCAGGGAGGGGGGGTCTGATCTGGGCAGTGGATATAGGTGCAGGGTCCAGGAGGGGGCATGGGTGCAGGAGAGGAGTCTGGCCTGAGGGAGGGGCTCTGGGGGGTGCAGGGTCTGGGAGGGAGGTTTGAGCTGGGTGAAGGGGAGCAGAGGGTTTGGGGAAGGGGAGTGCGGGTGCCAGAGGATTCTGGCCTGGGGGAGGGCTGTCGGAGGGGGTGCAGGGTCAGGGAGGGAGCTGTGACCCGGGGGAAAGGGGGACGCAGGTTCAGGTGGTCGCCTGGGACAGGCAGTTGGGGAGGGGATGTGGGTGCCAGGGGCAGGCTCTGGCTGGGAGGCGCTTACCTAGGCAGCTGCGTATGGGGAAGCCTGAGGGGACAGGGGAGCTCAATTTTCAACTGTGGGGAATGGAGGAAATAATGTGGAGTGGAGGGGAGCGAGATGGGGTTGAATTGAACTTTCTCATGTGAGTTTATCAAACTTCATTTTAAATAACGTAAAATATGAATTTCTGTCTAACACAAAGGGGGTTTCAAAGTTTTCGTTATTTAAGGCAGGGATGAGGAACCGTTTTGTCTCCAGGGCCACTGACCCCCAGAAAAATCAGTTGGGGACCACACATGAGAAAAGCAAAATACAAAAACCCCTCTTCCAAAATCCCCATGCCTCACTGAGGTGGCCCCCAACTGAGACACCTCACTCCTCTGGCGCTCCAGCCCCACTGGAGTGAGGGGAAGGGACAGGGAGGACTGAGGTTCGGGGATCCCTCATTTGTGGCCCCCTCCTCAGATGGTAGAGGGACCCGCCAATGCCACTAACCCTGGAACCCAGAAGAGTTAATCTGGCCTGGGGATGGAGTGCCAGGGGAGTGAGATGTCTCTGTTGGGGCCACATTAGTGAAGCCCTGAGTGCCCACACTCGGCACATCACAGCACTCGGCCATCAGCCCGGCTGCACTTGCCGCAGGCTGCCATCCGGGGTCAATCGGGGGCTGTCAGGATCCAGGAGGCCCTGCAGGAGAGCTTCCACCCCGAGGAGCCCGCAGAGCCACCCCAGTCCTCCCCACTGGGGGCTCGTGCCCCATTCCTCCCTCACCTCCTTCCACTTACCTCCTAGCCCCCTTCCTGATGTAAAAATAAAGGACACGTGTGTTCAAAAATAGAAACTCTCTTTATTTAACAAAACTGGGGAAGAATTAACCTCTGGGGAGACTGGGAAAAGGAGGTGGGAGAGGGAAGAGAGAGGGTGGGAGAGGAGGAAACCTGGGAGGAGGAGAGAGCTGGAAGGGGAAGCCAGGGGAAGAAGGAGGAGGAAGTATCAAACTATGGTACGCCATATCTTCAGTACTGTGTACAGATGTGGTCTCCTCACCTCAAAAAGACATTTTGGCCTTGGAAAGGGTTCAGAAAGGGCAACTACAATGATTAGGGGTTTGGAACAGGTCCCATATGAAGAGAGGCTAAAGAGACTGGGACTTTTCAGCTTGGAAAAGAGGAGACTGAGGGGGGATATGATAGAGGTCTATAAAATCATGAGTGGTGTGGAGAGGGTGAATAAAGAAAAGTTCTTTATTAGTTCCCATAATAGAAGGACTAGAGGACACCAAATGAAATGAATGGGCAGCAGATTAGCCAGGGGGTAGGAACGGTGGCCTCTGTTTGTGGAAGGCTGGAGACAGATGGCACGAGAGAAATCGCTTGGTCATTGTCTTCGGTCCCATCCCCTCCGGGGTACCTGGTGCTGGCCGCTGTCGGCAGACAGGCTACTGGGCTAGATGGTCCTTTGGTCTGACCCAGTATAGCCATTCTTATGTTCTAAGCTCAGGGCTCAGGGTCGGGGGTCTCACTGGACCAACTTGATTTTCATGCAAACCTGCTCCTGGGTTTGCATGTGGCCTTTGGTGGCCAGGCTGGCAGCTATCCTGCCCTAGACGGCCGCATTCCTGTGCCTAGTGAGGAGATCGTGGACATTGGAGGCCTCCCCCCAAACCTTGATGAGGTCCACGATCTCCGCAATGGACCAGGCGGGCGCCAGCCTCTTGTGGCCCCGGGCAGGCTCCTGGGAGCCGCCAGCCTGGTCCTGGGAAGAGGCGGAGGGCTGGGTGGCAGTGGGTGGCTGGCTCATGCCGTGCCAGGTGCAGGGTCTGCTGGCTGGGTGCTGGCAGGCTTGCAACTGGCACAAGCACTGTAGCCAGACCGTGCCCCTTTAAGGGCTCCGGGGCCGGAAGGGGGGGCAGAAGAGTTTCCCTGGTTTGGCCCAGAGTGGCCACCAGGGCAAGCCGGGAAGGGCTAACCTCCAAGTAGTTTGAATTAAGTGGCTACACAGCCCTGAATTCGAACTACTTAATTCGAACTAGGCGTTAGTCCTCGTAGAATGAGGTTTGCCTAGTTAGAATTAAGCGCTCCGCTAGTTCGATTTAAATTCGAACTAGCGGTTTGTATGTGTAGCCCCTATTAAAGTTAATTCGAACTAACGCCTGTTAGTTCGAATTAACTTTGTAGTGTAGACATACCCTAATAGATTAGTAAGACATGATTTCCCTTTACAGAAACCTTGTTGACTTTTGTCCAACAAATTATGTTCTTCTACGTGCCTCACAATTTTATTCTTTACTATTGTTTCGACTAATTTGCCCGGTACTGAAGTTAGACTTACCCGGACTGTAATTGCCAGGATCGCCTCTAGAGCCCTTTTAAATATTGGTGTCACGTTGGCTACCTTCCAGTCATTAGGTACGGAAGCCGATTTAAAGGATAGGTTACAAACCATAGATAGTAGTTCAGCAATTTCCCATTTGAGTTCTTTTAGAACCCTTGGATGAATGCCATCCGGTCCCGGAGATTTGTTAACATTAAGTTTTTCTATTTGTTCCAAAACCTCCTCTAATATCTAAATCGTTGATGAAAATATTGAACTGAGCCGGTCCCAAAACAGACCCCTGCGGAACTCCACTTGTTATGCCTTTGCAGCAGGATTGTGAACCTCTAATGACACTTCAATCCGGGACAGTTACTCAGATTCATCACCCACAAAGGACGGTGCAGATTTGGGAATCTCCCTAACGTCCTCAGCCGTGAAGACTGAAGCAAAGAAATCATTTGGTATATCCGCAATGGCTTTATCGTCCTTGATTGCCTTGAATACTCAAGGTGGGAGCATAACTGGCTGGATACCCATACTTAGAGAGTAGTTATTAATGGTTCGCAATCCTGCTGGAAACGTATAACAAGTGGGGTTCCGCAGGGGTCTGTTTGGGGACCGGCTCAGTTCAATACTCAAGGAGCTGATAGAGGAGGTATCTGAGCCTCTAGCTATCATCTTTGGAAAATCATGGGAGACAGGAGAGATTCCAGAGGACCTGGAAAAGGGCAAATATAGTACCCATCTATAAAAAGGGAAATAAGAACAGCCCAGGAAACTACAGACCAGTTAGTTTAACTCCGTGCCTGGGAAGATAATGGAGCAAGTAATTAAGGAAATCATCTGTAAACACTTGGAAAATGGCAAGGTGATAGGGGAACAGCCAGCATGGATTTGTAAAGAACAAATCATGTCAAACCAATCTGATAGCTTTCTTTGATAGGATAACGAATCTTGTGGATAAGGGAGAAGCGGTGGCTGTGGTATACCTAGACTTTAGTAAGGCGTTTGATACAGTCTCGCATGATATTCTTATCAATAAACTAGGTAACTACAACTTAGATGGGGCTACTATAAGGTGGGTGCATCACTGGCTGGATACCCATACTCAGAGACTAGTTATTAATGGTTCACAATCCTGCTGGAAAGGCATAGCAAGAGGGGTTCCACAGGGGTCTGCGCTGGTTAGGCCTCAATTGGAGTATTGTGTTCAGTTCTGGGCACCGCATTTCCAGAAAGATGTGGAGAAATTGGAGAGGGTCCAGAGAACAGCAACAGGAATGATTAAAGGTCTAGAGAACATTACCTATGAGGGTCCCTTCCAGTCCTAGTATTTTATGATTCTATGATTGATGTATGTATCATATGCCCCGTAGTGCTAACAGTTAAGGGGGATTCTCCTCTAGCTCACTGTGACGTAGTGGGGGTATCTGGCTAGTTTCTATGCTGGCTCTGTGGTAACCCCCACTGGCTGACCCTAACCACGGCCCAGCGGCCCATTATGCAAAGAGGTTCTCTCAACCTGTCTGACCAGCTACCCCCAGGGGAGAGAAACAAAGGAAGGTGGAATGCTGCCTGGCTGGGGCAGGGCTGGAAGAGTGGGTTAGTTTCTGTCTGGGATCATGGAGGAACCAGCCTAAGCCAGGGGCTGGGATTTGAGGCCCAGTCTCCCCCCATCTCAAGGGGCTGAGGCATCCTAGACCTGCCCTGTAACCAGATTACATCTGTGCTGTGCTGTATCCTGGAGAAGGAATAAACTCCCTCCATTCTACGGGCTGGTGGAGTCTGTTCGTGCCATTACGGGGTGCAGGAGTCAGGGGACCCCAAGCGTCGTCACACTGGTGTCAGGAGTGGGATGCACTGCACCCGTGGATGGAGCATCCAGCGGCGGCGACTAGGCGCAGTAGAAGCAAGAGCCATGGAACCAGGCGTGCTGGAAACAGGCGAGCGGTTCCTGAGAATCGTGGGCGCAGCAGCACTAGACTGGTGAGTCTGCACCGAGGGGACCAGCGGGAGATGGCCTATACCCAACTGCTGAAGGCAGAGCTGGTGAAGCTGCAGAGAGAGGGCTTGCCTGTGCGGGCGCAGCAAGGCCCAGCTGATTGCCCGGCTGGAAGAGAATGACCAGCCACAGGGCTGGGATCCTGTCCCGTGGGGAGCAGCCAGACCCCCACTGGGGGCGTGTCAGGCTCGGAGAGGGGCGGAGCGCTGGAGGCCGCCGAAGGGACCGGACTGCCTCCCAGGGAAGCCCTGCAAGCCGTAGTCCGCTAGGGCAGGGCCAGCCCAGTGGAGCTGCGGCGGCTAGAAATCCAGCTGCAGATGAAGGTGGAAGTCCAGGACCGTGAGAGCAGCGACAGCATGAGCTGGCCATGGCAGAGCGGAGAAGTGGCGGGGCCCGGCTGCGCCAGTGCGGGCGGGCCCCAAGGGCCCAGAGGCGGCCAGGCGCTTGGAGAAGCTCGTGGTGGCCCAATTGAAGGACATGGGCGACATAGATGGGTTCCTCAGCTCCTTTGAGAGGGCCTGTGGACTGCAGGTCCCCCAGCTGACTGGCTGCAGGAGCTCATCCCGCACTGAACCAGGAAGCTGCCGGGGTGCTCAATCAGCTGGAGGACCTACAGCCAGGGGATTACAACCGAGTCAAGGAGGCCCTGCTGCACAAGTTCGGGCTGACCCCGAGATGTACAGGAAGAAGTTCGGGAGGTGCAGAAGGAGCCACGGGAGACCTATGTGGACCTGGCCTCCCGCCTGGCGCAATACTGCCGCAAGTGGGTGTCTGGAGTCGGAGCCCAGACTGCAGAGGGCTGCTCAAGCTGTTCATGATGGAGCAGTTCTATGAAGCATGCCCACCCAGATTGAGGCTGTGGCTCAGGACCGAAGACCAGAGACCCCCAGGAGGCCGGGAGACTGGCAGATGAGTTCACGGAGAGCCGGTCCGGGTGTGAGCATGGAGTCCCGGAGAGAAAGGAATCGCACAGAGACCGGATGTCGGCTGAAGCGGACGGAGGAGTCAGCTACGAGGCGAGCCCAAGGAACAGGTCGTCTGTGCCCCAGAGAACCAGCCAGGGCCTGGACAGAGACAGCCCAAAGCCTAACTTGCCATCGCTGTGGGCAAAAAGGCCACAAGAGGGCTCAGTGCACCAGGTCCCATGACCTGGGACTTTCCAGGGTTAACTGGCTGGGGCTGGAGGAAGGGCAGGCTGCCCCAGAGGCAGGGGCTGGCAGGCAAACCTCAGCTCAGAGTGGGAAGGATGCTCAGTGCACCCCTGGGAGGTCTGACCCTCGGAGGCGGATTTCTCCGTGTACCGGGTGGGGCAGGGCGGCCCCTGAGGCAGTGCCTCATACCCTGGAGGTGGATGGTAGGAAGGTGACGGGTTTCTGGGACACGGGGCGGAGGTGGCGCTGGCCCGATCTGACATAGTGGCCCCAGACCGGATACTACCCCACACGCAGCTGACCCTGAAGGGCATAGGCGGGTCCCGTTTAAGGTGCCTGTAGCCAGGGTGCATCTGAAATGGGGGCCAAGGAAGGTCTCAAGGAAAGTGGGGTGCACCGCGCACTTGCCCACGGAGGTGCTAATGGGGAATGACCTGGAGGTGGCCCCAGGAATCCCAGCGGGCTCTAGTCACCGCCCGTAGCCAGAGCCAGCGAGGGCTGGCAACCTGGATCAGGAAGGACTCCTGGCAGGGTCCCCAGGGTCCCATCACCGTGGACACGGGGTCCAGCCAAGCGGGGACCCGGACCTAGGCAAAGGTGGGGAACAGGTCGATCCCTGCCCCAGCGGCTGAATTCCAGGCTGAGGTGCAGGCAGACCCCTCCTTGCAGAGGCTGAGGGACGAGGCTGGCCTCCGTGCAGCTCAGCCCCTGGGGAGAGGAGGCCAGGAGAGATTCCTGTGGGAGCGGGGATTCCTGTTCCGGGAATGGCTTCCCCCAGGAAGGTGAGGGCATGGGGTCCAGCGGCAGCTGGTCGTCCCCCAAAGTATCACCTCAAGCTGCTGTATTTGGCCCATAACGTCCCCTTTGCGGGCCACCGGGGATCCGGAGCACCCGGCTGAGGCTGCTCCAACACTTCTACTGGCCGGGAATATTTGCAGCCGTGCAGCGTACTGCCGGTCCTGCGACTCCTGCCAGAGGCGGGAAGGCCCAAGACGGGAGGAAAGCTGCTCAGGGGCCCCTACCCTGTATAGAGGAGCCTCTGGGCTTGCTGAGAGAGTTATGGGAGGAAGACCTCCCGGGATGGGCGTCGGGGTGGAGGCCGCCTGGCTGTCCAGAGAAGGCTCGCTGGGCTCATGGCCCGGCCGAGAGACCCTGGCCAGAGATCAAGGCCAGCGGAAGGGTGGAGTGCGACCACAGAGGACAGGCCTGTGCCAGTCGCCCTGGAGTGATGCAGCGAGTGGACAGAGGAAGCCAGTTCATGTGGGGCCTCGCCGCGGCCGGCCCGAGTCAAGGGAGCACCCATGTCCCCAGGGCGGGTTCCCACGCAGAGGACCCGAACTTCCCTAGGTCACGGCGGAGTGACCCTGCTCAGTTCGCTCTCGGAGGGAGAACTGTGACGTAGTGGGGGTATCTGGCTAGTTCCTATGCTGGCTCTGTGGTAATCCCCACTGGCTGCCATCGGTACCACAGCCCAGAAGGATGAGTCATTATGCAAGAGGGTCTCTCAACCTGTCTGACCAGCTACCCCCAGGAGAGAAACAAAGGAAGGTGGAATGCTGCCTGGCTGGGGGCAGGGCTGGAGGAGAGTGGGTTAGTTTCTGTCTGGGATCATGGAGGAACCAGCCTAAGCCAGGGCTGGGATTTAGGGCCCAGTCTCCCCATCTCCAGGGGCTGAGGCATCCTAGGCCTGCCCTGTAACCAGATGACATCTGTGCTGTGCTGTATCCTGGAGAAGGAATAAACTCCCTCCATTCTACGGGCCGGTGGAGTCTGTTCGTGCCATTACGGGGGTGCAGGAGTCAGGGGACCCCAACGCGTCGTCACACTCACGCCTGGCATTTTCTAAAGTAATATGTGGGTGGGTGTGAGAGAGAGAGAGAGCAAGAGCCTGGGTGCTCCCTCATGTCGCCTCCCCATCCTGATCTGCTTGGCTTCAGCGCAGGAAGGAAGTAGTGCATGTTGAGTGTACTTGACATCAGGTGGAAGCAGGGGAATGGAGGCGTAGTGGGGCCAAGTAACAAGAGCACGTGGCTTCTTTTCCTGCAGACAGCGGGGCAGGGACTGGGTTGAGCTGTATAAATCAGATGCCGCTCCATGCCTCAGATTCCCCCTTCATACAATGCCAATGACACCGAGAGTGTTTCTAAAGTGCCTTGTTGTTAGCCCATGGGGCAGAGGGAGAAACTCAGGCACAGAAGCAGACTGGGGGGTGGTAGAACCCCACCTAGGCAGCGCTGGTTCCACTACGTCATGCTGCCTGCCCGGTCTGAGTGGGTCAAGGAAAACCCCACAAAAAGTCTCTGCCTCACTGTATATTTTGCAGAGACAAAAAGAACAAACAGCCTGGCAGAGGAGAGACAGGAACTCAGGCTGGGGAGAAGGGACTGAGCATTGAGAGGGGAGGTAGAGATGATTTCTGGGTTCCCACTGTGTGTGGGGGCAGGGCTGAGGTTTCCATGCCCATAAGCAGGACAGCAGAGATTTCTCCCTGCCCGCTCCCCTTGGGAATGTCGGGGGAGATTTCGCTGGGGGCCGAGGTCCCGGGAATTCCCCAGCTCCCCTGAGTGCGGCAGCTCCCCACAACCGTGGCCCCCGACACCACTTACCCTCCACGTTCTCCTGGGCTCTGGGTGCTGCAGGGAGCGTCTGACACCCCGGCTCAGCTCCGGCTCAGGGCGGGAGGACTCCAGCCAGGTGCGCGCTCCCCCTCGGCCTGCGGCTGGACAGGACACAGCAGGGAGCGGTGACCCCGTCTCCCATCGCAGCCTGGCCCTGGGAGCTGGGCCCCATGTGGGAGGGTGCAGGGGGAGCCCCTCACCAGCCATGGAGAGAAGCCAGGGGGGAGGGAAAATTGACCATAAGCCCCGTAGACCCTGTTCCACCCGGGTCTGGCAGAGGGAGGGTCTGTCCGTGGGGCACAGACTGACAGTTAGTCAGGGATGTGGGTTAGGAGGTGGAAAGGGGGCTCTATGTGTGGGGCACAGACTGGAAGTCACGGATATGGGATAGGTGCTGGAACGATGGGCTCTCTAGGGCACAGACTGGCAGTTAGTCAGGGATGTGGGGCAGAGGCTGGCAGAGGAGGGCTCTGTCTGTGGGGCACAGACTGGCACTTAGGGACACGGGGGAGGGGCTGGCAGAGGGGGGCTCTGTGGAAACTGACTGGTAGTTAGATAGGGACGTGGGGCAGTGGGGGCTGGTATTCAGATACTTGGGGAGGGGCTGGCAGAGGGGGGCTCTGTGGAAACTGACTGGTAGTTAGTTAGGGACGTGGGGCAGTGTGGGGCTGGTATTAAGATACATGGGGAGGGGCTGGCGGGGGGGCTCTGTGGAAACTGACTGGTAGTTAGTTAGGTAAGACGTGGGCAAGTAGTGGAGCTGGTATTCAGGAGATACCTGCATGGGGAGGGGGCTGGCGAGGGGGCTGGTATTCAGATATTTGGGGAGGGGGCTGGCGGGGGTTCTCTCTTTTGGGGTGCAGACTGGCAGTTATCCGGTATTTGGAAATTGGCTGGCAGAGGGGGGCTCTGTCTGTGGGGCAGAGACTGGCCGTTAGGCAGGTTCATCGGGAGGATGTTTAGAGGGCTCTGTGGGAAATGACGGGCAGTTAGTCAGGGACGTAGGGCAGAGGCTGGCAGAGAGGGCTGTTTGTGGGGACAGACTGGCAGTTAGTTAAGGAAATGGGGGAGGATGACAGGGGGCTCTGTGGGGCACAGACTGGCAGTTAGTCTGGTACATGGGGAGGGGCTGGCAGAGGGCTGTGTCTGTGGGGCACAGACTGGCCGTGTTTCAGGTACATGGGGAGGTTGATGACTGATAATAGGAGACTAGCTGGTCTCGTGTGGGTGTCTGGGTGGGAAGTTTCTAGGATGCGGGAGATGGGCAGTGGGATTGGACGGGGGGCACAGGCAGTGGTGGGCTGTGTGTGCACTGATGATCCAGGATGCAGAGTTAAGGGGTAGAAAATCTTCACACCTGGCAGCTAGAGCAGCCGATGTGGTTTCTGGTGCTTCCTTTGAGCATCCCCTCCGGGAGCAGGCAGGGGCTGTTGTATTCACTAGTCTGATGATGATGGTGATGATGATGGAAATGTTGCAGTTCAGCTGAATGTGAGCAACACACACGCCCAGGAGAAACCACGTCCTAGTTCCAGGGCCCCAGTGCCCCCCTCACATCCCTCTTTTAGCCTCTAGGCCTTGTGCTGCTGGGAACCTCTCCTGGGACCCCACTCTCTGCCCTGTTCAGAGTCATAGAATCACTGGGCTGGAAGGGACCTGAGGAGTCAGCTAGTCCTGGTGCTGCTCAGAGCAGGACCCAGCCCAACTCAGTCATCCCAGCCAGGCCTTTGTCGAGTCTGGCCTTAAAATCCTCTCGGGACAGAGATTCCCCCACTTCCCCAGGCCCCCCGTTCCAGTGTTTCCCCAGCCCCAGTGAAATCGTTTCCCCTAATACCCACCACAGAGCCCCCCAACTGCCACTCGAGACAGTCGCTCCTTGGGATTCCCTCTCTGGCCATGGAGAGACCCTCTTAGGCCCTCTGCCTTGCCTGCATCCTCTGCCTTACCCCACCCCCCGCACAACTGGCTGTGAGCCCCAGGCTGGACCTCCCTCCTCAGCCCTCGCTATGGTGGGCTCCATCCCAGTGAGGGGGCTCTGCTGGCACCGCTCTGTCCCCACAGGCCCTGGAGTGTGGCCTCCCCCTCGGCTGTCATGGGAAAAGTGTTTCAAGTCCTCAGGTTTGCAGGGAATGGCTGAGACCGACCCGAGCGTGCGCGTAAGGCCCAGAAAGCAAAGCTCATGAAATCAATGATCGGTTTATTTCTCTTTACTCTCTTTATCTTAAACCAGTCTCACGATGTTTTTACTTGGCTCCTGCTGTTGCTACACCTGAGGTGGGTGGAGATTTCGGCATCGAGGGAGCATCTCTCGGACACCACGAGTCACTTCTGCTCTTCCAGGCAATGCAGGGGACTCCAGAGTCAGCGGGAGGCTGGATACATCTGGGCTGGCCCCAGTGGCCGGCAGACACAGAGTTTTGGGCCTGGCTGAGCAGCAGGTTTCTTTACACACCCGTCTGTTCCCAGGCGTCTCTGGCCACTCCCTGCTGGGGCGGGGCTGCCGTGTGAGCCCTGCCCGGGCCCTGGGCGTTCCTGGCCAGGCCCTCCCTTTGCTCCTCCACTCTCCATCCAGGCAGATCTCTGAGTTGGGGAAACCTCCCCTGAGAACCTACCGCCTCCTCCGTGGAAGTGGTGGGAAAGGGGCTGCCAGGAACTCCTGGCCGTGGTGGCCCTCGGGGTCGTAGAAGAATCCCCTAGTGCAGCGTTTCTCCCCTTGGGGGGTCCCTGCCCAGAAGGGGCGGCAAGGCGAGGGCAGGAGGGTCGCTCACGGGGGCACCGGACGTTTGGGCTTTCCCAGCCGTGGCCTCGTGTTCAGTCCCCAGGTCCCCATCCCGGCGGAGTTTGGAAATAAGAAGAAATGTCCCTGATCTCTCCTGGCCTCCCAAGCTGGGCGGCTGGAGGGCAGCTGCTCTCTGCCGCCCAACCTGGCCAGCAGCGGCGCAGACGGAAGGGTGGCAACGGCATTGCTGCCTCCACTTCCTCCTGCGCTGCTGCTGCTGCTGGCACTGACTTCACAGCTGGGATCCCGCTCGCTCTGGCCACCCAGCTTGGAAGGGCGATGCCACCAGCAGCGGTGCAGAGGAAGGATGGCGATGGCAGGCCGCACCCCCTTCCTTCTGTGCTGCTGCTGGTGGCGGAGCTGCCCTCGAGCTGGGCACCTCCTGTGGCCACTGCTCTGTGGTCCCCTAGCGGAGAAGGCAGCCCTGCCAGCAGCAGTGCGGAAGGAAAGGTGGCAACAACATGCCAGGCAACCCTGCCTTCTGCGCTGCTGCTGGGGGGGCGTTGACTTCTGAGCTCGGAGACCCGTCAGAGACCACCCCTCGCTCGCTGCTCAGTGGGGCCCCCTCCGAACTGGGCCCCACAACAGCAGCCACTGCTCTGCTGCTGCCCAGGTCCAAAGGCAGTGCCACCACCTGCAGCGGCACAGAAGGAAGGGCTGAGATACCAGACCAGGCCTCCCTTCCTCCTCAGCTGCTGCTGGCGGTGGCGCTGACTTTGCAGCTGGGAGTCCCGCCAGAATGGGCCACTCTCAGGCCACTCAGGGTGTGTCTAGACTACAGGGTTTTGTCGACAAAAGTCCACTATACTATACAAAGTTGACAGACGATACCTTCGTCTACACTGCCGCTGAACTCTGTCGACACATCGACAGAACTCAGCAGTTTTGTCGAGGGCTGTAAACCTCATTCTACGAGGAATAACGCCTTTTGTCGAGAGAGTTCTGTCGACAGAAGGCGCTATTGCATCTACACTGTCCTTTGCCTCTACACTGTCATGTCGACAAAGCGGCTTGCTTTGTCTACAGATCTGGATGTAGTCTAGACGCTCTTTGTCGACAGAAGCTTTGTCGACAGTATCTGTCGACAAACCTTCTGTAGACAAAAGCCTGTAGTCTAGACGTACCCTCAGTGTGGCAGGCAGGGCTGCCCCCAGCAGTGGCACGGAAGGGAGGGCGGCAGTCGCAGACCTTCTGTGCTTCGGCTGGGGGCAGGCGGCCTTGTGCACATGGTGCCTGCGCTCTCTAGCTGTCCAGCTGAGAAGTGAGAGGCACGGCCAGCAGCGGCACAGCAGGGAGGGTGGCGATACCAGACCAGCTCCCCTCCCTCCTGCGCTGCTGCTGGCAGTGGGGTTGCCATCCAGGTTGGGCACCTGACCCCTTATAACTGCCCCCAGCCTCCCGTTAGTAGGCAGTGCCACTACCAGCAGCAGTGCAGAGGGAAGGGAGGCACCGCCACACCAGGCCACCCTCCCTTCTGCGCTGCTGGTGGTGCTGGCGCTCCCTACTCATGGGAAAAGGGGTGAAAAGGGGTATTCGAAGGAGCAGCGCCGCATGGAGCTCAGGTTACCAGGGTCTGAGTCCCTGCTGTCCAGGCTCCATGCAGGTGCTTCCACTCTGAAATGCAAAGAGCCCTCAGGATCCTGTGCCTTTCAAGCGGAAGGACCCTCGTAAAGCCTGGAGTCAGTGGGACTTCCTGCTGTCCCGGGCTGCACACGGAGTTCGATTTTGAAGTGCACAGGAGGCCCTGCTGGGGCCTTGTACATTTCAAAGTGCAGAAAGTGCCCATCGACTAGTCAGTAGCCAATGGAAATTCTATCGACTACTCGACTCCTCCATGAATCGTTATTTAACATCCTGACCCAGCAGCAGCGGCGAAGGCAGGAGGCAAAGCTGCAGCAGCCCACCTGCCTTCTGCACTGTTACCGGAGACAGCACGGATTGTCCAGCTGCCCGGCGTGAGAGGCGGCGCCGTCGCCAGCGACGGCAGAGAAGGACGAGGAGCACCGTCCAGGGCCGCCCTCCCTTTTTGCTAGGGATGTCAGACAGGGAGTCATTGAACAATCATGTCACTGCATCAAACTGTAGCAATTCCACGATTATTCGATAGTCCCTGGGGCCTGAGTCAGCAATGCGGGCTGCACCGGCATCCCACACAGCAGACAGAGGCTGCACCGGCATCCCACACAGCAGCCTCTGTGCGACGAGAGCTTGTGCCAGCCCCGGACAGAGGCTGCTCTGCAGCAGCCTCCTCTGGAGTGTGAGAGGCAGGAGCAGGCAGCTCCGCAGAACTGGTGCTCACGGAGAACTAGATTTTAAGTCAGCTCCCCTCGAGCACCGCCCCACCCACTGCCTCTATGTGAGACAGCAAGGGAGGAAAGGGGGCTCCACGGAGCTGGCATGTGCGGAGAGCCGGCTTAGAAGCTAGTTCCCCGTACATCTCATCTCATCTCTGCCCTGCGCCCACGCTGATAGAGAGGCAGCAGTGGAGGATGGGTGAGGCGTGGTTCCATAGGAGCTGATACACGTGGGAGCTGTCTTAAAAGCTGCTTCCCGTGTGCACCAGCTCCCACCTGCCCTCCCTCCATGTTGCTGCATCTCTGAGAGGCTGCAGCACGTGGTGGGGCCAGGCAGCTCCATGGGATCTGGTGCTCATGGGAGGCAGCTTAAAAAGCTGGATCCCCACAGACACCAGCTCCCCCTTCCCCGCCCGCCCGCTGCCTCTGTTCCTGAGGCGGCCGGGGAAGGGTGTGTCGTCGACAGGATTAACCAATAAGCCCAGACGTATCGGTTAATCGTGTAGCCGACTACACACGTTGACATCCCTAGTTTGTGCTGCTGCTGGTATCGGCGCTGCCCTCTGAAGTAGCCCCTGGCCAGTGGCACCCACTCTCTGGTCACCCAGTTTGGGAGGCAGGGCTGACACCCGCCGCGGGGCCGAAGGAAGTGCTGCAATCCCGCCCCTCCTGCACTTCCTCCTGCACCGCTCTTGGGAGCAGCACTGACTGCCGAGGGGTGACCAGAGAGTCGTGGATGCTCCTGGGGCGCCCAGCTCGGAAGACAGGGCCACCGCCAGCAGTGGTGCAGAAGTAGGAGTGACACACCACACGGAGCCACCCTGCTTCTGTGCTGCTGCTGGCAGGGACGCGGTCGTCTAAGCTGGGCCCCTGGCCAGCAGCCACTGCTCTTCAGCCACCCAGCTCAGAAGGCAGCCCACACCCAGCAGCACTGCCTCCTTCCCTCTGTGCTGCGCGTGGTGGTGGCGCTGACTTCTGAGCTGGGTGACCTGCCAGGGGCCACTGCTCTGCAGCCACCCAGATCGAAAGGCAGCCCCACCGCCAGCAGCAGTGCAGAAGGAAGGGTGGCAATACCGTACCAGGCCTCCCTTCCTCCTGTGCTGCTGCTGTTAATGGGGCTGCCCCCAAACTGGATGGCCAGACAGTAGCCGCTGCTCTCCAGCCACTCAGCTGGGAAAGCCGGGAGAAATCCGACAGTTTTAATATTTCCAAACATCTGCCCAGAGGAAGATTTGAGGGCCAGACGAGGTCCTGGCTGGGAAAACCCAGGCGGCCAGTGACCCTGCTCGAGAGCCCCTACCCTGGCCCTGGGACCCCCTTTTGGGTTGGGAGCCCCAGCTGGAGAAAGGCTGCACTAGGGATTCCCCAATGACCCTGAGGACCAACAGGGCCAGGAGTTTCTGGCAGACCCTTTCCCACAACTTCCAGAATACGCCGGAACTAGGGCCCCATCGCGTCCCCTGCAACCTCGCCCATTTCACAGCCAGAGCGTTTCCACGCTGCTCCCTGGCACACTCCCGGGGTTCCGTGGGAAATTTCCCGGCTCTCTGCCCGGGCGGGTCCTGGCCCAAACTAGGATTGTGTGCGGTGGGGGTGGGGGACGTCCCAAGAGTGCCAATTTCACTTCCCAGCAGCCTGTGGGGCAGGGCTAGAGCCGTTCCACCCTCACTTCTCCCTGCCCCTCAGGGTGGCTCTGATCTGCCCCCTCCGAGAGTGCCCGTGTTGGGGCAGGACAACTCCTGTCCCATCCCGGTAGGGCCAGGCGAGCAGCTGGTGCCCCAGGCCCCTCACCACGTGGGGAGCTCAGACTCCCCCCTTCCCCGTTGCACGTCTCCTGGCTGTGAAATGGGTGGGGCCCTAGTCAGGTTCCCAGGGACCTTTACCCCCCACAGAGCAGGGGTGGGGAACCTTTGCTGGGTCGGGGCTACTGACCCACAGAGAAATCCATGGGGGCTGCACACAAGTGAGAAACAGCCCCCTTCCCCTCCCCAGCATGGGCCCCCAATGCAGGGGGGAGCCCCGACCTTCAGGGGCCGGATCCCCGCAAGCCGGGGCTGCATCCGGCCCCCGCGCCTCAGGTTCCCCACCCCTGCCGTAGGGATCTGCACTGGATGGGAGTCTCTCTGGGAAGGGCCTGGCCAGGCCACGAGAGCCCAGGGCAGGGCTGCGAGGCGCCGTGGTTTCTGTGGCTTCTCTGCCCAGCTTCCTGGCTGAAGGGAACCGGCAGCCTGAGCTCGGGTCTGGGGGAAGCGGCGCGGCGGGAGGCCTCGGTCTCTTCCAGCTTCAGCAGGCCCCCGAGGTGCAGCCTCCGTCTGGCCTCTCTGCCCTGGCCGGCCGGTTTCCTCCTTCGCTGCCCTGGTCCCGTGTGCGATCTCGCCTGGTCCTGGCTGCTGGGCGGTTGTTTAGTCTTCAGTCTGCGCTGTGACACGCCCCGTCTCTGGGCTGGAATCGTCTCCGTCGGGTCACTGGGTCCAGGCCACGCCTGGTTCCGAGGTGACGGCAGCTTCTCCCGCCACAAAGCCTGCGGGCTCCCAGCTTCCCTCTGGAAGAGCTTGCCTTAGGGCAGAGGCGGCCTAGTGGCTGGAGTCTGTAACTGGCCCCTTTTCTCAGGGCAGTTTGGCCCAATGGCCACTGTCAGTATTGCCCCTTTTCTAAGGGCAGTATGGCCCAATGGCCAGTATCAGTACCTTGCCCGTTTTCTAAGGGCAGTGTGGCCCAATGGCCAGTGTCAGTACCTTGCCCGTTTTCTAAGGGCAGTATGGCCCAATGGCCAGTGTCAGTACCTTGCCCCTTTTCTAAGGGCAGTGTGGCCCAATGGCCAGTGTCAGTACATTGCCCCTTTTCTAAGGGCAGTGTGGCCCAATGGCCAGTGTCAGTACCTTGCCCCTTTTCTAAGGGCAGTGTGGCCCAATGGCCAGTTTCAGCACTTTGCCCCTTTTCTAAGGGCAGTATGGCCCAATGGCCAGTGTCAGTACCTTGCCCCTTTTCTAAGGGCAGTGTGGCCCAATGGCCAGTATCAGTACATTGCCCCTTTTCTATGGGCAGTGTGGCCCAATGGCCAGTGTCAGTACCTTGCCCGTTTTCTAAGGGCAGTATGGCCCAATGGCCAGTGTCAGTACCGTGACCCTTTCTAAGGGCAGTATGGCCCAATGGCCAGTGTCAGTACATTGCCCCTTTTCTATGGGCAGTGTGGCCCAATGGCCAGTGTCAGTACCTGTACCCTTTCTAAGGGCAGTGTGGCCCAATGGCCAGTGTCAGTACATTGCCCCTTTTCTCTGGGCAGTATGGGCCAATGGCCATAGTTAGTACCTTGCCCCTTTAGTCCGAGCAGTCCGAGCAGCGCGACGGGGAGGCCGCTCAGTCTCTTCCAGCTTCAGCAGGCCCCCGAGGTGCAGCCTCCGTCTGGACTCTCTGCCTGGCTGGCCGGGTTCCTCCTTCCCTGCCCTGGTCCCATGTGTGATCTCGCCTGGTCCTGGCTGCTGGGCCGGTTGTTTAGTCTTCAGTCTGTGCTGTAACACGCCCCGTCTCTGGGCTGGAATCGTCTCGTCGGGTCACTGGGTCCAGGTCACGGCTGCTTCCGAGGTGACGGCAGCTTCTCCCGCCATGAAGCCTGCGGGCTCCCAGCTTCCCTCTGGAAGAGCTTGCCTTAGGGCAGGGCGGCCTAGTGGCTGAAGTCTGTAACTGGCCCCTTTTCTCAGGGCAGTTTGGCCTAATGGCCAGTTTCAGCACTTTGACCCTTTTCTAAGGGCAGTATGGCCCAATGGCCAGTGTCAGTACCTGTACCCTTTCTAAAGGGTAGTGTGGCCCAATGCCCAGTGTCAGTACATTGCCCTTTTTCTCTGGGCAGTATGGCCCAATGGCCAGTGTCAGTACCTTTACCCTTTCTATGGGCAGTGTGGCCCAATGGCCAGTGTCAGTACCGTGACCCTTTTCTAAGGGCAGTGTGGCCCAATGGCCAGTGTCAGTACCTGTACCCTTTCTAAGGGCAGTATGGCCCAATGGCCAGTGTCAGTACATTGTCCCTTTTCTATGGGCAGTGTGGCCCAATGGCCAGTGTCAGTACCTGTACCCTTTGTAAGGGCAGTGTGGCCCAATGGCCAGTGTCAGTACATTGCCCCCTTTTCTCTGGGCAGTATGGCCCAATGGCCATAGTTAGTACCTTGCCCCTTTAGCCAGGGCAGTGCAGCCCAATGGCTACAGTCCATAACCTGGCCCTGACTCACTGGGCTGTGCAGGTCCCTGTGCAGGGACAGGAGATGGGGGAGGGGTGGTTCCCTGCCCCGCGGGGGGGGGGGGAGGGGCAGCTCCTCCTTCTCCACTGGCGCCCGGCCAAGGGCCGGGTCGTGTCCGTGGCTCCAATCCCGGCGTGAGCAAGAAAAGCTCTGACCAACGCTCTGACTCCGGCTGGCGGCTCCCTCCCCGCAGGCGTCACCTGCCCTGGAGCAGCCCCTGCCGAGCTGCAGGCACCTGGAGCCAGGCTCGGGGTGGGAAAGGAGGGCAGGTGGTGCATCCCCATGGCCGGGCTCCTCCTGTCCCAAGAGAGCAAGGGCCTGTCAGATGCGGGGCCCCGGGAACCAGGGGGGTCAGTGGGAGCTTGGCCCTGGGCGGCGCCTCTCTAGGGCCCCCAAGGGCCAGACCCCTCTGGCCTATTATTGCAGGAGCTGCTACCGCCTCCCTCCCCTTCCCCCATTCCAGCTGTTCCCCCACAGCATCCAGCTGCCCCAGGGCCCTGGCTGGGTCTGGGTCCCAGTGGGCCGCATCCCTGCCCCACAGAAGAGCGGGCGCCTTGTTGCCTGGGGAGGGGCTGGTCCTACATGAAGCGGGGCCGGGAAGGGGAGAGGCAGACTCACTCTCGCGTGGGGCCGGTCCCAGAGGCTTTGGCGTGTTGTGACCGGGCTCCCATTCAGGGTTGCCAGGTGTCCAGTGTTCGACCGGACGGGCCGGTTTTGGGGCCTCTGCCCGGTAAGAACAGTCAGAACATACCGGCCATGAGCAATGTCGGTATTGTCTGGTTTTCCGGCTGGGCGCCCGACGGAAGCCTGGCGGGGGGAGGGGAGTGGCTGGGAGGGGGGCGCGATCGGCGCCGGGAGCCCTGGTTGCGTGTGACGCCTTGGGGAGGAGGGGAAGCCCTGTCTGTGCTCCTGAGCGCTGGGCAAGCGCCTTGTGGAGCCGCAGCAGAACTCACTCGCGCTTCGCCAGGACCGTGCGCGGAACAGGCAGCGCCCTGGGATCTGCACATGCCCGGCTAAGTCCCACTCCCCGCCGGCCGATTCGCTCCCCCAACCCCTCCCGGCCAGCCGGTTCTCCCCCACTTCTCCTCCTGATCTTTCCCGGCCAGCCCCGCTGCCTCCACCAGCCTTGCTTCCGGCGGCCAGTTCTCCCCTCCTTACCCCGATGTCACCCAGCCAGCCCCGCTGCACCTAACCCCCTCCCACCCCAGCCCTGCATCCCGCCAGTGGGTTCCCCCACCCCATCTCCCCGGCCATCCCGCTGCCCCGACCAGCCCCCAGTCAGGCCTGCTTCCCACTGGCCGCACTGCCCCAGCCAGCCCTGCCTCCCCCCCGTCCCCTCCCCCCCCCCCACCCTCATGTGAGATCAAGCATGTCCGATATTTTTTTTTAAACTCACCTGGTAACCCAACTCCCATTGCCGGGTGGGAGCCTGGGCGGGGTCATTTCCAGGGCCCCTGGCCTGGCATCTGCCGGTGTCTCTGCTCTAGGGGCCCGTTGCCCAGCGGGGTCCCTCACCTCCGGCACAGCAGCAGTGGGCAGAGGGGTCAGGCCCCTCCCTGGCCGGCCGGCCGGTGTCCTGGGCTGGGCACCCGAGGGACAGTGCCAGCTGGGCCCCAAGCTCCCTAGTGGGGGCTGTGCTGAGCTGGGATGGAAGGGAGGAGACAGGGCCCCATCAGCGTCCTGCTCCCAGCTCCCAACCCCTGGGCCAGGCGCCTCCCTCCCCACGTCCCTCTGCTGGAGCCACCGGGGAGAGGAGCTCACGAGACCCCCAGCTCCTGGGGCAAAGGGCGGTGGGCAGGGCCCTCCATGGGGACTTGCACCCCCAGCTGGTTTTGCAAGGTTTTGGACTGGACAGTACCAGCCAGGCAGTACGTAGCTACGCAGTAGAGAGGAGGGGGGCGGGTCCGGGGAGAGATGGAATCCTGGGGGCCGGACTCGCTCGTGCTTCGCCGGGACCGTGCGCGGGACAGGCAGCGCCCCGGGATCTGCATGCACCCAGGCCAGCCCCACTCCCCACTGGCCGCTCCCCCTTGGCCAGACCCGCTCCCCCCAACTCCATCCCGGCTAGCCCCTGCTTCCCGCCCGGCTGGTCCCTTCCCTCCCCTCCCCGCTCCCAGTTCTCCCCCCGTCAGCCCTGCTCCTCCCGACCTCCTTCCAGCCAGCCCTGCTTCCCGCTGGCCAGTCTCCCCCCCCCGATCTCCCCGCGCCAGCTCCGTTCCCCCAGCCCCATCCCAGCCAGCCTCACTCCCCTCCCAGCCGGTCCCCCCCTTCCCGTTCTGAGATCACGTGTGTCTGGGATGTTTTTCAAACCCATCTGGTAACCCTTCCAGGGGGACAAGGAGGGGCCCAGGGCCAGAAAGGAACCTGGAGTCTGGGCCGGAACATGGGTCCTTATCCTCCCCGGGTCTCCCCTGAGCCAGGAGAAGATGAACTGGGCCCAAGTCTGGCTCAGGCCCGGCTCTGACTCTGTCCTCCCCAGGGGTCACTCCCAGCCTGCAGCCCTGCCGCTGCCGGCCCTGCGGCCTGTGGGAGCCGCCTGCTCACCCCGGGGTCAGGGGCCGGCTCAGAGGTCACTCACCTCCAATGCCGGGTGCGGGGGCAATTACAACCGGGCTCTGCTGCTCCCTGGGGCCTTGGCGCTCCCTTGGGACACTCTGGGCGCGATGCAGGAGCTGACGCGCTGCGGGGGAGAGAGGTGGGGCAGGTCAATAGACCCGAACCCAGCCTGTACCAACGAGCCCCCATCCCCATCCCGGGGCTGGGCCCTGGTGCTCAGGGGAGCGAGTCGGATCCATTGGGCACGGCTCTTAGGAAGGGCCTTGTCTCTCCAGACTAGGACAATGTGGATGGATCCCATGGTGGGGAGAGGAAGTTGTGGGGTTGGGGGGTGGGATTGGAGGTTCCTGTTCCCAGAGCCAGCCAGGGCCTGATTTCAACTCCCATCTCCCAACCCTGTCCCTGAAGGAGGAAGGGCCCAACACAGCCCTGCCCAAGGGTCCCCAGTCTCCCCTTTCCCGCCCCCACCCCCAGCGCTGGAGGAAAACAGCCTTCCCCTACTCACCCATGCTCACCTCCCGCTGTCTGAGCGCCGGTGTGGGGCTCTGCCCGCAGGTCTCCCCGCAGGGCCGGCCCGAGGCCAGACCCCGCCCGTGCGGAGCCTGCAAAGGAAGAGAAGCCGGGGTCACCGCTGGGAAACTGGGAAACCTCCTCCCTCTCCATAGCCCCCTCCTCAGCCAATCAGCAGTGAGACAGTGAGAGGGGGGTGGCCGAGAGGTCTCAGGGGACGTCCCAAGGGCTGGCCCAGGTCACCCCCCGAGGGGTTGGTCTCAGAGGGATTCCAGCCCCGCCTCTTTGGGGGGCTCCCCACACACCCAGAAATGGCTGGGAGGTGTTTCTGAGGCTACCCTGCCTTGCAGCTGATGTCAGGGAATCTCCATGAGCTCAGCCGCCCGCCCCCCCAGCTGATTCCCCACACAGGCCTTTGTGGCATCACCGTCCTCTCCCCCCGCACGGCTGGTGTCCTGCCCCCAGCCACCACCTTGGGACACTTGGACAATCAGAGCCCAGAGCTGTACAACCAGCCACAGCCCAACCACTGCTCATGGGCACCGCCAGCAAGTGTGTAAGCAGCCCTGCCCCTTAGAGAGACTGAGGAACTGCCCAGAGATAGGTACGGTAGAGAAACAGCTTGAGCACCCCCCTATCCCGCACCAGCCCTGATGGTCTGGGACTGATCCGTCTGGTCTGTGAATCACAGAACAGTAGAATGGGAAGGGACCTTGGGAAGCCACCGAGTCCAGTTCCCAGCCCTCGCGGCAGGACCCAGCACTGTCTAGACCAGCCAGGTGCCGGCTCTAGGCACCAGCAAATCAAGCACATGCTTGGTGTGGCACATTGCCAGGGGCAGCATTCCGGCCCCCCTGAGAGACACTGGCTGGAGAACTCCTGAATTCCTAACCCTTACCGTCTGACGCGGCCTCCCTGTGCCCGCCCAAGGCAACGGGCGGGGCAGCGGAGCAAGCGATGGCCCAGGCACCCGGCAGCCCCAAAAGGTTGGAGACCACTGGTCTAGATCATCCCTGACAGGTGTCTGTGCAACCTGCTCTGAAATATCTCCAGTGATGGAAATTCCGTAACCTCCCCAGGCAATTTGTTCCAGTGTTTCACCACCCTGACAGGAAGTTTTTCTGACTGCCAGAAACATTTTCCTAATGTCCAACCTAAACCTCCCTTGCTGCAGTTTAAGCCCATTGCTTCTTGTCCTGTCCTCAGAGGCCAAGAACATAAGAACATAAAAACATAAGAATGGCTGTAGTGGGTCAGACCAAAGGTCCATCTAGCCCAGTATCCTGTCTGCCGACAGTGGCCAGCACCAGGTGCCCCAGAGAGGGTGGACCGAAGACAATGATCAAGCGATTTGTCTCCTGCCATCCCTCTCCAGCCTCTGACAAACAGAGGCCAAGGACACCATTTTATCCCCTGGCTAATAGCCTTTTATGGACCTAACCTCCATGAAATTATCTAGCTTCTCTTTAAACTCTATATAGTCCTAGCCTTCACAGCCTCCTCTGGCAAGGAGTTCCACAGGCTGATTACACGCTGTGTGAAGAAGAACTTTCTTTTATTCGTTTTAAACCTGCTACCCATTAATTTCATTTGGTGTCCTCTAGTTCTTCTATTTAGGAACTAATAAATAACTTTTCTTTATCCGCCCTCTCCACACCACTCATGATTTTATATACCTCTATCATATCCCCTCAGTCTCCTCTTTTCTAAACTGAAAAGTCCCAGTCGCTAACCTCTCCTCATATGGGACCCGTTCCAAACCCCTCATCATTTTAGTTGCCCTTTTTGAACCCTTTCCAAGGCCAAAATATCTTTTTGAGGTGAGGAGACCACATCTGTACACAGTATTCAAGATGTGGGCGTACCATAGTTTTATACGGGGCAGTAAGATATTCTGGGTCTTATTTTCTATCCCTTTCTTAATAATTCCTAACATCCTATTTGCCTTTTTGACCGCGCTGCACATGTGGAAGTTTTCAGAGAACTGTCCACATAACTCCAAGATCTCTTTCCTGATTTGTCGTAGCAAATTAGCCCCATCATACTATACGTATAGTTGGGGTTATTTTTCCCGATGTGCATTACTTTACACTTATCCACATTAAATTTCATTTGCCATTTTGTTGCCCAATCACTCAGTTTGGTGAGATCTTCTTGGAGTCCCTCACGGTCTGCTTCTGTCTTGACTATCCTAAACAGTTTGGTATCATCTGCAAACTTTACCACCTCACTGCTTACCCCTTTCTCCAGATCATTTATGAATAAGTTGAACAGGATTGGTCCCAGGACTGACCCTTGGGGGACACCACTAGTTACCCCGCTCCATTCTGAAAATTTACCATTTATTCCTACCCTTTGTTTCCTGTCTTTTAACTAGTTCTCAATCCAAGAAAGGACCTTCCCTCTTATCCCATGGCCATGTCATTTACACAAGAGCCTTTGGTGAGGGACCTTGTCAAAGGCTTTCTGAAAATCTAAGTATACTATATCTACTGGATCCCCCTTGTCCGCATGTTTGTTAACCCCTTCAAAGAACTCTAATAGAACAGGAGGGGAAACAGTTTGTCTCCCTCCTCCTTGTGACACCCTTTTAGGTACGTGAAAACCGCTCTCATGTCCCCTCTCAGTCTTCTCTTTCCAGATTAACAAGCCCAGTTCTTTCATTCTCATGTTTTCTAAACTGTTCCACATTTTCGTTGCTCTTCTCCAGGCCTTCTCCAATTTCTCCAATTCATTCCTGAAACATGGTGCCCAGAACTGGACAGAAGACTCCAAGTGAGGCCTAAGCAGCGCAGAGGAGAGCGGAAGAATGACTTCTCGTGTCTTGCTCACCACACTCCTGTTAGTGCCTCCCAGAATCATGGTTGCTTTTTTTTGCAAGTGTCACACTTTTGACTCCTATTTAGCTTGTGGTCCACTCTGACCCTAGATCCCTTTCTGCAGGACTCCTTCCTGGAGAGTCCCTTCCCATTCTGTGTGTGTGAAGTGGATTGTCCCTTCCGAAGTGGAGCACTTTGCATTTGTCTTTATTAAACTTCATCCTATTTACCTCAGACCATTTTTCCAGTTTGTCCAGATCACTTTGAATTCTGACCCTTCCTCCAAAGCGCTTGCCACCCCTCCCAGCTTCGTATCATCTGCAAACTTAATAAGCGCCCTCTCTATGCCAATATCTAAATCACTGATGAAGATTGAACAGAACCGTCCCAGAACAGACCCCTGCAGAGCCCCACGTGTTAGGCCCTTCCAGCATGGCTGGGAACCATTAATAACGACTCACCCAGAACAGTTTTAAAGAGAACAAAGGCCGTGAGTCTCCTGTCAGTAACCACCCACTCCACCAATCCACAGTGAGACTGGGAACTCAGGCAGCGGGGAGGAGAAGGCTCAACAGATGTCCAAAGGACGGGCCAGGTCACATCCGGCTCCCAGCGCTCTGCCAGCCCAGCTCTGAGTGAGGCCTCCGACCGCCCGACCCCCAACACCCACCCACCCTGCTTGGTGGGGCAGGAAAGGGGAAGACGCAGAAAGAAGGCGAGACAGAGGAGGGGAGGGGCAAAGGGGAACCAAACTGAGCAGGCTCCATACCTCTCGGAGGCTCCGACCGTCTCACCGGGTCCGACACGACCGGCCGCAGGGAAGGAGAAAGCGCTGGCGAGGCTCCTCCTGCCCTCGCCCCTCGGTCCCAATTCTCCATCTGGTCCCGCAGAGACCCTGGGAAGGGGCCGCTGCTGCCAAACCGCGGGAATCTCCGAGCTTGCCCCGCCCTTGTGCCTCTGTCCTGATTGGCTGTTGTCAGGGTCTGTCTGTGAGGTCATCCCTGTCCCCCAATAGGCTGAGGTCCTGCCACAGGCCTTTGTGATGTCAGTGCTACACCCACCCCTCCCCTGCAAGGCTGGTGTCCTGGCCCTGGCCGGCCCCTCTGCATGTTTGAGGGGTTCCCCTGCAGCCCCACTGAATGGCAGCTGGGTCTGGGGCCAAGCGGGCTGGGCAGTAACGCCCAAGGGGCTGCTCCCTCGGCCCCACCCAGCTTGTCCATCCTTAGCAGAGTGTAAGGCCAGACAAGCCCATTCGTGGATTAATAAAAGTTGCCCCTCCCCCAACACCTGAGACATTAGGCCACTGTAACAAGGCGGGGGGGCGATTGTTAACAGGACTGGTCTAAGCCCTAGCGTGGACACTATAAAACACCCTTCTCTTCCTAGACTGTAATGTAGGTCGTGATCTGGAATCAGCACCTGCTAGAAACTCTTCCGCACGGGTAGGACCGACTCCCTGGGAGTTTTTTCCTTCCCCCACATTAACGACAGTTGATACATTGGCAAAGTGCCTCTAGCTTGTCTCATCATCAGCGCTCAACCTACTTTCCAAAGGAGAGAAGGTTCATTATCCTCATTCTGCAGATGAGGAAACTGAGACACGGAAAGGGGCGGTGTCTTGCCCAAAGTCACCCCTCTGGAAAGTGGTAGACCCTCGATCAGGAAGGGCCATATTAGTGACCCTCTGAGCATGGGCTCTTCAGGCTGATGACTTAGAGTAAAGGGCCCTGGAGGAACTGGAAAACATTCAGAGCCAGGGGCCAGGGATAACAAAGACCATGCAATGGGTCCCTATGAGGAGCAACTAAAAGCATCAGGCTGCCCAGCTTAGAGACGAGGCAGCTACCAAGGTATCTGAGGGACGTCTATCAAAGGATGAAAGGAGCAGAAACACGTGGGGAGAGAAGTGGGATTGAGCTGTTCCCGCAGGAGCCGGGTACAGGCCAGGGAAAGGGTGCTGCAGCAGATCTGGTTGTGGGCTGGGGAGGGAGGTACCTCAGTGACGGGGGGGCAACATGGTAGGTCTGGCAATACTGTCCGTGGATGGGTTCAAAGTGGATAGGGGAGCCCCAGCCCTGGCAGGTCTAGTCCTGGGCTAGGTTCAGGTCAGGGAGAGGTGCCGTGGCTGCTGTTGGTCTGAGCCACAGCAGGACAGGGACCAGGGGTGGAGGTTTGTGTCCACTGTTTGGGGGCCTCTGGATGCCCCTGTCCCTGCCCCTCCCAATGCAGGATGATTTAGCCCACTTCTAACATGTCACAGTGTAGGCCTGTTTCCACCTGCACCCCCTGAGAACTTTCTAGATCCCCTCCTCCAGGAAACGTGGTTCCCAGTCTTGGGCTCAGTGCAGATTCTGCCATGTCCACCTGTGATGCCTGCAGGGAAGTTGTGACGCCTGTGCGGGTCTGTGTTCACTCTGTTTGCCTTGTGGTGCTGTATGTGATTCTACTGTCCTGTGCTGTTCTGTAATAACTCTGTGTGTGTGTGTGCCTCAGTTTCCCTGGGCACTGCAACACTGCTTGGCTGAGGAAGGGGAAGGTTGGACATGACTCACTGTGGAGGTGAATGCGTCTCTCCTCTCCTGAGTTTGTGTCCTGAGGACCAAGGGGCCGCAGACAAGACCTTCGACCAGGAAGGGGAACAAAGGGGCAGGAGGGGCTGGCTCCAGGATGGTGACTATAGAATCATAGAATCAGAATACTAGGACTGGAAGGGACCTCGAGAGGTCATTGAGTCCAGTCCCCTGCCCTCATGGCAGGACCAAATACTGTCTAGACCATCCCTGATAGACATTTATCTAACCTACTCTTGAATATCTCCACAGATGGAGATTCCACAACCTCCCTGGGCAATTTATTCCAATGTTTGACTACCCTGACAGATAGGAACTTTTTCCTAATGTCCAACCTAAACCTCCCTTGCTGCAGTTTAAGACCATTACTTCTTTTTCTATCCTCAGAGGCCAAGATGAACAAGTTTTCTCCCTCCTCCTTATGATACCCTTTTAGATATCTGAAAACTGCTATCATGTCCCCCCTCAATCTTCTCTTTTCTAAACTAAACAAACCCAATTCCTTCAGCTTTCCCTCATAGGTCATGTTCTCTAGACCTTTAATCATTCTCGGTGCTCTTCTCTGGACCCTCTCCAATTTCTCCACATCTTTCTTGAAATGCGGTGCCCAGAACTGAACACAATACTCCAATTGAGGCCTAACCAGCTCAGAGTAGAGCGGAAGATTGACTTCTCGTGTCTCGCTCACAACACATGCATCCCAGAATCATGTTTGCTTTCTTTGCAACAGCATCACACTGCTGACTCATATTCAACTTGTGGTCCACTATAACCCCTAGATCCCTTTCTGCCGGACTCCTTCCCAGACCGTCGCTTCCCATTCTGTATGTATGAAACTGATTGTTCCTTCCTAAGTGGAGCACTTTGCATTTGTCTTTATTAAACTTCATCCTATTTACCTCAGACCATTTCTCCAATTTGTCCAGGTCATTTTGAATTATGACCCTATCCTCCAGATTAGACGCAACCCCTCCCAGCTTGGTATTATCATCTGCAGACTTAATAAGCGCATTTTTCTATGCCAATATCTAAATCGTTGATGAAGATATTGAACAGAGCCGGTCCCAAAACAGACCCCTGCAGAACCCCACTTGTTATGCCTTTCCAGCAGGATTGTGAACCATTAATAACTACTCTCTGAGTATGGGTATCCAGCCAGTTATGCACCCACCTTATAGTAGCCCCATCTAAGTTGTAGTTACCTAGTTTATTGATAAGAATATCATGCGAGACTGTATCAAACGTCTTACTAAAGTCTAGGTATACCACATCCACCGCTTTGCCCTTATCCACAAGACTCGTTATCCTATTAAAGAAAGCTATCAGATTGGTTTGACATGATTTGATGCAGGCTGTTCCCTATCACTTGCCACTTTCCAAGTGTTTACAGATGATTTCCTTAATTACTTGCTCCATTATCTTCCCTGGCACAGAAGTTAAACTAACTGGTCTATAGTTTCCTGTGCTGTTCTTATTTCCCTTTTTATAGATGGGTACTATATTTGCCCTTTTCCAGTTCTCTGGAATCTCTCCTGTCTTCCATGATTTTCCAAAGATGATAGCTAGAGGCTCAGATACCTCCTCTATCAGCTCCTTGAGTATTCTAGGATGCATTTTGTCAGGCCCTGGTGACTTGCAGGCATCTAACTTTTCTAGGTGATTTTTAACTTGTTCTTTTTTTATTTTACCTTCTAAAACTACCCCTTCCCACTAGCATTCACTATGTTAGGCATTCCTACAGACTTCTCGGTGAAGACCAAACAAAGAAGTCATTGAGCATCTCTGCCATTTCCAAGTTTCCTGTTACTGTTTCTCCCTCCTCACTGACCAGTGGGCCTACCCTCTCCTTGGTCTTCCTTTGCTTCTAATGTATTTCTAAAAGTCTTCTTGTTTCCTTTATTCCCGTAGCTAGTTTGAGCTCATTCTGTGCCTTTGCCTTTCTAATCTTGCCCTGCATTCCTGTGCTGTTTGCCTATATCCATCCTTTGTAATTTGTCTACTTTCCATTTTTATATGACTCCTTTTTTATTTTTTGACCATGCAAGATCTCGTGTTTAAGCCAAGGCGGTCTTTTGCCATATTTTCTATATTTCCGACACATCGGAATAGCTTGGTTTTGGGCCCTTAACAATGTCCCTTTGAAAACTGCCAACTCTCCTCTGTTTTTCCTCAGTCTCGATTCCCATGGGACTACCTATCAGCTCTCTGAGCTTACCAAAATCTGCCTTCCTGAAATCCATGGTCTCTATTTTGCTGTTCTCCTTCTACCCTTCCTTAGAATTGTGAACTCTATGATTTCATGATCACTTTCACCCAAGCTGCCTTCCACTTTCAAATTCTCAACCAGTTCCTCCCTATTTGTTAGGATCAAATCTAGAACAGCTTCCCCTGGTAGCTTTTTCAACCTTCTGAAATAAAAGTTGTCTCCAATGCAGTCCAAGGACTTATTGGATAGTCTGTGCGCCGCAGTTTTATTTTCCCAACATATATCTGGAGAGTTGAAGTCCCCCATCACCACCAAATCTTGGGCTTTGGATGATTTTGTTAGTTGTTTAAAAAAAGCCTCATCCACTTCTTCCACCTGGGTAGGTGGCCTGCAGTAGACTCCTAGCATGACATCACCTTTGTTTTTAATCCCTTTTAGCCTAACCCAGAGACTCTCAACACTTCCGTCTCCTATGTCCATCTCCACCTCATTCCAAGTGTGTTCATTTTGAACGTATCAGGCAACACCTCCTCCCTTTTTTTCCCTGTCTATCTTTCCTGAGCAAGCTGTACCCTTCCATACAAACATTCCAATCATGTGTATTATCCCACCAAGTTTCTGTGATGCCAACAATGTCATAATTGTACTTATTTAATAGCACTTCCGGTTCTTCCTGCTTATTTCCCATACTTTTCGCATTTGTATATAGGCATCTAAGAACCTTGCCTCCCATTTTTGCCCTGACCCTCCTTTCTTTCTGCCATTGTAGCCCACGTACCCTCCCATTTCCGACCCATCTCCCAGGTCTCCATGTTCTCCACTTACCTGTGGGCTTTGCTCACCTGTCCCCCCTCAAACCTAGTTTAAAGCCCTCCTCACTAGGTTAGCCATTCTGTGTCCAAATAGGGTCTTCCCCCTCCTCGAAAGGTGAGCGCCATCCCTGCTTAGCAGTCCTTCCTGGAATAGCATGCCATGGTGGAGGAAGCCAAAGCCCTCCTGGAGACACCATCTTCGCAGCCAGGCATTCACCTCCAGGATGCACCTGTCTCTGCCCGGGCCCCTACCTTCGACAGGAAGGATCGAAGAGAATAGCACCTGCGCTCCAAACTCCTTCACCTGTACTCCCAGAGCCCTGTAGTCACTCTTGATCCGCTCAGTGTCACACCTCGCAGTATCATTAGTGCCCACACGGATGAGTAGCATGGGGTAGTGATCAGAGGGCTGGATAATCCTCGACAATGCCTCCGTAACATCTCGGATACGGGCCCTCGGCAGACAGCATACCTCCCGAGATGAAATGTCAGGGCGACATATGGGCGCCTCCGTCCCCCTCAGAAGACAGTCTCCGACCACCACTATCCTATGCGGTGGCGCGTTGGGGTTCCCCCATCTCCTGTACCCCCGTAGTGGCATGAACAGACTCTGCCTGCCAGAAAGATTGAGGGAGTTTATTGCTTCTCCAAGATACAGCACAGGACAGATGCAATCTGTTTACAGGAACTAGGGCTAGGAGGCCTCAGGGCTCCCCCCTTGAGATGGGGGGTGGCTGGGCCCTACCATCCCAGCCCCTTACTTAGGCTGCTTCCTCCATGATACCAGAAAGAAAACTGCCTGTCCTCCAGCCCTGTCCGGTTGCTGTACAGCTCTGGGGGGACCGGCACGGGCCCGCCTTCGGTGGCTGTTCCAGCACTTCCTCTGCCCTTGTTCTCTGGCCAGGGTCTCTCTGGCCGGGCTCACGAGCTCAGCGAGCCTTTCCCGGAAAGCCAGGACGTCTTCCACCCCTGACGCTCCATCCGGGGAGGTCTTCCCCTCCTATAACTCTCTCGGCAAGCCCAGGGGGTCCTTCCCCCTTCTGCACCCCGGCTCGGTCTGGGAGAGCCTGGCAGACCCTCGGGGTGCCTCCCCATGCAGACAGCAGATGGGGCAGGTACTTGTCTCAGTCCTGCGGGTGCCGGAGCATAAAGGCCTCCAGCATCTGCTTCAGGGTCCCCATGAACCTCCCCCCCAGTCCGCTGGGCCGGGCGCCATATGTTGGGGTCCAGGTGAGCTGGGCCCCGTGCTTCTCCAATAAGCACCAGAGCAGGGCTGACATGAAGTGGGATCCCTGGTCCGTGAGGACCTCCTTGGGGAACCCCACCCTGCTGAAAAGGGCCAGCAGTGTGTCTGCCACCGTGTCTGCCTCGCTAGAGGTGATTCCCCCTTCCCTGCCGACCCTGCCCATGCTGGGGAGCAGATTTCAGAGAGTCAGGGCCCAGTGTGCCCTGCAAGCTGTGTGTGTGCATGGGCAGCCACTCAGGCGAGATTCAGGTGCCACTCAGCTGATCAGCACAGCACCCACAGGAGGCAGCATGTGTTACTGGTGGTGCACATCCGCACATGCCTTGGTGCACAGAACAAAAATGATTATGTACGTGGATGGGAAAATGAGAGAGAACATTGTCGGGGGCTCCGTGCATTCCCTGGAAAAGGCAGAGCTGGACCCGCTGGCTGGAGCTGACACCGGAAAGATGCAGGCTGGGAAGAAGGACAGATGTTTGGGGAACACAGAACATCTGGTCTAGGGATACCGGGGGATTCCCATCTGGGGAGTCTGCACAGCACCATCCGCTCTAGTGGGGCCAGGAGAGAGGGGATGGGGACAGGGCACACTGTGGGGCTCTCAGGCCTGGGCACTCGAGTGGGCCAGACAGGAGGGACTCGGGGGTCCCTGCAGGCCTTGGGATTGATGACTCTGAGCTCCATGGGGCCAGCCATCCCCTTGCAAACACAGATTGAAGGACACTGAAACTTGAGGCAAACAACCCCTCTGCCCCACCCCAGATGCAGCTGCATCACGGCACTGGAGAGGCAATCCCTGTAGACACAGTTGTGTGTGGAGAGTCCCCTCTGGCCTGGGGCACCTTTGTGTTCTGGCCAAGGGAGGAGCGAATTGGACTGCTGGACTGAGCAGGCCCGGCCCCCACAGCAGTGCTGGGCATGCTCCAACTGCCGGCTAGGTATAAAAGCCAGGAGACAGCTCAGTTGTGGCTGGCCTCCGGGGGCGGAGGGGGAGAGGATCTCCTGCCTGGCCTCTGAAGCCCCAGCCGGGCCAGCCGCCTCCACCGCTACAGTCCCCGGGCCGAGCTCGACCGCCACGCCGACTACGGTGGGCAGCCTGCCCAGCCGCTCCGCTGGCCAGGGCGTGACAGCAGAGAGCGGGGGGAGGCCAGGCCAGGCTGCTCCCACCCTGGGTGCAGAAAGGAGAAGAGTCCCGGTCACCACTGACACGACAGCTTCACTTCTGCCTCAGCCCCTGGCACATACTCTGCCCAGCATCCCCCGCCCCACGGCTCCCCCATGGCGCTCGGGCTTTGGCTGTGGGTGCTCGGCGAGTGCGTGTGCCTTCACAGGGCTGGGGAGTGCGTGTGTGTCCGTCCCTGTGTTTGTGTATGTGTTGTGTGTACGCTGTGTGTGCGTGCATCTCCGTGTGTGTGAATGCATGCTTGTGCCCCTGTGTGTGTATTTGTGTACATCCCTGTGTGTCAACGTGTCTCTGAGTGTGTTCCTGTGTACATTTGTGTGTCCCTGTGTGTGCTTGTGTGGCCAAGTGTGTGTTTGTGTATGTTGCTGTGTCCCTGTATGTATGTGTACACTGTGTTTGTATTTTTGTGTGTCCTTGCATGTGTGTGTGCGTGTCTGTGTGTGCACTGTGTGCGTGTGCATGTCCTTGTATGTGCATGTGAATGTGTGAGTGAACATCTCTGAATCTTTCTGTGTCTCTGCAGAGATGTTTATGTTTGTGTCCCTGCGTGTGTGCTCCACCTGTAGGAGTAGTTAGAGAGAGGGGGTTGTTTGGAGACAGGGTCGGGGGGAGGTGGTGGAACCTCCATCCCTAGAGGCTTTTAAGTCTCTGTTTGACAAAGCCCTGGCTGGGTTCATTTAGTTTGGATTGGTCCTGCGTTAGGCAGGGGATAGATAGACAGACAGACATACAGACAGGCAGACGGGGTGCACAAGGACAGACAGATAACTAGATAGATATTGGCAATGTGTTGGCGCCCAGTCGGCCCCAGGGGATCAGCGAGACGAGGTGGCTGGGGTCGTGACTCTCACTGGACAGCACCGGTGGGCGGGCGGGAGAGGCAGACGAGCTTTCATGCTGACACAGAGCTCTCCGGCAGGCTGGGAAATGGACTCCCAGCACCACAGCTAAACCCAGGGCGCTGCAGATGAGATACCCCAGCGTTAGCCCAGATTGCCAGGAACCAGCCAGGTTAACAGTCACAGGGCCAGGTTAACCAGATTGCCAGGACATAGCCTGTTAACAGTCACAGGGCCAAAAGCCATGACGCCAGCATCGCTAGATGCTAGAACTCCTGAGGCCTTCCTACACCCCCTAGGTTAATGGCTTATTCCTGCAACCTGCATCCTAGGGGCCCTGCCTTTGTCCTGCCGGCCTTATGGGCCGCTTCTTCCACAGACCTCTTGCAAGCTCGGTTAGCTCCGGCCACACAGTCTGCTGCTCCTGAGGTTAGCCATGCGGCTGGGCCCTTTCCCAGCTTGGCTCTCTCCCTGAACAAGCTGGTCCAATACGAGATTCCCCCCGGCCCTGTCCCTGAGAGGTGCAATGGCTGGGCTGGCTCCGCGGCCGTGGGTAGGGTTGCCAGTGTCTGGTACTGAACCGGACAGTCCGGTAGTTGGACTTCGCGTCTGGTAAACAAATAGAGAAAATACTGGATGTATAAGTGTCCGGTACTTTCCAATTAAGGGAGTTTTTCTGCTTTTCTCTGCGCCCGAAAGAAGAGGTACATGGAACAGGTAAATAAACCTGACAACCAGTTTAGAACAGGTGCCTGCATTTAGCCAGCTCAGGTGGGCTGGGGTTTGATTGGAGCAGTATCAGGTAGCTCCACCTCTCTGGTTTCCGTTCCAGGCTCTGCCACAGGCTTGCTGCCTGACCTTGCTTTAAAAATGGTGGTAAAATATTGTAGAAAAACTTCAATAAGATTTTTTTTTCATACACAACTTTTTCTATGCATTCTGTTGCCCTCTGCTGGAAGGCATCAGAACTGCATGTGTGTGTCATAGTTCCTATACAACTAACAGCTAATAGGTAGTCTCCAGTAGTTTAAGACTTGGGGCATTTGGAAAAGGAGGGGGAGCGATGTGTGTGTGGGGTGTATTGTTGCCCTCTGCTGGATGAACTCTACATGAGCAAAGCGGACAGGAGCTGCAGACAGGGGAGTTTGAGAGGGAGGTTGACAGAGGGAGGCCTACGATGGTCAGGAAGACCCGCAACACCTGTGCCAGCACTGCTTCTGTCTCCTCCACCTGTGCCTGAAGCCAGACAGAGCGCCTGAGCATGGATGCCTCTACCCAGATCCTGGTGTGGTTTTGCAGGGACTGTGGATTGCAATTCCCACTTCTTGATATCCAGGCTGGGGAGATCATCCAGTGCGAAAGGTGCCTGCTGGTGGAATCTCTCAGGCAGCAGGTGGCAGAGCTACAGGAGGAGGTGCCTAGGTTGAGGAGCACCCGCATCCATGAGAAATTCCTGGACCGTGTTCATGAGGAAACAGCTGAGGTAGCTGTCCCGGTACACAGGACTGTGGACACACCACTGGTGGAGGAGGAGACGGCTCAGGGTGGACAGTGGCAGCTGGTTACTTCGGCAGCAGGCACTGCTGCACCCCTGCTCTGAACCCTGCCTCCGTGGTACTAGGAAACCGTTATGCTCTTCTTTATACAGGAGATAAGCAATCACCCCCTACACCAGAGGAGGAGAAACCCCGTATCCCCAAGGCTGGAAGATCTGCTGCCACCACTGCGAATAGGAAACGTAGGGTAGTGGTGTTTGGAGACTCTCTTCTGAGGGGGACAGAGGCGCCCATCTGTCGCCCCGACATTTCATCTCGGGAGGTATGCTGTCTGCCGGGGGCCCATATCAGAGATGTTACGGAGGCATTGTCGAGGATTATCCGGCCCTCTGACTACTACCCCATGCTACTCATCCGTGTGGGCACTAATGATACTGCGAGGTGTGACACTGAGCGGATCAAGAGTGACTACAGGGCTCTGGGAGTATGGGTGAAGGAGTTTGGAGCGCAGGTGGCATTCTCTTCGATCCTTCCTGTCGAAGGTAGGGGCCCGGGCAGAGACAGGTGCATCCTGGAGGTGAATGCCTGGCTGCGAAGATGGTGTCGCCAGGAGGGCTTTGGCTTCCTCGACCATGGCATGCTATTCCAGGAAGGACTGTTAAGCAAGGATGCCGTCCACCTTTCGAGGAGGGAGAAGACCCTATTTGGACACAGAATGGCTAACCTAGTGAGGAGGGCTTTAAACTAGGTTTGAGGGGGACAGGTTAGCAAAGCCCACAGATTAGTGGAGAACATGGAAACCTGGGAGATGGGTCGGAAATGGGAAGGAGCGTGGGCTACAATGGCAGAAAGAAAGGAGGGTCAGGGCAAAACTGGGAGGCAAGGTCAATTCAGGATCTTAGATGCCTATATACAAATGCGAGAAGTATGGGAAATAAGCAGGAAGAACTGGAAGTGCTATTAAATAAGTACAATTATGACATTGTTGGCAGCACAGAAACTTGGTGGGATAATACACATGATTGGAATGTTTGTATGGAAGGGTACAGCTTGCTCAGGAAGGATAGACAGGGAAAAAAGGGAGGAGGTGTTGCCTTATACGTTCAAAATGAACACACTTGGAGTGAGGTGGAGATGGACATAGGAGACGGAAGTGTTGAGAGTCTCTGGGTTAGGCTAAAAGGGATTAAAAACAAAGGTGATGTCATGCTAGGAGTCTACTACAGGCCACCTACCCAGGTGGAAGAAGTGGATGAGGCTTTTTTTAAACAACTAACAAAATCATCCAAAACCCAAGATTTGGTGGTGATGGGGGACTTCAACTCTCCAGATATATGTTGGGAAAATAACACTGCGGGGCACAGACTATCCAATAAGTCCTTGGACTGCATTGGAGACAACTTTTTATTTCAGAAGGTTGAAAAAGCGACCAGGGGGGAAGCTGTTCTAGATTTGATCCTAACAAATAGGGAGGAACTGGTTGAGAATTTGAAAGTGGAAGGCAGCTTGGATGAAAGTGATCATGAAATCATAGAGTTCACAATTCTAAGGAAGGGTAGAAGGGAGAACAGCAAATTAGAGACAATGGATTTCAGGAAGGCAGATTTTGGTAAGCTCAGAGAGCTGATAGGTAAGGTCCCATGGGAATCGAGACTGAGGGGAAAAACAACTGAGGAGAGTTGGCAGTTTTTCAAAGGGACATTGTTAAGGGCCCAAAAGCTAGCTATTCTGATGTGTCGGAAAGATGGAAAATATGGCAAAAGACCACCTTGGCTTAACCACGAGATCTTGCATGATCTACAAATAAAAAAGGAGTCATATAAAAAATGGAAAGGAGGACAAATTACAAAGGTTGGATATAGGCAAACAGCACAGGAATGCAGGGGCAAGATTAGACAGAACAAGTTAAAAATCACCTAGAAAAGTTAGATGCCTGCAAGTCAACAGGGCCTGACAAAATACATCCTAGAATACTCAAGGAGCTGATAGAGGAGGTATCTGAGCCTCTAGAAAATCATGGGAGACAGGAGAGATTCCAGAGGACTGGAAAAGGGCAAATATAGTACCCATCTTTAAAAAGGGAAATAAGAACAGCCCAGGAAACTATAGACCAGTTAGTTTAACTTCTGTGCCAGGGAAGATAATGGATCAAGTAATTAAGGAAATCATCTGTAAACACTTGGAAAGTAGCAAGGTGATAGGGAACAGCCTGCATCAAATCATGTCAAACCAATCTGATAGCTTTCTTTAGTAGGATAACGAGTCTTGTGGATAAGGGCAAAGCGGTGGATGTGGTATACCTAGACTTTAGTAAGACGTTTGATACAGTCTCGCATGATATTCTTATCAATAAACTAGGTAACTACAACTTAGATGGGGTTACTAGAAGGTGGGCGCATAACTGGCTGGATACCCATACTCAGAGAGTAGTTATTAATGGTTCACAATCCTGCTGGAAAGGCATAACAAGTGGGGTTCCGCAGGGGTCTGTTTTGGGACCGGCTCTGTTCAATATCTTCATCAACGATTTAGATATTGGCATAGAAAGTACGCTTATTAAGTCTGCAGATAATACCAAGCTGGGAGGGGTTGCGTCTAATCTGGAGGATAGGGTCATAATTCAAAATGACCTGGACAAATTGGAGAAATGGTCTGAGGTAAACAGGATGAAGTTTAATAAAGACAAATGCAAAGTGCTCCACTTTGGAAGGAACAATCAGTTTCATACATACAGAATGGGAAGCGACGCTCTGGGAACGAGTACTGCAGAAAGCGATCTAGGGGTTATAGTGGACCACAAGTTGAATATGAGTCAGCAGTGTGATGCTGTTGCAAAGAAAGCAAACATGATTCTGGGATGCATTAACAGGTGTGTTGTGAGCAAGACACGAGAAGTCAATCTTCTGCTCTACTCTCCGCTGGTTAGGCCTCAATTGGAGTATTGTGTTCAGTTCTGGGCACCGCATTTCATGAAAGATGTGGAGAAATTGGAGAGGGTCCAGAGAAGAGCAACGAGAATGGATAAAGGTCTAGAGAACATGACCTATGAGGGAAGGCTGAAGGAATTGGGTTTGTTTAATTTAGAAAAGAGAAGATTGAGGGGGGATATGATAGCAGTTTTCAGTTATCTAAAAGGGTGCCATAAGGAGGAGGGAGAAAACTTGTTCATCTTGGCCTCTGAGGACAGAACAAGAAGCAATGGGCTTAAACTGCAGCAAGGGAGGTTTAGGTTGGACATTAGGAAAAAGTTCCTAACTGTCAGGGTAGTCAAACACTGGAATAAATTGCCCAGGGAGGTTGTGGAATCTCCATCTGTGGAGATATTAAGAGTAGGTTAGATAAATGTCTATTAGGGATGGTCTAGACAGTATTTGGTCCTGCCGTGAGGGCAGGGGACTGGACTCGATGACCTCTCAAGGTCCCTTCTAGTCCTAGTATTCTAGGATTCTATGATTCTATAGTCACCATCCTGGAGCCAGCCCCTCCTGCCCCTTTGTTCCCCTTCCTGGTCGAAGGTCTTGTCTGCGGCCCCTTGGTCCTCAGGACACGAGACTCAGGAGAGGAGAGACGCATTCACCTCCACAGTGAGTCATGTCCAACCTTCCCTTCCTCAGCCAAGCAGTGTTGCAGTGCCCAGGGAAACTGAGGCACACACACACAGAGTTATTACAGAACAGCACAGGACAGTAGAATCACATACAGCACCACAAGGCAAACAGAGTGAACACAGACCCCGCACAGACGTCACAACTTCCCTGCAGGCATCACAGGTGGACATGGCAAGAATCTGCACTGAGCCCAAGACTGGGAACCACGTTTCCTGGAGGGAGGGGGGATCTAGAAAGTTCTCAGGGGTGCAGGTGGGGGAAACAGGCCTACACTGTGACATGTTAGAGTGGGCTAAATCATCCTGCATTGGGAGGGGCAGGGACAGGGGCATCCAGAGGCCCCCAAACTGTGGACACAAACCTCTACCCCTGGTCCCTGTCCTGCTGTGGCTCAGACCAACTGCAGCCACGGCACCTCTCCCTGACCTGAACCTAGCCCATGACTAGACCTGCCAGGGCTGGGGCTCCCCTATCCACTTTGAACCCATCCACGGACAGTATTGCCAGACCTACCACGTTGCCCCCATCACTGAGGTACCTCCCTCCCCATCCCACAACCAGATCTGCTGCAGCACCCTTTCCCTGGCCTGTACCCGGCTCCTGCCCAGAGCTGCTGGGACGGGGGCAGGCCTAGCCTGTGGCCACAGTAAGCCAGCCCTTGTGGCCATCCACTCCCACTGGCAGTTCACACTAATTCGCGGTGAGGGTGTCCACAGCCACACAAGGATTTGCACGGAGAAAACAGATGGGAACAAACCCCCTTGAGTTCCTTCAGTGACACTGTGTGTGCAGAGGAGCCTCGGCTTGGCTGTGTCTCGACGTGTTTCTAACCACCTGCCTGGGACCAGCTGGGCTACACAGGCGCCCTGGGTTAAGGTCACAGGCAGCTGGTGATGAGGCCTGGAAATGACAACAGACAGCCCTGCCAAAGACAGAAACTTCGAGACAGAGAGGAAAGAAACAACCCCCACCTGGAAACAGACCAGGGTTTTCTGAGGCACCTCTCCTGACCTGAACCTGGAACCAGCCCACGCTCCACAGCACACATTGCATTCTGGAACAGAAGTGGAAAGAACGTGGAGGGGTTTTTCCGCTACCACGTTTTTCATTCTACTAGGGAGCCCTTTTCAGAAAAAAAGTGTGGACAAGGAAGGGGAAGTTGGAAGAGGCCTCCAGGAAAAAGCACAGGTGCCCTGGTGGCCACCCCATCCACAGTAATCACAACGGAAATGCTACAGAGTGTACAATCAGTGTGGACACTTTCTGTCAAAAAAGCAGCTGGTATTTGGATGCGCTTTGGCAGTGTGGACGCGCTCTTTTGGAAGAACAGATTTGCTGCCATAGGTCTAGATTAGTGTTTCTTACACTTTTTAAGACCGAGGAACACCAAACAATTTTTTTTAGGAGGAACACCAAGGATTTTTTGTGGAGGGGAAAAAAAAGGTTGGGGGGTAAGTTATTGAGAACAAAAATTTCACCTGCCCCTTTAAGGGTGGCCATTTTGAATTCTGTTATTCTCCATGGCACACAGGTATGCCATGGAACACAGTGTAGGAAACTGCCCTAGTGCAAGAAAAGATCGGCAGAAAATATGCACGAGATTGTCGCTCATGCAAATGAATCCCTCGTTAGCATATTTTTTGCAGAAAAAACTCATAGTGTAGACGTAGCCAGAGTGTGTGTGTCTGTCTTTATAAAGCCGATGCTCACTGCTTCTCTACTGTGTTCTCAATACACTCAGGATATTGCCTTCTCCCCTGGAAAAGATCCCGTGTGCTTCTTATAAGCAGAACAAGTTTCATCAGCTGACACTCCCGCTCCCTCTGTGCTGTTGGTTTGTATTGTGGGAATAGGTCAATCCCAATTCTCTCGCCTCATGTTTCTGCACCTTTCGTTCTTTGATAGACGCCCCTCAGATCTCTTGGGAGCTGCCTCGTCTCTAAGCTGACTAGCCTGATGCTTTTACTTGTTCCTCATACGGACCCATGGCCTGGTCTTTGTCATCCCTGGCCCCTGGCTCTGAATGTTTTCCAGTTCCTCCAGGGCCCTTTACTCTAAGTCATCAGCCTCTAGGTCCTGAAGAACCCCTGCTCAGAGGATCACGAATTTGGCCTTCCTGATTGAGGGGTGCATGTCCAGCCCTGGCTTGGGAATAAGCAGACCTGGGTCTACCACTCTCGAATGGGGTGACTTTGAACAAGACAACACCCCGTTCCGTGCCTCGGTTTCCCCATCTGCAGAATGGGGATAATGAACCTTCTCTCCTCTGTAAAGTAGGTTCACTGCTGCTGATGAGACAAGCTAGAGGCACTTTGCCAATGTATCAACTGTCATTATAATGGGGGAAGGAAAAAACTACCGGGGAGTCGGTCCTACCCGTGCGAAAGAGATTCAAGCAGGAGCTGATTCCAGCTCAGGACCTACATTACAGTCTAGGAAGAGAAGGGTCCTTTACAGTGTCCACGCTAGGGCTTAGACCAGTCCCGTTAACAATCCCCCCCACACACAAACACACACCTTGTTACAGTGGCCTATTGTCTCAGGTGTTGGGGGAGGGGCAACTTTTACTGACCCACGAATGGGCTTGTCTGGCCTTACACTCTGCTAAGGATGGACAAGCTGGGTGGGGCCGAGGGAGCAGCCCCTGGGGCGTTACTGCCCAGCCCGCTTGGCCCCAGACCCAGCTGCCATTCAGTGGGGCTCCAGGGGAACCCCTCAAACATGCAGAGGGGCCGGCCAGGGCCAGGACACCAGCCTTGCAGGGGAGGGGTGGGTGTAGCACTGACATCACAAAGGCCTGTGGCAGGACCTCAGCCTATTGGGGGACAGGGATGACCTGACAGACAGACCCTGACAACAGCCAATGAGGACAGAGGCACAAGGGCGGGGCAAGCTCGGAGATTCCCGCGGTTTGGTAGCAGGGCGGCCCCTTCCGAGGGTCTCTGCGAGGACCAGATGGAGAATTGGGACCGGGGCGAGGGCACTCCTTCCCTGCGGCCGGTCGTGTCGGACCCGGTGAGACGGTCGGAGCCTCCGAGAGGTATGGAGCCTGCTCAGTTTGGTTCCCCTTTGCCCCCTCCCCTCCCTCTGTCTCGCCTTCTTCTGCGTCTTCCCCCCTTTCCCTGCTCCACCAAGCAGGGTGGGTGGGTGTTGGGGGGTCGGGGCGGTCGGAGGCCTCACTCAGAGCTGGGCTGGCAGAGCGCTCGGAGCCGGATGCGACCTGGCCCGTCCTTTTGAACATCTCTTGAGCCCTCTCCCCTCCCCCCGCTGCCTCCGAGCTCCCAGTCTCACTGCGGATTGGTGGAGTGGGTGGTTACTGACAGGGGAGACTCGCGGTCTTTTGTTCTCTTTAAAACTGGGACGGTTCTGTTCAATCTTCATCGGTGATTTAGATATTGGCATAGAGAGGGCGCTTATTAAGTTTGCAGATGATACGAAGCTGGGAGGGGTGGCAAGTGCTTTGGAGGAAGGGTCAGAATTCAAAGTGATCTGGACAAACTGGAAAAATGGTCTGAGGTAAATAGGATGAAGTTTAATAAAGACAAATGCAAAGTGCTCCACTTCGGAAGGGACAATCCACTTCACACACACAGAATGGGAAGTGACTCTCCAGGAAGGAGTCCTGCAGAAAGGGATCTAGGGGTCAGAGTGGACCACAAGCTAAATAGGAGTCAAAAGTGTGACACTTGCAAAAAAAAGCAACCATGATTCTGGGAGGCACTAACAGGAGTGTGGTGAGCAAGACACGAGAAGTCATTCTTCCGCTCTCCTCTGCGCTGCTTAGGCCTCACTTGGAGTCTTGTGTCCAGTTCTGGGCACCATGTTTCAGGAATGAATTAGAGAAATTGGAGAAGGCCTGGAGAAGAGCAACGAAAATGTGGAACATTTTAGAAAACATGAGAATGAAAGAACTGGGCTTGTTTAGTCTGGAAAGGAGAAGACTGAGAGGGGACATGAGAGCAGTTTTCACGTACCTAAAAGGGTGTCACAAGGAGGAGGGAGACAAACTGTTTTCCTTGGCCTCTGAGGACAGGACAAGAAGCAATGGGCTTAAACTGCAGCAAGGGAGGTTTAGGTTGGACATTAGGAAAATGTTTCTGGCTGTCAGAAAAACTTCCTGTCAGGGTGATGAAACACTAGAACAAATTGCCTGGGGAGGTTACGGAATCTCCATCACTGGAGATATTTCAGAGCAGGTTGCACAGACACGTGTCAGGGATGATCTAGACCAGTGGTCCCCAACCTTTTGGGGCTGCTCGTGCGCCAGGCGCCTGGGGCCGGGACCCTGCATCCGGGAGCGGTGCCATGCGTATGCCGCACGTCTGGGGGTGGGGCCACGCGTGCGTTGCGAGCAGGACCGGCTCTAGGTTTTTTACCATCCCAAGCAAAAAAATTTTTGTCCACACACCGCCCCCCTCCCTCACCTTGCACACTACTGCAGGACAGGCACTGAGGAGGAAAGCACCCCTTTCACCTTGCAGCTCTTTGACTCCCACCATGCCCTCCAGCCAAATCCAGCCTACGTCTTGTCTCCCCTCCACACACATCCCTGTCCACACACTTCCCGACCCCCCCACCCACTCACCAAACTCAGTTTCCACCTCCTCTCCCCTCCCAGGCAAACTCTACCCCTCAGTGACTGGACGCAGTCTGCCCCCCCTTCTATCCTCCACGTGATCCACCCTGCGCCTCTCTTCCCTCCCAGCCAAACCCGATCACTCCTCTCCCCTTCCCTCCCCACTGGACCCAGTCCGCACCCCTCTCCCACTTCCCGCACTGACCGAACTCCGTCTCCTTTCCCGCTCCCCACCAAACCTTCATGTCCCCTCCTCCCAGCACGTGCAGAAACATCGGAGCACCCTGAGGAAGGGGTGAAAGTGGCACAGGTCCCCCTGGGGATGCGCGTGGACACAGCTGGGAAACATAAAGGGCAAGGCCAGGGACACCTCCTCCCCACTCCCCCCAAATCTCTGAGCTGGGGCAGGCGAGGCCCCTTCCAGCAGTTCCTCACCGCCAGACCAACCAGATCAGGCTGCGGCGCCCCCCTGCACGTGGGGCTGAGCTGGCTGGTGCCAGTCAGAGGAGCGCAAACTATCCCCAGGCGCCGGAGTCTGCTTCATGGACGGGAGGCTCCTTTGGGCATTTCCCGCTCCGCTGCTGGTGGGTGCTGGGCACCGGAAGCTGCGCCGGGAAGGCGACTGGAGCGGCGAGTGGCCAGCGCTCCTGCCGGGGCCGCCCCGCCACGACGCCCTCTCGCGCTAACTAGAGGGGCACTTTTCTCCCTGGTGCCGGAGGAAGGCAGCCCCGGAACCATGATGTCATGGCGCCTCAGCCAATCACGGCAGGGCTGCGAGTGCGACCTGCCCCCCGCACCCAGCCTGCCAAGGGTGGCTCACTGCTGGCCCATCGCTTGCTCCCTGCCCCGCCCGTTGCCTTGGGCGGGCACAGGAAGGCCGCGTCAGGCGGTAAGGGTTAGGAATTCAGGAGTTCTCCGGCCAGTGTCTCTCGGGGCGGCCGGAATGCTGCCCCTGGCAATGTGCCACACCAACATGTGCTTGGTTTGCTGGTGCCTAGAGCCGGCACCTGGCGGGCGCACATAAATGCCCTGTTGGGAACCACTGATCTAGACGGTGCTGGGTCCTGCCGCGAGGGCTGGGAACTGGACTCAGTGGCTTCCCAAGGTCCCTTCCCGTTCTACTGTTCTGTGATTCACAGACCAGATGGATCAGTCCCAGACCAGCAGGGCTGGCGGGGGATAGGAGGGTGGTCAAGCTGTTTCTCTACCGTAGCTATCTCTGGGAAGTTCCTGAGTCTCTCTAAGGGGCAGGGCTGCTCACACACTTGCTGGCGGTGCCCATGAGCAGTGGTTGGGCTGTGGCTGGTTGTACAGCTCTGGGTTCTGATTGTCCAAGTGTCCCAAGGTGCTGGCTGGGGGCAGGACACCAGCCGTGCGGGGGGAGGGGACGGTGATGCCACAAAGGCCTGTGCGGGGAAGAAGCTGGGGAGGCGGGCGGCTGAGCTCATGGAGATTCCCTGACATCAGCTGCAAGGCAGGGTAGCCTGAGAAACACCCCCCCAGGCATTTCTGGGTGTGTGGGGAGCCCCCCAAAGAGGCGGGGCTGGAATCCCTCTGAGACCAACCCCTCGGGGGGTGACCTGGGCCAGCCCTTGGGACGTCCCCTGAGACCTCTCGGCCACCCCCCTCTCCCAATCTCACTGCTGTTTGGCTGAGCAGGGGGCTATGGAGAGGGAGGAGGTTTCCCAGTTTCCCAGTGGTGACCCCGGCTACTCTTCCTTTGCAGGCTCCGCACAGGTGGGGTCTGGCCTCGGGCCGGCCCTGCGGGGAGACCTACGGGCAGAGCCCCACACCGGCGCTCAGACAGTGGGGAGGTGAGCATGGGCGAATAGGGGGGAGGCTGTTTTCCTTCAGCGCTGGGGGTGGGGTCGGGAAAGGGGAGACTGGGCACCCTTGGGCAGGGCTGTGTTGGGCCCTTCCTCCTTCAGGGACAGGGTTGGGAGATGGAAGTTGAAATCAGGGCCTGGCTGGCTCTGGGAACAGGAACCTCCAATCCCAGCCCCCACCCCCACATCTTCCCTCTCCCCCACCATGGGATCCATCCACATTGTCCTAGTCTGGAGAGACAAGGCCCTTCCTAAGAGCCATGCCCAATGGATCCGACTCGCTCCCCTGAGCACCAGGGCCCAGCCCCGGGGATGGGGATGGGGGCTCGTTGGCACAGGCTGGGCACGGGTCTATTGACCTGCCCCACCTCTCTCCCCCGCAGCGCGTCAGCTCCTGCATCGCGCCCAGAGTGTCCCAAGGGAGCGCCAAGGCCCCAGGGAGCAGCAGAGCCCGGTTGTAATTGCCCCCGCACCCGGCATTGGAGGTGAGTGTCCTCTGAGCCGGCCCCCTGGCCCCGGGGTGAGCAGGTGACTCCCACAGGCCGCAGGGCCAGCAGCGGCAGGGCTGCAGGCTGGGAGTGACCCCTGGGGAGGACAGAGTCAGAGCTGGGCCTGAGCCAGACTTGGGCCCAGTTCATCTTCTCCTGGCTCAGGGGCCCTCCCATGTCCCCTGGCTCCAGCCAGGTTGGGTTACCAGATGGGTTTGAAAACATCCCAGACACACGTGATCTCAGAACGGGAAGGGGGGACCGGCTGGGAGGGGAGTGAGGCTGGCTGGGATGGGGCTGGGGGAACGGAGCTGGCGCGGGGAGATCGGGGCGGGGGAGACCGGCCAGCGGGAAGCAGGGCTGGCTGGGAGGAGGTCGGGAGGAGCAGGGCTGACGGGGGGAGAACTGGGAGCGGGGAGGGGAGGGAAGGGACCAGCCGGCGGGAAGCAGGGGGCTAGCCGGGATGGAGTTGGGGGAGCAGGTCTGGCCAAGGGGGGAGCGGCCAGTGGGGAGTGGGGCTGGCCTGGGTGCATGCAGATCCTGGGGCGCTGCCTGTCCCGCGCACGGTCCCGGCGAAGCACGAGCGAGTCCGGCCCCCAGGATTCCATCTCTCCCCGGACCCGCCCCTCCTCTCTACTGCGTAGCTACGTACTGCCTGGCTGGTACTGTCCAGTCCAAAACCTTGCAAAACCAGCTGGGGGTGCAAGTCCCCATGGAGGGCCCTGCCCACCGCCCTTTGCCCCAGGAGCTGGGGGTCTCGTGAGCTCCTCTCCCCGGTGGCTCCAGCAGAGGGACGTGGGGAGGGAGGCGCCTGGCCCAGGGGGTTTGGGAGCTGGGAGCAGGACGCTGATGGGGCCCTGTCTCCTCCCTTCCATCCCAGCTCAGCACAGCCCCCACTAGGGAGCTTGGGGCCCAGCTGGCACTGTCCCTCGGGTGCCCAGCCAGGACACCAGCCGGCCGGCCAGGGAGGGGCCTGACCCCTCTGCCCACTGCTGCTGTGCCGGAGGTGAGGGACCCCGCTGGGCAACGGGCCCCTAGAGCAGAGACACCGGCAGATGCCAGGCCAGGGGCCCTGCGGAAATGACCCCACCCAGGCTCCCACCCGGCAATGGGAGTAGGGTTACCAGGTGAGTTAAAAAAAAATATCGGACACACTTGATCTCAGATGAGGGTGGGGGGACGGGCCGGGAGGGAGGCAGGGCTGGCCGGGAGGCGGGAGGGGCAGTGCGGCCAGTGGGAAGCAGGCCTGACGGGGGTGGGCGGGCAGGTCGGGGACAGCGGGGCTGGCCGGGGGAGATGGGGTAGGGGAACCAGCTGGCAGGATGCAGGGCTGGGGTTAGGTGCAGCGGTGCTGGCTGGGGAGATCGGGGGGAGGAGGGGAGAACTGGCCGCCGGAAGCAAGGCTGGCAGGGGCAGCGGGCTGGCCGGGAAAGATCAGGAGGAGAAGGGGGAGAACCGGCTGGCCGGGAGGGGTTGGGGGAGCGAATCGGCCGGGCGGGAGTGGACTTAGCCGGGCATGTGCAGATCCCAGGGTGCTGCCTGTTCAGCGCATGGTCCTGGCGGGCGCGAGTGAGTTCTGCTGCGGCTCCACAAGGCGCTTGCCCAGTGCTCAGGAGCACAGACAGGGCTTCCCCTTCTCCCCAAGGCGTCACACGCAACCAGGGCTCCCAGCGCCGATCGCGCCCCCCCTCCCAGCCACTCCCCTTCCCCCGCCAGGCTTTCGTCGGGCACCCAGCCGGAAAACCAGACAATACCGACATTGCTCATGGCCGGTATGTTCTGACTGTTCTTACCGGGCAGGGGCCCCAAAACCGGCCCGTCCGGTCGAACACTGGACACCTGGCAACCCTAAATGGGAGCCCGGTCGCAACACGCCAAAGCCTCTGGGACCGGCCCCGCGGGCGGGTGAGTCTTCCTCTCCCCTCCCCCGCCCAGCTCAATGTAGGACCAGCCCCTCCCCAGGCACCAAGGCGCCCGCTCTTCTGTGGGGCAGGGATGCGGCCCACTGGGACCCAGCCCAGCCAGGGCCCTGGGGCAGCCGGATGCTGTGGGGAACAGCTGGAATGGGGAGGGGAGGAGGCGGTAGCAGCTCCTGCAATGATAGGCCAGAGGGGTCTGGCCTGGGGGCCCTGAGGCGCCGCCCAGGGCCAAGCTCCCACTGACCCCCCTGGTTCCCGGGGCCCCGCGTCTGACAGGCCCTTGCTCTCTTGGGACAGGAGGAGCCCGGCCACGGGGATGCGCCACCTCCCCCCACCCCAAGCCTGGCTCCAGGTGCCCGCAGCTCGGCAGGGGCTGCTCCAGGGCAGGTGACGCCTGCGGGAAGGGAGCCGCCAGCCGGAGTCAGAGCGCTGGTCGGAGTTTTTCTTGCTCACGCCTGGACTGGAGCCACGGACACGACCCGGCCCTTGGCCGGGCGCCAGTGGAGAAGGAGGAGCTGCCCCTCCCCCCCCACGGGGCATGGAACCACCCTTCCCCCATCTCCTGTCCCTGGACAGGGACCTGCACAGCCCAGTGAGTCAGGGCCAGGTTATGGACTGTAGGCATTGGGCTGCTCTGCCCTGGCTACAGGGGCAATGTACTGACACTGGCCATTGGGCCACACTGCCCTTAGAAAGGGTACAGGTACTGACACTGGCCATTGGGCCACACTGCCCATAGAAAAGGGGCAATGTACTGACACTGGCCATTGGGCCATACTGCCCTTAGAAAGGGTACAGGTACTGACACTGGCCATTGGGCCATACTGTCCTTAGAAAATGGGCAAGGTACTGACACTGGCCATTGGGCCACACTGCCCATAGAAAAGGGGCAATGTACTGATACTGGCCATTGGGCCACACTGCCCTTAGAAAAGGGGCAAGGTACTGACACTGGCCATTGGGCCACACTGCCCATAGAAAAGGGGCAATGTACTGATACTGGCCATTGGGCCACACTGCCCTTAGAAAAGGGCCAAAGTGCTGAAACTGGCCATTGGGCCAAACTGCCCTGAGAAAAGGGGCAAGGTACTGACACTGGCCATTGGGCCATACTGCCCTTAGAAAACGGGCAAGGTACTGACACTGGCCATTGGGCCACACTGCCCTTAGAAAAGGGGCAAAGTGCTGAAACTGGCCATTGGGCCACACTGCCCTGAGAAAAGGGGCAAGATACTGACACTGGCCATTGGGCCATACTGCCTTTAGAAAAGGGTCAAAGTGCTGAAACTGGCCATTGGGCCAAACTGCCCTGAGAAAAGGGGCCAGTTACAGACTCCAGCCACTAGGCCGCCCTGCCCTAAGGCAAGCTCTTCCAGAGGGAAGCTGGGAGCCCGCAGGCTTTGTGGCGGGAGAAGCTGCCATCACCTCGGAAGCAGGCGTGACCTGGACCCAGTGACCCGACGGAGACGATTCCAGCCTAGAGACGGGGCGTGTCACAGCGCAGACTGAAGACTAAACAACCGGCCCAGCAGCCAGGACCAGGCGAGATCACACACGGGACCAGGGCAGTGAAGGAGGAAACCGGCCGGCCAGGGCAGAGAGTCCAGACGGAGGCTGCACCTCGGGGGCCTGCTGAAGCTGGAAGAGACCGAGCGGCCTCCCCGTCGCGCCGCTCGGACTGCTCGGACTAAAGGGGCAAGGTACTAACTATGGCCATCGGGCCATATTGCCCAGAGAAAAGGGGCAATGTACTGACACTGGCCATTGGGCCACACTGCCCTTAGAAAGGGTACAGATACAGACACTGGCCATTGGGCCATACTGTCCTTAGAAAGGGTACAGGTACAGACACTGGCCATTGGGCCATACTGCCCTTAGAAAACAGGCAAGGTACTGACACTGGCCATTGGGCCATACTGCCCTTAGAAAAGGGGCAAGGTACTGACACTGGCCATTGGGCCATACTGCCCTTAGAAAAGGGGCAATGTACTGACAGTGGCCATTGGGCCACACTGCCCATAGAAAAGGGGCCAGTTACAGACTCCAGCCACTAGGCCGCCCTGCCCTAAGGCAAGCTCTTCCAGAGGGAAGCTGGGAGCCCGCAGGCTTTGTGGCGGGAGAAGCTGCCGTCACCTCGGAACCAGGCGTGGCCTGGACCCAGTGACCCGACGGAGACGATTCCAGCCCAGAGACGTGTCACAGCGCAGACTGAAGACTAAACAACCGGCCCAGCAGCCAGGAGCAGGCGAGATCACACATGGGACCAGGGCAGCGAAGGAGGAAACCAGCCGGCCAGGGCAGAGAGTCCAGAGGGAGGCTGCACCTTGGGGGCCTGCTGAAGCTGGAAGAGACCGAGGGGCCTCCCCTTCGCGTCGCGCCGCTTCCCCCAGACCCGAGCTCAGGCTGCCGGTTCCCTTCAGCCAGGAAGCTGGGCAGAGAAGCCACAGAAACCATGGCGCCTCGCAGCCCTGCCCTGGGCTCTCGTGGCCTGGCCAGGCCCTTCCCAGAGAGACTCCCATCCAGTGCAGATCCCGGATGCAGCCCCGGCTTGCGGGGATCCGGCCCCTGAAAGGTCGGGGCTCCCCCCTGCATTGGGGGCCCATGCTGGGAAGGGGAGGGGGGCTGTTTCTCACTTGTGTGCAGCCCCCCATGGATTTCTCTGTGGGTCAGTAGCCCCGACCCAGCAAAGGTTCCCCACCCCTGCTCTGTGGGGGGTAAAGGTCCCTGGGAACCTGACTAGGCCCCACCCATTTCACAGCCAGGAGACGTGCAACGGGGAAGGGGGGAGTCTGAGCTCCCCACGTGGTGAGGGGCCTGGGGCACCAGCTGCTCGCCTGGCCCTACCGGGATGGGACAGGAGTTGTCCTGCCCCAACACGGGCACTCTCGGAGGGGGCAGATCACAGCCACCCTGAGGGGCAGGGAGAAGTGAGGGTGGAACGGCTCTAGCCCTGCCCCACAGGCTGCTGGGAAGTGAAATTGGCACTCTTGGGACGTCCCCCACCCCCACCTCACACAATCCTAGTTTGGGCCAGGACCTGCCCGGGCAGAGAGCGGGGAAATTTCCCAGGGAAACCCCCGGGAGTGTGCCAGGGAGCAGCGTGGAAACGCTCTGGCTGTGAAATGGGCGAGGTTGCAGGGGGACGCGATGGGGCCCTAGTTCCGCGTATTCCTGGAAGTTGTGGGAAAGGGTCTGCCAGAAACTCCTGGCCCTGTTGGTCCTCAGGGTCATTGGGGAATCCCCTAGTGCAGCCTTTCTCCAGCTGGGGCTCCCAACCCAAAAGGGGGTCCCAGGGCCAGGGTAGGGGGCTCTCGAGCAGGGTCACTGGCCGCCTGGGTTTTCCCAGCCAGGACCTCGTCTTTGGCCCTCAAATCTTCCTCTGGGCAGATGTTTGGAAATATTAAAAACTGTCGGATTTCTCCTGGCTTTCCCAGCTGAGTGGCTGGAGAGCAGCGGCTACTGTGTGGCCATCCAGTTTGGGGGGCAGCCCCATTAACAGCAGCAGCACAGGAGGAAGGGAGGCCTGGTACGGTATTGCCACCCTTCCTTCTGCACTGCTGCTGGCGGTGGGGCTGCCTTTCGATCTGGGTGGCTGCAGAGCAGTGGCCCCTGGCAGGTCACCCAGCTCAGAAGTCAGCGCCACCACCAGCCGCAGCACAGAGGGAAGGGGGCAGTGCTGCTGGGTGTGGGGCTGCTTTCTGAGCTGGGTGGCTGGAGAGCAGTGGCTGCTGGCCAGGGGCCCAGCTTAGACGACGGCGTCCCTGCCAGCAGCAGCACAGAAGCAGGGTGGCTCCGTGTGGTGTGTCACTCCTACTTCTGCACCACTGCTGGCGGTGGCCCTGTCTTCCGAGCTGGGCGCCCCAGGAGCATCCACGACACTCTGGTCACCCGCTCGGCAGTCAGTGCTGCTCCCAAGAGCGGTGCAGGAGGAAGTGCAGGAGGGGCGGGATTGCAGCACTTCCTTCGGCCCCGCGGCGGGTGTCAGCCCTGCCTCCCAAACTGGGTGACCAGAGAGTGGGTGCCACTGGCCAGGGGGCTGCTTCAGAGGGCAGCGCCGATACCAGCAGCAGCACAAACTAGGGATGTCAACGTGTGTAGTCGGCTACACGATTAACCGATACATCTCTGCTTATTGGTTAATCCTGTTGACTCCACACACCCTTCCCCCGGCAGCCTCAGGAACAGAGGCAGCAAGGGTGGGGGGAAGGTGGGAGCTGGTGTCTTTGGGGATCCATCTTTTAAGCTGCCTCCCCATGAGCACCAGATCCCATGGAGCTGCCTGGCCCCCACCACATGCTGCAGCCTCTCATAGAGATGCAGCAACATGGAGGGGAGGGGGGCAGGTGGGAGCTGGTGCACACGGGAAGCAGCTTTTAAGACAGCTCCCCACATGTATCAGCTCCTATGGAACCACGTCTCACCCATCCTCCACTGCTGCCTCTCTATCAGCGTGGCAGGGCAGAGATGAGATGAGATGCACGGGAACCATCTTCTCAAGCCTCTCCGGGGCCATGCTCCATGGAGCCCCCTTCCTCCCTTGCGCACAGAGGCAGTGGGAGGGGGATGCCTGAGGGAAGCCTTCCGGGCTGGCACAAGCTGTCTGCTGTGTGGGATGCCGTGCAGCCCCGCATTGCTGACTCAGGCCCCAGGGACTATCAATAATCGTGGAATTGCTACAGTTTGATGCAGTGACATGATTGTTCAATGACTCCTGTCTGACATCCCTAGCAAAAGGGAGGGCGGCCCTGGACGGTGCTCCTCGTCCTTCTCTGCCGTCTGGCGACGGTGCCACCTCTCTCACGCCGGGCAGCTGGACAATCCGTGCTGTCTCCGGTAACAGTGCAGAAGGCAGGTGGCTGCTGCAGCTTTGCCTCCTGTCTCTGCGCCGCTGCTGCTGGGTAAGGATGTTAAATAACGATTCATGGAGGAGTCGAGTAGTCGATAGAATTTCCATTGGCTACTCAACTAGTCGATGGGCACTTTCTGCACTTTGAAATGTACAAGGGCCCCAGCAGGGCCTCCTGTGCACTTCAAAATCGGAACTCCGTGTGCAGCCCAGGGACAGCAGGAAGTCCCACTGACTCCAGGCTTTTCGAGGGTCCTTCCGCTTTGAAAGGCACAGGATCCTGAGGGCTTTTGTGCATTTCAGAGTTGAAGCACCTGCATGGAGCCTGGAGTCAGCAGGGGACTCAGACCCCTGGTAACCCTGAGCTCCATGCGGCGCTGCTCTTCGGAGTACCCCTTTTCACCCCTTTTCCCATGAGTAGGCAGCGCCAGCACCACCCAGCAGCGCAGAAGGGAGGGTGGCCTGGTGTGGCGGTGCCTCCTTCCTCTGCACTGCTGCTGGTAGTGGCACTGCCTACTAACGGGGAGGCTGGGGGCGGTTATAAGGGGTCAGGTGCCCAACCTGGATGGCAACCCCACCGCCAGCAGCAGCTCAGGAGGGAGGGGAGCTGGTCTGCTATCGCCACCCTCCCTGCTGTGCCGCTGCTGGCCGTGCCTCTCACTTCTCAGCTGGACAGCTAGAGAGCGCAGGCACCATGTGCACAAGGCCGCCTGCCCCCAGCCGAGGCACAGAAGGTCTGCGACTGCTGCCCTCCCTTCCGTGCCACTGCTGGGGGCAGCCCTGCCTGAAACACTGAGGGTACATCTAGACTACAGGCTTTTGTCGACAGAAGGTTTGTCGACAGATGCTGTCGACAAAGCTTCTGTCGACAAAGAGCGTCTAGACTACATCCAGTTCTGTAGACAAAGCAAGCCGCTTTGTCGACATGACAGTGTAGAGGCAAAGGACAGTGTAGATGCAATAGCGCCTTCTGTCGACAGAACTCTCTCGACAAAAGGCGTTATTCCTCGTAGAATGAGGTTTACAGCCCTCAAAAAAACTGCTGAGTTCTGTCGACGTTGTGTCGAAAGAATTCGGCGGCAGTGTAGACGAAGGTATAGTTTTGTCAACTTTGTATAGTATAGTGGACTTTTGTTGACAAAACCCTGTAGTCTAGACACACCCTGAGTGGCCTGAGAGTGGCCCATTCTGGCAGGACCCAGCTGCAAAGTCAGCGCCACCGCCAGCAGCAGCTCAGGAGGAAGGGAGGCCTGGTCTGGTATCTCAGCCCTTCCTTCTGTGCCGCTGCAGGTGGCACTGCCTTTGGACCTGGGCAGCAGCAGAGCAGTGGCTGCTGTTGTGGGGCCCAGTTCGGAGGGGCCCCACTGAGCAGCGAGTGAGGGGTGGTCTCTGACGGGTCACCCAGCTCAGAAGTCACGCCCCAGCAGCAGCGCAGAAGGCAGGGTTGCCTGGCATGTTGTTGCCACCTTCCGCACTGCTGCTGGCAGGGCTGCCTTCTCCGCTGGGGGACCACAGAGCAGTGGCCACAGGGGAGGTGCCCAGCTGGGAGGGCAGCTCCGCTACCAGCAGCAGCGCAGAAGGAAGGGGGTGCGGCCTGCCATTGCCATCCTTCCCTCTGCACCGCTGCTGGTGGCATCGCTACCTTCCAAGCTGGGTGGCCAGAGCGAGCGGGATCCCAGCTGTGAAGTCAGTGCCAGCAGCAGCAGCAGCGCAGGAGGAAGTGGAGGCAGCAATGTCGTTGCCACCCTTCCGTCTGCGCTGCTGGCCAGGTTGGGCAGCAGAGAGCAGCTGCCCTCCAGCCGCCCAGCTTGGGAGGCCAGGAGAGATCAGGACATTTCTTCTTATTTCCAAACTCCGCCGGGATGGGGACCTGGGGACTGAACACGAGGCCACGGCTGGGAAAGCCCAAACGTCCGGTGCCCCCGTGAGCGACCCTCCTGCCCTCGCCTTGCCGCCCCCTTCTGGGCAGGGACCCCCAGGGGGAGAAACGCTGCACTAGGGGATTCCTCTACGACCCCGAGGGCCACCACGGCCAGGAGTTCCTGGCAGCCCCTTTCCCACCACTTCCACGGAGGAGGCGGTAGGTTCTCAGGGGAGGTTTCCCCAACTCAGAGATCTGCCTGGATGGAGAGTGGAGGAGCAAAGGGAGGGCCTGGCCAGGAACGCCCAGGCCAGGCAGGGCTCACACGGCAGCCCCGCCCCCAGCAGGGAGTGGCCAGAGACTCCTGGGAACAGACGGGTGTGTAAAGAAACCTGCTGCTCAGCCAGGCCCAAAACTCTGTGTCTGCCGGCCACTGGGGCCAGCCCAGATGTATCCAGCCTCCCGCTGACTCTGGAGTCCCTGCTGCCTCATCCTGCATTGCCTGGAAGAGCAGAAGTGATTCGTGGTGTCCGAGAGATGCTCCTTCGATGCCAAAATCTCCACCCACCTCAGGTGTAGCAACAGCAGGAGCCAAGTAAAAAAATTGTGAGACTGGTTTCAGATAAAGAGAGTAAAGAGAAATAAACCAATCATTGATTTTATGAGCTTTGCTTTCTGGGCCTTACGCGCACGCTCGGGTCGGTCTCATCCATTCCCTGCAAACCTGAGGACTTGAAACACTTTTCCCATGACAGCCAAGGGGGAGGCTACACTCCAGGGCCTGTGGGGACAGAGCGGGGCCAGCAGAGCCCCCTCACTGGGATGGAGCCCACAGGTACAGAAGGAGTGTTTCTGTTGCCATGACATCAGCCCCTCCCGAGGCAAAGCCCTCCCAGACTGCTGGCTGGAGCAGTTATGCCTAGCAGTCAGAGCAGGAGCTGTGGGTCAGAGCTGGGGTCAGGAGTCCCACAGCAGCCCAAAGGCCGGTCTCATGGGCTCAGACTTGAAGGTCGAAAGGAACCATCATGGTCATCTGGGCTGAGCTCCTGCACCTTGCAGGCCCCAGAACCTCCCCAACCCCTCTGGCCCCAGCCCCACTCGCCCTGGCTGTGTTACTGACGCCCTCACGTCACGGCTCAGCGATGTCAAGGGATGGAGAATCCCCCATTGCACAACTTGAACCCAGTCGGGGACTCTGCAGAGGGGGGCAGCCGCATCCACCGAACCCCCACGGGCTCTGCACATCTGACCCCTTGACAAGCCCTTCCCACCCCCAGACACGGGGTCAGTCAGAGCAGGAGTGTTCTGGCCAGCGCCCCCACCCCCACGGCGGGGAAAGAATTGTCTGGAGCAGCTCAGCACTGGGGAGCCCACGTTTCCCTCTGCAGAGCGCGGGGCAGCTGGTCCAATTCCTCCCACTCACGTGAGTCCAAGGGCCGCCGATGGGAGGTGGGCAGCACAAACGCTCCCATTCACACCCAGTCGCCTGAGCCCCTGAGTCCCTGTGCCCAAGCCCTGGGCTCTGTTGTTCGAGGAGCAGGGACTCCGACCGCCACACGCTGAGCTCCCAGGAACAATCCCCGCCCTGGGCACCTTCCTAGCAGCCCTGGCGTCTCTCCCCTCACGTGGCCTGTGGGCACGGCCCGTCCGAGGGCCTCCCTGGCCGCTGCTGCTGCTGGAGGCTCCTGCCAGCTCGGATCCCCTGGGCCCGGAGCTCCCTGCGCATCCTCCTCCTCCTGCAGTCGGCCCGGCCTGAGCGACTTCAAAGGCTTTTATACTCCGCTCCCTCTGGGAGCAGGCCCAGCAGGACTGGGGGGCTGATTCTCAGGGCAGGGTTGATACACCCCAAGGCTCCGGTCATCTGAAGACGTGGGCTGTGCCCGCCAAAGCTCATGATCCCATCTGCATGTTTGATTAGTCTGTAAAGTGCTCCCAGGCTATTTGTTGTGTGACCACAGCCAGGGCTGAGGAGGGAGGTCCAGCCTGGGGCTCACAGCCAGTTGTGCGGTGTGGGTGGGGTAAGGCAGAGGATGCAGGCAAGGCAGAGGGCCTAAGAGGGTCTCTCCATGGCCAGAGAGGGGATCCCAAGGAGCGACTGTCTCGAGTGGCAGTTGGGGGGCTCTGTGGTGGGTATTAGGGGAAACGATTTCACTGAGGCTGGGGAAACACTGGAACGGGAGGCCTGGGGAAGTGGGGGGAATCTCTGTCCTGAGAGGATTTTAAGGCCAGACTCGACAAAGGCCTGGCTGGGATGACTGAGTTGGGCTGGGTCCTGCTCTGAGCAGCACCAGGACTAGCTGACTCCTCAGGTCCCTTCCAGCCCAGTGATTCTATGACTCTGAACAGGGGCAGAGAGTGGGGTCCCAGGAGAGGTTCCCAGTAGCACAAGGCCTAGAGGCTAAAAGAGGGATGAGAGGGGGGCACTGGGGCCCTGGAACTAGGACGTGGTTTCTCCTGGGCGTGTGTGTTGCTCACACTCAGCTGAACTGCAACATTTCCATCATCATCATCATCATCATCAGACTAGTGAATACAACAGCCCCTGCCTGCTCCCGGAGGGGATGCTCAAAGGAAGCACCAGAAACCACATCGGCTGCTCTAGCTGCCAGGTGTGAAGATTTTCTACCCCTTAACTCTGCATCCTGTATCATCAGTGCACACACAGCCCACCACTGCCTGTGCCCCCCGTCCAAATCCCACTGCCCATCTCCCGCATCCTAGAAACTTCCCCACCCAGACACCCACACGAGACCAGCTAGTCTCCTATTATCAGTCATCAACCTCCCCATGTACCTGAAACACGGCCAGTCTGTGCCCCACAGACAGAGCCCCCTCTGCCAGCCCTTCCCCCATGTACCAGACTGCCAGTCTGTGCCCCACAGAGCCCCCGTCATCCTCCCCATTTCCTTAACTAACTGCCAGTCTGTCCCCACAAACAGCCCCTCTCTGCCAGCCTCTGCCCTACGTCCCTGACTAACTGCCCGTCATTTCCCACAGAGCCCCCCTCTAAACATCCCTCCCCGATGAACCTGACTAACGGCCAGTCTCTGCCCCACAGACAGAGCCCCCCTCTGCCAGCCAATTTCCAAATACCGGATAACTGCCAGTCTGCGCCCCAAAAGAGAGAACCCCCCCGCCAGCCCCTCCCCATGTATCTGAATACCAGCCCCCCACTGCCCCACGTCCCTAACTAACTACCAGTCAGTTTCCACAGAGCCCCCCTCTGCCAGCCCCTCCCCAGCGTCCCTAACTGCCAGTCTGTGCCCCACAGACAGAGCCCCCCTCTGACCAGCCTCTGCCCCACATCCCTGACTAACTGCCAGTCTGTGCCCTAGAGAGCCCATCGTTCCAGCACCTATCCCATGTCCGTGACTTCCAGTCTGTGCCCCACACATAGAGCCCCTTTCCACCTCCTAACCCACATCCCTGACTAACTGTCAGTCTGTGCCCCACGGACAGACCCTCCCTCTGCCAGACCCGGGCGGAACAGGGTCTACGGGGCTCATGGTCAATTCTCCCTCCCTCCTGGCTTCTCTCCATGGTTGGGGAGGGGCTCCCTCGCACCCTCCCACATGGGGCCCAGCTCCCAGGGCCAGGCTGCGATGGGAGACGGGGTCACCGCTCCCTGCTGTGTCCTGTCCAGCCGCAGGCCGAGAGGCAGCGCGCTCCCGCCCTGAGCCGGAGCTGAGCCGGGGTGTCAGACGCTCCCTGCAGCACCCAGCGCCCAGGAGAACGTGGAGGGTAAGTGGTGTCGGGGGCCACGGTTGTGGGGAGCTGCCGACTCAGGAGCTGGGAATTCCCGGTACCTCGGCCCCCAGCGAAATCTCCCCCGACATTCCCAAGAGGAGCGGGCAGGGAGAAATCTCTGCTGTCCTGCTTATGGGCATGGAAACCTCAGCCCTGCCCCCCCACACACAGTGGGAACCCAGAAATCATCTCTTCCTCCCCTCTCAATGTTCAGTCCCTTCTCCCCCCAGCCTGAGTTCCTGTCTCCTCCTCTGCCAGGCTGTTTGCTGCCTCTTTTTGTCTCTGCAAAATATACTGTGAGGCAGAGACTTTTTGTGGGGTTTTCCTTGACCCACTCAGACCGGGCAGGCAGCATGACGTAGTGGAACCAGCGCTGCCTAGGTGGGGTTCTACCACCCCCCAGTCTGCTTCTGTGCCCGAGTTTCTCCTCTGCCCCATGGACTAAGAACAACAAGGCACTTTACAAACACTCTCGGTGTCATCGGCATTGTATGAAGGGGGAAACTGAGGCATGGAGCGGCATCTGATTTATACAGCTCAACCCAGTCCCTGCCCCTCTGTCTGCAGGAAAAGAAGCCACGTGCTCTTGCTACTTGGCCCCACTACCCCTCCATTCCCCTGCTTCCACCTGATGTCCCATTGCTTCTTGTTCATCTTTGTGAAAATCTTCTCTTCTTCTTTCCCTCTCAAACCCATGATATCAGACAATCTCTATCTGAAATCTGCTCTGCTATCTCAATCTCTCTCTTCTTCTCTAAACAAACCCTTCTCCTTCTTTCTCACATCTTTCCAGGTCATGTTCTCAGACTCCTAATCTTTAATGTTTCTCTTCTCCTTCCTCATCCAACTCTCTCCACATCTTTCTTGAAATGCAGTGCCCAGAACTGAACACAATACTCCAATTGAGGCCTGCTGTTGCATGCTAGCAGCACAATCTTGACAAGGTCCATAACCCCACACTTTGTTTGCATCCTAACCCAGTCACTTCCATTCTTTCAGACATTCACTTTCCTTCATGTGAAACTTTGCATTTGGCTTTATTAAACTTCATCTTTTCCTCCATTTCTCAATTTGTCCAGGTCATTTTGAATTATGACCCCTATCCTCATTTCTCCAATTTGTCCATGCATCTTAATTTGTGTATATGACTATATATGAATATCTTGGTATCATCTGCAAACTTAATAAGTGACTTTTATAGCTAGGATTGTGAACATAATGAAATATTGGGGTATCCAGCCAGTTATGCACCCACCTTATGGTAGCCCCATCTTGTTTTAGATTTATATTAATAACTATCCTCTGAGTATCCAGCCAGTTATGCACCCATATGGTAGCCCCATCTAAGTTGTTTTCTAGTTTATTGATCCACAAGACTATCATCATTTTAAAGACATGATTTACTCATCTTTCTTATCCCTAATCCATGCTGCTGTTAATGTTATCCAGAGTGTTTACAGATGATTTGTTCCCTATCACCTTGCTCCATTTCCATCTTCCTGGCACAGAAGTTAAACTTGCTCCATTATCTTCCTGGTCTGTAGTTTCCTGGGCTAGTTTATTTCCCTTTTTATTCATACATGGGCACTATATTTTCCTTTCCAGTCCTCTGAATCTCTCCTGTCTCCCATGATTTTCCAAAGATGATAGCTAGATACCTCTATCAGCCCTCTTGAGTATTCTAGGATGCATTTCATCAGGCCCTGGTGACTTGCAGGTTCTATCTAACTTTTCTAGGTGATTTTTAACTTGTTCTTTTTATTTTACCTTCTAAAACTACCCCCTTCCCACTAGCATTCACTATGTTAGGCATTCCTACAGACTTCTCGGTGAAGACCGAAACAAAGAAGTCATTGAGCATCTCTGCCATTTCCAAGTTTCCTGTTACTGTTTCTCCCTCCTCACTGACCAGTGGGCCTACCCTCTCCTTGGTCTTCCTTTTGCTTCTAATGTATTTCTAAAAAGTCTTCTTGTTTCCCTTTATTCCCGTAGCTAGTTTGAGCCCATTCTGTGCCTTTGCCTTTCTAATCTTGCCCCTGCATTCCTGTGCTGTTTGCCTATATTCATCCTTTGGAATTTGTCCTACTTTCCATTCTTTATCTGACTCCTTTTTTAATTTTTAGATCATGCAAGATCTCGTGGTTAAGCCAAGGCGGTCTTTTGCCATATTTTCCTTACCTATCAGTTCTCTGAGCTTACCAAAATCTGCCTTCCTGAAATCCATTGTCTCTATTTTGCTGTTCTCCCCTTCTACCCTTCCTTAGAATTGTGAACTCTATGATTTCATGATCACTTTCACCCAAGCTGCCTTCCACTTTCAAATTCTCAACCAGTTCCTCCCTATTTGTTAGGATCAAATCTAGAACAGTTTCCTGCCTGGTAGCTTTTTTCAACCTTCTGAAATAAAAAGTTGTCTCCTATGCAGTCCAAGAACTTATTGGATAGTCTGTGCCCCGCAGTTTTATTTTTCCAACATATATCTGGATAGTAGACTCCTAGCATGACATCACCTTTGTTTTTAATCCCTTTTAGCCTAACCCAGAGACTCTCAACACTTCCGTCTCCTATGTCCATCTCCACCTCACTGTGTGTTCACTTTTAATATATAAGGCAACACCTCCTCCTTTTTTTCCCTGTCTATCCTTCCTGAGCAAGCTGTAACCTTTCATATAAACATTCCAATCATGTATATTATCCCACCAAGTTTCTGTGATGTCAACAATGTCATAATTGTACTTATTTAGCACTTCCAGTTCTTCCTGCTTATTTCCCATACTTCGCATTTGTATATAGGCATGTAAGATACTGAATTGACCTTGCCTCCCAGTTTTGCCCTGACCCTCCTTTCTTTCTGCCATTGTAGCCCACGCTCCCTCCCATTTCCGACCCATCTCCCAGGTCTCCATGTTCTCCACTTGCCTGTGGGCTTTGCTCACCTGTTCCCGTCAAACCTAGTTTAAAGCCCTCCTCACTAGGTTAGCCATTCTGTGTCCAAAAGGGTCTTCCCCCTCCTCGAAAGGTGGACGCCATCCCTGCTTAGCAGTGCTTCCTGGAATAGCATGCCATGGTCGAGGAAGCCAAAGCCCTCCTGGCGACACCATCTTCGCAGCCAGGCATTCACCTCCAGGATGCACCTGTCTCTGCCCGGGCCCCTACCTTCGACAGGAAGGATCGAAGAAAATACCACCTGTGCTCCAAACTCCTTCACCCGTACTCCCAGAGCCATGTAGTCACTCTTGATCCACTCAGTGTCACACCTCGCAGTATCATTAGTGCCCACATGGATGAGTAGCATGGGGTAGTACTCCTAGGGACGGATAATCCTCGACAATGCCTCCGTAACATCTCGGATACGGGCCCCCGGCAGACAGCATACCTCCCGAGATGAAATGTCAGGGCGACAGATGGGCGCCTCCGTCCCCCTCAGAAGAGAGTCTCCGACCACCACTACCCTACGTTTCCTATTCACAGTGGTGGCAGCAGACCTCCCAGCCTTGGGGGTACGGGGTTTCTCCTCCTCTGGTGTAGGAGGTGATTGCTTATCTCCTGTATAAAGAAGAGCATAACGGTTTCCTAGTACCACGGAGGCAGGGTTCGGAGCAGGGGTGGAGCAGTGCCTGCTGCCAGAAGTAACCAGCTGCCACTGTCCACCCTGAGCCGTCTCCTCCTCCACCAGTGGTGTGTCCACAGTCCTGTGTATCGGGACAGCTACCTCAGCTGTTTCCTCATGAACACGGTCCAGGAATTTCTCATGGATGCGGGTGCTCCTCAACCTAGGCACCTCCTCCTGTAGCTCTGCCACCTGCTGCCTGAGAGATTCCACCAGCAGGCACCTTTCGCACTGGATGATCTCCCCAGCCTGGATATCAATAAGTGGGAATTGAAATCCACAGTCCCTGCAAAACCACACCAGGATCTGGGTAGAGGCACCCATGCTCAGGCGCTCTGTCTGGCTTCAGGCGCAGGTGGAGGAGACAGAAGCAGTGCTGGCACAGGTGTTGTGGGTGTTCCTGACCATCGTAGGCCTCCCTCTGTCAACCTCCCTCTCAAACTCCCCTGTCTGCAGCTCCTGTCCGCTTTGCTCATGTAGAGTTCATCCAGCAGAGGGCAACAATACACCCCCACACACATCGCTCCCCCTCCTTTTCCAAATGCCCCAAGTCTTAAACTACTGGACACTACCTATTAGCTGTTAGTTGTATAGGAACTATGACACACACATGCAGTTTTGATGCCAACCAGCAGAGGGCAACAGAATGCATAGAAAAAGTTGTGCATGAAAAAAAAATCTTATTGAAGTTTTTCTACAATATTTTACCAACGTTTTTAAAGCAAGGTCAGGCAGTAAGTCTGTGGCAGAGCCTGGAAAGAAAACCAGAGAGGTGGAGCTACCAGATACCGCTCCAATCAAACCCCAGCCCACCTGAGCTGGCTAAATGCAGGCACCTGTTCTAAACTGGTTGTCAGGTTTATTTACCTGTTCCATGCACCTCTTCCGTCGCGCGCAGAGAAAAGCAGAAAAACTCCCTTAATTGGAAAATACCCGACACTTATACGTCCAGTATTTTCTCTATTTGTTTACCAGACACAAAGTCCAACTACCGGACTGTCCGGTTCAGTACCAGACACTGGCAACCCTACCCACGTCCACGGAGCCAGCCCAGCCATTACACCTCTCAGGGACAGGGACAGGGGATCTCGTATTGGACCAGCTTGTGCAGGGAGAGAGCCAAGCTGGGAAAGGGCCCAGCAGCATGGCTAACCCCAGGGGCAGCAGACTGTGTGGCCGGAGCTAACCCAGCTTGCAAGGGCTCTGTTGGAGAAGTGGCCCATAAGGCCGGCAGGACAAAGGCAGGGCCCCTAGGCTGCAGGTTGCAGGAATAAGCCATAAACCCAGGGGGGGTAGGAAGGCCGCAGGAGTTCTAGCATCTAGCATCTAGCTTTTGGCCCTGTGACTGTTAACAGGCCATGTCCCCTCGGCTGGTTCCTGGCAATCTGGGCTAACGCTTTGGTAACCCATCTGCTGCGCCCTGAGTTTACCTGTGGAGCTGGGAGTCCATTTCCCAGCCTGCTGGAGAGCTCTGTGTCAGCGTGAAAGCTCGTCTCCCTTGCCCGCCCGCCCGACCACCCGCCGTTGCTGCCCAGTGAGAGTCATGACCCCAGCCACCTCGTCTCGCTGATCCCCTGGGGCCGACAGGGTGCCAACACACTGCCGATATCTATCTAGTTATCTGTCTGTCCCTGTGCACCCCCTCTGTCTGTCTGTCTATCTGTCTGTCTGTCTATCCCCATACACCTCACCTATCTATCTATCCCTATTACACCTCCTATCACAGAATCATAGAATCCCAGGGCTGGAAGAGACCTCAGGAGTCATCGAGTCCAGCTCCCTGCCCAAGGCAGGACCAGTCCAAACTAAATGAACCCAGCCAGGGCTTTATCAAGCAGAGACTTAAAAACCTCTAGGGATGGAGGTTCCACCTCCTCCCCCCGACCCTGTCTCCAAACAGCCCCCTGTCTCTAACTACTCCTACAGGTGGAGCACACACGCAGGGACACAAACATAAACATCCCTGCAGAGAAACGGAAAGATTCAGAGATGTCCACTCACAAATTCACATGCACATACAAGGACATGCACACACACACACAGTGCACACACAGACGCACACACACATGCAAGGACGCACAAAAATACAAACACAGTGTACACATACATTCAGGGACACGGCAACATACACAAACACACACTTGGCCACACAAGCACACACAGGGACACACAAATATACACAGGAACACACTCAGAGACACGTTGACACACAGGGATGTACACAAATGCACACACTGGGGCACAAGCATGCATTCACACACACGGAGATGCACGCACACACAGCGTACACACAACACATACACAAACACAGGGACGGACACACACGCACTCCCCAGCCCTGTGAAGGCGCAGGCACTCGCCGAGCACCCGTAGCCAGAGCCCGAGCGCCATGGGGGAGCCGTGGGGCGGAGGATGCTGTGCGGAGTCTGCGCCAGGGGCTGAGGCAGAAGTGAAGCTGTCGTGTCAGTGGTGACCGGGACTCTTCTCCTTTCCGCACCCGGGGTGGGAGCAGCCTGGCCTGGCCTCCCCCTGCTCTCTGCTGTCACGCCCTGGCCAGCGGGGGAGGGTGTGAAACCCCCAGTTCCTCCTGTGCCCCACTCCTGCCCTCCCCCCGCACTGCTGCCCTCCGTCAGGCCAGGCTGCGTTCTGGGACTCCCAGCATGGGCAGAGTTGGCAGGGCCAGGGAAGGGGGAATCACCTCTGTGGGGGCGTGAGTGAGCCCAGTCATGGCCCAGCTCGGGCGTCCGCACTGCCACGGGCATAGCAGGAAGGGGCCAGAGAGGGGTACAAGAAGCACTCTGGGGCTAGGAACCTGCTGGGCAGGTGGAGGCTGAAGGAGCTCTGTGGACTCAGTGTCTCTGCCCAGAGGAGCCCTGATTGGGTATCTACCGGGGGAGCAGATTTCAGAGAGTCAGGGCCCAGTGTGCCCTGTAAGCTGTGTGCATGGGCAGCCACTCAGGCGAGATTCAGGTGCCACTCAGCTGATCAGCACAGCACCCACAGGAGGCAGCATGTGTTACTGGTGGTGCACATCTGCACATGCCTTGGTGCACATAATAAAAATGATTATGTACGTGGATGGGAAAATGAGAGAGAACGTTGTCGGGGGCTCCGTGCACTCCCTGGAAAAGGCAGAGCTGGACCCGCTGGCTGGAGCTGACACCGGAAAGATGCAGGCTGGGAAGAAGGACAGATGTTTGGGGAATACAGAACATCTGGTCTAGGGATACCGGGGGATTCCCATCTTGGGAGTCTGCACAGCACCATCTGCTCTAGTGGGGCCAGGAGAGAGGGGCTGGGGACAGGGCACACTGTGGGGCTCTCAGGCCTGGGCACTCGAGTGGGCCAGACAGGAGGGACTCGGGGGTCCCTGCAGGCCTTGGGATTGATGACTCTGAGCTCCATGGGGCCAGCCATCCCCTTGCAAACACAGATTGAAGGACACTGAAACTTGAGGCAAACAACCCCTCTGCCCCACCCCAGATGCAGCTGCATCACGGCACTGGAGAGGCAATCCCTGTAGACACAGCTGTGTGGGGAGAGTCCCCTCTGGCCTGGGGCACCTTTGTGTGACCTTTGTAAGGCCGTTACTTCTGAGACCCCTCCCTTGCCTCCACATCCCGCAGCTTGTCTCTCCATGGGAACCTGAGGGGCTCCCAACTAGAGCCCTTCCCCCAGCCAAACCAGTGACCCTGGAACACACAGCCCTGATCCACCTCCCCCCCCCCCCCACAAACATCCTGGGCCAGTGACCCTAATCCCCCTTCCATTCTCCTTACGCTCCCCATTTCTACCTGCCCTGCCCTCTGCCCATCCCCATCCTCTCCCTCCTCCCCGGGCTTTGCTCAAATGTCCCCCTCCCCAGCCAGAGAGATCTCCACTCCGGGAACAATTCAACCCCCCCCCCCATCTCGCTCCCCTCCACTCCACATTATTTCCTCCATTCCCCACAGTTGAAAATTGAGCTCTCCTGTCCCTTCAATTGACAGTTGGTCTCCCCCATAGGCCCCAGGTGACAGTCAGGCTCCCCCATACGCAGGTGCCTAGGTAAGCACCTCCCAGCCAGAGCCTGCCCCTGGCACCCACATCCCCTCCCCCACTCCCTGTCCCAGGCGACCACCTGAACCTGCGTCCCCCTTCACCCAGCTCACACCTCCCTCCCAGACCCTGCACTCCCCCAGAGCCCCTCCCTCAGGCCAGACTCCTCTCCTGCACCCATACCCCCTCCTGGACCCAGCACCCCTATCCACTGCCCCAGATCATACCCCCCCTCCCTGCACCCAGGCTCCTCCCTAAGCTCCCTTCTGCACCCAACCACCTGCAACTACTGGGGGGCTACATCTACACTTGCATGATCTTGCGCAAAAAGTCTTTAGCGCAAGAGTTCTTGTGTTAAAGTACTTGTTCAAGAGAGCGTCTACACTGGCACGTGCCTTTGCGCAAGAGATGTGCTTTTGCCCAAGAGCATCCATGCCAGTGTAGACGCTCTCTTGCGCAAGAAAGCTCTGATGGCCATTTTAACCATAGGACTTTCTTGCACAAGAAATTCATGTTGCCTGTCTACACTGGCCTCTTGCGCAAGAACAGTTGCTCAAAAGGGCTTATTCCTGAGTGGGACCATCATAGTTCTTGCGCGAGAAGCCCTGATTTCATACAGTAGAACATCAGTTTACTTGTGCAAGAACACACGGCCAGTGAAGACAGGCAGCAAGTTTTTGAGCAAGAGCGGCCGCTTTGGCGCAAGATGGCGCCAGTGTAGACACAGCCCTGGAGACTACCCATTAGCTGTTAGTTGTATAGGAACTATGACACACACATGCAGTTCTTTTGCCATCCAGCATAGAGCAACAGAATGCATAGAAAAAGTTGTATATGAAAAAAAAGCTTATTGAAGTTTTTCTACAATATTTTACCAACACTTTTAAAGCAAAAACGGTTTAATTTAAATTAACACTTTGCCCTCAAACACTTCACATGCAATGATCTTCTTGGGCATTCCACACAATAATTTAGCCCAGGAGACGGACAGGGAGAGAAAGCGCCTCATTGGACGAGCCCGCCCCCCTGTTGTCCCATCCGGTCCCGGAGATTTGTTAACATTAAGTTTTTCTATTTGTTCCAAAAACTCCTCTAATGACACTTCAATTCGGGACAGTTCCTCACATTCATCACCCACAAAGGACGGTGCAGGTTTGGGAATCTCCCTAACGTCCTCAGCCGTGAAGACTGAAGCAAAGAAAACATTTAGTTTCTCCGCAATGGCTTTATCGTCCTTGATTGCTCCTTTTATATCTCGATCGTCTAGGGGACCCACAGGTTTTTTAGCAGGCTTCCTGCTTCTAATGTACTTAAAAACATTTTGTTATTTCTTTTGAGTTTTTGGCTAGCTGTTCCTCAAAATCTTTTTGGCTTTTCTTATTACATTTTGACACTTGATTTGACAGTGTTTATGTTCCTTTCTATTTATCTCACTAGGATTGGACTTCCACTTGTTAAAAGATGCCTTTTGTCCCTCACTGCTTCTTTTACATGGTGGTTAAGCCACGGTGACTCTTTTTAGGTCTCTTGCTATGTTTTTAATTTGGGGTATACATTTAAGTTGGGCCTCTATTATGGTGTCTTTAAAAGTTTCCATGCAGCTTGCAGGATTTGGCTCTAGTCACTGTGCCTTTTAATTTCTGTTTAACTAACCTCCTCATTTTTGTGTAATTCCCCTTTTTGAAATTAAATCCCAGAGTGCTGGACTGCTGAGGTGTTCTTCCCACCACAGGATGTTAAATGTTATTATATTATGGTCCTTTCCCAAGCGGTCCTGTAACGGTTATCTCCTGGACCTGATCCTGCGCTCCACTCAGGACTAAATCGAGAATTGCCTCTCCCCTTGTGGGTTCCTGTACCAGCTGCTCCAAGAAGCAGTCATTTAAGCCATTGAGAAATTTTCTCTCCTTCTCTTCCTGAGGTGACATGAATCCAGTCAATATGGGGATAATTAAAATCCCCCATTATTATAGAGTTCTTTATTTTGGTAGCCTCTCTAATCTCCCTCAGCATTTCAATGTCAGTATCGCTGTCCTGGTCAGGTGGTCGATAATATATCGCTACTGCTAATTTCTTATTATTGGAGCATGGAATTACTATCCGTAGCGATTCTATTGAACACGTTGATTCATTTAATATTTTTATTTCATTTGATTCTACATATCTGTCACATACAGTGCCACTCCGCCACCCACAGGACTGCTCTATCCTTCCAATATATTTTATATCCCGGTATGATTGTGTCCCACAGATTTTCCTCATTCCACCAGGTTTCAGTGATGCCTATTATGTCAATCTCCTCCTTTAATACTAGGTACTTGGAGGCATTCATCCAAGGGTTGGCTCTAAAAGAACTCAAATGGGAAATTGCTGAACTATTATCTGTGGTTTGTAACCTATCCTTTAAATTGGCTTCCGTACCTAATAACTGGAAGGTAGCTAATGTGACACCAATATTTAAAAACGGCTCTAGAGGCGATCCTGGCAATTACAGACCGGTAAGTCTAACTTCAGTACCGGGCAAATTAGTCGAAACAATAATAAAGAATAAAATTGTGAGGCACGTAGAAGAACATAATTTGTTGGAGAAAAGTCAACATGGTTTCTGAAAAGGGAAATCCTGTCTTACTAATCTATTAGAGTTCTTTGAAGGGGTTAACAAACATGCAGACAAGAAGGATCCAGTAGATATAGTATACTTAGATATTCAGAAAGCCTTTGGCAAGGTCCCTCACCAAAGGCTCTTGTGTAAATGACATGGCCATGGGATAAGAGGGAAGGTCCTTTCTTGGACTGAGAACTGGTTTAAAGACAGGAAACAAAGGGTAGGAATAAATGGTAAATTTTCAGAATGGAGAGGGGTAACTAGTGGTGTCCCCAAGGGTCAGTCCTGGACCAATCCTGTTCAACTTATTCATAAATGATCTGGAGAAAGGGGTAAGCAGTGAGCTGGTAAAGTTTATGGATGATACCAAACTGTTTAGGATAGTCAAGACAGAAGCAGACGGTGAGGGACTCCAAAAAGATCTCACCAAACTGAGTGATTGGGCAACAAAATGGCAAATGAACTTGAATGTGGATAAGTGTAAAGTAATGCACATCGGGAAAAATAACCCCAACTATACGTACAGTATGATGGGGGCTAATTTGGCTATGACAAATCAGGAAAGAGATCTTGGAGTTATCGTGGATAGTTCTCTGAAAACTTCCACACAGTGTGCAGCGGCGGTCAAAAAGGCAAATAGGATGCTAGGAATTATTAAGAAAGGGATAGAAAATAAGACCCAGAATATCTTACTGCCCCTGTATAAAACTATGGTACGCCCACATCTTGAATACTGTGTACAGATGTGGTCTCCTCACCTCAAAAAAGATATTTTGGCCTTGGAAAGGGTTCAGAAAAGGGCAACTAAAATGATTAGGGGTTTGTAACGATTCCCATATGAGGAGAGGTTAAAGCGACTGGGACTTTTCAGTTTAGAAAAGAGGAGACTGAGGGGGCATATGATAGAGGTATATAAAATCATGAGTGGTGTGGAGAGGGTGAATAAAGAAAAGTAATTTATTAGTTCCTATAATAGAAGAACTAGAGGACACCAAATGAAGTTAATGGGTACCAGGTTAAAAACTAATCAAAGAAAGTTCTTCTTCACACAGCGTGTAGTCAACCTGTGGAACTCCTTGCCATAGGAGGCTGTGAAGGCTAGGACTATAACAGAGTTTAAAGAGAAGCTAGATAATTTCATGGAGGTTAGGTCCATAAAGGCTATTAGCCAGGGGATAGAAATGGTGTCCCTGGCCTCTGTTTGTCAGAGTCTGGAGAAGGATGGCAAGAGACAAATCGCTTGATCATTGTCTTCGGTCCACCCTCTCTGGGGCACCTGGTGTTGGCCACTGTCGGCAGACAGGCTACTGGGCTAGGTGGACCTTTGGTCTTACCCGGTACGGCCGTTCTTATGTTTCCACAAATAGAGTCCCCAGAGAGAAACGCTCCAGGAGCATTTCCCTCGTGAGGGAGACACAGCCGCTGCTGGAGTCACCATCTTGGCCATAAATACACAGAGACCAGAGGAGACACGGCTCTGCCCGAGTCCCATAAAGAGAATAGGGGTCCCTGGTTCTCTATGTACACTAAACGCAGAACAAGAAGTGTGGGGCCTTAATCTGCAGCAAAGAAATGTAGCTGAGATGTAGTTAAGCTCTGCAGTAACTTCCATGGAAGGTTCTGGACTCTCCATCTTCAGAGGCTGTTATAAGCAGGTTGAACAAATCGCTGTCAGGGATGATCCAGATTTGCTTGGTCCTGCCCCACAGCTGAGGGCTGGACTTGATGACAAGTTTAGGCCCCTTCCAGACTGTGGCAGGGGAATTCTGTGCCAAAAAATTAAACATTCTGCAGGCAATATCTGAAGATTCTGCATATTTTATTTGTCAGCTGAACACAATACAATCCTGCCAGTTACAGCCATTTGGGTTCAATATTTCACAATATCTCTCGGCCAGCACGTCTGTAACAACAGAGACTAAATAAATAAAGATTCTGCTGCTTGTTTTGACTAATCGATTCCTTAGCAGACACATTAATACAGAAGTGTGTGGAGTTCATTTCCACAGCACTGAGGCCTGTGTTTCCGGCCCCGCTGGGAAGCAGTGCACAGGCTGGAGGAGCTCAGGGTGAGGGAAGAAGCCTGGGAGTGAACTTAGAGGATGCTGCTTTTGAGGGGAAGGTTTAATTTGCGGGGTGTTGTTCAGGTTTTCGGAAGCCTCCCCCAAGGCTGACCCAAACCTCTGCCACTGAGTCACACACCTGGGCTCCTGTCCCTCCACCCTCATCCCCATGGGTCTGTGCAGCCCCTCCCCCGCTCCCGGCTCAGTGCTATGGCCTGTCCCCCTGTGTGTGCGCCAGGGCTGACAATGCTCCCTCAGAGCTGAGCCCACAGCCCAGGGCTCCAGGGACTTGGGTGATTCACTCAAAGCTTCCCCCTCCCCCAAACGCTCCCCATCACACCCCTCCCCCCTCAATGCTGGGAGCAGGCTGGGCCTTGGGGGGGCTTGGTCCCTGCTGCGGTCACACAAGGCCAATTTCTGCCCAGGCAGGTGACTACCCCTGGCCCAGACCACCCAGGGCAGGGGCGTTCCCCATCCCCTGACATGCTCAGAGCCAGGCTGGGGGCCAGACCCTGCAGGACTAGAGAGCGACTGGCTGCTGCTCCAGACAGGGCGACTGGTGCTAGACGGGGGAGAGGCAGAAGGAGGGGGAGGGGGAAGAGGGGAGACACTCTGGGGAGACAGCGCTGAGCATTGTAGTGTGCTCCAGAGCCCTGTGCCTCCTGCTCTGGACAGCTCTAGGACCAGCCGAGGGAGGGAGACCTGGGCCAGTCAGGTGGCCCTGGGGCCTGGCTGCTTTAGTCCTGCCCCTTCCCTCTGAGGTCCCGTCCTTCCCCAGAATATGGAGCGAGCTCTTCCCCCCCGCCCCACACACACACATTGCGTGTGGGGCCAGGCAATTTGGCTGGCTCCCCTTCTGATTGCAAAGGGCTCACTGTGATTATCCCTGCACTGCTGCCCGGGGGGGAATCTTCCATCCCGCCCTTTGTCCTACACCAGGCACCTGCAGCCTCCTAGGGGTTAATGGGCATTTTCCCCTGATGGGCTTTAAGAGCTTTTCCCTGCAGCCAGGATGCTGTGATCCCCAGTGACAGCTGGGAGCAGCCTGGAGCTGCTGTTCTGGGGGCAGACACAGATCAGAGCAGGTGTCAATGGGTCTGGTGAGACACTCGCTCCCCGGGCTGTGAGCTGGCCAGACCCCACATCAATGAACAAAGAGATCCCAGGGCTCCCATTGGCTGAGTCTCACAGCCTGCAGGAGCCTTATTGGATGATTTAGATGCTTCTACCTCCAAACAGCCACTCAGAGACAAGGAGCCACCGGGGCTTGTCACCAGCAGGGCCAAGGAGCCAGAGGGGACCTGTCACACAAAGGGAACCAGACCCCTTGATGTCACTCCTGCTGCTGCCTCCAGCCCCTAACATGGGAACAAGGTGGGGAAGAAATCCTGGAATTTCCAGACGACTTTGTTTTCAGAACCCGAATGGAGGCCAACCAGTGTTCTGGGCTGGAATTTCCCGTCCAAAAGTTTGCAGGAAAAATAAGAAAAAAAAACCCCTAAGACACCGCCCCCCATTTCTGACAACCCCCCACGTGACACCAGGAGGATTCCTGAGGCAAAACCTTCAGAGTAGCTCTACCCATGCAACCTGGGAGAGACCCTGGGCCCAGGCTGCCATTGAGGGATGGCAGGGGATCCACCCCATGCTCCATTTCTTGTGGTGGTAAGGTGGTTTGTGTGTCTCGATGACCTGGAGAGCTATGCCGGTGGGAACTACAGTTCTTGGAAGGGTCACCCAAACTAGACAGGTCAAAGGGTAGAGACCGGAGGAATTTTGATCACCTCTCCCCGAGGTACAAGGGGTTGGCTTAGGGTTAACAACCCTATCCGTAAAAAACCAAAAGTTACAGAAACATCTACAAAGAAACCTACTACTCAAGTCTGGGGAGGAGCTGGCAATCCGCATGGACTGAATATGAAGCGTGGTAGGGGAAAGCCGAAAGAAAGCTGCCGTGCAGATGACACTTCTCTCACCCAGGACAGCCACCCAGTTTGGCACGTGGAATATTCAGTCCACGTATCAAGCAGGGGAAGACAGCACAGATTGCCCTTCACTAGGACTTTCTCATTCCGGAAATTTGCTAGGTCTTAGGGTTTGAGAGGGCAGGAGTTTCTTACACTGCAGACTAAGTAACTGTTCCCCATAGGAATGTGCTACCTCCACTAGGACTTTCTCACTGGTCCCTGTGGGAAAACGACACTTCCTGTATTTTCTTACTGGAGCAGTTTCTTCTGCCCTCTCTAAATCCATTTTTTAAATGTAGGTGTTCTCCCGCCTCCCGCTCCTTATACCATTGCTCTCCAACCTTTTTAACTGCTAGATCACATTTCCAATGTAAGTGCAATGTAAGATGTTCCTCAAACCGAAATACCTGTGCCCCACTTCATTCTAGCCCTTCTTTGAGGCCCTGTCCCTCCTCTGCCCCTTCTCTGAGGCCTCACCATGCTCCCTGCAGCCCTCTTCTTTCCCCAACCTCAATCACTTGCACCAGGCTGGGGTAGGGGTTTGGGGAGAAGGCCCTGTGCTTGTGCCTACGGGTTTGGAGTGTAGGAGGGGCTCTGGTCTTAGCCCAGGGTGGGACAACGGGGTCCAGGAAGGTCTTCAAGTTGCAAGCTCTGGCACTGAGTTTGGGTGCAGGGAGACTCATATCTGCAGCAAGAGGGTGAGTTCAGGGCTGCGACAGGGGTTCAGAAAGCAGGCTCTGGCTGGGCTCTGTTTAACTGCGATGGCTTGTGGTGCTTCACCAGTGAGGTTAGGGCAGGCTTCCTTCGGCCCGGGCCCTGCACCACTCCTGAAAGCCACTGGCATGATGCCATTTGGTGCCCTCCTCTACAAGCACTGAGCCCACAGCTTCTACTGGCCACCGTTCCCCGTTACTGGTCAATGGGAGCTGCAGGAGAAGTGTCTGCAGCAAGGACAGTGTATGGAGACCCCCCAGCAGTGACTTTCTCTGGGGTGGCAGGGACATGCCAGCCACTTCCAGGAGCAGCAGTTACCATAGGGTGTGTCTACACTTGCTTCCTCTTTCAAGAGAGGAATGCAAATGTAGACATGCAAAATTGCAAATGAAGCCGGTATTTAAATATCCCATGCTTCATTTGCATATTTGCACAAGCTCTGATGGCCATTTTAACCATAGGGCTTTCTTGCACAAAAAATGCATGTTGCCTTCCTACACTGGCCTCTTGAGCAAGAACAGTTGCACAAAAACTTGCTGCCTGTCTACACTGGCCGTGTGTTCTTGCACAAGTACACTGATGTTCTACTGTATGAAATCAGAGCTTCTTGTGCAAGAACTATGATGGTCCCACTGAGGAATAAGCCCCTTTGCGCAACTGTTCTTGCGCAAGAGGCCAGTGTAGACAGGCAACATGAATTTCTTGCGCAAGAAAGCCCTGTGGTTAAAATGGCCATCAGAGCTTTCTTGTGCAAGAGAGCGTCTACATTAGCATGGGTGCTCTTGCGCAAAAGCACATGCCAGTGTAGACAGGCAGCAAGTTTTTGTGCAACTGTTCTTGCTCTAGAGGCCAGTGTAGACAGGCAACATGCATTTCTTGCGCAAGAAAGCCCTATGGTTAAAATGTCCATCAGAGCTTTCTTGTGCAAGAGAGCGTCTACATTGGCATGGGTGCTCTGGCGCAAAAGCACATGCCAGTGTAGACGCTCTCTTGCACAGCTACTTTAACGCAAGAACTCTTGCGCTAAAGAGTTTTTGCGCAAGATCATGCCAGTGTAGATGTAGCCCCCCAGTAGTTTAAGACTTGGGGCATTTGGAAAAGGAGGGGGAGCTACATGTGTGCGGGGTGAATTGTTGCCCTCTGCTGGAGGGACTCTAAATGATTTATGTATGTATCATATGCCCTATAGTGCTAACAGTTAATGGGGATTCTCCTCTAGCTCACGCCTGGCATTTTCTAAAGTAATATATATCTGTGTGTGTGTGTGAGAGAGAGAGACGGAGCAAGTGCTTGGGGGCTCCCTCATGTCTCCTCCCCATCCTAATCTGCTTGGCTTCAGCGCAGGCAAGAAGAAGTAGTGCAAGCTGAGTGTATTTGACCTCAGGTGGAAGCAGGGGAATGGAGGGGGTAGTGGGGCCAAGTAGCAAGAGCACTTGGCTTCTTTTCCTGCAGACCGAGAGGGGCGGGGACTGGGTTGAGCTGTATAAATCAGATACCGCTCCATGCCTCAGTTTCCCCCTTCATACAGTGCCGATGACACCGAGAATGTTTGTAAAGTACCTTGTTGTTAGCCCATGGGGCAGAGGGGGAAACTCGGTCTCAGAAGCAGACTGGGGGGAGGTAGAACCCCACCTAGGCAGCACTGGTTCCACTACGTCACGCTGCCCGATCGGTCTGAGTGGGTCCCTCTCATGGGTGCTCCTCCCCCCCCAGGAGGAGTGGGTTCCTCTCCATCGGCTGCAGGAACCAGCGCTTCAAGGTCTTTGCCAATGGGCAGCCGTTCTGCAATTCAGCTCTGCCACGGCTTCCAACAGATCGATACACTGGAGATCGATGGTGCTGTGGTCCTGTCCTGTGTCCAGTTCTGAGCCCAAACAGTGCCGCTGCCCAGAGGGAGGCGAGGGGCACAAACAAGACACCCCCCTACAGCCGCCCTCGCAGACCCAATAAACGTCTCCCTTTCGCAGAACGACTCTGCTCCTGCGTGGTTCTGGGGCCACTTGTGTGAGTGTCATAGAACCCCTTTCCGCTCACCGCAGATGGAGACTCCCCAGAAGGTAGACCTGAATGCGACACCTGTACTGGGATGGTGTATTGGGATAATGTACTAAGAGCTCCTCTGCGCCACCACCCACCTTCCCCTGCCGCTGCAACATCAAATTAACCCTCCTGGTCTGCCTCCGTCCTCCCTCCAGTACTAGGAAACCCCACGCGTGATGGGAGGGGGCTGCAAACTGGGGAGCAGGCTACTGCAGGGCTGAGGGCAGCAAACCAGCCCCCCCAGAGCCCTGCACGGCCTGGCCACGGGTGTGGGGAAGCGGGAACTAACGTGACGAGTACTTAGAGGTCGGGGGGGGGGGGGCTGTGGGGAGAGGGGACAATGGAGCCACGAGCAGGACAGGGGGTGACCCAGCACCAGTGAGTCTCAGGGGGACTAGAGCATCCAGGCCTGGCCCCCGTTGAGAGAGAAGCTGAGAGATTGGAGCTGGGGCAGGCAGGAGCCCCCCACTGCTTTGTGGGGTGGAGAAAAATGGCTTCTCCTGAGCTCCTGAGCGGGCCCAGGGGGAAAAGAAGGTGCCTGCACTGCACCGGTTCCTGTCAGACAAAGGTAGAACCAGCCCCAGGGCCTGGCCAGGAAAGAGCCAAAGTCCTGTGAGAAATCAGGCTCCATGTTCAGCTGTGAGTTCGAGTCCCCACAAACACAAGCACCCCAGGGCAGTTGTGGATTCTCCGCGTGGCAGGGGTGAGGTGGGGGGCAGTGACAAGACAGTAGCTTTGGGCAGCCCTCAGCATAGAAGGCAAAGGGGTGGGGGGGGCAGTGACATCACAGTAGCTTTGGGCAGCCCTCAGCATATAAGGCAAAGGGGAGGTGGTGACCTCACAGAGGGACCCAGGTCTCAGTCTGATAAAGGGGCGCGGGCCCAGGGGACTTTGGAGACCCCGGTTGCTTTAGCTCTGGTGCGTCTCCTCCTCACAGTTCCTTTGTGCACTGCAAGATCCAGATCCCGACAGCTTTGGGAGGAAGGTTAGAGCCTCCAGGGGTTTGGATCCCGCCCGGGGCTGGCTGGGTTCCAGGCAGGGCCAGCCCCTGGTCAAGGGCCAGAAGGGTGATTCCCCACCTGGGCTGCGTCCTTAGCGCCACTGGGGCTTTCTCCTGTTTGGTTTCCCTTTTCCTCCATCCCGCCCACATTTCTGCTCTGTTCTTGCCTCTTCTGTGCCCTTTCCCTGCTGCCGGCCCCCCAGCTTGTGACCCAACAGACTAGCTGAAGGACGGGGTGTGATTTGCAGTAGCCGTGGGGCGGGGGATGCAGCCCCCGTTGTGAGGATTGGGGAGGTGGGGCTGGAACAGGTCTATGCCGGTGTCTTTGGGGAAACGCTCAACCCCACCTTAGACTCTCCCCTGATTGGCTGAGCAGGGGCTGTTGATGGGCAGGAGACTCAGGTCCTTGGAGTTCCTGTGCCAGACCGAGCCAATGAGCAAGGGGCCATTTGGGGCTGGGGGCAGTCGCTTTGGGGAGTTGGAACCCCTGGATTTCGTTCTTCAAGCCTGCACCCCCAGCTCCCCTTTGCTCCCCTCATTTGCAGAATGGCCCGACGCGTCAGGCTGTTTTTCCAGAAGGCCCTGCAGATGGCCCCAGGGCCGGCGGGAAGTAGCTCCTCCATCCCTGCAGGCGGGGAAGCTGAATCCCAACAGCCCGGGGCGACATGCCCACCAGCCAGGCCTCCCCGGACCGGGCACCAGGGGCGGCCGGGAGCCCGCAGCCCATCGCTCCCCGCGCCAGCCCCTGCAGCTGTGGGTCCAGGTTGGTCAGCAGCAGCGCCTGGGCCTCCAGTTGCAGCCGGGCCACCTCCTGCAGCCGCTCAGATCCAGGTGAGGGGCCGTGAGCACCCTGGGCCCAGGGGCTCACCCAGTACCCAGGAGGAGGCGGGGAGGGGCAGCCCCAGTGTCTGGCCTGACTCCTGCAGCCTCACACAGCTGCCCTGCAGCCAGGGCAATGGATGGGGCCGGGGGGCTGCTGCTACTTGGCTCTCTCTTGTTCCTGGTGGGGGCTTTGCTAAGGGCATTGGAAGATGTGAGGGTGGAAGGGGGATGGATCCCTGCGAGGGGCATGTGGGGCCCAACCTAAACCCCCTGGGTCCCTGACATGGGGGGTGCGTGACCCCTGCTGGCCACTGGAGTCACCCTGTTCCCTCCCGCACAGAGTCCCCCTGGGCCTCACCGGAGCGCTGCCAGGAGCGGATGGACTCCCGGGTGAAGGAAGTCGCCATTTACGATATTGAAGAGCAGCTCCACACCCGGGACACGGTACGAACCTTCTCCACACGGGTGGGACCCGAGTGTGTCCGGCCCCTTCCCAGCACGTCCCCCCTTCCCCCGCGAGGGGCTTGTCCCTGCGGATCCCCCTGGGGCTCCTTCTCCTGCATGACCTGGGCCCCCCAAGCTGGGGGCTCTTGTCATGCACCAGCTGGGCCCCCCACAAGCCTAAGGCAGCAGTCTGGGGGGGGAGTGTGGGTGCTTGGACAACGGGCAGCTCCCACCTCCACTCCTGGGAGGCCTGAGCCCTGCAGCTGTCCAGGGTGGGGCAGGCAGGTCCCAGGCTCACAGACACTCTCTGGGGGGCAGAGCCCAGCCGCCCTGCTGCGATTCCTCTTGGCCATCCCCACCGCCTGCCTCGCCGCCCTCCAAAGGGGCGAGGGCACCCTGGCGCCGCGCTGCACCAAGGACACTGTGGTGGCCAGGATCGTGGTGAGCGAGTCGTGGCGGCCGGGAGGAGGGGATGGGATACGTGGGGTGGGCAGAGGTCTGCCTGGGCCATGGCTGCGGGTGGGGGTGCTGGAAATGGGATGGGGTGGGGGCCAGGAGTGCTGGAGGGAGGTGGACATGGGAGAGGAGGTGGGGATGCTGGAGGAGGGAGACATAGAAATGGGGCAGGTCTGGGGGGCTGTACAGGAAGGGGGATTTGGGACAGGGAGGGGTCTCCCCGGGCCATGGGGGTGCTGGAAGGCAGCAGAGCGGGCTGCTGGGGATGCGCCCAGGGGAGCAGAGATGAGGAGATTCAGAGGCTGGTCACCAGGGTAGTGAGGGCAGGAGGCGGCCTGGGGACAAGGATTGAGCTGGTCCCGGTTTGGGAAGGGGGGTGCTGGGAGGGGCCCTGTGCCGGGCAGGGGGGCTACAGGGCAGCGGGAGGCAGTGGGGTTGGATCCTGCTGGCTGGGGGGTGCTGGCTGTGGCGTCTCTAGGGGACGTGCCGGGGGCCCCAGTCTCACACGCCCCTTTGTCTCCTTGGGGTCTCAGGAGATCATGGAGGACTCCCCACCACTGCCGCTGGTCTTGGCCAACTGCCTCAGTGCCGCCTGCAGCCTCAGGTACCGACCCCGACCCTTCTCCCCCCCAAGAGCAGATCCCCTGACAAGTGGGTAGGAAAGTCTCTGTCTCCTGCTGCTGACTTAAAAGTCTCTGCCCCTCTCTCCTGCCAGCACCTTGAAGCCTCCCCTGCAGGCCCAGCTCCTGAGCCCCTTGCTGAGGGCTGCAATAAGACACTCAGTGTCTGGGGACTGGCAGCAGGAGCCCACCCACAAGCAGGTACGTCCCCTCCCTCGCGGCCCCTCTTCACCCAGCCAGGAGCAGGAGCAGGAGCAGGAGCAGCCTGGAGCACCAGAGAGGAGTAGGGGGGCAGAGGGAGGGAAGAAGCTGCAGGTTTGGATCGTTCCCTCCAGGGTTCCCGTTGCTCTCCCGGGGGGCCCGTCCCTTCCATGCCCAGCCTGGGCTCTTCCCTGCTCTGTTGTCTTGAAGGCGGCTCAGACTCTGCTCTGGGAAGGACCCCAGAGCTAGTTGGTGGCCTGGATTCCCCAACCCCAACCCTCCCTCTGACCCAGGCCTCCCCCTTGTCTTGCAGGAGCTCAGCCGGGCCCTTCCCGACATCCTCCACACCCTACTGGCGAGCCTCCTCACCGAGTCCCCAGACACCACCAGGCTCCAGCTCATTATGGAGGTGAGCCCCGTGGGGAGGGACGGGGGCCATTGTCCCTGCTTCCTCAGGGGGCAGAGAGAGGAGCTGTGTCAGTGGCTGGGGTGGCGGGGAGAGAGGGGCGACACAGTCTGAGATGAGCCCCAGGCTCTGCCCAGAACCGGCGCCTGCCTACGGGTCCTGACCTGCCTCTTTCCCCCACAGCACCTGAGCACGTGGCTGGATTCCCGCCTGCCCCAGGAGCGAGCCAGGGCCCTTGGCAGCACCACGGCCCTGCTGCGAGTCACCACCACCCTCCCGGGTTTGGCGTAAGTGACCTCGGGCCGTGGGGTCTGGTGCTGCAGGGAGCAGGGCTGGGAGCGTCCCCCGGGGAGGCAGAGGCAGAGCCGGGAATGGGCCGGGACTGATCCGTGTTCTCCTTTCCCCGGGGAGGGGCGACCCTGGGCCTTTCAGGGGAGCTCTTGTGTGACTGCACCTGGGCCTGGGGACTGGGAGTGGCCGTTAGTGGATCCCCTTGTTCCACCCCCGGAGCGACCCTTCAGTCGGGGCCATTGCTCAGGGTTGTCTCCTCGCAAGACCGGCCCGCCCCACCCCAGGAGGTGTCTCTGTCCGTCCTCCGAGCTTAAAACCGCCTGGGCGGCCCTTTGCATGGGACAGGATGCTGAGGAACCCCCCCTCTTCTCTCCCCTCAGAACTCAGCCGACTGGCCCAGGATGGGTCACCACGTGGCCCAGCTGGGCCTTTTCATTTCAGACCCATCCGAGGACATCAGCCGGCTGGCCCGGGAGGGGGTGCACAGCCTGTACCAACTCGTCCTGCACCACAGGGGTAAGGAACCCAGCCGGGAACTGGGCCCCAGGGACACCCTGAGGGTGCCGGCGGCGGGGGGACGGGACCCAGCCCTTTTCCCCCAGACTGGCCCAAGGGGGGATGCGTCCCTCTGTGTTCCCATCCTTCTGCCCCCTTTGCCCCCATTTGCCTAGGGATGCCTGCAGGGACCCGTGGGAGGGGAAGGGCTCAGACCTGCCAGCAGAATGACCCTGTTGTGTCTCTTCCAGGCCTCAACATCCACCAGGCAGAGGACCTGTGGTGCAGGCACTACTATAAGGAGAGATGGGTCCTGGCTCACAGCAACACCGTGAGGGTAGGAGAGGTAAGGACACGCTGCCAGGGCAGGGCACGGCTTGGGGGTGGGGCTGGCTGGGGCCCTCGTGCGGGTAGGACGCAGGGTGGGAAGCGGTGAGTAAGTCACTGATCGAATGTTCGATGCATTTTCCCTTGACTATTCGACCCGTGGACAGGGCGGCGCTGCCCCTTTGTGATGCTGTCACGGTGTTTCAAAGGGGCAGCGCTTCGTAGGGACAGCGCCGCACGGAGCCCCAGATCTCCCGCAGAAGGGGAACCAGGGCGGGAGGGGGGGCAACACTTTTTGATGGAGGCCGCTCCAAGATGTTGGCCAGTGGCCTAGGACTGCTCTGTTCTGTGGAAGGGGGTGAGGTCTGCGAGAGTCTTGGGGGCAGGAGGAAGGTGTGACCTGGGGTAAGGGTTTGGGGTGCAGCGTGAGGAGAGTGTCTGGGTGCAGGGTCTGGAAGGGAGTTTGGGGAAGGGTTAGGGTTAGGGTATCCCAGGAGTTGGGGCCGGGCTCTGGGCCGTCAGCTGAAACCTCCTGTCCTCTTGGTTTCAGGTCTTTGGGCAGCTCTTCTCCCCGGAGCAGGAATTTAAATTCTGATTAAACAACATTTGAAAAAACATTTGGATCAGGCTTGGTCAAGAATTTTTAATGGGGGGGGGGCATTTTGGCAAGTGGTCAAGAGCCACATTTCTACCGAGGGGTTTGGGATCTGGGACGGGCTGGTTGGGTGCAGAAGGCAGCTTAGAGTAGGAGCCTGGGTGCAGGAGGGGCGGTATGATCTGGGGCAGTGGATAGGGGTGCAGGGTGCAAGAGGGGGTATGGGTGCAGGAGAGGAGTCTGGCCTGAGGAAGAGGCTCTAAGGGGGGTGCAGGGTCTGGGAGGGAGGTGTGACCTGGGGGAAAGGGGGACGCAGGTTCAGTGGTCGCCTGGGACAGGGAGTTGGGGAGGGGATGTGGGTGCCAGGGGCAGGCTCTGGCTGGGAGGCGCTTACCTAGGCAGCTGCGTATGGGGGAGCCCAACTGTCACCTGAGGGGATGGGGGAGCTCAATTTTCAACTGTGGCGAATGGAGGAAATAATGTGGAGTGGAGGGGAGCGAGATGGGGGCTGAATTGTTTCCGGAGGAGATCTCCTCTCTGGGGGGGACATTTCCAGCAAAGCCCTCACATAAGAGGGGACAGACGGGGAGGAGGAGAGGATGGGGATGGGCAGAGGGGCAGGGCAGGTAGAAATGGGGAGGAAGGAGAAGGGAAGGGGGAGGAGATGGAGGAGAACAGGGGATGGGAACAGCGGGGTTGGGGGGGGAATAGGAGCAGGACAGAAGTAGGGCAGTGGTGATGATGGCTGAGCGATGAGAGCCCAGTCAGGGCCCAGGGGAGCTGCCCTTTCTGTCCCCGGGTGTCTGGGGGTCTCCCCCACACTCACATAACCCTGCTACTCAGAGTCTCTTTAAAGTTTTTTTTCCAGCTCCCCACTTTTGGGGGCAGGGACATGCTGTCAGGAAGGGGCGATACCTCAAGTCACATCGGAAACACAGAGACACCCCCCCAGCACATGACAGAGGCCAGGGCAAGCTTTAGGGAGCCCTACAGCAGAAACTTCTTCCCTCTCCCCCCAACCCAGCTTCAGAGGAGGTGACCTCCCCTCCCCCTGAGGCTGCAGGGCACATCCCAGAGCAGCGGCTCTCAAGCTTTTTGGCCCCAAACACCTGGCTCAACGTAAAGCTTTGCGCAGAGCACCAGTTGCTAATGGAAACGCACCGTTCATTGCATCATCACGCCTGAGCTATTTTGCTAGTGCTGGAGCTCGGGTGACTGGTTTAATTTGAATGATTAAACAGATTCGGCGTTTTAACTTTCTCATGTGAGTTTATCAAACCTCATTTTAAATAACGTAAAATATTAATTTCTGTCTAACACAAAGGGGGTTTCAAAGTTTTCGTTATTTAAGGCAGGGATGAGGAACCGTTTTTGTCTCCAGGGCCACTGACCCCCAGAAAAATCAGTTGGGGACCACACATGGGAAAAGCAAAATACAAAAACCCCTCTTCCAAAATCCCCAAGCCTCACTGAGGTGGCCCCCAACTGAGACACCTCACTCCTCTGGCGCTCCAGCCCCACTGGGGTGAGGGGAAGGGACAGGGAGGACTGAGGTTCGGGGATCCATCATTTTGGCCCCCCCCCCCCAGACTATAGAGGGACCCGCAAATGCCACTAACCCTGGGACCCAGAAGAGTTAATCTGGCCTGGGGATGGAGTGCCAGGGGAGTGAGATGTCTCAGTTGGGGCCACATTAGTGAGGCTTGGGGGGGTTGGAGGAATTTTTTTTGCATCTCACTTGTGTGGCCCTGACTGATGTTTCTGTGGCCCCTGCCCCCTGTAACGGCCTTACAAAGGTCACACAAAGGTGCCCCAGGCCAGAGGGGACTCTCCCCACACAGCTGTGTCTACAGGGATTGCCTCTCCAGTGCCGTGATGCAGCTGCATCTGGGGTGGGGCAGAGGGGTTGTTTGCCTCAAGTTTCAGTGTCCTTCAATCTGTGTTTGCAAGGGGATGGCTGGCCCCATGGAGCTCAGAGTCATCAATCCCAAGGCCTGCAGGGACCCCCGACTCCCTCCTGTCTGGCCCACTCGAGTGCCCAGGCCTGAGAGCCCCACAGTGTGCCCTGTCCCCAGCCCCTCTCTCCTGGCCCACTAGAGTGGATGGTGCTGTGCAGACTGCCCGAGATGGGAATCCCCCGGTATCCCTAGACCAGATGTTCTGTGTTCCCCAAACATCTGTCCTTCTTCCCAGCCTGCATCTTTCCGGTGTCAGCTCCAGCCAGCGGGTCCAGCTCTGCCTTTTCCAGGGAGTGCACGGAGCCCCCGACAACGTTCTCTCTCATTTTCCCATCCACGTACATAATCATTTTTGTTCTGTGCACCAAGGCATGTGCAGATGTGCACCACCAGTAACACATGCTGCCTCCTGTGGGTGCTGTGCTGATCAGCTGAGTGGCACCTGAATCTCGCCTGAGTGGCTGCCCATGCGCACAGCTTACAGGGCACACTGGCCCCTGACTCTCTGAAATCTGCTCCCCGGGTAGGGAACCCAATCAGGGCTCCTCTGGGCAGAGACACTGAGTCCACAGAGCTCCTTCAGCCTCCACCTGCCCAGCAGGTTCCTAGCCCCAGAGTGCTTCTTGTACCCCTCTCTGGCCCCTCCCTGCTATGCCCGTGGCAGTGTGGATGCCCGAGCTGGGCCACGACTGGGCTCACTCACGCCCCCCACAGAGGTGATCCCCCTTCCCTGCCGACCCTGCCCATGCCAGGAGTCCCAGAACGCAACCTGGCCTGATGGAGGGCAGCAGTGCGGGGGGAGGGCAGGAGTGGGGCACAGGAGGAACTGGGGTTTCACACCCTCCCCTGCTGGCCAGGGCGTGAAGCAGAGAGCGGGGGGAGGCCAGGCCAGGCTGCTCCCACCCCGGGTGCGGAAAGGAGAAGAGTCCCGGTCACCACTGACACGACAGCTTCACTTCTGCCTCAGCCCCTGGCGCAGACTCCGCACAGCATCCCCGGCCCCACGGCTCCCCCATGGCGCTCCGGCTCTGGCTGTGGGTGCTCGGCGAGTGTGCGGCCTGCGTGCGCCTTCACAGGGCTGGGGAGTGCGTGTCTGTGTGTGTGTCCCTGTGTTTGTGTATGTGTTGTGTGTACGCTGTGTGTGCGTACATCTCCGTGTGTGTGAATGCATGCTTGTGTCCCTGTGTGTGCATTTGTGCACATCCCTGTGTGTCCACGTGTCTCTGAGTGTGTTTGTGTATGCATGTTCCTGTGTATATTTGTGTGTCCCTGTGTGTGCTTGTGTGGCCAAGTGTGTGTTTGTGTATGTTGGTGTGTCCCTGTATGTATGTGTACACTGTGTTTGTATTTTTGTGTGGCCTTGAATGTGTGTGTGCATGTCTGTGTGTGCCCTGGGCGTGTGTGCATGTCCTTGTATGTGCATGTGAACGTGTGAGTGATCATCTCTGAATCTTTCTGTGTCGGAACCACCCTGCCGCCATCTGGGAATTGGTGCCCAACACAGATGCTCTGCCTTGCTAGGGGAATCCCTGGGCCCTATGGTGTGTGGGGATACCCCGCCCCCACCCAGAAGATCTGCCTGCTGTTCCCCACCAGGGCCCCCCCCCCGCAGCATTCCCCATGTTGTCAGCCCCACAGCACTCAAATGGTGGCAGAGGGGCCCCAAACTGCGATTGCTTCTCCCCTCCTCCACATTCAGGGTCTCCCCACTCACACCATATGATCTCTGCCCTTTCCCCACATTTGGGGTCAGCCTACCCCGCATGTGGGCTCTGCCCCTCCATCCAGGCCTCTGCTCCCTTCAGACAGCCTGCACTACGGACTTAGCTAGACTGGGTACTTCTACACCAGTGTTCCCTCTTTTCCCACCCCCGAGTGGAATTCATTTTGTTGTGTGCACCAGTGCAGAGGTGACGTGTGACACGGAGGGAACGTGCGACACATCACCTTCGGATCGGTTCACATAACAAATGTAATGTAGTGAGGCTTGGGCAAGGGGTTCTGAGTGTGGAAGGGGCTGAGTGTGGGGGCAGAGGGTTGGGGTGTGGGCTATGGGATGGGGCACGGATGAGGGACTCAAGGCTGGGACAGAGGGTTGGGGTGCAAGGCTCCGAGTGGGGGTGCAGGCTCTGGGATGGGGCTGAGGCAGAGGAGGAAGAGCAGGGATGCAAGTGGGGGCTCGGGACTGGGTCACAGCAGGGGATCCAGGGATGGGCCGCTCTGGCTGTGGCAGGGGGTCTCCATGGCTGGACCACCCAGCCTGTGGCAGGGGGATTTTAGGACCTGGACCCCTGGGCCACAGTTACCTTTGGGCCAAGGAGAGGCACCTGGTTCAGGCCGTCTCTCCCTCAACTACCAGGCTGGAGGCTAGGCTGGGGGTGGGGCCGGCCTCCTCCCTGCCCTGTGCGGGTCCTGAAGCGCCTGCACAGTGCTACCTAGGCAGCTGCAAAGCCACACAGCTTGCAGGGAACTTAGGTCTCTACCCCAGCTGCATGCGCAATACTAGGCTGACAGGAGTGACAAAGAGGAGCTTCTTAATTCCAACCTGAGCCTCTCCAGGACTCTGCGTGTGACAGGTGAGGTCCCAAGGCCCAGACCTGCCCCACCCAGAGCAGCCGGGCAGAGACAGTGGAACCCCCGCTGCTGGGACAGGAATCAGGGGCTGTGCTGAGCAGAGGGGGCTCTGGGACAGCTGGCGTGTGTGGGCAGCAGCCCCCGTCACGCCCCTCCTGAAGGGCAGGGACTCCCTGTCCCCCCATCACTGTGTCTAGGGGAGCTGGCTGGGCCAGCACAGCCCAGAACAGCCCCGGGTTCTGTGAGAGACTTGGGTGGTAGGCTGGGTGTGGGCTGGAATTAGGGCAGGAGCCTGGGGGGGCTGGGATTAGTGGTAGGTTCTGGGGCCTGGGAGCAGGGTGGGGTGGAGTTCAGGGATTCCCTTCACTCCCTCTGCTGGTGTCCGGCTCCTTCCCCAGGGGTGGGACCGGGGCCATGTGCCAGTGTCGCAGCCCTGGCCCCTCTGGGCCCCTCCTCCCTTTACTGTGAACGTTCCCTGCTGCTGCAGGTGCCCAGGAGGGAGACGCCGCTGCCAGCCCAGGTACCCGCACTGGGCACTAGGGTTGTTCTTAGCCCCCAAGCTCCCTGAGGGTCTGCCCTGGCCTGGGGCAGGAGGAGGGCTAATCCCCTCGGCACAGGTGTGATCAGAGAGGCTATGCGTGCTGCCCCTCTTCCCCCAAGCACAAGCCTCACAGCTGCTATTGACCAGGAATCTCAGCCAATGGGAGCTGCAGAGGCGGTGCCTCCGGGCGCGGGCAGTGCATACTGCGTAGAGCTGTCTGACCACCCCTGCGCCCAGGAGGTGGACGTGCCGGCCATTTCCAGGAGCCGTGCAAAGCCAGGGTAGGCCAGGAGCCTGCCTCAGCCCCACTGCACTGCTGACCAGGAGCCATCTGAAATAAGCGCTGCCTGGGTGGAGCCCAACCCCGCCCCAGCCCAAACCCCAGCCTCCTGTTGGAACCTCCTCCCACAGTTAACTCCCTCCGAGTCTGCACCCAAACTCCCGTCACTGCCCTGAGCCCCCTCCCAGAGCCTGCAACCCGCAGCCTCTCCCGCACCCCACTCCCCAGCCGTCCATTCCTGCACCGTAACCCCATGCCTCAGGCCAGCGAACGTGAGTGAGGGTGGGGGAGCGCAAGCAGCAGAGGAAGGGGGGAATGGAATGAGTGGGGGCATGGCCTCAGAGAACAGGGCAGGGGTAGGTACGGGGAAGGGGGCGGGGCAATGGTAGTGGCCTCTTATGCCCACACCCCTCCCTTCGGCATCGCTTATGTCCCATGTCCGCCCTCTCCTGAGCACACAGCAGGTGCCAAGGCCTCGTGCCCAGGGTGGGGTTGCCCCTGTGAGCTGCCAGCCACACTGGGGAGAGGCGAGAGGGTCTGGGCTGCTGTGTCCGTTGCTGGCTCCTGTCAGGCCTTTGCACCAAGTCCTGGTGAAGCCTGAGCAAACCTGGGTCCTTCCCTGCTCCTCCAACACCTCCTGGGCAAAGGGAGGAGCGTCCCCAGCAGCCCCTGTCACTTCGGCCTCCTGTCGGGGGAACATGCCCCCTGCAGCATGATCCTCCCCATAGATCTAGGCCTCTGGGCGCTCACACAGCAGCTCTCTACACGGCAGCTGCTCTGTGCCTAGTGCTGGCACTGCAGGGCCGCCTGCCGCTTTGCACCCGACTGTCACCAGGTCCCTTTCCATTTGCAGGGCTGGTCGCGTCTCCTGCCGCCTGGGCCATTCGCTGCCCCCTCGTCTCGCTCCTCCTGGTGTCTGCGCCCGTCATCACCTTGGTGCTGGAGAGATGGGGCCTGCCCCAGCCTGCCGGGCTGGAAGGGACTCCTGGGAGGAGCAGCCGCATGGGAACCAGAGGCCCGGGAATGGGAGAACCCTATTGACCTGCTGTGAGCAGGAGGCGGGGGTAGGGAGGGGGCTGGGGAGGTACCTGTACCCAGCTCTGAGCGGGGGCTGGGGAGACACTGCTGATGATTGCTGCACAGTGGGCCCCTGGGTTACAGTCTATGCCCAGGCAGCTCCTCCAGTCACTGCCCACAGCCTGCAGGCCTCTGCTCGCTCCCAGCCAGGCCAAGGGCCGAGCCCTGCCATGGCCTGCCCCAGCCAGCCAGGCAGCCCAGCTCCTCCTTCTGCACAAACAGTCCCGCCCGCACCTTTAGCAAAGTAGAGCGGGCAGGTTGTGTAACTTCTGGGAGACTGAGGTTCAATTCCCAGGTCTGCTGCAGAGCCCTTGGCCCTGCCACTCCCCCTGACTGGGCCTCAGCTCCCGTCTGTGAAACGGGGACACTGATTCTAACTCATCTAAGTGGAGAATTTTCAAAGCCCTAAGGGAGTTGGGAGCACAAGTGTGCGACTGTGCTTTGTGCCCCCTGTTTGGTGCTCCTAAATCCCCCACGTGCTTTTGAAGGTGGCCCCCTTAGCTTGGGAGCTCTTCCGGGCAGGGGCTGCGGCTAGGGTTGCCAGGTGTCCCGTTTGAACCGGACAGTCCAGTATTTGAGCTTTCTGTCCAGGAAATAAATTGAGAAAATATCAAATATCCGGTATTTTCTAAATAAGATGTACTGTAGATTGTGATGTAATGTCAAGTGTGTCCGGTATTTTTATTGAAACCATCTGGCAACCCTGGCTGCGGCTGCCTCTCACTACTCTGGTGTGGACAAAGCACTGCAGTCATCCCGGGACAGCGCCCCCCAGAGACGCTCTCACTCTGGGGCAGGCTCCTTTACACGCTTTTCACACTGACATAGGCTACGGGGGACAGCCCCTTGGACACGGGCATGAGAGTGTCCCCGCGGGGCGTTATCCCCCAGACACTGCGCAATGCAGAGAAGAGAGGTGAGTCCTGGGGGATTGGTGGGACAGTTGCCACAAGAGAAGTTCTGTTATTTTAACCCCACCCGCTGTAAAGCAGCAAAATCCTGGGTCCCAGGTACTCAAAAGTGCAGGGCTCTGCTTCTGCGGGATTAGCCGCCCCTTCTCGGCTGGGAACACGCAGGCGAAGCATCAAAGGGCTCCCACCCCACTGAGATGGTGACTGCATGTCTCGGGAAGGGAAGAATCCAGCCATGGGGGGGAGGATACCCTCTGGGACTGACAGAGAGGCCCAGAGACATGCAGAAGGAAAGCTCCGGGGGGAGGGGAGCAGAGATACCAGGTAGGGAGGACGACGGAGGTGCAGCTAACCCTGTTACTCATGACACCCACACCCCATCTCTCCCCACCTCCTTGGACCCAGGCAGCACCCGCTCCTTTTTGTCTCCCCTCCCATTGAGTGCCGCCCTCCTCACCACCAGGCCTCCCAAAGGTTCCTCTCCTGAACTGTTTCTCACTCCCCTCCCACTGTTCCTTGCTCCCGAATCCCTGGGGTCCTGTCAAACAAGCGTCTCTTCCTCCCTCCTGTCGCTGGCACCTCCATGTCCTACAGCACCCACTGCCTGGCCCCCCTCCCTTTACTCCATCCTGCACCAACCCTTCCAGCTCCTTGAGTTCCATTTCTTCCAGCCTCCACCCCAACTCCCTACAGCTGCATCTCCACCCCAGCCCAGCCTCCCAGCCCCGCCTCCTAGCCCCCAGCCCCGCCTCTTAGCCCCCAGCCCCACCTCCCAGCCCCAAACCTTCCCCACCCTGGTTCTCCCCACCCCAAACTGCCTGTTCTGGTTATTTCTAGGCCAGGGGTGAAGCAGGAGCCGTTCTGCTGGGCACTCTGCAAACACAGAACAAGGACAGTCCCAGACCCACACATCTGGCCCTTGAAGAACAAACAATCTGGCCTGGGATCCCCGTCCATTACTGCCCCAACCCCGCCCTTTCCCATCATCACCCCACCCTCTTCCCCCATGGCAACTTGTACCCTAGGATGCAGCTTTGGGGATCACTGGGGGGCTGGCACCACATGGGGGCAGCAGACACACCCCCTCTATTCCCCGGGGTGGCAGGAGCCGTGGCGGAGGCAGACCGCACTGGACAAATGCACTTGCTCTGTTGTGCTCTGCTTCCCCATGGCTCCTACTGATGTGGTGAGTGTGTGTGGGGCCCAACTGCTGCCTCTGCACAGCACCAGGCCCCCCAGTGACCTCCAAAGCCACGTCCTCCCTCTTCCTCCAAGCAGAGCTATCCGTCCCCAGACAGGAGATGCCACGGCTGAGGATGTTACAGCCGCACAGCCGGGAGGAGCTGCCGGCGTGGGATGCTGGCTCCTGGGAGCAGCAAGACCACACTCCTCTCCCCTTGGGAGTAGACCCCTGTGACTTGGCGGCACTGATGTCTGTGTGTACCGACATGGGTACACGTGTACCGTGCCGGGCTCTACACCCGAGGACGGACTGTGAGATGGGATGTACAGCGGGGCCGGGAAGGGCTCAGACAGGGGAGACTAGCGACTTCTCTTTGACTCAGGGCACCAGTTTCCTGCCTAAAGCAGGACAAATTGTCACTGGCCAGTTGGAGGGGATTGGAAATGGACATTGGGGAATTAGAGAGAAAATGGGGCAGGATCTGAGGCAGAGACTAGAGAAAGAGTCGATAATTGGAGAGAGAACGGGACAGCGGCATGGATTTTATAGCCGTTAGTGGTCATTAGGGAGCAATCGGGGAGACTTTGATCACCCTTCGAGAGAGATGACAAAATGACAGAGGATTTAATTACCCCACTGCTCATCTGCCCTTGGAGCTCCCTGGCTGCAGAGATAATTCACCACCCCCATTTCACACTGTCTTTCCCTTCTGTCACAGAGCATGGGCAAGTCACCGGGCCCTGCACCCCCATCCACAGCCAGACGTGACTCTCAGCCGGCAGGTAGAACAGAAGGTTTATTCGTTGACAGGGACACAGCGTAGCACAGACTTGCTGTTACAGGAACCAGGAGCATTCAGTACAATCCATCTTGGGAGAGGGGGCCTGTCCGGACCCTCTAGACACTAGACTCTCCTCTCCCTAAGCCAGCTGGAAGCTAACACACCCAGAGACTGGCCACCACCCTTTGGCAACCCTGCCTTCTCCTTTGTCCTGCTTCCCAGGCCCAAGGTGTTATCTCTGTCACTGGTTGCATTTTCCCCTAGGATCAAGTGTCAGGCCTGCCTGGGCCATTCCCTACATGACCCCTCAGGAGTCCTCCCCCAGAGATCCCATCCTCTGCTGGGCACTGCATGAGCGCACACGCACACACACACAGGCTGTGTCTACACGGGCGTGATCTCGCGCAAAAGCGGCCGCTCTTGCTCAAAAACTTGCTGCCTGTCTACACTGGCCGCGTGTTCTTCCGCAAGTAAACTGATGTTCTAATGTATAAAATCAGGGCTTCTTGCACCAGAACTCTGACACTCCCGCTCAGGAAGAAGCCCTTTTTTGCAAGAGCTCTTCCAGAAGAGGCCAGTGTAGACAGGCAACATGAATTTATTGTGCAAGAAAGCCCTATGGCTAAAATGGCCATCAGAGCTTTCTTGCGCAAGAGAGCGTCCACACTGGCATGGATGCTCTTGGGCAAAGGCACATCTCTTGCGCAAAGGCACATGCCAGTGTAGTCGCTCTCTTGTGGAAGAGTTTTTGCACAAGAACTCTTCCGCAGAAAGAGTTCTTGTGCAATAGCTGCCAGTGTAGACGTAGCCACACAGTCACTACAGAACAACACAGGACAGTAGAATCACACACAACACCATAAAGCAACCAGGGTGAATACAAAACCCACTACGTCACACCCTCCCTCCATGTCCATGGCATTTTTCAAGTGGTCTCAAATCCTTTTTCAAGTGGTCTCACAGGAATGCTAGTTATGAAGCTGTGGCAATGAAATATCCTTATCTATTTCCTGCACCTGGCATTTCTTTAGGCTGTAAAAACATGCTTAAAAATGGATGAGTATTTCGCTTTTAATCGCTTTCGTTGTGTTCTGGCTTTATTTAGTTTTCATCCTTTTGTTGCTGGCAAGGCTGTTCTCCACTCTGGCACTTGGAAAAATGCCTTGCCTGTAGAGCAGTGTTTCTTAAACTTTTGAAGACTGAGGAACAGCAAACAATAATAATTTTTATGAAGAACACCAAGGATTTTTTGTTGAGAAAAAAAAAGGTTGTCTGCCCCCTTTAAGGGTGGCCATTTTGAATGCCTTGTGACACAGTTTAAGAAACACTGCTGTGGAGGCTTCTCCTTGAAAACTCCCCAAGGTCACAGATTCCCTGCCCTTGGGGGGTAGCTGCAACCATCCAAGTGCAAAACCTCTTTCTTTCTGAACCCAGGAACTACCCACCCAGGAACTTCTTCCAGAGAGGTACCCCAAGCTCTGTTACCACAAGCAAGCTTGAAAAACCCCAGTAATCTCTGATAGCTGACCTCTCAGTCTTAGTCATGCACACACAGACCTCCTATTACTTTCCAGGACACAAGAATCAGATTATAGTCTTTAAAAGGGTGTTCTTATTAACAAAACAAACAGATATTCTTGATAAAGCATACTTCATTGCTAGGTGTTATAGAGCAGCTGAGAAAAGAACAGATTAAAACACAGAGAATTGCTTCCCTGGGATTTGGTTTTAGTTACAGTTTAAGGGGGGTTTAACTAAACACCAAAACAAAGATAATTGCGTATAACTAAAAACATTCCCTATCTACTCACATGTTTGTACTTCCAAAGTCTAGTCCATTTCTAGGCATCGGTATTCATCTCCCTCCCCGGCCCCCAGTTCTTAGTTTGAATGCCCAAAGGAAAAGCAGCAGGCAGATTCCCTTTCAACCCAAATCTAACATGTTCTTCCCATTGGTTCTCCTGGCTACCTGCCAACACTTCCTGGTCACCCACTTTCCAGGGTTTAACCCTTTACTTACTGAATGCTGAACTGTTTCTTCAGACAACAAGGGTGAGAAAGGCCAATCTGTACCTCCCTCCTTCACTCACTTACCAAAACATTGCTTCTCTTTTTAAGCTGTAATATTTTACTAGAAGACTTACCTGGCCTTGCTCGGGTCCTTCAGGGCAGGGGGCTGGCGGTGTGGGGAGTGCAGGAGTCAGAGCTAAGTGGGATGGGCCCTAGCAGCAAGGAGGAGACAGGAAGCCAGCGCCTCGTACTCCTGCGAAAGGCCTGCCTGGGGGACACTAAGCTGTGGCTGGGAAGAAGGAAGCCACAAGGCTGGAGCACACAAGGCTCTGTGGGCTTGTTGGATGGCTATGGGTGTCAGGCTGCAAGCCCAGCAGCAGAGCATTTAAGGCACCCAGAGTTACAGGGCAGGCGATAACACAACACCTCACCCCCAGAACATGCACCTCAGTCTGTAGAGCGGTGCCGGTAAGGTTCAGGGGGGTGTCACAGGCCGAAAGTAGCGAGCTGCAGTGGCTGGAGGCTGACCTTGGAGGTGCTCTCTGTGGCAATAAGAGGCCAGGCTGACTCGGGCGCCTGGTGGGAGGGAGGGCATGGCAGGTAGCGCTGGCACGAAATGCCCAAGCCAGGCAATGCTCCTTAGCCTGGTCCATCCTGCCAGGCCGGAGCCATTCCCTCCAATAGGCTGTGTGAACCACGGCAGCCAGCCACTCCCGGCAACTCAGCCCCGCTTCCTTGTGGTCTCCTGGCTGCTTTATTCCCACTGTTCATTCCCAGGGCGCATCCCAGGGGAACGCCCCCAGGAGGCCTCCCATCCGGTCCCGGTAGATCCCGTCGAAGGCCTTGCTCTGCGCCGCTGTGAAATGGTTCTTCCAGTCCCCGCAGATGCCTGTGGAAGGGGAGCGGTGCTGCTGAGGATTCGCACCATGGCCATCGAGGGGCTGGGACTCGCCTCCCACTGTGCAGATCACGGGGCGCTTGCTGCTGCAAGGAGGGGTTGAGCCCACCCTGCTCCCAGTGCGCAATCCTGGCTCTGTCCCCGGCTTATCCCCCACAAGGGCTCAATGGGATCCGTGAAGCTCCCCAACGATTGGGCTGGCTCACAGCAGCCTCCTCACTATCACTTCAGGGGCTGTGGGGGGGGGGGGCAGAGCCATGCCCCCAGCAGCTTTGGGGGCAGTGCAGGGTGCCCATCTCCTCACCCTTCCTCAGGAAGGTGCCCTTCTCCTGATCCATGATGTCCGCGGGGAGCAGTGTTGAGTTGCACATCTGGTTCTCCCGCATGGCCCTGAAGGAGGTGTTCTCCACCACCGCCGTGAGGGCTCCTTCATCCAGCACCTGCCCCAGGAACTGGCAGAGTCGCTGCACGCTGCCCCGCAGGTCCTGGGGGAAATAATGCCTAGATGAGGACAGTAACTGGGGCAGGGCCTGGCAGAGCTCCCCATGCTGCCTGGGTAGACGGGGACCGCAACAGGGCAGGGCCTGGCAGGCAGGGCCAGGGTGAAAATGACAATTTCTATACCCCAGTGGTGTCTGTTCTGAAACGCCTGAAAAACAGACGTCAATGGGATAGACGCGGAGGCAGCCCACCCCTCACTCCCACTGGTTCCCATAACGCCACCTGAATTACATCACGGGGAAGGAGGGGAGTCTTATGCTTAAACTCTCAGAGCAAAAGGCATTGTAAATCAAGCAATTAAGGTCTCAGCCTTCAACATTCTTCTAGTACTTTATCTTTCCCTACTTAGGTCTTTTGCTAAACTTACTAAGCTTTAGGACAAAGGGATATACATTTAACTAAAAGGACTTAATATAATAAAATATTAAATGTGGGTTAATATATTACCTTATATTGCTACGTTATTGCTACATCATTCAACTACATTGCCACGTTATTAAACCTAAAATATAAATATAAAAAGAACAATACTTCCATTCCCAACTAGTCAGCTCCCCCCGACAGCACTTCAGTTACTCCTGATTTCCCCGGGGGATCTGGTCGACTGACTCCACTGCAGCTCCGGCCAGTCCACCCTGGCGAGGGACATGGCTGGCTCCCTGTACCTGCTGCAGCTCTTCGTACGTGATGAAGAAGAAATTCTCCTTGCCCTTCATTTCCATCCAGCCTCTGACATGGTTAAACCAGGACCCATGGGGCACTGCCGGGGCAGAGAGCAGAGCGGGGTGGGGCTGTGAGCACCAGCCAGAGACTCTCCGCAGAGGGGACTCTCCCAAGGGGCAGGATCTGCATGGAGCAGGGAACGTTCCTGCTGGAAGGACCCTGGAGGGGTCGCCATGTCCATCCCTCTGTGCCGAGGCAGGGCTGAGTCACCCTAGACTCACCCGGGCAGGGGTCTGTTCAGCCTGTTCTTGGAAACCTCCAATGACAAGAATCCTACAACCTGCCTAGGTCACCTGTCCCAGAGCTTAGGTGCCTTGGTTTGTCCTGCTTTCTAACCTACAACTCCTTTGGTGCACACTGAGCAGATTCCTTCCTGTCCTCCCCTTGGTGCAGAGGGAGAACAATTGATCCCCGTCCTCTTTATAGCAACTTTCCCCATATTTGCAGACTGGTCTCCAGTCCCCGCTCAGCTCCCTCCTCCCCCATGACCAGAGATGGCCGAGGTCCTGGAGCCTCACTCACCGTCCCCGCTCAGAAAGTCCCCCAAGAACTGCTCGAAGGACTCGGGGTCCTCGTACGAGCTGCACATCTTGGAGAAATAGAAGTAGGAGACCAGAACATCCTTGGGATTGCGGAGCGTGTAGATCACCTGGAGGGGGGAGCGCAGGCAGGGGTCAGGCCAGAGAGGTGGGCTGGGGTGAGGGGCAAGGACATGCTGCTCAGTTATTACCTCTATAGGTCAGGGAGACCCTGAAGTGCCCAGCTGGCTTGTCTGTGGGCATCCAGCCACTGTTAAGCCAGGGAAACCCCTGCAGTTCTATGGGGCAGGGTCAAGGAACTTGGAATTCAATCACATGCTTAAGGCTGCTCTTTGCTGTGTGTGCCTCAAACCCTGCTTCCTATGGGTCTGCACCTTAGCCCCTGCATCTCCACCTCCCCTTCAGCTCTTCTCCCCCAACCAGATATGCACCTTAGCCCCCGCATCCCCAGCTATACATCCTAGCCCTGCTCCTCTTGGGTCTGCACCATAACCCTGCCCCCCTGCTCTGCAACATAACACTGCTTCCCCACCCCCCCAGTCTGCAGCTTAGACCCCGCACTCCTCAGCTATGCATCCTACCCCTGCCCCCTTTGGATTTGCAGCATAGCCCTGCACCCCCAACCTCCCAGTCTGCAGCTTAGGCCCTGCACCCCTCGACTATGCTTCTTAGCCCTGCCCTCCTGCTCCATACCATATCCCTGCCCCCCTGCTCTGCACTATATGCTTGCTCCCCCCTCTCTGCTCCACAGCCCTGCCCCCTGCTCAGCACCATAACCCTGCCCCCTCTCACTCACAGGGTTGCCAGTTTCGCTTGGATGTATTTCTGGAGGTTTCATCACAGGACATAATCCTTAATGAAAGATTCATCAGTAATTCCTGGATAACCCTGGGGTTTGGCTCCAGCCCGGCACCGTAACCTGCCCCCCGTGCCTGGCTCACCTTGGCCCTGGAGCTGAAGAAAGAGGTGGGGAAGAGCTGGATGGGGAGGTGGCAGGTCAGCAGGCGGGGTGGGGTAGTTCAGTGCAGCCTCCAGCCCCAGGCGGGTGGTGAACCAAGGCATGCGGGTGGAGTTGAAGGTGGTTCGGTTCCAGGCTGGGTCCCCGCCGGATCAGACTCACAATCTCAGTCATCCACACGGTACCTGTGAAGAATGGAGGGCAGGGCGGGGGGGAAGCTCCGTCACTGGTGCCTTGCACGGTATGGAACCATCTTAGGGACCCACGGTGCCAGCCACACTCCGCCCTCTCCACCCCTCTGCAAGTGCTGCCCTGGCCATGCCCAGCCCTCACCGGCGTTCCAGGTTAATGTGTGCCCTTCCCCTTCCTTCTGCCAGGGCCCTCTCCTGCTCCCACCCCCATGCCCACAGCCCCCCACCTGATTTGGGATAGGTGACATTGAAGACGTCGTCATCCCACACCTGGAACTCCCGGTGGGCAAAGCGCAGGCTCTGCTCGGAGTTGTACGCGGGGGGGAACTTGATGCCCTGGTACGTGACGTATTCCACGGGCATTGCCCGTCCTCGCAGCGCCCGAGACGGGTGGCCCTGCAGGGAGATGCAGGAGCCCATAACCAAGCACAAGGGCTTGTCTCTCCCCGACTGCAGACCCATCACCCCCATCTTCCCCAGTGCACCCTGCTGAGGGGTGTCAAGCCTTGATCAGCCCGACTGCAGAGCCATCTATCTCCCCTCCCCCAGTGCACCCTGCCAAGGGGCATTGGACCTTGGTCAGCCCGACTGCAGACCCATCTATTTCCCCTCCCCCAGTGCACCCTGCTGAGGGTCATTGGACCTTGGTCAGCCCGACTGCAGACTCATCTATCCCCCTCCCCAATGCTCTCTGCTGAGGGGCATAGGACCTTGGTCAGCCCGTCTGTAGACCCTCCCCCCACCCTTTCATCACTGCATGGTCACTGCTGGTGTGGAGCCCCCGTAGCACCTCTTACCCAGCCCTACTACTGCATAGGACACCCCCTGGACATCTCCCTGCTGGACATTCTTCCCTGGCACTCCCTGCCCAGCCCCGTCCTTGCTGGGTACCCCTCCCCCAAGCCCATTCCCCTCCCTCCCGGACACCCGTCTTCAGAGGGCAGAGAACAATTGAATTCAAAATCAGCCCCTTCCCCGCCCAGGGGAATGCTGAGAAGAAAGTCACTCCTCCAACCTCCCACCCCCAGCCATATTACATTCCCCTCGCCGGTCAGATCTCTACACACCCAGCCCGGCCCTACACAACCCGTGCCCCCCACTAAAATCCTTCCCCCCCATGGTCCCTATACTCTACAGAAACCAGCACCCCAGTATAAGCTCTGCCACCCTGATACCCGCTTTCTGTCCTCCCAAATAAACATCCTGCAGCCGAGAGTCCCCTGCCACCCATCAACCACCCTGCCACCTACAGTCCCCCCTACCTCGCCCAGACCTGTCAGGTGCAGCCCCAGTGGGGCAGCTGTGCCTGCTCCCTGCCTTAGATCCAGCCTGGCTGCTTCACAGAGCAAGGTCTCCTCCTTAGCCATCCTGGAATCTGCTGGGCTCCATCCCCTTAGCCCAGGCTCTGCAGCCAGTGCTCTGCCCCAAGCAGGCTGGTGCTGTGTGAGCGGAGGCAGTGGGGCAGGCAGAGCCCAGCCCAGGCCCTACCCCGCTAACCTTCCCTTGTGCCTTGGTCATGGAGGAGAGACCCCTCTGGCCTAGAGGCTGTCCCAGGTAGAGCCGTGCTCCTTTGTCCAGTGACTGTCCCCTCTGCAGTGCCCCCCGCCCGCAGGCCCCCGGGTCAGGTTTCTGCCGCTATCAGGACACCGTTTTACATTATTGCCAGGTGTAAATTATTTACCCAGATGCAGAATTTGCAGACTGTCAGTTGAAGTGGGCTGTGCCCACGAAAGCTCACGATCCCATCTACATGTTTTGTTGGTCTATAAAGTGCTACCAGGCCACTTGTTGTCTTTAAAGTTTATTCTGAATTTACTGTCAGTCGACAGGGCCTGAGTTTAAAATTTGCTTTTCAACTATTTCATAAACTGAAGATTATAAATTCACAGCTCTAAAAATGTGTTCCCCCTTTCCCCCCACTGCCACCAGTTTACAGCACTGCATAGGGCCCCATAAACCCTAAGGACGCCCTGTTGTCAGGGATGCCGTGTAATGAAGGAACCCCATGTGGTTTTCCTCCAGGACACACTGTTTCAGCGGCCATGTCCTGGTTAAGCTGGAGGACTCCATCCCCAAATCGGGGAGCTGTGTGTGTGTGAAAACGAGCTACATGGCCCGCGGGAGCGTGGGGGTGCTGAGCTACGAGTCCGATGCCTTCACCCTGGCCGTCATGTTCTCCAACCCTTTTGATCGCATCCTCTACAACATGGAGTTTGCCGTTGAGGTCTTCGCGGGCAGGAAGCACTTTGAGAGCATGGAGCATCTCTACCAGTATATGTACAACCACGGTCTGCCCTATAAGTGCGAGTCCTTCAGGAGAGTGGAGCTCAAGGTGCTGGATTACCAGCTAGTGGTGACCAACCAGGGGATCCAGGTGAAAGCCACCATGTCCAACACGGATAAGGCTATCACTAAAGTGGAGATTGAGGGTAAAAGGTGCCCACCTGACCTAACTGCTCACTCAGATAACCCGAATAACCCAGGGAAATGGCCTATGTGACAGACCAGAGTGGCAACTAGTGACTCCCAGAGTGAGTAGACAGTGATGTGCTAACTCTGCTCAAGTGAGTGCACTAAAACTAGCCAGAGCCATGATGGTGCCCATGCCACAGTGCCCATGCTGCTGTTTTTAGTGCACTAGTGCATGTCTATCAATGTTCCCTCTATTTTTAAAAATCCATGTGAAGAATAAATGTTGTTGTATGTGCCAAATATGTGTAGATGTACACCATCAGTAGAAATGCAAACCTAGCTGTGGGTGCTCTGCTGATCAGCTGGGTGGCACCTGAATCTCTCTGGGGTGACCCCTAAGTGCACAGCTTCCAGGGAATCTGCTGTCTACCCAGGCTGGGAAGTCTCCAGGCATCCAGAGGTTGTCATCATTTTTTTTCTTGCTTATGTTATAATTTCAGATATAATAGGCATAATGAAACCCACAGCTTCAGCATTCATCATGGTTATAAGACCCCATGAAGCTTTGCAAAAAGGAATACGATAAGTGGTTCCATCGAATTATTTGCAAATGGAAGCTGAGCTTCTTCCTAAGTGTAAACATGTTTAAGAGCATGACTTTCTGGTATAGCCACGTAGGTTGTTTTCGTTGCATACATGCTTGGCTAAGCAATGTAAATAGCAGGTTACAGATTGCAATGGAAACGACAAGAAAGGCTCAGTACATGAGATCAGATCCTAAGAATGAAAGAATGACCCTACTATTTTGGCCCAATGGTCTGCCTAGTGCAGTGCTACATGCATGAGAGGGAATGAACCGAACAGGGCAGCTTTGAGTGAGCCATCTCCTGTTGTCTAGTCCAGGGGTGGGCAATAATTTTTCATGGGGAGCCACTCCAAGTATTTGGTAAGTGGTGGAGGGCCACACTCTTCCATGGCATTAGTGGAGGAGGTGCGGGGTCTGGGATGGAGGCTGGGTGCAGAAGGGAGATTGGGGGAAGGGATTGGGGTGCAGGAGGGGATGTGGGATCTGGGAGGTGGTTGTGATCTGGGGCAGAGGAGCAGATGCAGGGGTTTGTGTTGTGACCTTGGGCAGGAGGGGTCTGTGACCTTGGGCCAGGGGATTGGGGTGCAGGGTCTGGGAAGGGGGTATGAGTGCAGGAGTGGGGAAGAGGGTTTGGCTTATGTGGCATAAGGAGACAGGAGTGTGTGGGGGGGATCAGAGGGGAAGAGGGAGGGGCAAGGGTGCCAGGGTCTGGGCGATTCCTGGCCAGCAGCCCAGCAGGTTCCCTGCCCTCCATGCCCCAGCAGGCTGCTCAGAGCCTGAGGGGAGATGGGGAGGGGCACTTTGTGCACTGCCTGTTCTTCAAACAGATTGTTTTGGGGATGGGACAGTGCACACAGCCTCTCCCACCCTTCCCCCAGGCTTGCAGCTGTTCACAGACAAACTCAGCCTGCAGTCAGCTTTTCTGAGCAGCCTGTGGGGGTGGAACAAGCAAGGAGCCTGACTGAGACTCCCTCTGCACCCACGGGCTGGACCCAGCAGTGTGGCAGTCTGGATCCAGCCCATGAGCCATATTTTGCCAGACCCTGGTCCACTCCCAGCTTCTGGCAGTCAGAGGCTTAGGGACACCTGGAGCATGGGAGTGTGTCCCTGACAATCTTGGCTAGTAGCCATTGATGGAGCTGTCCTTCAAGATCTTATCTAAGTCTTTCTTGAACCTCATTGTAATTTTGGCCTTGACAACATCCCCGGCAAAGAGTTTTACAGGTTGACTGCGTATTGCGTGAAGAAGAGCTTCCTTTTGTTTGTTTTAAGCCTGCTGCCAATTAATTTCATTGGGTGACCTCTCGTTCTTGTGTCAGGAAAAGTTAACACTTCCCTATTTGCTTTCTCTGCACCATTCAAGATTGTATAGACCTCTGTCATACTCCAATGGTGCTCTGTACCCCTCCAGTCACCTCTTTCATGCTGTTGTAATCATTTATGCAAAGTTTGAAAACACATAACTTGCTAAACAATATTGTCCTGAAAAAATCATCAAATCATAGAATCATCAAATCATAGAATCCTAGGGTTGGAAGAGACCTCAGGAGTCATCGAGTCCAGCCCCCTGCCCAAAGCAGGACCAATCCAAACTCAATCATCCCAGCTTGGGCTTTGTCAATCTGGGACTTAAAACCTCTAGGGATGGAGATTACACCCCCTCCCTAGGTAACCCATTCCAGTGCTTCCCCACCCACCTAGGGAAGTCATTTTTCATAATATCCAATCTGGACCTCTCGCACCGCACCTTGAGACCATTACTCCTCATTCTGTCATCCATCACTACTGAGAAAAGTCTCTCTACATCCTCTTTGGAACCCCCCTTCAGGTAGTTAAAGGCTGCTATCAAATCCCCCCTCACTCTTCTCTTTTGCAGACTAAATAAGACCAAATCCCTCAGCCTTTCCTCGTAGGTCATGTTCTCCATCGCCTTAATAATTTTCGTTGTCCTCTGCTGGACCCTCTCCAATGTGTCCACATCCTTTCTGTAATGGGAGGCCCAGAACTGGACACAATACTCCAAAAATATATGTTGCAATATTGGATTCCTTTGCAGGGTGTTCATAAGACATAGTTGAAGTCTGGGAAGCAGCAACAAAAATCTACATCTTACAAAGAAAGAGGCTGGCATTCCCACCTGCACACACTTTTTGTTTCCTGAACCTCCCCTGAGATGCTTCTCAAAGAAGGGAAAGGACAATAAGAAGGGAAGGGCAGATTCCCCAAATAATTTCTCCCCTTCTCTCTGCCAATAGCACCCTCAACACTTGGAAAACAGGAGGCAGCATTGGACTGGGGAGGGATCCTGGCTGCAAGAGGCTCGGCCAGGGGGAATATTGAACCACGCGGTAAGAGAGGCCTTGATTTGATTTCACTCAGCTTTTGATAAGTTGGCTGTTAGCTGCATTTTACTTTTATTTTTTTTGTAACCAATCCTGATTTGTATGTCTCATTATTTGTACTCACTTGAGTCCATCCTTTTGTAGTTAATAAACTTGTTTTATTGTTTAATCTAAATCAGTGCGTTTGAATATTTGGGGAACACTCCCCCTGGGGTACCAGAAATCTGTGCCTGTCAATTTCTATTAATAAATGCTGGAATTCATCGGAGCTTGTCATGTCTGGGAGGGAGCTGGGCAGCACAAGAAGTTCCTCTCTGGGGAAAGTCTGATGTCCCTCACCAGTGTAATTCAAGAGTGGCTGTTGGCAGCACTCACAGTGGGTAGTGTAACAGGCACCCCAGATTAGAGAGCCGAGGGGACATGGCTGTTCATCTGTCCAGATCCTGGGTATGTCACAATCTCCCCTTAGTTGTCTCTTTTCTAAGACGAATGACCACATCTCCTTCATGTTTCCTTGTAGGAAGCTGTTCCATAGGCCTGATCATGTTCATTGCCTTTCTTTGCACCTTTTCCAATTCTAATGTATCTTTTTTGAGATGGGACTACCAGAGCAGCACACAGTATTCAAGGGGAGGGCATACCATGGGCTTACACAGTGGCATTACGATATTTTCTGTTTTATGAGCTATCCTTTTGTTAGCTTTATTGCTTGCTGCTGCATGTTGAGCAGAGATTTTAAGAGAACTATCCAAGAAGTCTCCAAGAGTATGTCTACACTGCCACCCTAGTTCGAACTAGGGTGGCTAATGTAGGCATTCGAACTTGCAGATGAAGCCCAGGATTTAAATATCCCAGGCTTCATTTGCATGTTCCCGGGTGCCGCCATTTTAAAATGCCCCGTAGTCCGAACTACCTGCCCGCGGCTACACGCAGCATGGACTTGCAGGAGAAATAACGGTAGTTTGAATTAGGAGCTTTAATTCGAACTACCTAGTCTGTGCCGCGTGTAGCCGCAGCCAGGTAGTTCGAACTACGGGGCATTTAAAAATGGTGGCACCCAGGCTTCATTTGGAAGTTCGAATGCCTACATTAGCCACCCTAGTTCGAACTAGGGTGGCAGTGTAGACATACCCCCAGATCTCTTTGTTGAGTGGCAGGAGGCAATTCAGACCCCTCTATTTTATGTGGATAGATGGGGTTATGCCTTCCAATGTGCAGTACTTTGCACTTATCAACACTGAATTGGTTTGCCACATTTTGCGAGATTCCTTTGTATCTCTATACAGTCCGCTTTGGGCTTAACTGCCTTGAGTCATTAGTATCATCTGCAAACTTCACTATCTAATTTCTACCTCTTTTTCTGGATCAGGGGTTCTCATACTTCATTGCACCATGACCGCCTGCTGACAATAAAAATTAGTGCATGACCCCAGGACTACAGACTGAACCCATTTGAAGGAGGGTGGGGGATGGCAGCAATGTAGTAGGTAGTTGGGCTCAGACTTGAGCATCGGTCCCAAGTTCCCAGTAACCCCATGGAAACAGGGACATGATCCACTTTGGGGTCCTGGCCTGCAGTCTGAGAATCAATGGTCTAGACAATTTATGAAAATGTTGAACACCAGTGGTACAGACCCCTGGTTTTTACCTCTCTTCTACGTAAGAGCTGACCATTTATTCCTGCCCTTTGGATTGTATCTTTATACCAGTTACTGACCCATGAGAGGGCATGTCTAGTGCTTTGCTTAAGTTTCTGTTGAGGGACCTTGTCCAAGGCTTTCTGAGAGGCCAAGTGCACTACGTCCATTGGATCGCCCTGGTCTACATGTATCTTGGCCCCCTCAATGAATTCTAATAGAGTGGTGGGGTATGATTGCTCTTCAGAAAGTTGTGTTGATTCGCCCCCACCATATTGTGTTTGTCTCCGTGTCTGACAGTTTTGCTCTTTACTGTACTTTCCCAACCACACTGCCTGGCAGTCATGTTAGGCTTACTGACCTTCAAGTGTCAGGATCACCCCGGCACCATCTTAAGAGACAGGTGTTACACTAGTTACCCTCGAGTCATCTGGACAGAGGCTGATTTAAGTGATACGTTACCTCCCAGGAACATAAGGACAGCCAGACTGGGTCAGACCAAAGGTCCATCTAGCCCAGTGTCCTGTCTGCCAACAGTGGCCAATGACAGGTTCCCCAGAGGGAGGGAACAGACCAGGGAATCTCCAAGTAATCCTTCCCCTGTTGCCCATTCCCAGCTTCTGGCAAACAGATCCTGGGGACACCATCCCTGCCCATCCTGGCTAGTAGCACAGTTAGTAATTCTGGAATTTCTTATCTGAGTTCCTTCAGCAGTCTGGGTAACTTCCTGAGATCTGCCACAAAAACAACCAAATGAAAAAGACCAAAACAGCACAGAACCCTGAGAGCCAGGGCTAGTGGCTGTAAACAAAGTTTAGGGGACCAGGGGAAACTTGGCACCACCCATGGTAAGTGGACATCCAGCAAACTAAAATCATGCCGGACCACGGCTATTGCTGCACCAGAGAGCGCCAGACTAGAGAGATTCAGCCTGTACAAACACGTATCATATTTGTCCATATTTAGCTGTCTGCTTTCATGGGATGCAACTGGACGATGCTCTTTTCATTTGACTCTTTCTCTTCAGTTTCTATCTGAACTTTATCAACTTCCATTCTCTTCCCTTTAATAAATCCCCCCAAGGGAGGTCTCTGTCCGAGCCATGTGCTGCTCTGCTGCTCTTGGCTTTCCCCTTGGAAAATCTCTTTTTTAATTTTACATGCCGACTCTTTGCTCCATTTCAGATTAGGCTTAGGCAGAGCCCAGCCTTCCTGTAGAGTCTCTTCCTCTTCTGAAAGGCTCCCTAGTTCCTGATAAAGCTGAATTGCTCCTTCCTGTGCCATTGTCTCATCCACGCCTGGAGGCCCTGCAGATCTGCCTGTCTAACTGACCCAGTGTATGGAAGAAGGGTCCTAGACCTGGGGTGGGCAAATTCCAGCCCACAGGCTGTGTCCAGTTCACCAGGTTTAGCCCCTGGTTGAACCCCACTGCTAGATTTACCTGAGCCTCCACAAGTACGGAAGATCACAGATCCTGTCGGCTGCAGATACACAATGATGCAGGTATTAGCGTGGGGGCTGGAGAGGGCAGGCAGGATCTCAGTGCAGGGGCTCAGATGTTAGAAGGGAGGAGAGGGCAAGGGAGGGCAGGGGACGGCAGGGCAGGAAGGCTCACAGCGCAGGGGCACAGACGTTAGAGTGGAGGGCAGGGCAGGAAGGATCACAGTGCAGGGGTGCAGATCTTAGCAGGGGGAGCATCCCAGCAGGAGGACATGAGGGGTGTCAGGGTGAGGACTGAGTTGCATGTCTTTTGTAGGCTGTATCTAGGCTCCAGCTTGCATGTACTATATCGCCAACCCCCAGTGTTCAGAACTCGTGAATCAGCCCCTCTCTCCTCCCTGCCCACAAAGAGCCTGGCTTCTTGAAATCACAGATAAAAATACACTGTGGGATCTTTTCATTTGGCAGCTGGTGTTTGAGGTGTTTGGCTGAACTAGGGGCCTGTTTTCTAGCTGTTCTCCACAAACCATGAGACCTAAAATCTTCCTTAAAAAAAAGGCATCTGGGATTCTCTTCTAATGCCAGGCACCAACAAGCAAGCCAACAAGCACCAACAAGCAACTGCCCAGTCAGAGCGATCCCAGTTGCTAGCCGTGCATGCAGCATCAGGCAGTGAAATTCCCAGATCTGGATTAAATGTAATAATGGGCCTGGGGTTTTCCAGGGGGGAAAAAGGCCCCAGTTGTCAGGAGCCTTGTGAGCAAATCAGGGGAGTTGGCATCACTGAGATCTAGTCAGTGTCACAAAATGAGTGAACAGTTTCGCAGCTAGCACCAAGAGTGATGGTGCCCAGTGCCTAGCTGCAGTGCTCTGCTCAAAGACTGGCTGGAGAGGGGCTGGCTCTGGAGGTTGCTGGCACGTTGGGCTGAGCAGCCATAGAGCACACAGGCTCCAGCTCTGGTGTTGGGTAGCTGTGCAGTGCAATCTGAAGAACTCCTGGGATCTGGCCGCTGGGCAAGTGCAGCCCCCACCATGCCAGCCAATCGGCTCTTTGTTTGGGTGTGGCCAGGAGCCCAGAGCCACTGGCCCAGGCCTTCTGCCTGGGTGCGAGTCACCCAGCCTGAGCAGATGGGCCCTTTCTTGCTGGTACCGCACCTGCTCCGTCGGCTGTGGGTCCCGCCGAGTCGGTCTAGCATCATCTCCACAGTGATATGACACTGTGAGGGCGTTGTGGGACCAGGTGTCACCTCCCCAGCTCAGGCCCAGTGGCTCTAAGCCTGGCCATGGAGGAGATACTGAGCCACTGCATGCCCCCTTTGCCCACTTACTTAGCCAATGCACACCCCATTACCCCCTACTTAGCCACTGCAGGCCCCCACTACCCACCTACAAGACTTGAGGGAAGGCGCTGCCATTAGCTGAGCTCTGCAGACGGACCCAGGCACCCTGCTCCATGCTGAAGATCGGCTCTGCTACCTCTTCCAGCACCCATGTTGGCTGGAGCACGGGATCCACTTCCTGATGAAGCTCGAGGCGACCTGATGGTGGTGCTGGCAGTGTGGCATATGGAGAGGCTGAATGTAAGTGTAGATATGTCTATACTGCATCCCTCTGTCAGCAGATCAAGTGGGGTCTGTTTTGGGACCAGTTCTGTCCAATATCTTCGTCAATGATTTAGATATTGGCTCAGAGAGGACACTTATTAAGTTTTCAGATGGTATTAACCTGGGAGGGGTTGCAAGTGCTTGGAGGACTGGGTCATAATTCCAAATGATCTGGACAAACTAGAGAAATGGTCTGAGGCAAACAGGGTGAAGTTTAATACGGACAAATGCAAAGTGCTCCACTCAGGGAGGAACAATCAGTGTCCCACACACAGGATGGGAAGCGACTGTCTAGGAAGGAGTCCTGCAGAAAGGGATCTAGGGGTCATAGCGGACCGCAAGCTAAATCTGAGTCCTCAAACCCCTGTCCCAGCCTAAAGCCTGCACCCAGCCACCAAACTCCCTCCCAGAGCCTGCATCCCAGACCACCCCCATCCAAACTCTCTCCCAGAGCCTTAAGCAGGTGTGTGTGTGGGTGGGGGGGGAGGGAAGGAGGGATGTGGACCCAGTCTGGTTCACCACAATGTCTACAAAGCTACTGCCCTGACTGCTGTAATTAAACAGCTAAACTACAACATCTTGTAGTAGTTGTATTGCAGTAGCAATGTATCTGGCATTGCTCCATTCCACCTTTCCCATTCGACTGTGGCGCTTTCCTGTGGTTGATCAGCAGAATCAATGTTATATCAGGACAATTGAAGTATATCCAGTGCCTCTCCCATCAGCTGGTTTCCCGTAAATCCTTGACTGTATGGGAAATGAGCTGGTGGGGGCCCCTTCTCCTGGAGGTCATTAAACCCGGGGGCTGGACTCTGCCTTCCTACAAAACCAGCAAGAGCCGCTACCTCTGAGGCACAGAGAGAACCTGGAAATGCTCAAGGGAGCTCGCCGGCAGGAGGCTGTTGATCTGCTACAGTCCCAGGTACGTCGGTTCCCATTGACCCTCAGCGGTGCTTTCCGAGCGCGTCCACAGCTGCTGTCTAGCTGTAGGCTCAGAAGGGTGAGATTTTAATCAGGGAATGGCCACAAACGTCGATTTCACGGTGCGAACACACAACCCGACAACACATTTCCCTGGATAACAACCCACCTTTGCTGCCAGGAAGAGCGAGAAACATGCTGCCTGTAAAACTAGTGGAGCCTGATTAGAGGCCATTTGTGTATTTTGAAATCTAACGTTGATGATTTGTGGTAGAGGGGCTATGATGCTTTAACTTTTTGAAACTCAGTGTCCACTGTTGTTAAATTATTGTCATCTGACGCCTCCATTATCTTCACCAATGGGAAGCCGAGTAACCTCTTCAGGGGAAACCTCAAAGAGCTGCTGGAGACAAACCCTGCCCCTCCCATTGCCAGGGTCCCTACAACGGGCCCTTCTCAGCTTGGGCTTTGCACCTGGCCCTTGGCCACTCCCTGGAGGCTTGTGCCCCAGCCAAGTGGAGGAGCAGGCTGGGTGTCTGACCACAGTGATTGCTGCCCATGGAGCGGCTTCTCCCAGCTGGGCTGGATTCCTGGCCCGATGCAGCCAGTGGCCAAACTGCAGAGGGGCCAGGAATACACCACAGGCTGTGATGTATTGGAGAGTATAAAATGGGGCTCCCTTTAGCACCCCCAGCCAGATCCTCCCCTCCCAGCCCTGCCCCTAACACCCATTCACCCCCCACCCTCCCACATCCTTTCCCGTCTCCCAGCACCCGCTCACCCCTTGCCCCACATTCCTGCCCCTCCTCTATCATCCAATCACCCTTCCCCCCCTCCCCAACACCCTTGGCTTTGCCCCTAACTGCCCCTTGACTCCTGCTCCCCACATCCCCAGCCCTGTGTCTGGTTCACACAGTTCGCTATGTCTAGAGCGCTAGCAAGAGCCACCCCCGTCTCACTGAGCTCTCCTTGTTTGGCTTCCCAGATCTCCCGCGTTGTCCATTTCTGCCCATGGGGCCCAGGGGTAGCCGCACCACTGGCTTCGACAGTAGCACAAGCACGTTCACCATCCAGTCCCTGTGTCTGTCCTGCGCCGGGTTAGGTTTGCGCCTGCTGCCGCCCATGGAGCAGGGATGCCGGAGCCCCTGTCCTGCACTGACACAGAGGTGCAGGGCCCTGCGAAGAGCAGCAGCTGTGGGTTGCCAGCAAAGGGTTTCTGTTTCTCCTCTGTGGGATCCCTCCCCCACCTCGGGTAGCCCTGACTAGAGACCTTCGCATCCCGCCACTGACATTTAGAAACCCTGCCCACGGGTGACCTGTGGCTGCTCCTCAGCTAGAAGGAAGCAACTGAAGCAACTGGATCTTCTTGTCATTTTGTGCACACAGGGCCCTGGGGCGTCCCCCCTCCTCCCTGTGTCCGCAGCACCAGGTTTGGTTCCTGGGCCTGGCAGGGTTGTGAACAAACGTTTATTGTTGTAAACATGGAACTGCTGAACTTTGCAGCGCTTCCATGTTTACATGCGGGGGGAGGGGTAGGCGGGAGCTGGCTTTTAAACCAGCTCCCTGCAAGCAGTGGCTCCTGCCTGTGCCCCCGTCCAGCTGCCTCTGACACAGCATGGGAGCCGCTACACCCGGGGAGTCAGCTTCCCATGTGTACCGGCTCCCGCTTCCACCCCACACTGCTGCCTCTGTGGGAGGCAACATGGGGGGCAGGTGGCTCTGCAGTAGCTGGCACCTGCAGAGAGCCGGCTCCCTGCACATACCAGCTCCTGCCTGCCCTTCCCGTTATATGGGAGGGAAGGGGGCATCTCCACTGGAGCCGGCATGCATGGGGAGAGCAGCTTCCACTCCCCCCTGCCCCGCTGTCTTGGATACAGAGGCAGCAAGGGGGGAGGGGAGGTGCGTGTAACCGTTGGGATTAACCGATGAGCCCAGGTTTACTGGTTAATTGTATAAACACGATAACGTCCCTAGGGCCCGGGGTACCCATTGAGCTACCGCAGAGGTGCCTGGGCCCCCATCCTCCACTGAGACAGGTTGTGTAGATCCTGTAAGGAGCAGGCCAGCCTGAGAGCCAGCAAGTAACGCACAGGGGTGGCAGTGAGCTTCCTCCGTTGTTGTGCTGGCTCTGCCGCACCTTCGTTAGCCAGGGTTCCTTTGTAGCCCTTCCACACCCTACATCCTGCCTGTGCACAGCCCTGCTCTGCAGACCAAGGGCACTGTGTGTCCCGGCTGGCAGGAGGCCCACACAGCCAGGGCTGGCAGGGGAGTGAGTTGTCTCTTCTCCCACAGGGGCTCTGCAGAGGCTGCTGCTGAACAGTCCATCCGCACTTCGCGATGGGGTCCATTGAAAATGTGGTGGCGGAGCTGAACGTCGGCAGGTGTGTGGGCATCCAGATAACCAACAACACCAAAAATGTGATACTTGAGAAACCCAGGTGAGCAGGTTCCCATGGCCCCCTCTATACGCCTCTATGGTCTGGCCAGAGTGTGGGGTACATGCCTGCTACTGAGTGTCTGTCTGCCATTCCCATACACCTCCTCCATCCAGCCTCCCACTCCCATACATCTCCCTGCCCCTTCCAGACTGGGTGCCAGGGGGCTCCCTGGGGGTGGGCTTGGAATAGATGTGTAACTGCCAAGTTTTCATGGAGTTACATGACTGTTCAATGATATGACAGATAATACACCGAGTCTGGAATACATTTACAGAATACATTTAAATCTGCTACTGAGACTCAGGATGCAAATGTGGGGGATTCTTCCCCCTCCACGTGGTGTCTGCAGGGCTGGGAGTGTCTCGCCTGAAACCAGCGCAGCCCCTTGGAGGAAGCTTAGCGCGTCCTCCTGTGCAGCGTCTACAGGGGCGAGAGGGACTTCACTCCCTCCATACACTGACTCCCATGTGCAGCAGCCGGGCTGCCTGTAGCTTTTCCTTCCACCCTCCAGAATTTCAACAGTTTTTAAAAACATGGACAGGACACCCGCAATACTAACCCTCACCCTAATGCTAACTCTAACCCTCACCCAAACCCTAATCCCAACCCTGACCAAAACCCTAGACTTAACCCTAACCCTAACCTTAGTCCTAACCCTAAACATAACCCTATTCTTACCCCATCCCTAATCCAAACCCTAACCATATTCTTATCTCTAACACTAATGCTAACCCTATCCCTAACCATGTCCCTAACACTAATCCTAACCTTAACCCTAATCCAAACCCTAACCATATTCTTATCTCTAACACTAATGCTAACCCTATCCCTAACCTTAACCATGTCCCTAACACTAATCCTAACCTTAACCCTAACCCTAACCATATTCTTATCCCTAACACTAATGCTAACCCTATCCCTAACCCTAACCATGTCCCTAACCCTAACCCTAACCCAAACGCTATCCCTTGCCAAACGCTATCCCTAACCCAAAACCTAACTGAATTCTAACCGTAACCCTAAACACTAACTCTAACCCTAATCCTATCCCTAACCTGAGCCTTATCCCTATCTCTAACCCTAACCCTACTCTAGCCCATTCCCTATCCCTACCCCTATACCTACCCCTACCTCTACCCCTAACTCTAACCCTATCTCTATCTGTATTCTTATCCCTAACCCTAACCCTAGTCCTAGGCTCATAGGATAAAGGAAGTGAATGGAACTTTAGTCCCTTAACAATGGCCTATATGATGTAAGGACGCACAATCTGATTGGGAAGGGAAGGGACATTCTGGTTAGCTGGACTTCAGACAAATAAGTGGACATTTTTTAAACTTTCACTCTGATTGGCTCCTGGAGTCCACCCACCTCTGGATCCAGCCAATCAAAACCTGAAAGGCAGTAGACACTTTTTTCAGGGTTCCTGAACGTGAAAAAAACCAAATCAAACCAAAACAACACAACAACAACAAACTCGCCAACATAGTAAAAGGAGCCAAGTCAACTAAAACAAATGAATTTCACTCTATTTGTGGCTAAACAGGGTCTACACACCCACACACAGTCATCCAAACATTACACACCCATACATGTGTACTCAAACTCTCCTACACTGCCATATGATGTGTGTGCTCCTGCTTATGTATGGTGCTGAACATTGTTGTTAATGACATAATTGTCAAACCAATCTAATAGCTTTCTTTGATAGCATAACGAGTCTTGTGGATAAGGGAGAAGCGGTGGATGTGGTATACCTAGACTTTAGTAAGGCATTTGTTACTGTCTTGCATGATATTCTTATCAATAAACTAGGCAAATACAACTTAGATGGGGCTACTATAATGTGGGTGCATAACTGGCTGGATAACTGTACTCAGAGAGTAGTTATTAATGGTTCACAATCCTGTTGGAAAAGTATAACAAGTAGGGTTCCTAAGGGGTGTTTTGGGACCGGCTATGTTCAATATCTTCATCAACTATTTAGATATTGGCATAAAAAGTATACTTATTAAGTTTGCAGATGATACCAAGCTGGGAGGGGTTGCAACTGCTCCAGAGGATAGGGTCATAATTCAGAATGATCTGGAAAAATTGGAGAAATGGTCTGAGGTAAACAGTATGAAGTTTAATAAAGACAAATGCAAAGTGCTTCACTTAGGAAGGAACAATCAGTGTCACACATACAGAATGGGAAGCAACTGTCTAGGAAGGAGTACGGCAGAAAGGGATCTAGGTGTTATAGTGGACCACAAGCTAAATATGAGTCAGCAGTGTGATGCTGTTGCAAAAAAAGCAAACATGATTCTGGGATGCATTAACAGGTGTGGTGTGAGCAAGACACGAGAAGTCATTCCTCCGCTCTACTCTGCGCTGGTTAGGCCTCAATTGGAGTACTGTGTTCAGTTCTGGGCACAACGTTTCAAGAAAGATGTGGAGAAATTGGAGAGGGTCCAGAGAAGAGCAACGAGAATGATTAAAGGTCTAGAGAACATGACTTCTGAAGGAAGGCTGAAAGAATTGGGTTTGTTTAGTTTAGAAAAGAGAAGATTGAGGGGGGACATGATAGCAGTTTTCAGGTATCTAAAAGGGTGTCATAAGGAAGAGGGAGAAAACTTGTTCATCTTGGCCTCTGGGGATAAAACAAGAAGCAATGGGCTTAAACTGCAGCAAGGGAGGTTTACGCTGGACATTAGGAAAAAGTTCCTAACTGTCAGGGTAGTCAAACACTGGAATAAATTGCCCAGGGAGGTTGTGGAATCTCCATCTGTGGAGATATTTAAGAGTAGGTTAGATAAATGTCTATCAGGGATGGTCTAGACAGTACTTGGTCTTCCCATGAAGGCAGGGGACTGGACTCGATGACCTCTCGAGGTCCCTTCCAGTCCTAGTATTCTATGATTAGGGATGCCATGGCACCCACCGGGGCATTTATGTGCCCCTGCCTAGTGACCAGGGCTGGTCCGAGCCATTCTTGCGCCCCGGGCGCACGGCGCATGCACGGCCCTGCCCCCAGGTGCCTAGCAGCTCCAAAAGGTTGGGGACCACTATTAGACAGTATTTGGTCCTTCCATGAGAGCAGGAGACTGGACTCAATGACCTCTCGAGGTCCCTTCCAGTCCTAAGTATTCTATGATTCTTTGACAGATGTCTACTGAATTAACACCCCAAAGTCACTTAATTGGTAACCCAATCTATGCACTGAAACAAAGGGCTTTTGTTATTAACCTGATGGTCTGTACATTAAATAACAAATGAAGATTTCACGAGATGCCTCGTATTGATTTGACTTAACAAACACAAGCAATTATCCCCGGCAGGAATTGGTGCAGCAGACGTCTATCACATTGAAAATTTGAGAGGAAAGTCACTCATCCAACCGCCCCCCCATCCTCCCGCCATAGTACATTCCCCTTGCCGGTCAGATCTCTACACACCCAGCCCAGCTCTACAAATCCAGTGTCAGCCAGTGACACCCCCCACTGCAATCCTTCTACCTGGGGTCCCCTACATCCTAGGCTGGGGGGGACCCTTGGAATTGGGGGCTGGATGCAGCCCCCAGCCTGTCTGGATCCAGCTCCCAAAGCTCAGGGCCCCCCCTTGCTTTGTGGAGCCCGCACTGGCACTCCAGCCCCCCTACTGCTCTTCCTTGGGGCTGGAGCACACAAAATCTGCACGCCTGGGCCTCTGAATTCTCTGGTGTGTCAGGGGAGTATGGGGAGTGTCTTTCTCCTTCTCAGTCAAGGGCCACAGCAGTGAGGAATTTTTTCCCCACTTGTGTGTGGCCCGTGACTGATTTTTCTGTGGATCAGCAGCTCCCGACCCAAGAAAGGTTCCCCATTCCTGTCCCAGGACAAACCAGAACCCCAATATAAGCTCTGGCACCCTGACACCCCCTTTCTATCCTCCCAAGTAAAAACCCTGTTGCCTAGAGCCTCCTGCCACCCCAGTAACAACCCAGAGCCTCCATGAAACACCCTGCCACCTAGAGCTCCCCCACAAGTGTTCCCTCTATGCTGAGTGGCAGCACGGCCCTGCAGCTGCTTAATCAGCCCCGTCCAGCCAGTCAGTGCCCTGCACAGAGCCCTGAACATCTGACTGGGCGGGGCTGATTAAGCAGCTATGGGCCTGTGCTGCCACGCAGCTTAGAGGGACACTGTCCCCTGAGCCAGCCCCATCAGCTACAGCCCCAGCAGGGCAGCTGTGCCTGCTCCACTTCTTAGATACAGCCTGGCTGCTGCTGCCTCCCAGACCGGAGGTCTCCTCCTTGCCCGTCCTGGAACCTGCTGGGCTCCACCTTCTCAGCCCAGGCTCTGCAGCTAGAGCTCTCCCCAGGCAGGCTGATGCTGTGTGAGCGGGGCACTGGGGGAGGCAGAGCCCAGCCCGAGTTGGGTGTGTGGATAAAGACTGGCCCTGTCCCCACTTACCTTATCTCTGCTCCCTTATGCCTTGGTCATTCCCTTATGCTTGGCCCAAGTTGGGCCGTGCTCCCTTGTCCAGTGACGTGCTGTGCATCTCCTCTGTGGAAGAGCTGAGACGCTGTGACCCACCCCAGCCCAGGGTCAGGAGTCTCCTGCTGCGGAGATGCAGTTATTAATTATTGTCAGGGATGTTGTGTGATGAGGTGCCCTGTTGTCTGTTCCTCCAGGACTTTCTGCTACAGTGGCTACATATGGACAGAGCCTACGCCTGAAATCCCCCCTGGCTGCTCGGGGAACAGCGTGTTTGTGAAAAAAGGCGGCACGGCCTGCGGGAGCGTGGGGGTGCTGAGCTACGAGTCCGATGCCTGCACCCTGGCCATCATGTTCTCCAACCCCTTTGACTACAACTTGCACAGCATCGAGTTTGCCCTTGACCTCTACAATAGCAGGGAGCACTTTGACAACATGGAGCGCCTCTACCACTACATGTATGGCGGCGGCCCGCCCAGTCAGTGCAACTCCTTCAAGAAAGCCGTGCTCCAGGGGTGGAATCCTGGGGAACTGAGGGTGTACAACCAGGAGATAGAGGTGAAAGCCACCATGGCCAGCAACTATAAGTCCTACATTAAAGTGCAGATTGAGCAAAAACGATCCTAACCTGCCCTAGCTATGCACTCAGCGCAGGCAAATGCCCCCATGTGACAGACCAGGATGAGGGGTAACTAGAGACTTTTTCTCCCAGCCTGCGTAGACAGCGATGTGCTAGCTCTGCTCATGCAAGGCCACTAAAAATGGCCAGAGCAGTGTGGGTGGTAGGAAGAGCTAGCCAGCCAAGTACCATCTTGCCTGATCTCTTGGGTTTGCACTCGGTGGCTAGCCTGAACTGCTGCCCACACTGCTCTTTTTAGGGCACTAGTACATGTCTGTCTCCTCAGTCTGGGGGTATCTGGGCATGCAGGATTATAAAGAAGGGTGGTTTTTTTCTGCCTATTTCCTAATCTCAGAGATAATAGGTGTTGTCCTATGAAGGCCTAAAGCTTCAGCATTTATCTTGGTGATAAAACTCCTATAAAGCTTTGCAAAAAGTATTGCTAAAAAGATAATAGCATTTTTAGAAAATAAAGGCAAAAATCCTTGTAAGGGGAATATGTGTAAGAGCATGACCTTTTGGAATAGCTGTATAAGGTTGTCATTAATTGCATGTGTGCTTACTAGGTAAACAAGAACTGGCTAAGCAACTTCAATACAAGTTATAAACAAACAAGGAAAGGGTAGGTATAGAAGATCATAACACAAGAATGTGAGACTGGCCCTACTTGGGCTGCCCAATTGTCCACCCATCCCAGTGCCAAATACTTCAGAGGGAATGAACAGAACAGGACAACTTCAAGTGATCCATATCGTGTAGTCCACTCCCAGCCTCTGGCAGTCAGAGGTTTAGGGACACCTGGAGCATGGGGTTCTGTCCCTTCCCAACTTGGCCATTGATGGAGCCGTCCTTCATGAATGTATCTAAGTCATTCTTGAGCCCCATCGTAACTTTGGCGTTTACAACACGCCCAGCAACATATTCCACAGGAAGACTGTGCACTGTGTGAAGAAATACGTCCTTTGGTCTGGTTTAAACCTGCTCCTTTTAATGTCATTTGGTGACCCCTAGTTCTTGTGTTAGGAAAACATAGCACCTCCTTATTGTGTAAAAACACTTCCCTATTTGCTTTCTCTTCACCATTCAAGATTTTATAGCCCTCTGTCATACCCCAGCAGGTCTGTGCGCCTGTATTCGCCCCTTTCCTCACACTGCTGTAATGATTTTTGTATACATTTTGAAAAGTCCTTACTCACTAAGCAATACTGTTCTGAAAAAACATGTGTAGCAACATTGTATGTAAAGTTAATACACTTGTTTTCTGAAAACCAATGTGTTTGGATTTAAGTGTCTGGGGAAAACTCCCTTTAGGAGAACAGGATTTGTGCATGTCATCTGATGTCGCTGGCAGGGTGTCCTGAGAGGTATCTTCCTCTGTTAAATGCCAATAACCATTTGGCTGTGTGCATGTGCTCTCTCTGTGCAGGTAGCCAGGCCAGCAGGTCACAAGAGAACTCCCAGGGTACATCTAAACTACATCCCTTTTCTCGAAAAAGGGATGTAAATTAGACACTTTGAAATTGTAAATGAAGCCAGGATTTAAATTTCCTGTGCTCCATTTACATTTTTTTCTCAAAAAGGGACTTTTCTAAAGAAAAACCGTGGTTTAAACGGGGATCTTTCAAAAATAAAGCCCCTTTTTGAAAGATCCTGTAAACCTCATTTTTTGTCTATAATAGCCTGATTGTTCACGCCCCTGGGTCAGGGCGGGGTAGCAAATATATACAAAGTCTATCAGAGTCTGGTTGTTCCCGGCCCTAGGTCCGGGCGGAGTTGGGGTCAGCTCTCCTAGCTCAGCAGAGAACCAACAAGCTCAGGGGGTTTTCCCTACAGGGGGAACCTGCCACCCCAAGTGAGGGAGTGGCAGGGGGGGCACAAGCCCGCCCACTGCACTGCATCCTGGCTCAGGTCCCTAGTAGTCGCAGCCCAGGCGGCCACTCGGTCGGCAGGGATCCTGACCGTAATGTGCCAACCAGCTAGGAGGGTCAGCGGGAGTCCCAGCCGCAACATGCTGCCCACCCGACCTCCATCTCTTCAGCTGTTCTCTTTCCCTGGACCGTTTCCTAACGCCCCCTGAGCTCCTACCTTGCAGGACAGCGGCGGCGCAGCTTCCTCCAGCACTGGCAGGGTGTCCATGGGTTCAGCATCTAGGACCCACCGGGGTCCTGGTGGCACAGTCGGGCTCTTGAGCCAGGTACGCACTCTGGTCCACTCAGCTGTGCCTCGGGGCTTGGTGGGACTCGGTGGTGAGGCCTTGGTCAAAATGCCACGGACCACCTGTCACTGTTGGGTGGAGAGAGTGGGACCCAGTAGAAGCTCCTCTGCCCTCTCAGGATCATCAAGGTCAGTGCCAGCTCTGGCAATGGGAGAAGGAGCAATAGCTTGTCCCCGGGTCAGAAGGACCGAATGCAGGCCCCCTTGTTATATAGGTTTTCCTGGGCCTGCTGAGCCACCCGCAGATTCTTTTGGGCCAGAGAACTTACCAGTGCGAGGCGGTCCTGCAACTGGAGGACATACTGCAAAATATTCTTGGAGGGAGGTTGTTTCTGCTCCCATTCTTCTTTCATGAGATCAAGGACCCCTCAGGGTTGTCGGCCATACAGCAGTTCGAAAGGGGCGAAGTGGGTCGACGACTTAGGCATCTCCGAATGGCCAGGAGAAGTGGCAGGAGTATAAGATCCTAATCGTGTAGTTCCTCAGGGGAAACCTCCTCAGCACGTCCTTTAATGTCCTATGAAATCTCTCTACGAGGCCATCTGTCTGTGAGTGATACACAGAAGTTTGTATTTGTTTGACACCTAGCAGGGCATAGACCTGTCGCAAGAGTTGGGAGGCGAAAATTGTTCCTTGGTCTGTTAAGAGTTCCCAGGGGAGTCCCATTTGGGCAAAGATTTTCACCATTTTGGTGGCGATGATTCGAGCTATTTCAGAGAGTCACCACCTCGGGAAATCGGGTCGCGTAGTCTACCAGCACTAAGATGTAGCGGAAGCCCGCTGCACTCCTTGGAAGGGGTCCCATCAAACCCATGGCCACCAGTCCGAAGGGGGTGCCAATTATTGGTAGCTGCATCAAGGGGGCCTTCAGCACTTGGGGCCCGGCTGCCAGCTGACATTTAGGCCACAATGTACAATAGTCGCGCACCTCCTGGTAAATCCCTGGCCAAAAAAATCAAGCCAGGACCTGTGTGTGATGTAGTGGGCAAGCCATAGACTAGGCCATACACTATGGTCATCCACTGGTGGCTGTATTTGGGCTGGGGGTGACCCCTACTGGCCAGTATCTGTAGCACTGCCCAACAGGACAACTGCCTAAGTCATGTAGGCAAAGACCCCAAACTGTCCGACCGGTTGAGGGCAGGGAGGGAGACAGTAGGAGGGAGGCGGATACGAACTCGAGGTTTTGGGGGAAGGGGCAGTTTCTGGCTGTAATCATGAAGGAGACAGACTATGGAGGGGGGCTGGGAGTCTAAGGGCCGACGCACCCCATCTCAAGGGGTCTGAGACATCCTGGTCCAGACTCCTGTAGCCACGTCACGTCTAGGCTGTGCTGTATCCTGGAAAAGCAATAATCCCTCTCTATTCTACTGGCTGGTGGAGTCTGTTATTGTTGCTACGAGGCTGCATGATCAGGGGGAACCCCAGCTTGCCATCAGACCGTGCTAGTGACTTTTCCTGCCCCAGGTGTCCTGTGGCTGGAATGTCATGGGTTAGTTGGAGGACAGCCTTCTGGTGCTGCTGTGGTACCAAGAGCTGGGTCCACTCCTCTTGGGTACATGGGTCTTGGTCTAGGTGGTACAAGCGTCTGAAATTATCTTGAATTGGGGCGACTGCTTGGCCTGCTGGGGATCATTCACAATCCCGTCAATCCGGGCCACTTGGTCTAAGGCCCGGGCTAGTGTCGGGTCGGTGTGTTGGGCTTGGGCAAACTCAGCCTCGGGACCAACGCTCACGGCTTCAGGTCCCCCTTGTGGGGAGTGAGGCGGCCAGGCTCACAGCTTCAAGTCCGTGCTATCCTTCCTCCCTGCCGCTGTTCCTGTTATGGGGCCATCTTTGGAAACCTTTTGCCCATGGGGTTCCCCCTGGCTGGCCTCTCGCAACAATTTCCAGAAAGTGGGCCAATCACGCCCCAAAATGACTGGATAGGCCAGGCTGGGGGCTACACCAACAGCCATCTCCTCAGTCACCCCCTTTACTGAGAGGGGGACTTGCACGTGGGGATAGGCCTGGATATCCCCATGAATGCACTGTAGCCTAACCTCCCTGTCCGCAGGTCCAAGATCGTGGAGCACTCCCGGCGGAACTAGCTTTTGTCCACACCCAGAGTCGAGTAGAGCAGTCCATGACTGGGACCCAATGGTGACCGTTGCCATCAGCTTGAGGGGGAACTGCAGCCTGTCCCGGGATTCTCCAGTGCAGACCTGCCCGAAGCTACAATTGTCATTGACACAGTGTCTCAGGCACTGCCCACCAGGGGTCCTTATGGTGGACTTCCCCTTCTGGGTCAGCGGGTGACCATGTTGACTCATTACACCATGACAATGGATTCAGCTCAGCCAGTCGTGGGACTTTCCACTGCCATCTAGGCTGGACAAGGAATCAGACACCATAGAATCCTCGATCTGGAAGAGACCTCAGGAGGTCATTGAGTCCAGCCTCCTGCCCAAAGCAGGGCCAGCGCCAGCTAAATCCTCCCAGCCAGGGCTTTCTCAAGCCAAGACTCTAGGTTGGCCTCTCTCTGACATAGCTGGGTGTCAAACCTTATACATGGTGGTACACTGTCCTTCTGAACCCTGTCCTGAATGTGGGCCGGTATGTCCCTGTTATGTGTGGGGAGTGTGTTGGTACCAAGATGTTTCCTAGGGGGGTGTCTGGTACCATCCTTCTGTGACGGCTCTGAGCTTGGCATGTCCCCCACTTTCCACTTCATCTACCTGACTCAGCGGGATTGTCAGGTGGAAACACACCCGGGAAGAGCTGATGAGGGAGCAGATGGTGGTGCCTGCAATCCCGCCTCCAGGGACTCAAGAAAGGGCAGCAAGAGTGGGCCACAACTGGGAGGAATGCCAGGCTGACCAGGAGGAGCACCTGGCTGACTGGGAGCAGAGAAAGTGTGCCTGGGAAGAGCTGAGGTGCCAGCATGAAGTCATGATCTCCAGTTTCACCTCAGTGATGGAGTGCATGGCATTGTGCATGGAACAGGCCAAGAGTCATGAGTCAGTTACATCCTCACCTGCCCCATGGCTTCCCCTCCAAGGTTTCCCAGGGGCCACCTCAGAACACAGGGGAGTGGGAACTCAGGGCAACCATAGAATCATAGAATCATAGAGCTGGAAAAGACCTCAGAAGGTCATAAAGTCCAGCCCCCTGCTCTAGGCAGAACCAATCTAGGCAGGACCAAACTAACAGCCGTTAGTTCAAATTAACTTTCATAGCGTCAATACATACAAACCACTAGTTCGAACTTAATTCGAACTAGCGGAGCGCTTAATTCGAACTAGGTAAACCTCATTCTATGAGGACTAACACCTAGTTCGAATTAAGTAGTTTGAATTAAGGGCTGTGTAGCCACTTAATTCGAACTAGTTGGAGGCCCTTCCCAGCTTGCCCTGGTGGCCACTCTGGGCCAAACCAGGGAAACTTTTCTGCCCCCCTCCCGGCCCCGGAGCCCTTAAAGGGGCACGGTCTGGCTACAGTGCTTGTGCCAGTTGCAAGCCTGCCAGCACCCAGCCAGCAGACCCTGCACCTGGCACACCATGAGCCAGCCACCTGCTGCCACCCAGCCCTCCGCCTCTTCCCAGGACCAGGCTGGCGGCTCACAGGAGCCTGCCCAGGGCCGCAAGAGGTGGATGCCCACCTGGTCTAGTGCGGAGATCGTGGACCTCATCGAGGTTTGGGGGGAGGCCTCCATTGTCCACAACCTCTGCACTAGGCACAGGAACGCGGCCGTCTACAGCCACATGGCTGCCAGACTGGCCACCAGAGGCCACATGCGGACCCAGGAGCAGGTTTGCATGAAAATCAAGTCGGTCCAGTGAGACCCCCGACCCTGAGCCCTGAGCTTAGAGTATAAGAATGGCCGTACTGGGTCAGACCAAAGGTCCATCTAGCCCAATAGCCTGTCTGCCGACAGCGGCCACCACCAGGTACCCCAGAGGGGATGGGCCGAAGACAATGACCAAGCGATTTGTCTCGTGCCATCCATCTCCAGCCTTCCACAAACAGAGGCCAGGGACACCGTTCCTACCCCCTGGCTAATAGCGCTCCATGGACCCAACCTCCATGATTTTATCTAACTTCTCTTTAAACTCTGTTATAGTTCTAGCCTTCACAGCATCCTGTGGCAAGGAGTTCCACAGGTTGACTATGTGCTGTGTGAAGAAGAACTTTCGCTTATTAGTTTTAAATCTGCTGTCCATTCATTTCATTTGGTGTCCTCTAGTCCTTCTATTATGGGAACTAATGCAGAACTTTTCTTTATTCACCCTCTCCACACCACTCATGCTTTTATATACCTCTATCATATCCCCCCTCAGTCTCCTCTTTTCTAAGTTGAAAAGTCCCAGTCTCTTTAGCCTCTCTTCATATGGGACCTGTTCTAAACCCCTAATCATTGTAGTTGCCCTCTTCTGAACCCTTTCCAAGGCCGAAATATCTTTTTTGAGGTGAGGAGACCACGTCTGTACACAGTACTGAAGATATGGCGTACCATAGTTTTATACTTCCTCCTCCTTCTTCCCCTGGCTTCCCCTTCCAGCTCCCTCCTCCCAGGTTTCCACCTCCCTCCCCACCCTCTCTCTTCCCCTCTCCACCTCCTTTCCCAGTCTCCCCAGAGGTTAATCCCCCTCAGTTTTGTTAAATAAAGAGAGTTTCTATTTTTGAACACACGTGTCCTTTATTTTTTACATCAGGAAGGGGGGCTAGGGAAGGGTAAGTGGAAGGAGGTGAGGGAGGAATGGGGCACGAGCCCCCGATGGGGAGGACTGGGGTGGCTCTGTGGGCTCCTCAGGGTGGAAGCTCTCCTGCAGGGCCTCCTGGATCCTGACAGCCCCCCGATTGACCCCCCTGGATGGCAGCCTGCGGCAAGTGCAGCAGGGCTGATGGCCAAGTGCTGTGATGTGCTGAGTGTGGGCACTCAGGGCACTCCAAGACAGGACTGCTTTGCTGTCCCTCATCGAGGTAGACAAGCAAGCGGGGAACCCTGAGAACTGTCTGTCCGGGGTGGGGATCGAGTCCCTTTAAGCACAGCCCTCGGCTAACCTGCGGCAGCAGCTCCACACTCTAAGTCCTAACCTGATGCCCTGCTGGCACTGGTTCCGGCCAGCTTTAACTTCGGTTCAGGGTCCACTCAATGTGGACATGCTAGTTCGAATTAGCAAAACGCTAATTAGAATTAGTTTTTAGGTCTAGATGCACTAATTCGAATTAGCTTAGTTCAAATTAACTAATTCGAATTAAGTTAGTTCGAATTAGTGCTGTAGTGTAGACATACCCCTAGTGAAATAGTTTTTCCTAATATCCAACCTGGACCTCTCCCACCATTGCTCCTTGTTCTGCCATCTGTCACTACTGTGAACAGCCTTTCTCAATCCTCTTTGGAACCTCCCTTCAGGAAGTTGAAGGCTGCTATCAAATCCCCCCTCACTCTTCGCTTCTGCAGACAGAACAGACCCAACTCCCTCAGCCTCTCCTCATATGCTCCAGCCCCCTAATCATTTTGGTTGCCCTCCATTGGACCCTCTCCAATGCGTCCACATCCTTTTTGTAGTGGGGGGTCCAGAACTGGACACAATACTCCAGATGTGGCCTCACCAGAGCCAAATAAAGGGGAATAATGACATCTCTGGATCTGCTGGCAATGCTCCTCTTAATGCAACCTAATATGCCACTGGCCTTCTTGGCTACAAGGGCACACTGTTGACTCATATCTAGCTTCTCATCCACTGTAACCCCCAGATCCTTTTCTGCAGAACTACTACTTAGCTGGTTGGTCCCCAGCTTGTAACTATGCTTGGGATTCTTCCGTCCCAAGTGCAGGACTCTGCACTTGTCCTTGTTGAACTTCATCAGATTTCTTGTGGCCCAATCCTCCAATTTGTCTAAGTCACTCTGGACCCTATCTCTGCCCTCAAGCGTATCTACCTCTCCCCCTAGCTTAGTGTCACCCGCAAACTTGCTGAGGGTGCAATCCATCCCCTCATCCAGGTCATTAATAAAGATATTGAACAAAACCGGTCCTAGAACCGAACCTTGGGGCACTCCGCTAGAAACCGACCACCATCCTGACATCAAGCCGTTGATCACTACCCGCTGGGCCCGGCCTTCTAGCCAGCTTTCTATCCATCTTACTGTCCATTTATCCAATCCACATTCACATAAACAGCCCCGCCCCCTGGCCGTGTACGTCACCGCCCTGCCCCCTTCCCCTCCCTCCATGGCAGCTCGGCTGAGTGTTGCGTGCTCAGCCAGACCACCGCAGGAGAGGAGGGGTGGGTAGGGCTGCCAGGTGTCCGGTATTGTATCGGACAGTCAGGTATTTGCACACTTTGTCCGGTAAAAAAAATCAGAAAATACCGGACATGTGCATTACAGAGCCAGTAGCACCATGCCAGGCCCACGCTTGGAAGGACTCCTAACAATTACCAAGTCAATATGGGGAGTGCTGCAACCCCCCATTATTATTGGGGCTTCTGGTTTTGTAGACACAGGATCTCCCAGGGCCTTTCGCAGTCAGTGTCACCCCACTGTTCAGATGGTCAGTGGTAGCTTCCAGCTGCTGTTCTCTTATTATTCAAGCATGGAATCTGTGTCCATAGGGGTGAGATGGTGCTGTGGTGCTGTTTGAGTCATTTCAGATTGTACCTGTATTTGACTCTTTGCTTTCTTTCTCATACAGGGCCACTCCCATGCTCAGTCCTTCCTACGTATGTTGCACTGTGATATCACCACGTCCCATTCGTTATCCTCCTTCCACCAAGTTTCTGTGACACCTATTTTATCCTCATTTAATACCAGGCACTCTAGTTCACCCATCTTGGTATTTAAACTTCTAGCATTTGTACAGGAGCACTTCTCATATTTCTCCATATTTAATAGCCTGGCTTCATGGGATGTAATTGGATGGGAAGGTTTTTCATTTGACTGTTTCTCTTCAGTTTCCATCTGAACTTTATCAACTTCCATTCTCTCATCTTTGCTAGGATACAGAGTGTCCCATTTAATAAATCCCCCCAAGGGAGGTCTCTGTCCGATCCATGTGCTTCTCTATTGCTGTTGGCTCCCTCCTCTGCCCCCCCACCCATCCCAGCCCTTGTGTTAAATCTCCTCTATGGCCTTTTTAATATTCCATGCCAACAGTGTTGCTCCTTTTCAGTTTGGGCAGAGCCCAGCCTTCGTGTGGAGCAGGGGTCAGCAACATACCGTGCAGTGAGCACGCCATATGTGGTGCATGAGATGATTTTGAGTGGCACACACACACCCCCATCCACCCTGACCCCAGCCTGTGCTGGTGATCCAGCATTGCATCCACCACAATTAGAGCCAGTGCCAGCTTCCTACCAGAGGTGGGGGTAGTAGGAAGCCCCGAGGCTCCGCGCCGTATCCAGCTTCCAGGGAAGTGCCATATGCTGCTCCTCTGCTCCCCACAGGGAAAGCCGAAGTGGAGCCCAGATCTGGAGACCAAGCTGGGCGTGCAGTGGAGAGAGCCCCTCCCCCACTGCCGGCAGAGCGGCGCGGCCCAGGGCAGGAGGGTTAAATCTCGGCACGCCACTCCGGAAAGGTTGCTGACCCCTGCTGAAGAGGTTCCTCTTTATCCAAAAGGTTCCCTAGTTCCTCATAAACTTGAATCTCTCCTTCCTGTGCCAGTGTCTCATCCACACATGGAGACCCTGCAGATCTGCCCAACTGGCCCTGTGTGTGGAATTGGAAGGATTCCAGAGAACGCTACCATGGAGGTCCTAGAGCCGGTGTGGGCAAATACCGGCCCACAGCCATATCTGGTTCGGCAGGGTTAGCCACTGGTTACCTCACCACTGTATTTATCTCAGCAGGTACGGGTGAGCGCAGCTCCTGTTGGCAGCATATCACTGTTCCTGGCCAATGGGAGCTATGGGAAGTGGTTTCCTGGTCCATGCCACCTGCTGCAGCTCCCATTGGCTGGGAATGGCAATCCGCAGCCAATGCGAGCTGTGATCACCCAGAACAGCAGGTAAACATAGTGATGGTAGCCCGCCAGGGGCTAATCCCGGTGAGAAGCTGCCATTTTATTGCCCACGACTGCTCTAGACTCTCACCCAACAGCCTCAATTTGGCCTCCAGGACCTTTTGGCAATGTTACTGGTACCCCATATGTACCACAATTTAGAAAAACTTCATAAAAGGGGGAAAACCCTAAAAAGCAGACCTGATGGGAATTGATAATGTGAAATCACAAATCAACGGGTGGCAAAGCAAAGATTTATTGTAGCTCCCTACGGATGTACGGGGTTCTTGCAATGCACCTAACACATAGGTCAGCAGGTGCCTTTCAGGGGAATGTATATACATAGGAAATAGAATTGAGATCCAAACTGTACACACCTGATTATAATGCAATAGAAGTAAGATGATGGACTCCTTTGCATATAATTGACCAAGTAATTAAGGAAATCATCTGCAAAAACTTAGAAGATAATAAGGTGTTATGGGACAGCCAGCATGGATTTGTAAAGAACAAATCATGTCAAATCAATCTGATAGCTTTCTTTGATAGGATAACGAGTCTTGTAGATAAGGGAGAAGCGGTAGACATGGTAAACCTAGACTTTAGTAAGGCATTTGATACGGTCTTGCATGATATTCTTACCAATAAACTAGGCTAATACAACTTAGATGGGGCTGCTATAAGGTGGGTGCATAACCGGCTGGATAACCATTCTCAGAGAGTAGTTATTAATGGTTCATAATCCTGCTGGAAAGGTATAACAAGTGGGGTTCCACAGGGGTCTGTTTTGGGACCGGTTCTGTTCAACATCTTCATCAACGATTTAGATATCGGCATAGAGAGTACGCTTATTAAGTTTGCAGATGATACCAAGCTGGGAGGGGTTGCGACTAATCTGGAGGATAGGGTCATAATTCAAAATGATCTGGAAAAATTGGAGAAATGGTCTGAGGTAAACAGGATGAAGTTTAATAAGGACAAATGCAAAGTACTCCACTTAGGAAGGAACAATCAGTTTCACACATTGTCGGGGGGCAACCCCCCTCCCCTCAGGGGTTGCCGCCCATGTCTGGGGCATAATTTAGACCTCTCGGGCCTAGTCTCACGGTACGCTGCCCCTGTATCAGGGGAAATACAGACTCCCGGCCTAGTCCTTTGTACGCAGCTCTGAGGCCTAGTCCTTCAGCCGAGCCCCCACTCGCTGGGGTTCAGGGCAGGAGGGCCCGGGCCCTCCCTCTCCACCGGGCCCCGACCCAGGGCCCTATCAGTGGTGGGTGGCTCCCACCACTGGCTCGGCGGGGGTTCCTCCCCGCAGTGCGCCCTCAGGGGCTTTTCCAGCTCCCTGCCCTGGGTCGCTTCCTACCCCTTCCCCCCGGCCCGTCGCGGTCCCACCTGTCGGCACGAGTCGGGTGGCTGTAGCGGCAGCTCTCCAGTCCGCGTTGGGGTTGGCAGTGTCCGGTCCGGTGCCTGGGTGGCGGGGGGTTGGCCGGCAGCTCCGTCGTTGGGGTCGAACCCGGCTTGGGCCTGGCAGCGGCGAGTCCAGCCGGCCTGGCGACTCCCTCTCTTACGGTCGGGTCTGCGGCTTGGGAGGTTGGGCGCTAGCTCCGGCTCCGACGGCGGTCTTCCCTTCCTGAGCAGGCCTGCAGCCTTTTATACCTTGGCTCCCCTGGGAGCATGCCCAGTAGGGCTGTGTGGGTGGGGCCCTCTCCACCCCCTGCACCAGGTGGTTTCCCTGGGCTTGAGTGCGGGGTGGGGCCAACCCGTCACACACATACAGAATGGGAAGCGACTGTCTGGGAAGGAGTACGGCAGAAAGGGATCTAGGGGTCATAGTGGACCACAAGCTAAATATGAGTCAGCAGTGTGATGCTGTTGCAAAAAAAGCAAACATAATTCTGGGATGCATTAACAGGTGTGTTGTGAGCAAGACACGAGAAGTCATTCTTACGCTCTACTCTGCACTGGTTAGGCCTCAGTTGGAGTATTGTGTCCAGTTCTGGGCACCACATTTCAAGAAAGATGTGGAGAAATTGGAGAAGGTCCAGAGAAGGGCAACAAGAATGATTAAAGGTCTAGAGAACATAACCGATGAAGGAAGACTGAAAGAATTGGGCTTGTTTAGTTTGGAAAAGAGAAGATCGAGAGGGGCCATGATAGCGGTTTCCAGGTATCTAAAAGGATGTCACAAGGAGGAGGGAGAAAACTTGTTCTTCCTGGCCTCTGAGGATAGAACAAAAACAAGGGGCTTAAACTGCAGCAGGGGAGGTTTAGGTTGGACATTAGGAAAAAGTTCCTAAATGTCAGGGTGGTCAAACACTGGAATAAATTGCCTAGGGAGGTTGTGGAATCTCCATCTCTGGAGACATTTAAGAGTGGGTTAGATGAATGTCTATCAGGGATGGTCAGACAGTACTGGGTCCTGCCATGAGGGCAGGGTACTGGACTCTCGAGGTCCCTTCCAGTCTTAATATTCTATGATTCTATGACCATGGGACACAATGTTTGAGAAACGTTCTTGGGCTTTTGCTTGTTCTCTGTGTTACACTGTAGCAGAGGACAAAAGTGAACAGGAAATGAAAGTGAAAGTGTTCCAGCTGATGCTTGATGGTGCTAGATACAGAAGAAGCATTTGTGTCTTGCCATTTATAACATGCGTGAGATGAGATTGGTGAAAAAGCCAGCAACAGCGCACAGAGAAAACCCACAGAAAGGTCAAAGAGAGGTTGAGACAGTTATGAAACAAACATGTAGCTTGCTGTGGTAGAGCAGGAGCCTTCCACAAATTATGCAACATGTGGCCAGGTAATAACTTTTGAAAACAGCTGAAATATTGTGGTGCTGTATTTAGTGTCTTAAATCCTTTATTTTCTCTCTTTCTAATTTTATGAATTTCTTCCTTTCTGACATTTTCTTAATGGGTACTTGCCTCTTTTCTTTTTTCCCCCTTGATTTCTGCATGTGCAAAACAGACATCAACACAAATGTTTCCCTAAAATGTATAATTAGGCTAAGTAATAAAATTTAAATCCAAATTCAGTCTAAATTCAGTCATTTATTTTTCTTAGAGATCCCCCCCTCTCTGGCGCCTTGGAAGGCTCCCTGCTCTGTCCCAGCCCCCGGCTTTCCCTGGTGGAGCTCCCAGTCCCACCCCTGAGCAGGCTGTGTGGGCCGAGCAGACAGTGCAGGACCTGGGTGCTGAGGCTGCAGGGGAGGGACAATCAGGGCTCTCTCCAAGCTGCAGTGACGTGGTCCCATTTGGCACAGGGCAGAGGAGCCGAGGGGGGAACTTTACGGGCAGCCCGGCATGTGGCAATGCTGCCCTGGGTGCAGAGGAACTCCTGTCTGTGGCCTAGAGTCAGGGCAGGGCGGGGTGGGGCAGAAGGCAGCAGGCCACACCCTGCGTGCTGTGCGAGTCAGATGTTTTACACCCGTCGGGTCGCTGGGGGCCAACGCGAAAGGCCTGTGGACGGCCTGTGTCCCCAGCACGGAGCCTGGGGTCTGTGGGCAGGATACAGGCTGTGGGGTGGCAAGGCCCTTGCAAAGGAGCCCAGCACTTCGCTCCCCCACCCTGTCCCTCAAATCTGGGCTGATATCACCCCAAGGCACCGACTCCGTGAGTGTGCCAGGGCCGCAGTGCCCAAGAAAAACAATGGGGGGGTGCTTAGCACCCATCAGCAGCCCCCTACCAGCACCTTCCCCTCCTCTCAGAGCTTCCCGCTTGCTGGCCAATCAGCTCCTTCCCCTTTCTCCCAGTGCCTCCCACCTGCTGTGGATCAGCTGGTGTGGGGGGCTAAGGAAGAGGCGCGCAAGGGGAGTCATGCTTTTTAAAATTGTAAAACCCTTCTTCACATGAACGTTTTGTACAATTCTGCTACTCCCCGGGAACTTATTTCTTCACACTTTACATTCCTAAACACTGATTTTACAGGGGGGTTTGCTTAGTATGAAAAGTGTTTAGACAGAAAACTCCCAAAATCCTTATTCAAGTTGTCTCACAGGAATGCTTATGTAGCTGTGGCAATGAAATCATTTTATTTATGTTCTGGGTTTATTTAGTTTTCATCCTTTTGTTGCTGTCAAGACTGTTCCCCACTCTGGGACTTTGAAAAATACCTTGCCTGTAGAGCAGTGTTTCTTAAATTTTTTTAAGACTGAGAAACACCTAACAATAATTTTATTATGATGAACACCAAGGGTTATTTGTTGAGCACAAAAAAAAAAAAAAAAAAAGTCACCTGCCCCTTTAAAGGCAGCCATTTTGAATTCTGTTGTTCTCCGCAGCACACCTCTGACTGGTGTGCTGCAGAACACAGTTTAAGAAACACTGCTGTAGAGGCTTCTGCTTGAAAACTACCCAGGGTCACAGATTCCTTGCCATTAGGGGGGTAGCTGCCACCACCCAAGTGTATAACCTCTTTCTTTTTTAACCCAGGAACTACCCACCTGGGAACATCTGGCTGTAGATTGTTGAAAGACAAACCAGAGCTCTGGTTACGCCATTGTGCCCAAGAGCTTTGCTGAATTATTCATGTGTCACGTGAGCCAAAGCATAGCTTTCACAGCTCCTGTCCCCCACACCTACACTTCACGCCAGCACCAGCTGCCTCCGCTTCCCTCGCAGCTCCTCTCCCCACTCACTTCTCCCTCACTTGGCCAGGGTCAAGCTTTCAAGCTCTTGGCCTTGGCCAGAGCTCTGAGGCAAGAGCCCCTCCCTCATTCTGCCCCATCACCTGTAGCCCCACTCACAGCCTTTCTACCCAGTCCCCTGCGGCCCCACTCCCTGCTCCCTCCGTTCACCCTCTCCAGGTCACCAACTTTCTCATTGCTGAAAACCGAACAACTTTGCCCCGCCTCCTGCCCCGCCTCTTCCTGAGGCCCCGCCCCATACTCCTCTCCCTCCATCGCTTGCTCTCCACCCTCCCCCGGCCTGCTCACTCCCACCTCTCCCTGGACTCACCTGATGACCTGACGTTGCCAGGTTCCCTTTTTGACTGGACATTCTAGTGGAACAGTGAACATCTGGAAACTCTCCCCCCAGTCCCACAACAAAGCTCTGTGCCCTGATGCAGCTCCAGGGCCACTCCTCCTGTTCAGGGCCATGGTGGTGGGAGGATATTTTTCCAGGGCCCCAAATCCATCACTGCCCCTCACCCGGTAGCATGAGATTACACCCCTCCACACTAGTTGTAGCCACATTCACCTGCTGGTGCAAAGTGCAGGGCTGGGACTATCAGGGGGGTTGAGCAGGAGCCTCCACGAGAAAGCCAGGGGCTGGCCCTGAACCTTCCCTCTGCATGTCACTGCTGTTGTATTAGAGATGGGACGGGGGGCAGGTGCTTGGGGAGTGCACTGAGGAAACGGGGGAGGAGACGGCAGCAAAGGAACAGATAGAAGGGGAGGGAAGGGGGTCTAGAGACACTGGTGTCTGGGGACAGGCCTGAAGATCTCACACCCTGGCGGAGCTGGTCGGGCTTTTCTGATGAATGAGGGGCACAAGGAACCCGAGAACAAGTCGCACTCAGCTAGAGTGGTTGTGGCTGGGAGTAACAAGAGATGAATCCTGACGGCTTCCAGCCCAGGAAACATAGCACCAAGATTGGTTCCAACCACTAGTGACTATAAAAGAGAAGTTGAAGTCAAATCTTCATTCGATTATGGTCTGATATCCCCCTCTGAGCTGAAACTCTCTAGTCGGTCCTGATGACATGGCCGCCCATGGCTGGAAGAGCCCCACTATTCAACTCTTAGCATTTTATAGACCATGTAGCCAATTATTTTAGTAGCTGGTTCCTTTATTGTGTGGTTATGATGAATTGGCACTGTATGCTAAATAGAGTTAAGTTGTAGGGCTATAGAAGAATAAGACTTATCAGGATGTATTATAGAGGGAATAATCCTGTATTAGATGTCTCAGTAAGCTTGAACCACAAGACCTGCGGGCTGAGGCCTGCAAGATTGTAGCTGAGCTATTTTAGGCCTTACAGCTAAGAAACGCTGACACAAGTAGGTGAGCGAGGAATAATTTGAAGCCCTAAGTATCAAAGCGGTAGCCGTGTTAGTCTGAATCAGTCCTGTGGTACCTTATAGACCAGGGGTGAGCAAAAGGGCCTCCTCAGACTGGATCCAGCCTGCCAAGCAGGTGGATCCCACCCATGGAGGCCCTGCTGCTCCACTGCCTCCAGGCCAATTAGAGCCTGGGGGCAGCGGAGCTGCATGAAGCTTCCTTCACTCTTCCCCGGCCTTGCCAGGAGTCCACGGCACTTCTAAATGCCACGTGCTCCTCACAGGGCTAAAGGAGGATTCCTCCACAAACCACCCCCAGGCTCTTATTGGTCTGGGGCCGGGGGAGCATGACAAGCCTCTTCCAGGGCATGGGTGCCTAGTGGGAAGGGGGGGCAAAGGGCTTCCCCACCCCCAGACCAATCATGCTCTGGGTTGGGGTAGCCCCAGCCCTTCCAGTTTAGGCCCTATCCCTTTCTCTTTAGGCCCCACCCCTTCCTGAGTCAGCCCCATCTTTGGGGAGCTTCGCAGATCCCATTGCAGCCCTCGTGGGGGATGAGCTGTGGGCAGAGCCAGGATTGCGCGCTGGGAGCAGGGTGGGCTCAACCCCCTTTGCAGCAGCAAGCGCCCCGTGATCTGCAGAGTGGGAGATGAGTCCCAGCCCCGTCGATGGCCATGGTGCGAATCCTGAGCAGCGCCGCTCCCCTTCCACAGGCATCTGGGGGGACCGGAAGAACCATTTCACAGCGGCGCAGAGCAAGGCCTTCAACGGGATCTACCGGGACCGAATGGGAGGCCTCCTGGGGGCATTCCCCTGGGATGCGCCCTGGGAATCAACAGTGGGAATAAAGCAGCCAGGAGACCACAAGGAGCTGGGGCTGAGTTGCTGGGGGTGGCTGGCTGCCGTGGTTCACACAGCCTATGGGAGGGAATGGCTCCGGCCTGGCAGGATGGACCAGGCTGAGGAGCGTTGCCTGGCTTGGCCATTCCCTGCCAGCACTACCTGCCATGCCCTTGCCCTCCCTCCCACCAGGCGCCCGAATCAGCCTGGCCTCTTATTGCCACAGGGAGCACCTCCAGGGTCAGCCTCCAGCCACTGCAGCTCGCTCCCTTGGCCTGTGACACCCCCCTGAACCTTACCAGCACCGCTCTACAGACTGAGGTACATGTTCTGGGGGTGAGGTGTTGTGTCATCACCTGCCCTGTAACTCTGGTTCCTTAAATGCTCTGCTGCTGGGCTCACAGCCAGACACCCTATCATGACCATGAGGGTTAGCCAGCAGCCTAGGGACTAAGGGCTTAACTGTACCTAAGCCAGGTAGCAGGCAGCCAATAGAAATGTAGGTAGGAATTTCAAACTGGGACAAAGGAATTTTTGCGTTTTTCCCTCCTTTGTCCCTGGGTAGTTTCTGTCCAGATACTGAGGGAGACAGACATGTTTCTCTCTCCAAGAAAAGACTCTTCACTATCAGTAAAGTCTAGATAAATCTGTTTTATTGTTTTCTGGTTTGGGAATGTGAATCTGATGTCTGTGCATTTTCAAAATGGGTTTTCTTCTACTCTGTAACTAAGTTATGTTCCCCATGGGAAAACTCCCCATGAGTTTATTAATTGGTGGCTCTTATCATCTAGCCAATCCACTTTATAGACTAACAAAACATGTAGATGGTATCATGAGCTTTCGTGGGCACAGCCCACTTCTTCAGATGACCGGAGTTATGAGTAGGGGATATGAAAACTCGAAATAAATAGGAGAAGGGAAGGAGGGGTGGGGGCAAAGAAAGATGCTCTGTCTCCCACCCACCTTCCTGTTTACTGGAGAATGGGTGTTAGACCAGAGCAGATAAAAATTAAAGTCAGTAGATAGATTGCTAAGGCAGGAAGGATACCATTCAGAAAGCTGTTAGCACCTCAGTGATAAAGTGAGCTACGTATTATTGTCACTCCCGTCCACACTACCCACATGGTGACACCTCCTCTGATCGCGTTCTGAATCTTGCTCAGTTCCCAGCCCGAGACTTCCTGCAGCCATGCACCCTGGTACAGCTACCCTGAGACACATGTGCTCACAACAATGGCCCCAGCTCAGCCTCCTGGGCCATCCTAGTCTGACCCCTGCACATCGCAGACCACACAACCTCCCTCCCTCCCCACTCCTGTAATGCATCCCCAACCTGACAGCCTCAAATCAGGGTGTAAAGAAGGCAAGGGACAGAGACTCACCCTCTACTGGTTCCATGTGCCCCATTCCCCAGGCAATGCCCCAGGACACTGCCAGAGAGGTCCCTCCTCTGACTTCTCCTATTTTACATCGACACAAACATTACCTGTTCCATGCCAGGTGTGGGTGGTTACCAGCTCGACCCCTTGTACCCGTGAGTGTGAACAAAACCATCTGTTGCTCTGTCAGCCTGTCCTCTTACCACCAGTCCGAGCATTCCTGCCCCAGCTCTTAAGGAAGGGTTTACACAGGCGGAGAGTTATATGTTCCCATGGTACCTGGGCTGCAGGAATATTCCTGGCCCAGCTCCAGCAAAGTTCATGGCCAGGTCTCTCCTGTGGCCCTGCCTGCCCCCGCATGCTCCCCATGTGCTTCCCCTGGCCCCGCCTTGTGACTCTGGGCGAAATACAAGGCGGAGGAGCCCTGAGTTGTCTGGGGAAGGTTGGGCAATCAGCTAGTTATCTACGGTGTCTGTACACAAATGCAGTAAGCCTGGGAAACAAGCAGGAAGAATTAGAAGTCCTGGCACAATCAAAGAGCTGTGAGGTGACTGGCATAGCGAAGACTTGGTGGAATGACTCGCATGTCTGGAGCACTGTCATGGAAGGGTATAAACTTTTCAGGAAGAACAGGCGTGGGAGAAAAGGAGGAGGAGTTGCATTGTATGTAACAGAGCAGGATGAATGCTCAGAGCTCCAGTTATATAGAGGGAGAAAAGTCTGAGAAGAACTGATGGGCAAGATCCCCTGGGATGCTAACATGAAGGGGAAAGGAGTCTAGGAGAGCTGGCAGTATTTTAAAGAAGCCTTATTGAAAGTCCAGGAACAAACCATCCTGATGCACAGTAAGAAAAGCAACCAACTTGGCTTACCAGGGAAATCCTTGGCGAGCTTCAACACAAAAAGGAAGCTTACAAGAAGTGGAAACGTGGGCAGATGACTAAGGAGGTGTCTAAATATATTGCTCGAGAATGCAGGGGAGTTATCAGGAAGGCGAAAGCGCAGTTGGAATTGCAGCTAGCAAGGGATGTGAAGGGTAACAAGAAAGGTTTCTACAGGCATGTTAGCAATAAGAGGGTGACCGAAGGAGTTGGCAAATGTCATTGCAGAGCCATTGGCCATTATCTTTGAAAACTTGTGGGCTGCGTCTAGACTGGCATGATTTTCCGCAAATGCTTTTAACAGAAAAGTTTTTCCGTTAAAAGCATTTGCGGAAAAGAGCGTCTAGATTGGCACAGACGCTTTTGCGCAAAAGCATTTTTGCGGAAAAGCGTCCGTGCTAATCTAGACGCGTTTTATAAGAAAGCCCCGATCGCCATTTTCGCCATCGGGCTTTTTGCACAAAACAGTTTTTAGCTGTCTACACTGGCCCTCTTGCACAAATACATTTGCGCAAGAGGGCTTTTTCCCGAACGGGAGCAGCATAGTATTTGCACAAGAACACTGACAATCTTACATTAGATCGTCAGTGTTCTTGCGCAAATTCAAGCGGCCAGTGTAGACAGCTGGCAAGTTTTTGCGCAAAAGCGACTGCTTTTGCGGAAAAACTTGCCAGCCTAGACACAGCCGTGGAGATCGGGAGAGCTCCCGAACGATTGGAAAAAGACAAATGTAGTGCCCATCTTTTAAAAAGGGAAGAAGGACAATCCAGGGAACTACAGACCAGTCAGCCTCACCTCAGTCCCTGGAAAAATCATGGAGGGGATCCTGAAGGAATCCATTTTGAAGCACTTGGAAGAGGGGAAATGGTCAGGAATAGTCAATATGGATTCACCAAGGGCAAGTCCTGCCTGACCAATCTGATTAGCTTGTGTGCTGAGGTAACTGGCTCTGGGGATATGGGAAAATCAGCGGATGTGAGATACCTTGATGTTAGCAAAGCTTTTGATATGGTCTCCCACAATATTCTTTCCAGCAAGATAAGGAAGTATGGATTGGATAAATGGAGTGTAAAGTGGCAGGAAAGCTGGCTAGCTTGTCAAGCCCAACAGATAGTGATTAATGGCTCGATTTCTGGCTGGCAGTCAATTTCAAGCGGTGTGCACCAATGATCAGTTCTAGGGCCAGTTTTATTCAACATCTGTATTAATGACCTGGATGAGGGGACTGATTGCACCCTCAGCAAGTTTGCAAATGACACTAAGGCTGTGTCTAGACTACACCTCTCTGTCGACAGAGAGATGCAGATTACGCACGTCGAAATTTCTAATGAAGCAGGGATTTAAATATCCCATGCTTCATTAGCATAAACATGGCCACCGCTTTTTTTGGAGATGGAGCTTTTTCCAAAAAAAAAGGCAGTCTAGACGGGGATCTTTCAAAAAATAAACCCTTTTTTGAAAGATCCTGTATTCCTCAAAAAATGAGGCTTTTGGATACAAGAGGAGCCAGTAAAAACACCTCAGATAAACTCTTCTTAACTTTACTAGCCAATTAGCCCATCATAAGACAGGATTTTCAGGTCTCTCCTCCACCTTGGTCTTCTCTCCTGAGACTCCGGTCTCTCATGCCATCTCTCTCTCTCTCTCCTCCTACTGCCTCCCCCTCTCTCTCTCAGCTCTCCTCCGCCTCCTGCCTCTCTCTCTGTCTCTCTCTTTCTCTTCTCCCCCTCCTGCCTCTCACGCTCCCTTTCTCTTCTCCTCCTCCTCCTGCCTCTCCTTCCCCTCCGTCTCTCCTCTTCCCCTTCCCCTTCCCCTCCCACCATGGCACTCGGCTGAGTGCTGCCTGCTCAGCTGGGCCGCCGCAAGGGAGGGGCGGGGCGGTGACGTACACAGCCAGGTGACGGGGCCGTGTACGTCACCGCCCCTCCTTCCCCTCCCGCCATGGGGGACCCCAAATGGCCCCTTGCGCTGCTGGCTACCCCGGCGGCCCAGCTGAGGGGCGCAGCACTCAGCAGAGCGCCACAGTGAGAGGGGAAGGAGAGGGCGGTGACATAGAATCATAGAATCATAGAACCATAGAGCTGGAAGAGACCTCAGAAGGTCATCAAGTCCAGTCCCCTGGATGGAGACTCCACTACTTCCCTAGGTAACCCATTCCAGTGCTTCACCACCCTCCTAGTGAAATAGTTTTTCCTAATATCCAACCTGGACCTCTCCCACCACAACTTGAGACCAGTTCTGCCATCTGTCACTACTGAGAACAGCCTTTCTCCATCCTCTTTAGAACCTCCCTTCAGGAAGTTGAAGGCTGCTATTGAATCCCCCCTCACTCTTCGCTTCTGCAGACTAAACAGACCCAACTCCCTCAGCCTCTCCTCATAACTCATATGCTCCAGCCACCTAATCATTTTGGTTGCCCTCTGCTGGACCCTCTTCACATCCTTTTTGTAGTGGGGGGTCCAGAACTGGACACAATACTCCAGATATGGCCTCACCAGAGCCGAATAAAGGGGAATAATCACATCTCTGGATCTGCTGGTAATGCTCCTCTTAATGCAACCTAATATGCCACTGGCCTTCTTGGCTACAAGGGCACACTGTTGACTCATATCCAGCTTCTCATCCACTGTAACCCCCAGGTCCTTTTCTGCAGAACTACTACTTTGCTGGTTGGTCCCCAGCCTGTAACAATGCTTGGGATTCTTCCGTCCCAAGTGCAGGACTCTGCACTTGTCCTTGTTGAACCTCATCAGATTTCTTGTGGCCCAATCCTCCAATTTGTCTAAGTCACTCTGGACCCTATCTCTGCCCTCAAGCGTATCTACCTCTCCCCCTAGCTTAGTGTCATCCGCAAACTTGCTGAGGGTGCAATCCATCCCTTCATCCAGGTCATTAATAAAGATATTGAACAAAACCGGTCCTAGAACCGAACCTTGGGGCACTCCGCTAGAAACCGACCACCATCCTGACAGCGAGCCGTTGATCACTACCCGCTGGGCCCGGCCTTCTAGCCAGCTTTCTATCCATCTTACTGTCCATTTATCCAATCCACATCCACATAAACAGCCCCGGCCCCGGCCGTGTACATCACCGCCCTGTCCCCTTCCCCTTCCTCCGTGGCGGCTCGGCTGAGTGTTGCATGCTCAGCCAGGCTGCCGCAGAGGAGGAGGGGTGGGTAGGGTTGTCAGGTGTCCAGTATTGTACCGGACAGTCCGGTATTTGCGCGCTTTGTCCGGTAAAAAAATCAGAAAATACTGGACATGTGTAATGTCCGGTATTTTCTGATTTTTCCGGCTGCGCACCGGACATAAACCCGGCATGGGTGGGGGGAGCAGCTGGGAGTCCCAGCTGGGGGGCGGGGCCGCGATTGCCACTAGGAGCCCTCAGTCGGTTGAGTGTGAGGAGCAGGGGAAGCATCCTCCTCGCTTGTGCGTCGCCGGGAGCCTGCGCGGGACAGGCAGCAAGTGCCCAGGTCAGTCCTGTTCCCCGCCGGGCAATTTGCTCACTTCCCCACCCTTCCCAGCTGGCCGGTTCTCCCCCACTTCCTCTCCTGATCTTCCCCGGCCAGCCCCCCCGCACCCCTCCCCCAGCTCTGCTTCCCACTGGCCCGTTCCTCTTCCCGATCTCCCCGGCCAGCGCTACTGCACCTCCCGCCCCGCCAGCTCTGCTTCCCACCCCCACCCCCGGCCACCCTCACGGCCCCCGATCCCCAGCTGTGCTTCTCGCCCCCTTACTCCTGGCCAGCTCCCCGGCCGGTCCCCGATATCCAGCCCTGCTTCCCGTTGGTCCCCCCATCTCCCCGGCCAGCCCCGTTGCCCCCTCCCCATTAGCTGTTTCCAGGGCCCCCCCCTTCCTAGCCAGCCTCCCCCAATGAAGTGGGCCGCCGCGGGGGAGGAGAAGGGGTTGGGGCGCTGACGTACATGGCCAGGGGGCAGGGCCATGTACGTCACCGCCCGGCCCCCCTTCCTCTCCCGCCGTGGCAGTTAGCTGAGTGCTGCGTGCTCAGCCGGGCCACCGTGGGGAGCCCAAATGCTCCCCGGCGGCCCAGCTGAGCGCAGCACTCAGCTGAGCGCCCGGGAGGAAGGGGGCAGGGCAGTGACGTACACGGCCATGCCCCCTGGCCGTGTATGTCAGCGTCCCGCCCTCCTTCCCCTCCCTTCGTGGTGGCTCGGCCGAGTGCTGCGCCACTCAGCTGGGCTGCGGTGGGGGAGCAAGCGGCAGCAAGCAGCCGTTTGTGGTCCGCGCTCCCCGGCTACTATATATATGATTATGCACAGAATGGTAAAGGAAAGCAGTGCAAGGTTACACAGAACTGTTCAATACAGAGGATAGTTAGCACAGACAATAATATAACACCTACACCTGGGACAATACCCAAAATACTTGATTTTAAGGATGGGGATATACATGTACTTATGTCTATCACTCACACACAGTTCCACCGCTAAGACCATACGATTGTCAGATGATTGTCAGATGGGAGGTTGTTGCCTCATTATTTCCCCACGTGCAGAGGCGGTTACAATGCATCAGTCAGTAGGAACAGGCACAGCTTCTAGCTGCAGCGAGTGAGGTCATGGAGACCCCTTACCCAATCCCTCCCACCGATTACCTTTTCTACCCCTACTTTTATAGCCATAGCGAGACTTGGTCATTCTAGTAAAATCTACCAATTAATCATGTATTGTATATGCCCCTCTTTGGACACATCCTGCTAGTCAAACTACACTATACTTAATGGATAGTTCTATGGCTGCATTAGTGATTTTTGCTCATTAGAATAGTTATGTACCAGTACCGGGTTACTCCCAGTGTTCTCGGCGCGGTATCTCTAGACCAACACTCCCAGCGCACTATTGTGTAACGCACTCCTGATTCTCAAAGCTCACCCCCCTCCCCCTTGAGCTTTCATGCACTAGGCTCAAATCAGGCCTGGTTTGCTCTGTTAGAAGCCGCACTTTGGTCAAGGCAGCCATGGTTAGTCCGGTCCATGTGGGGCGGGACAACACAGACATTATTATTCTGGTCAAGACGGGGTTGTCCAGGCTGCCCTACACTGTCACCACCTGTAGCAGTGGGGCTAACTACACCGCTCTGCGGTGGCTGCCAGCACGTCTCTCCAGCCCCCGGGCAGGGTTTGTGTGTTTGTCCCTGCACACCACCCCAGCCCAAGTGCGCCTGTGGCCAGTGAGAGCTGCAGAGAAGGTGCATGAAGGCAGCAGGGTACAGAACCCCTGCCCCATCCCCCTGCCTAGGAACAGATGTCAGAGGAGGACTGCTGCAGGTGAGCACAACGCTGCTCACTCCCTGCCCCCACATCCCCTTCTTCCCCCACCTGCACCCGAATTCTTTCCCAGAACTTGCACCCTGCATTCCCTCCTTCACCCCCATTCCCTGCCCCAGGCCAGAATCTGAACCCCTCCTGCACTCCCATTCCCTGCCCCAGCCCGGAGCCAAACTCCCTGCCAAAGCGTTAGGCAGGTGCAGGGGAGGGACTTGGGCTCATTCTGGGCACCACCATTTCTGCTCACCTCCCTGGGGTGCTTATGTAGCTACTTGAGAACGCTGGGTGTCCCTGCACCACCTCTAGTGAGGAGACTATTTTCTTGGCTATCCAGTCTGGGGTGTGTTGCCGCTCTGGCCAGGCCAGGCCTGTTCAGCATGATAGTGTCTGGTTCACACGGTTCGCTATGCCTACAGCTCCCGGAAGGGCCATCCACGTCTCTCTGAGCTCTCCTTGCATGTTAGGTTTTTGGTTTTCTGGATCTTCCGCATTGTCCTTTTCTGCACATGGGGCCCAGGGGTAGCTGCATCACTGGCTTCAACAGTCAGGGCCGGCTCTAGGGTTTTGCCGCCCCAAGCAAAAAAAATTTTGGCCACCCCCCTGCTTGGCCCGCTGCTGCCGGACAGGCACTGAGGAGGAAAGCGCCTCTTTCACCTTGCGGCTCTTTGACTCCCACCATGCCCTCTGGCCAAACCCAGCCTATGCCCTGTTTCCCCTCCACACACATCCCGACCCCCCCACCCACTCACTGAACCCAGTTTCCACCTTCTCTCACCTTCCAGGCAAACCCGATCCTTCAGTGACCAGACCCAGTCCACACACCTTCTCTCCCCTACCAAATCCACCCTGCGTCCTCTCTTCCCTCTCAGCAAAACCCTCCCCACTGGACCCAGTCCGCTCCCCTCTCCCACCTCCCCGCACTGACCGAACTCCATCTCCCTTCGCTCTCCCCGCCAAACCCTTGTGTCCCCTCCCCACAGCACGTGCGGAAACGCTGTAGCACCCTGGGGGAAGGGTGCAAGTGGCACGGGTCCCCCTGGGGATGCGCGTGGACACAGCTGGGAAACATAACGGGCAAGGCCAGAGGTTCGCGGCGCAGCTCCCGGAGTGAGGCAGCGACACCTCTCTCCCTTGCCCCGCCGCACAAATCTCTGAGCTGGGGCAGGGGAGCCCTCTCCTCCCCCTGCCCGCAGGCCGCGCCAGCCAATCCGCGCGTGAGGGGCAGAGCCAGCCCGCCCAGCCCGAGGTGAGGCCAGTGTTTACAAACCGGCATCCGGCGCTTGCCGCCCGACCCCGCCAACCCCACCCCTCTGGCAATGCACGTCAAGCCCCCCCCCACCCCCGCACCCTGCCCCTACGCTGGGGGGTGCAGTGGGAGGGGCCGGGCGGGTAGAGCCCACGGTGGCGAGTCCCTGCAGGGAAATTTCTGCCCGAGCCGGGAAGCCCCTCCGAGCCGAGCCTAGCTGGGTCGTGCCGGGCCAGGCCATAGCTGCGCATCTCCACGCGGCGCAGCTGGGTGCTGCGTGCACGGCGTTGGGAAGACGCGCTGGGCCACTGCGGTGCTGAGAGTGCTGCCCGAGCGCCCAGCCCACTCCTGGCCCAGCTCTGGCTCGGGCTGTCCTGCACCAGCCCCCGGCCTCGCCTTGGCGTGGGAAAAGCTTGCCCGGGAGAGGCTGGGCCATGAAGCCTGCGAGTCCAGTGGAGCGGGTGTCGGGTGTTGGGCCGTGCACCAGGGCAGACAGTGCGGGGGCCGCAGAGGGGTGCGGGACGGGGCCGCCCTCCCCCAAAGCTGACCATGCAACACCCGGGGGCCCCGCTAACCCGAACTGCCGCGCGCTCCGGCGCTCGCTCTGGGTGGTGCAACTAGACCAGCTGCGCACACACCCCGCTCGAGTCCTCTGCGCTCCCCGCCAAGTGCACGCACCTGCCCACTGCCGAGCGCTGCACGCCTGTGGATCCTGCCACCGGGTGAGCCGCGGCCAGGGCTGGTCACCCACTAGTGAGAGATCCGCCGTGGGCAGCGCGTTTCGTCCCTGGGTTTGCTGTGTGTGCGCCCCACAGCGGGCCTCCAACGCGGGCAAGTTCGGGGCTGGCGACCGCACCTCTACCGAGCCCAGGGTGTGGAGCGGGGCCAAGGGCGGGCTGCAGCCACTGTAGCTGTCTCCCTAGCTGCCCGTGAAGTGAGCTTTCCCCCTGAGCGGCTAGGCCCGCGGAGGATGGCAGCCAGGCCCGGGCTCTCGTGAGCAGTGGGGCTTCTGGGCTGGCTTTGGGATGTGACAGTGACTGGAAAGGGCTGGGATCCCACACCAGGGCTGGCTCCAGTCAGGCCCCCATCAGCTGCGCTGCGAGCTTCCCCTGGCTGACAGGCAGCTCTCACCTCCCTCCGCGCCCAGCATTGAGGCACTGACCCTTCTTCCCAGGCGGCCCCATGGGGCATCAAGAGTGCGCTTCCCCCTGCAGACCGCCGGCTCCGCCGCCCCACCCATTGCCTTGGGCGGCCACAGGCAGCGGTAAGGCTGGCCGGAATGCCGCCCCTGGAAATGTGCCGCCCAAGCACGTGCTTGGTTTGCTGGTGCCTAGAGCCGGCCCTGTCAACAGTAGCATGAGCACGTTCCCCATCCAGTCCCTGTGTCCATCCTGCACCGGGTTTGCTTTGCACCTGCTGCTGCCCATGGGGCAGGGATGACGGAGCCCCCGTCCTCCACTGACACAGGGGTGCAGGGCCCTGAGAGGAGCAGCAGCTGTGGGTTGACAGCAAAGGGTTTCTGTTTCTCCTCTGTGAGCTCCCTCCCCCACTCGGGTAGACAGGACTTCCTCTTGCAGAAACCCTGCTGCCTTGAGACCTTCACATCCTGCCACTGTCATGTAGACACCCTGCCCGCAGGTGACGCACACGCAGCCAGGGCTGGGCCTGTGCTGGCTGGGAGGCCAGTGGGACAGTTCTGCTGCTCAGCAAGCCCTCAGTGCTGCGAGATGGAGACCATTGAAGGGCTGATGCTGGAGGTGGCTGCTGGCAGGAGTGTGGGCATCGAGATAAGCAACAAGACCAGCAGCACCCTCAAAAACCCCGGGTGAGCAGATTCCCAGGCCCCTTCCTCGGGGCTTCCCAACTTGTCCTACATCCGGGGTCAGTCTGGCTGGGCTAGTGTGTGAGGTATGTGTCTGCTACTGAGCGTCTGTCTGTATGTCCGTCCCCTACACATCATCTATCTATATATCTGTCTGTCTGTCCCCAAACACTCTCTCTCTCTCTCTCTCTCCCCATTGCGCTTCCCCCTCCCCCCCCGCCCCGAGGCTGGGTGAGTGCTGTGTGTCTCATTGGGCCACTGCAAATCCTCCTTCTGTCGGGCCTGAATTTGCTGTTTTTAGCTCTGGAGGGACACAAGTTTGTAGTGGATCGTTGGGCAGAGGATTACATGTGTCCAGGACAAGGGCTGGAGGAGTTTGGAGGGAGATCACACACGTTTGGGGGGTGGGAGGAGAAGGGAATGTTTCCCTGGACATTTGATTTGAGAGGAAACAACTGCTGGACTGTTGGACTGTGTGTGTCAGTCCCAAGGAGTTGGACTGGGGGCAGGTGACATGGCTATTGGCCAGCGATACTTTTTGAAGGTGATCAGTGTGTTTATTGCATATTGATACAACCTCTACAGATATGTATGTGCGTGTCTGTCACATACCCTCAGCCATATACACCCACACATGGGCGTCCAACATGTACACACATATACATGTGCGCTCACGCTCTCCTACATCGCCATATGATGCGGGTGTATCTATGTCCCTGATCACTGTCGTTAATAACATGATGCGGCCAGATTTCTACTGAATTAATAGCCCAAAGTCACTTAAATGGTAGCCCAAAACTCACCCGATCTATTTACTGACATAAAGAGGTTTATTTATTACCCCATCAGTCTGTACAATAAATAACAAATGGCGCTTTAGGTACCTAGCTCAAATTTGGCTTTGTTTGTTTAAAGTTATAATCCCCGGCAGGAATTTGTGCACATTAGCAACAAGGCACCATCCCTAGAGGTGTTTAAGTCTCAGCTTGACCAAGCCCTGGCTGGGTTGATTTAGTTGGGATTGGTCCTGCCTAGAGCAGGGGGCTGGACTTGATGACCTTCTGAGGTCTCTTCCAGCTCTATGGTTCTATGATTCTAAGGCAGAGAATGATCGAATTCAAAATCAGGTCCCCTGGGGGAATGTTGAAAGGAGAGTCAATGCACCAAACCCCCCGCCCCACCCCTCAGCCGTATTACATTCCCCTTGCCACAACCTGTGATCCCCTCTCACACACACTAAAATCCTCCCCTCCCAGGGTCCCTACACTCTAGGGAAACCAGCACCCCAATATAAGCTCTACCACCGTGATGTCCCCTTTCTAGCCTCCCAAATAAACATCCTGCAGCCGAGAGTCCCCTGCCACCCATCAACCACCCTGCCACCTAGAGCCGCCCTGCCCCCGCCCAGCCCTATCAGGTGCAGCCCCAGCGGGGCAGCTGTGCCTGCTCCCTGCCTTAGATCCAGCCTGACTGCTGCTGCCTTCCAGGCCATGGTCTCCTCCTTGCCCATCCCGGAACCTGCTGGGCTCCACCACCTTAGTTTATTCTGAATTTACCGTCAGTTGACAGGGCCTGAGTTTAAAATTTGCTTTAAAACTTTTTAATTAGCGTGTTGCTGAAGATTATAAAATCACAGCTCTAAAAATCCCTCCTCCCCCCCGCTGCCATTGGGCATAGGGGGACCAGTTTATAGCACTGCATAGGGCCCATAACCCCTAAGGACGCCCTGTTGTCAGGGATGCCGTGTAATAAAGGAATCCTGTGTGGTTTTCCTCTAGGACGTACTGTTTCAGCGGCCATGTCCTGATTAAGCCGGAGGACTCCATCCCCTCTGGCAAATCGGGGAGTTGTGTGTTTGTGAAAACGAGCTACTCGGCCCGCGGGAGTGTGGGTGTGCTGAGCTACGAGTCCGATGCCTTCACCCTGGCCGTCATGTTCTCCAACCCCTTTGACCGTGTCCTCTACAACACGGAGTTGGCCGTCGAGCTCTTTGCGGGCAGGAAGCACTTTGAGAGCATGGAGCGTCTCTACCAGTATATGTACAACCACGGCCCACCCTATAAGTGCGAGTCCTTCAGGAGAATGGAGCTCAAGGTGCCGGATGGCAAGCTAGTGGTGACCAACCAGGGGATCCAGGCAACAGCCACCGTGTCCAACAAGGATAAGGCCATCATTAAAGTGGAGATCGAGGGAAAAGGTGATCACACAGACAACCCGAGTAACCCAGGGAAATGGCCCATGTGATAGAACAGAGTGGTAACTAGTGGTAACTAGTGGTAACTCCCAGCCTGAGTAGACAGTGATGTGCTAACTCTGCTCAAGTGAGTGCACTAAAAATAGCCAGAGCCATGTGGGTACCCATGCCACAGTGCCCATGCTGCTGTTTTTAGTGCACTGGTGCATGTCTGTCTACCAATGTTCCCCTCTGAGGGTATGTCTGGACTACAAGGCTCTGTCAACCGCCCCGGTAAACCTCATCCCACGAGGCATAACGGGGTGGTCGACAAATGCCTTTGATGTCGACCGCGGAGCGTCCAGACTAGCGCGCTGAGCCGACAAACAGCTGATCGGCTCAGCACGGCAGCCATTTTAATTTAAATGAAGTGGCGATTATTTAAATCACCGCTTCATTTGGGTACGTCTAGTAAACTAATCTACGTGGCTCTGGCGACAGAGCCATGTAGTCTAGACATACCCTCAGTGTCCTTCTGCACCCACGGGCTGGACCCAGCAGTGTGGCAGTCTGAATCCAGCCATCAGGCTTTATTTTGCCACACCCTGATCCAGTCCCAGCTTCTGGCAGTCAGAGGCTTAGGGACAAATGCAGCAGGGATGTCCCTGACGATCTTGGCTAGTAGCCATTGATGGAGCTGTCCTTCAAGATCTTATGTGAGTCTTTCTTGAACCCAATTGTAATTTTGGCCTTGACAACATCCCCGGCAAAGAGTTTTACAGGTTGGCTGTGCATTGCTTGAAGAAGAGCTTCCTTTTGTTTGTTTTAAGCCTGCTGCCAATTAATTTCATTGAATGTCCTCTCATTCTTGTGTCAGTAAAAGTTAACACTTCCCTATGTGCTTTCTCTGCACCATTCTTGATTGTATAGACCTCTGTCATACTCTAATGGTGCTCTGTACCCTTCCAGTCACCCCTTTCACGCTGTTTGAAAACTCATAACTCACTGAACAATATTCTCCTGAAAAAACCATAAAATCATAGCATCCTAGGGTTGGAAGAGACCTCAGGTGGTCATCGAGTCCAGCTGCCTGCCTAAAGCAGGACCAATCCAACTAAATCATCCCAGCTTGGGCTTTGTCAAGCCGGGACTTAAAAACTTCTAGGGATGGAGATTCCACCAGTTCCCTAGGTGTCCCATCGCAGTGCTTCCCCACCCACCTAGGGAAATAGTTTTCCCATAATATCCAATCTAGACCTCCCCCATTGCACCTTGAGACCATTGCTCCTCGTGCTGTCATCTGTCACCACTGAGAACAGCCTCTCTCCATCCTCTTTTGAACCCTCCTTCAGGTAGTTAAAGGCTGCTATCAAATCCCCCCTCACTCTTCTCTTTTGCAGACTAAATAAGACCACATCCCTCAGCCTTTCCTCGTAGGTCATGTGCTCCAGCCCCCTAATAATTTTTGTTGCCCTCTGCTAGATGCTCTCCAATGTGTCCATATCCTTTCTGAAATGGGAGGCCCAGAATTGGACACAATACTCCAAAAATATGTGTTGCAATGTTGGATTCCTTTGCAGGGTGTTCATAAGACATAGTTGAAGTCTGGGACATGGCCACAAAAATCTTCATCTTACAAAGAAACAGGCTGGCATTCCCACCTGCACAGACTTTTTGTTTCCTGAACCTCCCCTGAGATGCTTCTCAAAGAAGAGAAAGGAGAATAAGAAGGAAGGGCAGATGCCCCAAATAATTTCTCCCCTTCTCTCTGCCAATGGCACCACAACACCTGGAGAACATAGGAGGCAGCACTGGACCAAGGAGGGATTCTGGCTGCGAGATTCTCAGCCAGTAGGAATATTGAACCCCGCGGTAAGAGAGGCCTTGCTTTGATTTCACTCAGCTTGTGATAAGTTGGCTGTTAGTTGCATTTTACTTTGATTCTTCTTGTAACCAATTCTGATTTATATGTCTCATTATTTGTACTCGCTTGAGTCCATCCTTTTGTAGTTAATAAACTTGTTTTATTGTTTTATCTAAATCAGCGCGTTTGAATGTTTGGGGGAAACTCTGTTTGGGGTAACAGGTTTCTGTGCCTGTCATTTTCTATTAATAAATGCTGGAATTCATCGGAGCTTGTCTTGTCCAGAAGAGAGCTGGGAAGCACAAGAAGTTCCTCTCTGGGGAAAGTATAGATATAGTATACTTAGATTTTCAGAAGGCCTTTGACAAGGTCCCTCACCAAAGGCTCTTGTGTAAATTGCATTGCCATGGGATAAGAGGGAAGTTCCTTTCATGGATTGAGAACTGGTTAAAAGACAGGAAACAAAGGGTAGGAATAAATGGTAAATTTTCAGAATGGAGAGGGGTAACTAGTGGTGTCCCCCAAGGGTCAGTCCTGAGACCAATCCTGTTCAATTTATTCATAAATGATCTGGAGAAAGGGGTAAGCAGTGAGGTGGTAAAGTTTGCGGATGATACCAAACTGTTTAAGATAGTCAAGACAGAAGCAGACTGTAAGGAACTCCAAAAAGATCTCACCAAACTGAGTGATTGGGCAACAAAATGGCAAATTAAATTTAATGTGGATAAGTGTAAAGTAATGCACGTTGGGAAAAATAACCCCAACTATACGTACGGTATGATGGGGGCTAATTTGGCTATGACATATCAAGAAAGAGATCTTGGAGTTATCGTGGATAGTTCTCTGAAGACTTCCATACTGAACCTGGGGACGGAGAAAACGCCCCTCCCCCGCAGCCCTCCTGGGCATGCTCGCAGTGCAGCTCAGGTATAAAAGGCTGCAGGGCTGCTCAGTTGGGGCTGGACGCTGGAAGGGAAGGAGCTCCTCTCCAGACACTGGAGCCACAGCCATTGCAGCTGGAACCAGAGGCGCTGGACCAGGTATCCCTGCCGCTGTTGTCTCTGGGTCAAGCCAGACCACAACGCCGGCTACGCTGTGCAGCCCCCCCAAAAGCCGTCGCTGCCCCAGCCACTGCGGTCTCCCGAGCCACGCCGGCCAAGGCCGCTGCTGTCACCGGACCCGCATCGACAGGTGGGACCGCTGTCGGCCAGGTTGAGGGGGTAGGAAGCAACCCAGGGCGGGGACCTGGAAAGGACCCAGTGGGCTCAGCAAGTTTCGGGGAGGACTCCCCGCTGAGCCAGTGGTGGGAACCACCCACCACTGATAGGGCCCTGGGTTGGGGCTCGATGGAGAGGGAGAACCTGGGCCCCCCTACCCCTTTCTCCCAGATCCCGGACAACAAGGGGCCTGCGTGTGAAGGACTAGGCCGCTGGGCCTGAATTTAGAGGACCCAGTTGGAGGAGGCGGGGCTAGTGACCATGCCACACTCATAAAACAGAAAATACCGTAATGCCACTGTGTAAGCCCATGGTACGCCCTCCCCTTGAATACTGTGTGCCTCTCTGGTAGCCCCATCTCAAAAAACATATATTAGAATTGGAAAAGGTGCAAAGAAAGGCAATGAACATGATCAGGTCTATGGAACAGCTTCCTACAAGGAAACATGAAAGAGCCGTGGCTGTTCATCTAAGAAAAGAGACAACTAAGGGAAGGTTGTGACATACCCAGGATCTGGACAGATGAACAGCCGTGTCCCCTCAGCTCTCTAATCTGGGGTGCCTGTTACACTGCCCATGTGTGAGTGCTGCCAACAGCCACTCTTGAATTACACTGCAGAGAGAACCAGACTTTAAGAACATAACATAAGAACATAAGAATGGCCGTACTGAGTCAGACCAAAGGTCCATCTAGCCCAGTAGCCTGTCTGCTGACAGTGGCCAGCACCAGGTGCCCCAGAGAGGGTGGACCGAAGACAATGATCAAGCGATTTGTCTCCTGCCATCCCTCTCCAGCCTCTGAAAAACAGAAGCCAGGGACACCATTTCTATCCCCTGGCTAATAGCCTTTTATGGACCTAACCTCCATGAAATTATCTAGCTTCTTTAAACTCTGTTATAGTCCTAGCCACAGCCTCCTCTGGCAAGGAGTTCCACAGGTTGACTATGCGCTGTGTGAAGAAGAACTTTCTTTTATTAGTTTTAAACCTGCTACCCATTAACTTCATTTGGTGTCCTCTAGTTCTTCTATTATGGGAAATAATAAATAACTTTTCTTTATTTGCTCTCTCCACAGCACTCATGATTTTATATACTTCTATCATATCCCCCCTCAGTCTCCTCTTTTCTAAACTGAAAAGTCCCAGTCGCTTTAACCTCTCTTCATATGGGACCCATTCCAAACCCCTAATCATTTTAGTTGCCCTCTGAACCTTTTCCAAGGCCAAAATATCTTTTTTGAGGTGAGAGACCACATCTGTACACAGTATTCAAGATGTGGACGTACCATAGTTTTATACAGGGGCAGTAAGATATTCTGTGTCTTATTTTCTATCCCTTTCTTAATAATTCCTAACATCCTATTTGCCTTTTTGACCGCCCCGTCACACACCTCCCCGCTTAAGAGAGTCCTCCTGTTTCGTCTCTCCTCCCCCTCCTTGAAATCTATGCGAGAAAAGAAGTCTGCATTCCCGTGGGCTTTCCCTGGCCTATGTGCCACTTGAAACGAATACGGCTGTAATGACAAATACCAGCGCATGATACGAGCATTGGTGTCCTTCATCGTTTGCAACCACCTTAGCGGGGCATGATCGGTCACTATCAAAAAGGAGCCGCCCAGCAAATAATACCTCAGGGTCTCCACGGCCCACTTCACTGCCAGCGCCTCCCTCTCTATGGTGGAATACTTGGTTTCTCGCGGGTATAGCTTGCGGCTGAGATACAGTAGAGAGTGTTCTATTCCCTCTACCTCTTGGGATAGCACGGCTCCGAGGCCTACCTTGGAGGCGTCCGTCTGTAGGATGAAAGGCTTAGAAAAATCCCTCTTGGCTAATACTGGTCCTCGAGTAAATCGGTCTCGTAAGATCTGAAACACCCTCTCACACGCCGCTGACCACTCACCTGTCATGGGTGTTGGTTTTTGGTCAGGTCTGTCAGGGGGGCCGCTATGGTGGAAAAGTTAGGAACAAAGCGACGGTAATATCCCACCAACCCCAGGAACTGTCTCACCTGCTGTTTCGTGGTGGGCGTAAGGTATTCTCAGAGGGCCTGCACTTTGTCAATTACTGGTTTCACCCGTCCATTCCCCACCGTGTACCCCAAGTAAGTTACCTCTTTCTTCCCTACGTGACACTTGGCCGGGTTTGTTGTCAATCTGGCCTCCCCTAGTGCCCTTAGTACTTTTTCTAAGTGGGTTAGATGGTCCTCCCATCCTTTGCTATATACAATAATGTCATCAATGTATGCGGCTGCATACTCATCATGAGGCACCAAGACTTGATTCATAAGCCGCAGAAATGTGGTGGCGGCCCCATGTAGTCCGAAAGGCATCATCGTGAATTGGTAGAGACCAAAAGGGGTTGGGAATGCTGTTTTTGCCTTGGCCGTCGGTGTCAACAGGATCTGTCAATAGCCCTTTGTGAGATCCAGTGTTGAGATGTATTCGGCTTCTCCTAGGCGTTCCAGTATCACTTCTACCCGTGGCGTGGGGTACACATCGAGCTGGGAGATGGCGTTCACCCTGAGGAAGTCGACGCAAAACCTCACTGAGCCATTGGGCCTGGGGACCAGCACAATGGGGCTTCTCCATTCACTTCTGGATTCCTCCACTACCCCTAGGGCCAGCATTTCTTTTAGCTCCTGGCGCACTGTGTCCCACATTTTCCAAGGCAGGGGTTGATGGCTATCCTGTACTTTCTACCCTGCTATTGTGGCAATGTGATGACTGATTAATGGGGTTCTCCCAGATAACATGTGTTATCTGACAACACATGTGGGAACCGTGTAATGAGGTCTTGAAGCTGTTGCCGTTGTCCCTCCTCTAAGTCTTGCCCGATATCCACCTGGGGGGGTTCGGGCGAGGCTCCAACTTGTAGCCCCAACTCTTCTTCAGGTGGTAATGGGGTGATCGTCATTGCCTCCCTCTCCTTCCAGGCCTTTAGGAGGTTCACATGGTATATTCGTAAGTCTTTCCGCCAACCTGGCAACCTCACCTCGTAGTCCCCCGGCCCCACCTTCTGCACAATCTCAAAGGGTCCTTGCCATTTTGCTAGTAACTTGGACTCTGAAGAGGGCAACAAGAGCAACACCCAGTCCCCGGGTTGAAAAGTCCGCACCTTCGCCTTCTGGTTGTAGTGTTGTGCCTGTGCTTCCTGCACCTTTTGTACGTTCTCCCGGGCTAGCTGACCCAATTCTTCTAGACGCTCTCGCAGTTGTAGTATATAGTGGATGGACTCCTGGGCACGTCTTTCTTGCCCCTCCCAAGTTTCTCTCACTAGGTCCAAAATACCCTGTGGTCGGTGCCCATATAATAATTCAAAAGGGGAAAACCCAGTGGAAGCTTGGGGAATCTCCCTTACTGCGAAGAGAAGGGCTGATAGCCACTTGTCCCACTGCCGTGGGTCGTCCTCAACAAATTTACGCAGCATCGACTTCAGCATCCTGTTGAATCGTTCCACCAGTCTGTCTGTCTGTGGATGGTACACGGACGTTCTCAAGGATCGAATGTCCAACAGTCGACACAATTCTGCTATCAGCTTTGACGTTACATTAGTCCCCTGGTCTGTTAGGATCATTTTAGGGGATCATTTTAGGGATGCCCATGCTGGAGAATACTTTTAATAGTTCCTCGGCGATGACCTGGGCAGTCGTGACCCGTAGGGGAATCGCTTCAGGATATCGGGTGGCGTATTCCATGATGATTAAAATGTATTTATTCCTATTGGCACTTCGTTGTAGTGGCCCGACCAGATACAGTTCCACCCGTTCAAAAGGCGTCCCCACAACTGGTAGTGGGACCAATGGGGCTTGGGGCACCCCGCTTGGATTAGCATGCTGACACTCAGGTCACGACTCACAATAGTCTCTCACGGTGTGGTATATCCCCGGCCAAAAGAACCGTTGGCCTAGCCTACACAACGTCTTTTCCTGGCCCAGGTGTCCTGCCCAGGGCACATCATGGGCTAATCGCATCACAGCCATCTGAAACCGCTGAGGTACCAGCAGCTGACAGACTTCGGCTCGGGTTTGAGCATCTTGGGTCAGTCGATATAACAGATCATCCCGTATCTCGAACCGTGGGCCTTGGGGTGGCCATTCCATCTGTTCCAGTCCTCCTGCCTGCTCCCAGGCTCTGCTGAGGGTCGGGTCGTTCCTTTGTTCTTCCAGGAAGTCTCCGTCCAGGTCAATGCCTGTTTCTTGGGGGTCTATAGGAGGAGGTTCGGTTCTTCATGATCACGGGGCTCCCCTCCTGGCCCCCCCCCAGTCCCTTCCCTGGCGTCGTCCTCCTTCAGCTGTCCCACCAATGCCGCTTGCGGTTGTTCAGGGCCCTCATTGCTGGGGTCACCTTGACTGCTGCTCTGCAGTAGGGCAGAAAAATAGGGCCAATCCTGCCCTAACATCACGGGATAGGCCAGTCGGGAGGCTACCACTACACTGCACTGCTCCTCGTGTACCCCGATAGCTAGCTTCACCTTGGCTGTAGGGTACGGCCTCACATCCCCATGAATACATTGCACTCTCACTGGTAGGCCCCACTGATCGTGCTTGCTGACAAGCCTTTCCTCTATCAGGGTATGCCCACAGCCCGTGTCCACCAGGGCTGTGGTCTCTTCCCCTTGCACCTTAACAGTAATTACTATTTTCGCCACACCCTCCTTCCGTATTTGTGCCCCTGCCACCAGTTCCTGCCCATAGCTACAGGCCCTGGCTATACCCTTATGTTCAATAACACCAGCAAAACTTATCAAAGTCCTCTAACTCGCTATAAGCAAAGAAAAAAAAACCCTCCTCACCCCCCTTTTAGTCAAGAGAGGGGATCACAGTGCCCACGTTCTCTACTAGTTGTGGCGGGGTCACTAGCCTCGCCTCCTCCAACCCCAAGGCCGGGTCTTTTGTGCACAGGCCCAGCAACCTAGTCCTTCACATGCAGGACCCTCATCATCCGGGATCTGGGAGAAAAGGGTAGGGGGGCCCGGGCCCTCCCTCCCCATCGGGCCCCAACCCAGGTCCCTATCAGTGGCTGGTGGTTCCCACCACTGGCTCAGCGGGGAGATCTCCCCGAAACTCGCTGAGCCCACTGGATCCTTTCCAGGTCCCTGCCCTGGGTTGCTTCCTACCCTCTCAACCTGGCCGACAGCGGTCCCACCTGTCGATGCGGGTCCGGCAACAGCAGCGGCATTGGCCGGCAGGACTCAGGAAACCACATTGGCTAGGGCAGTGATGGCTTTTGGGGGGGCTGCACAGTGCAGCCGGCGTTGCGGTTTGGCCCAACCTGGAGACAACAGCGGCAGGGGTACCTTGTCCAGCACCTCTGGTTCCAGCTGCAATGGCTGTGGCTCCGGTGTCTGGAGAGGAGCTCCTTCCCTACCAGTGTCCAGCCCCAACTGAGCCGCCCTGCAGCCTTTTATACTTGAGCTGCACTGTGAGCATGCCCAGCAGGGCTGTGGGGAAGGGGCATTTTCTACCCAATATGCGGGCTCTCGGCCCCCAGGTTCAGTGCGGGGCTGGCCAACCCCGTCACATGAGCTATCCTTTTCTGTTAGCTTTATTGATTGCTGCTGCACGTTGAGCAGAGATTTTTAGAGAACTGTCCACGAAGTCTCCAAGATCTCTTTGCTGAATGGCAGAAGCTAATTCAGACTCCTCTGTTTTATGTAGAATAGATAGATGGGGTTTTGCTTTCCAATGTGCAGTACTTTGCACTTACAGAGATTTTCAAAGAACTGTCCAAGAAGTCTCCAAGATCTCTTTGTTGAGTAATTCAGTCTCCTCTATTTTATACGTCTAGATGGGGTTATGCCTTCCAATGTGCAGTACTTTGCATTTACCCACAGTGAATTAGTTTGCCATGTTTTGCGAGATTCCTTTGTATCTCTTTGCCATCTGCTTTGGGCTTAACTGCCTTGAGTCATTTAGTATCATCTGCAAACATTGCCACCTCCTTTCTACCTCTTTGTCTGGATCAGGGGTTCTCATACTTTATTGCACCATGACCATCTGCTGACAACAAAAATGACTGCATGACCCCAGGTGGGAGGACTGTAGCCTGAACCCACTCGGAGGAGGGTGGAAGCAAAGTCCAAGTCTCGCTGTGCAGAGTGGACGGGACCCAAGGTCTGAGCCCACTGTCTCATGTCTAGGTAGTTGGGCTCAGGCTTGAGCTTCAGTCCCAAGTTCCCAGTGACCCCATAGAAACAGGGACACGACCCACTTCGGAGTCCCAGCCTGCAGTTCGAGAGTCGCTGGTCTAGACAATTTATGAATCTGCTGAACATCAGTGGTACAGACCCCTGGTATTTACCTCTCTTCTACATGAGAGCTGACCATTTATTCTTGCCCTTTGTTTTGTATCTTTTAACCAGTTACTGACCCATGAGAGGGCATGTCCTGCTCTTTGCTAAGAGCTTCTTTTGAGGGACCTTGTCCAAGGCTTTCTGAGAGGCCAAGTGCACTACGTCCATTGGATCGCCCTGGTCTACATGTCTCTTGGCCCCCTCAATGAATTCTAATTGAGTGGTGAGGTATGATTGCTCTTCAGAAAGTTGTGTTGATTCACCCCCATCATATTGTGTTTGTCTCTGTGTCTGACAGTTTTGGTCTTTACTGTACAGTAAGCCTGGCAGTCATGTTAGGCTTACTGACCTGCAAGTGCCAGGATCACCCCGGCACCATCTTAGGAGACAGGTGTTACACTAGTTACCCTCGAGTCATCTGGACAGAGGCTGATTTAAGTGATAGGTTACCTTACAGGAACATAAGGACAGCCAGACTGGGTCAGACCAAAGGTCCATCTAGCCCAGGGTCCTGTCTGCCAACAGTGGCCAATGACAGGTTCCCCAGAGGTAATGAACAGACCAGGGAATATCCAAGTGATCCTTCCCCTGTTGCCCATTCCCAGCTTCTGGTAAACAGATCTCAGGAAGTTACCCAGACTGCTGAAGGAACTCAGATGTGAAATTCCAGAATTACTAATTGTGCTACTAGCCAGGATGGGCAGAGATGGTGTCCCCAGCGTCTGTCACAAAAACAAAAACAAACAAAACAAAAACAAAAAACAAACAAAAAAGCAAAACAGCACAGAACCCTGAGAGCCAGGGCTAGTGGCAGTAAACAAAGTTTAGGGGACCAGAGGAAACTTGGCACCACCCATGATAAGTGGACATCCAGCAAACTAAAATCATGCCGGACCACGGCTATTGCTGCACCAGAGAGTGCCAGACTAGAGAGATTCAATGTGTACAAACACGTATCATATTTGTCCATATTTAGCTGTCTGCTTTCATGGGATGCAACTGGACGATGCTCTTTTCATTTGACTCTTTCTCTTCAGTTTCTATCTGAACTTTATCAACTTCCATTCTCTTCCCTTTAATAAATCCCCTCCAAGGGAAGTCTCTGTCCGAGCCATGTGCTGCTCTGCTGCTCTTGGCTTTCCCCTTGGCTCTTAGCGTAAAATCTCTTTTTTAATTTTACATGCCGACTGTTTGCTCCATTTCAGTTTAGTCTTCAGCAGAGCCCAGCCTTCCTGTAGAGTCGCTTCATCTTCTGCAAGGCTCCCTAGTTCCTGATAAAGCTCCTTCCTGTGCCATTGTCTCATCCACGCCTGGCGGCCCTGCAGATCTGCCTGTCTAACTGACCCAGTGTATGGAAGAAGGGTCCTAGACCTGGGGTGGGCAAATTCCAGCCCACAGGCCATGTCCAGTTCACCAGGTTTAGCCCCTGGTTGAGCCCCACTGCTAGATTTACCTGAGCCTCCGCAGGTACGGAAGATCACAGCTCCTGTCGGCTGCGGATACACAATGATGCAGGTATTAGCGTGGGGGCTGGAGAGGGCAGGCAGGATCTCAGTGCAGGGGCTCAGATGTTAGAGGGCAGGGGAGGGCAGGGCAGGAAGGCTCACAGCGCAGGGGCACAGATGTTAGAGTGGAGGGCAGGGCAGGAAGGATCGCAGGGCAGGGGTGCAGATCTTAGCAGGGGGAGCATCCCAGCAGGAGGACATGAGGGGTGTCAGGGTGAGGACTCAGTTTCATGTCTATTGTAGGCTGTGTCTGGGCTCCAGCTTGCATGTACTATATCGACAGTCCCCAGTGTTCAGAACTCGTGAATCAGCCCTTCTCTCCTCCCTGCCCACAAAGAGCCTGGCTTCTTGAAATCACAGATAAAAATACACTACGGGATCTTTTCATTTGGCAGCTGGTGGTTGAGGTGTTTGGCTGAACTAGGGGCCCGTTTTCTAGCTGTTCTCCACAAACCATGAGACCTAAAATCTTCCTTAAAAAAAAAGGCATCTGGGATTCTCTTCTAATGCCAGACACCAACAAGCAAGCCTGATCTACTCAGTCAGCGCGATCCCAGTTGCTAGCCGTGCATGCAGCATCAGGAAGTGAAATTCCCAGATCTGGCTTAAATGTAATAATGGGTCTGGGGTTTTCTAGGGGGGAAAGTCCCCAGCTGTCAGGAGCCTTGTGAGCAAATCAGGGGAGTTGGCATCACTGAGATCTAGTCAGTGTCACAAAACGAGTGAACAGTTTTGCAGCTTGCACCAAGGGTGATGGTGACCGGTGCAGAGGGGAGACACAGACACTGCTGATGATTGCTGCACAGTGGGCCCCTGGGTTACAGTCTATGCCCAGGCAGCTCCTCCAGTCACTGCCCCGCAGCCTGTAGGCCTCTGCTCGCTCCCAGCCAGACCAAGGGCTGAGCCCTGCCATGGCCTGCCCCAGCCAGCCCAGCTTCTCCTTCTGCACAAACAGTCCTTTAGCAAAGCAGAGCGGGCTGGTTGTGGAACTTCTGGGAGACTGAGGTTCAATTCCCAGGTCTGCTGCAGAGCCCTTGGCCCTGCCACTCCCCCTGTCTGGGCCTCAGCTCCCGTCTGTAAAATGGGGACACTGATTCTAACTCGTCTAAGGGGAGAATTGTCAAAGCCCTAAGGGAGTTGGGAGCGTGAGTGTGCTGTGTGCCCCCTGTTTGGTGCTCCTAAATCCCCCAGGTGCTTTTGAAGGTGGCCCCCTTAGCTTGGGAGCTCTTCCGGGCAGGGGCTGCGGCTAGGGTTGCCAGGTGTCCCGTTTGAACTGGACAGTCCAGTATTTGAGCTTTCTGTCCAGGAAATAAATTGAGAAAATAGCAATGTCCGGTATTTTCTAAATAAGATGTACTGTAGATTGTGATGTAATGTCAAGTGTGTCCGGTTTTTTTATTGAAACCATCTGGCAACCCTGGCTGCGGCTGCCTCTCACTACTCTGGTGTGGACAAAGCACTGCAGTCATCCCGGGACAGCGCCCCCCAGAGACGCTCTCACTCTGGGGCAGGCTCCTTTACACGCTTTTCACACTGACATAGGCTACGGGGGACAGCCCCTTGGACACGGGCATGAGAGTGTCCCCGCGGGCGTTATCCCCTAGACGCTGTGCAATGTAGAGAAGAGGGGTGAGTCCTGGGGGATTGGTGGGACAGTTGCCACAAGAGAAGTTCTGTTATTTTAACTCCACCCGCTGTAAAGCAGCAAAATCCTGGGTCCCAGGTACTCAAAAGTGCAGGGCTCTGCTTCTGCGGGATTAGCCGCCCCTTCTCGGCTGGGAACACGCAGGCGAAGCATCAAAGGGCTCCCACTCCACTGAGATGGTGACTGCATGTCTCGGGAAGGGAAGAATCCAGCCATGGGGGGGGAGGATACCCTCTGGGACTGACAGAGAGGCCCAGAGACATGCAGAAGGAAAGCTCCCGGGGGGAGGGGAGCAGAGATACCAGGTAGGGAGGAGGACGGAGGTGCAGCTAACCCTGTTACTCATGACACCCACACCCCATCTCTCCCCACCTCCTTGGACCCAGGCAGCACCCGCTCCTTTTTGTCTCCCCTCCCATTGAGTGCCGCCCTCCTCACCACCAGGCCTCCCAAAGGTTCCTCTCCCCAACTGTTTCCCACTCCCCTCCCACTGTTCCTTGCTCCCGAATTCCTGGGGTCCTGTCAAACAAGCGTCTCTTCCTCCCTCCTGTCGCTGGCACCTCCATGTCCTACAGCACCCACTGCCTGGCCCCCCTCCCTTTACTCCATCCTGCACCAACCCTTCCAGCTCCTTGAGTTCCATTTCTTCCAGCCTCCACCCCAACTCCCTACAGCTGCATCTCCACCCCAGCCCCGCCTCCCAGCCCTCAGCCCCGCCTCCCAGCCCCGCCTCTTAGCCCCCAACCCCAACTCCCAGCCCCAAACCTTCCCCACCCTGGTTCTCCCCGCCCCAAACTGCCTGTTCTGGTTATTTCTAGGCCAGGTGTGAAGCAGGAGCCATTCTGCTGGGCACTCTGCAAACACAGAACAAGGACAGTCCCAGACCCACACATCTGGCCCTTGAAGAACAAACCCAGAGGCAGAGGGATGCAGACAGATGGGGTGGCGGGGGGCAGTTTCCCTCAGCAGCCTGGGCCGTCCCGGCAGAATGGCGTCTCAGTCTCCTAGGAGATCACGGCAGTGGGAACCGACCTGATGTGCTAGACAAGGGTGAAAGGAAGCCGCTCTGGGGTGCCCCACTAAGAGCCTGGCAGGCTGGGGGCGGGGCTTTGGGTGCTGCCAGCACGCTGGGCTGCGCAGCCACAGTGCACTCCAGGGATCTGGTGGCCAGGCAGTGCAGTGGCTGCACTCCCAGCCCCAAACTCGCCCCATGGACTCCCAGTCCCCGGCCCTGAGCCTCCACACACCCCACAACACCTACCCTGACTCCTGCACCCCAATCCCTGCACTGCGCCCCAATCCCGAGCCTCCTGTCCTGAGCTCCCACACCCACACACTCCCCATTCCCTTCGCTGCGCCCCACTCCCGAGCCCCTGTCCTGAGCTTCCCTACACCCCACACACTCCCCATTCCCTGCCCTGAGCTCCCCATACCCCCTGCCTTGAGTTCCCCACACCCACACACTCCCCATCCCCCTGCTCTGAGCTCCCCACACTCACACACCCCATCTCCCTGCCCTGAGCTCCTCCACACCCACACACTCCTCATCCCCCGCCCTGAGCTCCCCCACACCCTCACACCCCAGCCCTGAGCTCCCTGGATTCCACACACTCAAATTTCTTACAGGTATTTTCCTGTCCTTCAAGCCCTTGCCTTGACCTCCACAAAGGGGGTTGCGGTACCACAGTACCTCTAAGAAATTTAAGTTGCTTTCACCCCTGATGCTAGACACACAAAGTGAGGGGGAATTTTTAGGAAACACTGTGGGGAAGGGGAAAGCCACTTTTCCTCCCTGCCCCCCAGCCAAGCCCTTTCCTGCACCATGAGGAGAACCACCCTGTGCTGGGCACCTGGTTGGTGAAGAGGAGTTCAGCGCCCAGACTGGCTGGGAAGGCGACTCTTGGAGGCCTGGGGGTGCTGGTTCTGAGCTAACACGCACTGGGGGGTTGTGAGCAGAGGGGTGTGAAGGTCTGGTCACCTGCCAGAGCCCTGGCTGGGGCAGGATACTCTCTCCTATGCTTGTTAGCAAGTGGGTCCTGTTGCTCGGAATCTGTTTCCTCTGTAATGCTTCTACCTTGCGTGTAAATGCTTGGTTGGGAAAGGCTGTGCGGTAACCTCTGAGGCAGGACGGCACCGAGGCCTACTTAGGGAGTCTGCCTGGATTCGCAGCCCAGGCAAATGGCCGCACCACTGGGGAATGTCCCGGTCAGGAGAGAGGGGATGTGGGTTTCTGCTCAGGACAGGTGACAGCTCGGGGAGCCTGAGAGCGGGCGCTCTCGCTGGACCACACTGAGGGCAGGGGGCACAGGTAAAGTTGTCCCGGAACAGAAGAGGAGAGCACAAGGAGACAGCATCCCCAGGAGAGGCAGTGGTCTCAGCACACCATCAGCCCCAGGGTTCTCCCGGCTTTGCAGGCATCATGGAGACGGGGAGTGCTACGGAGGGAAGGGATGATGAGGCAGCTCAATGGATGTTTTCGGGGAGTTCGTTCAGAGCAGTGAGGCAGAAAGCACAGAGCCCTGGAGGGGCAGGGTGGCAAGGAACCCCCTGAAATCTTCAAGTTTGAGCTGTGAGGGGAGCACATCACCCTGGACTATTCCTCACAGGTGTCTGTCCAGCCTCCTTTTAAACACCTCCAGCAACAGCGATTCCACAGCCTCCTTTGGGAGCCTCTTCCAGAGCTTAACTGCCCTTAGGGACAGAAAGTTCCCCTAAATCTCCCTCGGTGCAGGTAAAGTTCCTCACACGTTGTCCAACCTTCAGTGGACATGGAGACAACTGATCACCAGCCCCTTTAGAAGAGCCTGTAACACACGTGAAGGCCTGTTATCAGCCCCTCCCTACCTTTTCTTTTCTCAAGACTGTCTATGGCTTTCCTCATGGGTCAGGTATTTTACACGTTTTATCATTTTTGTGGCTCTCCTCTGGACTCGCTCCACCTGGCCCATATCTTCCCTACAGTGTGGCAGCCAGAACCCAACAGAGTCCGTCAGCTGAGACCGGTGGAGGAGGACAGGCACCGCCCAGATCTGACACGCCAGAGCCCTGTTTAGACAAACACTTTTTTGCAGCTGTATTACCTTGTTGACTCATATCCCCATTTGTGATCTTGGATAACCCCCAGATCGTGTTCAGCAGCACTGTCCCCGGCCTGTGGGCCATCCTCAGCTGGAGCAATTGCACAATCTGGCCTGGTTCGATCCCCACACTTGGCTGCCCCCAAGCCGCCCTTTCCCATCATCACCCCCACCACCTCTTCCCCCATGGCACAGCGCCTAGGATGCAGCTTTGGGGATCACTGGGGGCTGGCACCACATGGGGGCAGCAGACACCCCCTCTATTCCCGGGGTGGCAGGAGCCGTGGCGGAGCGAAGCCGCGCTGGACAAATGCTTGCTCTGTTGTGCTCTGCTTCCCCCATGGCTCCTACTGATGTGAGTGTGTGTGAAGGCCCAACTGCTGCCTCTGCACAGCCCCAGTGACCTCCAAAGCCACGTCCTCCTCTTCCTCCAAGCAGAGCTATCCGTCCCCAGACAGGAGATGCCACGGCTGAGGATGGTTACAACCGCACAGCCGGGAGGCTGCGGCGTGGGATGCTGGCTCCTGGGAGCAACAAGACCACACTCTCTCACTTGGGAGTAGACCCCTGTGACTTGGCGGCACTGATGTCTGTGTGTACCGACGTGGGTACATGTGTACCGTGCCAGGCTCTACACCCGAGGACGGACTGTGAGATGGGATGTACAGCGGGGCAGAAGAGGCTCAGACAGAGACTAGGCTTCTCTTTGACTCAGGGCACCAGTTTCCTGCCTAAAGCAGGACAAATTGTCACTGGCCAGTTGGAGGATTGGAAATGGACATTGAGGGAGAGAAAATGGGGCAGGATCTGAGGCGAGACTAGAGAAAGAGTCGATAATTGGAGAGAAGCGGGACAGCGGCATGGATTTATAACGTTAGTGGTCATTAAGGGAGCAATCGGAGACTTTGATCACCCTTAGAGATGACAAAATGACAGAGGATTTAATTACCCCCTGCTCATCTGCCCTTGGGGCTCCTCGCTGCAGAGATAATGCCCCTCCCCATTTCACACTGTCTTTCCTTCTGTCACAGCATGGGCAGTCACGGGCCCATCCACAGCCAGGCGTGACTCTCAGCGGCAGGTAGAACAGAAGGTTTGAGTTGACGAGGACACAGCGTAGCACAGACTTGCTGTTACAGGAACCAGGAGCATTCAGTACAATCCATCTTGAGAGAGGGGGCCTGTCCGGACCCTCCTAGACACTAGACTCTCCTCTCCCTAAAGCCAACCAGCAAGCTAACACACCCAGAAACTGGCCACCACCCTTTGGCAACCCTGCCTTCTCCTTTGTCCTGCTTCCCAGGCCCAAGTGTTATCTCTGTCACTGGTTGCATTTTCCGCCTAGGATCAAGTGTCAGGCCTGCCTGGGCCATTCTCTACATGACCCCTCAGAGTCCTCCCCAGAGATCCCATCCTCTGCTGGGCACTGCATGGCGCCTGCGCACACACACACAGGCTGTGTCTACACTGGCGCGATCTGCTTTAAGCGGCGCTCTTGCTCAAAAAACTTGCTGCCTGTCTACACTGGCGCGTGTTCTTGCATAAAGTAAACTGATGTTCTAATGTATAAAATCAGGGCTTCTTGCACCAGAACTCTGACACTCCCGCTCAGGAAGAAGCCCTTTTTGCAAGAGCTCTTCAGAAGAGAGCCAGTGTAGACAGGCAACATGAATTTATTGTGCAAGAAAGCCCTATGGTTAAAATGGCCATCAGAGCTTTCTTGCGCAAGAGAGCGTCCACACTGGCATGGATGCTCTTGGGCAAAGGCACATCTCTTGCGCAAAGGCACATGCCAGTGTAGTCGCTCTCTTGTGGAAGAGTTTTTGCACAAGAACTCTTCATAAAAAGTTCTTGTGCAATAAGCTGCCAGTGTAAACGTAGCCACACAGTCACTACAGAACAACACAGGACAGTAGAATCACACACACCATAAAAGCAACCAGGGTGAATACAAAACCCTACGTCACCCTCCCTCCATGTCCATGGCATTTTCAAGTGGTCTCAAATCCTTTTCAAGTGGTCTCACAGGAATGCTAGTTATGAAGCTGTGGCAATGAAATATCATATCTATTTCCTGCACCTGGCATTTCTTTAGGCTGTAAAAACATGCTTAAAAATGGATGAGTATTTACTTTTAATCGCTTTCGTTGTGTTCTGGCTTTATTTAGTTTTCATCCTTTTGTTGCTGGAGGCTGTTCTCCACTCTGGCACTTGGAAAAATGCCTTGCCTGTAGAGCAGTGTTTCTTAAACTTTTGAAGACTGAGGAACAGCAAACAATAATAATTTTATGAAGAACACCAGGATTTTTGTTGAGAAAAAAGGTTGTCTGCCCCCTTTAAGGGTGGCCATTTTGAATGCCTTGTGACACAGTTTAGAAACACTGCTGTGGAGGCTTCTCCTTGAAAACTCCCAAGGTCACAGATTCCCTGCCCTTGGGGGTAGCTGCAACCATCAAGTGCAAAACCTCTTTCTTTCTGAACCCAGGAACTACCCAGGAACTTCTTCCAGAGAGGTACCCCAAGCTCTGTTACCACAAGCAAGCTTGAAAAAACCCAGTAATCTCTGATAGCTGACCTCTCAGTCTTAGTCATGCACACACAGACCTCCTATTACTTTCCAGGACACAAGAATCAGATTATAGTCTTTAAAGGGTGTTCTTATTAACAAAACAAACAGATATTCTTGATAAAGCATACTTCATTGCTAGGTGTTATAGAGCAGCTGAAAAGAACAGATTAAAACACAGAGAATTGCTTCCTGGGATTTGGTTTTAGTTACAGTTTAAGGGGTTTAACTAAACACCAAAACAAAGATAATTGCGTATAACTAAAAACATTCCCTATCTACTCACATGTTTGTACTTCCAAAGTCTAGTCCATTTCTAGGCATCGGTATTCATCTCCCTCCCAGTTCTTAGTTTGAATGCCCAAAGGAAAAGCAGCAGGCAGATTCCCTTTCAACCCAAATCTAACATGTTCATTGGTTCTCCTGGCTACCTGCCAACACTTCCTGGTCACCCACTTTCCAGGGTTTAACCCTTTACTTACTGAATGCTGAACTGTTTCTTCAGACAACAAGGGTGAGAAAGGCCAATCTGTACCTCCCTCCTTCACTCACTTACCAAAACATTGCTTCTCTTTTTAAGCTGTAATATTTTACTAGAAGACTTACCTGGCCTTGCTCGGGTCCTTCAGGGCAGGGGGCTGGCGGTGTGGGGAGTGCAGGAGTCAGAGCTAAGTGGGATGGGCCCTAGCAGCAAGGAGGAGACAGGAAGCCAGCGCCTCGTCGCTCCTGCGAAAGGCCTGCCTGGGGACACTAAGCTGTGGCTGGGAAGAAAGGAAGCCACAAGGCTGGAGCACACAAGGCTCTGTGGGCTTGTTGGATGGCTATGGGTGTCAGGCTGCAAGCCCAGCAGCAGAGCATTTAAACCCAGAGTTACAGGGCAGGCGATAACACAACACCTCACCCCAGAACATGCACCTCAGTCTGTAGAGCGGTGCCGGTGGGTTCAGGGGGTGTCACAGGCAGGTAGCGAGCTGCAGTGGCTGGAGGCTGACCTTGGAGGTGCTCTCTGTGGCAATAAGAGGCCAGGCTGACTCGGGCGCCTGGTGGGAGGAGGGCATGGCAGGTAGCGCTGGCACAGAAATGCCCAAGCCAGGCAATGCTCCTTAGCCTGGTCCATCCTGCCAGGCCGGGCCATTCCCTCCAATAGGCTGTGTGAACCACGGACCAGCCACTCCCGGCAACTCAGCCCGCTTCCTTGTGGTCTCCTGGCTGCTTTATTCCACTGTTCATTCCCAGGGGCGCATCCCAGAGAGCGCCCCAGAGGCCTCCCATCGGTCAGTAGATCCGTCGAAGGCCTTGCTCTGCGCCCGGCTGTGAAATGGTTCTTCCAGTCCCCACAGATGCCTGTGGAAGGAGCGGTGCTGCTGAGGATTCGCACCATGGCCATCGGAGGGGCTGGGACTCGCCTCCCCACTGTGCAGATCACAGGCGCTTGCTGCTGCAAGGAGGGGTTGAGCCCACCCTGCTCCCAGCGCGCAATCCTGGCTCTGTCCCCGGCTTATCCCCCACAAGGGCTCAATGGGATCCATGAAGCTCCCCAACGATTGGGCTGGCTCACAGCAGCCTCCTCACTACCACTTCAGGGGCTGGGGGGGGGGGGGCAGAGCCACTCCCCCAGCAGCTTTGGGGGCAGTGCCCCAGGGTGCCCATCTCCTCACCCTTCCTCAGGAAGGTGCCCTTCTCCTGATCCATGATGTCCGCGGGGAGCAGTGTTGAGTTGCACATCTGGTTCTCCGCATGGCCCTGAAGGAGGTGTTCTCCACCACGCCGTGAGGGCTCCTTCATCCAGCACCTGCCCCAGGAACTGGCAGAGTCGCTGCAGCTGCCCCGGGTCCTGGGGGAAATAATGCCTAGATGAGGACAGTAACTGGGGCAGGGCCTGGCAGAGCTCCCCATGCTGCCTGGGCAGACGGGGACCGCAACAGGGCTGGGCCTGGCAGGCAGGGCCAGGGTGAAAAGGACAATTTCTATACCCCGGTGGTGTCTGTTCTGAAACGCCTGAAAAACAGACGTCAATGGGATAGGCGCGGAGGCAGCCCACCCCTCACTCCCACTGGTTCCCATAACGCCGCCTGAATTACATCACGGGAAGGGAGGGGAGTCTTATGCTTAAACTCTCAGAGCAAAAGGCATTGTAAATCAAGCAATTAAGGTCTCAGCCTTCAACATTCTTCTAGTACTTTATCTTTCCCTACTTAGGTCTTTTGCTAAACTTACTAAGCTTTAGGACAAAGGGATATACATTTAACTAAAAGGACTTAATATAATAAAATATTAAATGTGGGTTAATATATTACCTTATATTGCTACGTTATTGCTACATCATTCAACTACATTGCCACGTTATTAAACCTAAAATATAAATATAAAAAGAACAATACTTCCATTCCCAACTAGTCAGCTCCCCCCGACAGCACTTCAGTTACTCCTGATTTCCCCGGGGGATCTGGTTGACTGACTCCACTGCAGCTCCGGCTAGTCTACCCTGGCGAGGGACGTGGCTGGCTCCCTGTACCTGCTGCAGCTCTTCGTGCGTGATGAAGAAGAAATTCTCCTTGCCCTTCATTTCCATCCAGCCTCTGACATGGTCAAACCAGGACCCATGGGGCACTGCCGGGGCAGAGAGCAGAGCGGGGTGGGGCTGTGAGCACCAGCCAGAGACTCTCCGCAGAGGGGACTCTCCCAAGGGGCAGGATCTGCATGGAGCAGGGAACGTTCCTGCTGGAAGGACCCTGGAGGGGTCGCCATGTCCATCCCCTCTGTGCCGAGGCAGGGCTGAGTCACCTAGACTCACCGGGCAGGGGTCTGTTCAGCCTGTTCTTGAAACCTCCAATGACAAGAATCCTACAACCTGCCTAGGTCACCTGTCCCAGGCTTAGGTGCCTTGGTTTGTCCTGCTTTCTAACCTACAACTCCTTTGGTGCACACTGAGCAGATTCCTTCCTGTCCTCCCCTTGGTGCAGAAGGAGAACAATTGATCCCCGTCCTCTTTATAGCAACTTTCCCCATATTTGCAGACTGGTCTCTAGTCCCCACTCAGCTCCCTCCTCCCCCATGACCTGAGATGGCCGAGGTCCTGGAGCCTCACTCACCGTCCCCGCTCAGAAAGTCCCCCAAGAACTGCTCGAAGGACTCGGGGTCCTCGTCTGAGCTGCACATCTTGGAGAAATAGAAGTAGGAGACCAGAACATCCTTGGGATTGCGGGCGTGTAGATCACCTGGAGGGGCGCAGGCAGGAGTCAGGCCAGAGAGGTGGGCTGGGGTGAGGGCAGGACATGCTGCTCAGTTATTACCTCTATAGGTCAGGAGACCCTGAAGTGCCCAGCTGGCTTGTCTGTGGGCATCCAGCCACTGTTAAGCCAGAAACCCCTGCAGTTCTATGGGGCAGGGTCAAGGAACTTGGAATTCAGTCACATGCTTAAGGCTGCTCTTTGCTGCATGTGCCTCAAACCCTGCTTCCTATGGGTCTGCACCTTAGCCCCTGCATCTCCACCTCCCCTTCAGCTCTTCTCCCCCAACCAGATATGCACCTTAGCCCCCGCATCCCCAGCTATACATCCTAGCCCTGCTCCTCTTGGGTCTGCACCATAACCCTGCCCCCCTGCTCTGCAACATAACACTGCTTCCCCACCCCCCCAGTCTGCAGCTTAGACCCCGCACCCCTCAGCTATGCATCCTACCCCTGCCCCCTTTGGATTTGCAGCATAGCCCTGCACCCCCAACCTCCCAGTCTGCAGCTTAGGCCCTGCACCCCTCGACTATGCTTCTTAGCCCTGCCCTCCTGCTCCATACCATATCCCTGCCCCCCTGCTCTGCACTATATGCTTGCTCCCCCCTCTCTGCTCCACAGCCCTGCCCCCTGCTCAGCACCATAACCCTGCCCCCTCTCACCCACAGGGTTGCCAGTTTCGCTTGGATGTATTTCTGGAGGTTTCATCACAGGACATAATCCTTAATGAAAGATTCATCAGTAATTCCTGGATAACCCTGGGGTTTGGCTCAGCCCGGCACGTAACCTGCCCCCGTGCCTGGCTCACCTTGGCCTGGAGCTGAAGAAGAGGTGGGGAAGAGCTGGATGGGAGGTGGCAGGTCAGCAGGCGGGGTGGGGGTAGTTCAGTGCAGCCTCCAGCCCCAGGCGTGGTGGTGAACCAAGGCATGCGGGTGGAGTTGAGGTGGTTCGGTTCCAGGCTGGGTCCCGCGCTGCGGATCAGACTCACAATCTCAGTCATCCACACGGTACCTGTGAAGAATGGAGGCAGGGCGGGGGGGAAGCTCCGTCACTGGAGCCTTGCACGGTATGGAACCATCTTAGGGACCCATGGTGCCAGCCACACTCCGCCCTCTCCACCCCTCTGCAAGTGCTGCCCTGGCCATGCCCAGCCCTCACCGGCGTTCCAGGTTAATGTGTGCCCCTCCCCTTCCTCCTGCCAGGGCCCTCTCCTGCTCCCACCCCCATGCCCACAGCCCCCCACCTGATTTGGGATAGGTGACGTTGAAGACGTCGTCATCCCACACCTGGAACTCCCGGTGGGCAAGCGCAGGCTCTGCTCGGAGTTGTGCGCGAGGGGAACTTGATGCCCTGGTGCGTGGCGTATTCCATGGGCATTGCCCGTCCTCAGCGCCCAAGACAGGTGGCCCTGCAGGGAGATGCAGGAGCCATAACCAAGCACAAGGGCTTGTCTCTCCCGACTGCAGACCCATCACCCCCATCTTCCCCAGTGCACCCTGCTGAGGGTGTCAGAGCCTTGATCAGCCTGACTGCAGAGCCATCTATCCCCTCCCCAGTGCACCCTGCCAGGTGTTGGACCTTAGTCAGCCCGACTGCAGACCCATCTATTTCCCCTCCCCAGTGCACCCTGCTGAGGTCATTGGACCTTAGTCAGCCCGACTGCAGACTCATCTATTCCCCCTCCCCAATGCTCTCTGCTGAGGCATAGGACCTTAGTCAGCCCGATCTGCAGACCCTCCCCACCCTTTCATCACTGCATGGTCACTGCTGGTGTGGAGCCCCGTAGCACCTCTTACCCAGCCCTGCATAGGACACCCCTGGACATCTCCCTGCTGGACATTCTTCCCTGGCACTCCCTGCCCAGGCTCGTCCTTGCTGGGTACCCCTCCCCCAAGCCCATTCCCCTCCCTCCTGGACACCCCTCTTCCTGATACTGCCTGACCAGCTCCATCCCTGCTGGGCATCCTCCCTCGGACACTCCCTCCCCAGCCCCCTTCTTGCTGGTCACTCTCCCCCAGGCACAGCTCACCCAGCCCCCTCCCTGCTGGGCTTCCCTTCTCAGGGCACCCCCTGCCCAGCCCCCTCCCTGCCCAGCTCTCTTGGAGAGGAGCTTTCCCCCTCAAAGGGATTGGTGGCTACTCTGCTCTGGGGAGAGCCCCTGTACTCACCTGCCCAGATGGCTCTGCCTGGGGGTGTGGGAGGCAGCAGCCAGGGCATCAGAGCCCTGTCAGCACAGAGGCCAGAACAGAAGTTCTCGCTGCAGTGCCCTGAATCCCAGCTTGGCACAGCTCCTGGTGAGGTGGGGACGAAGGCCTGTCATGGGGTGGGATCAGGGAGCCAGGCCCAGCCCAGCCCCCTGCCCCTCCGGCCAATGTTTTCCAGGAGAGACAAAGTCCAGGTGCTCACCCCCTTCCTGAGCACGGCAGAGAGGTGACAGACTGACCTACGTGGTGACACACGGAGGGACATTGCTCCCCATGCCATGTCCGGCCCATGCTCTGCAGCCTGCCCCCAGCAGCTTCCAAAACAGACTTCAAAGAGAAGCTGCAGAGTTACAATTCATTTGCAAATTGGACACTGTCAGGTTAGGATTAAACAAAGACTGGGAATGGCTGGCCAACTATAAAGGCAGTTTCTCTGCTCTTGGTGTTCATACCTCCACATCAGCTGCTAGAAGTGGGTCTCATCCTCCCTGACAGAATTGACTTCATTATCTTGGCCTTCCTCTTGATTGGTCCTCCCTTGTTTTCATGTGCCTGGATATTTGTACCTGCCTCTGGAGTTTCCACTACATGCATCTGACGGGGTCTAAACAGGAAGGGAAGGGGCTACCTCACCGCAGATCATGATTGGTCTGGGGGTGGGGGAGTCCCTTTGCCCCCCCTTCCCTCTAAGCACCCATGCCCTGGAATACGCTTGGCACACTCCCCCACCCCCAGACCAATGAGGGTCTGGGGGCGAGGGAGCACAGGAAGCCTCCTCCTGCCCTGTGAGCAGCACGTGGCACTTTGAAGTGCTGCAGGCGCCTCGCAGGGTTGGGGCAGGGCGAAGGAAGGAGCAGCAGGGCCTCCACAGGCTGGATCCACCTGCTTGGCAGGCCGGATGCAGACTGTGGAGGCCCTTTTGCCCACCCCTTGTCTATAAGGTGCCACAGGATTTCTTGTTGTTTATGCAGATTCAGACTAACATGGCTACCGCTCTGATACTTAGGGCTTCAAGTTATACTTTGCTCACTTACTTGAGTCAGCGTTTCTTAGTTGTAAGGCGTAAAATAGCTCAGTTACAATCTTGCAGGCTTCAGCCCGCAGGCCTTGTGGTTCAAGCTTCCTGAGACATCTAATACAGGATTATTCCTACATCCTGATCAGTCTTATACTTCTATAGCCCTACAACATAACTCTGTTTAGCATACAGTGATTATATGTGACCTAACATGCCAATTCATCATAAACACACAATAAATGAATCAACTAAAATAGGCTAACGTGGTCCTATAAAATTCTGGGCGTTGAACAGTGGGGCACTTCCAGCCATGGGCGACCATGTTGTGAGGACTGACTAGAGAGTTTCAGCTCAGAGGGGGATATCAGCCCACAAGCGAATGAAGTTTTGACTTCAACTTCTTTTTTATCATCACTAGTGGTTGGAACTGATCTTATTGCTACATTTCCTGGGCTGGAAGCCGTCCGGATTCATCTCTTCTTACTCCCAGCCACTACCACTCTAGCTGAGAGAGTTAGTTGTTCTCTGGTTCCTTAGAGTAAGAGACGAGGCAAAATTGTTCCGTTTTCAGCAATGAGAAAGTTGGCAACCTGGAGAGGGTGAACGGAGCAAGCAGGGAATGGGGCTGCAGGGGACCGAGCAGAAAGGCCATGGGTGGGGCTGCAGGTGAGGGGGCAGAATGAGGGAGGGGTCTTTCCTCAGAGCTCTGGCCAGGGCCAAGAGCTTGACCCTGGCCTGCGTTGGAGAAGTGAGTTGGGGGAGGAGCTGTGGGGGAAGTGGAGGCAGCTGGTGTCGGCATGGAGTGTGTGTGTGGGAAGGGGGGCGGGGAGCTGTGAAAGTTATGCCTTGGCTCACCTGGCATGTGATTAATTCAGTGTAGCTCTCATGCACAATGGCGTAGCCAGAGCTCTGGTTTGTCTTTCAACACTCGACAGCCACATGCCTACAGAAGCAAGTCAGGTGCTTCAGTGAATTATGCTGGATGCTGCTTTAGCAGACACAAGGTCACAATAAGGCAGGGGTGGGCAATAAACTAGTTGTGCTTCGCCAGGGTTAGCCCTTGGTAGGTCACTGCTGCTATATTTACCAGCATCTCCGGGGATACGGGCAATCGCAGCTCCCATTGGCCAGGAACAGCGATCTGCGGCCACTGGGAGCTGTGATCCCACAGACCTGCAGAGGTGAAGGTAAATACGGTGGTTTGGGGGCCCACCAGGGGCTAACGCTGGCAGATTGGATCCAATCAGCAGGCTGGTATTCGTCCACCCCGCTAGAAGGTGACTAATTCCTTTGTGGCTGCTACTTCAGCTGCATCTGTGGTGGTATTGGACACTGCGCTATGAGAACGGTGCCGGTGCTTTAGAGGGGCCTGCAAACGGAAACTTCATTTTCATTGTTTAAAAGATGTTGCCAGAGGCTAATTGCCTGGCTGTGAACAAGTAATTTCTACAGTGAGCTCAGTTTTGTGACCCTTTCACTGCCTCCGAACACCAGAATAGTTCAGTGTATACTCCCCGACTGGACATGGAGGCTATTGCCAGTCAGCACGGAGGTACTTTGACAGGGGTATGTGGAAAGCCCTTAGTTCCCCATACCCAGAGCCATCTACATTTCACTTCCAGTCTCTGCCTGCTGCTCTCTGCCTCCTCCAGAGTCCCTGCCTGCTGCAATTTGTCTCCTCACCAGGGGGCAGCATCTCTAAATCTTTTTTTCTAAAGAGCCCAGATGTAGGTGCCTGGCCCCAGAGGTGCTCACATGTCCCCCCTCTAGAGAGCTAGTATTATTGCCACTCCCGTCCACACGACCCCCACGGTGACACCTCCTCTGATCTTGTTCTGAATCTTGCTCATTTCCTGGCCCGAGACTTCCCGCGGCTGCGTGCCTTGGTGCAGCGATCCTGAGACATGTATGCTCACAACAATGGCCCTAGCTCAGCCTCCTCGGCCATTCTAGTCTGACCCCTACCCATCGCAGAACCCCCCCACCCACTCCTGTATGCACCCCCAGCCTCTGGCCGAGTGCCAGATGGCCACAAATCAGAGTGTAGAGAAGGCAAGGGACAGAGACTCACCTCTACAGGTTCCAACCTGCACGTGCCCCATGCCCTAGTCAATGCCCCAGGACACTGCCAGAGAGGCCCCTCCTCTGACTTCTCCCATTTTGCATCGACACAAACGTTACCTGTTACACACGAGGTGTGGCTGGTTACCAGCCCAACCCCTTGTACCCGCAAGTGTGAACAAAACCATCCATTGTTCTGTCAGCCTGTCCTCTTACTACCACTCCCAGCATTCCTGGCCCAGCTCTTAAGGAAGGGTTTACACAGGCAGAGAGTTATATGTTCCCATGGTACCTGGGCTTCAGGAATATTCCTGGCCCAGGGGCCCAGCTCCAGCAAAGTTCATGGCCAGGTCTCTCCTGTCCTGCCACCCCTACCTGCTCCCCATGTGCTTTCCCTTGTTCCACCATGTGACCCCGGGCGAAATACAAGGCAGAGGAGCCCTGAGTTGTATGGAGAAGGCTGGGCAATCAGCTAGTTATCTACGGTGTCTGTACACAAATGCAGTAAGCCTGGGAAACAAGCAGGAAGAATGAGAAGTCCTGACAATATCAAAGAGCTGTGAGGTGACTGGCATAATGGAGGTTTGGTGGGATGACTCCCATGACTGGAGCGCTGTCATGGAAGGGTATAAACTGTTCAGAAAGAACAGGCAGGGGAGAAAAGGAGGAGGAGTTGCACTGTATGTCAGAGAGCAGGATGATTGCTTGGAGCTCCAGTATATAGAGAGAGAAAAGCCTGTTGAGAGTCTATGGGTTAAGTTTAGAGGCGGGAGCAACAGGGGTGATGTTGTGGTTGGTGTCTGCTATGGACCGCCAGATCAGGTGGATGAGGCAGACAAGGCTTTCTTCAGACAACTAAGAGAAGCTTCTAGATCACAGACCCTGGTTCTCATGGGGGACTTTAACCACCCTGACATCTGTTGGGAGACCAATACAGCAGTGCACAGATAATCCAGGAAGTTTTTGGAGACTGTTGGGGATAACTTCCTGGTACAAGTGCTGAAGGAACCAACCATAAACAGGGAGGAACTATTAGGGGAAGTAGACGCGGGTGGCAACCTGGGAAGCAGTGATCATGAGATGGTCGATTTCAGGATCCTGACCAAAGGAAGAAAGGAGAGCAGCAAAATACACACCCTGGACTTCAGAAGAGCAGACTTTGACTCCCTCAGGGTATGTATACACTGCCACCCTAGTTCGAACTAGGGTGGCTAATGTAGGCATTCGAACTTGCAAATGAAGCCCGGGATTTAAATATCCCGGGCTTTATTTGCATGTTCCCGGGCGCCGCCATTTTTAAATGCCCCGTAGTTCGAACTACCTGCCCGCGGCTACATGCGTCACGGACTAGGTAGTTCGAATTAAAGCTCCTAATTCGAACTACCGTTATTCCTCCTGCAAGCATGTGTAGTAAGTTGAGGGTCAGTTTACATGGACTCAGCAGGCCTGAATATTGGCCTGTAACATGAAAACAGCAACAGGCCTGCAATCACCTGAGATCCTTTCTGCCCTGACCTCCCCTGTAACATCTGTGCCCTTGTATCAGAATCCTGCCTATCTCGCACCCCAACCCTCAAGCTAACATCTGCATCATTGTGTGTCTGCAGCCAATGGGAGCTGTGATCTCCCATACCTGCGGAGGCTCAGGTAAATCTAGCAGTGGGGCTCCACCAGGGACTAACCCTGGTGAACTGGATATGGCCTCTGGGCTGGAATTTGCCCACCCCAGGTCTAGGACTCTTATTCCATACACTGGGTCAGTTAGACAGGCAGATCTGCAGGGTTGCCAAGCGTGGATGAAACAATGGCACAGGAGTGGGTTCAGGCTACAGTCCACCTGAGGTCATGCAGTAATTTTTGATGTCAATGTAGTAAGTAACATGGAGTCAGCAGGCCTAAATAGAGGCCTGTAACATAAAAACAGCAACAGGCCTGCAATCTAGTGAGCAAGACTTTGGTTCAGCAACACAGTAATGAAGCAAGAGGCCCGAGTGATGACTGTGTGAGCAGGTCAGTTAGGACATAAGGAGGTGCCAGGTACAGACTGTAAGCTAAAAGGGGAGTAACGGAACATCTTAGTAAAGAATGTCTCGGTACAAGGACTCCCTAGGAGCTATGCACATACCGATCTGGGTTCAGGACCAGGTCAGAACTGACAGGATGACGAATAGAAGGTGAGCCTCCCTTGCACAAGATGAGGGGTAGTAACTAGGCAACAGAGGGTACCAACCTGGTACATAAAGAAGTGATGTAAGTTGTTTGTACCTATCTATAAAAGGACACTGCAAAGGGCGCTCTCCGACCGACCGGGGGGGGGGACACTAGGCACCTGAACGGCAGGTGTCATTGCCTATACTTACAGAATGCACAGTGGCTTAACTCTGACTGACCGCTGTTAATATCTGTTATTTGGTAATAGGCCTGCTTTGTGTCAACAAGGGCCAAATGCACAACAGTGTAGTGTTGAGAATTTCTGCTACCAACTGTTAGAGCTTCACATTTGATAATAAATCTGCTTGATTGATTTCAAACCTTGCCTGCATCTGTCGTTTCTGGGGGCTCTCGGATATCTCCTGTGTTGACCCAAGTGCACGGGGTCGAACACTCTAGATAAAGGGAGCACTGATAGTCATGCACGCAGCTGAAAGTTTATCATCACCAATGGAGTAGAGGTCCTGGCAGGAGCATGCCAGGACAACCCCGAGAACCCTGACCAGACAGTACAGACCACTGAAATACTGAAGTATGACAGCATGCGGGGGTGTAATCAGGAAGAAAGGTTTCTGCAGGTGTTGTGTATTGGGTTATGGATATAGATCTTGCTGTTATAGTAACTGAGTTAGGTCACTAGGGGTCATCCCAGCCGGTTTGGGCTGGTTCTAGTAAGTTCTATGTCATGCAATAAAATGGAAACTTGCAACTACTCAAGCTCTCTGTTTCACTGATTTCTTCCTCAGCTGTGGAACTCCACCCGATATAACAAAGTGGCACTGAGAATGGGAAACCTGTGCTGCCTCCAGCAACAGAAGCAGTAGAATTCAGTGTAAGAAAATAAAGCTTTTTGCTGTTCTGGAAGGTGGGGGTAAGAACTGACTGATTGTACTGACAGTGCAAACTGAAACGAAGATCAGTGGAGCCGAGAGACTGGGAAAGAAAGAAAGAAAGAAAGAAAGAAAGAAAGAAAGAAAGAAGGGAATTGCAGCAGCCATGGCTACACTTACAGGGCCACTGGGACCTTTTGAGGAGACTATAGAGCAATGGCACGTACATAGTGAGGGTTCTGAGCTTTTTGCTATTGAGAATGACATTAAGGAAGAGAAGAAGGTGTCAATATTTCTAAGTGTTGTAGTGGCTAAGACCTGCTTTCTTCTATACTGCTCCCTGTTAAGCCAGAGACCAAATCTTACAGTGACATTGTGGAAATCCTGGGGTCACATTATGCTCCAAAACCACTGGTAATTGCAGAAAGGTCTAGGTTCCATAACAGAGTCCAAAAAGAAAGTGAAACAGCTGTACAATTTGTAGCAAATTTGAAAAAGCTTGCGGCACACTGTGAATTTAAGGAGATGTTAAATGACGCCATACGGGACAGGTTAGTGTGTGGCCGGCACAGTGTAGCTTCCGTTTATTAATAGAAGCCCAGATCACCCTACAGAAGGCCATTGATATTGTGGTCTCCATGGAACTGGCCACACGGGAGGTGCAAAATCTCAGTGCATCCCCTAGGGTGCACAAAGTGTCCCAGGAACCTACCCACAAAACAGCTGGGAGGCAGGAATGTTACTGCTGTGCTAAGCCAGGTCACCATGCATCAGAATGCTGGTGTAAGGACCCAGTATATCAATGGTGTGGAAAAAAAGGACACATTGAGCGTGCCTGCAAACAAAAGAGAAAAAGGCCTGTGGTTTGGCAGACCAAAAGGGGAAATCTGCGTCCCATTGAGCAGATGCCTGATGATCAAGGTGACACCCCCTGTGAAGAACTGCCCTGCTATGTTTTGTCTTTGGAAGGGAGCTCCCCATGAATAACTCCACTGTTGGATGGCAAACCTGTATGCATGGAAGTGGACACTGGTGCAGCAGTTTCATTGGTCTCAGACACTGTGTATAAGGAAAAGCTATAGCATCTTCCACATAAGGCAACAAAGATCATTCTGAAGACACATACTGGAGAAGTGGTACCCCAATTTGGTACTACTGGTGATGGTGGTGCTCAATGGACAGACTGCTGAATTGCCAGTGTTTGTGGTGAAAGGTCATTACCCAGCCTTAATGGGTAGATCGTGGCTTAGGAAGATCCTGCTGAGCTGGGCAGAAGTGCACCGGATGACTAAAGAAGAAACAGCTCTGACCGATGTATTAAAGAAACATGCTGCTGTTTTTGGAGAGGCTCTGGGAAGTTTGAGGGGAATCACCATGAAACTGAACATTAAACCTGGCAGCCAGCCAAAGTATCTGAAGGCCAGAACTGTGCCATATGCCATCAGGCCAAAAGTTGCAGTGGACCTGTAGCGCCTAGTCAAAAATGGAGTCCTAATACCAGTTACCCATAGTCCATGGGCAACTCCAAAAGTGCCAATATTGAACAAAGATGGTTCTATTCGTATTGGTGGGGATTTTAAGGTCACTGTTAACCCAGAGTTGTGTGCAGAGCAATACCCCCCTCTCCCGCTCATCGATGAACTCTTTGTGGGTCTGGCTGGGGGACAAAAGTTCAGCAAGATTGGTCTGAGTCAAGCATATTTACAGGTGCACATTGATGAGAAATCCCAAGAGCTGTTGACTATTGTGACGCATAAAGTGCTTTATCGTTACTGTCGCTTACCCTTCTGCCCCAGCTTTGTTCCATAGGGCAATGGACTAGATCTTGTGTGGTTTGCCAGGAATCCAGTGCTATCTTGACAACATCCTGGTCATGGGCAGGAATGAAGAGGATCACCGTAAGAACTTAGAGGCTACCCTACAAAGACTGGAAGAGTATGGTCAACGAGTCCACAAAGACAAGTGTGCATTCTTTCAGCCCTCTGTTGAATATTTGGGACACATCATTGATGCTACTGGTCAAGTCCCCTTCAAAATGTAAAGGCTTTTGTGGATACTCCACCCCCTCAAAATGTTAGTCAACTTTGTTCGTTTCTAGGACTATTGAACTATTATGGAAAGTTTATTTCATAGTCAGCCATACTATTCAAACCACTTCATGAGCTCCTTGGCCAGAACAAGGCCTGGAAGTGGACTGAAGCCTGTGATGTTGCATTTAATAAGGCTAAATGTGCATTGCTAAACTCTGAGGTCCTCACACATTTTGATCCATCCTTAGCTTTGCAGTTGGCCTGTGATGCCTCCCCGTATGGAGTGGGAGTGGTCTTGTCGCACATTTTGCCTTCAGGAGAAGAGAAACCAATTGCTTTTGCTTCACCCACCTTAAGCAAGGCTGAAACTAACTATGCTCAAATCGAGCATGAAGCATCGGGAATTGTTTTTGGGCTTTGGAAATTTCACCAGTACCTGTTTGGACGAAAGTTTACACTTCTCACTGACCATCCACCTCTAACGGCAATGTTTGGTCCACACACAGGTATTCCTCCAAGGGTGCTAGTCGTATGCAATGATGGGCATCGTGGCTTTTGGGACTGTGACAGACGGCTGGCTAAGCCAGAGCTCTGCCACTGTAGCCTGGGTAAAGAGACTGGGAGGAAACAGCTGAGCAAGCCCAGGCCTGAAGGGCTATTAGAAGCAGCTGTGGGCCTCGCTGGGAGAGGGCTATATAAGGCAGAGGAAGGAAGCCAGGAGGGGGCAAGGAGAAGCCAGGAGCCAGAACTCAGGTTGTGGCTGGGTGTGTTCCCAGGCAGACGGAGGAGCTGGTTGACTTGACTGTAAGCTTGGTACATAGAAGGTGGTGGGAACTAACAATCAAAGCACAGGTGACTGCACCAGAAGCATCTCTGGCTGATTCGTGGACCAGAAGGTATCCCAGACCAAGGGGCCTGAGTGGGGACCCTGCCACAGGGACACACATATGAGATCAGATATCGGAAATCCACTCTGCATGGCAATTGTCGGGGAAATCTCGCTCCCCTGGGGTACAGAGTCGCCAGAAGGGTCCGAGGCTGGAGGTCAAACCAGTGAGGCAGAAGAGAGGTCTAAAAGGAAAACTTTATTATGCAGGCTGACAGCTACCAGAGTGAAAGCAGCAGCAGCCCTGAGAGACAGTTTCAGGGTCCTTTATACAGTATGTTCAGACAGTTTAGTAGTTGATTGTTGTGGAGGCTCCGGGGTGCGATCACCCCCTCCCGGGAAGGGAGGGGGGTCAGCGAACCCCTTTGCCTTCTTTTAACGCGGTCCCGCCCTGGGGTCCCCGGGCGCAAGCCCGTCAGTCGGGTAAGATCACCTCCTCCCGGCCAGGCCGGGAAGGGGGGTTCAGTGGACCCTCCGTCTGTAGCCTGTCTCCACAAAAGGGGGGGGGACCTGCGCCCCCAGTCCGGTCCTTCCCTGGACCTCTACCTGGGCCGGCCCTACGGTCCGGCCATCACCCTTCCCTGTCTTCGCGTGCGTCACCCCCGGCGGGGGGGGGGGGGATTGACTCCTCCTGGGGGTTGGGAGAGGGGGACCCGGTCCCGCCCTCGCTCCGGGTCCCAGCCTGGGGCCCTAAGCGCAGGGGCTCACACGCGCCCCAACACGGTAGACGGGGGCAATACCTCCCGTAAACCGTCCACCCACGGGCGCCAAAAGGCCCCTGCCCCGGGCTCCTTCCTCCCCTCTCGTGATCCTCCGCTTCGCCACTCTGCGCCTCGGAGCCTACCCTGGTTCAGAAGCCTGGGTCCGGCGCTGCTCCGGCGGTGTCCCGCGGGGCGGCTCCCCCCGCCGCGTCCGGTCTCGGCCGGGTCGCTCCCTCCAAGGCCAGCGGTGTGGGGTCCAGTCGCCGCTGGGGCCGGGGCTGGCTGCCCGCCCGCCGTGGCGCCCGTCCCGGCAGTCCTGGGGTCGAGGCCGGGCTGTCCGCCGGCCCCAGTCCTGCCCTGGGTCCGTCCTGTGCCCGGGGGCCCTCCTCCCTTGCCGCGAGGAGGCTGCCCCCTCCCTCTCTGGCGGCGGGCCTTTTTAAAATGGCCTGCCGCGCCGGACGCCGCCCAGGGCTCCCCCCTTTCCGGCGGCGCGCCGGCGTTCCCCGCAGCTGCCCGGCTGCCCGTCTCTGCTCTGGCCCCGCCCAGCGCTGCCCCCGGGGAGGGGCCAGCAGGTTCCCACGGGCACAGGCGCGGCGGCTGGGTCTGCCCCTGCCGCCCTCGTTCACCCGCGCCACGGCTGGGGGAAGGCGTCGGGAGTGCGCCTTCGTTCCCCACTGCCCGGCTGCCCGGGTCGTCCCCAGTGCGGGCCGGTGGCAGCCCGTCACAATTGTTTTTCTTTAACATATCAAAGTCTCAGCAGAAGTACTCTGAGACGTTTCTGTTCACACCAGGTGTGCTAGAAGTCAGTTTTACAGTACAAAGGCACATGATAACCTGAGTGAGGAGTCTACAAGACAAACTGTGACAAGATAAGAATTTACATGCCAAATTGTGACAGACTAGGAGTCTCCATGAAGTTGAGATAGGAGGCGTTGTCAGGGTCTTGATTAGAGTTAAGATGATTTCTCTCTGTTACAGATGATTTCTCTCTGGAAAACTTTTAACCCTTGTAGCAGTTTTCTTTTAGAGAGTTTTGATTTCCTCCACAGTCCCCCCCTTAGACACAATTGGAGTTATTTGATTTTTCTCCCACAATTCCCCCCCTTTAATACTCCTATTGGAGTATTACTCAAAGTTTATTCTGGACATTCTTAGGTATTCTTCTTCTGCTAGGATGCTTAGCCCATCCCCATCTTCCAAATTTTCCATCCTCAATACCTCTTTGGTTCTGCTGTGAGCAGATCTTTGGGATTTCTTATTGCACTGTCTCAAAGTACATTTAGTACAGGTAAGGCAACAGTTAATGAGCACATATATTATCACAAATATAACAATAATGATTATCAGATATTTCAGCAAGGCTTTTAAGATTCCTTCAAACCACCCTCCAATATCTGGGAGCCAATTCAAGGGGTCCCATGCTTGGACTTCACTGGTCCTTTTTTAATACCTTGATTGCTGACTTTATTCTCAAAAGATCTTGTTCTATAATGCCTGATTTATTAACATAGAAACAGCAGGAGGTGTTAACAATAGCACACACTCCTCCTTGCTGAGCCAGGAGTAAGTCCAGTGCTTGTTGATTTTGAATGGCTAGCTTTGCTACATAATCTATTTCCCTTTCTAGGGATTGGATAGCTTCAGAGGTGGCATTAAAGCTCTGTTCCAATACCCTAGAGATGTTGCGAATGGCACGTTCCAATTCATTAACACCCAAGACTGGAAGTATAGCACGTACAATGGAATGAAAAAGAGTGGGCAGTTCTGCTAATGGGTTAGTGCACAAAACTGCCTAGGTCTGTAATGGTATCTGCCTGAAGATCCTTAACTAATCCTGCTACTGGGGCTACGTAGCCTATAGTGCATCTGCCCTTCCACCCAGGTGGTAAAGCCTTATAAGCAAAGTTTCCACATATGAAAAACATACCAGGCTCACTGAGGATCAGAGTTAAAATGTTAGCCTTATACCATGTGCCTTTAATCCTTATGCCTTGTTTTATAAAGAGAGGATCACAGCGCCTATGGAACTGAGGCCATCCTGAGACATTGTGGCCCTGCATCAGGTTATATGCACAAAAGGTGACAAGATGAATCTGTTCCAGAGCCATGCTAGAGATTAGGGACTTATTTGAGCATTCTGGTGCCTTCCTGGAATTGGCAGATAAGGCTCCATAATCCACAATTAGGAACAGGGAATGATTATACCAATCTTGAGTTTCATTTGCCCACAAGGGGGAGTTAAATCTTATGAGTTTGATAGTAATGTTGTTCAGAGGAGAGGTATGTGTAGTGGTCATGTGGCAGGTGATGGGTAATTTGCATCTTAGAGGGAGATTTTCTTTATCAGCTGGGTAAATGGTCCACTGCCCATTGCCTGGATTTAACCATACTCTACGATAGCAGGTATTTTCTGGGATCCACCCCAGATTTTTACCAGTGCCAATTTTGCTTTCAAAACACAATGGAAACATAGTCCCTGATGGGTGTAATGCTTGAGTTAGGGGAATCCCTGAGGCAATTAGATTTTTATGCCAAATCAGCCTGTCCCCCCCATGACTCTGTACTCCTGGTACAGTGTTTTCATTCTGGGCATCTGCCCACTCCCGCTCTCCTATAGAATACTGACTACCAGTAAATCTGAATTTTAGGGGTCTGGTCCACAGGGAGGCAGGAGTTGGGATAAACTGTAATGCTAAAAGGCCTTCAGAGCCTTTGATAAGCTGTTCACATATCCAACAGTCCCTTGCATTGGTGAGGACACAATCTTCTGCAGGGCTTCCCGATAAGGGTGGAAAGTTATATACTAAGGCTACTCTGGCTACTAAAAGAAGGAAAACAATCCTCATCCTATTATAGTATCTTAAATCTCTAAAGTAGAAAGGATAATAATAATACAGTAATTAGCTAGCAACTAGCAAAGCAGTCTCTTTAACTAAGCTTAGTCAGTTAGTATTGTTTGGCTTGCCTCTGCAGGCACTCTTCGAGATTTCGTAGTCTCTCAGTTCACTCAATACTGGAAAGGCTTCCCCTTTGTGAGAGCTACAGGGCGCCAGGCTCACCTGTAGGTCTTTGCTGGCACAGTCCTACCTCTCAGGTTGTACCTTGAAGCTCCTGGTGGAGGCCTGTTTGGTAACAGTCTGGTTTGAGAGCCTGCCGCCTTGGTCCGCTGAACCTTGTCCTCAGGTGATTCCTCCGGGGAGGGGTCCTGGGTGACAGGGTCAATCAGCTCTGTTGGATCTGCAGTTCGGCGTACATGATTTGCGTGGATCTACGAGGGGTGCTCCTTCACCTTTACTGCTGTGTGGGTGATGAGCAGCACTTGGAACGGTCCTTCCCACCAGGCTGCCAGGCAATTCTTTCTGCGATGTTCCTTCACAAACACGTAGTTGCCTGGTTGGATGTTGTGGCATGGTACATCAGTAGGTACTGGGAGGGCTTCCTTCACCTGCAGGTGCAAGCTAGAAGCAAGCTTAGTTAGTTGGATAACATACTCAGTCAGGGAGTCGAACTCCTCACTTAGGCTTTTTACAACCCTTGGGGGAGATAGCCCCACTGCCATGGGTCGGCCAAAGACTATTTCATAAGGTGTGAGATTGTGTTTTCTGTTAGGTGTATTTCTAAGATGCATTAGCACTAAAGGTAGGGCCTCTGGCCACTTCAGTCCGGTGTCAGCACAGACCTTTCCTAACCGTCGTTTTATGTCTACGTTTCTTCTTTCTGTGTGGCCGCTAGCCTGTGGGTGGTACGGGGTATGGAACTGTTGAGAGATATTCAAAGCCTTGCAGATGGCCATCATAAGGGATGCAATAAAGTGGTTCCCTCTGTCAGAATCAATTCGTAAGGGTATTCCGAACCTAGGAATGATCTCAGTCAGTAACTTCTTTGCTACAGTCACAGCATCTGCCTTTCTGCAAGGAAAACTTTCAATCCAGCCACTAAACAAACATATGATAACAAGACAATACTGATAGTTCATGCACTTGGGAAGCTCAATAAAGTCTACTTGCAAAAACTGAAATGGTCCTTCTGGCCATGGGGTGGTGCTTGGAGCTGTTGTTTCTCCTCCTGCAACATTAAACTGCTTACAAATCACACGTGAATTAGATACCCTTGCAGCTTCTAGGTGCACGCCTGGGGCGTACCATTGTTTTTGGATCTGTGAGGCCACCCCCCTTTTGCTCATGTGTGTCATCTGATGAGACACCTGAGCAAGCTGCCGTGTGAGAGATCTTGGGGTGACTGGGCAGCCATCAGGCGCAACCATTATCCCAGCTGGGGATAAGGAGCAGCCTGCTTTCTCCCAGAGGTTTCTCTCTGCAGGTTGAGTAGCTTGCTGTAGTTCTATCAGGTCCTGCAAAGAAACAGGGGAGAGAAAGAGAGACCAGAATCTGAAAGGGAGCCGGAGGTCCATGTGCTGCTGCATGTCTGGCCGCTGCATCAGCACTCCCATTACCCAGAGAAACAGAATTGGTGGCACCTGTGTGGGCCGGGCAATGGGTAATAGAGAGGGATGTGGGTAGCTGAATGGCATCAAGAAGTTGGGAGATAAGGGGACCATGAGAGATAGCGGAGCCAGAAGAGGTAAGGAAACCTCGTTGTTTCCAAATTTGTCCTGTGGCATGACAGACAGAGAAAGCATACTTTGAGTCAGTATAAATAGCAGCAGACTGTCTGGAAGCTAAAAGGCAAGCACGAATTAAAGCGATGAGCTCAGCAGCCTGAGCTGATTTGATTCCTGGAAGAGAAAAGGCCTCTAAAACATCATTATCTGAGACCACTGCATATCTAACCTCTAGTTCACCAAATGAATTTCTTTTACATGAGCCATCAGTGTACAATACAAGATCTGCATTTTCCAGGGGTTGATCAGACAAATCTTGGTGAGGCATCACACAGTGCTCAAGCAATTCTTCACAGTCATGGGTATGTGGTTCACCATCAGAGGGTAAAGGAAAAAGAGTAGCTGGGTTAAGTACATTACATCTTTGAATTACCACGTTTGGGGAAGAGAGGATAACATTCTCATACCGGGTTTGTCTCTGAACAGACAGGTGCTGGGTGCGGTGTCGCTGTAAGAGAGCAGAGACGGCATGAGGGACCTGTAAGATAACGCTGTGGCCTAATGTGACAGGTTGGGCTTTTTCAAGTAATTCAGCAGTAGCTGCAACTGCCCTCAGACAAGGTGGGAACCCACGGGCTACTGAGTCCCAGTGTTGCAGAAAAATAAGCTACTGGACGAGGTGCGGGTCCAAGGGGTTGACAGAGAACTCCAGCTGCAATTCCATCCTGCTCATGACAAAATAGAGTAAAGGGCTTGCTATAATCAGGTAAGCCCAAAGCTGGGGGTTGTGAGAGAAGAGTTTTAAGGGGAAAGGAAAGCAGATTCACATTCTGGGGACCAGGTCACTGGGTCAGGAGCTGAGTCTAAGAGTAGCATAGTAAGGGGTCTGGTGAGTCCAGAAAAGTTAGGAATCCATTGTCTGCAATATCCTGCAGCACCCAGAAATTTGCGTACCTGACGTTTGGTTAAAGGGCGAGGAATGGAAAGAACTTGTGAGATTCGCTCAGGTGTTAACTGGCGGCCATCTCCTGAAAGTAAATGTCCCAAGTACTGAACTCTTTGTTTTACAAATTGCAATTTGGCTTTGGAAGCCTTGTGACCCTTTTCAGCAAGACATTTTAACACATGCAAAGTATCAGTTTTACACCCTTCATCAGTTTCACTAGCAATTAACACATCATCAACATACTGAACCAACACAGAGCTGCAGGGAAGAGAGATAGAATCAAGGTCAACTTTCAAAAACTGGGAAAACAGAGTAGGGCTTTCACAATAACCTTGGGGAAGACGTGTCCAGGTTAATTGACGACCCTGAAATGAAAAGGCAAAGAGAAATTGAGAATTCTCATGCACTGGAATAGAAAAGAAGGCAGAACATACATCTATTACAGAAAACCATTTAGAAGTGGGTGGAATAGAGGAAAGAATAGTAGCAGGGTGAGGTACTACTGGAAATCTAGGGATTACAGACTTGTTAATGGCTCTTAGGTCTTGTACAAATCTATAGATTTGCTTACCCTGGCTGTCAAATTTTCCCTCCTTTTTCACAGGTAGCATAGGTGTATTACATGGTGAAGTTGTATAAACAAGTATCCCTTGTTCAAGGAGGGAAGAGATTACAGGCTTAATGCCCTCTTCTGCCTCCCTAGACAATGGATACTGGGATACCCTTGGGAAAGGCTTGTTGTGTTTGTATGTTATTTGCACTGGTGTTGCAGAGGCTAGCAACCCCAATTCATTGGCGTGAGCTGCCCACAATGTTTCTGGGACATCTGAGAGGTCCAGGAGGGGTGTATGTCTGGAGGTCTCATCAGATTCCTCTGAGAGTAGTAATGCCATCAAATTTGGAGCCTGATGGGAGGGAAGGTCAACAAATATCCCTTCCTCTCTACAGAGAAGGTTTGCACCCAATTTACACAACAAGTCATGTCCCATAAGGTTTACAGGAGAACAGGGAGATAACAGGAAAGAATGTTCAGCTGACAAGGGTCCAATAGTTACAGATGCGGTTTCTGAAACTGGATGGGGAATACACTGACTCCCTATTCCCACAGCATGAACCGCAGAAGAAGATTTTTGAAGGGAGGTTTCAGACTGTCTTAAAGTAGAAAGGGTAGCTCCAGTGTCAACTAAAAATTTGTGGGGTTGTCCGTTCACAGTTATTGAGACAAAAGGTTCAGGAACTTGTGGGGACATCTGCAGGGTTAATGTGAGGACCTCGCGGCATAGTCAATAATTACTGGCATGAATTTGATCATTGCTGAAGTGGCTAACACGTGGGTCAGTCTGTGGAAGCAGGTCTTGGCTGCTTGGAGGACCAGGCCAGGGAGTAGCAGCAGGATTGAGCTGGTTCTGGTTATGCAAGAGACTCTGATTTTGTTGTGCCATGTTCTGCTGGCGCTTGCGGCATTCATTTTTCCAGTGGCCATTTTCCCCACAGTAATGACATTGCCCAGTTCTTAGGGGGCCCCGGGGCTGAGATTGCTGTTGTGAAGAATTAGGCCTGCCAGAAAATGGAATAAAGCTTCGGCCTCTAGGTGGCGGGGGTGCACTAGTTGGGCGCCGTTTGGGGTTCTGTTTTGCCTGAAGGTCTGCTATCTGCATAGCCATGAGGGTTGTTTTTAAGTCCTTTTTCTTTATCTTGTCAGCTTGCAAGTTTTCCCAAAACTGTGTGGCTGCCCCTGAATTTGAAGGATCGTGCTCTCTCCAGCCTACAACATTGTTTTTAATCCTGTCTCTGATTTCAGGAAGGAGATTGTCCACTACAATTGAGATGACAATGAAACGATTACCCTCTGTTTCTGGGTTGATTTGGGAAAATTTTCGAAAAGCAGACAGGAGGCGTTCAATATAAGAGACAGGAGGTTCATCTGGGTTTTGCTTAATAGATTGTACTTTTGACCAATCGTGCCGCACTGGGACAACTCTTCAGTGATTGCATTAAGGAGTCCCTTCAGATCATTGTTCAAAGTATTTTGTCCATTATCATCAGTGGGGGGGCCAGGGAGAGGATCATCTGGCCATCGAGCACCCACATGATGTGGGGGTGCCAACCGAGCCTGCCGAATTAAGGCTGCATAATCGTGTGGGGGCAGGTTACCTCTTAAAAGCCAGTCTATGTCTCGATGAGTGGGGTTGTAAATGTTAATAAGCCTTCGCAATTCCTCACGGAATCCTTGGGGGTCCTCCTGGAAAGGAGGCAAAATGTTCTTAAAGTTTAAAATGTCAGCAGCAGTCCATGGTATGTGGATCCGCTGTGGAGCCCCCCCGCCGAAGCCCCTGGAAACATTCTAAGGGGAGCCTGAAGGGTTATCTTTGAGTTATCCTCATCCTTACGTTTACTGGTATCTGGTGGTAACTCTTGGGGGCTTTTGAATAAAGTCGGGAAATAGAGTCGTTCAAAGGGAACTTGACGTGGGGTCCCACAAGTTTTTATAATTGTAATGGAGTTGGTATCAGCATGAATCTGGGTTGGCTCCCAGCCATCTCGGGGCAATTCAGGGTTAAAGCTATCAATCAATTCTTGGAGAGCATGCTTCAAGAGGGGGCTTAATGGGTACAAAATTCATACCAGTAGGATCTGAATCAGGTAAGGAAAAAAGTGCCTCCTCTTTAGCCTGGTGTGGGTCTGAATCCTGTCTCCCTTGGATAGACAGTGTCTGGGTTAGGTGTGATGAGGAAGCTTGACCTGATTGAGGTGGATGATATGTGGGTGGTGGGGGGTGGCGGTAGCCATCCTGTCCACAAATCTAAAGGGTCCTCTTGTGGGTCAGGGACTGGGACTGGGGTAGCCTTTTCCCTAGTCAATTGAGAATATAAGTGTGCTGTTGCTAAAGGGAGTGGGGGTGCAGATGGCACATCTAGGAAATCACGTTGTTTCTTTAGAGTAGCCAATTGTTGCTGCAGCTTTTCAATAGAATCTTTTTGGCTAGCCATTATGCTCTGATTCTTTTTCTTTACCAATATTCCATCTGGTTAGGATGTGTTTCCTCAAGGAAACCTAAGATAAGCAAGCTTTTCTAAGTCAAAGCTACCCTCTAGTGGCCACTGTTTCTGGGAATTCCCCTGAGTATAGCCATTCCAAATGCTCATTAATTTCTTAAGTCTCCTTAGTTTCAAACCTGCCGGCAATTTACCTAGCTGACTGTAAATTCTTATCATCTGAGACAAAGGAGTCCCAGGCTGTGAGAAACCTTTCCCCTCGGTCGGAGACATACTCGAGGGAGCAATCCCACCCATGTTAGCACTGTCCTGTCCAAGGACAGCACAGGAGCCCAGAAGTACTACCCTCTCCAAGAATAGCACAGGCGTCCAGCAACACTACCCTCTCCAAGGATAGTGTGGGAGTCCACACAAACTGTCAGCTTCACTCACACTCCTTATGTGCCAGGGGAAACCACCCTTGCTTTCGGCAGCTGTTCAGTGACACTGACAGCACCGGTGCGGTTGCGGTCCTGTTCCGGACTTCACTCACTCAAAACCATGCACTTGGACACGCCACCAATCAGTCAGCAACAAAATCCAACCCCTGATTGGCTATACCCAGCGTTTTCGTTTTAAATCTCCCTCAAGCCTCTTAAAGAAAATTTAGGAGCAAAAGATGACTCTTACCGCCAGCCGGTCCAGCCGGTAACGAGAACAGGGAGGCGGACTGGGCGATTTTAAATGGATCCCTTACCCTTCAGATGCGCGCTGTAGTCCATTCCCGTTCCCTGTCGTCAGCCTTTCCAACTGAAGTTCCAAGCCATCCCACTTCTGACACCAAATTGTCGTGGAAATCTCGCTCCCCTGGGGTACAGAGTCCCCAGAAGGGTCCGAGGCTGGAGGTCAAACCAGTGAGGCAGAAGAGAGGTCTAAAAGGAAAACTTTATTATGCATGCATGCAGGCTGACAGCTACCAGAGTGAAAGCAGCAGCAGCCCTGAGAGACAGTTTCAGGGTCCTTTATACAGTATGTTCAGACAGTTTAGTTGTTGATTGTTTTTCTTTAACATATCAAAGTCTCAGCAGAAGTACTCTGAGACGTTTCTGTTCACACCAGGTGTGCTAGCAGTCAGTTTTACAGTACAAAGGCACATGATAACCTGAGTGAGGAGTCTACAAGACAAACTGTGACAAGATAAGAGTTTACATGCCAAATTGTGACAGACTAGGAGTCTTCATGAAGTTGAGATAGGAGGCGTTGTCAGGGTCTTGATTAGAGTTAAGATGATTTCTCTCTGTTACAGATGATTTCTCTCTGGAAAACTTTTAACCCTTGTAGCAGTTTTCTTTTAGAGAGTTTTGATTTCCTCCACAGTCCCCCCTTAGACACAATTGGAGTTATTTGATTTTTCTCCCACACAATGCAGATGGTCACTGTAGGCTGCCTTTGCCAGTCAAACATCAAGATAGTGGCCAGAAGGAAATCTTCTACTTTGAACAGGTAGAGAACACGCCCACCACTGCTGCACAAGTTAAGACAGTGGTCTCCAACCTTTTTACACCGAAGATCACTTTTAAAATCTCAGAACAGGCGAAGAGCTACCGCCCCGCCCCTTCCTTGAAGCCCCGCCCCTTCCTTGAAGCCCCGCCCTCTCTGTTCTCCTCCTGTCCATCACTTGCTATCCCCAGCCCTTACTTACACACTCTGATAAACACTTTATTTTTAAATTATGCGATATATAAAATTAAAATCACGTGTTTATAGTTATGAAATAAATGGTCTGTTTTTTATTCATGCTATTTAAATCTAAAATGAAGCATTTATAATTATACATTTTGTGGGGACAGAGTTCTGCGGCTGGGGGCAGGGAGAGGGAACAGGGTGCTGGGAGGGCAGAGGACAGGGTTCTGCAGCAGGGGACAGGGTGCCAGTGGGGACAGAGTTCTGTAGCTGGGGACAGGGGAAGGGGGACAGAATTCTGTAGCTGGGGACAGGGGAGTGGGATCTGGGGAGCGGGGACAGGGTGCCAGTGGCAGCAGAGTCCCCTGCATCTGCCTCCTCTCAGGATTCTCTCCCAGAGGGAAGCCAGCACTTTCCTCCTCCGGGCCTGACCCCCGCGCGGCGCAGGGAAACCCCGAGCGTGCCTGCCCCGGGGCTAATCCCCCCCATTCCGCGGCGGGGCCAAACCCCTACGGAAGCCTGCCTTGGGGGCAACCCCCCCCATTCCGCGGCGGGGCCAAACCCCCGTGGACGCCTGCCCCGGGGCCAAACCCCCCTTCCATGGCGCGGCCCGGCCCGGCCCCTCCCCTCCTGCAGCATGACCAACCCCCATGGGCGCCTGCCCCAGAGTCAAACCCCCCTCCCACGGTGCGGCACGGCGCGGCCCAGCCAACTCCCTCCCCTCCCGCTGCACGGCCAAACCCCGGGCCGACTCCCGCTCCCGCGGCGCAGGGAAACCCCTGCGCTCGACTCACCTCTCCGGTGCCGGCGGTGCAGGGAAGCCTCCGCACTCCTCCTCCAGGGCCGACACCCCCTCCCCCAGCACACAACAGAGCTGTGGGAGGGGAGCAGCCCGCGCACTTCCAGAACCCCCGGAAGTGACGCGGGCTTCAGACAGGACTTCCGTCCACCCTGCAGGAAGCCGGCACTACACTAGAGGTAGGTAGTGGGGCTTCTCGGGGTTGGGGGGAAAATGAGGGGTGGGGTTGCCCGAACGCCTCGCGATCGACTGGTGACCACGGAGTTAAGAGAGCAACTCGTGTTGACCCAGTTCTGTCCCAAGTTATGGATCTAGTGATGCATGCAACATCTCTGCGGAACTGTCAGGTTTCACCCGACCTTGTCCCCTACATGTCCAGGAGGATGGAGTTATCGATCCATTCTGGGTGCTTGCTGTGGGGAATGCATGTTATTATTCCAAAAATACTGAGACAACAGATGTTAGAACAGCTGCATTCAGGTCACTGTGGAATGGTGCGCATGAAAGAAATTGCACAAAGCTATTTTTGGGGGCCTGGCTTGGATGGTGCCATTGAAGAGAAAACAGAAGCTTGTATTTCATGCCAGGGTGTGATGAATGCACCTCAGTTGACACCTCTACACCCATGGGACTGGCCTGAAAAATCGTGGCAAAGTATTCACGTTGATTTTGCTGGCCCATTTGAAGGTAGCATGTTCTTGGTGGTAGTAGATGCCCATTCCAAATGACCAGAAGTCTCTATAATGCCATCCACTACTGCTGAGAGTACTATCCAAAAAGTACAGGGACTCTTTTGTCATTTTGGTCTTCCAGAACAACTTGTGAGTGACAAGGGTCCACAGTTTGTCTCTCAGGAGTTTGGAAATTTTATGAAAGCAAATAGGATCCATCACATCACTTCAGCACTGCATCACCCATCCACAAATGGATTGGCTGAAAGGTTTGTGCAGAAAATAAAATAAGCTTTGAAACTGGCTAGAGGACATTCACTCATACAAAAGTGTCTGGACACCTTCTTACTGTCCTACAGAAACACTCCTCATGCTACAACCAAAATGTCCCCGGCTTTTTTAATGATGGGATGTCAGCAGCATACTTACATTGATTTGCTGAAACCTTCTGAACCATGACAAATTGTGCAATGTCAACAGCAAGGTCAAGTCATCAGGTGTATCCAGAGCAAAAGACCGAATCTTTAGTCCCAGAGAGCTGGTTTTGGCTCAGAACTATGCTCCTGGAGCTAAATAGTTCCCTGACACACTCACTGCTCAAACAGGACCTGTTTCCTATACTGTCGGGATTGCAGAGGATCTCATCTGGCAGTGGCAAGTAGATCAGTTATTGCCAGGTTATGCCTGCCCCCAAGACACATCTCCAGTTGAGCTGCCCATCCTCCCCTCTGACGGTGAGCTACCGGGTCAAGAATTACCTGTTCATGACTCTCCTCCTCCATCACCACCCCACCTGTGGTGAACATAAACCCCTTCCCTGAGCAGGCTAATCCAACAGCCTCACCTGTTCACAATTCAGGTTCCCAGGCCATTGTCAGGCCTACACTCATAACATCTTCGGGTACAAGAATGCCAGATGGTTAGCTGGGAACTTGAAGCAGTTTACCATCATTCCATAATTAGTGTTTGTTTTGTTAAAGAGGGAGGAATATGCTGTGTATTGAGTTGTTGTAGGTATAGATCTTGTTGTTATAGTAACTGAGTGTATGTCTACACTACAGCGCTAATTCGAACTAACTTAGCTAATTCGAACTAACGCATCTAGACCCCAAAACTAATTTGAATTAGCATTTTGCTAATTCGAAATAGCGCGTCCACACTGATTGGACGCTGGATCGCATTTAAGGGCAGCTGAAACCGGTTCCAGCAGGGCATCAGGTCAGTAGTTGCTTTGTGTGGCTGCTGTCTGAGGCTATCTGAGGCTTGTGCTTAAAGGGACCCCCCTGGACAGCCGGTTCACAGCTTTTCCGCTTGCTTGCCTACCTCGCCGAGGGACAGCAAAGCGTTTTCCTCTCCGCCTGCCTGTGTCAGTGGTTCCCATTGGGGACGCCGCTGCAGTTGGCACCATGGAGCCAGAGCTCGCCCTGGGCATGCTGCTCCAGTTTTTGGACTTGCTGCTGCAAGCCTGCCAGCAATGGCTGGAGGCTGCCTGGCACCATCTGGTGCATGTCAGCCCCCTGCCTCTCCCCCTGGCCTCCTTGGGGGACGTGGAGGAGCCGCAGCAGCGCCCGGATGCCAGCGTGCCCCGCCGCATCTGGCGTCTGGACACCAGCAGCGACTGGTGGGAAGGCATCGTCCCGGAGCGCTGGGGAGACCAAAAATGGACCCAGAACTTCAGGATGGAGAAGGACACCTTCCTGGAACTCTATGAGTGGCTCGCCCCTGCTCTGTGGCGACGGGACACTCGCATGAGGCCCGCCATCCCCCTCCAGAAGCTCTGTGGAAGCTCTCCACGCCGGACAGCTACCGATCCGTCGGGAACCAGTTCGGCGTGGGGAGATCCACCGTCGGAGCATTGCTCATGCAGGTATGGCACTCACCGGCCACTGGGCTGGGGGGGAGGGGGGCTGCAAGGAGGGAATGGGTCGCCCCTGGGAAAACGGAGGGGGAGGAGGCGAAAGTGCCCCGCATGGGAGAGTTCGGTCTGTCCCGGCCGTACTACACGCCGCTCGCGGCGGCCAGGATCACAGCCGGGGTTGCTTCTGGGAGTGGGGCGCAGGGCAGTTCCAGGGAACGAACACTCCCAGCCACCCAGGCTCCCCAGTGATTTGCGGTTTGCTGTGTCTCTCTGCAGGTGGTCAAGGCCATCAAGCGGGTGCTGCTCCGCAGGGTGGTCCGCCTCGCCGACCTGGATGCGGTCATCCAGGGGTTCAGCGCCCTCAGCTTCTCCTACTGCGGGGGGGTCCATCGACGGGACGCACATCCCCATCTGTGCCCCAGAACACCAGGCCTCCCAGTACATCAACCGCAAGGGGTACTTCTCCGTCATCCTGCAGGCCGTGTCTGACCACCGGGGCCAGTTCACAGACATTAATGTGGGCTGGTCCGGCAAGGCACACGATGCCAGGGTGTTCCGCAACTCTTCCGTGTGCCAGAGGCTGCATGCCGGGACCTTCTTCCCCAACCGCCACATGAGGGTCGGGGATGTGGACATGCTTGTCTGCCTGGTGGGAGATGCGGCCTACCCCCTACAGCCCTGGCTGATGAAGCCGTACACGGGGCACCTCAACTCCTCCCGCCAGGCCTTCAATGCCAGGCTCACCAGGGAATTGCCTGAAAGCCCAATTTAGATGCCTCCTCACCCGCCTCAACCTCGCCGAGCACAATATCCCTCCCATGGTGGCAGCATGTTGTGTGCTGCACAATTTGTGCGAGCAGAAGGGGGAGGCTTTCCTGCCAGCCTGGATGGCTGAGGCTGAGCGCATGGCTGACCAGTACGCGCAGCCCCGCACCGCCGCCATCCGGGAGGCCCAGCGGGGGGGCGTCCAGATCCAGGAAGCCCTGCGAGAGAGCTTCCAGGTGGAGGAGGACTGAACTCTCCCTGCATGCCCCACTGGGGCCTTCCACCCTCCTCCTCCTTCCTCTTCCTCCCTAACCCCTTCCTAATGTAAAATAAAAACACCTGTTTTGCCAAAAACCTCTCTTTATTGTACATAACTGGGGTGGGGGAGGGAGGAATGAGGGTGGGAGAGGGGAGGGGAAACCTGGGAGGAGGGAGCTGGAAGGGGAGGAAGGGAAGGAAGGGGTTGGGGGTCCTGCTGGCTCTCCGCCTCGCACACTGCGGGTGCGGGGTGTCGGGGGAGTGGGTGTGGAGCGTGGGGCAGGAGGGACGGGTGGTGTGGAGGAAGTGGGAGGGGGAGCAGGGGTGGGAGGAGGAGCGAGAGCTGGGAGGTCGGAGGGGCCGGAGCAGGAGGAGGCAGGAACCTGTCCACCAAGGTCTGAAGGTGACCTCTGAGGGCACGGCCCTGCTCTTCCAGTGCCTCCAAGCTCTGCTGCCACAGCCGCAGGTCCTCCCGGACCCAGTGGTCCTGGGTGCGGAGCTGGTGCTCCAGTAGCCGCAGGTGCTGCTGGTGGTAGTCCTCCAGGTTCCTGGTGCGCCTGCTGGCCCGGGTGCGGGTGGCTGTTGCAGGATGGGTGGTGCACCCTGCAGTCCCAGGTGCTGCGGCTGTAGTGCAACAAGAGCAGTGGTCACTTCTCCCTGGGGACACAGTGGGTGAAACCCAGCCCCACTCTGCAAGGCGAGGTTGGCGTGTGGGGAATGGGCCAGGGCCCCTGCATGACACCCAGCTGCTGCTCCATGGTGGGCAAGCCCAGGCGCACGGTCCCTGGGCTCCCTCTCCCCCCACCCTCCCCATACACATAAGGAGAGCATGATGGCACTCACATGTGGAGCCCTCCCCGGCCTCGGACGACACAGCCGATGTGCTCTGTGGGATGCCTCGGGGGTCCTGGGTCCTGGGTCCTGGGCAGGCTCCTTGCAGTCTCCTGGCTCTCGGCATTCTTCTTCTCCTCCTCCTCCTCCTCCTCCTCCTCCTTTGTGTCAGGGAGGGGTCCCTCTGCCCCGGGGTTGATCACCACCCAGGGGGCATGGACAGCGTGAGCCCCCAGGATGCGGTCCAGGGCCTCGTAATGAGGGCATGCCTACGGGTCGGCCCCTGGCTGAGAAGCCCTGCAGTAGGCGTGCCGCAGGTCTTTAATCTTGCAGTGGACCTGCTCCTGGGTCCGCATGTGGCCTCTGGTGGCCAGGCTGTCAGCCATGCGGCTGTAGACGGCCGCGTTCCTGTGGCTAGTGCGGAGATCATGGATGTTGGAGGCCTCCCCCCAAACCTTGATGAGGTCCACGATCTCCGCACTAGACCAGGCGGGCAGAGCAGCCCACAGGCGCCGGGCAGGCTCCTGTGAGTCGCCAGCCTGGTCCTGGGAAGAGGCGGAGGGCTGGGTGGCAGCGGGTGGCTGGCTCATGGTGTGCCAGGTGCAGGGTCTGCTGGCTGGGTGCTGGCAGGCTTGCAACTGGCACAAGCACTGTAGCCAGACCGTGGCCCTTTAAGGGCTCCGAGGCCGGGAGGGGGGGCAGAAGAGTTTCCCTGGTTTGGCCCAGAGTGGCCACCAGGGCAAGCTGGGAAGGGCTAGCCTCCAACTACTTCGAATTAAGTGGCTACACAGCCCTTAATTCGAACTACTTAATTCGAACTAGGCGGTAGTCCTCGTAGAATGAGGTTTACCTAGTTCAAATTAAGCACTCCGCTACTTCGAATTAAATTCGAACTAGCGGTTTGTAAGTGTAGTGCCTATGAAAGTTAATTCGAACTAACGACTGTTAGTTCGAATTAACTTTGTAGTGTAGACATACCCTGAGTTAGGTCACTAGGGGTCAGCCCAGCAGGTTTGGGCTGATTCTAGTTAGTTCTGTGTTATGCAATAAAATGGACACTTGCCCCTACTCAAGCTGCTGTGTTTCACTGATTTCTTCCTCAGCTATGGACCTCCACACAGTCTAACAACAGGCATGTTAGCAATAAGAGGGTGATCAGAGCGGGTGTGGGGCCCCTACTGGACGAGGAAGGGAACTTAGTGACAGAGGATGGGGGAAAAGCTGAAGTAGTCAATGTTTTTTTTGCCTCTTTCTTCATAGACAAGCTCAGCTCCCAGACTACTGCAGTAGGCAACACAATATGGGGAGGAGTTGGGCAGCCCTTGGTGGGGACAGAACAGGTTAAGAATTATACAGAAAAGCTAGACATACACAAATCCATGGGTCTGGATTTAATGCATCCGAGAGTACTAAGGAAGTTGGCAAATGTCATTGCAGAGCCCTTAGCCATTATCTTTGAAAACTTGTGAAGATCGGGGGAGGTCCTGGACAACTGGAAAAAGTGAAATGTAGTGCTCATCTTTAAAAAAGGGAAAGAAGACAATCCAGGGAACTACAGACCAGTCAGCCGTACCTCAGTCCCTGGGAAAATCATGGAGGGAATCTTCAAGGAATCCATTTTAAAGCACTTGAAAGAGAAGAGTGATCAGGAAGAGTTAACGTGGATTCACCAAGGGCAAGTCATGCCTCACCAATCTGATTAGATTCTGTGATGAGATACCTGTCTCTGTGGACATGGGGAAGTCGGTGGATGTGATATACCTCGACTTTAGCAAAGCTTTTGATACGGTCTCCCACAATATTCGTGTCAGCAAGTTAAGGAAGTATGGATTGGATAAATGGATTGAAAGGTGGATAGAAACCTGGCTAGATTGTCGGGCTCAACGGGTAGAGATCAATGGCTCGATATCTGATAGGTGGTTGGTTTCAAGTGGAGTACCCCAAGGATCAGTTCTAGGGCCGGTTTTATTCAACATCTGTATTAATGACCTGGATGAGGGAATGGATTGCACCCTCAGCAAGTTTGTGGATGACACTAAGTTTGGCCGGGGGGAGGTAGATACGTTGGAGGGCAGGGATAGAGTCCAGAGTGACCTAGACAATTGGAGGATTGGGCCAAAAGAAAGCTGATGAGGTTCAGAAAGGACAAGTGCAGAGTCCTGCATTTGGGATGGAAGAATCCCAAGCATTGTTATAGGCTGGGGACTGACTGGCTAAGTAGCAGTTCAGCAGAAAAGGACCTGGGGATTCTAGTGGATGAGAAGATGGATATGAGTCAACAGTTTGCCCTTGAAGCCAAGAAGGATAATGGCATATTAGGGTGCATTAGGAGGAGATCCAGAGAAGTGATTATTCCCTTTTATTCGGCTCTGGTGAGGCCACATCTGGAATATTGTGTCCAGTTCTGCACCCTCCATTGTAGAAAGGATGTGGATGCACTGGAGAGGGTCCAACGGAGGTCAACCAAAATGATTAGGGGGCTGGAGCATATGACCTATGAGGAAAGGCTGAGTGATTTGGACTCATTTAGTCTGCAGAAGAGAAGGGGTGGGGGGTTGATAGCAGCTTTAAACTCCTTGAAGGGCGGTTCCAGAGAGGGTGGAGAGAGGCTGGTTTCACTGGTGACAGATGGCAGAACAAGGAGCAATGGTCTCAAGTTACAGTGTGGGGTGTGTGTGTCTAGGTTGGATATTAGGAAAAACTATTTTATAAGGTGTGTGGTGAAGTACTGGGGTGGGCTCCCTAGGGTGGTGGTAGAATCTCCATCGCTAGAGGTTTTTAAGTCCTGGCTTGACAAAGCCCTGGGTGGGTTGATTTAGTTGGGGTTGGTCCAACTTCGGGCAGGGGGCTGGACTCAGTTACTCCTGAGGTCTCTTCCAGCTCTAGGATTCTATGATTTAAAAAGGCCTGGGGATCTCCTGCCATCAGCATGTGCCGTAATGGGGATAATGCGGCTCCCTGCCTGCTCTCGCTCTGCTGTGGCTGCCAGCACGTCTCTGCAGCCCCTGGGCAGGGTGTGTGTGTTTGTCTCCACATTCTTCCCCAGCCCAAGTGCGCCTGTGGCCAGTGGGAGCTGCAGAGAAGGTGCATGCAGGCAGCAGGGTAGAGAACCCCTGCCCCATCCCCCTGCCTAGGAACGGATGTCAGAAGAGGAATGCCGCAGGTGAGCACAACACTGCTCACTCCCTGCCCCCGCGTCTGCTCCTCCCACCCTCACCCCCCTGCACTCAAATTCCTTCCCAGACCCTGCACCTCTCCTGCACCCCCATTCCCTGCCCCAGCCCAGAGCCAAACTCCCTCCCAAAGCCTTAGGCAGGTGCAGGGGAGGGACTTGGTGCCATTCTGGGCACCACTATTTCTACAAACGCGCTGTCCTGGGGTGCTTATGTAGCTACTTGAAAATGCTGGGTGTTCCTGCACTCCCCCCCTTTCCCCTCCCCCACCCCCATGAGGAGCCTGCTTGCTTGGCTAGTCAGTGTGTTGCTGCTCTGGCCAGGCCAGGCCTGTTTGGAGTGACAGTGGCTGGCTCACAGGGTTCGCTATGCCTACAGCTCCAGCAAGGGCTCCTCGTCTCTCTGAGCTCTCCTTGCACGTCAGTGTGACAGGGCGAGCCAGCCCCGCACTGAACTCACAGGGTTATCCAGGTTACCCTGGCTGAAGGAGCCCTGCCCCCACAACCCTGCTGGGCATTATCAGTTTGTAGTCTGGATGGATTGCTGGAGGAGAAGGACCTCAGAAGGGAGCTCCTGACCAGCACCAGCCAGCTGCCTGCCCAGAGGGAAGTCAGCGGAGACTCTAGTGCCAGCTGGGATGTTTCCACTGCTGTCTTCAAGGGAGAAGCCGCCCCCAGGGAATTAGAGGACCCTGTGAGACGTGGGAAGATACCCTCGCTGGACAGGTGGGAGGTGGACCAGGGAGGGTGCAGGAGCAGCCTCTCCCACCCCAGGATCCTCAGCGATGGAGTGGTGGGTTGTCCTGCCACTCACAGGGCCCTGGGCTGGAACCCAGTGGGGAGGGGTGAGGCTGGGTCCCTCTACCAGAGGTGCTGCCCCCACCCCACCTGTGACTTGCCATCACAGGCCCTTCAGCCCTGCCTTAAAGGGCCAACCAGTGAGTATATATAGAGACTTTTACTTTTATTTTTCTTGTAACCAATTCTGATTTGTATGTCTCATTATTTGTACTCGCTTGAGTCCATCCTTTTGTAGTTAATAAACTTGTTTTATTTTTTTATCTAAATCAGTGCGTTTGAATGTTTGGGGGAAACTCCATTTGGGGTAACAGGATTCTGTGCCTGTCATTTTCTATTAATAAACTAGCCAATTAGCCCATCATAAGATGGGATTTTCAGGTCTCTCCTCCACGTCGGTCTTCTCTCCTGAGCTGCCGGTCTCTTGCTCCGGCTCCGGCTCCGGCTCCGGCTCTCTCTCTCTCTCTCGCTCCTCCTTCTCCTGCCTCCCCGCCCCCCCTCTCAGCTCTCCTCCGCCTCCTGACTCTATCTCTCTCTTTCTCTTCTCCTCCCGTTCCTGCCTCTCACTCGGGAGACAGCGGAGCCCAAATGGCCGTTTGGGCTATGCACTCCCCGTGCTGCATGGGGGGCGCGGAGCCCAAACGGTTGCTTGCGCCACTTGCTCCCATGCGGCGGCCTGGCTGAGCAGCGCAGAAGTCAGCCGAGCGCCACGGTGGGAGGCGAAGGGGAGGTGACGTTCACGGCCAGGGGGTGGGGCCTGGAGCCGCTGTCACGCATCCATTTGGGCTCCCCTGTGGCGGCCCGGCTGAGCGGTGCAGAAGTCAGCTGAGCGCCACGGCAGGAGGCGAAGGGGGGCGGGGTGGTGATGTACACGGCCAGGACCCACCCCTGGCCATGAATGTCACTGCCCCGCCTCTTCTCCTCCCGCCGTGGCGCTCAGCTGACTTCTGCCACCGTGCCCCGCTGGGAGCAGCGCCGTTGGGCCCGCACTCCCCATGCAGCATAGGCCGCCCAGAGGGAACAGCCAGCATTTCAGGCAACAGCGCCCCCTAGAGGGAACAGCCAGCATTTCAGCGTTACAGACTCTCAGGCATTGGTCTATTTTCTATTAATAAATGCTGGAATTCATCAGAGCTTGTCTTGTCCGGGAGGGAGCTGGGCAGCACAAGAACCTCCTCTCAGGGGAAAGTCTGGTGTCCCTCTGCAGTGTAATTCAAGAGTGGCTGTTGGCAGCACTCACACGTGGGCAGTGTAACAGGCCCCCCAGATTAGAGAGCTGAGGGGACACGGCTGTTCATCTGTCCAGATCCTGGGTGTGTCACAATCTCCCCTTAGTTGTCTCTTTTCTAAGACGAACAGCCAAGTCTCCTTCATGTTTCTTTGTAGGAAGCTGTTCCATAGGCCTGATCATGTTCATTGCCTTTCTTTGCACCTTTCCCAATTCTAATGTATCTTTTTTGATATGGGCTACCAGAGCGGCACACTGTATTCAAGGGAAGGGGCATACCATGGGCTTATACAGTGGCAGTACGATATTTTCTGTTTTATGAGCTATCCTTTTCTGTTAGCTTTATTGATTGCTGCTGCACGTTGAGCAGAGATTTTCAGAGAACTATCCAAGAAGTCTCCAAGATCTCTTTGCTGAGTGGCAGAAGCTAATTCAGACCCCTCTATTGTATATGGCTAGATGGGGTTATGCTTTCCAATGTGCATTACTTTGCACTTACCAACACAGAATTAGTTTGCCATCTTTTGCGAGATTCCTTTGCAACTCTTTGCAGTCCACTTTAGGCTGCAAAGTCATAAGTATCATCTGCAAATGTTGCCACCTCCTTTCTACCTCTTTGTCTGGATCAGGGGTTCTCATACTTCATTGCACCATGACCGCCTGCTGACAACAAAAATTACTGCATTACCCCAGGTGGGGGGACTGTAGCCTGGACCCACTCGGAGGGCGGTGGGAGCAAAGTCTAAGTCCTGTTGCACAGAGTGGAAGGAACCCAAGGTCTGAGCCCACTATCCCATGTCTAGGTAGTTGGGCTCAGGCTTGAGTGTTGGTCCCAAGTTCCCAGTGACCCCATAGAAACAGGGACACGACCCACTTTGGGGTCCCGGCCTGCAGTTTGAGAATCGCTGGTCTAGACAATTTATGAATAAGTTGAACATCAGTGGTACAGACCTCTGGTATTTACCTCGCTTCTACGTGAGAGCTGACCATTTATTCCTGCCATTTGTTTTGTATCTTTTAACCAGTTACTGACCCACGAGAGGGCATGTCCAGCGCTTTGCTTAAGGTTCTGTTGAGGGACCTTGTCCAAGGCTTTCTGAGAGGCCAAGTGCACTACGTCCATTGGATCGCTCTGGTCTACATGTCTCTTGGCCCCCTCAATGAATTCTAATTGAGTGGTGAGGTATGATTGCTCTTCAGAAAGTTGTGTTGATTCGCCCCCACCATATTGTGTTTGTCTCTGTGTCTGACAGTTTTGGTCTTTACTGTACTTTCCCAACCACACTGCCTGGTAGTCATGTTAGGCTTACTGACCTGCAAGTGTCAGGATCACCACGGCACCATCTTAAGAGACAGGTGTTACACTAGTTACCCTCGAGTCATCTGGACAGAGGCTGATTTAAGTGATAGGTTACCTCACAGGAACATAAGGACAGCCAGACTGGGTCAGACCAAAGGTCCATCTAGCCCAGGGTCCTGTCTGCCAACAGTGGCCAATGACAGGTTCCCCAGAGGAAGGGAACAGACCAGGGAATCACCAAGTGATCCATCCTCTGTTGCCCATTCCCAGCTTCTGGCAAACAGATCCTGGGGACACCATCCCTGCCCATCCTGGCTAGTAGCACAGTTAGTAATTCTGGAATTTCGTATCTGAGTTCCTTCAGCAGTCTGGGTAACTTACTGAGATCTGTCACAAAGAAACCCAACCAAACCCAAAAGAGCAAAACAGCACAGAACACTGAGAGCCGGGCCTAGTGACTGTAAGCAAAGTTTATGGGACCACGGGAAACTTGGCACCCCCCATGATACGTGGACATCCAGCTAATTAAAATCATGCCGGACCATGGCTGTTGCTGCACCAGAGAGTGCCAGACTAGAGAGATTCAACCTGTACAAACATGTATCATATTTGTCCATATTTAGCTGTCTGCTTTCATGGGATGCAACTGGACGATGCTCTTTTCATTTGACACTTTCTCTTCAGTTTCCATCTGAACTTTATCAGCTTCCATTCTCTTCCCTTTAATAAATCCCCCCCAAGGGAGGTCTCTGTCCAAACCATGTGCTTTTCTGCTGCTGTTGGCGTTCCCCTTGGCCCTTAGTGTAAAATCTCTTTTTTAATTTTACATGCCGACTGTTTGCTCCATTTCAGTTTAGGATTTGGCAGAGCCCAGCCTTCCTGTAAAGGCTCTTCCTTTTCTGAAAGGCTCCCTAGTTCCTGAAAAAGCTGAATCGCTCCTTCGTGTGCCATTGTCTCATCCACGCCAGGCAACTATGCAGATCTGCCTGTCTAACTGACCCAGTGTATGGAATAAGGGTCCTTGACCTGGGGTGGGCAAATACCAGCCCACAGTCCATGTCTAGTTCACCAGAGTTAGCCCCTGGTGGAGCCCAACTGCTAGATTTACCTGCACATCCGCAGGTACGGGAGATCACAGCTCCCATTGGCCGCAGACACACAATGATACAGATGTTAGCTTGGGGTGTGGGGTGAAGGGCAGGCAGGATTCTGATGCAGGGACAGAGATGTTATAGGGGCAGGCAGGGCAGGAAGGATTGCAGTGCAGGGGCACAGACGTTAGAGGAGAGGACAGGTCAGGAACAATCGCAGTGCAGGGGTGCAGATTTTAGCAGGGGGAGCATCCCAGCACGAGGACATGGAGGGTGTCAGGGTGAGGACTCAGTTTCATGTCTTTTGTAGGCTGTATCTAGGCTCCAGCTTGCGTGTACTATATTGCCAGTCCCCAGTGTTCAGAACTCATGAATCAGCCCCAATCTCCTCCCCGCCCTGGCTTCTTGGAATCCCAGATAAAAATACACTACGGGATCTTTTCATTTGGCAGCTGGTGGTTGAGGTATTTGGCTGAACTTGGGCATGTTTTCTAGCTGTTCTCCACAAACCATGAGACCTAAAGTTTTCCTTTAACCTCCCCTACCACAAAAGGGCATCTGGGATTCTCTTCTAATTCCAGGCACCAACAAGGAAGCCTGATCTACTCAGTCAGCGCGATCCCAGTTGCTAGCTGTGCATGTGGCATCAGGCAGTGAAATTCCCAGATCTGGCTTAATTCTAATAATGGGGCTGGGGCTTTCCAGGGGGGAAAAAGCCCCAGTTGTCAGGAGCCTTGTGAGCGAATCAGGGGAGTTGGAATCACTGAGATCTAGTCAGTGTCACAAAACAAGTGAACAGTTTTGCAGCTTGCACCAAAGGTGACAGTGACCGGTGCAGTGCCCGGCTGCGGTGCTCTGCTCAAAGACTGGCTGGAGAGGGGATGGCTCTGGAGGTTGCTGGCACTTTGGGCTGAGCAGCCATAGAGCACCCAGGCTCCAGTTTCGGTGCTTGGGCAGCTGTGCGGTGCAGTCTGGAAAACTCCTGGGATCTGGCTGCTGGGCATGTGCTGTCCCCACCATGCCAGCCAATCGGCTCTTTGTTTGGGTGTGGCCAGGAGCCCAGTGCCACTGGCCCAGGCCTTCCGGCTGGGTGCGAGTCGCCCAACCTGAGACAGATGGGCCCTTTCCTGCTGGCACTGAGCCTGCTTTGTTGTCCCTGGGTCCTGCCGAGTCAGTCTAGCAGCATCTCCACAGTGACATGACCCTGCGAGGGCCTTGTGAGACCAGGCATCACCTCCCCAGCTCAGGCCCAGTGGCTCTGAGCCTGGCTATGGAGGAGCTACTGAGCCACTGCATGCCCCACTGCCCCCCTACTGAGCCACTGCATGCCCCACTGTCATGGACAGGCGCTGTTTTGCAATAGCGCTATTTCACGAATAAAAACCTCAAAAAATGAGGTTTAAGGGTTGTTTCGAGAGAAGGGTTTTCTCTTGAAATAACCCTGTTTTTATTCACAAAATAGTGCTATTGCGAAATAGCTCCCGTCTGTGAATATGCAAATGAAGCACGGGATATTTAAATCCTGGCTTCATTTATTATTTCGAATGTCTACATTTGCATCCCTCCCTCGAAAGAGGGTGCAAGTGAAGACATATCCTAATTCTTTTTTCATTTATTTGGGATGCTAGTATAATGGAATGCTGTTTAAGCTACCTTATATTAATTGCAAAATACTAGCTCTTTTACTTTTATTCCCATTCTTTCACAAATCACCTCTCGATCTCCTTCTCATTCAGGGATATCATTCCATTCTCCGGAAGTAACTGCAGCCACTTGACTAGTAGCGAATCCTAATTTTTGCCATAGGCTCTCAATAATTGAATCACGACATCTATGATCCAGAGGGGCTGTACCTTGCTCCAGGCTTAATCTTTTTATCATACACTCTAAAACTTGATTTTCTTTTACTAATTTCCCCCTTTTATCAGCCAATTCTTGTAGATTTCCATTTAGCTGCTTTAATCTTTGACATTTGTTTTTTAAAATTTCTAATTGGCTCTGTGTACCATTGCAAAGTGCCTTCCATTTTTCTAATTCTGGGCAAGAAGTTATATTCTGATCCTTGAAGCCTGCTAGGAGATAAAAGGTTTCATTACAAGCCTTCCACAATAGCCCAGTAACTGCTGATTTTTTTAAAAAAGTGACTATGGTGGGTGTATATACCAGGAAATGTTTGGCCAATTTACCTTCTAAGTCTGCAATGGTATGGACGTCGGCAAGAGCCTGTCCTGTCCAAGGATTATGTCCTAATTTATGCAAGATTTGTTTAAAAGGAGTACAGTAAAACTCCAATAGTCCGGCATCCAATTGTACGGCACTCCTGATAGTCCGGGATCAAAATGGCAAGAGCCTAGTGAGTGAGCTTCGGCAAAAAACGAGTCATAAGGCAACAGCGGCAGCAGTTGAACCGAGCAAAAAGGGTAAAAAAGGGTTAAAAAAACTAAAACATCACAGTATACTGTATACAGTATGTACAATAAAAAGGGTTAAGAACACTTTATATAGAGTATATAATGTATACAGTATCTATATAACCAGCTTATAGTACCTCCTGATAGTCCGGCATATCCGATAATCCGGCACCACCTAGGTCCCAAAGGTTCCGGATTATCGGAAGTCTACTGTACTTTCTTTTAAAAATTCCAATTTTCCCCCTTTTCACATGTACATTTTCCCTTCTGAACATCTTTTAGTCAGTGTTCTAGTTTCAATAACCAGTGATGTGCCAAAAAAATCCAACAACCAGAAATTCCTTCCTGCCCCACCTTACTATCCCTAAGGATTGAGAGGAACTGCCCTCAGCCACTCCAGGGTCCACCCTCCCTGCTTTTGGGGCATCCCTTATCCTGCCTTCCTAATGCAGGAGCCTGGTCCATCCCTGGGGCAGCCTGTGTTGGCTGTCCAGCTGCTCCCAGGACTTGAAGCTTCTATACCTAGTGCCCAGGACTCTATGGCCGGGGGTGTAAATACCGGTTTTATTTTTCATTTCCTTTTCTTTTATATTGAGAATATCCAATATTATTACCATAGCTTTGTCTGTTTTGTTAATTTTCTGATCATCCCACCATTTAACCAACTCTTCCTCAGGCCTGGCTACAGTGTAACTTGCCTTTTTAATTGCAGCCTGCTGAGTTTTATGTATTTATACTCTAAATATTCCCGTGGGTTGACTTTCGTCTCCCCCTTAGATGCCATGGCTTTTAATCACCATGACTCCTGACCTCATTGGGGATGTGCGTCTCCCCCTGAAACACCATGGTACCGATTCACATAATGGCTGGCCTTGTTGGAGACTCGTACAATTTGAGGGTGTATACATCACGTGCCTGATGGGGGGTGCTCCGTCAGGACTTGCAATGTTATGTGCAATGAGGAAGTGGGGCCACCAGTTTGCACTGCCTAACGCTTGCGTACCCAGCCAGTTCTGGGCTTAACTCACGGCCAATCTCTTGTTGGTGGCTTGTCCAAATCCTCCGTAATACACCTCTTAGTTAAACAATATATAACTCTCTTGTACTCGTCCCCCTCTCCAATTGGTACCCCTTTCCGACCCTATGTTTGGATTACATGTATCCTATGTTCCTTTTTACTTAAAATTTAAAAAAACGGGAGCAAGATGTGTCCGAAGAGGGAGAGAGACTTCTATCCCCAGCCTGATAAGGTGCTAAATTAGACATACTCACCTCTCTTTGGATGTCAGTCTCTGGCTCCCAGTTAGTTCACGAGCTTCATCCCATCCTCGTTGCCAATTGAAGGAACAGAAGTTTGACACTGTGTTGATTCAAGCACAAGGCCTTTTATTACACACAGCTGGCCTGGCAGAGTGTCACTTCACTTATTAGGCTCAGTGAGACACTGCCAAACAATTGATTACCATAGATTAGATAGGGTGCCAATGGGTGGAGAGAAGCAACAGGGTGGGAGTTCCCGAGCCCCTGGATAGGTTCTAGCAGCAAGACATAATGAGCACAATAAGCCAATAGTCTAAAAGGTTACATCATTGCTCTGCCTATAGCTCAGGTTAACATGTTTGCTAGTGCACAGGTGTTATCCCTCAAACTTTTCCCCTTGCAAGGTGTTAAGTTACGTCCTGATGTCAGGTCCATAGAAATGACGGGTAGCACCTCTCAGACAGGTTTGGCGGCAGGTAAATTCCTAGAGGGTCTTAAAGCAAAGAGAAGAGTAAAGAGTACACAGCAATGACAATTGTGTACAGTTACCAATGTGTCCCCTGGAGCTTGGGTTGGCATCTGTGAGGGATGGATGCCATAACTCAGGCTGACATGCTAGCCCTCCCCCTGAACTCTGGTTGGCATTGGGGCAGTATGTATTTGTTATCTCTTCCTGAGCCACGGAGCAGACTCCGAGGCCCCTCTCTGTGAGCTATGTGCCTGTAACTCAGTTACTGCTCCCCACCTGGGGTTGTGCTGTCTCAGCTTGTTTATGGCTGGTTAAACAAACATGTCCATTTCCTGCTTATCTTAGCTTTCCTTTAGCCGTTGTTAACTAGGCCTCATGCCTCAGACCAGGCCCATGGAGCTTGGGCATATGTGAAAGATTCTTAACAAGGACTGTGGTCAGAATCTTACGTACATATTGTTAGGATCTTGGCCCTTAACTGCACCCCCTCTAATCCTCCTCAAACCGACCCTCTGTCTGGACACCTGCACCTCCACACCCCTGCTCTGAGCTCCCCACCCCTGCCTTGACTCCTGCACCCCCACACTCTCTGCTCTGATCCTCCCCCACTCCCAAGCCCTGAGTCCTGCACACACACCCCATAATCCTTTGCCCTGAGATGCTTACACACTCCTCTCCCAACTCCTGCAGTCCCAACCCTAACCTTCGGCTCAAAGCCCACCCCACACATACATTTCTTACTGTCGTATTGTATCCCCATTCTGTAGCCCAATTCTGAGCCCCTCCCCTCCAAGAGGGCCATGTTGTGACAGGGCAGTACTTGTAAAAAAAGTAAGTTGCTTTCACCCTGCTTACACCTATGGGACGGCCTTATACACGCCTCCCCCGGGCCACAGGGACATGCTGTGCCCTACAGCGAGCAACCAGAAGCCGTTCTAGCCCCGCTGTGTTGCTGGTGATAGCAGTGGGGACTCCCAGCAGGTTTAATCACATGAGAGCTGGGAGGCACATGGCGGGGGGGGGGGGAGGGAGGATTCATGGAGACATCTGCCCCCTCCTGGAGCCCTCCAGATGGGGGTGGCCACTGGCCCTCTAAGAGGCTTTGGGGACTGGCACAGACCCTAAGGTAAATTGAGTTTCAGGCCCCTGGTCCCTTCTGATCGTGAAATCTCTTTAGATTCCCTTTTCTCACATACCAGCTCTAGATGGGGCTCCCTAGATGAGACCTCTGGGAGGTGGGTGCGTAACTGGCGGGAGAACCCTTCTCACAGAGTCGTTATTAACAGTTCACAATCCTGCTGGAAGGGCAGAACAAGTGGGGTTCCGCAGGGGTCTGTTTTGGAACCGGTTCTGTTCAATAACTTCATCAACGATTTAGATATCGGCCTAGAGAGGACACTTATTAAGTTTTCGGATGGTACCAAGCTGGGAGGGGTTGCAAGTGATTGGAGGATATGATCTGGATAACTGGAGAAGTGGTCTGAGGCAAACAGGGTGAAGTTTAATATGGACAATTGCAAAGTGCTCCACTCAGGGAGGAACAATCCGTGTCACACACACAGAATGGGAAGCGATTGTCTAGGAAGGAGTCCCGCAGAAAGGGATCTAGGGGTCATAGTGGACCACAAGCTAAATCTGAGTCCTCAAACCCCTGCCCCAGCCTAAAGCCTGCACCCAGCCACCAAACTCCCCCCAAGGGCCTGCATCCCAGACCACCTTCAATCAAACTCTCTCCCAGAGCATCAGGCAGGTGTGGAGGGGCAGGAGGGATGTGGACCCAGTCTGGGAACCACCACAATGTCTACAAATCAACTCCCCTGATTGATGTAATTAAACAGTTAAACTACAATGGCTTGTCAATGAGCCATCTGGCATTGCTCCCTTCCACCGCCCCTTTCCCATTCGACTGTGGCGCTTTCCTGTGGTTGATAAGCACAATAAAAGTTACAACAGGACAATTGAAGTGTACCCAGTGCCTCTCCCACCAGCTGGTTTCCTGTAAATCCTTGGCTGTATGGGAAACGAGCTGGTGGGGGCCCCTTCTCCTATGACAGGCCTGGAGGTCATTAGACCCGGGGGCTGGGCTCTGCCTTCCTACAAAAGCAGCAAGAGCCGCTACCTCTGGGGCACAGAGAGAATCTGGAAGCGCCCAAGGGAGCTCGCCAGCAGGAGGCTGTTGATCTGCTACAGTCCCAGGTACGTCGGTTCCCATTGCCCCTCAGCGGGGCTGTCCGAGCGCGTCCACAGCTTCTGTCTTGCTCTCGGCTTGGAAGGGTGAGATTTTAATCAGGGAATGGCAGCAAACGTCGATTTCACGGCGCGAACACACAACACAACAACACAACATTTCCCTGGATAACAATCCACCTTTGCTGCCAGGAAGAGCGAGAAACATGCTGCCTGTAAAACTAGTGGAGCCTGATTAGAGGCCATTTGTGTATTTTGAAATCGAACGTTGGTGATTTGTGGCAGAGGGGCTACGACGCTTTAACTTTTTGAATCTCAGTGTCCACTGTTGTTAAATTATTGTCGTCTGACGCCTCCATTATCTCCACCAATGGGAAGCCGAGTCACCTCTTCAGGGGAAACCTCACAGAGCTGCTGGAGACAAACCCTGCCCCTCCCATTCCTGGGGTCCCTACAACGGGCCCTTCTCAGCTTGGGCTTTGCACCTGGCCCCCGGCCACTCCCTGGAGGCTGGTGCGGAGGAGCAGGCTGGGCGTCTGAGCATGATTGCTGCCCATGGAGCGGCTTCTCCCAGCTGGATTCCTGGCCAACACAGCCAGTGGACAAACTGCACAAGGGCCAGGAATACACCCTCAGCTGTGATGTATTGGAGATTATAAAATGGCACCCCCACCAGATCCTCCCCTCCCAGCCCTGCCCCTAACACACATTCACCCCCACCCTCCCACATACCTGGCCCTCCCCATCACCCACTCACCCCTTTCCCCACATCCCTGCCCCTCCCTCTAGCATCCACTCACCCCTTGCTTCCTCCCAACATCCTTGGCCTCACCCCTAACAGCCCCTTGACTCCTGCTCCCCACATCCCCAGCCCTGTGTCTGGCTCACACGGTTCGCTATGCCTACAGCTCTAGCAGGTTTTCGGCTTCCCAGATCTCCCGCATTGTCCTTTTCTGCCCATGGGGCCCAGGTGTAGCCGCACCACTGGCTTCGACAGTAGCACGAGCATGTTCACCATCCAGTCCCGGTGTCCTTCCTGTGCCGGGTTTGCTTTGCGCCTGTTGCTGCCCATGGAGCAGGGATGCCGGAGCCCCTGTCCTGCACTGACACAGGGGTGCAGGCTCTGCGAGGAGCAGCAGCCGTGGGTTGCCAGCAAAGGGTTTGCGTTTCTCCCCTGTGAGCTCCCTCCCCCACCTCGGGTAGCCCTGACTTGAGACCTTTGCATCCCACCACTGACATTTAGAGACCCTGACTGCAGGTGAGCTGTGGGCTGCTCCTCAGCTAGAAGGAAGCAAATGAAGCAACTGGATCTTCTTGTCATTTTGTGCACGCAGGGCCCTGGGGCGTCCCCCCCCTATTCCCTGTGTCCCCAGCACCAGGTTTGGTTCCTGGGTCTGGCAGGATTGTGAACAAACGTTTATTGTTGTAAACATGGAACTGCTGAACTTTGCAGCGCTTCCATATTTACATGCGGGTGGGTAGGCGGGAGCTGGCTTTTAAACCGGCTCCCCACAAGCAGTGGCTCCTGCCTGTCCCCATGCCTGGCTACCTCTGACACAGAGGTAGCAGCACAGGAGGCAGGTGGCTCCATGGGAACCGCTATGCCCAGGGAGTCGGCTTCCCATGTGTACTGTGGGAGGCAGTGTGGGAGAGAGAGGTGGCTCTGCAGTAGCTGGCAGCTGCAGAGAGACAGCTCCCTGCACATACCGGCTCCTGCCTGCCCTTCCCGCACTGCTGCCTGTCATACGAGAGAGGAGGGGGCATCTCCACCAGAGTCTGCATGCATGGGGGCAGCAGCTTCCACTCCCCCTCGCCCTGCTGTCTCTGATAGAGAGGCAGCAAGGGGGGTGCATGTAACTGTTCGGATTAACCGATGAGCCCAGGTTTACCGGTTAATTGTATAAACACAATAACGTCCCCAGGGCCTGGGGCACCCATTGAGCTACCAGCAGAGGTGCCTGGGCCCTCTTCCTCCACTGAGACAGGTTGTGTAGATTCCTGTAAGGAGCAGGCCAGCCCAAGAGCCGGCAAGTAACGCACAGGGGTGGCAGTGAGCTTCCCCCGTCGTTGTGCTGGCTCTGCCCAACCCCCTACATCCTGCCCGTGCACAGCCCTGCCCTGCAGACCAAGGGCACTGTGTGCCCCAGCTGGCAGGAGGCCCACGGAGCCAGGGCTGGCAGGGCAGTGAGCTGGCTCTTCTCCCACAGGGGATCTGCAGAGGCTGCTGCTGAACAGTCCCTTGGCGCTGCACGATGACGACCATTGAAAGGGTGGTGGTGGATCTGAACGTCGGCAGGTGTGTGGGCATCGAGATAGACAACAACACCGAAAATTTGACTCTCGAGAACCCCAGGTGAGCAGGTTCCCCCTCTACACACGTCTATGGACTGGCCAGGGTGTGGGGTATATGCCTGCTACCGAGTGTCTGTCTGCCATTCCAATACACCTCCTCTATCCATCCATCCACTCCCATACACCTCCTGCCCCGTCCCTTCCAGACTGGGTGCCAGGGGGCTCCCTGGAAATGGGCTTGGAAGCCCTGGGGACTATCCAATAGCTGTGTAACTGCCAAGATTTCATGCAGTTACATACATGACTGTTCAGTGACATGACAGATAATACACCGAATCTGGAATGGGACTTCACCATTTAAAGGTCGCTACTGAGGCTCGGGAATGCGCATGTGGGGGGATTCCCTCCCCCTCCTCGTGGTGTCTGCAGGGCTGGGAGTGTCTCGCCCGAAACCAGCGCAGCCCCTTGGGGGAGGCTTAGCGCTTCCTCCTGTGCAGCATCTACTGGGGCGAGAGGGACTTCACTCCCTCCACACACTGACTCCCATGTGCAGCAGCCAGACTGCCTACAGCTTTTCCTTCCACCCTCTAGAATTTCAACAATTTTTTAAAGCATGGAAAGGACACCCCGCAATACTAACCCTAACCCCAACCCTAACGCTGACCCAAATCCTAGACTTAACCCTAACCAAACCCTATCCCTAACCTTTGTCCTAACCCTAAACATAACCCTACCCCTGTTCCTATCCCTATCCCTAATTCAAACCATAACTATATTCCTATCCCTAACACTAATGCTAACACTATTCCTAACACACACCCTATTCCTAACCCTATACCTATCTCATACCCTGTCCCTAACCCTAACCATATCCCTAACACTAATCCTAACCTTAACCCTAACCCCTAATCCAAACTCTAACCATAACACTTGCCAAATGCTATCCCTATCCCTAAACCTAACCAAATCCTAACCCTAACCCTAAACACTAACTCTAATCCTAATCCTATCCCTATTCCTAACCCTAACCCTAAAGCTAACCCTTTACCAATCCCTAACCCAAACCCAAACTCTAACCTTACACCTTTTCCTATCCCTAATCATAATCCAACTTTATCCCTAACCCTCACTGTACTTCTATCTGTACTCCTATCCCTAACGCTATCTTTAACCATATGACTAACCCTAACCCTATCACTAATCCTAACTAATCATAACCCTATCCCTAACCCTAACTCTAACCCATTCCCAATCCGTACCCCTAATCCAAACCTTTCCCAAACCCTAACCCTATCTCTATCTGTATTCCTGTCCCTAATCCTATCTTTTACCCTAACCCTAACCCTATTCCTAAACCTAATCTGAACCCTTACCCTAACCCTAACCCTAACTCTAACCAAACGCTATCCTAACCCTAAACCTAATTTTTACCCTCACACTAAATGTTATCCCAACTCTAACACTAACCATAAACCTAACAGTAGCCCTAACCCAAACCCTAATCCTACCCTTAACTTGAACCTTATCCCTAACCCTCTCCTCTCCTAACCCTAACTCTAACCTAACCCTAACCCTAACCCTACCTCTAACTCTATTCCTACCCTAAACTTACCCTTAAACCTAACACTAGCACAATTCCTAACCCTAACCATAAACGCTAAACGTAACCCTAACCCTACATCTATCCCTCCTTATCCCTATTCCTAACCCTAACCATAAGCCTTTCCCTATCTCTAACCCTAAACCTAATGCTAACCCTAACCCAAACCCTAACACTAACATTAATTCTAACCCTAACCCTAACACTCTCCCTACCATAACCCTAACCCTAACCCTAAACCTAACCCTAGTCCTAACCCGAACCCTGAACTTAACCGTAATCATCACCCTAAACCTATCATTAACCGAAATGGTAACCCTAACCCTAACCAAACACTATCCCTACCCCTAATCCCAACCTAAGCCTACACATGAACCCGGCACTAAATCTAACCTTAACCAAATGCTAACCCTAACCCTAATCCTAAATGCTAACCTTAACCCTAACACTATCACTAATCCTCACCATAACCTTAACAATAACTCTAACCCTGACTTTACCCTATCCCTAACCATAACCCTAACCTAAACCAAACGCTTACGCTTTCCCTAACCTGAAAAGGGCCCAACCCCGACTTTGTACCTAATCCTAACTCTAACCCTAACACTCACACTAACCAAATGCTATCATTAACCCTAATCCTAAACGTAAATGCTAACCCTAACCCTAACCCAAAATCTAACCCTACATGCTAACCCTAACCCTATTCCTAACCCTAACTGTAACAATAACCCTAATCTGAGCCCTCGCCCTAACTTTAACCCTAAACCTAACTCTAACCCTAAAACACTGACAGAATCCCTGCAATATTTACCCTAACCCATAACTTAATCCAAACCCTAACCCTAACCCTATACCCAACCCTAACACTAATCTTAACCCTAATCCTAAACCAAATCCTAACCCTATCCCTAATACTAAACCTACATGAAATGAAATCCTAAACATAACCCTTACCCTAACGCTGAATTTAGCCGTATCCCTATCCCTAAGCATAACCTTAATGCTACACCTATTCCTAGCCCTATAACCCGGCCTAACCCTAACACCAGCCATAATCCTAACCCTAATCCTAATCCCAAATCTAACTCTAACCGTCATCAAATGCTATCCCTAACTCTAAAACTAATCCTAACCCTAATGCTAACCTAACCTTAACCCTAATCCTGACCCTATTCCTAACCCTAACTCTAATCCTAACCATAATCAAATGCTATCTGAAATCCTAACCCTAACCAAACAGTAAACCAAACCCTATCCCCATCCCTATTCCTAATCCTAAAACATAACCCTAAACCTAACTCTACCCCAACAATAACCCTAACCCTAACCCTAACCCTAACCCTATCCCTATCCCTAACCCTAACAGTAACACTAACCCTAACCCAAACCCTATCCTTATCTCTATCTCTAACCCTAACCCTAACCCTAACCCTATCCTTATCTCTATCTCTAACCCTAAACCTAACCATTTCCCTATCCCTAACCCTAATCAAACACTATCCCTAACCTTATTTCTAACCAAAACTCTAACACTATTGGTAACCTTAATCCTAACTTTGACCCTGAACCTCACCCTAACCAAACATGATCCCTAACCCTAACCCTACACAGTAACCCTTACCCTAAGTGTAACAATAACCAAACTCCATCCCTAACCCTAACACTAACCCTAATCCTAAATGCTAACAATAATGCTAACCCTAAAGCTAACCATAACTAAACTCTATCCCTAACCTTGACGTTAACACTAACCATAATCCTCAATGCTAACCCTAACCCTAATCCTATCGCTAATCCTAATAATAACCCTTATCCTAAGCCATAGCTCTAATTCTAACCCTAGTCCTTTCACTAACCCTAACTCAGTCTGTATTGCTATCCCTAACACTATCTTTAACCCTATCCCTAACGCTCACCTTAATTCTATCACTAACCCTAACCCTGTCTTCTGGCGGTGGGGGTTCCCATGGTCCTAGGCTCATAAAATAAAGGAAGTAAATGGAACTTTAGTCCCTTAACAATGGCTTGTATGCCGTTAGGACGCACAATCTGGTTGGGAAGGGAAGGGACATTCTGGTTAGCTGGACTTCAGCCAAATCAGTGGAAATCTTTTAAACTTTTAAACTCTGATTGGCTGGATCCAGAGGTGGGTGGGCTCCAGGAGCCAATCAAAACCTGGGAAGCAGTAGCCACTATAAAACTCCTGAACAGGAAAAAAATCAAATCATACCAAAACAACACAAGAACAAACTAGCCAACATAGTAACAGGAGCCAAGTCAACCAAAACAACTGAATTTCAGACAATTTTTGGCTGAACAGGTGCTACACACGTACACATAGTCATCCAAACATTACACACCTATACATGTGCACTCAAACCCTCCTACACTGCCATATGATGTGTGTGCTCCTGTCTATGTATAGCGCTGAACATTGTTGTTAATGACATAATGTTGACAGATGTCTACTGAATTAACAGCCCGAAGTCACTTAATTGGTAACCCAATCTGTTTACTCTATAAACAAAGGGCTTTTGTTATTAACCTGATGGTTTGTACATTAAATAACAAATGAAGATTTCATGAGATGCCTCGTACTGATTTGACTTAACAAACAAAAGCTATTAGCCCCGGCAGGAATTGGCGCAGCAGACATCTATCACATTGAAAATTTGACAGGAAAGTCACTCATCCAACCCCCCCATCCTCCCACCATAGTACATTCCCCTTGCCAGTCAGATCTCTACAGACCCAGCCCAGCTCTACAAAACCAGTGTCAGCCAGTGACACCCCCACTGCAATCCTTCCACCTGGGGTCCCCTATATCCTAGGCTGGGAGGGACCCTTGGAACTGGGGGCTGGATGCAGCCGCCAGCTTGTCTGGATCCAGCTCCCGAAGCTCAGGGCCCCCCCATGCTTTGGGGAGCCCACACTGGCACTCCAGCCTCCCCCCCCCCCCACTGTTCTTCCTTGGGGCTGGCGCACACAAAATATGCATGCCGTAGGCTCTGGTGTGTCAGGGGAATATGGTGAGTGTCTTATTCCTTCTCAGTCAAGGGCCACGTCAGTGAGGGATTTTTTCCCCACTTGTGTGTGGCCCGTGACTGATTTTTCTGTGGATCAGCAGCTCCCGACCCAAGAAAGGTTCCCCACCTCTGCCCCAGGACAAACCAGAACCCCGATATAAGCTCTGGCACCCTGACACCCCCTTTCTATCCTCCCAAGTAAAAACCTGTTGCCTAGAGTCTCCTGCCACCCCAGTAACAACCCAGAGCCTCCAAGAAACACCCTGCCACCTAGAGCTCCCCCACAAGAGTTCCCTCTACGCTGAGTGGCAGCACGGCCCTGCAGCTGCGTAATCAGCCCAGCCCGGCCAGGCAGTGCCCTGCACAGAGCTCTGATCATCTGACTGGGTGGGGCTGTGCTGCCACGCAGCTTGGAGGGACACTGTCCCCTGAGCCAGCCCCGTCAGCTACAGCCCCAGCGGGGCAGCTGTGCCTGCTCCACTTCTTAGATCTAGCCTGGGTGCTGCTGCCTCCCAGGCCAGAGGTCTCCTCCTTGCCCATCCCAGAACCTGCTGGGCTCCACCTGCTCAGCCCTAGCTCTGCAGCCAGAGCTCCCCCGAGGCAGGCTGGTGCTGTGTGAGCGGGGTGCTGAGGGAGGCAGAGCCCAGCCCGGGTTGGGTGGGAGGGCAGGGACTGGCCCTGTCCCCACTTACCTTATCTCCATTCCCTTATGCCTTGGTCATGTAGGAAAGGCCCCTCTGCCCTGGGCTTGGCCCAAGTTGGGCCGTGCTCCCTTGTCCAGCAACGTGCTGTGTGTCTCCTCTATAGAAGAGCTGAGACGCTGTGACCCACCCCAGCCCCAGGGTCAGGGGTCTCCTGCTGCGGAGATGCAGTTATTAATTATTGTCAGGGATGTTGTGTGCTGAGGTGCCCCGTTGTCTGTTCCTCCAGGACTTACTGTCATAGTGGCAACGTATGGATGGAGCCTACACCTGAAATCCCCCCCGGCTGCTCAGGGAGCAGTGTGTTTGTGAAAAAAGGCGGCACGGCCTGCGGGAGCGTGGGGGTGCTGAGCTACGAGTCCGATGCCTTCACCCTGGCCATCATGTTCTCCAACCCCTTCGACTACAACTTGTACAGCATCACGTTTGCTCTTGAACTCTGCAGTGGCAGGAAGCACTTTGACTGCATGAAGAGCCTCTACTACTATATGTACGGCGGGGGCCCGCCCTATCAGTGCAACTCCTTCAGGAAGGCAGTGCTCAAGGGGTGGAATCCTGGGGAACTGAGGGTGCGCAACCAAGAGATACAGGTGAAAGCTACCATGACCAGCAACTATAAGTCCTACATTAAAGTGCAGATTGAGCGAAACCAATCCTAGCCCGCCCTAGCTATGCACTCAACCCATGGAAATGCCCCCATGTGACAGACCAGGTTGCAGGGGAACTAGGGACTTTCTTTCTCCCAGCCTGCGTAGACAGCCATGTGCTAGCTCTGCTCATGTGAGGCTACTAAAAATGGCCAGAGCGGTATGGGTGGTGGGAAGAGCTAGCCAGCCAAGCAGGGCTGGCCCACAACATTTTGGCACCTGAGGCAGGGAACACAAATGACGCCCCCATACTCCCTCGCTTGGTCCAAAACTTTGAAAGGTCTCTTGTGCCCTCCTTCTTCCAGCACAGCACTCCACCATCTCTGTGCATGTACAGCAGAGAGAATACATATGCACCAGCAGCAGACACAATTTTCTACACTCTGGGTCCTAGAGGCGCGCCCCCCCCTCCACAATTTGGCACCTGAGGCGGCCACCTCAGTTGAACTCATGGCAAGGCCAGCCCTGCACTAAGTACCATCTTGCCTGATCTCTTGGGTTTGCACTCGGTGGCTAGCCTGAACTGCTACCCACACTGCTCTTTTTAGTGCACTAGTACCTGTCTGTCTCCTCAGCCTGGTGGTATCTGGGCATGCAGGATTATAAATAAGGGTTTTTTTTCCTGCTTTTTTCTTAATCTCTGGGGGTACATCTACACTAGCTTGTTAGTTCGAGCTAGGTAGGGTAATGAGGGCAAGCGGAGTTGCAAATGAAGCCCGGGATTTAAATATCCCGGGCTTCATTTGCATCTTCCTGGGCGCCACCATTTTTAAATCCCCCTTAGTCCGAACTCCGTGCCCGCGGCTACACACGGCACGGAGTAGGTAGTTCGAATTAAAGATCCTAATTCCAACTACCGTTACTCCTCATTCCACGAAGAGGAGAATTAGGATCTTTAATTCATCCCTTTCATCACACGGCTGTAATCATTTGTGTACAAATTTTGAAAAGTCCTAACTCAGTAAACAGTATTGTTCTGAAAAAACATGTGTAGCAACATTGTATGTAAAGTTAATACACTTGTGTTCTCAAAACCAATGTGTTTGGATTTAAGTGTCTGGGGAAAACTCCCTTGAGGAGAACAGGATTTGTGCATGTCATCCGATGTCGCTGGCTGGTTGTCCTGAGAGGTATCTTCCTCTGTTAAATGCCAATAACCATTTGACTGTGTTCATGTGCTCCCTCTGTGCAGGTAGCCAGCCCAGCAGGTCACAAGAGAACCCCCAGTGACCACAAATCAAATAAGGGACAAAGGCACCCAAGGCAGAGTCATTGCAAATGAAGTACAGAAACAGCACCTGGTAGACTCTACGAGGATACTAAGAATGTTTGCCCATGACAATGGATACAGCTCAGCCAGGGGTGGGACTTTCCACTGCCCTCTAGGCTGGACAAGGACAGCCCCCATAGAATCCTAGGTCTGGAAGAGACCTCAAGAGGTCTTTGAGTCCAGCCCCCTGTCCATAGCAGGGCCAGCGCCAGCTAAATCCTCCCAGCCACGGCTTTGTCAAGCCGAGACTTAAAATCCTTCAGGGATGGAGAGTCCACCACCTCCGTAGGGAACCCAAGTGCTTGGCCTTCCTCTAACATACCTGGGTGCCAGACCTTGTGCATGGTAGTTTGACTAAAACATCACTGTCCATCAGGCTGTCCTTCTGAACCCTGTCCTGAACTTGGGCCAGTATGTCCCTGTTATCTGTGGGGAGTGTGTTGGTACCAAGATGTTTCCTGGGGGGGGTGTCTGGTATCATCCTTCTGGGACAGCTGTGAGCTTGGCATGTCCCCCACCTCCCACTTCATCTACCTGACTCAGCGGGATTCTGAGGTGGAAACGCACCCGGGAGCAGCTGATGAGGGAGCAGATGGTGGTGCCTGCAGTCCCTCCTCCAGGGACTCAAGGAAGGGCAGGAGGAGTGGGCCACCAACCAGGAGGAGTGCTGGGCCAACCGGGAGGAGCTGACTGGGAGCAGAGAAAGGGTGCCTGGGAATAGATGAGGTGCCTGCATGAAGTCATGTTCTCCACCCTCACCTCAGTGATGGAGCGCATGGCATTGTGCATGGAACAGGCCACGAGCCACCTCCCCACCCGCCCCATGACTTCCCCTCCAAGGTTTCCCAGGGGCCACCTCAGAACAGAGGGCAGTGGGACCTCAGGGCAGCCAGAACCTCCAGACCACCCAGAGGCAGGTGCCACTCTCAGCCCTGTTCCCCAGTTCCCAGTCCCTTTCCTGTTGTATGTTCCTCAAATAAAGGGTCCTGTTTTTTCAAAAACAATGTCTTTGTTGTTTGCTCTGCAGGGGAGGGGGGACGGAAGGGGTGGGGGGGGAATGAAAGGCACACACAGGGAATGCAGGGGCCCCTGGTGGGGAGCCACAGGGGAGTCTCAGAACTGGTCTTGCATGAAACTCCCCATCAAGGCCTCTCAGATGAGCACAGCCCCTTGCACACAGCAGGTCGCCATCACGAAGAGGATTTTGCGCTCGTTGGGGTCCAGATGCGTGGGGAGCCTCCTGAACTTCCCCTTTAAATGCCTGAATGCACATTCCACCACCATGCGGCACCTGCTCAGCCGGGAATTGAACTCCTTCTTGCTGGGGTCCAAGTTACCCGTGTAGGTCTTCATGAGCCAGGGGAGCGAGGGGTAGGCATCTCTGTGGTCATGTCCTCCTCTCCGGCTTTGATGGTGCAATCTGGGGAAAAAGTGCAACTTTAGGAAGGGGCAGGACTTCTGGAAGATGCAGGCATCATGTGCCTTTCCCAACCATCCGACGCTGATGTCGGTGAAGCATCCTTTGTGATCCAAGAGGGCCTGAAGCACCATGGAGACGTTCCCCTTTTGGTTGATGAACTCCGAAGCTTGGTGGTTGCCATCTATAGCCTCCCAGCTGTTGGGGAAGCCCGTGGTGGCAAAGCCAGCTATGATGTTGTCCATGTTGCCCAGAGTGACAACCCTCTGTAGCAGCATGGTCGTGGCTGATGGTCATGGCTATCTGCCGGAGCCAGGCCCTGCCTGTGGATTTCCCCACGCCAAACTGGTTCCTGACTGAACGGTAGCTGCCCGGCGTGTCGAGCTTCCACAGGGAGATGGCCACGTGCTTCTGCACGGGGATGGCGGGTCTCATGCGAGTGTCCTGTCATCTAAGGGCAGGCGTGAGCCAGTCACAGAGCTCCAGGAAGGTGGCCTTGTGCACGTGGAAGTTCTGCAGCCACTGCGGATCGTCCCATCCCTGCAGGACAATCTGGTCCCACCAGCCCGAGCTTGTCTCCCACCGCCAGAAGTGGCGTTCCGGGGGACTGAGGGCCACGCACAACAGAGGAGCACAGGACCTGGCTGAGCAGGGCGTGCAGACCACACTGGGGTCCATCCTCCTTGTCTTCGTCCTGCTGGAGCAGCATGCGGGCAGTTTGGAAGTACTGCACCATAAGGCACAGCACAAGGCCCATGAGCCTGGCCCTGCTTTGCAGCAGCTCTGGGTCCAGGCTGTGCATGCTGTGGCATCCACATGGGCAACCAGAGCACAAGAAGACATGTACCACAGCGTCCCGGTTGTTTCCCGCAGGGGGCAGGTGGGGGAGGAGTGGCTTGTGAGACGCGGCAGGGGCTACAGAGAGGAGCCCTGTGAGCAAACATTGCAGCTCGCCTGACCAAGCAGCCACAGACAGTATCTGCCCTCCTGGTGCCTTCCCCAGAGTGCTCCCGGGGGCTCTCAGTCCAGGTTTCAGTCGGTGTAGAAGGGCTATTTTGGACTAATTCTAACTACTTTAAACACTTGCCCGTAGCGAGGACACACTAGTTTGAATTTCCCGCCCTGGGAGTTATTAAGTCGAATTTAGAAATGTTGGGATAATTTCCAAGTGCAGACATGGCCTTAGTTTAGGTGGAAGGTCTCAGTTCAGACACGGGCGATGTGTTTTGTGCAAGGCCCCAGTTTTAAAAGGGTCGGCTTCCCACTGCGTCCGGCACATGCCGGGTCCTGCCCTTGTGGCCTCCTGGAGACAGTCCCTCTTCCCCTTGCCACAGGAGGGAGGGCAGCGGGGGATGTGCTCTGGTCACTCCCTCTAGGGCACCTGGCACTGGCCACTGTCAGCAGAAAGGACACGGGGCTAGATGGGCCGTTGGTCCGACCCAGTCTGGCCATTCTGAGGTGCTAGCAAGGAAGGTCTGTGGGACCCACCGGGAGAGGTTCAAATGGTGAGAAAGGGAGGGACGACTCTGCAATTGGACCTGGACAGCTTGTGGTACAATTCCAGGCACACACATGGGCGGCGGGTGTTAGTGACCCTATTCTTCCCCCCCTCCCCCAGTTCTACGTGCCTTTGCTGCAGGGAGCAGCGAGAGACCCTCCCTGGCATGGATCCGTCTGATCCCTCTGCCCCACCACAGCACAGTGGGTCTGGGTAACCCTCGATCTCATTGGTGAGATTTGGAGTTGAGCAAAGCCTGCAACTGCACAGGAGCAGCAGACGTCCTGGGTCCCTGCATGATGGGTACGTTTCCCTCCGGGTGATTTCCATCTCAGCTCATTGGCCAAAGCTGTAGCCCCCCTGAGCTGTGGCTGGAGGCAGGATTCTTCCTCCCCTCCTCTCCACTGCAGCCCATGGGTTTCTGTGCCCTGTCTCACAGATGCCCTGTTCTGTCCCAGAGGCGGCTCCATGTCAGCAGTGGGCAATGGGTTCCCCACAGAAAGGTGCTGTGTTTAGAGCAGGGGCGGGCAATCATTTTTTATGGGGGCTACTCCACGATTTTGGAAAGCAGTCGAGGGCCGCCCCTTCCATGAAATTAATGGAGGAGGTGCGGGGTCTGGGATGGAGGCTGGGTGCAGAAGGGAGCTTGGGGGAAGGAATTGGGGTGCAGGAGGGAGAGTGGGGTCTGGGAGGGAGTTGGGTGAAGGAGGCGGTTGTGATCTGGGACACTGGACTGGCCAACTTCTCATTAGATGATTGAAAGTAACTTTAATTCAGAGAACATACCTTAAGAATGGCCATACTGGGTCAGACCAAAGGTCCATCTAGCCCAGTAGCCTGTCTGCTGACAGTGGCCAGCACCAGGTGCCCCAGAGGGGGTGGACCAAAGACAATGATAAAGCAATTTGTCTCCTGCCATCCTTCTCCAGCCTCTGACAAACGGAGGCCTGGGACACCATTTCTATCCCCTGGCTAATAGCCTTTTATGGACCTAGCCTCCATGAAATTATCTAGCTTCTCTTTAAACTCTGTTATAGTCCTAGCCTTTATAGCCTCCTCTGGCAAGGAGTTCCACAGGTTGACTATGCGCTGTGTGAAGAAGAACTTTCTTTTATTAGTTTTAAACCTGCTACCCATTAATTTAATTTGGTGTCCTCTAGTTCTTCTATTATGGGAACTAATAAATAACTTTTCTTTATTCACCCTCTCCACTCCACTCATGATTTTATATACCTCTATCATATCCCCCCTTAGTCTTCTCTTTTCTAAACTGAAAAGTCCCAGTCGCTTTAACCTCTCTTCATATGGGACCCGTTCCAAACCCCTAATCATTTTAGTTGCCCTTTTCTGAACCCTTTCTAAGGCCAATATATCTTTTTTGAGTTGAGGAGACCACATCTGTACACAGTATTCAAGATGTGGGCGTACCATAGTTTCATACAGGGGCAGTAAGATATTCTGGGTCTTATTTTCTATCCCTTTCTTAATAATTCCTAGCATCATATTTGCCTTGTTGACCACCGCTGCACACTGTGTGGAAGTTTTCAGAGAACTATCCACGATAACTCCACGATCTCTTTCCTGATTTGTCGTAGCCAAATTAGCCCCCATCATACGGTACATATAGTTGGGGTTATTTTTTCCAACGTGCATTACTTTACACTTATCCACATTAAAGTGGCTGAGTGGACACATAAGGGGCAGCGTGTTTCTGACCACTGAGAGCTCTTGTAGATATGGGTGCAGCAGGGGGGCAGAGGGTTTTGGTATGAGGAGTAGGGGGGCAGGAGTGGGGAGTAGAGGGTTGGGGAAGGGAGGTGCTGAGGTGCCAGAGGCAGACACTGGCCAAGAGACTTACTTGAGTGACTTCTGGCAGCAGCCCAGAATGTTTCTCAGGCAGGCAGGGAGCCTGTCCCACCCCCGCACAGGCTGCTGGGCCGTGTGTGTGTGAAGAACTATGAGCCGGGGGGGAGGGTGGGGTGGCATTATTCAAACAGGCAGCTCCCATTGGAAAGAGAAAGTGTGTGATGACCTCCGGGACTCACATGTGGCTGGGCTGTGGGACAGCATTATCAGCACCACATGGGGCTCGGTTTGGATGAGGATCTGACAGTATGTGGCTGGAGGAGGTTCAGTGCACAGAGGCAGAAGCTGCCCCCTCCGAAAGCAGGGTTCGGCCGTGGAGAGACCATAACTGTAATCATGCAGGAGATACCAGTGTCATGTGCTCAGGTAATTCCCAGCCTCCATTGCACTGCTGATGCTGTGGAGAGCCTGTTGGGACATTTAATAGAGCACATTTTCCTGGCCAAGTCAGTACTGAACCCAGCACCTCACCACCGTGCTATGAGCATCTACTGCAGAGAGGGGTGCATGTGCTGTGGTGAGAGGCCTTTGCCCCTGTTTGATTGTTCTAGGTTGTAGAAAATTGATGAGGGAAGCAAAGGGACACAATAAGAAATCTATGACTAGTAGAGTTAATAGCAAAAAGAAGGTGTTTTTAAAATATATTAAAAACCAAAAGATCCTGGCAATGATATTGAGCCATGCTTAGACGGAACTGATAGAAATATCAGTAGTATCAGAAATATCAGTAATAATGCAGAAAGAGCAGAAGTTTAATATTTATTGTTTTGTTTTTTGGGAAAAAAAGACCATAGAGTCTCACCCCATGGTGATGATAATACTTTGGCCATTCCACTATGTATCAGGAGGATGTTAAACAGAAACTATGAATGTTAGTTTAAAATTTGCATCCAAGGGTTTTAAAACAAAAGACAAGGAGCAGGCTGGACCTTTAGAATTAATTTTAAATAAGTCTTGGAGCACTAGGAAAGCTCCCTCAACCTGGAAGAAAATGACCCTTGTGCCAACTTTTAAAAAGGGTAAAAAGGATAACTCAGCTAATTACAGGCTTCCCAGGCAAGATAATGGAGTCACAGTTACGGGAGTCGATCAATAAAGAATTAAAAGAAGGTAATGCAATTAATGCAAATGAACATATGTTTTGGGAAAATAGATTTTGTCAAACTAGCTTGATATCTATTTTTGATGAGATTACTAGTGGTGTGGATGAGACAGAGTTCTGCAAATGTATGTCTACACTACAGTGCTATTTCAAATTAACTTATGTCGAATTAGTTAATTCGAAATAAGCTAATTCGAAATAACGCATCTAGACACAAAAACTATTTCGAAATAGCGTTTTTCTAATTCGAAATAGCGTGTCCACATTGAGTGGACCCTGAATCGAAGGTAAGGCTGGCCGGAACCAGTGCCAGCGGGGCATCAGGGTTGGACTTAGTGTGTGGGTCTGCTGCCTCAGACTATCTGAGATTTGTGCTTAAAGGGACCCGACCCCCCATCCCGGACAGACAGTTCTCAGGTTTCTCTGCTTGCTGGTCTACCTTGCTAAGGGACAGCAAAACATTTGTGTCTCGGAGTGCTCTGCTTGCCCTCACTCGAGACACCACGGCACTCTGCAACATGGAACCAGACCTGTCCCTGAGCGCGCCGGTGCGTCTCATGGGGTCGTTGCCATCAGCCCGGCTGCACTGTCTGCAGGCTGCCATCTGGGAGGACCATCCAGGAGGCCCTGCAGGAGAGCGTCCACCCCGAGGAGTCCCCAGAGACACCCCGGTCCTCCCCACCGGGGGCTCCTGCCCCATTCCTCCCTCACGTCCTTCCACTTACCCCTCCCTAGCTCCCCTTCCTGATGTCAAATAAAATACACATTTTTTCATAAATATCAACTGTCTTTATTTAACAAAACTGGGGAATGAAACTCTGGGGAGACTGGGGAAAGGAGGCGGGAGAGGGGAGGAGAGAGGATGGGAGAGGGAAGGGGGAAAACTGGGAGGAGGAAGCTGGAAGGGGGAAGAAAGGGGAGGAAGGGGGAGGGGAAGCTCAGCACTCAGGGGTGGGGGTCTCGTCGAGCCACATGTCTCCCAGCACGGCGGGTGCGAGGGCCTCGGCATCCCCGGGGGGATGGGGAGGAGGGTGTGGAGGTTGAGGTGGGAGGTGTGGATATTGAGGAGGAGGGTGAGGAAGTTGAGGAGGGAGGGGGGCAGGAGTGGGAAGAGGAACAGGAGCTGGGGGGGCAACAGGTGCTGGGGAGGCACGGGGCAGCACGCTCTGCAGCAGGGCCTGCAGGTGTGAGCACATGGCACGGTCCTGAGCAAGCTGCTCCCGGTGGAGCTGCAGGTCCTCCTGCATCCAGGCCTGGATGGTGCGGTTCAGGGCTCACAGAGCCCCCCAGGTGCTCACAGGGCACCCGGTACCCCTGCCGCGTGCTGGCGGTCCGGAGGAGCCCTCGGGTGCGGGAGCATGTCCCAGGCGGGGTGGTCTGCCCTGCACGTGCAGCTGGTGTGGCTGTGGAGAAAGAAGAGGAGTGGTTGGTTCTCCCTGGGGACGCAGTGAATGATGCCCAGCGCCCCCTGCGAGGTGAGGACGACCGTGCCCTGCACCGTCAGAGCCGACGTGCTTGCACAGAGGCCATGGTCGGGATGTCTGGCTATCCCCAGGAGTGGGAGCTGCCTCGAGACCACACCCATGCCCCTGTGCCATGTATAGTGCGGCCGAGGCGGGGGGGGAGATGTCCCCTGCCTCTGTGTAGAGGGGGTGTGTGAAGGGAGGGCGTCCTGCTGGATCCCACCCCGGGGTCGGGAGCGTGTCAGGTCTCTTCACACACATGTGTGCTTATCAGGCCACGGCCCCTGGGTGTCATGCAGCTACAGCCACCTGCCCAAGGGTGGCATGGCATGTGCTCGCACGTGCACAGGTGGCTGCGTGATCCGTGGGAGGCATGGCCCATGCGCGTGGTCCCTGGTCTCCCTCTCCGCCTCCCCCCCGGGTAGGGGACAGTGCTGGCACTTACCTGGTATGGCCTCCCTGGACAACCCTGCCGACTCCGGTGCTGGCACAGCTGGCGGTGGCCCCTCTGGTGTGCCTGGGTCAGGGCCCTCAGCTCCCAGCTCGCTGCTTCCCGGACTGGTGCGGACCACCCTGCCCTCCAGGATTCGGTCGAGGGCAGGGAAGTAGGGGCAGGTGGCAGCCCCTGCTGCGGCGCCACCCCTGGTTGCCCTGGCGTACGCCTGCCGCAGCTCTTTGACTTTCAGGCGCACCTGCTCCTGGGTGTGCCTGTGTCCCTTTCTGGCCATGGTGGCAGCCATGAGGCCGTAGACAGCAGCGTTCCTCCGGCTAGTGCGGAGATCATGGACATTGGGGGCCTGCCCCCAAACCTCAATGAGGTCCATGATCTCTGCACTAATCCATGAGGGCGCGCGCCATCTACGGCCCCTGGCTGGCCCCTGGGCGGGGGAGAGCTGGCTGCCACTGGCTGCCATTGTGCGGCCACTGGCTGAGGGTCTGCGGCTGCTGGCAGGACTGGCTCTCGCAGGTGCCCAGTGACCAGCGTCTACCCCTTTAAGGGCCCCGGGGCTGGGGGAGAGGAGAGGAGTTTTCCTGGTTTGGCCCAGAGTGGCCACCAGGGGAAACTGGGAAGGGCTGGAGGCCCCCTAATTTGAAATAACTGTCTACACAGCACTTATTTCGAATTAGCTATTTCGAATTTGGTGTTATTCCTTGTAGAATGAGGTTTACCAAATTTGAAATATGGGCTCCACTATTTATTTCGAATTTATTTCGAAATAGCGGTTTGTATGTGTAGATGCTATTAAAGTTAATTCAAAATAACGGCTGTTATTTTGAATTAACTTTGTAGTGTAGACATACCCTTAGTGTATGCCTGAGGCTAACTGAGCTCCGTGCTTAAAGGGACCCTACACCCACCCCGGACAGACAGTTCTCAGGGTTCCCCACTTGCTTGTCTACCTTGATGAGGGACAGCAAAGCAGTCCTGTCTTGGAGTGCCCTGAGTGCCCGAACTCGGGACACCACAGCACTCGGCCACATGGAGCCAGAGCTGCCCCTGGGCACGCCGGTGCGTCTCGTGGGGTCGTTGCCATCAGCCCGGCTGCACTTGCTGCAGACTGCCATCCGGGGGGTCCATCGGGGGACTGTCAGGATCCAAGAGGCCCTGAGGGAAAGCATCCACCCCGAGGAGCCCGAGGAGCCTCCCCGGTCCTCCCCACCAGGGGCTCGTGCCCCATTCCTCCCTCACGCCCTTCCACTTACCCCTCCTTAGCCCCCTTCCTGATGTCAAATAAAAGACACGTATGTTCAAAAATAGAAACTGGGTTTATTGAACAAAATGGGGGGGGGGATGAACCTCTGGGGAGACTGGGAAAAGGAGGTGGGAGAGGGGAAGAGAGAGGGTGCGAGAGGGAAGGGAGAAACCTGTGAGGAGGGATCTGGAAGGGGGAAGAAGCGGGAGGGGAAGCTCAGGGCTCAGGGTTGGGAGTCTTGCCAGACCAATTTGACTTTCATGCGAACCTGCTCCTGGGTTCGCATGTGGCTTTGGTGGCCAGGCTGGCAGCTATCCTGCCATAGACGGCAGCATTCCTCCATCTAGTGCGGAGATCATGGGTGTTGGGGGCATCCCCCCCAAACCTGAATAAGGTCTATGATCTCCACCCTGGACCAGGAAGGCGCCCGCCTTCTCCAGTCCCTGTCAGACTCTGGAGCTGGCAGACTGCTCCTAGGGAGCGGTGGAGGGCTGGCTGCCAGTGGCTTGCTGGCTCATGTTTTGGGGCCACTGGGTCAGGGGCCCCAGTGGCCACTGCTGGCTCTAGGCTGGCAGGCTTAGAGCTGGCACAGGCACTGTGGCCAGGGTCTACCCCTTTAATGTCTCCGGGGCTGGGGAAGAGGAGAGTAAGTTTTCCTGGTTGTGCCCAGAGTGGCCACCAGGGCTCCCTGGGAAGGGCTGGAGGCCCCCTATTTCGAATTAAGTGTCTACACAGCACTTAATTCGAAATAGCTATTTCGAATTTGGTGTTACTCCTTGTAGAATGAGGTTTACCAAATTCAAAATAAGGGCTCCACTATTTCAAATTTATTTCGAAATAGCGGTTTGCCTGTGTAGACACTATTAAAGTTAATTCGAAATAACTGCTGTTATTTCAAATTAACTTTGTAGTGTAGACATACCCTAAGGTAGCAGACAGCATTTGGATTACAACAATTGGGCAGTATGAAATACAGGTGGCAGGGAGTGGTTTGGGGGCCTATGGCACTGACACTGTTATCAATGATTTGGGTATAAAATTGTAGGTGTTAAAGTTTGCAGTTGATACACAAGGGGTGGGAGGAGGGCCAGTCTGTGACTCACAGTGATCTGGCAGGCTTGGTAAGCGAGGTGCAAGCAAACAATATGCATTTTACCATGGCTCCACATAAATATCCACATGTAGGAACCAAAAGGCAGAACAAGGGGGGATTATATGTTGGGAAGCGGTGGAACAGAAACAGATTTCCAGGTCGTGGTGGACAATCAGCTGGGCATGAGCTCCCAGTGAGGGAGGGGTCAGAAGGGCTGGTGAATCCAGGGAGGTGTAAAGAGGACTCAGGAGGAGGAGTAGGGGGCGTATTTTACCTTTCTATTTGGCACTGCTGAGACCCCCACAGGAATCCTGTATTCAGTTGAGGTCAAGTGGTCTGTGTCCATTACAAGGAGAGACTGATCGGTGATGCTGCAGCTAAGCAGGCAAACGTGATCCTAGGAGGTACAACTGGGGGAATGTCAAGAGGAAGGGAGATAGTTATTGACATTGCTAGAGTGGGTGGCATCTGACACTCTGGCTGGGACAGGCTTGCCCCCAAGCTCCACCCATTCCCCTGAGGCCACACCCCTTCTGTGCACCCCAGAACCCAGAGCCTCCCCCCTCACTGTGCCCCCACAGCACACACAGGCAGGACTGAACTTCCCACTAAAACACTCCATGGGCTATAGCAGTGGTCACCAACCAGTGGATCGGGATCTACCAGTAGATCCTGGAGCCTCTGACAGGTGATCCCGACTGGTTTGGCTGGGAAGCTATCAAGTGCTGGCACCTTCAGTTGCTCTTCCACCCACTGTCATGCTGCTCCTGCTCTCTGCTTTGGAGCTGCCCCTTGGGAGCCTCCTGCTCACTGTGCAGGGTGTGGGATGGTAGAAGGGGGGAGGTGCTGATGTCAGGGTGTCCTTCCTCCCTCCACTCCTGTACCCTGTCTCCACACAGAGAGAAGGGCATGGAGGGAGCTTGGCAATGCAAATCTCTGTCACACTCACACAATGTGTTTGTGTGTCTCTGTCCTTCTCACAAGCACAGTGTCCTCACCCAACACGTACATGGGGAATCATTACTCCTTTTACTGCTTCCAGAGTGGGTTGTTTTTAATTTTTAACTGGTCTGTGCATTTCTTAACTTGCCTTTTTCTTATGCTTACATTTAATTCTTTGAGTTCTAAAATGCCTAACCTGTCATGTATGGAGTGATTGTCCTGATGGTGGTTGTGGTCCTGGAGTGGGCCTGCCTTGATTCTGCTGCTGGCTGTCCCACTGCTCCCAGGGTTGGTGGGACTTGAACCCACTACCCTGCACGAGTGCCCTATCCCCTAGGCCACTCCAGAACCCAACCCACCCCACCTCCCTTCTATCAGAGGGTCCCTTATCTTGCCTTTCTAATGCAGGAGCCAGGTACATCTCTGGGGCAGCTGGTGTTGGCTGTCTGGCTGCTCTCGGGGTGTGCGTGCGTGGGGTGGTAGAGGCACTCAAGCCCCCAACCCTGCGCTCCCCAGTGTAGCCAGACAGGAACCCCCCTGTAACATCCATCTTTGCTTGCCTGGATATGGCAGGCTGCTGTGGCCCTGAATGGCTGTAAACAGAGATACGCCAGTTGCTGACCAAGAGGCTGCAGAGGAGTGTCCTTGACTGAACCCATATTGATACGAACACACAGCCGTCTGCGGGGGGAGGAATCTCTCGCCCAGTAAAAAAATGTTTAGTACTCACAATTTAGTTATCTCTCTTGCAAGTGTAAATTAACTTGAAACTTGCTTGTAAGAACTGGCGTCACAAAGACGAACCAACACAATCTGGCATCTTAGATAAGAAAGAGGATACGGGCCCCTATGGGTATAAAAATGGGTCCAGCAGCACATTTACTCTGAGTGTCAATCTACCATCTATCTGCTGGTCGGGTTAGGTGTTTGACCTCCCGAGGTTCCACGGCGACGCCCACCTTGTATTCGTCTTTCCTAGGAATTGAGGGACCGGCCCTGGCTTGACCCGCTGGAGTCGAGAGGCACAGAAGGGGGTAAAAATTGTACCTGGATGTGGTCCTTTATCTTAAGTGTACACATAAATTTAGAGCTCTTTAAAGATTAAGCTGTCACTTGGTACCATTATTTCTATTTTCTATCTTTATTTTCTTTGTAATCATTTTTAAAATCTATATTTGCTAGCAGTTAAGAAATAGAGCAATAGCCATTGTAACCATATGATTTATAAGCTTGTTTAATAAACCTGTAACTGTTTAAGTTTTAACCTGACTCCTTCAGTTGCTGTAACAGAACCAAGCACAATTTAAAAGAACTTCAGCCGGTCATAAGGGACAGGTATAGGAAGAGCTTGGGCGTTTGGATCTGTGTCACTCCCAGGTGACAGGTCCGTTGGGGCGCCTCTCAGTCTGTCCTAGGCTGCCCGCTGCGAAGGATTTTGCATCCTAGCAGCTAAAATCTGAGGTGTAATAAGCTCTTCCTATAAACAGGGGCGTCTGTTGGCCTGCTGGCTACCCTCTGCGACGGGACCCCAGTCCTAGCAGTAAAGACACGGACGTTAAACCTTTTCTCGGAAACACACACACACACACTGCCCTGACCGTCGGCTGACAGAATTGGCGTAGTCGGCAGGATTGTGTTATTGGTTCAAATACAGCAGTATGAAGCCAGTCACGATTGACATGGATTTTAGCTGTATAGAGAAAGAGTTTGCCCAAGAGGGATGGGGCAACCTAAATGGGATAAAGAGATGTTAGGAAAAGCGCTTGCATCTGGCTGTTAAAGGCGTGTGGCAGCCTGCTCTAGCTACTGGATAAGGATTCAGAGAGAGAGATACGAACTCTGGGAGCAATGCCAGAACCTAGATACCCAGGTGAGAACCCTAAATAAGGGTATGGAGCACCTACAGGAACGGCTCCTCCCGAGGCTAGAGAGGAGAAGGAGAAAGTAATTAATGGAGAAAAATGAGCTTTTGGAGCTGGCTTTAAGACTTTGCTGGCTCAAACCCCCGCTCTCCCGCCTTCCACTGTAACCTACGGGCTGACCAGAGCATTTGCTCTGCATTTGCCCTATCCCTTGGGCACTGCAGAACCCATCCCTCCTCTCTCTCTTCCTTCACGGAGTCCCCTCCCACACTCCAAACCCCTTGGCCCAAGACCAGAGCCTGCACCCCAACTCCCTACCTCAGCCTGGTGAAAGTGAATGAGATTCGGGGAGGAAGGGAAATGGAGCGAGCAGGGTAAGGCTTCGGTGAAGGGGTTGGATCAGGGGCCGGGCCCCTCAGACGGGGTGGGAAGGAAGCTGGGCAAGGGTATTTGGGTTTGAGGTAGATCTTCCATTGCACTTAAATTGAAAAAGCGATCTGGTGGTTAAAAAGGTTGCAGACAACTGCTCTAGCCCTAACCCCTCCCCCCAAAACCTTACCCTGACCCTAACCCAGTGGTCAGGAACCAGTAGATCAGGATCCACTGGTAGATCTTGGAGCTTCTGACAGGGTAATCCTAACTGGTTTGGCCAAGAGGCTATCAAGTGCCAGTGCTTCAGCTGTCCTTCCCCCCACTACTGCACATCTCCTGCCTGGGAACTGTCTCCTCAGGATCCTCCTGCTTTCTGACGTCAAGGTGCCCCCTCTCCCACGCTGTATCCTAGTTGTAAATGGGAATGAGGTTTGTTGGGGGACGGTGACCAAAGCTCTGAGGTAAAGTGAGGAAGTCGGATACTGGGACGAAACACAAGGAGGAACGAGCAACAAGGGAGGGCCCCTGATTCGGATGGAGAAGGCAGGGCGATCAACTGGTTATCTAAAGTGTTTGTACACAAATGCGAGAAGCCTGGGAAACAAACAGGAAGAATTAGAGGCCCTGGCCCAGTCAAAGAACTACGATTTGATTGGAATAATGGAGACTTGGTGGGATGACTCACTTGACTGGAGCACGGTCGTGGAAGGGTATAAACTGTTGAGGAAGAACAGGCAGGGAGAAAAGGAGGAGGAATTGTATTGCATTCTCGAGAGAAATGCAAATGTAGACACCCGAAATTGCAAATGAAGCAATGATTTAAATATCCTGTGCTTCATTTTCATAATCGTGTTATAGCGCTATTTCGCGGGGGAAAAAATGAGGTTATTTTGAGAGAAAACCCTTCCCTCGAAATAACCCTTACTCCTCAAAAAATGAGACTACAGCGTCCTCCTGCCACACAGGACCAAGCCAGCAAGTTCAGACTCAGATACAGATCTGGCGCCATCTGGCAGCATTGGCGCAGCCTGCACCGATCACTAGAGCGACCCCTCCCCGCCAGTTACAGAAGCAGCATTCCAGGAGCCCAGGCGCCCTGCCAGCCGCACGGGTTTCCTTGTCACCCCGCCTGGGCGAGGCCGGTCCTCGGCCCTGGAGCCATCGGCCGTAGCGGGACGTAGGTTATTGGCGAGGGGAGTTCAGGGCTCGTATCCCCTTGGCGAGACCATCTGCCGTGGGGAGACGTCTGGGGAAGGTGGCTGTGTTCTGCAGTCAGTTGCACGCTCTGGCCTGTGCTATCAGCAGGGATCAGCGGTTCAGCTTCCACTGACCATGTGAAGCCCCCACAAAAGGGGGAACTTTGGGATCCTTACCCAGGATGCTTGTTCCAGTTGTGCATCCACATGTGTCCTTCCAGCATGGGCGGCCACTCCTCTGCCTAGCCAGCTCAGGTCTGGCCCACCCCTTCTGGCTCCTCTTTCCTCCCCCTCTGCAGTGCTTCCCCCAGGCCACTGGGATAAGGCCAGGGCTACACTGCACAGACGCTGCGGTATAACTGGGAAACACCCACCCCTGAGGAGGCACTTACCCTGAGCTCAGCTCCCCCCTGACAGGGCTGTGTTGGCAGGAGAGCATCTCCTGTGGGCGTGGATGCTGCCTCTCAGGGAGACGGGGCTCGTGAGGTGACGGGAGAGCTCTCGCCTGGCTTAGAGCAGCGGTTTGCAGTCTGTGGGCCACAGGCCCCTGGGGTCTGCAGCCTGTGCCTAAGGGCTCCACAAATGGCTGTCGTTCCCATAGAACCGTGGTTTCCAGCCTGTGGTCTGTGAGCCCTGGGGGGCCACAGCCTGCCTGAGGTTTCTAAAGGCATCCACACCTTCCTGCGACATTCCTCAGGGTCTGCACATGGAAAAGGTTGAACCCCGCTTGGCTTGGAGCATCTTCATCCACAGGCACCAGCGATGCAGCTGCCATGGTAGCTGCGCCCATGCAAGTCTGTAGTGTGGACCTGTCCTAGTGCCCAATACACAGGAACCTCCCTGAGTGGTTGTTCCCTGGGGCGTCTGCAGGCCCAGGCATCCCAGAAGTGGCTCCGCTCCGACTGGCGAACGGCCCCAATCGCTGCGCCGGGAGAGTCGAGGTGCTGCACGACCAGCAGTGGGGAACTGTGTGTGATGACGGCAAGGACCTAACCAATGCCGGAGTCGTGTGCCGGCAGCCGGGCTGCGGGACGGCACTATCAGCCCCACACGGGGCTCACTTTGGGACAGGAAATGACCATATCTGGCTGGCTGGGGTTCAGTGCATGGGGCAGAAGCTGCCCTCTCCGAACGAAGGGCTCAGCCATGGGGAGACCATAACTGCAGCCATCAAGAAGAGGCCAGTGTTGTGTGCTCAGGTAAAATCGGACGGTAGGAGCCTGTGCTACTGGAAGAGGGGTGGGGGGCTCAATCCCTGGGAGACCAGACAGCCTGTGAGACTAGGGTAGTCTGGGAAGCAGGGCCCCACAAAACCTCAATCTACCTCTGGCTACAGAGGGGGGGCGGGGAGAGGGCACAACGATAGAGTGACCAGATTCCCCAAAGGGAAAACGGGACACTGCATGGGGCTGAGCCAAGACCTCCTCCACCTGTGGCCCTCTCTGGCCAGGCTGGGGCTGGCATTGCCACTTACTTGAGCCCGGCCTGCTCCCGTGCAGAGCTGGCATCCCCACTTGCCCCCTCCAATGTTCCTCTGCACCCTGCTTTAGCCCAAAAAGTCAGGACAGCTGGTACAGGGCTTAAAAATGGACTTTCCCAGCCAAAATGGGACAAATGTTCACCCTACTGTGGTGGTGGGGTGTGTGTGTGGGGGTGGGGAGGGGTTGGGGGCACAGAGTGAGGCCTGGGGAGTGACAGGGAGGGATGGATTCATCCTTGGCAGGGGGCTGTGGAGGGGAGGGAGTCGGTCTCAGGGCTGTGGGTCAGAGGTGGGATCAGCCCAGGGCTGTGGCAGGCCTTCAGGGGGGGCCCAGCTCACGGCCTGGCTCTCTCCCCAGGCCCCGGGTTGCTCTGCTCCCTGCTCCTCAGCCTGGCTGCCCTTGTGGTGCTGATCTGCGGGGCCCTGCTCTGCTGGCAGATGCGGTGGGACAGAGCCACTGGGAGCCCCCTGGGTAAGAGCCCTGCTCCCGAGTGCTGCACTGCAAGGCGGGAAACCCGCGGGGCCGGGGGGAGGGGAGAGGGGGAGGCTGGCCCACCTCGAGCCCGGTGCCACCCAGAGCCCAGCACCCCCGAGTTGCTGCCCCGTGCCCTGTCCGCGCCCTGCGCTGCCACCCTGCCCGGGGACCTGCTGCTCTCACAGGGCAGGATGTGAACAGGGAACCGTGCCTGGGAGCAGTCCCCCACCCACAGCCCACTGCAGGCAGAGGGGTGCTCCAGCTCAAGGGGGTCAGGAAGTGCCCCCACACACACACGTGAGAAGGGAGCAGGAGCCAAAAGGGACCCTCCACGTGAGGGGCTGGCAGTGTCAGCCCTGTGCCCATGTCCTGGCCTGTGGGTGCCTGGCCCTATAGCCCTGCCCTGGGGTGGGCTCCCACTCACACAGAGCCCTGGCACCTGGGGGAGAGGGTCGGGGGCAAAGGTCACTGGCTTTGGCTCGTCACCCCGTCTTCCTGTTTGCAGGCCTTGTGCACCTGGAGGAGCTGAGGGCTCCAGGGACCCCGCCCTGGCCCCAGAGATTCGTAAAGCCCCCTGAAGAGCCCGACAGTGAGATGACCCAGCTGGTGGGGGAGGACGTGGTGCTGTGAGAGCCGCATGCCAACCGGGCCGGGCTGGCTCAGGCTGCAGCGAGACCGGCCGGTGGGATCCTGTGCAGAGCAGCCCCAGAGATGGCAGCTGCCTGGGCTGTGGGACGCTGATGGACACTTCCTGGGTTGGGGCTGCTGATTGGGGGTCTCAGCTCCCCCCTGTGGCACCATCCCTCCTCCCCCCCAGCTGCCTTGGAAGGCTCCCTGCTCTATCCCAGCCCCCAGCTTTCCCTGGTGGAGCTCCCACCCCCACCCCTGAGCAGGCTGTGTGGGCCAAAGCGGACAGCACAGGACCCGGGTGCTGAGGCTGCAGGAGAGGGACAATCAGGGCTCTCTCCGAGCTGCAGTGACGTGGCCCCATTTGGCACAGGGCAGAGGAGCAAACAGGGGAACTCTGGTCAGCCCGGCGTGTGGCGATGCTGCCCTGGGTGCAGAAGAACTCCTGACTGCGGCCCAGAGTCAGAGCGGGGCGGGGTGGAGGGCAGCAGGCTGCACCCTGAGTGCTGTGCAAGTCGGACGTTTTACACCCATCACGTCGGTGGGGGCCAATGCGAAAGGCCTGTGGACGGCCTGTGTCCCCAGCGCGGCCCCCCTATCAGCGCTTTCCCCTCCCCCCAGAGCTTCCTGCCTGCTGGCCAATCAGCTCCTTCCCCTTTCTCCCAGTGCCTCCCACCTGCTGTGGATCAGCTGGGGCTAAGGAAGAGGTGCGCAAGGGGAGTCATGCTTTTTAAAATTGTAAAACCCTTCTTCACATGAAGGTTTTGTACAATCCTGCTTCTCCCCGGGAACTTATTTCTTCACACTTTACATTCCTAAACACTGATTTTACAGGGGGTTTGCTTAGTATGCAAGTCGTTTAGACGGAAAACTGCCAAAATCCTTATTCAAGTTGTCTCACAGGAATGCTTATGTAGCTGTGGCAATGAAATCACTTTAGTTGTGTTCTGGGTGTATTTAGTTTTCATCCTTTTGTTGCTGTAAAGACTGTTCCCCACTCTGGGACTTCGAAAAATACCTTGCCTGTAGAGCACTGTTTCTTAAACTTTTTTAAGACTGAGAAACACCAAACAATAATTTTTTTTATGACAAACACCAAGGATTATTTGTTGAGCAAAAAAAAAAAAAAGGCAGCCATTTTGAATTCTGTTGTTCTCCGCGGCATACCTCTGACTGGTGTCCTGCAGAACACAGTTTAAGAAACCCTGCTATAGAGGCTTCTGCTTGAAAACTCCCCACGGTCACAGATTCCCTGCCCTTAGGGGGGTAGCTGCCACCACACAAGTGCAAAACCTCTTTCTTTTTGAACCCAAGAACTACCCACCTGGGAACTTCTTCCACAGGGGCGCCCCAAGCTCTGCTATCACAAGAGAGCTTGAAAAAAACAAACTGTAATCTCTGATAGCTGACCTCTCAGTCTTAGTCACAGACCTTCTATTACTTTCCAGGACACAAGAATCAGATAATAGTCTTTAAAAGGGTGTTCTTAGTAACAAAACAAAAAGATATACTTGATAAAGCATACTTTGTTGCTAGGTGTTATAGAGCAGCTGAGAAAATAACAGATTAAAACACAGAGAATTGCTTCCCCGGGATTCAGTTTTAGTTACAGTGTAAGGGGAACTTAACCAAACAACACAACAAAGAAAATAATCTGATTGCATCTAACTAAAAACATTCCCTATCTGCTCAAATGTTTGTACTTCCAAGGTGCAGTCCATTTCTAGGCATGGGTTCATCTTCCTTCCCCCCCACCTCAATTCTTGATTTGAACGCCCAAAAGAAAAGCAGCAGGCAGATTCCCTTTCAACCCAAATCTAACACTTCCTTCCCATTGGTTCTGCTGGCTCCCTGCCAACACTTCCTGGTCACCCCCTTTCCTAGGTTTAAGCCTTTAGTTACTGAATTCTGGACTGTTTTTTCAGACAACAAGGGTGAGAAAGGCCAATTTTACCTCCCTCCTTCACTCACTTACCAAAACATTGCTTCTCTTTTTAAGCTGTAATATTTTACTAAAAGACTTACCTGGCCTTGCTCGGGTCCTTCAGGTCAGGGGGCTGGCGGTGTGGGGAGTGCAGGAGTCAGAGCTAAGTGGGATGGGCCCTGCCGGCAAGGAGACAGGAAGCCAGCGCCTTGTACTCCTGCGAAAGGCCTGCCTGGGGGACACTCAGCTCTGGCTGGGAAGAAGGAAGCCACAGGACTGGCGCACACAGGTCTCTGTGGGCTTGTTGGATGGCTATGGGTGTCAGGCTGTGAGCCCAGCAGCAGAGCATTTAAGGCACCCGGAGTTACAGGGCAGGTGATGACACAACACCTCACCCCCAGAACATGCACCTCAGTCTGTAGAGCGGTGCCGGTAAGGTTCAGGGGGGTGTCACAGGCTGAAGGAGCGAGCTACAGTGGCTGGAGGCCAGGCTGACTTGGGTGCCTGGTGGGAGGGAGGACATGGCAGGTAGTGCTGGCAGGGAATGGCCAACCCAGGCAACGATCCTCAGTCTGGTCCAGCCTGCCAGGCCGGAACCATTCACTCCCATGGGATGCATGAACCACAGCAGCCAGCCACTCCCGGCAACTCAGCCCTGGCTCCTTGTGGTCTCCTGGCTGCTTTATTCCCACTGTTCATTCCCAGGGCGCATCCCAGGGGAACGCCCCCAGGAGGCCTCCCATCCGGTCCCAGTAGATCCCGTCGAAGGCCTTGCTCTGCGCCGCTGTGAAATGGTTCTTCTGGTCCCCACAGATGCCTGTGGAAGGGGAGCGGTGCTGCTGAGGATTCGCACCATGGCCATCGAGGGGGCTTGGACTCTCCTCCCACCCTGCAGATCACAGGGCGCTTGCTGCTGCAAGGGGGGTTGAGCCCACCCTGCTCCCAGCGCGCAATCCTGGCTCTGCCCCCGGCTCATCCCCCACGAGGGCTGTAATGGGATCCGCGAAGCTCCCCAACGATGGGTCTGGCTCACAGCTGCCCCCTCGCTGTCACTTCGGGGGGGGGGCAGAGACTCCCCCCAGAAGCCTTGTGGGGCATTGCCCCAGGGTGCCCATCTCCTCACCCTTCCTCAGGAAGGTGCCCTTCTCCTGATCCATGATGTCCGTGGGGAGCAGTGTCGAGTTGCACAGATGGTTCTCCCGCATGGCCCTGAAAGAGATGTTGTCCACGACTGACATGAGGGCTCCCTCATCCAGCGCCTGCCCCAGGAACTGGCAGAGTCGCTGCACGCTGCCCCGCAGGTCCTGGGGGAAATAACGCCCTCAGCAACCAGAGCCCCCACGCTGCCCGGGCAGACGGGGGCAGGGACAGAAACCGGGGCAGGGCCTGGCAGAGACCCTTACGCTTCCTAGGCAGACGGGGACAGCAACAGGGCAGGGCCTGGCAGGCAGGGCCAGCGTGAAGAGGACAATTTCTATACCCCTGTGGTGTCTGCACTGAAATGCCTGAAACACAGACGTCAGTGGGACAGGCATGGAGCCAGCCCACCCCTCACTCCCACTGGTTCCCATAGCGCTGCCTACATTGCATCACGGGGAAGGAGAGGAGTCAGCTCCCCCTAACACCACTTCAGTTACTCCTGATTTCCCCGGGGGATCTGGCCGACTGACTCCACTGCAGCTCCGGCCAGTCTACCCTGGCGAGGGACGTGGCTGGCTCCCTGTACCTGCTGCAGCTCTTCGTACGTGATGAAGAAGAAATTCTCCTTGCCCTTCATTTCCATCCAGCCTCTGACATGGTCAAACCAGGACCCATGGGGCACTGCCAGGGCAGAGAGCAGAGTGGGGTTGGGCTGTGAGAGCCAGTCAGAGAGTCTGTGCAGAGGGGACTCTTCCAAGGGGCAGGAGCTGCATGGAGCAGGGAACGTTCCTGCTGGAAGGACCCTGGAGGGGTTGCCATGTCCATCCCTCTGTGCCGAGGCAGGGCTGAGTCACCCTAGACTCACCTGGGCAGGGGTCTGTTCAGCCTGTTCTTGGAAACCTCCAATTGCAAGATTCCTACAAGGTCACTGCCCCAGAGCTTAGCTGCCCTTGTTTGACCTACTTTCTAACTTACAATTCCTTTGGTGCACACTGGGTGGATTCTTTCCTGTCCTCCCCTTGGTGCAGAGGGAGAACAATTGATCCCCATCCTCTTTATAGCAACTTTCCCCATATTTGCAGACTGGTCTCCAGTCCCTGCTCAGCTCCCTCCTCCCCCATGACCTGAGATGGCCGAGGTCCTGGAGCCTCACTCACCGTCCCCGCTCAGAAAGTCCCCCAAGAACTGCTCGAAGGACTCGGGGTCCTCGTACAAGCTGCACATCTTGGAGAAATAGAAGTAGGAGACCAGGACATCCTTGGGATTGCGGAGCGTGTAGATCACCTGGAAGGGAGTGCAGGCAGGGGTTAGGCCAGAGACGTGGGCTGGGGCGAGGGGCAAGGACATGCTGCTCTGCCATTACCCCTATGGGTCAGGGAGCCCCTGACGTGCCCAGCTGGCTTGTCTGTGGGCATCCAGCCACTGGTGAGCCAGGGAAACCCCCGCAGTTCTATGGGGCAGGGTCAAGAAACTTGGAATTCAGGCACATACTTAAGGCTGCCCTTTGCTGCATGTGCCTCAAACCCTGCTTCCTAGGGATCTGCACCTTAACCCCTGCATCTCCACCCCCTCCCCCCAGATATGCACCTTAGCCTCTGCATCTCCACCCCCCTTCAGCTCTTCTCCCACAACCGGATATGCACCTTAGCCCCCGCATCCCCAGCTATACATCCTAGCCCTGCTCCTCTTGGGTCTGCACCATAACCCTGCCCCCCTGCTCTGCAACATAACACTGTTTCCCCAACCCCCCCAGTCTGCCCCCAGCTTAGACCCCGCACCCCTCAGCTATGTATCGTACCCCTACCCCTTTTGGATTTGCAGCATAGCCTTCTGCGCTGTGTCTCCCCACCAACGTCCCTGCTGCTGCGCTGTGTCTCCCCACCAGAGTCCCTGCCTGCTGCTCTGTGTCTCCCCACCAGAGGGCAGCATCTCTAAATCTTTTTTGTAAAGAACCCAGGTGTAGGTGCCTGGCCCCAGAGGTGCTCACGTGTCCCCCCTCTAGAGAGCTACGTATTACTGCCCCTCCCATCTATACTATCCACATGGTGACACCTCCTCTGATCTCGTTCTGAATCTTGCTCAGTTCCTGGACCGAGAAATCCTGTGGCCGTGCACCCTGGTGCAGCTACCCTGAGACACGTGTGCTCACGACAATGGCCCCAGCTCGGCCTCCTGGGCCATCCTAATCTGACCCCTGCCCATCACAGAACTCCTCCGCCCACTCCTGTAACGCACCCCCAGCCTCTGGCCGAGTGCCCCATGGCCTCAAATCAGAGTGTAGAGAAGGCCAGGGACAGAGACTCACCTCTACTGGTTCCAACCTGCACATGCCCCATGCTCCAGGCAATGCCCCAGGACACTGCCAGAGAGGCCTCTCCTCTGACTTCTTCCATTTTACATCGACACAAATGTTACCTGTTACACATCAGGTGTGGCTAGTTACCAGCCCGACCCCTTGTACCTGCGAGTGTGAACAAAACCATCCATTGCTCTGTCAGCCCGTCCTCTTACCACCAGTCCCAGTGTTCCTGGCCCAGCTCTTAAGGAAGGGTTTACACAGGCAGAGAGTTATATGTTCCCATGGTACCTGGGCTCTAGGAATATTCCTGGTCCAGAGGTCCAGCTCCAGCAAAGTTCATGGTCAGGGCTCTCCTGTGGCCCTGGCTGCCACCCCCTACATGCTCCCCATGTGCTTCCCCTGGCCCTGCCCTCTGACTCCGTGCAAATACAAGGCGGAGGAGCCCTGAATTGTATGGGGAAGGCTGGTCAATCAGCCAGTTATCTACGGTGTCTGCACATGAATGCAAGAAGCCTGGGAAACAAGAAAGAAGAATTAGAAGTCCTGGCACAATGAAAGAGTTGTGAGGTGATTCGCACAGTGGAGACTTGGTGAGATGACTTGCATGACTGGAGCACTGACATGGAAGGGTATAAACTGTTCAGGAAGAACAGGTGGAGGAGAAAAGGAGGAGGAGTTGCACTGTATGTAAGAGAGCAGGATGATTGCTCGGAGGTCCAGTACTTAGAGGGAGAAAAACCTGTTGAGAATCTTTGAGTTAAGTTTAGAGGTGGGAGCAACAGGGGTGATGTTGTGGTTGGTGTCTGCTATAGACCAGATCAGGTGGATGAGGTAGACGAGGCTTTCTTCAGACAACTGAGAGAAGCTTCCAGATCACAGGCCCTGGTTCCAGTGGGGGACTTTAATCACCCTGACAAATGTTGGGAGACCAATAAAGCAGCACACAGACTATCCAGGAAGTGTTTGGAGAATGTTGGGAATAACTTCCTGGTACAAGTGCTGAAGGAACCGACCAGGGGCCACGCACACCTTGACCTGCTGCTCACAAACAGGGAGGAACTAGTAGGGGAAGTATATGTGGGTGGCAACCTGGGCAGCAGTGATCATGAGATGCTATATTTATGGATCCCCACCAAAGGAAGGAAGGAGAGTAGCAAAATACACACCCTGGACTTCAGAAAAGCAGACTTTGACTCCCTCAGAGAACTGATGGGAAGGATCCCCTGGGATGCTAACATGAAGGGGAAAGGAGGCCAGGAGAACTGGCTGTATTTTAAAGAACCCTTATTGAAGGCCCAGGAACAAACCATCTTGATGCGCAGTAAGAAAAGCAAATATCATAGGTGACCTGATTGGCTTAGCAGGGAAATCCTTGGTGAGCTTCAACACAAAAAGGAAGCTTATAAGAAGTGGAAACTTGGATAGATGACAAGGGAGAAGTATAAATATATTTCTCAAGCATGCAGGGGTGTAATCAGAAAGAAAGGTTTCTACATGTGTTGTATATTGGGTTGTAGATATAGATCTTGTTTTTATAGTAATTGATTTTGGTCAACCCAGCCAGTTTGGGCTGGTTCTAGTAAGTTCTGTGTCATGCAATAAAATGGACACTTGCAATTACTCAAGCTCTCTGTGTTTCCACTGATTTCTTCCTCAACTGTGGAATGCCACACGGTATAACCAAGTGGCGACAAGAATGGGAAACCTGTGCTGCCTCCAGTAACAGAAGAAGTAGAAGTCAGTGTAAGAAAACAAAGCTTTTTGCTGTTTTGGAAGGTGGGGGTAAGAACTGACTGCTTGTACTGACAGTGCAAACTGAAACTAAGATCAGTGGAGCCTAGAGGGAGGGAGGGAGGGAGGCAGGAAGGAAAGAAAGAAAGAAAGAAGGGAATTGCAGCAGCCATGGCTACACTTACTGGGCCACTGGGACCTTTTGAGGAGACTATAGAGCAATGGCACGTACATACTGAGAGTCTGGAACTTTTTGCTATTGAGAATGACATTAAGGAGGAGAAGACGATGCCAATATTTTTAAGTGTTGTAGGGGCTAAGACTCACTTTCTGCTACACTGCTCCCTGTTAAGCCAGAGACCAAATCTTACAGTGACATTGTGGAAATCCTGGGGTCACATTATGCTCCAAAACCACTGGTAATTGCAGAAAGGTCTAGGTTCCATAACAGAGACCAAAAAGAAAGTGAAACAGTTGTACAATTTGTAGCAAATTTGAAAAAGCTTGCGGCACACTGTGAATTTAAGAAGATGTTAAATGATGCCATATGGGCAGGTTAGCATGAGGCCTGCACAGTGTAGCGTCCGTCCTGGCAAGGTGGGGACAAAGGTCTGTCATGGGGTGGGATCAGGGATCCAGGCCCGGCCCAACCGCCTGGTCAATGTTTTCCAGGAGAGACAAAGTCCAGGTTCTCACCCCCTTCCTGAGCATGGGAGAGAGGGGACAGACTGACCTACGTGGCGACACACGGAAGGACATTGCTCCCCATGACATGCCCAGCCCATGCTCCACAACTTCCAAAACAGACTTCAAAGAGAAGCTGCAGAGCTACAATTCATTTGCAAATTGGACACTGTCAGTTTAGGATTAAACAAAGACTGGGAAGGGCTGGGCAACTACAAAAGCAGTTTTCTCCTCTCTTGCTGTTCACATCTCCACATCAGCTGCTAGAAGTGGGCCTCATCCTCCCTGACTGAATTGAGCTCGTTATCTCTGGCCTCCCTCTTGATTGGTCCTCAGGGCTGGCTTTAGGAAGTGCGGGGCCCAATTCGAAGAGTTTCGATGGGGCCCCAGCACCCAGGATTTTTTGTTGAGCAAAAAAACAAAAAACAAAAAACACATACAAGTTTTGATCTCTTACTACCCATATTGATAGAAGTCACCACATTATTCTAAAAGAATATTAATTATAGATTTTCACTTTCATATTAGGAAAATAATTTGTTCTGATAGTTGTACAACTGATTTTCAGATGTAGGGTCTGGGGGAAAGGGAAGTGCAGGAGTGTTATGATGCTGTGACCAGATGGTGGCTTGGCCCCAGTTGGGGGTTTGTTGGCCAGGCTTCATTTTTAAATAAAATACTATGTCAAACACAAAAACTTTCTGCACTGTCTTTATTTCTGAGAAGGGCAGGGAACTTGTTTTGAGTTGGGGTCACTGACCCACAGAAAACTCAGTTGCGGCCACACAAGTGAGATGCAAAAAAACCCTTCCTCCAACCCCCCCCCCAAGCTTCACTAATGTGGCCCCAACTGTGTTGGTGGGAGCAGGGGACATAGTACTGGGGACAGGGTGCCAGTGGGGACAGGTTTCTGAGGCTGGGGAGTAGGGAGAGGGAACTGGGGAGAGGGAACGGGGGCCAGTGGGGCCAGAGAGTCCCCTGCACCTGCCTCCTCCCAGGATTCTCCCCCCACCCCGGAAGCTGGCCAAACCCCCCCTCCCACGGTGCAGCCAAAACCCCTCCCACAGTCCTGCGCTTGCCCTGGGGCCAAACCCCCCTCCCGCGGCAGGGCCAAACCCCCGCTTGCACCTGCCCTGAGGCCAAACCCCACTCCCGCGGCACGGCCAAAACCACTCCCGTGCCTGCCTCCGGGCCAAACCTTCCTCCCACGGCGCAGTCAAAACCCCTGCGCTCAATTCACCCCTCCTGAGTCCTGTGGTCACAGTGCAGGGAAGCCAACGGCGCCTCGCTCTTCCTCCTGGGCTGACACCCCCTCCTGCAGCGCGCCCGGCACGCCACAGAGCTGTGGGAGGGGAGCAGCCAGCACACTTCCGGAATCCCTGGAAGTGGTGCGAAGCTGCAGGAAGGACTTCTGTCCTCCCCGTGGGAAGCCGGCACTACGCTGGAGGTAGGTAGTGGGGCTTCTCAGGGGTGGGGGGAAAATAGGAGATGGGGGGTCCCGAACACCTCACGATCAACTGGTCGAGGCCTCGTGATGGAACAGTCGATCGCGATCGACCGGTTGGGGACCACGGCTTTAGGGCGCGGGGCCCTCTTAGCCGCGGGGCCCGATTCGAGGGAATAGGTTGAATTGGCCTAAAGCCGGCCCTGTTGGTCCTCCCTTCTTTTCATGTGCCTGGATATTTATAACTGCCTCTGGAATTTCCACTACATGCATCTGATGAAGCATGCCTTTGCACACAAAAGCTTATCCTCCAATAAATCTGTTAGTCTCCAACAGGGGTTGGCAATCATTTTTGCCCGGGGGCCACTTCAAATATTTTCTAAGTAGCCCCTGGCCACCCAGGAAGGGGTGGGGCCTAAACAGGAAAGGGCGGGGCTATCTCACCCCAGACCATGATTGGTATGGGGGTGGGGGAGCCCCTTTGCACCCCCTTACCACTAGGCACCCATGCCCTGGAAGAGGCTTGGCATGCTCCCCCGCCCCCAGGCCAATCAGGGCCTGGGGGCGGGGGAATCCTCCTTCTGCCCCGTGAGGAGCACGTGGCATTTTGAAGGGCCACGGGCTCCTGGCAGGGCTGGGGAAGAGTGAAGGAAACTTAACACAGCTCCCCTGCCCCCAGACCCTACTTGGCCTGGGGGCAGGGGAGCTCACAAAGCTCTGCTCTCCTCCCCGCCCTGCGAGCAGCGCATGGTACTTCAAAGCACCAGGTGCTCCTGGCAGGGTGGGAGGAGGGTTCGTGCATTCCCCAACCCCCAGGCCAATTAAGGCCTGGGGGAGGGGGTGGGGAACATTGAAGCTTTCTCTGCTCTGCCCCCACCATGTGCTACTCGCAGGGTGGGGGCAGAGCAGAGAAGGCTTTGGGCGCTCCTCTGTTCCCAGGCCTGGAGGCAGTGGAGCAGCAGGGCCTCTGTGGGCAGGATTCACCCACTTGGCAGGCCAGATCCAGCCTGAGGAGGCCCTTTTCCCTTCCCCTGGTCTATAAGGTACCACAGGACTGATTCAGACTAACATGGCTGCCCCTCTGATACTTAGGGCTTCAAGTTCTTCTTCGCTCACCTACTTGTGTCATAGTGATAGAAATGTAGCCGTGTTAGTCTGGTGTAGCTGAAACAAAAAAACAGGACTATGTAGCACTTTAAAGACTAACAAGGTGGTTTATTAGGTGATGAGCTTTCGTGGGCCAGGCCCACTTCCTCAGATCAAATAGTGGAAGAAAATTGTCACAACCATATATACCAAAGGATACAATTAAAAAAAATGAACACATATGAAAAGGACAAATCAAATTTCAGAACAGAAGGGGAATGGGGGGGGGGGGGGAGGTAAATGTCTGTGAGCTAATGATATTAGAGGTGATAATTGGGGAAGCTATCTTTGTAATGGGGAAGATAATTAGAGTCTTTATTCAAACTTAAGTGTAAAGTGTCGAATTTGAGCATGAATGACAATTCAGAGGATACACTTGAAAGGGGCCCCTACTGGATGAAGGAGGTAACCTAGTAACAGCTGATATGGGAAAAGCTGAAGTACTCAATGCTTTCTTTGCCTCTGTCTTCGCAGTCAAGGTCAGCTCCCAGACTAATGCGCTAAGTGATGCAAGATGGGATGAAGATGGACAGCCCTTGGTGGGTAAAGAACAGGTTAGGAACTATTTAAAAAAGCTAAACATACATAAATCCATGGGTCCGGACTTAATGCATCCAAGGGTACTGAGAGAGATGCAAATGTCATTGCAGAGCCTTTGGCCATTATCTTTGAAAACTTGTGGAAATCAGGAGAGATCTCAGACGATTGGAAAAAGGCAAATGTAGTGCCCATCTTTTAAAAAGGGAAGGAGGACAATCCAGGGATCTATAGGCAGGTCAGTCTTACCTCGGTCCCTGGAAAAATCATGGAAGGGATCCTTAAGGAATCCATTTTGAGGCACTTGGAAGAGGAGAAAGTGATCAGGAATAGTCAGCATGGATTCACGAAGGGTAAGTCGTGCCTGACCAATCTGATTAGCTTCTATGATGAGGTAACTGGCTCTGTGGATATGGGAAAGTTGTGGATGTGAGATACCTTGACTTTAGCAAAGCTTTTGATATGGTCTCCCACAATATTCTTTCCAGAAAGATAAGGAAGTATGGATTGGATAAATGGACTATAGATTGGATAAATGGCAGGAAAGCTGGCTAGATGGTCATGCCCAATGGGTAGTGATCAATGGCTTGATGTCTGGTAGACAGTCAATTTCAAGTAGTGTGCTGGATGATCAGTTCTAGGGCCGGTTTTATTCAACATATTTATTAATGACCTGGATGAGGGAATGGATTGCACCCTCAGCAAGTTTGCGGATGACACTAAGCTAGGGGGAGAGGTAGATATGCTGGAGGGCAGGGATAGGGTCCAGAGTGACTTAGATAAATTGGAGGATTGGGCCACAAGAAATCTGATGAGGTTCAACAAGGACAAGTGCAGAGTCCTGCACTTGGGACGGAAGAATCCCAGGCATTGCTACAGGCTGAGGACCGAATGGCTAAGTAGTAGTTCTGCAGAAAAGGAACTGGGGATTGTAGTGGACGAGAAGCTGGATATCAGATAACAGTGTGCCCTTGTAGCCAAGAAGGTTAATGGCATATTAGGTTTCATTAAGAGGAGCATTGCCAGCAGATGCAGAGATGTGATTATTCCTCTTTATTCGGCTCTGGTGAGTCCACATCTGGAGTATTGTGTCCAGTTCTGGGCCCCCCACTACAGAATGGATGTGGACGCATTGGAGAGGGTCAAGTGGAGGGCAACCAAAATGATTCGGGGGCTGGAGCATACGACCTACGAGGAGAGGCTCCACCAATATTTGGAGCTGGAGCGGGCCCCGGCCCCCGCCCTCCTCCGCACGTCCTCCCACCCCAGCCCCAGAGCGTCACTCCCCCGTCCCCGTCCCGTCCCTGCCATGTGCAACCTTCACTGAACTCCCCCTTGCCAGCTGCTGCTGCCCTGTGCAGCATGCTCAAACCGGTGGGCGGGGAGACGCCCGGGTGTGACGTAACATCACGGCCTGGAATTTTAAAACTGCTGGGCGCTGCGTTGCACCGCGCGGCTGAGTTGCGGGTTCCGAGTCCAGGGACGGAGCGCAGACTCCAGCCCCACAAAGTAGAAGGCAGAAGGTAGGGGAAGGGGAAGGGCTGGGAGAAGAAGGGGCTTGTGCGGAGGGAGAGGGGGAGGGGGAAGAGAGGGGAAGGCACCAAAAGGACAGGGTAGAGGAGAGACAAATGCCAGGGGGCCAAGTGCAGGAAAAAGGCAGGAGGGGAGGTGTCAATGGGAGGGGGACAGGGTGATGCTGGGAGGGGAGAAGATAAGGGCATTGGCAGCTAGAGGGGTGAGGAGGAGGTGCTGGGAGAAGGCTTGAAAGAAGGGGTGGGCATGAGGAATGCCGGGATGGAGCAAGTCATGTGTGAGGGCACAGGGGCATGAGGGGAACGGGGCAGAGCGTGGTGAGGGGTGGGCATCAGGGGAAAAGAGGGCAAAGGGGTAGGGGCAGTGAGGGAAGGGGAGGCACCAGGAGGGTGCAGGAGTAAGAAAAGGTGCAAGTGCCAGGGGATTCTGGGGGTGAAGCAGAAGGGCAGACACCTGCAGGGGAGGGACCAGCACCAGAGGAGAGACGCAAGGCAGGTTTGTAGAGGGAGGTGTTAGAAGAGGGGATGAGGAGGGGTAGCTCACATGATCAGAGTGGGGCTACTGGAGGAGTGGGCACAGGGAGGAGAAGGGCTGGTGGAGGGGGCAGGTTGCAGGAGGCTGAGGGCAGTGAGAAGGGCAGGAGTCAGGACAGCAGAGGAGGGTGAGGAGTTGGGAGGCAGCAGGCACCAGGAGCTGATGGAACAAGGAGGAGACATGTCAGCAGAGAGAAAAGGTAAAGGTTTAAAAATATTTATTAATAACTTGGGTGCCACAGTGGCACATCCAAACAAGCCACATGAACTCAGTACTGGTGCACAACACAAAATTCATTCTGCTCATGGGAGGAAACTCTTAGGCTATGTCTACACTGGCGGTTTCTTGCACAAGAACATCTTGCACAAGCGTTCTTGTGCAAGAACGCATCCACACTGCCATGTGCGAGCTGTGCTTTTGCACAAGAGCATCTATGGCAGTGTGGACACTCTCTTGCCCAAGAAAGTGCTGATGGCCATTTTAGCCATAGGGCTTTCTTGCGCAAGAAATTCATGTTGCCTGTCCACACTGGCCTCTTGCACAAGAACCGTTGCAAAGGGCTTATTCCTGAGCGGGAGCATCATAGTTCTTGCGCAAGAAGCCTGATTTCATACATGAGAACGTCAGTGTACTTGTGCAAGAACACACAGCCAGTGTAGACAGGAAGCAAGTTTTTGCGCAAGAGTGGCCGCTTTGGCGCAAGATCGTGCCAGTGTAGACACAGCCAAGGGGAGGGAGGGAGGGAGGCAGGGGCAGGAAATCAGTGCTGGCTCAGCATGTCTGCATGGTTTGGGGGAAGGTGCAGGGAAATTGAGCTCAGCTGGGTTGCAGAGTGGGGAGGTCCAGGGAGCTGGGCTGGGCTGGGCTGGGCTGCGGGGTGGGGGTGTGTGTGTGGAGCTCAGAGCTCAGTTTGGCTGCAGGGGGAGGGAGGTGCTGGGAACCAGGGCTAGACTCAAGGGGAGGGAGGGGCAGGGAATCGGTGCTTGGTTCAGCAGTTTTGCAGGGCTTGGGGGAGGTTCAGGGAAACGGGGCTCAGCTATGCTGTGGGGGAGGCATGCAGGGAACCAGTGCAGGGCTCAGCTGGGCTGAGGTGGATGGGGGAAGACATACGGAACAGACGGCAGCTCAGCTGGGCTGTGAGGGCTGCAGGGAACTGGTGCTGCACTCCCTTGGATTGTGGGGATGGTTTTGGGGAGGTGCAGGGAACCAGCAGGGGTGGGCAGCTCAGTTGGGTTGCAGGGGATAGAGGTGCAAAGAAGCCTAGTGGGGACCAGGAGCCCTGAAATGACCTCCTGGTCCAAAAATCCTCATCTGGGACCAGTCAGGTCCAGAGGGTGCCAGATCAGGAGGTCCAACTCCTACCGAAGTCACCTCCTTGCCCTCCCTCAGCCAGACACCCTACCCCCAATCTGCTCTTGCTCCTCCCCTGGCCAGACACCCTTCATCCAGCCTGCTTCTGCACCCTACCTACCACCCAGACCTTGCCCCTTCTGCCCCCCACCTCCCTCCCAGATCCTGCACCCCATCCCTATCCCGCTCCTTGGCAGCCCTGCCATCCACCCTAGCACCTAGCACCATCCTGTCCCTGGCCCCAGCACCCTGCCTCACACCCCAGGACTCAGCACCACCCTGGCCCTGGCCCCAGCACCCTGCCATCCACGCTAGCACCCATCAGCACCCTGTTCCTTGTCCCAGCACACTGCCAGTCACCCTAGTGCCCAGCAGGACCATGTCCCTGACCACAGCACACTGCCACCTGCCTGCCCCAGCACCTTGCCCCAGCACCCCGCCACCTGAGCCAGCATCCTTCCACCCAGCAGCACCCTCTCCCCAGCCCCAGCACCCACTTTCACTCTGTTCCCTGCCCCCACCAGCAAATTTGGGACCACATTAGTGAGGCTTGGGGTTTTGGAGGGTTGTTGGGTTTTGCATCTCACTTGTGTGGCCCCAACTGACTTTTCTGTGGGTCAGTGACCCTTGACTCAAAACAGGTTCCTCACCCTCTCATAAATAAAGACAATGCTAAAACCTTTTGAGTTTGACATAATATTTTATTTCAAAATGAAGCCTGGCCAACAAGCCCCCGATTGGGGCCAAACCCTCATCTCACTGCGGCATCATAACACTCCTGCACCACCTGACCCCAAATCTGAGCCTATCATACAGTGGAACCCCGTCCTGAGCCTCTTACATCCCCAAACCCTGCATCCCCACATCCTCAGTCTTCTGCCACAACACTCCTGCACCATCCACACATCACAAATCTGTGTCCTGAGCCCATCATACTCACAACCTTCTTGCCCTGAGTCCCTCACATATCCAGCCCAAACTCCTGCACCCTCACATCCACAAGCCCATGGCTTGCTCAGCACCCCAACCTTCCACCTGAGCCCAACACTCCCGAGCCTGGAGCCCCCTCCCCGAGCCAACATCCCCTTCTCCTGCATCCACATTCCCTCCCAGAGCTTGTACTTCTCACCCCTTCCCACACCCAAATCCCTTCTTTCCACCTCATACCTCCTGTCTCAACCTAGTCAGAGTGAATAAGGGCTGGGGATAGCAAGTGATGGAGAGGTGGGGAACAGAGCGGATGAGGCCTCAAGGAAGGGGGTGGGGGATCTTGGGGGAAGGAATGTGATTTTCATGCATTGGTGGGGATTTTCATGAATTGAAAATTTCATGAATTTCTCCCCTCCCCCCCCTTTTTTGTTGTTGTTGTTGTTGTTGCTTGACAAACCTAGGGTTCCTTGAAATTCTGAAAAGCTGAAAAGGGTTCCTTGGCCAAATAAAATTGGGAAACACTGCTCTAGACCAACACTCCCAGCGCACTATTGTGTAACGCACTCCTGATTCTCAAAGCTCAGCCCCCCTCCGCCTGCACTAGGCTCAAATCAGGCCTGGTTTGCTCTGTTAGAAGCCGCACTTTGGTCAAGGCAGCCATCGTTAGTCCGGTCCGTGCAGGGTGGGACAACACAGACATTATTATGCTGGTCAAGACGGGGTTGTCCAGCCTGCCCTACACTGTCACCACCTGCAGCAGTGGGGCTAACGCAGCTCCCTGCCTGCTCTCGCTCTGCGGTGGCTGCCGGCACGTCTCTGCAGCCCCTGGGCAGTGTGTGTATGTGTTTGTCTCTGCACACCGCCCCAGCCCAAGTGCACCTGTGGCCAGTGGGAGCTGCAGAGAAGGTGCATGCAGGCAGCAGGGTACAGAACCCCTACCCCATCCCCCTGCCTAGGAACGGATGTCAGAGGAGGACTGCTGCAGGTGAGCACAACACTGCTCACTCCCTGCCCCAGCGTCCGCTCCTCCCACCCTCACCCCACCTGCACCCGAATTCCTTCCCAGAACTTGCACCCTGCATCCCCTCCTGCACCCCAGTCCCTGAGCCATCCCAGAATCTGAACCCTTCCTGCACCCCTAATCTCTGCTCCAGCCCAGAATTTGAACTCCTCCCACATCTGCACATCCTGCCCCAGCCTGGAGCCAAACTCCCTCCCAAAGCCTTAGGCAGGTGCAGGGGAGGGACGAGGGCCCATTCTGGGCACCACCATTTCTACAAACTCGCCTCCCTGGGGTGCTTATGTAGCAACTTGAGAACACAGGGTGTTCCTGCACCACCTCTCCAGTGAGGCGCTTGCTTGCTTGGCTAGCCAGTCTGGGGTGTGTTGCTCTCTGGCCAGGCCAGGCCTGTTTGGCGTGACAGTGTCTGGTTCACACGGTTCACTATGCCTACAGCTCCAGCAAGGGCCACCCCCGTCTTTCCAAGCAATCCTTGCACATCAGATTTTTGGTTTTCTGGATATTACACATTGTCCTTTTCTGCACATGGGGCCCAGGGGTAGCCGCATGACGAGCTTCAACAGTAGCATGACCATCAGTCCCTGTGTCCGTCCTGTGCTGGGTTTGCTTTGCGCCTGTTGCTGCCCATGGAGCAAGGATGCCGGAGCCCCCATCTTGCACTGACACAGGGGTGCAGGGCCCTGAGAGGAGCTGCAGCTGTGGGTTGACAGCAAAGGGTTTGTGTTTCTCCCCTGTGAGCTCCCTCCCCCACTCGAGTAGACAGGACTTCCTCTTGCAGAAACCCTGCTGCCTTGAGACCTTCACATCCTGCCACTGTCATGTAGAAACCCTGCCCATAGGTGACGTGTGGGCGGCACACGCAGCCAGGGCTGAACCTGTGCAGGCTGGGAGGCCAGTGGGACAGCGCTGCTGCTCAGCAAGGCCTCAGTGCTGCGAGATGGAGACCATCGAAGGGCTGATGCTGGAGGTGGCTGCTGGCAGGAGTGTGGGCATCGAGATAAGCAACAAGACCAGCAGCACCCTCGAAAACCCCAGGTGAGCAGGTTCCCAGGCCCCCTCCTCGGGGCTTCCAACTCGTCCTATGTCTGGGGTCTGTCCGGCTGGGCTAGGGTGTGGGGTACGTGTCTGCTACTGAGTGTCTCTTTGTGTCTGTCCCCACACACCTCCTCTATCTGTCTATCTGTCTGTCCATCCGTCCCCAAAAACTCTCTCTCTCCCCATGCAGTGCCCCCCGCCCTGCCGACTGGGTGAGTTCTTTGTGTCTTATTGGGCCACTGCAAATCCTCCTTCCCCCGGGGCTGAATGTGCTGTTTTTAGCTCTGGAGGGCTCAAGTTTGTAGTGGATCGTTGGACCAGGGGATTGCATGTGTCCAGGACAAAGGCTGGAGGAGTTTGGAGGGAGATCACTCACTTTTGGGGGGTGGGAGGAGAAGGAAATGTTTCCCTGGACATTTGATTTGAGAGGAAACAGCTGCTGGACTGTTGGACTGTGTGTGTCGGTCCTGAGGAGTTGGACTGGGGGCAGAGCCATGGCTATTGGCCAGCGATACTTTGTGAAGGTGATCAGTGTGTTTACTGTACATTGATACAAGCTCTACAGATCTGTATGTGCACGTCTGTCACATACCCTCACCCATATACACCCACACATGGGCATCCAAACATGTACACACATATATGTGTGTGCTCACGCTCTCCTACATCGTCATATGATGCGGGTGTATCTATGCCCCTGAACACTGTCGTTAATAACATAATTGTAGCGCCCCCTCTCCACCTAGTTACCTTCTTTAATGCCAATCTGCTTACAGGTTTTGATGGACAGGTCTGGGTTCTTCTGGATCCCGCCACACACTCACTTTATTTTTTCCTATGGATTTATTTGGCGGTGCCTCCACCCCCCTCATTCCTTCCTGGCAGGGTCACCAGGGCAGTTTGGGAGGAAAATTCTAACCCTGGGTAATCCCCACGTACTTGCCAGATAGTTGGAGACTCCCAGAAAATAACACAAACACATACACTATATTAAACACAAGTATATTAAACAGGAGACAAATATAACATAACAGGGTAAAACACTATTTTTAGATTCACCAGTTTCCAGCAACTGTAAGGTTAGTGTCTCGTTGGTACGCGTATTTGTGGGGGCCCTTGATGACTTATGACCACAAAATTCTTCTCTGCAGCGGTTTAGCAGTGGGGCTGACTGGGTCCAGTACAGCCCAAAGGACTCACGAGTGGGGGAAGGTGGTAAATCCCTCCATAGGTTTAATATGCAGCAGGTTATAAAATCCCCAAACAAATTCCCTGACTGACTAACTAAAAGATGATGCACTCACACACTCCATGAATGAGCCTCAGGTTCAGAGATGACTCAGTCACTGCAGAGGGGCTGGTCTCTTCTGGAAGGGATCCCCTTCAGCCAGGAATCAGGCTGCTTTGGTCCCAGAATTTCCCCTCACCACAAAGGGGTGCAGGGCTCAAGGTGCAGGCCACACAACTGCACTAAAATTCAAACTGTAATCTCCTAGCCCAGCATTCAGACACACACACAACAGGCAGCAACCCTGAACTCTCAGGCTACGTCTATATTGGCAAGATTTTGCACAAATACTCTTTAACGCAAGAGTTTTTGCGTTAGAGTATTTGAATAAGAGAGCATCTACACTGGCATGTGCCTTTGCAGAAAAGATGTGCTTTTGCGCAAGAGTATCCGTGCCAGTGTAGACGCTCTCTTGCACAAGAAAGCTCCGATGGCCATTTTAAACATCGGGCTTTCTTGCACAAGAAATTGATGTTGCCTGTCTACACTGGCCTCTTGTGCAAGAACAGTTGCGCAAGAGGGCTTATCCCTGAGTGGGAGCATCAGAGTATTTGCGCAAGAAGCACTGATTTTATACATTAGAACGTCAGTGTTCTTGCGCAAGTACTCTTGGCCAGTGTAGACAGGTGGCGGCCGCTTTTGCGCAAAATCTTGCCCATGTAGACGTAGCCTCAGACAGAGCAGAGCTGATCGTGTGGTGACTGGTCTCACCTAGGGAGCTGGAGGGCTAACCCAGCCTGGCTGGGGAAGTTTCCCAGCAAACTCTACAACCTGGGAATCAACAGTGGAGAAATAAAACCCAGCTGAGGGATCTTGCTTTCAGGTCCCTAGAGGCCAGTTCTCAGGGGAACCCTGCATGCAGGCCTGGGGCTTACCAGCTCCCACACAGCCAGCTCTCCCCTTGCCCCGGCTGGATCCAGACTCCCTCAAACAATGGCTTCTCCCCCCTCCTGAACTGCCTGGGAGGGGCATCTCACTCCCTATGGGTTGCCGGGCAGACTTTGCCCCTGGTAGGGAGGGGGAGCCAAGGCAAACTCAGTGTGCCTGTCCCTGAGCTGCCAGCAGACAGAGCCCCAGGAATCTAGGGAATCTCCTTGGGGGTTACATAATGTTGCCAGATTTCTACTGAATTAACAGCCCAAAGTCACTTAAATGGTAGCCCTGATCTATTTACTGAAATTAAGAGGTTTATTTATTACCCCATCGCTCTGTATAACAAATAACAAATGATGCTTTAGGTACCTAGCTCAAATTTGGCTTTGTTTTTTTTAAAGCTACAAGCTCTTGTTAAAGCTCCACATTAACAACAAGGCAGAGAACGATCGAATTCAAAATCAGCCCCCCCCCGGGGGAATGTTGACAGGAAAGTGTCAGTCCACCAACCTCCCCCCCAGCCATATTACATTCCCCTCGCTGGGTAGATCGCTACACACCCAGCCCGGCCCTAGAAAACCTGTGATTCCTCCCCCCCCCCCCGGCACTAAAATCCTTTCCCCCCAGGGTCTCTACACTTTAGGGAAACCAGCACCCCAGTATAAGCTCTGCCACCCTGATGCCCCCTTTCTATCCTCCCAAATAAACATCCTGCAGCTGAGAGTCTGCTACCACCCCTTGAACCACCCTGCCACCTAGAGATCCCCCTTGTGCAGCCCTGTCAGGTACAGCCTCAGCGGGGCAGATGTGCCTGCTCCCTGCCTTAGATCCAGCTGCTGCTTCACAGGCCGAGGTCTCCTTCTTGCCCATCCTGGAATTTGCTGGGCTCCACCCCCTTAGCCCAGGCTCTGCAGCCAGCACCCCGCCCCGAGCAGGCTGGTGCTGTGTGAGCGGAGGCAGTGGGGCAGGCAGAGCCGAGCCTGGGCCCTGCCCCGCTAACCTTCCCTTGTGCTTTGGTCATGGAGGAGAGACCCCTCTGGCCTGGGGGCTGGCCCAGGTAGAGCCGTGCTCCTTTGTCCAGTGACTGTCCCCTCTGCAGTGACCTTCCCCCCAACCCCCAGGGTCAGATTTCTGCTGCTATCAGGATGCTGTTTTACATTATTGCCAGGTGTAAATTATTTACCCAGATATAGAATTTGCACTAGAAAATTTGGGGCACCCCTGGGTCTTATTGTCCACCATCCTGTTTCTTCCTCTCCCTGCTCCGTGGCCCTGCTTCTTCCGGAGAGGATCTAGCTCACTGAACTGTGACAAAGCCTGCCAGGCCTGTTAGCAGAGCCTAAGAGAGAGCCATGCAAGTGGTAATGAAGCCATGTCACAGGGATTTGCCAAGCCCAGCTCTAGACTGTCAGTTGAAGTGGGCTGTGCCCACACACGCTCATGATCCCATCTACATGTTTTGTTCGTCTATAAAGTGCTACCAGGTCATTTGTTGTTTTTAAAGTTTATTCTGAATTTACTGTCAGTCGACAGGGCCTGACATTCAAATTTGCTTTAAAACTATTTCATTAGCGTGTGGCAGAAGATTATAAAATCACGATTCTGAAAATCCCCTCTCCCCACTGCCATTGGGGGACCAATTTACAGCACTACATAGGGCTCCATAACCCCTAAGGATGCCCTGTTGTCAGGGATGCCGTGTAATAAAGGAATCCCATGTGGTTTTCCTCCAGGACGTACTGTTTCAGTGGCCAAGATCTGGTTAAGCCAGAGGACTCCATTCCCCCTGGCAAATCGGGGAGCTGCGTGTTTGTGAAAACGAGCTACTCGGCCCGTGGGAGTGTGGGGGTGCTGAGCTACGAGTCTGATGCCTTCACCCTGGCCGTCATGTTCTCCAACCCCTTCGATCGCATCCTCTACAACTCGGAGTTTGCCGTCGAGCTCTTCGCGGGCAGGAAGCACTTTGAGAGCATGGAGCGTCTCTACCAGTATATGTACAACCACGGCCCGCCCTATAAGTGCAAGTCCTTTGGGAGAGTGGAGCTCGAGATGCTGGATGGCGAGCTAGTGGTGACCAACCAGGGGATCCAGGCAACAGCCACCGTGTCCAACAAGGATAAGGCCACCATTAAAGTGGAGATTGAGGGAAAAGATGATCACACAGAAGACCCAAGCAACCCAGGGAAATGGCCCATGTGATAGACCAGAGTGGCAACTAGTGACTCCCAGCCTGAGCAGACAGTGATGTGCTAACTCTGCTCAAGTGAGTGCACTAAAAATAGCCAGAGCCATGTGGGTGCCCATGCCACAGTGCCCATGCTGCTGTTTTTAGTGCACTGGTGCATGTCTGTCTACCAATGTTCTCTCTATTTTTAAACATCCATGTGAGGAATAAAAGTTGTTGTATGCATCGAGGCATATTCACATGTGCACCATCAGTAGAAACGCAAGCCAAGCTGTGGGAGCTCTGCTAATCAACTGGGCGGCACCTGAATCTCTCCTGGGTAACCCCTCAGTGCACAGCTTCCAGGAATCTGCTGTTTACCCAGGCTGGGAAGTCTCCAGGCATCCAGAGGTTGTCATCATTTTATAAAGGAGGTTTTTTTCTTTCTTATGCTATAACTTCAGATATAATAGGCATATGAAAACCCGAAGCTTCAGCATTGGTCATGGATATAAGGCCCCGTAAATCTTTGCAAAAAGGAATGTGATAAACAGTTCCATCGAATTATTTGCAAATGGGAGCTGGGCTTCTTGCTAAGTGCAAACACGTTTAAGAGTGTGACCTTGTGGTATGGCCGCGTAGGTTGTATTAGTTGCATACATGCTTGCCTAAGGAATGTAAATAGCCGGTTACAGATTGCAATGGAAACGACAAGAAAGGCTCAGTACATGAGATCAGATCCTAAGAATGAAAGAATAACCGCACTATTTTGGCCCAACGGTCTGCCTAGTGCAGTGCCACATGCATGAGAGGGAATGAACAGAACAGGGCAGCTTCGAGTGAGCCATCTCCTGTTGTCTAGTCCAGGGCTGGTCAATAATTTTTGATGGGGACCCACTCCAAGTATTTGGTATGTGGTGGAGGGTATAATATTCTTCCATGGTATTAATGGAGGAGGTGCAGGGTCTGGGATGGAGGCTGGGTGCGGAAGGGAGCTTGGGGGAAGGGATTGGGGTGCAGGAGGGGATGTGGGATCTGGGAGGGAGTTTGGGTGAAGAAGGCGGTTGGAAGAGATGCAAGGGTTTGTGTTATGACCTTGGGCAGGAGGGGACTGTGACCTGGGGCCAGGGGATTGGGGATGCAGGGTCTGGGAAGGGGTTATGAGTGCAAGAGGGAGGCACAGGATTTGGCTTATGTGGGGAAGGGGGACAGGAGTGGTGGGTCAGAGGGGAAGAGGGAGGGGCTGGGATGCCAGAGTCCAGCCCTGGCTGGGAGACTTCCCTGGGCGATTCCTGGCCAACAGCCCAGCAGGTTCCTTGCCCTCCATGCCCTGGCAGGCTGTTCAGAGCCTGAGGGGAGATGGGGAGGGGCACTTTGTGCACTGCCTGTTCTTCAAATAGGCAGCTCTCACAGGAGCTGCAAGATTGTTTTGGGGGTGGGGCAGTGTGCGAAGCCTCTACCATCCCTCCTCCGGGCTTGCAGCTGTTCACAGACAAACCTAGCCTGCAGTCAGCTTTTCTGAGCAGCCTGTGGGGGTGGGGCAGGCAGGGAGCCTGACTGAGGCTCCCTCTGCACCCACGGGCTGCGTCCAGCAGTGTGGCAATCTGGATCTAGCCGATGGGCCTTATTTTGCCAGACCCTGGTCCAGTTCCACCTTCTGGCAGTCAGAGACTTAGGGACACCTGGAGAATGGGATGTCCCTGACGATCTTGGGTAGTAGCCATTGATGGAGCTGTCCTTCAAGATCTTATGTGAGTCTTTCTTGAACCCAATTGTAATTTTGGCCTTGACAACATCCTCTGCAAAGAGTTTTACAGGTTGACTGCGTATTGCGTGAAGAAGAGCTTCCTTTTGTTTGTTTTAAGCCTGCTGCCAATTAATTTCATTGGGTAACTGCACGTTCTTGTGTCAGGAAAAGTTAACACTTCCCTATTTGCTTTCTCTGCACCATTCAAGATTGTATAGACCTCTGTCATACTCTGATGGTGCTCTGTACTCCTCCAGTCACCCCTTTCACGCTGTTGTAATAATTTATGTTAAATCTGAAAACTCATAACTCTCTGAAGAATATTCTCCTGAGAAAATAATAAAATAATAGAATCCTAGGGGTGGAAGAGACTTCAGGAGGTCATCAAGTCCAAACCCCTGCCCAAAGCAGGACCAACCCTAACTAAATCATCCCAGCTTGGGCTTTGTCAAGCAGGGACTGAAAAACCTCTAGGGATGGAGATTCCACCATCTCCCTAGGTAACCCATTCCAGCGCTTCTCCACCCACCTAGGGAAACTGTTTCCCCTAATATCCAATCTGTACCTCCCCACCGTACCTTGAGACCATTGCTTCTCATTCTGTCATCTGCCTCCATTGAGAACAGCCTCTCCCATCCTCTTTGGAACCCCCTTCAGGTAGTTAAAGGCTGCTATCAAATCCCCCCTCACTCGTCTCTTTTGCAGACTAAATAAGACCAAATCCCTCAGCCTTTCCTCGTAGGTCATGTTGCCCTCTTCTGGATGCTCTCCAATGTGTCCACATCCTTTCTGAAATGGGAGGCCCAGAACTGGACACAACACTCCAGAAATATGTGTAGCAACATTGGATTCCTTTGCAGGGTGTTCATAAGACATACTTGAAGTCTGGGAAGTGGCCACAAAAATCTACATCTCACAAAGAAACAGGCTGGCATTCGTGCCCCCACTGACTTTTTGTTTCCTGAACCTCCCCTGAGATGCTTCTCAAAGAAGGGAAAGGACAATTAAAAAGGGAAGGGCAGATGCCCCGAATAATTTCTCCTCTTCTCTCTGCCAATGGCACCCACAACACCCAGAAAACATAGGAGGCACCATTGGACTGGGGAGGGATCCTGGCTGCAAGAGGCTCAGCCAGTGGGAATATTGAACCCCGCTGTAAGAGAGGCCTTGCTCTGATTTCACTCAGCTTGTGATAAGTTGGCTGTTAGCTGCATTTTACTTTTATTTTTCTTGTAACCAATTCTGATTTATGTCTCATTATTTGTACTCGCTTGAGTCCATCCTTTTGTAGTTAATAAACTTGTTTTATTGTTTTATCTAAATCAGTGCGTTTGAATGTTTGGGGAAAACTCCATTTGGGCTACCGGGATTCTGTGCCTGTCATTTTCTATTAATAAATGCTGGAATTCATCAGAGCTTGTCTTATCCAGGTGAGAGCTCGGCAGCACAAGAACCTCCTCTCAGGGGAAAGTCTGGTGTCCCTCTGCAGTGTAATTCAAGAGTGGCTGTTGGCAGCACTCAAACGTGGGCAGTGTAACAGGCCCCCCAGATTAGAGAGCTGAGGGGACACGGCTGTTCATGTGTCCAGATCCTGGGTGTGTCACAATCTCCCTTTAGTTGTCTCTTTTCTAAGACGAACAGCCAAGTCTCCTTCATGTTTCTTTGTAGGCAGCTGTTCCATAGGCCTGATCATGTTCATTGCCTTTCTTTGCACCTTTCCCAATTCTAATGTATCTTTTTTGAGACGGGGCTACCAGAGAGGACCACAGTATTCAAGGGCGGGGGCATACCATGGGCTTACACAGTGGCATTACGATATTTTCTGTTTTATGAGCTATCCTTTTCTGTTAGCTTTATTGATTGCTGCTGCACGTTGAGCAGAGATTTTCAGAGAACTACCCAAGAAGTCTCCAAGATCTCTTTGCTGAGTGTCAGAAGGTAATTCAGACTCCTCTATTTTATACGGATAGATGGGGTTATGCTTTGCAATGTGCATTACTTTGCATTTACCAACACTGAATTAGTTTGCCGTGTTTTGCGAGATTCCTTTGTATCCTTTTGCAGTGCACTTTGGACTTAACTGCCTTGAGTCATTAGTATCATCTGCAAACGTTACCATCTCCTTTCTACCTCTTTGCCTGGATCAGGGGTTCTCATACTTCATTGCACCACGACCGCCTGCTGACAACAAAAATGATTGCATGACCCCAGGTGGGAGGACTGTAGCATGAACCCACTCGGAGGGGGATGGGGGCAAAGTCTAAGCCTCACTGTGAAAAGTGGAAGGGACCCAAGGTCTGAGCCCACTGTCCCATGTCTAGGTAGTTGGGCTCAGGCTTGAGCATCGGTCCCAAGTTCCCAGTGGCCCCATAGAAACAGGGACATGATCCACTTTGGGGTCCCAGCCTGCAGTTTGAGAATCACTGTTCTAGACAGTTTATGAATATGTTGAACATCAGTGGTACAGACCCCTGGTATTTACCTCTCTTCTACATGAGAGCTGACCACTTATTCCTGCCCGTTGTTTTGTATCTTTTAACCAGTTACTGACCCACGAGAGGGCATGTCCAGAGCTTCACTTAAGAACTTCTTTTGAGGGACCTTGTCCAAGGCTTTCTGAGAGGCCAAGTGTACTACGTCCATTGCATCGCCCTGGTCTACATGTCTCTTGGCCCTCTCAATGAATTCTAATAGACTGGTGAGGTATGATTGCTCTTCAGAAAGTTGTGTTGATTCACCCCCACCATATTGTGTTTGTCTCTGTGTCTGACAGTTTTGGTCTTTACTGTACTTTCCCAACCACACTGCCTGGCAGTCATGTTAGGCTTACTGACCTGCAAGTGCCAGGATCACCCCGGCACCATCTTAAGAGACAGGTGTTACACTAGTTACCTTCGAGTCATCTGGACAGAGGCTGATTTAAGTGATAGGTTACCTCACAAGAACGTAAGAGCAGTCAGACTATGTCAGACCAAAGGTCTGCTGACAGTGCAGGGGAAACTGAGGCAGTCCATGGTATTTTGCTAAGACCCTCTATTCAATATAGCTATCCTAAATTTGAAACAGGCTTGGGAGCAACACAGAACAGGCCGTAGTATGACCCTGGTTACCTTGGCAACCACATTGCAAAGGGCCGTAGTCAGATAAGGCACTGGCTGGTATCACAATAAACTTGTTTAAGTTAAGGAGTGGAAGTTGCACTTACTATCTTCCCTTTGATCCTAAATAACGAGCCTACCACCTCAGATGGGAACACGCCAACATGAGGCGTATCATCCCGTAGTGGACACATCATACTTTTAATTGTTAAAGCTACCATTATATGTCTTATGTTTATGTTTGCTTATTTAGCTTGTTAGGAATAACTACCTGTATTAGTGATAAGATGTTTAATTGGCAATGGGCAGAGATGCTATGTAATCTCTGTAGTTTATTGGCTTATGTGCTCATTTCCATCTTGCTGCTAGACCTATTAAATCACTTCCCCTCCGTCCATCTGCCACCTGTATAATCTATTGTAATGATTTGACTAACGAATGTTCACCAGGTTAACCTCTGGTTGGCACTCCACCAGTGCTGGTGTACAATAAATCCTCTACTAATTTTCATCTGCACCCAGAGTGTCCAGAATTATTCCCTACAGACGGTGGCCAATGCCAGGTGCCCCAGAGGGAGTGAACAAAACAGGGAATCATCAAGCGATCCATCCCCTGTTGCCCATTCCCAGCTTTTAGCAAACAGATGCCGGGGACACCATCCCTGCCCATCCTGGCTAGTAGCACAGTTAGTAATTCTGGAATTTCATATCTGAGTTCCTTCAGCAGTCTGGGTAAGTTCCTGAGATCTGTCACAAAAACAACCAGCCAACCAAAAAAAACCCAAATAAAAAAGCAAAACAGCACAGAACCCTGAGAGCCGGGCCTAGTGGCTGTAAACAAAGTTTATGGGACCACAGAAAACTCGGCACATCCAGCTAACTAAAATCTTGCCGGACCACGGCTGTTGCTGCACCAGAGAGTGCCAGACTATAGAGAGACTCAACCTGTACAAACACGTATCATATTTGTCCATATTTAGTTGTCTGCTTTCATGGGAAGTAACTGGACGATGCTCTTTTCATTTGATTGTTTCTCTTCCGTTTCTATCTGGACTTTAACAACTTCCATTCTCTTCCCTTTAATAAATCTCTATTGTAAGTCTCTGTCCAAACTATGTGCTGCTCTGCTGCTCTTGGCTTTCCCCTTGGCCCTTAGTGTAAAAGCTCCTTTTAAATCTTACATGCCGAGAGCTTGCTCCATTTCAGTTTAGGCTTAGGTGGAGCCCAGCTTTTCCTGTAGGCTCCTCCTCTTCTGAAAGGCTCCCTAGTTCCTGATAAAGCTGAAACGCTCCTTCCTGTGCCATTGTCTCATCCACGCTTGGTGACCCTGCAGATTTGCCTGTCTAACTATGTATGGAGTTGGAAGGGTCCTAGACCCTGGGTGGGAAAATTCCAGCCCAAAGGCCACGTCCAATTCTTCAGGGTTAGCCCCTGGTGGAGCCCTATTGCTAGATTTACCTGCACCTCCGCAGATACGGGAGATCACAGCCCCCTTTGGCTGCAGACACACAATGATGCAGATGTTAGCTTGGGGGTTGGGATGAAGGGCAGGCAGGATCCCGATGCAAGAGCACAGATGTTAGAGGGGAGGGCAGGGCAGGAAGGATCGCAGTGCAGGGGCACAGTCGTTAGAGAGGAGCTCAGGACAGGCGGGATCACAGTACAGGGGTGCTGATTTTAGCAGGGGGAGCATCCCAGCATGAGGACATTGGGGATGTCAGGGTGAGGACTCAGTTTCATGTCTCTTGTAGGCTGTGTCTAGGCTCCAGCTTGCATGTACTATATCGACAGTCCCCAGTGTTCAGAACTCGTGAATCAGCCCCTCTCTCCTCCCTGCCCACAAAGAGCCTGGCTTCTTGGAGTCCCAGATAAAAATACACCACGGGATCTTTTCATTTGGCAGCTGGTGGTTGAGGTCTTTGGCTGAACTCGGGGCCCGTTTTCTAGCTGGTCTCCACAAACCATGGGACCTAAAAAAAGAAGGTGGCTGGGATTCTCTTCTAATCACAATTCTCTTCTAATCAAGCAAGCCCGATCTACTCATTCAGAGCAATCCCAGTAGCTAGCCGTGCATGCGGCATCAGGGAGTGAAATTCCCAGATCTGGCATCATTCTAATAATGGGGCTGGGGCTTTCCGGGGGGAAAAAGCCCCAGTTGTCAGAAGGCTTGTGAGCAAATCAGGGGAGTTGGCATCACTGAGATCTAGTCAGTGTCACAAAATAAGTGAACAGTTTCGCAGCTTGCACCAAGAGCGACGGTGACCGGTGCAGTAACCAGCTGTGGTGCTCTGCTCAAAGACTGTCTGGAGAGGGGCTGGCTCTGGAGGTTGCTGGCACTTTGGGCTGAGCAGCCATAGAGCACCCACGCTCCAGCTCCAGTGCTTGGGCAGCTCCGTGGTGCAGTCTGGAAAATTCCTGGGATCTGGCCGCTGGGCAAGTGCAGCCCCCACCATGCCAGCCAATCGGCTCTTTCTTTGGGTGTGGCAAGGAGCCTGGAGCTGCTGGCCCAGGCCTTCCGGCTGGGTGTGAGTCGCTCAACCTGAGCCAGATAGGACCTTTCCTGCTGGCACCTTGCTTGCTCCATCAGCCCAGGGTCCCGTCGAGTTGGTCTAGCAGCATCTCCACAGTGACATGACCCTGCAAGGACCCTGTGGGACCAGGCGTCGCCTCCCCAGCTCAGGCCCACTGACTCTGAGCCTGGCCATGGAGGAGCTACTGAGCCACTGCATGCCTCCACTACTCCCCTACTGAGCCACTGCATGCCTCCACTGCTTCCCTACTGAGCCACTGCTGCCCAATGCCCCCTACTTAGCCACTACATGCCCCCACTGTCCCCCTACAAGACTTGGGAGAAGGTGCTGACATTGGCTGTGCTCTTCAGAGAGAGCCAGGCTCTCTGCTCCATGCTGAAAACCAGCTCTGATACCTAAGAGGCCAGGACCTCTTCCAGCACCTGGGTTGGCTGGAGGGCAGGATCCACTTCCTGGTGGAGCTCGGGGTGACCTGATGGTGGAGCTGGCAGTGTGGCATATGGAGAGGCTGCATGACAGGGTGCGATGGGGATTCAGTAGTTGGGTCATACGGCTGCACTCCCAGCCCAGTGATTCCCCCATAGCCCCAAATCCTTGCCCTGATCCCCCCACCCCAACCCTCTGCCCTGAGCCTCCTATCCCCCACAACCTTCTGCCCTGACTCCTGTACCTGCCTCCCCACCCCTGTCCTGGCTTCTGCACCCCCTCAATCCAACCCTCTGTCTGGACACCTGCAGCCCCACACCCTCTGCTCCGATCCTAACCCCACTCCCAAGCTCTGACTCCTGCACCCCCCACACACAATCCCTTGCCTTGTGATGCTTACACACTCCTGTCTGTCCCAACTCCTGCACCTCCAACCCTAACCCTCAGCTCAGAGCCCCCCCGCCACTCCAACCCACACTTAAATTTCTCACTGTCATATTGCATCCCTCACCCCCTGTTCTGAGCCCTCCCCCCCCCCCGCAACAAGAGGTCCAGATTGTGACAGGGCAGTACCTGTAAGAAATGTAAGTTGCTTTCACCCTGCTTACACCTATGGGACAACCTTATACACTCCTCCCCCAGGCCACAGGGACCTGCTGTGCCCTACAGCAAGCAACCAGAAGCTGTTCTAGCCCCGCTATGTTGCTGGTGATAGCAGTGGGGACTCCCAGTAGATGGGAGCAGCAGGAGGGGCTACGGAACACAGGGAGAGAGTGTGTGAGCCAGCAAGTGGAGCTGGGAGGCACGGGGGTGGAGGGGATTCATGGAGACCCCTACCCCTCCTGGAGCCCTGCCTAGGAGGCTTTGGGGACGGGCACAGGACCTAAGCTAAATTGAGTTTGAGACCCCTTGGTAGATTATCGGGAAGGTCCCTTCTGATCGTGAAATCTCTTTAGATTCCCTTTTCTCACATACCAGCTCTAGATGGGGCTCCCTAGATGAGACCTCTGGGAGGTGGGTGCGTAACTGGCTGGAGAACCCTTCTCACAGAGTCGTTATTAATGGTTCACAATCCTGCTGGAAGGGCAGAATGAGTGGGGTTCTTCAGGGGTCTGTTTTGGGACCAGTTCGGTTCAATAACTTCATCAATGATTTAGATATCAGCCTAGAGAGGACGCTTATTAAGTTTGCAGAAGGTACCAAGCTGGGAGGGGTTGCAAGTGCTTGGAGGACAGGATGATAATTCACAATGATCTGGACAAACTGGAGAAGTGGTCTGAGGTAAACAGGGTGAAGTTTAATAAGGACAAATGCAAAGTGCTCCACTCAGGGTGGAACAATCAGTGTTCCACCCACAGAATGGGAAGTGACTATCGAGGAAGGAGCACTGCAGAAAGGGATCTACGGGTCATAGTGGAACACAAGCTAAATCTGAGTCCGAGAGACACTGTTGCAAAAAAATGAAAGATGACAAGAGTGTTGTGAGCAGGACACAAGAAGTCATTCTTCTGCTCCACTCTGCGCTGGTAGGGCCTCAGTTGGAGTATTGTGCCCAGATTTGGGGAACATATTTCGAGAAAGATGTGGAGAAATTGGAGAGAGTTCAGAGAAGAGCAATAAAAATGATTAAAGGTCTAGAGAACATGAGCTACGATGAGGGAAGACTGAAAGAATTGGGCTTATTTAGTTTAGAAAAGAGAAGACTGAGGGTACGTCTAGAGACTACAGAGCTTTTCTGGGATACCGCCGGTATCCCGGAAAAGTTCTGCTGCATCTGTGATGGCTCCTTCCCCACACTGGCACGATAAATGCAGAAGTGTGGGCCAGCAAAAGTACCCCAAAACCTTAGGGTATGTCTACACTACAAAGTTAATTCGAACTAACAGCCGTTAGTTCGAATTAACTTTCATAGCGTCTATACATGCAAACCGCTAGTTTGAACTTAATTCGAACTAGCAGAGCGCTTAATTCGAACTAGGTAAACCTCATTCTACGAGGACTAACGCCTAGTTCGAATTAAGTACTTCGAATTAAGGGCTATGTAGCCACTTAATTCGAACTAGTTGGAGGCTAGCCCTTCCCAGCTTGCCCTGGTGGCCACTCTGGGCCAAACCAGGAAAACTCTTCTGCCCCCCTCCCAGCCCCGGAGCCCTTAAAGGGGCACGGTCTGGCTACACTGCTTGTGCCAGTTGCAAGCCTGCCAGCACCCAGCCAGCAGACCCTTCACCTGGCACGGGATGAGCCAGCCACCCGCTGCCACCCAGCCCTCCGCCTCTTCCCAGGACCAGGCTGGCGGCTCCCAGGAGCCTGCCCGGGGCCGCAAGAGGCGGGCGCCCACCTGGTCTAGTGCGGAGATCGTGGACCTCATCGAGGTTTGGGGGGAAGCCTCCAACGTCCACGATCTCCGCACTAGCCACAGGAATGCGGCTGTCTACAGCTGCATGGCTGACAGCCTGGCCACCAGAAGCCACATGTGCGAACAGGTGAGTGCTAACAGGGAGTTTAGAGAGGGAGTTCTCCAGGTAAAGGAGAAGCAGATACAGGAGTCTTGAGGGAAGTTTGTGTTGTTATTGGGGCTGTCTTACTGTGTGCTGTGCTTGTGTTTGCTGGTGGTGGTGGGTGTGTGTTTTTTTTTTTCCTTCTCTGTGTTTTTGAGTGAGGCTTTAGAGAGGGAGTTCTCCAGGTAGAGAAGAAGTAGATACAGGACTCCTGAGGGAAGTGTGTGTTGTGTTTGGGGCTTTCTTGCTGTGTGCTGAGCTTGTGTTTGAGAGTGAGGGTTGGTGTGTGTTCTTTTTTTGTTTGTTTGTTTTTTCCCCTGTGTTTGTGAGTGAGGCTTTTTTTTTTTTCTCCACTTCCCCTTTGCCCTCCCCCTCCCCTTCATGGAGTGTGTGCTGTGATTGGCTGGGGCTCTGATTGGCTGTGATTGGCAGTTGGAAACTGTTGGCTTCTAATTAAAGTTTGAATTCTAGATGCCTCTGCTGATTGGCTGAGCCTTGGTAGGGGGAGGGACTTTCAGGCAGTCCAGGGCTTTATAAGGCTTGGGCAAGCGACCAAGGAGCTTATGAACAGGTGAGTGCTAACAGGAGTTTAGAGAGGAGTTGGGAAGGGGGTGAGGTTCTCTTGCCTTTCTTTTTAAATCCCTTCTCCAGGACAGCAGGGATGGATGGTGATGGTTCTGCTGTTGTTACCTGCATGGAGTGTGCCATGTTTGTCTTCCTCCCAGAAGAAAGAACAGATTTCATCTGCACTAAGTGCAAGCTGGTCGCCATTTTGGAAGAAAATATTAGAGGGCTGGAGGCCCAGGTGTCGACCCTACACTCTATCAGAGAGGATGAAGACTTCCTCGATAGAAGGCAGCGTTTAATCCTTCAAGCACGGCAGGCGGAAGAGCCGGAGAGGGCAGTACATGACCAGGAAGAGAACTGGCAGCATGTAACTTCTAGAAGGGGAAAAAGGCCAGCATGGGAATCCCCCAATGCTATAGAGGTAAGTAATCGCTTTCAGGCTCTCTCCCCAGGCTCTGAAGTGCTGAATGCTTTGGAAGGGACCTCACAAGGAAGAAACCGGAAGGGAACACCATCTATGGGAAGGCATGGGATGCGGAGTCCTAGGGATGGGGCCGGCCACCACCCCAAAAAGAAAACGACGGGTGGTGGTGGTCGGGGACTCCTCCTAAGAGGGACTGAGCCATCCCTCTGCTGTCCGGACCTGGAATCTCGAGAGGTGTGCTGCTTACCGGGAGCTCGCATTAAGGATGTGACTGAGAGGCTTACCAAACTGATCAAACCTTCGGATCGCTACTCCTTCTGGCTTCTCCACGTGGGAATTAACGATGCGGCCAAGAATGACCTTGAGCGGGTTACTGAGGATTATGTAGCGCTGGGAAGAAGGATCCAAGAATTCGGAGCGCAAGTCGTGTTCTTGTCCATCCTCCCTGTTGAAGGGAAAGGACTGGGCAAGGATCGTCGAATTGAGGACGTAAATGCGTGGTTGCGCAGGTGGTGTCGCAGAGAGGGCTTTGGTTTCTTCGACCATGGGACTCTGTTCCGGCACGAGGATTGTTAGGAAGAGATGGGATCCACCTAACGAAGAGAGGAAGGAGCATCTTCGTGGCAGGCTTGCAAACCTAGTGAGGAGGGCTTTAAACTAGGTTCGCCGGGGACGGTGACCAAAACCCTGAGGGGAGTGGGAAAGTTGGATACCGGGAAGAAATGCAGAGAGGAACGAGCAAGAAAGGAGGACCCCTGTTTCGAATGGAGAAGATAGGGCGATCAACTGGTTATCTGAGGTGTTTGTACACTAATGCGAGAAGCCTGGGCAACAAACAGGAAGAACTGGAGGCCCTGGCTCAGTCTAAGAAATATGATTTAATTGGGATAACAGAGACTTGGTGGGATGACTCGCATGACTGGAGCGCTGTCATGGAAGGGTATAGACTGTTCAGGAAGAACAAGCAGGGTAGAAAAGGAGGAGGAGTTGCACTATATGCAAGAGAGCACTATGATTGCTCTGAACTCCAGTATAAAGAGGAGAAAACCTATTGAGAGTCTATGGGTTAAGTTTAAAGGAGCAAACAACAGCAGTGATGTTGTGGTTGGTGTCTGCTACAGGCCACCGAATCAGGTGGATGAGGTAGATGAGGCTTTCTTCGACAACTGAGAGAAGCTTCCAGATCGCAGGCCCTGGTTCTCGGGGGACTTTAATCACCCTGACATCTGTTGGGAAACCAATACGGCAGTACACAGGCAATCCAGGAAGTTTTTGGAGAATCTTGTGGATAACTTCTTGACGCAAGTGCTGAAGGATCCGACCAGGGGCCGTGGCGCAGCTTGACCTTCTGCTCACAAACAGGGAGGAACTAATAGGGGAAGTGGAGGTGACAACCTGGGAAGCAGTGATCATGAGATGGTAGATTTCAGGATCCTGACCAAAGGAAGAAAAGAGAGTAGTAAAATACACACCTTGGACTTCAAAAAGCAGATTTTCACTCAGAGATCTGATGGACAGAATCCCTGGGATGCTAACATGAAGGGGAAAGGAGTCCAGGACAGCTGGCAGTATTTTAAAGAAGCCTTATTGAAGGCACAGAAAGAAACCATCCCGACACAGAGCAAGAGAGGCAAACGTGGTAGGAGACCGGATTGGCTTACGGGGAAATCCTTGGTGAACTTAAGCACAAAAAGGAAGCTTAGAAAAAGTGGAAACTTGGACAAATGACCAGGGAGGGGTTTAAATGTATAGCTCGAGAATGCCGGGGGGTTATCAGGAAGGTGAAAGCGCAAATGGAATTGCAACTGGCTAAGGATGTGAAGAATAACAAGAAAGGTTGTTTCTACAGGCATGTTAACAAGAAGAAGGTGATCAGAGAGGGTGTGCCCCTACTGGATGAAGGAGGTAACCTAGTGATGATGATGGGGAAAGCTGAAGTACTCAATGCTTTCTTTGCCTCTGTATTCACGGACAAGGTGGGCTCCCGGACTAATGTGCTAAGTGACACAAGATGGGATGAAGATGGACAGCCCTTGGTGGGTAAAGAACAGGTTAGGAACTATTTAGAAAAGCTAAATGTACACAAATCCATGGGTCCGGACTTAATGCATCCAAGGGTACTGAGGGAGTTGGCAAGTGTCATTGAGGAGCCTTTGGCCATTATCTTTGAAAAGTCGTGGAGATAGGGAGAAATCCCGGATGATTGGAAAAGGCAAATGTAGTGCCCATCTTCAAAAAAGGGAAGAAGGACGATCCAGGGAACTATAGGCCGGTCAGTCTTACCTAGGTTCCTGGAAAAATCATGGAAGGGATCCTTAAGGAATCCATTTTGAGGCATTCGGAAGTGATTAGGAATAGTCAGCATGGATTCACAAAGGGCAAGTCATGCCTGACCAATCTGATTAGCTTCTATGATGAGGTAACTGGTAACTGGCTCTGTGGACGTGGGAAAGTCAGTGGATGTGATATACCTTGACTTTAGCAAGGCTTTTGATACGGTCTCCCACAATATTCTTGCCAGCAAGTTAAGGGAATGTGGATTGGAGAAATGGACGGTAAGATGGATAGAAAGATGGCTAGAAGGCCGGGCCCAGCGGGTAGTGATCAAGGGCTCGATGTGAGGATGGCGGTCGGTTTCTAGCGGAGTGGCCCAAGGTTCGGTTCTAGGACCGGTTTTGTTCAATATCTTTATTAATGACCTGGATGAGGGGATGGATTGCACCCTCAGCAAGTTTGTGGATGACACTAAGCTAGGGGGAGAGGTAGATACGCTTGAGGGCAGAGATAGGGTCCAGAGTGACTTAGACAAATTGGAGGATTGGGCCACAAGAAATCTGATGAAGTTCAACAAGGACAAGTGCAGAGTCCTGCACTTGGGACGGAAGAATCCCAAGCATAGTTACAAGCTGGGGACCAACCAGTTAAGTAGTAGTTCTGCAGAAAAGGACCTGGGGGTTACAGTGGATGAGAAGCTGGATATGAGTCAACAGTGTGCCCTTGTAGCCAAGAAGGCTAATGGCATATTAGGTGCATTAGAGGAGTATTGCCAGCAGATCTAGAGAAGTGATTATTCCCTTTATTCGGCTTTGGTGAGGCCACATCTGGAGTATTGTGTCCAGTTCTGGGCCCCACTACAAAAAGGATGTGGATTGGAGAGGGTCCAGCGGAGGGCAACCAAAATGATTAGGGGCTGGAGCATATGACTTATGAGGAGAGGCTGAGGGAGTTGGGTCTGTTTAGTCTGCAGAAGCAAGAGTGAGGGGGATTTGATAGCAGCCTTCAACTTCCTGCAGGAGTTCCAAAGAGGATGGAGAGAGGCTGTTCTCAGTAGTGACAGATGGCAGAACAAGGAGCAATGGTCTCAAGTGGTGGGAGAGGTCCAGGTTGGATATTAGGAAAACTATTTCACTAGGAGGGTAGTGAAGCAATGGAATGGGTTGCCTAGGGAGGTAGTGGAGTCTCCATCCCTAGAGGTGTTTAAGTCTCGGCTTGACCAAGCCCTGGCTGGGTTGATTTAGTTGGGATTGGTCCTGCCTAGAGCAGGGGGCTGGACTTGATGACCTTCTGAGGTCTCTTCCAGCTCTATGATTCTATGATTCTATGACATGTGGACCCGGGAGCACATCTGCTGCAAGGTCAAGGACCTGTGGCAGTGCTACTCCAGGGCCTCCCAGCCAGGGGCCGACCCGGAGGCCTGCCCCCACTTTGAGGCCCTGGACCGCATCCTGGGGGCTCACGCCGCCCATGCACCCCAGGTGGTGATCGACCCCGGGGCAGAGGGCCCCATCCCTGACACCGAGGAGGAGGAGGAGGACGCCGAGAGCCAGGAGCCTGCAGGGAGCCTGCCCAGGACCCAGGACCCCCGAGGCATCCCACAGAGCACATCGGCTGTGTCATCCGAGGCCGAGGAGGGCTCCACATGTGAGTGCCATCATGCTCCCCTTAGGTGTATGGGGGAGGGGTGGGGAAGCCCAGGGACCATGCGCCTGGGCCTTGCCCACCATGGAGCAGCACCTGGGTGTCATGCAGGGGCCCTGGCCCATTCCCCACATGCCAACCTCGCCTTACAGAGGGGGGCTGGGTTTCACCCACTGTGTCCCCAGGGAGAACTGACCACTGCTCTTGTTTCACCACAGCTGCAGCACCTGGGACTGCAGGGCACACCACCCCACCTGGAACAGCCACCCGCACCCGGGCCAGCAGGCGCACCCGCAATCTCGAGGACTACCAGCGGCGGCACCTGCGGCTACTGGAGCACCAGCTCCGCACCCAGGACCACTGGGTCCAGGAGGACCTGCGGCTGCGGTAGCGGAGTTTGGAGGCACTGGAGGAGCAGGGCCATGCCCTCAGAGGCCACCTCCAGACTCTGGAGGACAGGTTCCTGCCTCCTCCTGCTCCTGCTCCTGCGGCCGCCCCAGCTCTCGCTCCTCCTCCCACCCCTGCTCCCCCTCCCGCTTCCTCCGCACCCCCTGTCCCACCCTCCACACCCACTCCCCCCTGAGGCCCCCGTAGCCGCATGCTGCGAGACAGGAGAGCCAGCAGGACCCCCAACCCTGAGTTTTCCCTTCCCTTCCTCCCCCTTCCAGCTCCCTCCTCCCAGGTTTCCCCCTCCTGTCTCCCACCCTCATTCCTCCTTCCCCCCACCCCAGTTATGTAAAATAAAAAGAGATTGTTGTTTTCAAAACAGGTGTCTTTATTTAACATTAGGAAGGGGTGTTAGGGAGGGGAAAGGGGAAGGAGGGGAGGGTGGAAGAAGGCCCCAGTGGGGCATGCAGGGAGAGTTCAGTCCTCCTCCTCCACCTGGAAGCTCTCCTGCAGGGCTTCCCGGATCTGGATGGCCCCCCGCTGGGCCTCCCAGATGGCGGCGGTGCGGGGCTGCGCATACTGGCCAGCCATGCGCTCAGCCTCAGCCATCCAGGCTGGCAGGAAAGCCTCCCCCTTCTGCTTGCACAAATTGTGCAGCACGCAACATGCTGCCACTACGGGAGGGATATTGTGCTCGGCGAGGTTGAGGCAGGTGAGGAGGCACCTAAAGCATGCTTTCAATTATCCGAAGGCCCCCTCCACCACAATGCAGGCCCTGGTGAGCCTGGCATTGAAGGCCTGGTGGGAGGGGTTGAGGTGCCCCGTGTACGGCTTCATCAGCCAGGGCTGTAGGAGGTAGGCCGCATCCCCCACCAGGCAGACGGGCATGTCCACGCACCCGACCCTGATGTAGCGGTTGGGGAAGAAGGTCCCGGCATGCAGCCTCTGGCACACGGAGGAGTTGCGGAACACCCTGGCATCGTGTGCCTTGCCGGACCAGCCCACACTGATGTCTGTGAACTGGCCCCGGTGGTCAGGCACGGCCTGCAGGAGCACGGAGAAGTACCCCTTGAGGTTAATGTACTGGGAGGCCTGGTGTTCCGGGGCACGGATGGGGATGTGCGTCCTGTTGATGGCCCCCCCGCAGTTGGGGAAGCCGAGGACACCGAACCCCTGGATGACGGCATCCGGGTCAGCGAGGTGGACCACCCTGCGGAGCAGCACCCGGTTCATGGCCTTGACCACCTGCAGAGAGACACAGCACACCACGAATCTCTGGGGCACCTGGGTGGCTGGGAGTGTTCGTTCACTGGCACTGCCCTGCGCCCCACTCCCAGAAGCAACCCCTGCTGCAATCCTGGCCGCCGCGGACGGTGTGTAGTACAACCGGGACAGATCGAACCCTCCCGTGCGGGGCAGTGTCGCCTCCTTCCCCGCCCCCCGTTTTCCCTGGGGCGGCCCATTCCCTCCTTGCAGCCCCCCTCCACCCCGGCCCAGTGGCCCGTGAGTGCCGTACCTGCATGAGCACTGCTCCAACGGTGGATCTCCCCACGCCGAACTGGTTCCCAACAGATCGGTAGCTGTCCGGCGTGGAGAGCTTCCACAGGGCGATGGCAACACGCTTCTGGAGGGGGATGGCGGGCCTCATGCGAGTGTCCCGTCGCCGCAGAGCAGGGGCGAGCCACTCACAGAGCTCCAGGAAGGTGTCCTTCTTCATCCTGAAGTTCTGGGTCCACTGTCTGTCTCCCCAGTGCTCCAGGAGGATGCGGTCCCACCAGTCACTGCTGGTGTCTAGACGCCAGATGCAGCGGGGGATGCTGGCGTCCGGGTGGTGCTGCGGCTCCTCCATGGCCCCCAGAGAGGCCATGGGGAGAGGCAGGGGGCTGACGTGCACCAGATGGTGCCAGGCAGCCTCCAGCCATTGCTGGCAGGCTTGCAGCAGCAAGTCCAAGAAATGCACCAGAATGCCCAGGGCGACCTCTGGCTCCATGTTGCCAACTGCGGCGGCGGCCCCAATGGGAACCACTGACTGCTCTTGTGAGGGTGGTGCCAGTGGGCAGCAGTGCATGAAGACCTCTAGCCACTCTGTCTAAGAGCCACTGCCAGGGGAGGGTGCCCCAGGTAAGTGCTGCACCCCCTCTTCCTCCCCATAACCCCCTTCCACCTCTAAAATCCCTCCCAGAGCCCGAACTCCTCACCCCTTCCTGCACCTCCTCCCACTCAAACTCCCTCCCAGAGCCTGAACCCTCAGTTCTTGTGCACCCAAACTCCCTCCCTGCACCCCATCCCCTCCCCCAGCCTAGAGCCTGCACCCAGCCACCAAACTCCCTCCCAAGGCCTGCATCCCAGACCACTCCCACCCAAACTCTCTCCCAGAGCCTCAGGCAGGTGGGGGCGGGGGGACAGGAGGGATGTGGACCCAGTCTGGGAACCACCACAATGTCTACAAACCTACTGCCCTGACTGCTGTAATTAAACAGTTAAACTACAACGTCTTGTTTCACTGGCAGTGCTTCCTTCCGCCGTCCATGCCCCATTCACTGGGGCGCTTTCCTGTGGTTGATCAGCACAGTCACCACCTGGTTTCTCGTAAATGCTGTGAGAGGCTTGCAGTCTTTAGACCCGGGGCTGGGCTCTGCCTTCTTACAAAACCGGCAAGAGCCGCTACCTCTGGGGCACAGAGAGAATCTGGAAACGCCCAAGGGAGCTCGCCAGCGGGAGGCTGTTGATCTGCTACAGTCCCAGGTACGTCGGTTCCCGTTGCCCTCTCAGCAGGGCTTTCCGAGCGCGTCCACAGCTGTTCTCTTGCTCTAGTCTCGGAAGGGTGAGATTTTAATCAGGCAATGGCAGCAAATGTCGATTTCACGGCGGGAACACACAAACAGACCACACAACATTTCCCTGGATAACAGTTCACCTTTGCTGCCAGGAAGAGTGAGAAACATGCTGCCTGTAAAACTAGTGGAGCCTGATTAGAGGCCATTTGTGTATTTTGAAATCGAACGTTGGTGATTTGTGGCAGAGGGGCTACGACGCTTTAACTTTTTGAATCTCAGTGTCCACTGTTGTTATTGTCATCTGACGCCTCCATTATCTTCACCAACGGGAAACCGAGTCACCTCTTCAGGGGAAATCGCAAACAGCTGCTGGAGACAAATCCTGCCCCCTCCCATTGCCGGGGCCACTACAACGGGCCCTTCTCAGTTTGGGCTTTGCACCTGGCCCTTGGCCACTCCCTGGAGGTTCGTGCCCCAGCCAAGCGGAGGAGCAGGCTGGGTGTCTGAGCACAGCGATTGCTGCCCATGGAGCGGCTTCTCCAAGCTGGATTCCTGCCCAACACAGCCAGTGGCCAAACTGCACAGGGGCCAGGAATACAGCACCCACCCACCCCCTGCCCTCCACATTCCTGCCCCTCCCTCTAGCATCCACTCACACCTTGTCCTCCCTGACATCCTTGGCCTCCCCCCTAACAGCCGCTTAATACCTGCTCCCCACATGCTCAACCCTGTGTCTGGCTCACACGGTTCGCTATGCCTATAGTTCCAGAAAGGGCCATCCCCGTCTCTCCGAGCTCTCCTTGTACATCAGGTTTTCAGCTTCCCAGATCTCCCGCGTTGTCCTTTTCTGCCCATGGGGCTCAGGGGTAGACGCACCACTGGCTTCGACGGTAGCATGAGCACGTTCACCATCCAGTCCCTGTGTCCGTCCTGCGCCGGGTTTGCTTTGTGCCTGCGGCTGCCCATGGAGCAAGAATGCTGGAGCCCCCGTCCTGCATTGACACAGGGGTGCAGGGCCCTACGAGGAGCAGCATCCGTGGGTTGCCAGCAAAGGGTTTCTGTTTACATGCGGGGGGAGGGGTAGGCGGGAGCTGACACAGAGGCAGCAGCATGTGGGGAGGTGGCTCCATGGGAACTGCTACACGCAGGGAGTCGGCTTCCCATGTGTTCCAGTTCTGTGGGTGGCAGGGTGGGGGACAAGTGGCTCTGCAGTAGCTGGCAGCCACAGAGACCCAGCTCCCTGCACATACCAGCACCTCCCTGCCCTTCCCACACTGCTGCCTGTGATACAGCAGAGGAGGGGGCATCTCCACTGGAGCCGGCATGCATGGGGACAGCAGCTTCCACTCCCCCCCCGCTGTCTCTGATACAGAGGCAGCAAGGGGGGATGCATTTAGGATTAACCGATGAGCCCAGTTTTACCGGTTAATCGTATAAATGTGATTACGTCCCTAGGGCCCGGGGTACCCATTGAGCTACCGCAGAGGTGCCTGGGCCCCCATACTCCACTGAGACAGGTTGTGTAGATCCCTGTAAGGAGCAGGCCAGCCCGAGAGCCAGCAAGTAATGCACAGGGGCAGCAGTGAGCTTCCCCCGTCGTTGAGCTGGCTCTGCCCCACCTTCGTTAGCCAAGGTTCCTTTGTAGCCCTTCCACCCCCTACATCCTGCCTGTGCACAGCCCTGCTCTGGAGACCAAGGGCACTGTGTGTCCTGGCTGGCAGGAGGCCCATGCAACTAGGGCTGGCAAGGGAGTGAGTTGGCTCTTCTTCCACAGGGGCTCTGCAGAGGCTGCTGCTGAACAGTCCCTCCACACTGCACGATGACAACCGTTGAAAGGGTGGTGGGGGATCTGAATGTCGGCAGGTGTGTGGGCATCGAGATATTCAACAACACTGAAAATATGACTCTCGAGAACCCCAGGTGAGCAGGTTCCCATGGCCCCCCCTCTACACGCCTCTACGGAATGGCCAGGGTGTGGGGTACATGCCTGCTACTGAATGTCTGTCTGCCATTCCCATACACCTCCTCTATCCCTACACCCACTCCCATCACCTCCCCCCTCCCACCTTTCCAGACTGGGTGCCGGGGGCTCCCTGGAAATGGGCTTGGAAGCCCTGGGGACTATCCAATACCTGTGTAACTGCCAAGATTTCATCCAGTAACATACATGACTGTTCAATGACATGACAGATAATGCACCGAGTCTGGAATGGAACTTCACCATTTAAAGTCTGCTACTGAGGCTCGGATTGCACATGTGGGGAGTTCCCTCCCCCTCCACGTGGTGTCTGCAGGGCTGGGAGTGTCTTGCCCGAAACCAGCGCAGCCCCTTGGGGGAAGCTTAGCGCTTCCTCCTGTGCAGCATCTACAGGGGCGAGAGGGACTTCACTCCCTCCACACGCTGACTCCCATGTGCAACAGCCAGGCTGTCTGCAGCTTTTCCTTCCGCCCTCTAGAATTTCAACAATTTTTAAAAACATGGAGAGGACACCCGCACTACTAACCCTTACCGTAACCCTCACCCAAACCCTAACCCTAACTCTAACCCTAACCCTCACCCTAACTCTAACGCGAACCATAACACTTGCCAAATGCTATCCCTAACTCTAAACCTAACCTAACCGAATCCAAACCCTAACCCTAAAGCTAACCCTTTACCAATCCCTAACACAAACCCAAACTCTAACCCTAAATCTTTTCTAACCCTAACCCTAACTGTAACCCAGTCCCTACCCGTACCTCTAATCCAAACCTTTCCCTAACCCTAACCCTATCTCTATCTGTCTTCCTGTTCCTAATCCTATCTTTAACCCTATCCCTTGCCCTAATCCTAAACCTAGCCCAAACCCTTACCCTAACCCTAACTATAACCAAACGCTATCCTAACCCTAATCCTTACCCTCACACTAAACGCTACCCCAACCCTAACACTAACCGTAACCTTAACGCAAGCCCTAACCCAAACCCTAATCCTATTTTTTATTTGAACCTTATCCCTAACCCTAACCCTAACGCAATTCCTAACCCTAACCATAAACGCTAAACCTAAACCTAACCCTACATCTATCCCTATCCCTATTACTAACCTTAACCATAACCCTCTCCCTATCTCTAACCCTAAGCGTAACCCTAAACCTAATGCTAACCCTAAGCCAAATCCTAACACTAACATTAATTCTAACCCTAACCCTAACCCTCTCCCTACCATAACCCTAGCCATAGTTCTAAACCTAACCCTATCCCTAACACCAACCTTACCATGAACCCTATCCCTACTCCTAATCCGAACCCTGACCTTAACTGTAATCATAACCCTAAACATGTCATAAACCAAAACAGTAACCCAAACCCTAACTCGAACCCTATCCCTAACCCTATGCCAACTGTATCCATATATCTAACCCTAACCGTGTCCCGATTCCTAACCATAATCAAAATGTATCTCCAATCTTATCCTTAACCCAAACTCTAACCTTAACCCAAACTCTAACCCTAACACTAACACTAATCCTAACCCAAACCCTAACCAAATGCTATTACCGGGAAGAAATGCAAAGAGGAACGAGCAAGAAAGGAGGACCTGTGGTTCGAATGGAGAAGATAGGGCGATCAACTGGTTACCTGAGGTGTTTGTACACTAATGCGAGAAGCCTGGGCAACAAACAGGAAGAATTGGAGGCCCTAGCCCAGTCCAAGAACTATGATTTAATTGGGATAACAGAGACTTGGTGGGATGACTTGCATGACAGGAGCGCTGTCACGGAAGGGTATAGACTGTTCAGGAAGAACAGGCAGGGGAGAAAAGGAGGAGGAGTTGCACTATATGTAAGAGAGCACTATGATTGCTCTGAACTCCAGTATAAAGAGGGAGAAAAACCTGTTGAGAGTCTATGGGTTAAGTTTAAAGGAGCAAACAACAGCAGTGATGTTGTGGTTGGTGTCTACTACAGGCCACCGAATCAGGTGGATGAGGTAGATGAGGCTTTCTTCAGACAACTGAGAGAAGCTTCCAGATCGCAGGCCCTGGTTCTCGTGGGGGACTTTAATCACCCTGACATCTGTTGGGAAACCAATACGGCAGTACACAGGCAATCCAGGAAGTTTTTGGAGAATGTTAGGGATAACTTCTTGACACAAGTGCTGAAGGATCCGACCAGGGGCCGTGCGCAGCTTGACCTTCTGCTCACAAACAGGGAGGAATTAATAGGAGAAGTAGAGGTGGGTGACAACCTGGGAAGCAGTGATCATGAGATGGTAGATTTCAGGATCCTGACCAAAGGAAGAAAAGAGAGTAGTAAAATACACACCTTGGACTTCAACAAAGCAGATTTTGACTCCCTCAGAGATCTGATGGGCAGAATCCCCTGGGATGCTAACATGAAGGGGAAAGGACAGCTGGCAGTATTTTAAAGAAGCCTTATTGAAGGCACAGAAAGAAACCATCCTGACGCGTAGCAAGAGAGGCAAAAATGGTAGGAGACCGGATTGGCTTACAGGAAATCCTTGGTGAACTTAAGCACAAAAGGAAGCTTACAAAAGTGGAAACTTGGACAAATGACCAGGAGGGGTTTAAATGTATAGCTCGAGAATGACGGGGGGTTATCAGGAAGGCGAAAGCGCAAATGGAATTGCGACTGGCTAAGGATGTGAAGGATAACAAGAAAGGTTTCTACAGGCATGTTAACAAGAAGAAAGTGATCAGAGAGGGTGAGCGGCCCCTACTGGATGAAGGAGGTAACCTAGTGACAGCTGATGTGGGGAAAGCTGAAGTACTCAATGCTTTCTTTGCCTCTGTATTCACGGACAAGGTCAGCTCCTGGACTTCTGCGCTAAGTGACGCAAGATGGGATGAAGATGGACAGCCCTTGGTGGGTAAAGAACAGGTTAGGAACTATTTAGAAAAGCTAAATGTACACAAATCCATGGGTCCGGACTTAATGCATCCAAGGGTACTGAGGGAGTTGGCAAATGTCATTGAGAGCCTTTGGCCATTATCTTTGAAAAGTCGTGGAGATAGGAGAAATCCCGGATGATTGGAAAAAGGCAAATGTAGTACCCATCGTCAAAAAGGGAAGAAGGACGATCCAGAGAACTATAGGCGGTCAGTCTTACCTCGGTTCCTGGAAAAATCATGGAAGGGATCCTTAAGGAATCCATTTTGAGGCACTTGGAAGAGAGAAAGTGATTAGGAATAGTCAGCATGGATTCACAAAGGGCAAGTCGTGCCTGACCAATCTGATTAGCTTCTATGATGAGGTAACTGGCTCTGTGGATGTGGGAAACTCAGTGGATGTGATATACCTTGACTTTAGCAAGGCTTTCGATATGGTCTCCCACAATATTCTTGCCAGCAAGTTAAGGGAATGCGGATTGGATAAATGGACAGTAAGATGGATAGAAAGATGGCTAGAAGGCCGGGCCCAGCAGGTAGTGATCAACGGCTCGATGTGAGGATGGCGGTCGGTTTCTAGCGGAGTGGCCCAAGGTTCGGTTCTAGGACCGGTTTTGTTCAATATCTTTATTAATGACCTGGATGAGGGGATGGATTGCACCCTCAGCAAGTTTGTGGATGACACTAAGCTAGGGGGAGAGGTAGATACGCTTGAGGGCAGAGATAGGGTCCAGAGTGACTTAGACATATTAGAGGATTGGGCCACGAGAAATCTGATGAAGTTCAACAAGGACAAGAGCAGAGACCTGCACTTGGGACGGAAGAATCCCAAGCATAGTTACAAGCTGGGGACCAACCAGTTAAGTAGTAGTTCTGCAGAACAGGACCTGGTGGTTACAGTGGATGAGAAGCTGGATATGAGTCAACAGTGTGCCCTTGTAGTCAAGAATGCTAATGGCATATTAGGTTGCATTAAGAGGAGCATTGCCAGCAGATCCAGAGATGTCATTATTCCCCTTTATTCGTCTCTGGTGAGGCCACATCTAGTATTGTGTCCAGTTCTGGGCCCCACTACAAAAAGGATGTGGACGCATTGGAGAGGGTCAGCGGAGGGCAACCAAAATGATTAGGGGCTGGAGCATATGACTTATGAGGAGAGACTGAGGAGTTGGGTCTGTTTAGTCTGCAGAAGAGAAGAGTGAGGGTGATTTGATAGCAGCCTTCAACGTCCTGAAGGGAGGTTCCAAAGAGGATGGAGAGAGGCTGTTCTCAGTAGTGACAGATGGCAGAACAAGGAGCAATGGTCTCAAGTTGTGGTGGGAGAGGTCCAGGTTGGATAATAAGAAAAACTATTTCATTAGGAGGGTAGTGAAGCACTGAAATGGGTTACCTAGGGAAGTAGTGGAGTCTCCATCCCTAGAGGTGTTTAAGTCTCGGCTTGACCAAGCCCTGGCTGGGTTGATTTAGTTGGGATTGGTCCTGCCTAGAGCGGGGGGCTGGACTTGATGGCCTTCTGGGGTCTCTTCCAGCTCTATGGTTCTATGATTCTATGATTCTATCCCTACCCCTAATGCTAACCTAAGACTACACACTAACTCTAAGACTAAATCTAACGATAACCAAATCCAATCTCTAAACCTAACCCTAATCTTAAATGCTAACCCTAACCGTAACTGTAACCCTATTCCTAAATGTAACCCTAATTCTAATCGTAACCCTAACCGTAACCCTAATACCAGGGCCGGATTAAGGGGTGGGCTAGCCGGGCAGCTGCCCGGTGCGCCAACCTATCGGCGGTGCCTGATGGCAGCTATAAGGGGTGCGCCTGGCTCCCGGATCGCGGGCTGCAGCAGCTCCCAGCAACCACCCTGCAGCGGCCGCCCGGGGTGGGGCCCGTGTTAACCCCCGCAGTGCCGGCCAGCACCGCCGGTCCCCCTGCTGCTGTGGGGCGTCACCCCGGGCATTCCCAGGCTGCGCGTGAGCGGCGGTGGCCGGGCAGTGCAGCACACGCATGTCCTGCCAACGCCAGCTCCGCACGCCACCCCTTACATCTGCCATCAGGCAGCGCACCGGGGGGGAGGAGGGCCATGCATGCACCGTGCACCCGGGGCAGAGCCACGCATGCGTCGCGCACCTGCTGCCTGGGGCACCAGAATTGCTCGAGCCGGCACTGCCTAACACTATCACTAACCCTAACTCTAATCCTAAACCAAACCGTTATGCTATCCCTAACCCTAAAAGAACCCAACCTTGACTTTGCCCTAACTCTAACCCTCACCCTAACACTCACACTAACCAAATGCTATCATTAATCCTAATCCTATACTAACCCTACATGCTAACGCTATCCCTAACCCTAACACTAACCCTAACCAGAATCCTAAATGCTAACCCTCACTCTAGCACTAATCCTCTTCCTAACCCTATCTGTAACTGTAACCCTAACCTGAGCCCTAGCCCTAACCTCAACCGTACACCTAACTCTAACCCTAAAACACTAAGGCTGTGTCTACATTGGCAAGATTTTGCGCAAAAGCAATCGCTTTTGCGCAAAATCTTGCCTCCTGTCTACGCTGGCCGTGAGTATTTGCGCAAGAACACTGATGTTGTAATGTACATAATCAGTGCTTCTTGTGCAAATATTCTGACGCTCCCTCTCAGGGATAAGCCGTCTTGTGCAAGTATTCTTGCGCAAGAGGCCAGTGTAGACAGGCAACGTTAATTTCTTGCGCAAGAAAGCCCGATGGCTAAAATGGCCATCGGAGCTTTCTTCTTAAAGCGTCTACACTGGCACGGATGCTTTTGTGCAAAATCACATCTCTTGCGCAAAAGCACATGCCAGTGTAGATGCTCTCTTGCGCAAATACTTTTAACGGAAAAACTCTTCTGTTAAAAGTATTTTCGCAAAATCTTGCCAGTGTAGACGTAGCCTAACAGAATCCCAGTAATATTTACCCTAACCCTAACCCATAACCTAAACCCTAGCCCCAACCCTAACTCTAACCCTATACCCAACCCTAACACTAATCTTAACCCTAATCCTAAAACAAATCCTAACCCTAACTCTAACGCTAAACCTACATTAAATGTAATCCTAAACATAACCTTTACCCTAATGTTGAATTTAGCCTTATCCTTATCCCTAAGCATAACCTTAACGCTAACCCTATTCCTAGCCATGTAACTATGTGTAACCCTAACACTAACACCAGCCCTAATCCTAATCACAAATCTAACCCTAACCCTCACCAAATGTTATCCCCAACCCTAAAACTAATCCTAACACTAAACAGAACTTAATCCTAACACTAACCTTAACCCTAATCCTATCCCTATTTCTAACCCTAACTTTAATCCTAACCACAACCAAATGCTATCCGAAATCCTAACCTAACCAAACACTAAACCAAACCCTATCCCCATCCTGATTCCTAATCCTAAAACGTAACCCTAAACCTAACTCTACCCCATCCATATCCCTAACTGTAACTCTAACCCTAACCCTAACCCTAACCCTAACCCTAACCAAACGCGATCCCTAACCCTAATCCTAACCTAACCCTATACACTAACCCTAACCCTAAGTCTAACAATAACCAAACACCATCCCTAACCCTAACACTAACCATAATCCTAAATGCTAACCCTAACCCTATTTCTAACCTTAACCTAACCTAACCTAAAACAAACCCTAACTCTAACCTAATCCAAACGCTAATCTGAACCAAATGGTATCCCTAACCCTATCCCTAACACTATCGCTAACCCTAATAATAACCCTCACCATAAACAATAGCTCTAATCCTAACACTAGCCCTTTCGCTAACCCTAACCCCAATCCTATCTGTATCTTTAACCCTAACCCTAATCCTGACCCCATTCTTATACATAACCCTAACCCTAAATCTAATCCTATCACTAACTCTAACCATAACGCTCACCCTAACTCAGTCTGTATTGCTATCCTTAACCCTGTCTTTAACCCTATCCCTAACACTCACCCTAACACTATCACTAACCCTAACCCTGTCTTCTCCTGGTCCTAGGCTCATAGGATAAAGGAAGCAAATGGAACTTTAGTCCCTTAACAATTGCCTGTATGCCGTAAGCATGCACAATTTGGCTGGGAAGAAAAGGGACATTCTGGTTAGCTAGACTTCAGCCAAATCAGTGGAAATATTTTAAACTTTCATTCTGATTGGCTGGATCCAGAGGTGGGTGGACTCCAGGAGCCAATCAAAACCTGAAAAGCAATAGCCACTATAAAACTCCTCCTGAACAGGAAAAAAATCAAATCAAACCAAAACAACACAAAAACAAACTAGCCAACATAGTATCAGGAGCCAAGTCAACTAAAACAACAGAATTTCAGGCTATTTCTGGCTGAACAGGTGCTACAAACTTACACATAGTCATCCAAACATTACACACCTATACATGTGCACTCAAACCCTCCTACACTGCCATATGACATGTGTGCTCCTGTCTACGTATGGTGCTGAACATTGTTGTTAATGACATTATGTTGACAGATGTCTACTGAATTAACAGCCCAAAGACACTTAATTGGTAACCCAATCTGTTTACTCTATAAACAAAGGGCTTTTGTTATTAACCTGATGGTCTGTACATTAAATAACAAATGAAGATTTCACGAGATGCCTCGTACTGATTTGACTTAACAAACAAAAGCTATTAGCCCTGGAAGGAATTGGTGCAGCAGACCTCTATGAAGTTGAAAGTTTGACAGGAAAGTCACTCATCCAACCCCCCCCCATCCTCCCGCCATAGTACATTCCCCTTGCCAGTCAGATCTCTACAGACCCAGCCCAGCTCTACAAAACCAGTGTCAGCCAGTGACACCCCCACTGCAATCCTTCCACCTGGGGTCCCCTATATCCTAGGCTGGGGGGGAACCTTAGGCTCGGGGGCTGGATGTGGCCCCTAGCTTTTCTGGATCCAGCTCCCAAAACTCAGGCCCTCCCAATGCATTGGGAAGCCCGCACTGGCACTCCTCCCCCCGCCCACCCCACTGCTTTTCCTTGGGGCTGGAGCACACAAAATCGGCACGCCTGGGCCTCTGTATTCTCTGGTGTGTGAAGGGAATGTGGGGAGTGTCTTTCTCCTTCTCAATCAGGGGGCCACGGCAGTGAGGGATTTTTTCCCCACTTGTGTGTGGCCCGTGACTGATTTTTCTGTGGATCAGCAGCTCCCGACCCAAGAAAGGTTCCCCACCCCGCCCCGCCCCAGGACAAACCAGAACCCCAATATAAGCTCTGTCACCCTGACACCCCCTTTCTATCCTCCCAAGTAAAAACCCTGTTGCCTAGAGCCTCCTGCCACCCCAGTAACAACCCAGAGCCTCCAAGAAACACCCTGCCACCTAGAGCACCCCCACAAGTGTTCCCTCTACGCTGAATGGCAGCACAGCCCTGCAGCTGCTTAATCAGCCCTGTCCAGCCAGGCAGCGCCCTGCACAGAGCCCTGAGCATCTGATTGGGTGGGGCTGATTAAGCAGCTATGAGGCTGTGCTGCCATGCAGCTTAGAGGGACACTGTCCCCTGCTCCAGCCCCATCAGCTACAGCCCCAGTGGGGCAGCTGTGCCTGCTCCACTTCTTAGATACAGCCTGGATGCTGCTGCCTCCCAGACCAGAGGTCTCCTCCTTGCCCATCCTGGAACCTGCTGGGCTCCACCTCCTCAGCTGAGGCTCTGCAGCCAGAGCTCCCCCTAGGCAGGCTGGTGCTGTGTGAGCGGGGTTCTGAGGGTAGGGTTGACAGGTGGTTTAACAAAAAATACCGAACACTCGCTTCCCCCCGCCAAAAAAAAAAAAAAATTCTGTCGAGGAAAAAAAAGGGGAGACCAAAGTTGTTAAGCAAAAATAAAATAAAAATGTGGAGGAAGTCGAAGTTGTTAAGCAAGAGTTGCAGCACTCCCTCCAGTTTGGGACCACACACTAAGCACCAATGAACCCACCTCTCTCCCTGAGCCAGGCCCCCCCAGTCCTCCCATCCCAATACACGCACCCCTGCCTCAGAGCCAGGCTCCCCTAGCATCCCCCCATCCCAGTTCACTACACCTTCCCGTGAGGCAGGCATCCCCACCGTCGGGAGCCCCCACTCCAATGAAATGTCCCGCCTCCCGCTGAGCCAGGCACGGAGGAACAGTCTGACTTTTCAAGTGGCTGCTCCTGCCGCCCGGCCCGGCTGCCTCGGCTCACTTTGTGTAGAGGGAGGCATCACGTGGCCAGCTCCTGGTTTCTGCTGATCACGTGCGCTCCACTCCCACCCCAGCCTGGTGCCCCCTTAGCGTGGCACTCGAAAAAGTGCCCCCTCCTGCCTCTCTTCGCTAGACTCTACCACGCTCCTCACTCCCCCGCCCCTGCCAGATGCGGCAGGGGAAAATTGTCCCCACCAGGCTTCCATTCCAGGGAAACAGGACGGTATTTCACATATCCGATATTTCCTGTTTTTTTTTTTTTACTGGACGGAGCCCGCAGATGTCCAAGTGAATATCGGACACCTGGCAACCTGAAGGAGGAGGAAGAGCCCAGCCCGGGTTGGGTGGGAGGGCGGGGACTGGCCCTGTCCCCACTTACCTCATCTCCACTCCCTTATGCCTTGGTCGTGCAGGAAACGCCCCTCTGCCCCTGGGTGTGGCCCAAGTTGGGCCATGCTCCCTTGTCCAGCAACGTGCTGTGTGTCTCCTCTATAGAAGAGCTGAGACGCTGTGACCCACCCCAGCCCCAGGGTCAGGAGTCTCCTGCTGTGGAGATGCAGTTATTAATTATTGTCAGGGATGCTGTGTGCTGAGGTGCCCCGTTGTCTGTTCCTCCAGGACTTACTGTCAGAGTGGCAACGTATGGATGGAGCCTACACCTGAAATCCCCCCCAATGGCTCGGGGAGCAGCATGTTTGTGAAAAAAGGCGGCACGGCCTGCGGGAGCGTGGGGGTGCTGAGCTACGAGTCCGATGCCTTCACCCTGGCCATCATGTTCTCCAACCCCTTCAACTACAACTTGTACAACATGGAGTTTGCTCTTCAACTCTGCAGTGGGAGGCAGCACTTTGACAGCATGAAGAGCCTCCACAACTATATGTTGGGTGGGGGCCCGCCGTATCAGTGTCACTCCTTCAGGAAAGCGGTGCTCCGGGGGTGGAATACTGGGGAACTGAGGGTGCGCAACCAGGAGATAGAGGTGAAAGCCACCATGACCAGCAACTATAAGTCCTACATTAAAGTGCAGATCGAGCAAAACCAATCCTAGCCTGCCCTAGCTATGCACTCAGCGCAGGCAAATGCCCCCATGTGACAGACCAGGGTTCAGGGGAACTAGGGACTTTCTTTCTTCCAGCCTGCATAGACAGCCATGCACTAGCTCTGCTCATGCGAGGCCACTAAAAATGGCCAGAGCGGTGTGGGTGGTGGGAAGAGCTAGCCAGCCAAGCAGTGCCGGCCCACAACACAAATGACACCCCATACCCTCTCGCTTGGGCCAAAACTTTGAAAGGTCTCTTCTGCCCTCCTTCCTCCAGCACACCACTCCACCATCTCTGTGCATGTACAGCAGAGAGAATACATACACACCAGCAACAGACACAATTTTCTGCACTCTGGGTCCTAGTGGCGTCCCCCCCTCCCCAATCTGGCACCTGAGGCGGCCACCTCAGTTCACCTCCTGGCAAGGCCAGCCCTGCACCAAGTATCATCTTGCCTGATCTCTTGGGTTTGCACTTGGTGGCTAGCCTGAACTGCTGCCCACACTGCTCTTTTTAATGCACTAGTACCTGTCTGTCTCCTCAGTCTGGTGGTATCTGGGCATGCAAGATTATATAAAGAAGGGGTTTTTTTCTGTTTATTTCCTAATCTCAGAAATAGTAGGTGTTGGCATATGAAGGCCTGAAGCTTCAGCATTTATCTTGGTGATAAAACTCCTATAAAGCTTTGCAAAAACTAATGCTAAAAAGGTAACCGAATTTTTAGAAAATAAAGGCTAAAATTCTTGTAAGGGGAATATGTTGAAGAGCTTGACCTTTTGGTGTAGCTGTGTAAGGTTGCTGTTAATTGCATGTGTGCTTACTAGGTAAACTAGAACTGGCTAAGCAACTTGAATGACAAGTTATAAGCACACAAGGAAAGGGTAGGTGCAGAAGATCATAACACAAGAATGTGAGAATGGCCCTACTGGGGCTGCCCAATTGCCCACCCAGCCCAGTGACAAGTGCTTCAAATGGAATGAACAGAGCAGGACAACTTCAAGTGATCCATCCCCTGTGGTCCACTCCCAGCCTCTGGCAGTGAGAGGTTTACGGACACCTGGAGCATGGGGTTTGGCCCCTGCCCACCTTGCTAAGTAGCCATTGATGGAGCTGTCCTTCATGAACATATCTAAGTTGTTCTTAAGCCCCATTGCAATTTTGGCCTTTACAAAACACCCAGCAACATGTTCCACAGGCGGACTGTGCGCTGTGTGAAGAAATGTGTAGCAACCTCCTTATTCCCTAAATACACTTCCCTATTTGCTGTCTCTGCATCATTCAAGATTTTATAGCCCTCTGTCATACCCCAGCAGGTCTGTGCGCCTGTATTCTCCCCTTTCATCACATGGCTGTAATCATTTGTGTACAAATTTTGAAAAGTCCTAACTCACTAAACAATATTGTTCTAAAAAAACATGTGTAGCAACATTGTATGTAAAGTTAATACACTTGTTTTCTCAAAACCAATGTGTTTGGATTTAAGTGTCTGGGGAAAACTCCCTTTAGGAGAACAGGAATTGTGCATGTTATCCGATGTCGCTGGCTGCGTGTCCTGAGCCGTATCTTCCTCTGTTAAATGCCAATAACCATTTGGCTGTGTGCATGTGCTCCCTCTGTGCAAGTAGCCAGCCCAGCAGGTCACAAGAGAACCCCCAGTGACCACAAATCAGATAAGGGACAAAGGCACCCAAGGCAGAGTCATTGTAAATGAAGTACAGTAACAGCACCTGGTAGAGTCTATGAGGATATTAAGAATGTTTGCCCATGACAATGGATACCGCTCAGCCGGGGGTGGGACTTTCCACTGCCCTCTAGGCTGGACAAGGACAGCCTCCATAGAATCCTAGGTCTGGAAGAGACCTCAAGAGGTCTTTGAGTCCAGCCCCCTGCCCAAAGCAGGGCCAGCGCCAGCTAAATCCTCCCAGCCAGGACTTTGTCAAGCCGAGACTTAAAACGCTCCGGGGATGGAGAGTCCACCACCTCCGTAGGGAACCCAAGTGCTTGGCCTTCCTCTGACATACCTGGGTGCCAGACCTTGTGCATGGTAGTTTGACCAAAACATCACTATCCATCAGGCTGTCCTTCTGAACCCTGTCCTGAACTTGGGCCGGTATGTCCCTGTTATCTGTGGGGAGTGTGTTGGTACCAAGATGTTTCCTAGGGGCGTGTCTGGTACCACCCTTCTGGGACAGCTGTGAGCTTGGCATGTCCCCCACCTCCCACTTCATCTACCTGACTCAGCGGGATTCTCAGGTGGAAACTCACCGGGAGGAGCTGATGAGGGAGCAGATGGTGGTGCCTGCAGTCCCTCCTCCAGGGACTCGAGGAAGGGCAGGAGGAGTGGGCCACCAACCAGGAGGAGTGCCGGGCCAACCGGGAGGAGCTGACTGGGAGCAGAGAAAGGGTGCCTGGGAATAGATGAGGTGCCTGCATGAAGTCATGTTCTCCACCCTCATCTCAGTGATGAAGCGCATGGCTTCACTCATGGAACAGGCCATGAGACATGAGCCAGCCACCTCCCCACCCACCCCATGGCTTCCCCTCCAAGGTTTCCCAGGGGCCACCTCAGAACACAAGGCAGTGGGACCTCAGGGCAGTCAGAGCCTCCAGACCACCCAGAGGGAGGCACCACTCTCAGCTCCATCCCTGACCCCTTCTCCCCAATTCCCAGTCCCTCCCCTGTTGTATGTCCCCCAAATACTTTAGCAGCATCCCTGGAGGTATTGGACACTGTGCTGTGAGAACAGTACCAGTCCTTTAGAGGGGCCTGCAGACGGAAACTTCTTTTTGATTGTTTAAAAGATGTTGCCAGAGGCTAATTGCTTGGCTGTGAACAAGTAATTTCTACAGTGATCCTTTCACTGCCTCCGAACACCAGAATAGTTCAGTGTGTAGTCCCCGACTGGACACGGAGGCTATTGCCAGTCAGCACAGAGGTACTTTGACAGGGGTATGTGGAAAGCCCTTAGTTCCCCATACCCAGAGCCATCTACATTTCACTTCCAGTCTCTGCCTGCTGCTGTCTCCTCACCAGAGCCACTGCCTGCTGCGCTCTGCCTTGTCACCAGAGCCCCTCCCTGCTGCGCTGTGCATCCTTACCAGAGTAACTGCCTGCTGTGTTCTGCCTTGTCACCAGAGGGCAGCATTTCTAAATCTTTTTTTCTACAGAACACAAATGTAGGTGCCTGGCCCCCCTCTAGAGAGCTACGTACTATCGCCACTCCCGTCCACACTACCCCCACGGGGACGCCTCCTCTGATCTTGTTCTGAATCATGCTCATTTCCTGGACAGAGAAATCCTGTGGCCACACGCCCTGGTGCAGCTATGCTGAGACACGTGTGCTCACGACAATGGCCCCAGCTCGGCCTCCTGGGCCATCCTAGTCTGACCCCTGCCCATCGCAGAACCCCCCCACCCACTTCTGTAACGCACCCCCAGCCTCTGGCCGAGTGCCCGATGGCCTCAAATCAGAGTGTAGAGAAAGCCAGGGACAGAGACTCACCCTCTACTGGTTCCAACCTGCACCTGCCCCATGCCCCAGTCAATGCCCCAGGACACTGCCAGAGAGGCCCCTCCTCTGACTTCTCCCATTTTGCATTGACACAAACGTTACCTGTTACACATCAGGTGTGGCTGGTTACCAGCCCGACCCCTTGTACCTGCAAGTGTGAACAAAACCATCCATTGCTCTGTCAGCCCGTCCTCTTACTACCACTCCCAGCATTCCTGGCCCCCCTCTTAAGGAAGGGTTTACACAGGTGGAGAGTTATATGTTCCCATTGTACCTGGCCTTCAGGAATATTCCTAGCCCAGAGGCCCAGCTCCAGCAAAGTTCATAGACAGGTCTCTCCTGTGGCCCTGCCTGCCACCCTCCACATGCTCCCCATGGGCTTCTCCTGGCTCCTCCTTCTGACCCCGGGCGAAATACAAGGCAGAGGAGCCCTGAGTTGTATGGAGAAGGTTGGGCAATCAGCTAGTTATCTACGGTGTCTGCACATGAATGGAAGAAGCCTGGGAAACAAGCAGGAAGAATTAGAAGTCCTAGCACAATCAAACAGCTGTGAGGTGACTGGCATAGAGGAGACTTGGTGGGATGACTCGCATGACTGGAGCACTGTCATGGAAGGGTATAAACTGTTCAGGAAGAACAGGTGGGGGAGAGAAGGAAGAGGAGTTGCACTGTATGTAAGAAAGCAAGATGATTGCTCAGAGCTTCAGTACATAGAGGGAGAAAAACCTGTTGAGAGTTTTTGGGTTAAGTTTAGAGGCGGGAACAACAGGAGTGATGTTGTGGTTGGTGTCTGCTATAGACCGACGGATCAGATGGATGAGGTAGACGAGGCTTTATTCAGACAACCAAGAGAAGCTTCCAGCTCACGGACCTTGGTTCCAGTGGGGGACTTTAACCACCCTGACATGTATTGGGAGACTAATACAGCAGTACACAGACAATCCAGGAAGTTTTTGGACACTGTTGGGGATAACTTCCCGGTACAAGTGCTGAAGGAATTAACCACAAACAGGGAGGAACTAGTAGGGGGAGTAGATGTGGGTGGCAACCTGGGAAGCAGTGATCACGAGATGGTCGATTTCAAGATCCTGACCAAAGGAAGAAAGGAGAGTAGCAAAATACACACCCTGGACTTCAGAAAAGCAGACTTTGACTCCCTCAGAGAACTGATGGGCAAGATCCCCTGGGATGCTAACATGAAGGGGAAAGGAGTCTAGGAGAGCTGGCAGTATTTTAAAGAAGCCTTATTAAAGGACCAGGAACAAACCATCCCGATGTGCAGTAAGAAAAGCAAATATGGTAGATGACCATCTTGGCTTACCAGGAAAATCCTTGGCGAGCTTCAACACAAAAAGGAAGCTTACAAGAAGTGGAAATGTGGACAGATGACTAGGGAGGTGTAGAAATATATTGCTTGAGAATGCAGGGCAGTTATCAGGAAGGCAAAAGCACAATTGGAATTGCAGTGGATGAGAAGCTGGATAGGAGTCAACAGTGAGACCTTGCAGCCAAGAGGGCTAATGGCATATTAGGGTGCATTAGGAGGGGCAATTCCATTAGATCTAGAGACATGATTATTCCCCTTTCTTTGGTGCTGGTGAGGCCACATCTGGAGTATTGGCTAAGCAATGTAAATAGCAGGTTGCAGATTGCAATGGAAATGGCAAGAAAGGCTAAGTACATGAGATCAGCTCCTAAGAATGAAAGAATGACCATACTAGGTTGGCCCAATGGTCTGCCTAGTGCAGTGCTACATGCGTGAGAGGGAATGAACAGAACAGGGCAGCTTCAAGTGAGCCATCTCCTGTTGTCTAGTCCAGGGGTGGGCAATAATTTTTGATGGGGAGCCACTCCAAGAATTTGGTCAGTGGTGAAGGGCTGCACTCTTCCATGGTATTAATGGAGGATGCACGGTCTGGGATGGAGGCTGGGTGCAGAAGGGAGCTTCGGGGAAGGAATTGGGTGCAGGAGGGATTGTGGGATCTGGGAGGGAGTTTGGGTGAAGGAGGTGGTTGTGATCTGGGCAGGGGAGGAGATGCAGGGGTTTGTGATATGACCTTGGGCAGGAGGGGACTGTGACCTGGGGCCAGAGAATTTGGGTGCAGGGTCTGGGAGAGGATATGAGTGTGTGTGGGGGGGAGAGATTTTGCTTATGTGGAGTAGAAGAACAGGAGTGGGGGGGTCATAGTGGAAGAGGGAGGGGCTTGTGTGTCAAGGTGTGGCCCTGGCTGGGAGACTTCCCTTGGCGATTCCTGGCCAGCAGTCCAGCAGGTTCCCTGCCCTCCATGCCCAGGCAGGCTGCTCAGAGCCTGAGGGGAGATGGGGAGGGGCACTTTGTGCACTGCCTGTTCTTCAAACAGGCAGCTCCCATGGGAGCTGAAAGATTGTTTTGGGGGTGGGGCAGTGTACAGACCCCTCCCCCGGGCTTCCAGCTGTTCACAGACAAACCCAGCCTGCAGTCGGCTTTTCTGAGGAGCCTGTGGGGGTGGGGCAGGCAGGGAGCCTGACTGAGGATCCCTCTGCAACCACGGGCTGCATCCAGCAGTGTGGCTGTCTGGATCCGGCCCACGGGCCATATTTTGCCAGACCCTGGTCCAGTCCCAGCTTCTGGCAGTCAGAGGATTGGGACACCTGGAGCATGGGATGTCCCTGATGATCTAGGCTTGATGGAGCTGTCCTTCAAGATCATATCTGAGTCTTTCTTGAACCCAGTTGTAATTTTGGCCTTGACAACATCCCCGGCAAAGAATTTTACAGGTAGACTGCATATTGCGTGAAGAAGAGCTTCCTTTTGTTTGTTTTAAGCCTGCTGCCAATTAATTTCATTGGGTGACCGTGCGTTCTTGTGTCAGGAAAAGTTAACACTTCCCTATTTGCTTTCTCTGCACCATTCAAGATTGTACAGACCTCTGTCATACTCCAATGGTGCTCTGTACCCTCCAGTCACTCCTTTCATGCTGTTGTAATAATTTATGCAAAGTTTGAAAATTCATAACTCAGTTAACAATATTGTCCTGAAAAAATCATAAAATCATAGAATCCTAGGGTTGGAAGAGCCCTCAGGAGTCATCTAGTCCAGCCCCCTGCCCAAAGCAGGACCAACCCCAATTAAATCATCCCAGCTTGGGCTTTGTCACGCCAGGACTTAAAAACCTCTAGGGATGGAGATTCCATCAGCTCCCTAGGTGACCTATCCCAGTGCTTCCCCACCCACCTAGGGAAATAGTTTTCCCTAAAATCCAACCTATAGCTCCCCCACTGCACCTTGAGATCATTGCTCCTCATTCTGTCAGCCATCACCACTGAGAACAGCCTCTCTCCATCCTCTTTCTTACCCCCCTTCAGGTAGTTAAAGGCTGCTATCAAATCCCTCCTCAGGGTATGTCTACACGTCAAAGTTAATTTGAAATAACAGCTGTTATTTCGAATTAACTTTACTAGTGTCTACACAGGCAAACCGCTGGAGAACTTATTTCGAATTTGGTAAACCTCATTCTACGAGGAATAACACCAAATTTGAAATAGCTAATTCGAAATAAGTGCTGTGTAGACACTTATCTCAAATTAGGGGGCCTCCAGCCTTCCCAGGGTGCCTTGGTGGCCACTCTAGCCTCAACCAAGAACACTCCTCTCCCTCCCCGCTCCCCGGAGCCCTTAAAGGGGTTGACTCTGAGCACAGTGCCTGTGCCAGCTCCAAGCCTGCCAGCCCAGAGCCAACAGTCACTGCCCCTGACCCAGTGGCCCCAAAACATGAGCCAGCAAGCCACTGGCAGCCAGCCCTCCACCGCTCCCCAGGAGCAGTCTGTCAGCTCCCAGGAGCCTGCCAGGGCCCAGAGAAGGTTGGCGCCTTCCTTGTCCAGGGTGGAGATCAGGATGGACCTTACTCAGGTTTGGTGGGGATGCCCCCAACGTCCATGATCTGTGCACTAGATGGAGGAACATGGCCGTCTATGGCAGGATAGCTGCCAGCCTGGCCACCAAAGGCCACATGCGAACCCAGGAGCAGGTTCTCATGAAAATCAAGTTGGTCTGGTAAGACCCCCTAACCCTGAGCCCTCAGCTTCCCCTCCCCCTTCTTCTCCTTGCTTCCCCCTTCCAGCTCCCTCCTCCCAGGTTTCCCACTCCCCTCTCCTACCGTCTCTCCTCCACTCTCCCACCTCCTTTCTCCAGTCTCAGCAGAGTTTCACCCCCCCCCCAGTTTTGTTAAATAAAGAGAGCTTGTGTTTATGAAAATACGTGTATTTTATTTGACATCAGGAAGGAGTTGCGGGGGGGGGAGGTAAGTTGAAGGACGTGAGGGAGGAATGAGGCACAAGCCCCCAGTAGGGCAGACCAGGGGAGGGTCTTAGTGCTCCTCAGGGTGGAACCTCTCCTGCAGGGCCTCCTGGATACTGACAGCCCCCTGACTGACCTTCTGGATGGCAGCCTGCAGAAAGTGCAGCCAGGCTCACAGCAGCGCGTTCACGAGAAGCACCAGAGTGCCGAGGGTAGTTCCGGCTCCATGTTGCGGAGTGCTGTGGTGTCCCGAGTGAGGGCAACCGGAGCATGCAGAGACACAAATGCTTTGCTGTCCCTCATAGAGGTAGGCAAGCAAGCAGGGAAGCCTGAGAACCGGCTGCCCGGGGTGGGGGTCCCTTTAAGCACAGGCCTCAGATAGCCTCAGGCAGCAGCCACACAAATAAACTCCTGACCTGATGCCCTGATGTCATTTCGTATCATCTACTAACCTTACCACCTCCTTTCTACCTCTTTGCCTGGATCAGGGGTTCTCATACTTCATTGCACCAGGACCACCTGCTGACAACAAAAATGACTGCATTACCCCAGGTGGGGGGACTGTAGCCTGAACCCACTCGGAGGAGGGTGGGAGCCAAGTCCAAGTCTCGCTGTGCAGAGTGGAAGGGACCCAAGGTCTGAGCCCACTGTTTCATTTCTAGGTAGTTGGGCTCAGGATTGAGCATCAGTCCAAAGTTCCCAGTGACCCCAGAGAAACAGGGACACTACCCACTTTGGGGTCCTGGCCTGCAGTTTGAGAATCACTGTTCTAGATAATTTATGAATATATTGAACATCAGTGGTACAGACCCCTGGTGTTTACCTCTCCTCTACGTAAGAGCTGACCATTTATTCCTGCCATTTGGTTTGTATCTTTTAACCAGGTACTGACCCACGAGAGGGCATGTTCAGCGCTTTGCTTAAGAGCTTCTGTTGAGGGAACTTGTCCAAGGCTTTCTGAGAGGCCAAGTGCACTACATCCATTGGATCGCCCTGGTCTACATGTCTCTTGGCCCCCTCAATTAATTCTAATAGACTGGTGAGGTATGATTGCTCTTCAGAAAGTTGTGTTGATTCGCCCCCATCATATTGTGTTTGTCTCTGTGTCTGTCAGTTTTGCTCTTTACTGTACTTTCCCAGCCACATTGCCTGGCAGTCATGTTAGGCTTACTGACCTGTAAGTGCCGGGATCACCCCAGCACCATCTTAAAAGACAGCTGTTACACTAGTTACCCTCGAGTCATCTGGACAGAGGCTGATTTAAGTGATAGGTTACCTCACAGGAACATAAGGACAGCCAGTCTGGGTCAGACCAAAGGTCCATCTAACCCAGGGTACTGTCTGCTGCCAGTGACCAATGCCAGGTGTCACAGAGGGAGGGAACAGAACAGGGAATCTCCAAGTAATACATCCCCTGTTGCCCATTCCCAGCTTCTGACAAACAGACCCTGGGGACATCCGTGCCCATCCTGGCTAGTAGCACAATTAGTAATTCTGGAATTTCGTATCTGAGTTCCTTCAGCAGTCTGGGTAACTTCCTGAGATCTGTCACAAAACCAAAAACAACCAAACAAAAGACAAACAAAAAAGCAAAACAGCACAGAACCCTGTCTGCTTTCATGGGATGCAACTGGACGATGCTCTTTTCATTTGACACTTTCTCTTTGGTTTTTATCTGAACTTTATTAAGTTCCATTCCCTTCCCTTTAATAAATCTCCCCCAAGGGAGGTCTCTGTCCGAGCCATGTGCTTCTCCGCTGCTGTTGGCTTTCCCCTTGGCCCTTAGTGTAAAATCTCTTTTTTAATTTTACATGCCGACTGTTTGCTCCATTTCAATATAGGCTTAGGCAGAGCCCAGCCTTCCTGTAGAGGCTCTTCCTTTTCTGAAAGGCTCCCTAGTTCCTGATAAAGCTGAATTGCTCCTTCCTGTGCCATTGTCTCATCCATGCCTGGCGACCCTGCAGATCTGCCTCTCTAACTGACCCAGTGTATGGAATAAGAGTCCTAGACCTGGGGTGGGCAAATACCAGCCCACAGGCCATGTCCAGTTCACCAGGGTTAGTCCCTGGTGGAGCCCCACTGCCAGATTTACCTGAGCCTCCGCAGATACGGGAGTTCACAGCTCCCATTGGCCGCAGACACACAATGATGCAGATGTTAGCTTGGGGGTTGGGGTGAGGGGCAGGCAGGATTCTGATGCAAGGACAGAGATGTTAGAGGGGAGGGCAGGGCAGGAAGGATCGCAGGGCAGGGGTGCAGATTTTAGCAGGGGGAGCATCCCAGCACGAGGACATGGAGAGTGTCAGGGTGAGGACTCAGTTTCATGTCTTTTTTAGCCTGTTTCTGGGCTCCAGCTTGCATGTACTATATCACCAACCCCCAGTGTTCAGAACTGATGAGTCAGCCCCTCTCTCCTCCCCGCCCCCACAGAGCCTGGCTTCTTGGAATCCCAGATAAAAATACACTGCGGGATCTTTTCATTTGGCAGCTGGTGGTTGAGGTCTTTGGCTGAACTCAGGGCACGTTTTCTAGCTGTTCTCCACAAACCCTGACACCTAAAGTCTTCCTTTTAAAAAAAAGGGCATATGGGATTCTCTTCTAATGCCAGGCACCAACAAGCAAGCCTGATCTACTCATTCACAGCGATCCCAGTAGCTAGCCGTGCATGCAGCATCAGGCAGTGAAATTCCCAGTTCTGGCGTCATTCTAATAATGGGGCTGGAGCTTTCCAAGGGGGAAAAAGCCCCAGTTGTCAGGAGGCTTGTGAGCAAATCAGGGGAGTTGGCATCACTGAGATCTAGCCAGTGTCACAAAACAAGTGAACAGTTTTGCAGCTTGCACCAAGGGTGATGGTGACCGGTGCAGTGCCCTGCTGCGGTGCTCTGCTCAAAGACTGTCTGGAGAGGGGCTGGCTCTGGAGGTTGCCGGCACTTTGGGCTGAGCAGCCATAGAGCACCCAGGCTCCAGCTCCGGTGCTTGGGCAGCTGCGCAGTGCAGTCTGGAAAACTCCTGGGATCTGGACGCTGGGCAAGTGCAGCTCCCACCATGTCAGCCAGGCTCTTTGTTTGGGTGTGGCCAGGAGTCCAGGGACACTGGCCCAGGCCTTCTGCCTGGGTGCGAGTCACCCAACTTGAGCTAGATAGGCCCTTTCCTGCTGGCACCGCACCTGCTCCGTCAGCCCTGGGTCCCACTGAGTCGGTCTAGCAGCATCTCCACAGTGACATGACTCTACGAGGGCCTTGTGGGACCAGGCGCTGCCTCCCCAGCTCAGGCCCAGTGGCTCTGAACCTGGCTATGGAGGATCTACTGAGCCACTGCATGCCCCCACTGCCCCCTACTGAGCCGCTGCATGCCCCCAATGCCCCCGTACTGAACCATTGCATGCCCCACTGTGCCCCTGCTGAGCCACTGCATGCCCCCACTCCCCCCCCCCACTGAGCCACTGTATGGCCTCACTGCCCACCTACTGAGCCACTGCATGCCTCACTGCCCCCAACTGAACCACTGCATGCCCTACTGCTCCCTATTCAGCCACTGCATGCACTCACTGCCCCCAACTGAACCACTGCATGCCCTACTGCTCCCTATTCAGCCACTGCATGCCTCACTGCCCCCAACTGAACCGCTGCGTGCCCTACTGCTCCCTATTGAGCCACTGCATGCACTCACTGCCCTCTACAAGGCTTGGGGGAAGTCACTGTCATTGGCTGTGCTCTGCAGAGGGAGCCAGGCTCCCTAGTCCATGCTGAAGACCAGCTCTGCTAAGCCAGGACCTCTTCCAGCAGCTGGGTTGGCTGGAGGGCGTATCCACTTCCTGGTGGATGGTGCTGGCAGTGTGGCATATGGAAAGCCTGCATGACAGGGTGAGATGGGGATTCAGTGGTTGGGCCGTGCTGCTGCACTCCCAGGCCTGAGCTTCTCTCTGTCCTGGCTTCTGCACCCCCTCAATCCAACCCTCTGTCTGGACACCTGCAGCCCCACACGCTCTGCTCCGATCCTAACCTCACTCCCAAGCTCTAACTCCTGCACCCCCCAACACACAATCCCTTGCCTTGTGATGCTTACACACTCCTGTCCGTCCCAACTCCTGCACCTCCAACCCTAACCCTCTGCTCAGAGACCCCCCACTCCAGCCCACACTTACATTTCTCACTGTCGTATTGCTTCCCTCGCCCCCCCGTTCTGAGTCCCCTCCCCCCTCAGCAAGAGGTCCAGATTGTGACAGGCCAGTACCTGTAAGAAATGTAAGTTGCTTTCACCCTGCTTACACCTATGGGATGACCTTATACACTCCTCCCACAGGGACATGCTGTGCCATACAGCGAGCAACCAGAAGCCGTTCTAGCCCCCGCTGTGTTGCTGGTGATAGCAGTGGGGACTCCCAGCAGATGGGACACAGGGAGAGAGTGTGTGAGCCAGCAAGTGGAGCTGGGAGGCACGGGGGGTGGAGGAGATTCATGGAGACTCCTGCCCCCTCCTGGAGCCCTGCCAGAAGGGGTTGGCCACTGACCCACTAGGAGGCTTTGGGGACTGGCACAGGCCCTAAGGTAAATTGAGTTTGAGACCCCTGGGCTAGATTATCAGCAAGGTCCCTTCTGATCATGAAATCTCTTTAGATTCCCTTTCCTCACATACCAACTCTAGATGGGGCTCCCTAGATGAGACCTCTGGGAGGTGGGTGCCTAACTGGCTGCAGAACCCTTCTCACAGAGTCGTTATTAATGGTTCACAGTCCTGCTGGTAGGGCAGAACTAGTGGGGTTCTGCAGGGGTCTGTTTTGGGACTGGTTCTGTTCAATAACCTCATCAATGATTTAGATATCGGCCTAGAAAGGGTGCTTATTAAGGGTGCAGAAGGTACCAAGCTGGGAGGGGTTGCAAGTGCTTGGAGGACAGGGTCATAATTCACAATGATCTGGACAAACTGGAGAAGTGGTCTGAGGTAAACAGGGTGAAGTTTAATAAGGACAAATGCAAAGTGCTCCACTCAGGGAGGAACAATCAGTGTCCCACACTCAGAATGGGAAGTGACTATTGAGGAAGGAGCACTGCAGAAAGGGATCTAGGGGTCATAGTGGAACACAAGCTAAATCTGAGTCCGAGAGACACTGTTGCAAAAAAAAGTGTGTTGTGAGCAGGACACGAGAAGTTATTCTTTTGCTCCACTCTGCACTAGTTGGGCCTCAGAATTGGGCTTATTTAGTTAGGAAAAGAGAAGACTAAGGGTACATCTAGAGACTATAGAGCTTTTCCGGGATACCGGCGGTATCCCGGAAAAGTTCTGCTGCATCTGTCATGGCTGCTTTCCCACTCTGGCATGATAAATGCAGAAGTGGGACCCAGCAAAAGTACCTCAAAACCTAATTTACCAGGCTTTGGTATAAAACTTCCTCCCAAAATCTTAACCTAGATTTTGGGAATAAAATCTCTGCTGCCAGCACCCAAATATGCTAAAGAAATCAGGGGGAGACTACTTGGGAAATCTCACCCCTAAAGTACAAACCAGGACACAAAAATTAACCATTACCAGGTTAAAAAAAGAAAAGAGAACTTTTATTTTCACCAGAATATTCCTGTTGCAAGCATAATACCTAGATGGAAAGGTAACAAAATAATATACTCATGAAGAAATGGATGTGGACACATTGGAGAGGGTCCAGCGAAGGGCAACCAAAATGATTAAAGGGGCTGGAGCATATGTCGTACAAGGAGAGGCTGAGGGAGTTGGGTCTGTTTAGTCTGCAAAAGAGAAGAGTGAGGGGGGATTTGATAGCAGCCTTCAACTTCCTGAAGGGAGGTTCCAAAGAGGCTGGAGAAAGGCTGTTCTCAGTAGTGACAGATGGCAGAACAAGGAGCAATGGTCTCAAGTTGTGGTGGGAGAGGTCCAGGTTGGATATTAGGAAAAACTATTTCACTAGGAGGGTAGGGAAGCACTGGAATGGGTTGCCTAGGGAATTAGTGGTGTCTCCATCCCTAGAGATTTTTAAGTCTCGACTTGACAAAGCCCTGGCCGGGTTGATTTAGTTGCGATTGGTCCTGCCTAGAGCAGAGGGCTGGACTTGATGACCTTCTGAGATCTCTTCCAGCTCTATGGTTCTATGATTCTATGAAACTCCATGGGCCTAGACCTTGAAACTCCATGTAACTAAAACTTAGTTACAAAGGAAAGCCAAAATATCAGATCCCATTTCCCAAACCATAAAATAATAAAACCTAATGGATTTATCTGAACTGTACCCTACTTACAGAAAGTGCAGAATTGTTTCTTGGAGCGAGAGAGATATGTCTGTCTCCCTCAGTAGCTGGAGGGAACTATCAGGACCAAGGCGGGAAACCCAAAAATTCCTTTGTCCTAGTTTGAGATTCCTACCTACATTCCTATTGGCCACTCCACCTGGCTAGGTGTAGTTAAGCCCTTAGTCTCCAGGCTGCCGGCTAACCCTCATGATCATGACAGCATCTAAGGAAAGTGTCTGCTTTTCTGAAAAAAAATTCGGAAAAGCAGATCCGTTTTCTTTCGGCATCCCTGAAAACCTCATTTTACAAGGAGGAAGGGATGTTCCGAAAGAGGGTTTTTTTCTGACATTTGGCTCAGTGTAGACGGGACAAATGTCGGAAAAGCCTCTTTCGGAAGAAAAGCGGAAAAAGATGCACAAATTGCGGTTCACAATTTGCTTATCTTTTTCCAACTTTTCTTTGTAGTCTAGACACAGCCTAAGAGGGAACATGATAACAGTTTTCAAGTAACTAAAAGGATGTTACAAGGAGAGGGAGAAAATTGTTCTCCTTGGCAGGAGAATTGTTCTCTCTGATGACAGGACAAGAAGCAATGGGCTTAAACTGCAGCACGGGAGGTTTAGGTTGGTTGGTTTAGGTCCCGTCAGGGTGGTTAAACAATAGAATAAATTGCCCAGGGAGGTTGTGGAGTCTCCATCACTGGAGATATTTAAGGGGTTAGGTAAACATCTATCTGGGATTATCTAGGGATGGTGCTTGGTCCTGCCGTGAGCACTGGATTCTATGACCTCTCAAGGTCCCTTCCCGTTATAGTGTTCTTTGATTCGATGCTGACCCTTCCTGAAGTTCTCATGAGGTGAATAAAGGTCCCAATGATCCTAATAGAATCTAGAAAGTTCTCAGAAGACTTGGAACAGTCTAGAAAGACTCCTGGCTATAGACTCATGATTCTCCATGGCTCTGTGTCTGCATGTCACTCCAGAGGTGGCTGCAATCCTGGCTGGGTGACCTATTTTCTATTCCCATTTGTTATAGCACTGGCCTCCTTTGACCTGAAGAGCCCTACTGAACTCTCCAGCCTTTGTTCTTCGTCCTAGGCTCATTGTCACCGTCACCATTGTCAGGGTGTTGTCCCGTGGTGCCCAGGCTCCAGGAATATTCCTGGCCTGGGGACCCAGTCCCACCAGTGCTTGGGCCCGAGTATCTCCCTCGGCCCCACGTAGTTCTCCTGCGTGCCTACCTTGGTGCATCCCCCATCCCTGCCTGCTCCCACAAGATGATTTTAAAGGGCTCCATGGATCCTGCCACAACCACCAGCAGCCCAGAGGTGCTAAAGCTACTTCCGGCCCCACCACTGCATGTGCAGATGCAGACACATCCCTGAAGCCTTTGGGTGGGAGGTGTGTGTGGCTCCATGTGCTGCCCCCACCTCCAGGGCTCTTGTGAGGGTGGTGCCAGTGGGCAGCAGTGCATGAAGAACCGTAGCCGCTCTGTCTAAGAGCCACTGCCAGAGGAGGGTGCCCCAGGTAAGCGCTGCACCCCCTCTTCCTCTCCATAACCCCCTTCCACCTCTAAAATCCCTCCCAGAGCCTGCACCCCTCACCCCTTCCTGCACCTCCTCCCACTCAAACTCCCTCCCAGAGCCTGACCCCTCAATTCTTGTGCACCCAAACTCCCTCCCAGCACCCCATCCCCTCCCCCAGCCTAGAGCCTGCACCCAGCCACCAAACTCCCTCCCAGAGGCTGCATCCCCGACCACTCCCACTCATACTCTCTCCCAGAGCCTCAGGCAGGTGGGGCCGGGGGGACAGGAGGGATGTGGACCCAGTCTGGGAACCACCACAATGTCTACAAACCTACTGCCCTGGCTGCTGTAATTAAACAGTTAAACTACAACGTCTTGTTTCACTGGCAGTGCTTCCTTCCGCCGTCCATGCCCCATTCACTGGGGCGCTTTCCTGTGGTTGATCAGCACAGTCACCACCTGGTTTCCCGTAAATGCTGTGAAAGGCTTGCGGTCCTTAGACCCGGGGGCTGGGCTCTGCCTTCTTACAAAACCGGCAAGAGCCGCTACCTCTGGGGCACAGAGAGAATCTGGAAACGCCCAAGGGAGCTCGCCAGCAGGAGGCTGTTGATCTGCTACAGTCCCAGGTATGTCAGTTCCCGTTGCCCCTCAGTGGGGCTGTCCGAGCGCGTCCACAGCTGCTGTGTTGCTCTCGGCTCGGAAGGGTGAGATTTTAATCAGGGAATGGCAGCAAACGTCGATTTCACGGCGCGAACACACAACCCGACAACACATTTCCCTGGATAACAACCCACCTTTGCTGCCAGGAAGAGCAAGAAACACGCTGCCTGTAAAACTAGTGGAGCCTGATTAGAGGCCATTTGTGTATTTTGAAATCGAACGTTGGTGATTTGTGGCAGAGGGGCTACGACGCTTTAACTTTTTGAATCTCAGTGTCCACTGTTGTTAAATTATTGTCGTCTGACGCCTCCATTATCTTCACCAACGGGAAGCCGAGTCACCTCTTCAGGGGAAACCTCACAGAGCTGCTGGAGACAAACCCTGCCCCTCCCATTGCCAGGGTCCCTACAACGGGCCCTTCTCAGCTTGGGCTTTGCACCTGGCCCCCGGCCACTCCCTGGAGGCTGGTGCCCCAGCCAAGCGGAGGAGCAGGCTGGGTGTCTGAGCACAGCGATTGCTGCCCATGGAGCGGCTTCTCCCAGCTGGGCTGGATTCCTGGCCCGATGCAGCCAGTGACCAAACTGCAGAGGGGCCAGGAATACACCCTCCGATGTGATGTATTGGAGAGTATAAAATGGCACCCCCAACCGGATCCTCCCCTCCCAGACCTGTCCCTAATACCAATTCATCCTTTCCCCCCTATTCCTAGGCCCTCCTCCTAGCACCCACTCACCCACTGCTCTCCACATTCCTGCCCCTCCCCCATCACCCACTCGCCCTTCCCCCCACATTCCTGCCCATCTTTCTAGCATCCACTCACCCCTTGTCCCCCCTGATATCCATGGCCACACCCCTAACAGCCCCTGACTCCTGCTCCCCACATCCCCAGCCCTGTGTCTGGGTCACACGGTTCACTATGACTACAGCTCCAGCAAGGCCCACTTCCGTCTCTCCGAGCTCTCCTTGCACATTAGGTTTTCAGCTTCCCAGATCTCCCGCGTTGTTCTTTTCTGCCCATGATGCCCAGGTGTAGCCGCACCACTGGCTTCGACAGCAGCACGAACACGTTTGCCATCCACTCCTTGTGTCCGGCCTGCGCCGGGTTTGCTTTGCGCCTGCAGCTGCCCATGAATCAGGGATGCCGGAGCCACCGTCCTGCACTGACGCAGGGGTGCAGGGCCCTGCGAGGATCAGCCGCCGTGGGTTCCCAGCAATGGGTTTGTGTTTCTCCCCTGTGAGCTCCCTTCCCCACCTTGGGTAGCCCTGACATGAGACCTTCGCATCCTGCCACTGACATTTAGAGATCCTGCCCGCGGGTGAGCTGAGGGCTGCTCCTCAGCTAGAAGGAAGCAACTGAAGCAACTGGATCTTCTTGTCATTTTGTGCACACAGGGCCCTGAGGCGTCCCCCCCCTATTCCCTGTGTCCCCAGCACCAGGTTTGGTTCCTGGGCCTGGCAGGGTTGTGAACAAACATTTATTGTTGTAAACATGGAACTGCTGAACTTTGCAGCGCTTCCATGTTTACATGCGGGGGGAGGGGTAGGCGGGAGCTGACACAGAGGCAGCAGCAGGTGGGGAGGTGGCTCCATGGGAACCGCTACACGCAGGGAGTCAGCTTCCCATGTGTTCCAGTTCTGTGGGTGGCAGGGTGGGGGAGAGGTGGCTCTGCAGTAGCTGGCAGCCGCAGAGAGCCGGCTCCCCTGTATATACTGGCTCCTGCCTGCCCTTCCCGCACTGCTGCCTGTGATACCAGCAGGGAAGGGGGCATCTCCACTGGAGCCGGCATGCATGGGGAGAGCAGCTTCCACTCCTCCTCCCCCCTCTTTCTCTGATACAGAGGCAGCAAGGGAGGATGCATGTAGGATTAACCGATGAGCCCAGGTTTACCGGTTAATCGTATAAACATGATAACATCCCTAGGGCCCGGGGTACCCATTGAGCTACGGCAGAGGTGCCTGGGCCCCCGTACTCCACTGAGACAGGTTGTGTAGATCCCTGTAAGGAGCAGGCCAGCCCGAGAGCCAGCAAGTAACGCACAGGGGTGGCAGTGAGCTTCCCCCATCGTTGTGCTGGCCCTGCCCCACCTTTGTTAGCCAGGATTCCTTTGTAGCTCTTCCACCCCCTACATCCTGCCCATGCACAGCCCTGCTCTGCAGACCAAGGGCACTGTGTGTCCTGGCTGGCAGGAGGCCCACACAGCTAGGGCTGGCAGGGGAGTGAATTGGCTCTTCTTCCACAGGGGCTCTGCAGAGGCTGCTACCGAACAGTCCCTCTGCACTGCGCGATGACAACCGTTGAAAGGGTGGTGGGGAATCTGAACGTCGGCAGGTGTGTGGGCATCGAGATATTCAACAACACTGAAAATATGACTCTCGAGAACCCCAGGTGAGCAGGTTCCCATGGCCCCCTCTACACGCCTCTATGGAGTGGCCAGGGTGTGGGGTACATGCCTGCTACCGAGTGTCTGTCTGCCATTCCCATACACCTCCTCCATCCATCCACCCACTCCCATACACCTCCCCACGCCTTCCAGACTGGGTGCCAGGGGGCTCCCTGGAAATGGGCTTGGAAGCCCTGGGGACTATCCAATAGCTGTGTAACTGCCAAGATTTCATCCAGTAACATACATGACTGTTCAATGACATGACAGATAATACACCGAGTCTGGAATGGAACTTCACCATTTAAAGGTCGCTACTGAGGCTCGGGGATGCGCATGTGGGGAGTTCCCCTCGCCCTCCTCGTGGTGTCTGCAGGGCTGGGAGTGTCTCGCCCGAAACCAGCGCAGCCCCTTGGGGGAAGCTTAGCGCTTCCTCCTGTGCAGCATCTACAGGGGCGAGAGGGACTTCACTCCCTCCACACGCTGACTCCCATGTGCAGCAGCCGGGCTGTCTGCAGCTTTTCCTTCCACCCTCTAGAATTTCAACAATTTTTTTAAACATGGACAGGACACCTGTACTGCTAACCCTCACCCTAACTCTAACGCGAACCATAACACTTGCCAAATGCTATCCCGAACCCTAAACCTAACCTAACCAAATCTAACCCTAACCCCTAAAGCTAACCCTTTAGCAATCCCTAACCCAAACCCAAACTCTAACCCTAAACCTTTCCCTAACCCTAACCCTAACTCTATCTGTATTCCTGTTCCTAATCCTATCTTTAACCCTATCCCTTACCCTAACCCTAACTATATCGCTATCTTAACCCTAACCCTTACCCTCACACTAAATGCTACCCCAACTCTAACACTAACCATAACCTTAACACTACCCCTAACCCAAACCCTAATCCGATTTTTAATTTGAACCTTAACCCTTACCCTAACCGAATTCCTAACCCTAACCATAATCGCTAACCCTAACCCTAACCCTACATCTATCCCTATCCCTAGCCTTAACCATAACCCTCTCCCTATCACTAACCCTAACCCTAACCCTAACCCTAACCCTAACCCTACATCTATCCCTATCCCTAGCCTTAACCATAACCCTCTCCCTATCACTAACCCTAAGCGTAACCCTAACCCTAACCCTAACCCTAACCCTAACCCTAACCCTAACCCAAATCCTAACACTAACATTAATTCTAACCCTAACCCTAACACTCTCCCTACCATAACCCTAACCCTAACCCTAACCCTAACCCAACTCCTAACCCAAACCCTGATCTTAATTGTAATCGTAACCCTAAACCTGTCATTAACCAAAACAGTAACCCAAACCCTAACCCTACCCCTACCCCTAACAGTAACCCTATGCCAACTCTATCCCTATATCTAACCCTAACCAAGTCCCGCTTCCTAACCCTAATCAAAATGTATCTCCAACCTTATCCTTAACCCAAACTCTTATCCTCACACTAACACTAATCCTAATCTTATCCCTACCGCAATCCTGACCTAAACCTACACATTAACCGTAACACTTAATCTAACCATAACCAAATCCTATCTCCAAACCTAACCCTATTTCTAAACCTACCCTAACGGTAGCCCTAACACTATCACTAACCCTAACCATAACCATAACCATAACCTAAACCCTAACCCTATCCCTAACCCTAAACCAAACAGTTACGCTATCCCTAACCCTAAAAGAACCCAACCTTGACTTTGCCGCTAACCCTAACTCTAACCCTCACCCTAAAACTCACACTAACCAAATGCTATCATTAACCCTAATCCTAAACTAACCCTACCTGCAAATGCTAACCCTAACCCTAACCCTAACCTAACCTAACCCTACCTGCAAATGCTAACCCTAACCCTAACCCTAACCCTAACCCTACATGCTAACACTATCCCTAACCCTAACACTAACCCTAACCATAATCCTAAATGCTAACCCTCACTCTAGCACTAATCCTATTCCTAACCCTAACTGTAACCGTAACCCTAACCTGAGCCCTAGCCCTAACCTCAACCGTACACCTAACTCTAACCCTAAAACACTAACAGAATCCCTGCAATATTTACCGTAACCCTAAACCATAACCTAATCCAAACCCTACCCCCAACCCTAACACTAATCTTAACCCTAATCCTAAAACAAATCCTAATCCTATCCCTAACGCTAAACCTACATTAAATGTAATCCTAAACATAACCCTTACCTAATGCTGAATTTAGTTTTATGCCTATCCCTAAGCATAACCTTAACGCTAACCCTATTCCTAGTCCTGTAACTATCCATAAACCTAACGCTAACACCAGCCCTAATCCTAACCCAAATCCTAATCACAAATCTAACCCTATACCTCACCAAATGCTATCCCTAATCCTATCCCTAATCCTAACCCTAACTCTAATCCAAACCACAATCAAATGCTATTCGAAATCCTAACCCTAATCCTAACCAAACACTAAACCAAACCCTATCCCCATCCCTATTCCTAATCCTAACCCTAATCCTAAAACACAACCCTAAACCTAACTCTGCCCCATTCAAAACCCTAACTGTAACTCTAACCTTAACAGTAACCCTAACCCCACACCTATCTCTATCTCTAACTCTAAACCTAACCATTTTCCTATCCCCTAACCCTAATCAAACACTATCCCTAACCTTATTCCTAACCAAAACTCTAACACTAATGGTAATCCTAATCCTAACCCTAACCCTGAACCTAACCCTACCCCTAAATCTAACAATAACCAAACACCATCCCTAACCCCTAACACTAACCATAATCCTAAATGCTAACCCTAACCCTATTTCTAACCTTAACCCTAACCCTAACCCCTAAAACAAACCCTAACTCTAACCCTAATCCAAACGCTAATCCAAACCAAATGGTATCCCTAACCCTATCCCTAACCCTAACACTATCACTAACCCTAATAATAACCCTCACTGTAAACCACAGCTCTAATCCTAACCCTAGCCCTTTCACTAACCCTAACCCCAACCCTAGCTGTATCCCTAACCCTAATCCTGACCCCGTTCTTATACATAACCCTAACCCTAACTCTAATCCTATCACTAATCCTAACCATAATGCTAACCCTAACTCAGTCTGTATTGCTATCCCTAACCCTGTCTTTAACCCTATCCCTAATGCTCATCCTAACGCTATCACTAACCCTAACCCTATTTTCTGCTGGTCCTAGGCTCATAGGATAAAGGAAGCAAATGGAACTTTAGTCCCTTAACAATGGCCTGTATGCCGTAAGCATGCACAATCTGGTTGGGAAGGGAAGGGACATTCTGGTTAGCTAGACATCAGCCAAATCAGTGGAAATATTTTAAACTTTCATTCTAATTGGCTGGATCCAGAGGTGGGTGGACTCCAGGAGCTAATCAAAACCTGAAAAGCAATAGCCACTATAAAACTCCTCCTGAACAGGAAAAAAATCAAATCAAACCAAAACAACACAAAAACAAACTAGCCAACATAGTAACAGGAGCCAAGTCAACTAAAACAACTGAATTTCAGATTATTTCTGGCTGAACAGCTGCTACACACATACACATAGTCATCCAAACATTACACACCCATACATGTGTACTCAAACCCTCCTACACTGCCATATGACGGTGTGTGCTCCTGTCTACGTATGGTGCTGAACATTGTTGTTAATGACATAATGTTGACAGATGTCTACTGAATTAACAGCCCAAAGTCACTTAATTGGTAACCCAATCTGTTTACTCTATAAACAAAGGGCTTTTGTTAACCTAATGGTCTGTACATTAAATAACAAATGAAGATTTCACGAAATGCCTCGTACTGATTTGACGTAACAAACAAAAGCTACTAGCCCTGGAAGGAATTGGTGCAGCAGACCTCTATGAAGTTGAAAATTTGACAGGAAAGTCACTCATCCAACCCCCCCCATCCTCCCGCCATAGTACATTCCCCTTGCCAGTCAGATCTCTACAGACCCAGCCCAGCTCTACAAAACCAGTGTCAGCCAGTGACACCCCCACTGCAATCCTTCCACCTGGGGTCCCCTATATCCTAGGCTGGGGGGGACCCTTGGAATTGGGGGCTGGATGCGGCCCCCAGCTTGTTTGGATCCAGCTCCCGAAGCTCAGGGCCCCCCCATGCTTAGGGGAGCCCGCACTGGCGCTCCAGCCCCCCTCCCGCTCTTCCTTGGGGCTGGAGCACACAAAATCTGCATGCCTGGGCATGGGGAGGGAGCTGAAGTCGTTAAGCAAAAGTTGCAGCACTCCCTCCAGTTTGGGACCACACACTAAGCACCAATGCACCCACCCTTCCCCCTGAGCCAGGCCCCCCAGTCCTTCCATCCCAATACACTCACCCCTGCCTTAGAGCCAGGCTCCCCTAGCATCCCCCCATCCCAGTGCACTCCCCCCTTCCCGTGACGCAGGCATCCCCAGCGTCGGGAGTCCACACTCCAATGAAATGTCCCGCCTCCCGCTGAGCCAGGCACGGAGGAACAATCTGACTTTTCAAGTGGCTGCTCCTGCCGCCCGGCCCTGCTGCCTTGGCTCACATTGTGTAGAGGGAGGCATCACGTGGCCAGCTCCTGGTTTCTGCTGATCACGTGCGCTCCACTCCCACCCCAGCCTGGTGCCCCCTTAGCGTGGCACTCGAAAAGTGCCCCCTCCTACCTCCCTTCGCTAGACTCTGCCACGCTCCTCACTCCCCCGCCCCTGCCAAATGCGGCAGGGGAAAATTGTCCCCACCAGGCTTCCGTTCCAGGGAAACAGGACGGTATTAAACATATCCGATATTTCCTGGTTTTTTTTTACTGGATGGAGCCCACAGATGTCCAAGTGAATATCGGACACCTGGCAACCTGAAGGAGGAGGCAGAGCCCAGCCCGGGTTGGGTGGGAGGGCGGGGACTGGCCCTGTCCCCACTTACCTCATCTCCACTCCCTTATGCCTTGGTCGTGCAGGAAACGCCCCTCTGCCCTGGGTTTGGCCCAAGTTGGGCCGTGCTCCCTTGTCCAGCAACGTGCTGTGTGTCTCCTCTATAGAAGAGCTGAGACGCTGTGGCCCACCCCAGCCCCCAGGGTCAGGGGTCTCCTGCTGCGGAGATGCAGTTATTAATTATTGTCAGGGATGCTGTGTGCTGAGGTGCCCTGTTGTCTGTTCCTCCAGGACTTACCGTCAGAGTGGCAACGTATGGATGGAGCCTACACCTGAAATCCCCCCCGGCTGCTCGGGGAACAGCGTGTTTGTGAAAAAAGGCGGCACGGCCTGCGGGAGCGTGGGGGTGCTGAGCTACGAGTCCGATGCCTTCACCCTGGCCATCATGTTCTCCAACCCCTTCAACTACAACTTGTACAGCATCACGTTTGCTCTTGAACTCTGCAGTGGGAGGCAGCACTTTGACAGCATGAAGAGCCTCTACCACTATATGTACGGCGGGGGCCCGCCCTTTCGGTGCAACTGCTTCAGGAAGACAGTGCTCCGGGGGTGGAATACTGGGGAACTGAGGGTGCGCAACCAGGAGATAGAGGTGAAAGCCACCATGACCAGCAACTATAAGTCCTACATTAAAGTGCAGATTGAGCAAAAATAATCGAAGCCCGCCCTAGCTATGCACTCAGCCCAGGGAAATGCCCCCATGTGACAGACCAGGATGCAGGGGAAGTAAGGACTTTCTTTCTCCCAGCCTGCATAGACAGTGATGTGCTAGCTCTGCTCACGCGAGGCCACTAAAAATGGCCAGAGCGGTGTGGGTGGTGGGAAGAGCTAGCCAGTCAAGCAGGGCCAGCCCACAACATTTTGGCACCTGAGGCGGGGAGCTCAAATGATGCCCCCATGGCCCCTCGCTTGGGCCAAAACTTTGAAAGGTCTCTTGTGCCCTCCTTCCTCCAGCACAGCACTCCACCATCTCTGTGCATGTACAGCAGAGAGAATACATATGCACCAGCAGCAGACACAATTTTCTACGCTCTCGGTCCTAGTGGCATCCTCTCCTGCCCCGAATCTGGCACCTGAGGCAGCCACCTCAGTTCACCTCATGGCAAAGCCAGCCCTGCACCAAGTACCATCTTGCCTGATCTCTTGGGTTTGCACCCAGTGGCTAGCCTGAACTGTTGCCCACACTGCTCTTTTTAGTGCACTAGTTTCCTCAGTCTGGTGGTATCTGGGCATGCAAGATTATATAAAGAAGGGGTTTTTTTCTGTTTATTTCCTAATCTCAGAAATAGTAGGTGTTGGCATATGAAGGCCTGAAGCTTCAGCATTTATCTTGGTGATAAAACCCCTATAAAGCTTTGCAAAAACTAATGCTAAAACGATAACAGAATTTTTAGAAAATAAAGGCTAAAATTCTTGTAAGGGGAATATATTGAAGAGCTTGACCTTTTGGTGTAGCTGTGTAAGGTTGCTGTTAATTGCATCTGTGCTTACTAGGTAAACTAGAACTGGCTAAGCAACTTGAATGACAAGTTATAAGCTCACAAGGAAAGGGTAGGTGCAGAAGATCATAACACAAGAATGTGAGACTGGCCCTACTGGGGCTGCCCAATTGCCCACCCAGCCCAGTGGCAAGTGCTTCAAATGGAAAGAACAGAGCAGGACAACTTCAAGTGATCCATCCCCTGTGGTCCACTCCCAGCCTCTGGCAGTGAGAGGTTTAGGGACACCTGGAGCATGGGGTCCGGCCCCTGCCCACCTTGGCTAGTAACCATTGATGGAGCTGTCCTTCATGAACGTATCTAAGTTGTTCTTAAGCCCCATTATAACTTTGGCCTTTACAAAACACCCAGCAACATGTTCCACAGGTGGACTGTGCGCTGTGTGAAGAAATAAGTCCTTTGGTTTGATTTAAACCCGCTCCTTTGAATGTCATTTGGTGACCCCTAGTTCTTGTGTTAGGAAAATGTAGCAACCTCCTTTTTCCCTAAATACATTTCCCTATTTGCTGTCTCTGCACCATTCAAGATTTTATAGCCCTCTGTCATACCCCAGCAGGTCTTTGAGCCTGTATTCACCCCTTTGATGACATGGATGTAATCATTTATGTACAAATTTTGAAAAGTCCTAACTCACTAAACAATATTGTTCTAAAAAAACATGTGTAGCAACAGTAAAACATGTGCAGCACACTGAGTTTACTGCTGTTTGGCAGCCCTGCTCAGCCAGTGGCTCCACACCTGGGTCTCCGAGCAGCCTCCTCCACCCTGGGCCCCTTCTTCTGCGAGCCCTGGCTCCGGTGCTGCAGGCTGCTACCCTGCAGGCAGCCCCTGAGCTGAGGTTTGGGGAATAGACAGCCTGTGAGACTAGGGGAGGATGGGCCCCACATAACCTTAATCTACCTCGCTGTAGAGTGGGGATGGGGCACAAGGGTAGAGTGACCAGATTCCCCAAAGGGAAAATGGGACACAGTATGGGGCTGAGCCAAGACCTCCTCCACCTGTGGCCCTCTCTGGCCAGGCTGGGGCTGGCATCGCCGCTTACCTGAGCCCGGCCTGCTCCCGTGCAGAGCTGGCATCCCCACTTGCCCCCTCCAGTGTTCCTCTGCACCCTGCTTTAGCCCAAAAAGTCAGGACAGCTGGTACAGGGCTTAAAAATGGACTTTCCCAGCCAAAATGGGACAAATGTTCACCCTACTTTGGTGGTGGGGTGTGTGTGTGTGGGGGTTGGGGTCACAGAGTGAGGCCTGGGGAGTGACAGGGAGGGATGGATTCATCCTTGGCAGGGGGCTGTGGAGGGGAGGGAGTCGGTCTCAGGGCTGTGGGGCTGAGGTGGAGTCAGCCCAGGGCTGTGGCAGGCCTTCAGGGGGGGCCCAGCTCACAGCCTGGCTCTCTCCCCAGGCAGAGCTGGTTGCTCTGCTCCCTGCTCCTCAGCCTGGCTGGCCTGGTGGTGCTGATCTGCGGGGCCCTGCTCTGCTGGCGGAGGCGGCAGGACAGAGCCACTGGGAGCCCCCTGGGTAAGAGCCCTGCCACCGCGTGCTGCACTGCAAGGCGGGAAACCCGCAGGGGAGGGGCGGGGGCTGGGATGAGGGCTGCTGCCCTGATCCAGGAGTCCAGCCCCACCCGGAGCCCAGTGCCCCTGAACTGTTGCCTCCATGCCCTGTCCGCGCCCTGTGCTGCCGCCCTGCCCGGGGACCTGCTGCTCTCGCAGGGAGAGGGGATGTGAACAGGGAACCGTGCCTGGGAGCAGCCCCCCACCCACAGCCCGCTGCAGGCAGAGGGTGCTCCAGCTCCAGGGGGTCAGGAGCCAGCCACCCCATGTGGCAGGGGCAGAAGCAGAAGGGAACCCCCCATACTAGGGGCTGGCAGTGTCAGCCCTGTGCTCATGTCCTGGCCTGTGGGTGCCCATCCCTACGGCCCTGCCCTGGGGTGGTCTCCCCCTCACACGGAGCCCTGACACCTGGGGGAGAGGGTCGCAGGCAAAGGTCACTGGCTTTGGCTTGTTACTCCATCTTCCTGTTTGCAGGCCATGTGCACCTGGAGGAGCTGAGGGCTCCAGGGACCCCGCCCCGGCCCCAGAGATTGGTAAAGCCCCCCGAAGAGCCCGACAGTGAGATGACCCAGCTGGTGAGGGAGGACGGTGAGAGCCGCATGCCAACCGGGCCGGGCCGGCTCAGGCTGCAGTGAGACCGGCCGGTGGGATCCTGTGCAGAGCAGCCCCAGAGATGGCAGCTGCCTGGGCTGTGGGACGCTGATGGACACTTCCTGGGTTGGGGCTGCTGATTGGGGGCCTCAGCTCCCCCTGTGGCACCATCCCCACCCCAGCTTCCTTGAAAGGCTCCCTGCTCTGTCCCAGCCCCCAGCTTTCCCTGGTGGAGCTCCCACCCCCACCCCTGAGCAGGCTGTGTGGGCCGAGCAGACAATGCAGGACCCAGGTGCTGAGGCTGCAGGGGAGGGACAATCAGGGCTCTCTTCGAGCTGCAGTGACATGGCCCCATTTGGCACAGAGCAGAGGAGCAAAGGGGGGAACTTTCCGGCCAGCCCGGCGTGTGGCGATGCTGCCCTGGGTGCAGGAGAGCTCCTGTCTGTGGCCCAGAGTCAGGGCGGGATGGGGCGGAGGGCAGCAGGCCACACCCTGTGTGTTGCGCGAGTCGGATGTTTTATACCCATCAGGTTGCTGGGGGCCGACGCGAAAGGCCTGTGGACGGCCTGTGTCCCCAGCGCGGAGCCCGGGGGCTGTGGGCAGGATACAGGCTGTGGGGTGGCAAGGCCCTATCAAAGGAGCCCAGCACTCTGCTCCCCCACCCTGTCCCTCAAATCCGGGCTGATATCACCCCAAGGCATCGACTCCGTGTGCGCGCCAGGACCGCAGTGCCCCAGAAAAACAATGGGGGTGCTTAGCACCCATCAGCTGCCCCCTTATCAGCACCTTCCCCTCCCCTCAGAGCTGACCAATCAGCTGCCTGCTGGCCAATCAGCTCCTTCCCCTTTCTCCAGTGCCTCCCACCTGCTGTGGATCAGCTGGTGTGGGGGGCTAAGGAAGAGGCATGCAAGGGGAGTCATGCTTTTTAAAACTGTAAAACCCTTCTTCACATGAAGGTTTTGTACAATCCTGCTACTCCCCGGGAACTTATTTCTTCACACTTTACATTCCTAAAAACTGATTTTACAGGGGGTTTGCTCACTATGCAAGTCATTCAGACACAAAACTGCCAAAATCCTTATTCAAGTTGTCTCACAGGAATGCTAGTTATGAAGCTGTGGCAATGAAATATTCTTATCTATTTCCTGCTCCTGGCATTTCTTTAGGCTGTAAAAACATGTTTAAAAATGGATGAGTATTTCGCTTTTAATCATTTTAGTTGTGTTCTGAGTTTATTTAGTTTTCATCCTTTTGTTGCTGTGAAGGCTGTTCCCCACTCTGGCACTTTGAAAAATACCTTGCTGGCAGTGTGGGGAGTGCAGGAGTGAGAGCTAAGTAGGATGGGCCCTGCCAGCAAGGAGGAGACAGGAAGCCAACACCTCGTACTTGTGCGGAATGCCTTCCTTGGGGACAGTCAGCTCTGGCTGGGAAGAAGGAAGCCACAGGACTGGCTCACACAGGGTTCTGCGGGTTTGTTGGATGGCTATGAGTGTGTCAAGGCTTTTCCCCCACACTGGCATGATAAATGCAGAAGTGGGGGCACCCAAAAGTACCCCAAAACCTTATCTTTCCAGGCTTTGGTATAAAGCTTCCCCCCAAAATCTTAAAAACCTAGATTTTGGGGGTAAAAATCCACTGCCACCATACAAGTAATGGTAAGAAAACCAGGGAAGAGATCACTTGGGAAATCTCAGTCCTAAAGTAAAAACAAGTCACAAAAATTAACCAATACCAGGTTAATAAAAAAGAAAGATCTTTTATTATCACAACAATACGCCTATTACAAGCATAGTTGGATTGGCTAGTTGATAACAGCCACCAATTAATAAACTCATGGGGAATTTTCCAGTGGGGAACATAACTTAGGGTATGTCTACACTAGCTTGGTAGTTCGAGCTAGGTAGGCAAATGAGGGCAACCGGAGTTGCAAATGAAGCCCAGGATTTAAATATCCCGGCCTTCATTTGCATCTTCCCACGCGCGCGCCGCCATTTTTAAATCCCCCTTAGTCTGAACTCCGTGCCCGTGGCTACACGCAGCATGGAGTAGATAGTTCAAATTAGGATCTTTAATTCGAACTACCGGTACTCCTCGTGGATGATAAGAGCCACCAATTAATAAACTCATGGGGAGTTTTCCCTGGGGAACATAACTTAGTTACAGAGTAGAGGAAAACCCATTTTGAAAATGCACAGACATCAGATTCACATTCCCAAACCAGAAAACAATAAAACGGATTTATCTAGACTTTACCCTACTTACAGATAGTGAAGAGTCTTTTCTTGGAGAGAGAGACATGTCCGTCTCCCTCAGTATCTGCAGAGAAACTGCCCAGGGACAAAGGAGGGAACAACCCCAAAATTCCTTTGTCCCAGTTTCAGAGGACAAAGGAATAGCCGTGTTAATCTGAATCTGCAAGAACAATGAGATGCATTTAGACTGACGAAGTGGGTCTTTGCCCACGAAAGCTTATGCTCCAATAAATCTGTAAGTCTATAAAGTGACACAGGACTTGTTCTTGTCCCAGTTTGAAATGTCTACTTATATTTCTATTGGCTGCCTGCTATCTGGGTTAGGTACAGTTAACCCCTTAGTCCCCAGGCTGCTGGCTAACCCTCATGGTCATGACAGGGTGTCTGACGGTGAGCCCAGCAGCAGAGCATTTAAGGCACCAAGAGTTACAGGGCAGGCAATGACACAACACCTCACCCCCAGAACATGCACCTCAATCTGTAGAGCGGTGCCGGTAAGGTTCAGGGGGGTGTCACAGGCCGAAGGTAGCGAGCTGCAGTGGCTGGAGGCTGACCTTGGAGGTGCTCCGTGTGGCAATAAGAGGCCAGGCTGACTCGGGCGCCTGGTAGGAGGGAGGACATGGCAGATAGTGTTGGCACAAAATGCCCAAGCCAGGCAACGCTCCTCAGCCTGGTCCAGCCTGCCAGGCTGGAGCCATTCCCTCCATAGGCTGTGTGAACCACGGCAGCCAGCCACCCCCAGCAACTCAGCCCTGGCTCCTTGTGGTCTCCTGGCTGCTTTATTCCCACTGTTCATTCCCAGGGCGCATCCCAGGGGAACGCCCCCAGGAGGCCTCCCATCCAGTCCCGGTAGATCCCATTGAAGGCCTTGCTCTGCGCCACTGTGAAATGGTTCCTCCAGTCCCCACAGATGCCTGTGGAAGAGGATTCGCTGCTCAGGATTCGCACCATGGCCATCAACGGGGCTGGGACTCACCTCCCACTCTGCAGATCACGGGGCGCTTGCTGCTGCAAGGGGGGTTGAGCCCACCCTGCTCCCAGCGTGCAATCCTGGCTCTGCCCCCGGCTCTTCCCCCATGAGGGCTGCAATGGGATCTGTGAAGCTCCCGAAGGATGGGGCTGGCTCACAGCAGCCCCCTCACTGTCACTACAGGGGAGGCAGAGCCTCCCAGCAGCTTTGAGGGCAGTGCCCCAGGGTGCCCATCTCCTCGCCCTTTCTCAGGAAGGTGCCCTTCTCCTGATCCATGATGTCTGCGGGAACAGTGTCGAGTTGCACATCTGGTTCTCCCACATGACCCTGAAGGAGGCGTTCTCCACCACTGCCGTGAGGTCTCCCGCATCCAGCACCTGCCCCAGGAACTGGCAGAGTCGCTATACGCTGCCCCGTAGGTCCTGGGGGAAATAACGCCCTCAGCAACCAGAGCCCTCCACGCTGCCCGGGCAGACGGGGGCAGGGACAGTAACTGGGGCAGGGCCTAGCAGAGCCCCCCACGCTGCTCAGAGAGATGAGGACAGCAACAGGGCAGGGCCTGGCAGACAGGGCCAGGGTGAAGAGGACAATTTCTATACCCCTGTGGTGTCTGCACTGAAATGCCTGAAACAGATGTCGGTGGGACAGGCATGGAGCCAACCCACTCCACACTCCCACTGGTTCCCATAGCGCTGCCTGCATTGCATCATGGGGAAGGAGGGGAGTCAGCTCCTCCCAACACCACTTCAGTTGCTCCTGATTTCCCCGGGGGATCTGGCCGACTGACTCCACTGCAACTCCGGCCAGTCTACCCTGGCGAGGGACATGGCTGGCTCCCTGTACCTGCTGCAGCTCTTGGTACGTCATGAAGAAGAAATTCTCCTTGCCCTTCATTTCCATCCAGCCTCTGACATGGTCAAACCAGGACCCATGGGGCACTGCCAGGGCAGAGAGCAGAGTGGTGTGGGGCTGTGAGCACCAGCCAGAGACTCTCCGCAGAGGGGACTCTCCCCAGGGAGAGTCTGGCAGGACTGTTCCTGCTGGAAGGACCCTGGAGGGGTCACCATGTCCATCCCTCTGTGCCGAGGCAGGGCTGAGTCACCCTAGACTCACCCTGCCAGGGGTCTGTCAGCCTGTTCTTGGAAACCTCCAATGACAAGAATCCTACAGCCTGCCTAGGTCACCTGCCCCAGAGCTTAGCTGCCCTTGTTTGTCCTTCTTTCTAACCTACAACTCCTTTGGTGCACACTGAGCGGATTCCTTCCTGTCCTCCCCTTGGTGCAGAGGGAGAACAATTGACCTCCGTCCTCTTTATAGCAACTTTCCCCATATTTGCAGACTGGTCTCCAGTCCCCGCTCAGCTTCCTCCTCCCCCATGACCCAAGATGGCCGAGGTCCTGGAGCCTCACTCACCGTCCCCGCTCAGAAAGTCCCCCAAGAACTGCTCAAAGGACTCGGGGTCCTCGTACGAGCTGCACATCTTGGAGAAATAGAAGTAGGAGACCAGGACATCCTTGGGATTGCGGAGCGTGTAGATCACCTGGAAGGGAGTGCAGGCAGGGGTCAGGCCAGAGAAGTGGGCTGGGGCAAGGGGAAAGGACATGCTGCTCAGTTATTACCCCTATGGGTCAGGGAGCCCCTGACATGCCCAGCTGGCTTGTCTGTGGGCATCCAGCCAAAGTGAGTGAGGGAAACCCCCTCAGCTCTATGGGGCAGGGTCAAGAAACTCAGAATTTAGGCACATGCTTAAGGCTGCCCTTTCCTGCCTGTGCCTCAAACGCTGCTTCTTTGGGTTTGCACCTTATCCCCTGCATCTTCTCCCTCACCAGATATGCACCTTATCCCCTGCATCCCCTAGCTATGTATCCTAACCCTGCCCTTCTTGGGTCTGCACCATAGCCCTGCCCCCCCTGCTCTGCACCATAGCCTTGCTCTCAAACGCCCCCCAGTCTACAGCTTAGGCCCAGCACCCCTGAGCTATGCATCTTAGTCCTGCCCTCCTGCTCTTCACCATAACCTTGTCCCCTTCCTCTGCACCATTACCCTGCCACCTTGCTCCGCACCACAGCCCTGCCCCCTTGCTCTGCTCCATAATCCGGCCCCCCTGCTCTGCACCATAACCCTGCCCACTCCCAGTTCTGCACCATAATCCTGTCCCCCCAGCTCTTTACTTACCTGTGGGCTTTGGTCACCTGCCCCCTGCCCATCCTCCTCTCTCCTGGAAACCCCTCCACCAGATATTGTCCCCCACCCCGCTCTGCTCCATAGCCCTGCCTCCTGCTCTGCACCATAACTCTGCTCCCTTTCACCCACAGGGTTGCCAGTTTTGCTTGGACGTATTTCTGGAGGTTTCATCACAGGACACAGTCTTCAATGAAAGCTCCATCAGTAATTCCTGGATAACCCTGAGGGTCAGCCCCAGCCCAGCACCTTAACCTCTCTGGCTCACCTGGGCCCTGGAGCCGAAGAAAGAGGGGGGAAGAGGTGGATGGGGAGGTGGCAGATCAGCAGGCGGGGTGGGGGATAGTTCAGCGCAGCTTCCAGCCCCAGGTGGGTGGTGAACCAGGGCATGCGGGTGGAGTTGAGGGTGGTTCAGTTCTAGGCTAGGTCCCCACTGCTGCGGATCAGACTCAAGATCTCAGTCATCCACACGGAGCCTATGAAGAATGGGGGGGAAAGGGAGTCTCTGTCAGTGGTGCCTTGCATGGCATGGAGCCATCTCAGGGACCCACGGCACCAGCCACACTGCAAGGGCTACACTGGCCATGCCCAGCCCTCCCCGGGGTTCCAGGGTAAGGTGTGCCCCTCCCCTTTGCCCTGCCAGGGCCCTCTCCTGCTCCCACCCCCATGCCCGCAGCCCCCCACCTGATTTGGGGTAGGTGACGTTGAAGACGTCGTTATCCCGCTCCTGGAACTCCCAGTGGGCAAAACACAGGCTCTGCTCAGAGTTGTACTCGGAGTCTTATACTTCTATAGCCCTCCAGCTTAACTCTGTTTAGCATAGAGTGATTATATGTGACCTAACATACCAATTCATCATAACCACACAATAAATGAACCAACTACTAAAATAATTGGCTACATGGTCCTATAAAATGCTGAGAGTTGAATAGTGGGGCTCTTCCAGCCATGGGCGGACATGTCGTCTGGACCGCTAGAGAGTTTCAGCTCATAGGGGGATATCGGACCATGAGCAAATGAAGATTTGACTTCAACTTCTTTTTTATCGTGATTGGAACCAATCTTGGTGCTAAGTTTCCTGGGCTGGAAGCCGTCAGGATTCATCTCTTGTTACTCCGAGCCACAACCACTCTAGCTGAGTACAACTTCTTCTCGGGTTTCCTGTGCCCTTCATTCATCAGAAAAGACCAACCAGCTGGTGCCACCTACCCCGCTAGGGCATGAGATCTTCAGGCCTGTCCCCAGACACCAGTGTCTCTAGACCCCCTTCTCTACCCTTCTATCTGCTCCTTTGCTGCCGTCTCATCCCCCGTTTCCTCAGTGTGCTCCCCAAGCACCTGCCCTCCCACCCCGCCTCTAATAATCACAACAGCAGTGACATGCGGAGTGAAGTGCTAGGGCCAGCCCCCGGCTTTCTCGCGGAGGCTCCTGCTCAACACAACTGATAGTCCCAGCCCTGCACTTTACACCAGCAAGTAACTGTGGCTACAACCAGTGTGGAGGGGTGTAATCTCATGCCACTGGGTGGGGGGCAGTGGTGAATTTGGGGCCCTGGAAAAATATCCTCCCACCACCATGGCCCTGGACTGGAGGAGTGGCCCTGGAGCTGCATCAGGGCACAGAGCTTTGTTGGGGACCTGGGGGGAGAGTTTCCAGATGTCCAGTTTTCCACTAGAATGTCCAGTCGAAAAGGGAACCTGGCAACGTCAGGTCATCCGGTGAGTCCAGGGAGAGGTGGGAGTGAGCAGGCCGGGGGAGGGTGGAGAGCAAGCGATGGAGGGAGAGGAGTATGGGGCAGGGCCTCAGGAAGATGTGGGGCAGGAGGCGGGGCAAAGTTGTTCGGTTTTCAGCAATGAGAAAGTTGACGACCTGGAGAGGGTGAACGGAGCAAGCAGGGAGTGGGGCAGCGGGGGATGGGGCAGAAAGGCCATGGGTGGGGCTGCAGGTGATGGGGCAGAATGAGGGAGAGGCTCTTGCCTCAGAGCTCCGGCCAAGGCCAAGAGCTTGAGAGCTTGACCCTGGCCAAAAAGGGAGAAATGAGTGGGGGGAGGAACTGTGAGGGATGTGGAGGCAGCTGGTGCCGACGTGGAGTGGGTGTGGTGGAGGTGGGGGGTGTGCAAGTTATGCCTTGGCTCACTTGGCACATGATCAATTCAGTGTAGCTCTTGGGCAGAATGGCGTAACCAGAGCTCTGGTTTGTCTTTCAGCACTCGACAGCCACGTGCCTACAGAAGCACGTCAGGTGATTCAATGAATTATTCTGGCTGCTGCTTAAGCAGACGTAAGGTCACAATAAGGCAGGGGTGGACAATAAACCAGTGGCGCTTAGTCAGGGTTAGCCCCTGGTGGGTTACTCCTGCTATATTTATCCATCCCTCTGCAGATACGGGCGATCGCAGCTCCCATTAGCCAGGAACAGTGATCTGCGGAGGTGCAGGTAAATATGGTGGTTTGGGGGACCACTGGGGGCTAACCCTGGCAGATTGGATCCAGTCTGGTATTCACCCACCCCTGCTAGAAGGTGACTAATTCCTTTGTGGCTGCTACTTTAGCAGCATCCATGGTGATATTGGATACTGCGCTGTGAGAACGGTGCCGGTGCTTTAGAGGGGCCTGCAAACGGAAACTTTGTGTTGATTGTTTAAAAGATGTTGCCAGAGGCTAATTGCCTGGCTGTGAACAAGTAATTTCTACAGTGAACTCAGTCTTGTGACCCTTTCACTGCCTCCGAACACCAGAAAAGTTCAGTGTGTCCTACCCGACTGGACACGGAGGCTATTGCCAGTAAGCACGGAGGTACTTTGACAGGGGTATGTGGAAAGCCTTTAGTTCCCCATACCCAGAGCCATCTAGTTTTCACTTCCAGTCACTGCCTGCTGCTCTCTGCTCCACACCAGAGTCCCTGCCTGCTGTACTGTGTTTCCCCTCCAGAGCCCCTGCCTGCTGCATTCTGTCTTGTCACCAGAGGGCAGCATCTCTAAATCTTTTTTTCTAAACTTTAAAGAGTCCAGATGTAGGTGCCTGGCCTCAGAGGTGCTCACGCGTCCTCCCTCTAGAGAGCTACATATTATTGCCCCTCCTGTCCACACTAACCCCACGGTGACACTTCCTCTGATCTGGTTCTGAATCATGCTCAGTTCCTGGCCCAAGACTTCCTACAGCCGTGCACCCTGGTGCAGCTACCCTGAGACATGTGTGCTCACGACAATGGCCCCAGCTCGGCCTCCTGGGCCATCCTAGTCTGACCCCTGCACATTGCAGGCCACAGAACCTCCCCGCCCACTCCTGTAATGCACCCCCAGCCTCTGGACAAGTGCCCGGTGGCCTCAAATCAGGGTGTAAAGAAGGCCAGGGACAGAGACTCACCCTCTACTGGTTCCAACCTGCACATGCCCCATGCTCCAGGCAATTCCCCAGAACACTGCCAGAGTGGCCCCTCCTCTGTCTTCTCCCATTTAACATCGACACAAACGTTACCTGTTACACACCAGGTGTGGCTGGTTACCAGCCCGACCCCTTGTACCCGCAAGTGTGAACAAAACCATCCATTGCTCTGTCAGCCCGTCCTTTTACCACAGGTCCCAGCGTTCCTGGCCCAGCTCTTAAGGAAGGGTTTACACAGGCAGAGAGTTATATGTTCCCATTGTACCTGGCCTTCAGGAATATTCCTAGCCCAGGGGTCCAGCTCCAGCAAAGTTCATGGACAGGGCTCTCCTGTGGCCCTGCCTGCCACCCCTACGTGCTCCCCATGTGCTTCCCATGGCTCCGCTTTCTGACCCCAGGCAAAATGCAAGGCGGAGTAGCCCTGAGTTGTATGGGGAAGGCTGGGCAATCAGCTAGTTATCTACGGTGTCTGCACACGAATGCAAGAAGCCTGGGAAACAAGCAGAAAGAATTAGAAGTCCCAGCACAATCAAAGAGCTGTGAGGTGACTGGCATAGAGGAGACTTGGTGGGATGACTCACATGACTGGAGCACTGTCATGGAAGGGTATAAACTGTTCAGGAAGAACAGGCGGGGGAGAGAAGAAGGAGGAGTTGCACTGTATGTAAGAGAGCAGGATGATTGCTCAGAGCTTCAGTACATAGAGGGAGAAAAACCTGTTGAGAGTTTTGGGGTTAAGTTAGAGGCGGGAGCAACAGAGGTGATGTTGTGGTTGGTGTCTGCTATAGACCGACAGATCAGATGGATGAGGTAGACGAGGCTTTCTTCCGACAACTAAGAGAAGCTTCCAGATCACAGATCCTGGTTCTCATGGGGGACTTTAACCACCCTGACATGTATTGGGAGACCAATACAACAGTACACTGACAATCCAGGAAGTGTTTGGAGACTGCTGAGGATACCTTCCTGGTACAAGTGCTGAAGGAACCAACCACAAACAGGGAGGAACTAGTAGGGGAAGTAGATGTGGGTGGCAACCTGGGATTCAATTTCAAGATCCTGACCGAAGGAAGAAAGGAGAGTAGCAAAATACACACCCTGGACTACAGAAAAGCAGACTTTGACTCCCTCAGAGAACTGATCGGCAGGATTCCCTGGGATGATAACATGAAGGGGGAATGGAGTCCAGGAGAGCTGGCAGTATTTTAAAGAAGCCTTATTGAAGGCCCAGGAATAAACCGTCCCGATGGGCAGTAAGAAAAACAAATATGGTAGGCGACCGGCTTGACTTACCAGGGAAATCTTTGGTGAGCTTAAACACAAAAAGGAAGCTTACAAGAAGTGGAAATGTGGACAGATGACTAGGGAGGTGTAGAAATATATTGCTTGAGCATGGAGGGGAGTTATGAGGAAGGCAAAAGCGCAATTGGAATTGCAGCTAGCAAGGGCTGTGAAGGATAACAAGAAGGTTTCTACAGGCATGTTAGCAATAAGAGGGTGACCAGAGAGGCTGTGGGGCCCTTATGGGATGAGGGAGGCGACTTAGTGATAGATGATGTGGGAAAAGCTGAAGTTTGCAATGCTCTTTTTGCCTCTCTCTTCACAGACTACTGTACTAGGCAATACAGTACAGCGGGAAGGAGGTGGGAAGCCCTCAGTGAGGAAAGAACAGGTTAAGAACTATTTAGAAAAGCTTGACATACACAAATCCATGGGCCTGGATTTAATGCATCCAAGGGTACCGAGGGAGTTGGCAAATGTCATTGCAAAGCCTTTGGCCATTATCTTTGAAAACTCGTGGAGATCGGGAGTGGTCCCGGACGATTGGAAAAAGGCAAATGTAGTGCCTATCTTTAAAAAAGGGAAGAAGGACAATCCAGGGAACTACAGACCAGTCAGCCTGACCTCAGTCCCCGGAAAAATCATGGGGGGATCCTTAAGGAATCTATTTTGAAGCACTTGGAGGAGTGGAAAGTGATCAGGAATAGTCAACATGGATTCACCAAGGGAAAGTCATGCCTGACCAATCTGATTAGCTTCTATGATGAGGTAACTGGCTCTGGGGATGTGGGAAAATGAGGGGACGTGATATACCTCGACTTTAGCAAAGCTTTTGATATGGTCTCCCACAATATTCTTTCCAGCAAGATAAGGAAGTATGGATTGGATAAATGGACTGTCAAGTGGCAGGAAAGCTGGCTAGATTGTCGGGCCCAACGGGAAGTGATCAATGGCTCGATGTCTGGTAGACGGTCAATTTCAAGCAGTGTGCCCCAACGATCAGTTCTAGGGCTGGTTTTATTCAACATCTTTATTAATAACCTGGATGAGGGGATGGATTGCACCCTCAGCAAGTTTGCAAATGACGCTAAGCTAGGGGGAGTGGTAGATACGCTGGAGGGCAGGGATAGGGTCCAGAGTGACCTAGACAAACTGGAGGATTGGGCCAAAAGAAACCTGATGAGGTTCTGAAAGTGCAAGTGCAGAGTTCTGCATTTGGGAGGGAAGAATCCCAAGCATTGTTACAGGCTGGGGACCGACTGACTAAGTAGCAGTTCAGCAGAAAAGGACCCGGGGATTACAGTGGATGAGAAGCTGGATAAGAGTCAACAGTGTGTCCTTGTAGCCAAGAAGGCTAATGGCATATTAGGGTGCATTAGGAGGAGCAATTCCATCAGATCTAGAGACATGATTATTCCCCTTTATTTGGCGCTGGTGAGGCCACATCTGGAGTATTGTATCCAGTTCTGGGCCCCCCATAATAGAAAGCATGTGGACTCATTGGAAAGCGTCCAGCTGAGGGCAACCAAAATGATTAGGGGGCTGGAGCATATGACCTATGAGGAGAGGCTGAGGGATTTGGGTTTATTTAGTCTGCAGAAGAGAAGAGTGAGGGGGGATTTGATAGCAGCCTTCAACTTCCTGAAGGGAGGTTCCAGAGAGGATGGAGTGAGGCTGTTCTCAGTAGTGACGGATGGCAGAACAAGGAACAATGGTCTGAAGTAACAGTGGGGGAGGTCTAGGCTGGATATTAGGAAAAACTATTTCACTAGGTGCATGGAGAAGTACTGGGATGGGTTCCCTAGGAAGGGGGTGGAATCTCCATCCCTAGAGGTTTTTAAGTCCTGGCTTGACAAAGCCCTGGCTGGGATGATTTAGTTGGGATTGGCTCTGCATTGAGCAGATGATGTGACTCAATGACTCCTGAGGTCTCTTCCAGTCCTGAGATTCTATGATTCTATGATTTTAAAAGGCTCCTGCTGTCTGTCGTGTGGTTCGGCTTTTGGATATGAGAGGAGCCAGTAAAAACACCTCAGATAAACTCTTGTTAACTTTATCATGCACAGAATGGTAAAGGAAAGCAGTGCAAGGTTACACAGATCTGTTCAATACACAGGATAGTTAGCACAGACAATAATATAATATCTACACCTGGCACAATACCCAAGATACTTGATTTTAAGGATATACATGTACTTATTTCTATAACTCACACACAGTTCCACCACTAAGACCTTAAGATTGTCAGATGATTGTCAGATGGGAGGTTGTGGCCTCATTGTTTCCACACGCGCAGAGGCGTCCACAATGCATCAGTCGGTAGGAACAGGCACAGCTTCTAGTTGCAGCGAGTGAGGTCATGGATACCCCTTACCCAATCCCTCCCACCGATTGCCTTTTCTATTCCTACTTTTATAGCCATAGCGAGACTTGCTCGTTCTAGTAAAATCTACCAATTAATCATGTATTGTTTATGCCCCTCTTCTGGACACGTCCTGCTAGTCAGACTACACTATACTTAATTGATAGTTCTATGGCTGCATCAGTGATTTTTGCTCATTAGAATTGTTATGTACCAGTACCGGGTTACTCCCAGTGTTCTCGGCACGGTATCTCTAGGCCAATACTCCCAGCGCACTATTGTGTAACGCACTCCTGATTCTCAAAGCTCAGCCCCCCTCCGCCTGGCCCACGTGCTTTCATGCACTAGGTTCAAATCAGGCCTGGTTTGCTCTGTTAGAAGCCGCACTTTGGTCAAGGCAGCCATCGTTAGACCGGTCCGTGCAGGGTGGGACAACACAGACATTATTATTCTGGTCAAGACGGGGTTGTCCAGCCTGCCCTACACTGTCACCACCTGCAGCAGTGGGGCTAACGTGGCTCCCTGCCTGCTCTCGCTCTGCGGTGGCTGCTGGCACGTCTCTGCAGCCCCTGGGCAGCATGTGTGTGTGTTTGTCTCTGCACACCGCCTCAGCCCAAGTGCGCCTGTGGCCAGTGGGAGCTGCAGAGAAGGTGCATGCAGGCAGCAGGGTACAGAACCCCTGCCCCATCCCCCTGCCTAGGAACGGATGTCAGAGGAGGACTGCTGCAGGTGAGCACAACACTGCTCACTCCCTGCCCCCACATCCCCTCCTTCCCCCACTCTCACCCTACCTGCACCCGCATTCCTTCCCAGAACTTGCACCCTGCATCCCCTCCTGCACCCCAATCCCTGAGCCATCCCAGAATCTGAACCCTTCCTGCACCCCCAATCCCTGCTCCAGCCCAGAATTTGAGCCCCTCCTGCACCCTCACTCCCTGCCCCAGCCCCGAGCCAAACTCCCTTCCAAAGCCTTAGGCAGGTGCAGGGGAGGGACGAGGGCCCACTCTGGACACCACCATTTCTACAAACTCGCCTCCCTGGGGTGCTTATGTAGCAACTTGAGAACACAGGGTGTTCCTGCACCACCTCTCCAGTGAGGTGCTTGCTTGCTTGGCTAGCCAGTCTGGGGTGTGTCGCTGCTCTGGCTAGGTAAGGCCTGTTTGGCTTGACAGTGTCTGGTTCACACGGTTGGCTATACCTACAACTCCAGCAAGGGCTCCTCCCGTCTCTCCGAGCTCTCCTTGCATGTCAGGTTTTCAGCTTCTCAGATCTTCTGCATTGTCACATGGGGCCCAGGTGTAGCTGCACTACTGGCTTCGACAGTAGCATGAGCACGTTTGCCATCCAGTCTGTCTTGCGCTGGGTTTGCTTTGCACCTGCTGCTGCCCATGGAGCAGAGATGCTGGAGCCCCCGTCCTGCACTGACACAAGAGGGCGGGGCCCTGTGAGGAGCAGCAGCTGTGGGTTGACAGCAAAGGGTTTCTGTTTCTCCCCTGTGAGCTCCCTCCCCCAATCTGGAAGACAGGACTTCCTCTTGCAGAAACCCTGCTGACCTGAGACCTTCACATCCTACCACTGTCACGTAGACACCCTGCCCGCAGGTGACGTGTGGGCTACACACACAACCAGGGCTGGACGTGGGCCGGCTGGGACTCCTGTGGGACAGCTCTGCTGCTCAGCAAGCCCTCGGTGCTGCAAGATGGCGAACATCGAATGGCGGATGCTGGAGGTGGCTGCTGGCAGGAGTGTGGGCATCGAGATAAGCAACAAGACCAGCAGCACCCTCGAAAACCCCAGGTGAGCAGGTTCCCAGGCCCCCTCATTGGGGCTTCCCAACTCGTCCAATGTCTGGGGTCTGTCTGTCTGGGCTAGGATGTGGGGTATGTGTCTGCGACTGAATGTCTGTCTGTATATCTGTCCCCTACACCTGCTAATATATCCCCATGTAGCCACAGACTGGGTGAGTGCTGTGTGTCTTATTGGGCCACTGCAAATCCTCCTTCCCTTAGAGCTGAATGTGCTGTTTTTAGCTCTGGAGGGGCACAAGTTTGTAGTGGATCGTTGGGCCAGGGGATTGCATGTGTCCAGGACAAGGGCTGGAGGAGTTTGGAGGGAGATCACTCACTTTTGGGCGGGGGGGAGGGGAGGAGAAGGAAATGTTTCCCTGGACATTTGATTCGACAGGAAACAGCTGCTGGACTGTTGGACTGTGTGTCTCGATCCCAAGGAGTTGGACTGGGGGCAGGTGACGTGGCTATCGGCCAGCGATACTTTATGAAGGTGATCAGTGTGTTCACTGCATATTGATACAACCTCTACAGATCTGTATGTGCATGTCTGCCACACATACACCCACACATGGGCATCCAAATGTGTACACACATATACATGTGCGCTAATGCTCTCCTACATCATCATATGATGCAGGTGTACCTATGTCCCTGATCACTGTCGTTAATAACATGATGTTGCCAGATTTCTACTGAATTAATAGCCCGAAGTCACTTAAATGGTAGCCCAAAGCTTGCCCAATCTATTTACTGAAATTAAGAGGTTTATTTATTACCCCATCGGTCTGTATAACAAATAACAAACGAAGGTTTAGGTACCTAACTCGAATTTGGCTTTGTTTTTTTAAAACTACAAGCCCCAGCAGGAATTCATGCACATTAGCAGCAAGACAGAGAACGATCGAATTCAAAATCAGCCCCCTTGGGTGAATGTTGAGAGGAAAGTCACTCTGCCAACCTCCTACCCCCAGTCATATTACATTCCCCTCGCCGGTCAGATCACTACACACCCAGCCCAGCCATACACAACCTGAGCCCCCCCCCCACCTAAAATCCTTCCTCCTCAGGGTCCCTACACTCTAGGGAAACCAGCACCCCAATATAAGCTCTGCCACCGTGATGTCCCCTTTCTATCCTCCCAAATAAACATCCTGCAGCCGAGAGTCCCCTGCCGCCCATCAACCACCCTGCCACCTAGAGCCCCCCAGCTCACCCAGCCCTGTCAGGTGCAGCCCCAGCGGGGCAGGTGAGCCTGCTCCCTGCCTTAGATCCAGCCTGGCTACTGCTGCTTCACAGGCCGAGGTCTCCTTCTTGCCCATCCTGGAACCTGCTGGGCTCCACCTCCTTAGCCCAGGCTCTGCAGCCAGCACCCCCGCCCCGAGCAGGGTAATTTCTGGTTTTTTCCCCCTGCCAGGAGGCGAAAATACTGGACACCTGGCAACCCTATGACACACTCAGCAACCGGGACCAGCCCCGGACCCCCTGCAGACCCCCTCTCAGATGCTCTCCCACCCCACCCCCACTTTATCTGGTTCCACAGGTGTTTGTCTTGTGTCTGTAACAGAAAAACAAAATGGCCACCGGCAAAAAAGCTTCTTAAAGGGGCCATACTGATTTTTTGTTTGTTTGTTTGTTTTTTGCTCAACAACTTTGGTCTCCCCCTTTTTTTTCTCAACAGAATTTTTTTCCCAGTGTTTTTTTTTGGGGGGCGGGGGGCGGGGGAGAGGGTTCGGTATTTTTGGTTAAACCATCTGGCAACCCTATCCCATCCCCCAAGGGTCAGCTTTCTGCCGCTATCAGGACGCTGTTTTACATTATTGCCAGGTGTAAATTATTTACCCAGATGTAGAATTTGCATCCAAAAATTTGGGGCACCCCTGGGTCTTACTGTCCACCCCCTCCCCCCCCCCGTCTCTTCCTCTCCCTGCTCTGCAGCCCTGCTTCCTCCGGAGAGGATCTAGCTCACTGAAAAGTGACAAAGCCTGCCGGGCCTGTTAGCAGAGCCTAAGAGAGAGCCATGCGAGTGGTAATGAAGCCATGTCACAAGGATTTGCCAAGCCCAGCTCTAGACTGTCAGTTTAAGTGGGCTGTGCTCACGAAAGCTCATGATCCCATCTACATGTTTTGTTCATCTATAAAGTGCTACCAGACCATTTGTTGTTTTGTAAGTTTATTCTGAATTTACTGTCAGTCGACAGGGCCTGACTTTAAAATTTGCTTTAAAACTATTTCATTAGCATGTTGCTGAAGATTATAAAATCACAGCTCTAAAAATGTATCCCCTCCCCCCCCCCGGCTGCCATTGGGCATGGGGGACCAGTTTACAGCACTGCATAGGGCCTCATAAACCCTAAGGACGCCTTGTTGTCAGGGATGTTGTGTAATGAAGGAACCCCGTGTGGTTTTCTTCCAGGACGTACTGTTTCAGTGGCCATGTCCTGATTAATCCGAAGGACTCCATCCCCTCTGGTGAATCGGGGAGCTGCGTGTTTGTGAAAACGAGCTACTCAGCCCACGGGAGCGTGGGGGTGCTGAGCTATGAGTCCGATACCTTCACCCTGGCCATCATGTTCTCCAACCCCTTCGACCGCATCCTCTACAACTCGGAGTTTGCCTTCGAGCTCTTCGCGGGCAGGAAGCGCTTTGAGAGCGTGGAGAATCTCTACGAGTATATGTACAACCATGGCCCACCCTATGAGTGCGAGTCCTTCGGGAGAGTGGCGCTCAAGGTGCCGGATTACCAGATAGTGGTGACCAACCAGGGGATCCAGGTGAAAGCCACCATGTCTAACAAGGATAAGTCCACCATTAAAGTGGAGATTGAGGGAAAAGATGATCACACAGACAACTCGAGCAACCCAGAGAAATGGCCCATGTGACAGACCAGAGTGGCAACTAGTGACTCCCAGCCTGAGTAGACAGTGATGTGCTCAAGTGAGTGCACTAAACATAGCCAGAGCCATGTGGGTGCCCATGCCACAGTGACCATGCTACTGTTTTTAGTGCACTAGTGCATGTCTGTCTATCAATGTTCTCTCTATTTTTAAACATCCATGTGAGCAATAAAAGTTGTTGTATGCACCGAGGCATGTGCACATGTGCACCATCAGTAGAAACGCAAACCTAGCTGTGGGCACTCTGCTAATCAGCTGGGCGGCACCTGAATCCCTCTTAGGTGACCCCCTAAGTGCACAGCTTCCAGGGAATCTGCTGCCTACTCGGGCTGGGAAGTCTCCAGGCATCCAGAGGTTGTCATCATTTTATAAAGGAGGTTTTTTTCTTGCTTATGTTATAACTTCAGATATAATAGGCATAATGAAACCCGCAGCATTGGTCATGGCTATAAGACCCCGTAAAGCTTTGCAAAAAGGAATATGATAAACGGTTCTATAGAATTATTAGCAAATGGGAACTGAGCTTCTTGCTAAGTGCAAACACGTTTAAGAGTGTGACCTTGGGGTATAGCCGCGTAGGTTGTTTTAGCTGCATACATGCTTGCCTAAGGAACAACAATAGCCGGTTACAGATTGCAATGGAAATGACAAGAAAGGCTAAGTACATGAGATCAGCTCCTAAGAATGAAAGAGTAACCCTACTAGGTTGGCCCAATGGTCTGCCTAGTGCAGTGCTACATGCATGAGAGGGAATGAACAGAACAGGGCAGCTTGGAGTGAGCCATCTCTTGTTGTCTTGTCCGGGGTGGGCAATAATTTTTGAAGGGAGCCACTCCAAGTATTTGGTAAGTGGTGAAATGCTGCACTCTTCCATGGTATTAGTAGAGGAGGTGCGGGGTCTGGGATGGAGGCTGGGTGTGGAAGGGAGCTTGGGGGAAGGGATTGGGGTGCAGGAGGGGATGTGGGATCTGGGAGGGAGTTTGGGTGAAGGAGGCAGTTGTGATCTGGGCAGAGGAGGAGATGCAGGGGTTTGTGTTATGACCTTGGGCAGGAGGGGACTGTGATCTGGGGCCAGGAGATTGGGGTGCAGGGTCTGGGAAGTGCGGGGGGGGGGCAGAGGGTTTTGCTTATGTGGGGTAGGGGAACAGGAGTCGGGGAGTCAAAGGGGAAGAAGGAGGGGCTGGTGTGCCAGGGTGTGGCCCTGGCTTGGAGCCTTACCTGGGCAATTCCTGGTCAACAGCTCAACAGCTTCCCTGCCCTCCATTCCCCGGCAGGCTGCTCAGAGCCTGAGGGGAGATGAGAAGGACCACTTTGTGCACCACCTGTTCTTCAAACAAGCAGCTCCCATGGGAGCTGCAAGATTGTTTTGGGGGTGGGGCCATGCGCAAAACCTCTCCCACCCTTCCCCCGGGATTGCAGTTTGTTGCAGACAAACCCAGCCTGCAGTCAGCTTTTCTGAGCAGCCTGTGGGGGTGGGGCAGGCAAGGAGCCTGACTGAGGCTCCCTCTGCTACACCCACGGGCTGGACCCAGCAGTGTGGCAGTCTGGATCCAGCCTACGGGCCATATTTTGCCAGATCCTGGTCCAGTCCCAGCTTCTGGCAGTCAGAGGCTTAGGGACACCTGGAACATGGGATGTCCCTGATGATCTTGGCTAGTAGCCATGGATGGAGCTGTCATTCAAGATCTTATCTAAGACTTTCTTGAACCCAACTGTAAGTTTGGCCTTGACAACATCCCCGGCAAAGAGTTTTACAGTTTGACTGCATATTGCGTGAAGAAGAGCTTCCTTTTGTTTGTTTTAAGCCTGCTGCCAATTAATTTCATTGGGTAACTACGCGTTCTTGTGTCAGGAAAAGTTAACACTTCCCTATTTGCTTTCTCTGCACCATTCAAGATTGTATAGACCTCTGTCATACTCCGATGATGCTCTGTACCCCTCCAGTCACTCCTTTCATGCTGTTTTAATAATTTATGCCATATTTGAAAACTCACAACTCCTGAAGAATATTCTCCTGAGAAAATAATAAAATAATAGAATCCCAAGGCTGGAAGAGACCTCAGGAGGTCATTAAGTCCGACCCACTGCCCAAAGCAGGACCAGCCCCAACTAAATCATCCCAGCTTGGGCTTTGTCAAGAGGTGTCAAACTTAAACACCTCTATGGATGGAGATTCCACCACCTCACAAGGTGATCCATTTCAGTGCTTCCCCACTGTGACGTAGTGGGGGCGAGCTGTCTGCTATATAACCCAGTGTGGTATGGTGGTGCCTTGCTGGTTGCTGGGCTTGGGCAGTGGGTGACCTCTACTGGCGGCTATTTGTAGCACGGCCTAATAGGACAGCGGATGAATCACTAGGCAAGGGTCTCACAACCTGTCCGACAGGTTGCCTCCCAGGGAGAGAGACAAAGGAAGGAGGGCGGAGACCAACCCCTGTCTGGGGGGTAGGGCTAGAAGAAAGGCAGTTTCTGTCTGGTATCATGGAGGAAGCAGCCTAAGCAAGGGGCTGGGATTCAGGGGCCCACTCTCACCCATCTCAAGGGGGGCTGAGGCATCCTAGGCCTGCTCTGTAACCAGATTACATCTATACTGTGCTGTACCCTGCAGAAGCAATAAACTTCCTCTATTCTACTGGCTGGTGGAGTCTGTTCGTGCCACTACAGGGGTGCAGGAGTCAGGGGAACCCCGACGTGACATCACACCCACCCACCTAGGGAAATAGTTTTTCCTAATATCCAATCTAGACCTCCCTCACTGCACCTTGAGACCATTGCTCCTCGTCCTGTCATCCATCACCACTGAGAACAGCCTCTCTCCATCCTCTTTGGACCACCCTTCAGATAGTTAAAGGCTGCTGTCAAATCCCCCCGCCCTCCAGCTTCTCTTTTGCAGACTAAATAAATCCAAATCCCTCAGCCTTTCCACGTAGGTCATGTGCTCCAGCCCCCTAATAATTTTTGTTGCCTTCTGCTGGACCCTCTGTAATGTGTCCACATCCTTTCTGAAATGGGAGGCCCAGAACTGGACACAATACTCCAGAAATATGTGTTGCAACATTGGATTCCTATTGCAGGGTGTTCATAAGACAGTTGAAGTCTGGGAAGTGGCCACAAAAATCTACACCTCACAAAGAAACAGGCTGGCATTCCCGCCCCCCCAGACTTTTTTTCCTGAACCTCCCCTGAGATGCTTCTCAAAGAAGGGAAAGGACAATAAGAAGGGAAGGGCAGATGCCCCAAATAATTTCTCCCCTTCTCTCTGCCAATGGCACCCACAACACCCGGAGAACATAGGAGGCAGCATTAGACTGGGGTGGGATCCTGGCTGCAAGAGGCTCAGCCAGTAGGAATATTGAACCCTGCAGTAAGAGAGGCCTTGCTTTGATTTCACTTAGCTTGTGATAAGTTGGCTGTTAGCTGCATTTTACTTTTATTTTTCTTGTAACCAATTCTGATTTGTATGTCTCATTATTTGTACTCACTTGAGTCCATCCTTTTGTAGTTAATAAACTTGTTTTATTGTTTTATCTAAATCAGTGCGTTTGAATGTTTGGGGGAAACTCCATTTGGGGTAACAGGTTTCTTTGCCTGTCATTTTCTATTAATAAATGCTGCAATTCATCAGAGCTTGTCTTGTCCGGGAGGGAGCTGGGCAGCACAAGAACCTCCTCTCAGGGGAAAGTCTGGTGTCCCTCTGCAGTGTAATTCAAGAGTGGCTGTTGGCAGCACTCAAACGTGGGCAGTGTAACAGGCATCCCAGATTAGAGAGCTGAGGGGACACGGCTGTTCATCTGTCCAGATCCTGGGTGTGTCACAATCTCCCCTTAGTTGTCTCTTTTCTAAGACGAACGGCCAAGTCTCCTTCATGTTTCCTTGTAGGAAGCTGTTCCATAGGCCTGACCATGTTCATTGCCTTTCTTTCCACCTTTCCCAATTCTAATGTATCTTTTTTGAGATGGGGCTACCGGAGCGGCACATAGTATTCAAGGGGAGGGCGTACCATGGGCTTACACAGTGGCATTACGATATTTTCCACTTTATGAGCTATCGTTTTCTGTTAGCTTTATTCATTGCTGCTGCACGTTGAGCAGAGATTTTCAGAGAACTATCCAAGAAGTCTCCAAGATCTCTTTGCTGAGTGGCAGAAGGTAATTCAGACTCCTCTATTTTATATGGCTTGATGGAGTTATGCTTTGCAATGTGCATTACTTTGCATTTACCAACAGTGAATTAGTTTGCCATGTTTTGCGAGATTCCCTTGTATCTCCTTGCAGTCTGCTTTGGGCTTCACTGCCTTGAGTCATTAGTATCATCTGCAAATGTTACCATCTCCTTTCTACCTCTTTGCCTGGATCAGGGGTTCTCATTGCACCACGACCGCCTGCTGACAACAAAAATGACTGCATGACCCCTGTTGGGGGGACTGTAGCATGAACCCACTCGGAGGGGAGTGGGATCAAAGTCCAAGTCTCGCTGTGAAAAGTGGAAGGGACCCAAGGTCTGAGCCCACTGTCCCATGTCTAGGTACTTGGTCTCAGGCTTGAGCATTGGTCCCAAGTTCCCAGTGACCCCAGAGAAACAGGGACATGATCCACTTTAGGGTCCCAGCCTGCAGTTTGAGAATCGCTGTTCTAGACAGTTTATTGAACATCAGTGGTACAGACCCCGGGTATTTACCTCTCTTCTACGTGAGAGCTGACCATTTATTCCTGCCCGTTGTTTTGTATCTTTTAACCAGTCACTGACCCACGAGAAGGCATGTCCAGCGCTTTGCTTAAGAGCTTCTGATGAGAGATCTTGTCCAAGGCTTTCTGCAAGGCCAAGTGCACTACGTCCATTGCATCGCCCTGGTCTACATGTCTCTTGCCCCCACCATGAATTCTAATAGACTGGTGAGGTATAATTGCTCTTCAGAAAGTTGTGTTGAGTCGCCCCCACCATATTGCGTTTGTCTCTGTGTCTGACAGTTTTGCTCTTTACTGTACTTTCCCAACCACACTGCCTGGCAGTCATGTTAGGCTTACTGACCTGCAAGTGCCAGGATCACCCCTGGCACCATCTTAAAAGACAGGTGTTACACTAGTTACCCTCAAGTCATCTGGACAGAGGCTGATTTAAGTGCAGCCCCCACCATGCCAGCCAACTGGCTCTTTTTTTTGGTTGTGATCAGGAGCCCAGCACCACTGGCCCAGGCCTTCTGGCTGGGTGCGAGTCGCCCAACCTGAGCCAGATGTGCCCTTTCCTGCTGGCACCGCACCTGCTCCATTGACCCTGGGTCCCACCGAGTCGGTCTAGCAGCATCTCCACAGTGACATGACCCTGCGAGGGCCTTATGGGACCAGGCATCGCCTTCTCAGCTCAAGCCCAGTGGCTCTGAGCCTGGCCATGGAGGAGCTACTGAATGACTGCATGCCCCACTGCCCCATTACTGAGCCACTGCATGCCCCCCCTGCTCCCTACTGAGCCACTGCATGCCCCCACTGCCCCCTTACTGAGCCACTTCATACCCACACTGCCCCCTATTGAGCCACTGTATGCCCCCAGTGCCACCTTACTGAGCCACTGGATGCCCCCACTACCCCCTACTGAGCCACTGCATTCCCCACTGCCCCCTTGTGATGGGCCGGGCCGGGTCTGGGCACCGCTGAGGGCATCCGCTCAGGGGAAATTGCTTAAAACTCGGAGCTCCTCAAAGGTCGAGACTGGAAACCTTTCCCAAACAGGCCACAAACCAGTCATACCAAGCACTTCAGCTGCCTATCCAGCCAGCCAGAAGCCTCACAAGGAAAACCCCTCACACACCCCAGCTCTTCCTGTGCCCCAGTCAGCCCCGGGCCTGCACACAGGTGAGGAGTTATAGAACTCAATCTCACCTACCCCGAATGGGTTCTTCCAGTTCCAGCCACAGTTCCCAGCCAATTTACACTTTGGATCTGACCCACAAAATCATGCTGAGCCAATCCTTTGGAATCTAAAGGTTTATTAATAAAAGAAAGAAAAGCATGAGAGTAAGGTTGTTAAGGAGAATACATTACATGCATCGAATCTCCCAGTTCTCCATGAAGGCTCTTAGCAGAGATGTTATAAACTGCTAATTTAAAAGTCTCTGGTGTACATCCTATGTCAGGATGGGTCCACGGTTCTTTCCGGCTCATTGTTCCCTGCAAGGCTGCATCTGGGATCAGGAGCTGAACTGAAGACAAGATGAAGATTGCCACATGGCATTTTATATCTATCCCTGGTCTCTTCCAAGCTGGAGCAGGTCACATGGCCCAGCGACCTATCCTTGCGTCCCAAGTCAGCACTCACTCTTCTGGCTGGTCTGCAGGTATCCAGACACATTCCTTCAGGTCTTTTGTCCCTGGAGCCTTGCTCATCAGCCTAGACATTGAACGAACATTCCTGGCACATTGCTCTGCCTCAGACAGAGAATTTTCCAGCATCAACACAGAGTACATATTTATAACTCCACATACAGATATTATACAAGTACATGAATAGCACATACAGAATCAGTAGAACATAAACTTACATGTGACACCTTACATGGCCCCCTTTCTCTAGACTTTGGGGCAAATACCCCTCCCCCATGGGGGCATCAATGATCTTTAAAATTCAATAATGTGACACCCCTACTGAGACACTGCATGCCCCCACTGCCCCCCTACAAGACTTGGGAGAAGGAGCTGACATTGGCTGTGCTCTGCAGAGGGGATCCAGGCTCCGTGCTCCATGCTGAAGACCAGCTCTGCTACCTAAGAGGCCAGGACCTCTTTCAGCACCTGGGTTGGCTGGAGGGTGTATCCACTTCCTGGTGGAGCTTGGGGCAATCTGATGGTGGCGCCGGCAGTGTGGCATATGGAGAGGCTTCATGACAGGGTGAGATGGGGATTCAGTGGTTGGGCCGTGCTGCTGCACTCCCAGCCCAGCGATTCCCTCATAACCCCCAAATCCTTGCCCTGATCCCCCCAACCCAACCCTCTGCCCTGAGCCTCCTATCCCCCACAACCTTCTGCCCTGACTCCTGTACCTGCCTCCCCACCCCTGTCCTGGCTTCTGCACCCTCCCAATCCAACCCTCTGTCTGGACACCTGCACCCCCACACCCTCTGCTCCGATCCTAACCCCACTCCCAAGCTCTGACTCCTGCACCCCCCCCACACACAATCCTTTGCCCTGAGATGCTTACACAGTCCTGTCCCAACTCCTGCACCTCCAACCCTAACCCTCTGCTCAGAGCCCCCCCTCACACTCCAACCCACACTTACATTTCTCATCATCATATTCCATCCCTCGCTCCCTGTTCTGAGTGCCCACCCCACCCCCTCCTCCCGCCCCACCACAAGAGGTCCAGGTTGTGACAGGTCAGTACTTGTAAGATATTTAAGTTGCTTTCAGCCTGCTTACACCTATGAGTCGGCCACAGGGACATGCTGTGCCATGCATCAAGCAGCCAGAAGCCATTCTAGCCCCGCTGTGTTGCTGGTGATAGCAGTGGGGACTCCCAGTAGGTTTTAAATCACCTGGGACCCTAGAGCCTGCACCCAGCCACCAAACTCCCTCTGGGTATGTCTACACTACAGTGCCAGGCTTGCAGCAGGGGTTGCTTCTGGGAGTGGGGCGTGGTGCCAGGGAACGAACACTCCCAGCCACACCAGGCGCCCCAGTGACCCTCGGTTTGGTGTGTCTCTCTGTGCAGGTGGTCAAGGCCATCAACAGGGTGCTGCTCCGCAGAGTCGTCCACCTCACCGACCCAGACGCGGTCATCCAGGGGTTCGGCGCCCTCGGCTTCCCCAACTGCGGGAGGACGATTGACAGGACGCACATCCCCATCTGTGCCCCAGACCACCAGGCCTCCCTCTGCATCAACAGGAAGGGGTACTTCTCCGTGATCCTGCAGGCCGTGTCTGACCACCGGGGCCAGTTCACGGACATCAATGTGGGCTGGTCCGGCAAGGCACACAATGCGTGGGTGTTCCGGAACTCCTCCGTGTGCCAGAGGCTGCACGCCGGGACCTTCTTCCCTGACCGCCACATCAGGGTCGGGGACGTGGACATGCCCGTGTGCCTGGTGGGGGATGCAGCCTACCCGCTACAGCCCTGGCTGATGAAGCTGTACACAGGGCACCTCAACCCTTCCCTGCAGGCCTTCAATGCCAGGCTCACCAGGGACCGCATCGTGGTGGAGGGGGCCTTCGGCCGACTGAAAGCACGGTTTAGGTGCCTCCTCACCCACCTCGACCTTGCCGAGCACAATATTCCTCCCGTGGTGGCAGCATGTTGTGTGCTGCACAATTTATGTGAGAGGAAAGGGGAGGCTTTCCTGCCAGCCTGGATGGCTGAGGCAGAACACTTAGCTGGCCAGTACGTGCAGCCCCGCACTGCCGCCATCCGGGAGGCACAGCGGGGGGGGCTGTCCGGATTCGGAAAGCCCTGTGGGAGAGCTTCCAGGTGGAGGAGGACTGAACTCTCCCTGGCATGCCCCACTGGGGCCTTCTTCCACCCTCCCCTCCTTCCCCTTTCCCCTCCCTAACCCCCCTTCCTAATGTAAAATAAAAACACCTGTTTTGCCAACAAATATGTCTGTTTATTTCACAGAACTGAGGTGGGGGGAGGGAGGAATGAGGGTGGGAGACGGGAGGGGGAAACCTGGGAGGAGGGAGCTGGAAGGGGGAGGCAAGGGGAGGAAGGGAAGGGAAAGCTCAGGGTTGGGGGTCCTGCTGGCTCTCCCGTCTCGCAGCACTGCGGGTACGGGGGCGTCGGGGAGGAGTGGGTGTGGAGGGTGTGGCAGGAGGGACGTGGGGGCAGAGGAAGCGGGAGGGGGAGCAGGGGTGGGAGGAGGAGCGAGAGCTGGGACGGCCGCAGGGGCTGGAGCAGGAGGAGGCAGGAACCTGTCCACCAGGGTCTGGAGGTGGCCTCGGAGGGCACACAGCCCTGCTCCTCCAGCGCCTCCAAGCTCTGCTGCCACATCCGCAGGTCCTGGTTGCGGAGCTGCTGCCCCAGTAGCCACAGGTGCTGCCGTTGGTAGTCCTCCTGGTTCCTGGTGCGCCTGCTGGCCCGGGTGCGGGTGGCTGGTCCAGGCAGGGTGGTGCGCCCTGCACTCACAGGTGCTGCAGCTGTGGTGAAACAAGAGCAGTGGTCAGTTCTCCCTGGGGACACAGTGGGTGAAACCCAGCCCCCCTCTGCAAGGCGAGGTCGTCATGTGGGGAACGGGCCAGGGCCCCTGCATGACACCCAGCTGCTGCTCCATGGTGGGCAAGGCCCAGGCGCACGGTCCCTGGGCTCCCTCTCCCCCCCGCCACATAAGGGGACCATGATGGCACTCACATGTGGAGCCCTCCCCGGCCTCAGATGACACAGCTGATGGGCTCTGTGGGATGACTCGGGGGTCCTGGGTGCTGAGCAGGCTCCCTGAAGGCTCCTGTGGCTCCTGGCTGTCGTCCTCCTCGTCTTCCTCCTCTTCCCATTTCAGGGCTGGGCCTCTG